>LR994571.1:90110098-91360098 GCA_905187475.1 Syritta pipiens
TAGGACTTGAGAAATATCGATAAAATACAAAAGTTGTACAGAAAAAATTCCCAGATCGCTAGAAATGTCCTCTTTCTTTAGTTTAGAGCCAACTCACTTACTGAATGAGGGAAAAAAAGTGGATCGATGATGATCCAAGGACGATGCGAAGATCAGCTAAACATCAATCGAGGACCAGTTCAAGATCACTGAAAAATCAATTGCTACTGAAAAATCGTTTGTTTCGAGGATCATTCGGTTGAAGATAAAGTTTCGAATATTTGTCGACTACTTTTTTTTGAGATGGGAAATTTTTGCAGCCTGTGGATGCTTTCAGTCTTTCACTTTCCACAACTTTTTGGCATTTCTAACATGAAAAAAGAAAAGCAGGGAAAAATGTTATGTAATACTTCATGAAAATGAAGCCGAGTTAGTTGCATCATTCTCATTTTCTGTGTCCGCATGTTCCATTAAACTGGTTGCGGGGACCGTGCACGCAGAAGAGATCTCCAGGCAACCCGATCCTCCGACTCTAACTCCTCGGCGGGTATGGCCAAACGTAACCAGGCGAGCTTTTGGACTTAGTTGCAGATATTGTAAACATTGGTCGAGTATCAGTTGAGGATCACTCGAAGATTAGTCGACGATGAGTCGAAGATCAGTTGACAAACAGCCGAGGATCACTCGAAGATTAGTCGACGATAAGTCGAAGATCAGTTGACGAGCAGCCGAGGATCACTCGAAGATTAGTCGACGATGAGTCGAAGATCAGTGGACGAGCAGCAGAGGATCACTCGAAGATTAGTCGACGATGAGTCGAAGATCAGTTGACGAGCATCCGAGGATCACTCGAAGATTAGTCGACGATAAGTCGAAGATCAGTTGACGAGCATCCGAGGATCACTCGAAGATTAGTCGACGATGAGTCGAAGATCAGTTGACGATCGGCTGAGAATCAGTCGAAGATTAGTCGACGATGAGTCAAAGATCAGTTGACGACCAGCCGAGGATCAGTCGAAGATTAGTCGACGATCAATCGAGGATCAATTGAGTGTTGGTTGAAGATAACTCAGGGGCCAGTTGAAGATCATTTAAGAAGCAGTCAGAAACCACGTAGGGTCAATGACTGAGTTTCTAGTAGGATCGCAGCCCATCACCATCAAGAACGCAGGTAAGTACCTTGGCATGCACCTGGACTGCAAGCTCTCCTACCGGGAACAAATAAAAATGGCAATAGGGCGCGCGGCAAAAGTGACTTTCTCACTCTTTCGGATCATGGCGAATATCGGAGGCCCGACCATGCCCAGGCGGAAGCTCCTCATTGTTATCACCCACTCCATCATATGGATGCGAAATCCGGGCTGATGCGGTTAACAAGGAGTCTTACAGAAGACAGATGGTTGCTGTACAACGACGTGAAGCTCTACGGATCATCGAACTGTATCCGAGCCAGCTGCTCTCGTCATAGCAGGAGTGACCCCTATCGATCTACTTGCCGCAGAACGAAAGTACGTCCACCACCATAAGACGGAAGCGGGGATCACAACGGCAATGCTGGCTGCGAAGGTGCGAACGAGGCAGCGGTGGTAAGCCAGGTGGGACGCCGAAACTAGAGGAAGATAGACAGCTGATCAAAGATGTTTCTGCATGCCCAGAGCGGAGACATTGTGGTGTCAACTTCTTCGTCACCCAACTGCTATCTGAACATGGGGCCTTTAGCAGGTACCTCCACAAGATGGGCAAATAAAAGAGAGTGTTGCCTGCCAGTACGAAGACTCCGAAGAAGACGACGCCTACCAAAACTTCTTCAATCGGTGACGCCGCGTCAAAAAAACCGGAGCTTAAAGTACCCCGAGAAGACGCACTTATAAGTCCTCAGTTAATGGTCCACAAAGTTTCCAGAGATACACAGAATTCATTTTAGCGGATGAGATGAACATTTGCCAGATGCTTTTGTCCTCGAAGAAACAAACGTTTCACTGAAACTTTTCGCTTTCCACGCTCTAATTCCGTTGCTGGAACGAAAACCATCCCGCAAAACTACAGAACCATCGCAATAACAAATTTGCGTACCTCTTGCCACCTGCATCTGCATCCTGCCACTCCCACAACCACTCTCGACCATCCGCAGAAATAGAAAATTGAGTCCTTCAATTTCACTCGCCCGCCGGCGCTGTCTTCACCCGCCGAACAAAACACCAACACGTATTTGTCCCTTTTCCATTTGATTACTCATGACGTGACGAACGGCCGCTACTGTAAAACTTTAAATGGGTTTCCAACCGGAACGTGATCGGAACGAAATGAACTCGGCCAATGAGGTGTAACAATGCAGACGAGCGCCAATTGCCAATTTGAAATTCACGTCGTGTTGCAGTAACACCTTCCTCCCCCACTCACCGAAGGTGATGATACGCCACTTCTTGTTGCAACCTCATTCGCAGGCATTCGTTGCATGTCACCGCCACAGTGACCTCGTGCCAGAGAGTCACTTACATTCCACAAGATGCCGAGTGCCAAGTGTGACATCTGTCAAAACTGTCAAAATTTCCGGTCTATCGTGAATTTGCATGGCAATCGGTTTTGAACTTGACTCAAATGTGGACATTCCGGTTGCATAACGAGAACCCGCTCAAAATGCTGTTCGACCGGGCGTCTATTCAAAAATAAAAAAAAAATGTTAATTAATGCTCAGAGCTGAGGCGTCGTCATTGGCGTCGCCGTCGTTATCGTTGTCGTTGTCGGCGAACGTCAAAACGGAAGACGACCGAGAGTACCCACGGCTGGTGTTTCATTTTTCACTTTCATCTTCTCGTGGGTTGTGTAATTTTCGTTGAATAATTTAAGGTCCGCTATCCGTCGATGGATTTTCAACATTCCAAAGTTTTTCACGTAATGAAAGTGAAAATGAGGCAACAATGGCGTGGATTTGGAGCGCGGAAGATGCGCGTCGAGTGATTAATAAAAATAAATAAAACATTTGTCGATTACTGGTGAGGGTGAAGGGCTCTTTTCCTTTTCGTGTTGAGTGTTGTGGCGTTTATTGTGTTTCACAAGACAAATGACTGCAGTTGAGAAGAACAGCCTGGAGTCTCATTCCAGCTCTTCCCGGAGGAGGCGGAGACAAATCACGTGAGCGGTCAATTTTCGATCGTTCAGTTTGTTTTTTATGGCGACATGAAACTGGTGTGGTAAATGGTGAGGGTGTGTAACTTGTTTCCTCGATTTGTGTCGTCAATTTGTTCACAGTTCGCTGTTTCTATGGGGAAACGAAAGCAAACGAAAGAATGACGTTTATCTTGAATGTCGAGAGGGTGCTCGTGTTTTAGTGTGCTACACTGGGAACAATTTGGGTGTTTTTTGTGGAGACAGTAGACACATAAAGATCTGTTTTAAGCAGAAATTGATGAGTTTTAGAATTGTATTTGACAACCTTGCATTCGCTTTAGTTCAAGACGTGTTAAAGGAATTTTGAGAGGATATAGAATGACAGACCTGACATTGGCCATACGCGAGATTTTTTGACAGACTAAAACCTTTGTTTTTATCGACTTTAAGCAGTGAAATAAATTTGGATTCAAGCATCATTTTCAGTATACTCAAATAAAATACATTTTTTGATACTAGGAAACATGTTTTGAAAATACACTGAACCTTCTCTTTACGGATATCCCTCTATAAGGGACACTTCTCTTAAAAGACCATTTCTCAGGTCGTCGGCATGAAGAAAAGTATGCATTTCAACCCGTTCACATCGGACCCCTTTTTACAGAACATTTGTAATGGTCGCGATAGAGTCCGCCGGAGAGAAGTTTCACTGTAGCTAAAAAAAAGACTTGAGGTTAGATCATCTTCAAGCCACCTACGGAAAAGTATAATTTAATATAACAAAAACAAGCTTAAACTTTGTCACAAGATCCATCGCAGATTAAATCTCCATCATTTTGAAAACACTTTTATATCAGAAAATGAATTTGGTTGTCAAAATATTCAAAATTGGTTCGTGATTTGGCGAAGATCAGTTTGTAATTTCATTGGGATCAACTTACAATCGAAATAACATTTAGGCTTGAGAAATATTAAAGAATAAGATTTGGAACGAGGATCAAGTAGAGATTAGTTTACGATCATTCGAGGATCAAAAAGGAGATGAAGTCTAAGAAATATTTAACAACAGCTCGTGGCCACAGATCAGTTTATGGTTAGTTAGCGATAAGGTTTAAAATTAAAAACAAATTGGAGCCCAAAAAATGATCAACTGTGATCCATGACATTTAAAGGGGATCGGTTTGATATCAATAAGGTCTCAGTTTTTTATCGAAGCGTTGAGGCTTCGACAATATTGAAGAATGGCCTAAGGAGTAAGGTTAAGTAGTTTTAATTTTAGACAAGGTCGCGATAACTTGAGCATTGAAAATGAGTTACATTGGGCAGCGTAACAGCCCGTTGAGAGCCAGAGCCTAGGTTTTTCGCGCCTCTACTGTGTTTGTGACACATGTGGAGGGGAAAATGAGTTGGCATACAAAAGAAACTTGAACAACTGTCATGAAGTTTGACAAAAATCTGTTTTTGGTCAGTCAGCGATCAGTTTAGGTAGGTAGGTTGTGTGGTGAGCTGCGCAAGGCAGCCAAGCACTTAGGCCAGATGAGGCCCATTGTGATACCACATGGAGCGGATGCAAAAACATCCCACTACTCTAGAAACCAATTGGAGCTATTAATATAGCGGAGGATATGGCTAATGCTGGTGTCAGCTAGTTCACCGAGATTATTTAGAAAGTAGTGACCAAAATGCCTCTTTCTACGGTTTGCGAGAGCGCTACAGGTCCCTAAAAGGTGGAGCGAGGTTTCTTCCTTTTCTTCATCTCGGCAGCTTTTGCAGAAGTCGTTGGACGAGAGGCCCAGTCGGGTGGCATGTTTGGAGTGCCCAGTTACGACACTGATTAGGTTCCTAACTTGAATTCTATTGAGCCTTAGGAGACTAAATGAGCATTCAGGATCTAGCTTAAGCCAGATTTCTTTGGTAACGCGGCAAGTAGCACCATTCGACCACCTAAGATTGGTTGCCGCAATAGTCTTGGATTTGATGTGGAGGAGCGCGGTAGCAAGAGGTGCGCAGAGACCGACCTTATCCAATTGGATAGTTTCACTGGTTCCGCGTTTGCCAAGATCATCGGCCAGGCAGTTCCCCGAGATGTGTCCCGGCACCCACATGAGGTGAATGTTAAACTGCTCTGCCATTTCGTCAAGAGATTTGCGGCAGTTAAGAGCTGTTTTTGAGTTAAAAGTGATAGACTTCAGGGATTCAGCGATCAGTTAAAGATTGAAGACAAATTTGAGCTCAAAAAAATGATGAACATTGTCTAAGGATCGTTTCCAGATTAATTTGTGTTTAGTTTACGATTAATTTTCAATCGATTATTTTTAAGTTGTAGCTTAAAAATAGTAAGAAATAATTCATGACATCATTTGGGGATTCATTTACGATCAGTTTAAGATCAATTTAGGCTCAGAAACGACTTGTGGCTTTAAAATGTTGAACGCTTTGTCATGAGATCAGTCGCAGATCAGTTTTAGCTCGTTTCGTTTGCTTCGAGATTCTGAAATAAAAAATTTCTGTAAGCAAAATGTAGCTTAGCGGATCATTAATGTCTGGAGAGTGTCATCTGCAAACTAGTTTCAAATTTTACTGAAGTTTTGATGGCTCAAAAAAAGTCGGTCAGCGGTTTTTGAAGTAACTGGTTTCTCAGCGAATACCAATTTTCCAATAGGTTTGACGATTCGCGCGGTTAAAGCTAATTTCAAACCTCTAAAAGCAGTTGAACAGTAGCAGTTGAGTAGTAGACATTAAACAGTAGGTCCCATATACATGTGTCACAAATTATATCACGCACAACACAGTGGAGGCGCGAAAAAGCGCTCTCAACGGGCTGTTACGCCACTCCAATGCAATGCAAAAAAACAGTTGAACAACAACGATTTCGATGATTGAAGCGTCTAAAGGTGGTTGAAAAACCTTTTGTAGACATGGATATTATTTGAAAATGTGTTATGTCGACTTTTTTCGACCTTTTCAATTTGTGTGGCAACATAAACAGGAAGCAGAAACCTTCTCTGTTATGGTTCATTTTATAGCTTAAAGATCAACTGAGATATGAACTTCGTGGAAGGTTGAAGCTTCGAAAAAAAAATTGTAAAAACCAAATCGATAACAACAAAAGGCAAGTCGTCTTGGACAGATGTCAAACTTTGAGGGCTTCGTTCTTTTTCCTTTTTTTTTGCATTATAGTCCAGGGTGGACCTGGGTCTCAGACAACATGCCCCTCCATCTAGCGTGGTCTTGGGCTTGGCACCTTAAGTTTCATACTCCCTTCTGAATCTCTAAGAAAAATTTAGTTAAGTAGCATTTTCATGGACTTTTTTGAGCTCCTAAGGCATTCTTTAGTATCTGCTTTCTTCCAATTAAGGATCCTTCAGTTCAGGCAAAAATAAAAGAATTATATTTTTGATGATTTAGCTGTTGCAATCGAAAAATATCTCTCATTTTTTTAACCGCCAACAATATTTTTTCTTCTAGGCTCAGATTGAGACACACGTCAATGGAATGAAGTAGGTTATCGACTGCATTGACT
This sequence comes from Syritta pipiens, assembly GCA_905187475.1. Taxonomy (NCBI): domain Eukaryota; kingdom Metazoa; phylum Arthropoda; class Insecta; order Diptera; family Syrphidae; genus Syritta; species Syritta pipiens. The sequence continues at coordinate 90,116,709 of LR994571.1, forward strand.
TCCCGACCCAAATCACACTTCCAGCCTTTAATTGACACACTCTAAATTGTAAAGAAACGACAGCTAAGCAGATCTTCTTCGGCTTTTGATTAGAAAAAAATGTACTGCCATTTCTATTCCTGTCCAAAACACAGACACAAACAAGAGCGCAAAACTTTTCCTTCTTGTTTTTTTTTTCCTGTCTAAAAACGAAAAAATAGAGATACACGATAGAGAAACATCCCACAACAGTCCAAACCTCTCTCGACATCTAAGAGCATTCCGCAACACTTCATTAATTACCCCAAACCAATTAAATTTCCACGAATTTCTGGAGTTTATCGGAAAGCCCCACGCTAATCTCGACGGAAAATCCACAGGAAATTCACAGAAACATTTCTCCTCCTTCCTCCCGACACCGACACGTGACAGCACGTGGATGAAATCGAAATCGACAGACAGGCACATGATTCGCCCGCTTCCACCCACTTAAAGGACATGAATAACCAATTTCACTTACACTCGATTCTCAGTAACAGATGCAAATCCGATGGATTTCAAAAGAACCATTTCACAGATGGATTCAGTGCCCCACATGTGTGCTTCCCGGAGGCACATCATCAATTAAGACTCCCTCACTCACATGTAAACAAAGAAAAAAAAAAAAACACCCAGTTCCTCGCAGGTAAAGACGATGGTGGAGGCTCCACTGAAAAATTCAAGGCACACCAACAGCGCGACCGAAGGCTCGTAAATTATTAATGAGGGCTACTTAGACGGATTTCGTATGCCTCGAGTGGTCCGCCGTTTCATTTTTCAGCCGTGGTCGGTGGGCGGGTTTTTTTGTTTTTTTTTTTTCGTCGCTTCCTGGTTTGGTAACCAGGATACGAGTCCTAGAATTAATTTTCGAATCTTTTTTTTCTCTCTTTCTCTTGGGGAGTCATCATCGTTCACGTTCCATTAAAAGGAATCATGATCCTTTGAGCACGTAACGGAATCGATATAAATCAGGATTTTCAGTTTCGGCTCTGCTAGGAGAACATTCACCTCAAACTCTGTTTTTTGTGTGTGTGTGTGAGGTTTTGGGCGCACGTAGTTTCATTTCGGTTTTCATGTCCTGCAGTGCATTGTGTCCTTTGGGTTTGGATTTATCAAAGAGTTTCGGCTGCGCCTTTTTTTTTTTTATGTGGTCCTTCGTCGTTCATACAGCGGAGTGGAACGTGTTAATGAAAGCAACGCCATTGTCGGCCATTGGGCAGGTAGTGGTCGGTCATTTAAATCCGACACTTAACTGGAGAATGGATGTTGTACAGGCGTTGGAGGGTCCTTTCGTTCTTTTGTCGAGTGAAATTCGATCATCGTTAGAGGGGAAATGAAAATTTAATCCTTTTTTACTGTCGAAATAGGGGGGGAATGACAGTAATCCTGAGTTAGTGTGTTTTTATTGGACCTGTAAGGATTTTTGGAACTCTGAGGGTTGGGACGAGTTTCACGCCTCTTCTGTTTTAACTTGGGGCTTCTTTTTATATCAACTTTATCTTTCTAATCAATTTGAAGTTAAGTTAACTCAGAAACTTCTACCGACGCCAATTAAAATAGTGTCGAAGCCATTTTTTTAGAAGTTATTCAGTTCAGAATTTGAAAATAAAAGTCGCTCCATTGCTTCCATTCTTTCGGTGCTGAAAGCTTCGAGGTAAAGAAAGAAAAAAGAAATGCGACAGAAAACGTTTAAGTCTTTCAGTAACTCTTTAAATAGATCTTTTATTTTAAAAGTCTAGTTTACAACGGAAGGCGATCTTTTGACTGATTTTTTAAACTGATCATTGTGCACGATCTTTCAAAGTGATCTCAGACTTAAAAAGGATTTATTTTCAGAGCAATAACCCACCTAATCTGAGATATGCTTTTCGAATAAAGTTAAGTAAGTCTCACACTTTCATGTGACTCGCAGTTCTCGCTTCGTAATTTTCAAAAACGTTACATCGTAAGAAACAGACAATTTCTTAGTGTCGAGGTTTTAAAAACAGTTTTTAGTTAATTTTAATATCTCAGTTTTATTCAGAAGGAGGACCTTGCATAGGGCGTTTTTTTTTTTAGAGGTATACAACTTTAAATTCGCAACACTGTTGGCCATTTTGTCAGCTGTCAAGTGACTTATTTATAGTTTGGTTTCGGTACCATGAATAGACTGACGCCTGAACACCACTTCCAAATTATGCAAAATTATTTTAAAAATCATGGTTCTGTTCCCAATTTTCATAAGCGAATTTTGTTTAACTATGAAGCTCACTTTTGGTTGAATGGATACGTCAATAAACTATGTGATGATAATCGTCAAGTGTATGTGGAGCTTTATGGGCTGGTGGAATTATTGGTCCGTACTTCTTTAAAAACGATATTGTCCAGACATTTCAATGGTAACCGCTTAAGAGACAAATAAAGTAAATTTCATGTCATTTAAAAAAAAGGCATCTTTGTTTTATTCCATTTCAAATTTCTATACCTCTAAAAAAACACATCCTGTATCTAAAAATATCATTCACTGATCATGAAACAAGTTTGCATCTCAATGTTGATTCTAGAGATTAGCCATTTTGAACTAAACCGATCTTTTCACGATCATCAGATTTCCTTAACTTCTTCAACTAAAGAAAAATGGAAAAAATGACTTTTTTGCATGCCTTCGCTTTCTCCTTAAACACTCAAGATCTTCATGATCACAGAGACAAATTTCAGCCAAAATGTACAACGAACTCAAAATCTTATGCGGGAGATCTAATGTCATCTAAATACAAAAAAGCGGTGCAAGATCAACATTTCTACGATTGTGAATTGATCATGAGTCAATCTTAACTCTGATTTTATCACGCGGACTACGTTACGCGTCGCAGACATTAATGGCACACTTCCAGCACAAGAAGATCAGATAAACAAATTTACTACCGATCATTAAAATCGATCACTATTTTTATTTTTTCCCGATCGATCGTGGGCACTGTTGTTATTTTCAATAAAAATGATCACTGCTGTTGATAATTTTCTACGATCTTGATCTTTTACTCCGCGTAGGCTTTTTGCATGATCATGAGGCCGCCCTGTTGATCGTTTTCTTTGATAATTTTATTCGTGGAGTTGTGCGTTGATCGGGTACTGGAAAAAAAATTACAATAAGCAAAAAATAGTCAGAATTAAACTTACTGATTGTGCTGAAGTGGTTGATTATGCCACAATGATCCTCGTAGTAAGGACCAGCGGAACTAAACAAAGATTTGATCACCAAAATTGAGAAGAGAACAAAGAAATAAGCTGAGCTAATTGTTCTCAAAAATTATCTTCCAAAAATTCAATCAGCAATGGTCGTATTCTTATTGCTTAGAACTTATGATCCTGAATACAATGCGGAGAGTCTTCTGTCACAAAGACTGCTCTCTGAATCGATTTTTTTTTTGCCTTGAGGACGATGTGGAAACTTAATAGGCAGGTGGAACAGGCCCGTTCTGTGTTTGTGAGACTTTCACTCACTAAAACCACATCTTGACCTCTTCTCCTTGGCACCATCCACTCTGGGACTGCTTTCGCATTACTTTAGAGTGATGTTGTTTTTTTCCCCCCTCAAGGGAATGTAGTAGACGCTGATGTTTAAAAGTAAAGTACACGGTTTTTTGAATATTACGCGGCACGATTACAATCAAGTTGAGATCACTGGGAAGCAGACAGCAGACAAACAATAAAAGAAAAGAGGCTCAAAAGCTCATAAGCTCTTAAATTATCTACGATGGAGATCAGTCTTCTTCTTCATCTTTCTTTCTTTAATTAATGTCGATTTCATCTGTGGCGCAGCTGATGAATAAAACGCACAGTTAACTCATAGACCAGGCTACACACCAAAGAACTTTTTTTTTATTGAAACCTGGCTTAGAATTCACCGTCAGACTTTTTGCCTAAAAAATCCAAGCTTTCCTTTTTCATTAAAAGTGCTCGAAAAAGGTTGACTCTCCCGCCATTTTTCAAACGACTTTACGCTAAGCTAGAAAATCTTATTTAAGCTGCAGTTAGATATATTCACCGCAAATGTCATCAGAAGACCTCATTGCAGTGGCTACACTTCCCACACGTCCGTCGAACACGCTCATAAGACCAACCACAAAAGACCGCAAGCAAATCCAAGTAAAATTACCTCCGCACTCCAAGTTCCTTCTAAGACACCCACACAGTGCGCTCCTTAACAAGAAATCGCATTCCTTACCTGCAAGAAAAAGAAAACAGAAAATGAAATGAATGAAAAAAAAAAAAGAAAACTTTTGGTAAAGCAAGCAGTCACAAAAGTGAAGAAAATTTCCCTGAATAAACTCGTATCTACGTATCTCAAATGACCCACTAAAGTTACTAAAAGACATTTCCCTTCTGGCGCAACAAAACAAAACCCCAACCCCCATCCCTGCGGCATCCCACATACCCACCACCGAGAGTGGAGAATTCATATTCCATTCACTCTTTTTTTTTCTCTCTTCCTGTCATCCCACCTGGAAAACCAGACCACAGTCGTCCCATCCTGTCACCACTAAGTCTCTGCGGTATGCCTGCTTCGTTAACTTGGCAGCACTGATTCCCCACACAAACCCACCGCCCGCCAACACATTCCTCCGGCTTATTAACCAAGAACCACTTCATTGTAACCCGATACATCGAGGGTGGTTAGAGGACTCCTGATGACGGAAGTTGGTCGCCCTGTCAAGTGGTTTCCGGTTCCGTGTGGTGGTAGTAAGTCTCTGCCGAAAATACACACATCGAAGACGAAAACGACGCACGACAAAAACGACACAACACAGAACACGAGAACCAAAGTATCTACGACTTGTTTGCGATTAATTATATCACCGGTGTACACTGACTGGGTCATTAGGTGCCGTGAACTTAGTTCCCAAGAGTCGCAAGTAATCCGCAGTCGGGTGGTTGTGTTCATGAGCCAGCCCAGGCCCGCATCTGAGTGGCGTTACTGACCCAGTTTTCCAACGACGACGACAACGACAACGATGACGATGACGACAACGTATGCTTTCTGCAGAAAACGAGACACGGGAGGGGGTTAATGTTGCTGTTTGGGTAACGGCTTACAACGTTGGGTAAGTTGTTAGCAGAACTTTATGGCGGTGTGATGGAATTTTCAAAAAAAAAAAAAACGAAACACAAACACAACAGGAACCGTGTGTGATGCAGAGAGTCGGTTGGGGAGGTCGGAGCGGTAATTAGAGATGGAAGGGGGATCTTATTCGACGTTTCATCAGAGGCAGAGAGGGTTGTGAATTACTCTTTTTAAAGGTCAATGAAAAGAACACTTGCTTTCTTCATTTTCTTCTTAAACTGGGTCACTTTTGTAACCCCTAACTGTGGCACTAGAAGGTGACTGTAAGCTCTTCTAATGAATGTCAAGGGATGTTTGGTGTTGTTATTTCGCTTCAAAGAAGTTCTTCAATTGGCTTATGATGGTTTCAGTACGAGCTTGAATGAATCAGGAAAAGTTCTACGTACAGTCAAGCCCTATAAGACAGGGACGTGCTTTTTTTTAACATCTTAAATTAATGAATCAAATTCTACGAAAGAAATATCTAAATTTAAGTAATTTTTTGCCGTTTTTGATTACATCTGTATCCAAATTGTAAGCGACAAAAAAAAAAAGCAAGAAAGTGGCAATGAGGAGTGATCAACGAACTAGTCTTCATTGAGTCTTTTTCTGAAGAATCAAGAGATCACTCGAAAACATTGAAAGATAAGTCTGCGTCGCGGTTGCTCAGAAAGTATGCGTATTAAGAACAGCTTTCACAATATTTTAAAGTGATCATGCCAAAAAACGATCGTCTTTTTGAAGATCGAAAGGAATAAGATCAATGTCTGTTGTTGATTCAAGCATAAGGGTGGTTCCTCAACTAAAAATTTTCCCTGTGTTAAAATTACCATGCTGCTATACCCCCACGATCGCGCTCAATGAAGCCTACAGAAACACGATCAGTGATCGTCAACATCTTACGATGGAATTTTATATCATGCTGCTAGTCTGTGATCACTCTTTACCTCCAATGGCATTTAAGCCTTGTATCATGTTGATTAATCTTTATAAAATGATGATTGTTGTGGGTATGATCATTCTCTGCTTCCGAAATTTTTCACGATCACATGAGAGTAAGCTTTACCATCAGATTTGATGTGCAAAGTTCTTAAATGGGTCCACATTACTGCAGTGACACGATCACTGCTCACCGTACTCTTGTCATAAGGTTTCTTAAGACTTTGTATTATCGTCATCACCATTAGTGGCGTAAATTAGCCGCCAGGGCCAGAGACCTTGTATTAACTGGCTTTCAAAAAAAAAATCATGATCGACCTAGACGATCTACACGATCGATAGCAGCGAAAACTCTGCAACCTGATCCGATGACAGAGTTGGACAAAACCGCCACTGCTGTAGTTCTTGAGTTCACGTCGTCAAAGTTTCAACGATGATGATTATTTGTGATGAATCAGAGACCTTCGGCTGCAAAAAAAGATTCAGCGATCTCGCTGAATGGTTCTAAAATGAGATATGAGACAGATCGCCTCGATCAATTTTTGTCTTTGAAATTTTACACGATCAATGGTTGCATGAATCTGATTTTATATGTTTTTTGTCTTAAACTCCACGCGTTTATTCGTGGTCAGCTACAGGAATAAAAACCCCAAAAAAACACTGTCAGAAAGGAGGCACCGTGATCCTTTCCAATCCTTTTCAATATCAGTCACATACAGTGGCATGCAAAAATGTATACATACTCGGCGGTCGTATGGTTTTTTTATAAATAAAAAGCCTTCCATTTGACCGCTTTGAATGATTTTTGTGTTATTTGTTTCCTTACTACATCACCAAAAAAATGGAGTACAGTTTTCTTTTGAACTAGAAGACAAGGCCATTCTGTTTTTTATGTTCGACTCAAAATGAACGTGAGCATTAACGGTCAGGTCCTAATTTGACTCTGCAGTTATGAAAAAAAAAAATTATCTACACTTTTTTTCAATCATTTCTTATTAAAATTTTGAGTTTGTATGCGAATTTTTTACAAACTATTGGCATGAACAATCTAACTGTAATGTATATTTAAAGAACAAGTTTCCGCCTTTCTAAGTTGGTATAGTACTTTATTGTAGGTGGTACCATTGTTTTCTTAATGAATTTTGTTTCCATGTTGTTTGATTTGATCTTAAATTGTTCCTAAATCCTAAACGGGATGAGATAAACCCCCCGCTCATAGCAAAAATTGTTCGTTTTTGGACGCTCTATGAAAAGCAATTATCATTTTTTTAGCGTCAAAGTTATCTAACTCTCTCCGCACATCAGAATAGATATGTTTTTTAAACGTGCAAAAATAAATACATTGGGGTCAAGATGAACTTTTGTGAATTTGCAACGTTCGTTCGTCGTATGAAGTACAAAATCGTTTGTACTTCATTTTTTTGGTGATGAAGTAAGAAAACAAATAACACAAAAATCATTTAAATCAGTCAAATGGAAGGCTTTTTATTTATAAAAAACCATACGGCCGCCGAGTATGTATTCATTTTTGCACGCCACTGTAAGTTGATTGCGTTAAACCGTAATCCGTGAAATATGAAACAGTGTCCGCCATCGTTTGCAACAAACTACAGTAAACTCTCGATTATTCGAATTTTATGAAGAAAAAACTTCAAATTACAGAGGTTTTTGAATTACAGAAAAATTGCTCATTATGAATTTGTCAACATAATGAACTGGCTATTTAAAAACAATTAATTGAATTAATTAATATTGCTGACTATCTTCACGTACGCATTTCAACTAACGGTTGCAAAGGAAAAAAGGTAAACTTGACTTCGAATCATAGAGATAAAGAAGTCATCATTTTCGAATTAGAGAGATTTTTTTGCACAAAAATAGCTTTGAATTAACGAGAGGACCAAATTTTGTAGGTTTGCTTCGACTTACAGATTTTTTTTAAGGGCTGTGAGAATGCTTCTATTTATAGAGGTTCGCAAAGTATAAAGGTTCGAATTATCAAGAATTTACTGAATTAGTTTTCACGATCGGTGTAAAATAAGAGTTTATATAAATAGCCTTGTCCTGCGGCGTTCACTTCCTACAGCTGATTTCAGTATAAAATCTGCCCAATACTGTAATCACACTGATGGCCCCTGAGACATTGAATACAATAATTCACGCAGATCGTGTAGAGAACATTAAAGGAAATCCTCATCCTAATCCTCACATCGTCACTTTAAATCGAATTGACTACATTAAAAGACAATCAATCTTCGTCTCAAAAGCTTTTTCTTATAGTTTTCAACTTAATTTCGCTCTTGAATACCACGCAATCACGAAAATTGAGCTCGACGCCTCTCAAAGACTCTGCAGACGATGTTTCAAAGAAGTCTTCTCTCAAGGGTACATTCAAAAGCACACTCTATATACACGAGACACCTAATGAAGTGGTTTTGTCGATGTATCGTGACAACAAACTTGCACTCAAGTACGCCCCCCTTCTCACACACACGTGCCCTTGACAGATGCTTAAAATTCCATGCAACTTCTTCGATAAGTTTTTCAAACTTGTTACGTAACACGTATTCGAGTGGATTCCGAATAAACAAGAAGAAAACACCAACGAAACCCCCCCTTCCAAATTCACAAAGAACAATAAGCGAGATTAGCAACTCGAATTCCAAACTCCCGAACAATGTCACAAAGAATTATCGTTGGAAACTCCTTCGAAGACGGTTGGTGTTTTATTCAAAACACCACACGACTCCTGACTTGGCAGCACTTGCGCTGCACAGGGAAATTTTTGGCAACAAGATAATGCTTCGGATGTGCATTCCACGATATCGGTTTGATTTTCGAAAATCGATGGGATCGCCTTTTTTTCTTTTGGCACGCCACAAATGCAACGAGGATTTCGAAAATCCTCATCGGCTTCTTTCCGGAGGCTCCGTAATCTGTTTCCTCCGTCGAAAGGTCGGCTAAATGTGTGTGTGTGTGAGAGTGGGCTTCGTGCAAATCGATTTGGGATTTTGTTTTGTGAGTTATGACGGTTTTATGGGTGCACTGAGTTGTCATGCCATCAGGCGGGGGGAGGTGGAAGCTCTTCGGAATGGGGTCAGGACGAAAATTTATGGGTTGGGAGATGAAGGTACTCAAGGAGCGGCTCCTAATGCTCGACTTATGGTCGCCGCTTACACGTTTCTGCTGTCCACACTAGAGAAATGGAGATAAAGCGGACAACGCCCAAAGGCTCTAATGGGGCTCTCAACAGGAGCGGATTAGAGACAGTCATTGATGTGTTCGGGTAGGAGAAGTCTCGTGTAGGATTTGAGGTTGTTCCACCACAGTCGTTAAAATCGAAATAATTTTATTTGGTGGATTCTTGAAGGCCAGGCAAATGGAAATGACGTGTGAAGGGATGCCACACAGTGGGAAAAGGAGGAGATTTAAGTGGACATCACTTATAAACTTCAAAATTTAGCTTAACAGATTTTTATGGTCCACCAAGGTGACTGGTAATTTTTGGAATCTTCGCTCTTTGGTGAAAAATATTCAGTTTTAAAAAATTCACAGATCTATCGAACAGCTTTTGTAGGTTCGTTTGTGGTAAAAAACTGATCCACATCTAAGCTGAAAGATTTTTTGATGACTTTAAAGATTTCCGAATCGATTGTAAGCTTTAAAAAAATTTACTTAGAGCGCACCATAAGAATAAAAGTTATTTTCGTAAGAACAATGTTTTTTATACCCTAGATTTAATAACCATTCTCTTTAAGGCAGATGGCTCTAGATTGTTCTGTCTGTATTCGTTACGGCGCGCCGTGAGTAAAATTTTCAAAGAACCATTCAAGGATTTAATCAAAGGGGATACATTCGTTTGGCTGTTTGAAGAGCGTGTTATTTTGCAAAAGGCTGATGATCAACATCGACCAATCATTGCTAGAAAAGTGTTTCAAAAATGTAACTTTCGATAAAACATTTTCCACAGTTTCCCTCTTTGTAATGTGTAATTCCCGTCTCAGACCACTTATAGTCAAAACCTGTGCCTTTTTTGATCATTAGAGTTCACCATATTTGTCGTTTTACATACGCCGTACTAAGCCATAATTGCCCCCAACCATCGATTTGTACAATTCCCTCACTCCATTCATCGACCAAAAATCCGACGACCTCTAGAAACCCAACACCAAAAAAAACAAACAAAACAAATTTGAATTCAAGAAGAAACCATAAAATTATGCATCTCATCATCGAATCGGCTCAAGATACTCCAATTTGCATACCAAACAGACGAGCAACCTTCGCCCCACCAGACGACGCCAACGTTCCCAGCCATCGTTGTTTCCCAGATTAATTAACGAAATTGAATCGAAACTTTTGCACTTTCTTTCGAATTGTTTCTCCGGCGCCAATTACACAACGATGACGACGAAAAAATCTCAGTGAAAGTGCCGTAGCCCATTTTTGGTCACTCACCAGAACTCATCCAGAGATCAACAAACAACTGCAAGGTCAGCGGAATTACGCGTCAGTTGCTCGAAACCAGTTAACGATGAGATACAATGCAAGTGCGAGTGTATCTATCCCTCTGTGCAGGCGCCCACCTCTCCCCGAACGAGATTGAATTCTAAAGAGCGATAAACACGACAAACCAGAACCGGCCTGCGGCGATCTAAATCGAGCCGCACAGCGCAGAACTCTGTTGGATAGACGACGACCCTAGAGGAAGAGGTGCGCTGCACCCAAGCGTTCTGCAATTCACTTTCAATGCAGATGCAGATGCCAAACGAGTATCTGACGGGTTTCTTGTGAAAGGAAAACCCCTGGCACCCGTTGCGTTGAGGTTGCGAAGAAGATACGCGTCGTCGTTGTCGTTGTCGTCGCATGCCAAATGCGGTGGATGACTCTTCCGTGGTATTTTGTAAGCGGAGATCGTTCGGGGCTCTGATCTGCTCGTGCGGTGGCTTGAGAAGAAAGTAAAAGTCCACGGAAAATGGCGGAAATCGGTTTTAAGTGTCTGCCATTGAAGGGATGGATTTTATGTGAAGCCAAATGGGGAAGTTTCCGCGGGCCAATTACTCCGTGCAAGCCATCGCGGGCACTTCCCCGCGTTGCAGATGCAGTCACACGTAGGCCGGGGAGCAACGCAAATTAACCGCTGCGGCTTCTGGAGGTGGAGGTTGCTTTTTATTGTGTGGAATCATGGAATTGGTTTTGATTAGTTTGTAACAGAGTAAAGCCTCCCTCGGGTGGTTGTTGTAGGTCGACTGATTTGGAGACTCGTCCGGGTGGGTGGGCGGTTGATTGCCTTCGATGAGCGAGAGTGAACCTAAAACTGTCAGTAAATGCGAGTTTGTTGCAAGTTGAAGACGTGTGGTGAATTTTTTAAGAAACTTTGAAAGACTGATCTTAATTAAAGTTTGCGTTAAATTATGACCCAAGATCGAGATTCTTTTTTTTTGGGGAGACTGTAATGCTTGCTATATTTTCTGAGTTCTTTAAAAAGACTGCTTTTCTTTTTTTTTTAAACAACTGACTTTTGCGATGCAGTTTTATCCATTTTGGTGACCAAGGGACCCTCTTTACGACGCCTCAAGAATTTCAAATCATCTTCAAAGATCATCTCGCGGCAAAAAATTAATTTTTCTCTAAAAAACTGGAGAGGGGTTAACCCCTAATCGATAGATGGCTGCACTATTTTCCAGCTAATACACTAAAACCTCGAAGGTTGGGCTACGTTTAAGCTTGAAGACGACTGTTGGACTCCATTTGAGGCTGCATCAACGTCAAAGTAGAAATGCATCGAGTTTAGTATTTTTTTTTTTATTTACGTAAGTTTTTTTGCTTTTTCCTGTTTTAAGTCCTATGCCCTGTTTTAATTCACTGATTACCCAAGCTTCTTCAGTTGTGTTGACGCTTTTGAGTAAAGTTTCCCGGTTTTAAAAGGAAAATAAAATTAACGAGAATATTTTAAGTCGCAGTTAGAATCGAAACTACCCAAAAATCGGTCCAATATTGTTTTATTAAAGTTCAATAGTTCGAAAGTTTCGCAAGCAGACCACAAAATTGTTCGGAACCTATACTTTTCAGAACCGCTCATTCCAAACTTAATCAAATTTAGATAATCCTAAAACTGAACTCAAACTCTTTCATTTATTTTCTAGATTAACGGTTTATAAGCTCCGTTTTTGAATTCAATTAAAAATGATCTAAAAAATGGACATAAAATGCTCTAGCTGTAGACACAATTTGCAAGCTAAACCCGTTCTAACCTTTCATCAAATTTTGACAAATTATCGATTTATACTGAAGCCTCTATTTTAAGCCTACTTAAGACTTTAATCTCCGTCTTCAGACAAAGTTCACTTGATTCGTTCATCTGTCGCCTTTGCTTGGCTAAAATTTGCTATTTCTAGGCGTTTTTTCTTAGCGTTCAGTTTTCCTTGTTGAACAAATTTTTCAAATATTTTAGAAAAAAAATTTTAAGCATGGCCTTAAACGACGAAGATTTTTGCCGTCGGCATTAATTTTTTTTATAATTGGCGTGTGCTGAAGGGGTTGGGGCTACCCTTAAGTATCCTGTTTAAGACACAGCCCGAGCCAAACTTTTGCCGCCTTTCCAAACTCGAGTGCTGCGTGTAAATTACTCATTGTTTTACTTTTTGTTTGAACCAACCATTTTTCTGCCTCCTTATCAAATCACAGGATAGCAGGGTAAATGCACGAAATTTTATATAAATAATAGATTCTTATTCGAACACTTTCGTTAACTATTGTAGTTCTTTGTGATTTTGGACTACTCTGTCATGGAAAGCTTTCGTAATTCGCGGCATTAAAGAGTAGATCCCCTTTACATGTGTCAAAAATTATAACGCGTACAGCTCAGAAAAGGCGCATTAAAAAAGCCAAGCTCTGGCCCTCAACGAGCTGTTCGTCAACGTCGCCCAATGTATTCTTAGTGATCCAGAAAATGTTGTGAGTTTCGAAAATTTTTTTTGTGAATTACGACCAATTATATTCTTTAAATTGTTTCATAGATTTTTTTAACCGACGTTATTCTTTCTGCAGACTTCTGAAAGTTTTTTAGTTTGAATTTCATTTCTGTGTGACCCCATTAGTTAAACACGCCGGCAAGAAGATGATGAGGATGATGACATTTCATTTCAGACTTTACATTTTTTAAGAACTTCTAAAGTTTCTGTAAATTTGTTTCTGTCTATTTCTGGATTTTTTTTTCTTAAATATTCTTGAATTTTCAAGTTCTTATTAAGCTGGCTGGAATCAATCTTTATTTATGTCCAACTTTTGGAACGCAATGAATTTTCGAAATGTTCACTTATAGTTTTTTAAAATGTTTGTTTTTTTTTGCATTTTTTTATTTGGCTCATTTGTTTATGGTTACCATACATTTACCTTTCGCAAAAGCCAAGCCAAGCCAAGCCTAGCTCTTAGGTAATTCTCAAGTTCTTTTTTTTTTTAAATCATTGTGTCAACTGAATCTTCGGAATTGTGAAAGGAATGAAGTGCTTGAATGATTTGGCCAAGACATGAGCTATGATGATGACAGAAGGAGTATTTATAAGGAATAAAGTTGGCGGCGTAGGACTTTCTTTTGCAACAAAATTTTATTGTAGAGGAATATATATGGTCGATTATTATTGCCATCAAGCAGAAGAATAAATTTATCCTGCTACTGCCGTGCGGTTTTTTAGTAATACACGTGTCGAACGAATCAATTCTGAATTGTTTTGTGAATGTGTACAATTTTTTAATTTTATTTTTTGTGTAACAAACCTTCTGCGACATCTGAAATTGTTTTTATTTCCCGAAATTTAGATGAAACGTTACTATTAAAATATCTGTTGGTTTGACCGCCCGAAAAAAAAGTCGCAATTAAAATATTTCAAATAAAGTTGTTATCACACATTCGCAGAACTGTCAGCGACCCAGAAATGCAGTGACCGATGACAATTTTTTTTATTAAAAGCAATAGCCGTTTTTTTCGTTGAACAATAACATCCAGTTGAGTTTGCAATAACTCTCAAGCAAAACCGATTTAAATCCCATTTAAAAGCGGTACACAAAACATTCCTATTGTTTCATAAATCGAATATTTTCTAATTTCGATTTTCATTGTTCATGGAAAAACGTCGAAAATGGACACGAATACGCCCAACGGGTGGCAAAACACGGACTTGTAATTTATTGGCGCACCTGTACAGCTTCGAAAGCAGTCAAAGGTATTGTTTTCCACACGAGGAACACGACCAACAGAGTTCTGGCTGGCACTACTTTGAGCCAAATTGATTCATAGGTCTCTCGTAATAGCCACAAATCTTGAGTGGAAATTTCAAATTTTAATCAGTTCACTACTACGATTAATTAGATTTCGATGCACACCCGCAACGTTGATGGTCGCACCTCGGTTGTTGGTTACGGGGACCGTCCGTTGTATCGGCGACAAATTTGCATTTCTCTCACAGATTCAACGCAATATACAGTGGACCAAGAAAAAACTGGAACACTTATCAGAACATATTTCAATTGTCAATATCTCAATCTTTTTTATTCATATCAACACGAAATACATTTATCGTTGTAAAAATAAATGGAAAATGCAATAAATTCAAAATTTCATATAAATAGGTTTTTATTTCTTGAGTTAAGCCCGAATCGCAACGGCGTGTTCGGTCGGTCGGAATTTGACAAGCATTGGTATGCGTTTTATCGACTTTACGAAAAAGAATGTCAATGCGCGCCTCACTCAATTTTTCAAATCGAAATGGGGGAAGCTAAGGCGCGAATTTCCCTAAATCAGTTTATCCTCAAAATTTTTCATCCCCCGAAACAAATTTTGTAAGAAAACAATTTGATTTTGGAACTAAAATCAAAAGCAATTCTGATTTACTCAAAAAATCGCCTTTCCACATTTGAATTTCGTTTGTAAATAAAAAAAAAAACTATGCAAACATCTGTCAAACGCCCGAGCGACTAGAACGTAGACTTAGTCGGTCGGGCTTACGATATTACGATGTGCGAGGTTGCAACGCCCGACTGTACAATACTTTTACGTGTGTTCTACTTCAAATGCCAAAGTCAGATCGACCGAACGCGCCGTTGCGATTTCGGCTTTACTGTCCCAGTTTTTTTTGGCCTTAAATGTTAAGTATTTTTAGTTAAATTTTATTTTCTGTGAATTATAGAAAATGTTCCTAAAATAAATTGATAGTACCAAATTTATCTTAAATCAAAGATTAATTTGCAACTGCCTATTTCGTTTTGATGTGTTAAGAAATTGCTAAGATATTGAACTTGGTTCTGATTGGTGTTCCAGTTTTTTTGTGCTTCACTGTATGAGAACCATTCAGTTGAATAACGTTTAGCACAAAACATTCCTGATACTTTGTCCCCCAATACGCGCGCCTCTCACACACCTCTCCTTCTGGCCAACGTCAGCGTGCGTTATCGATCTGCTGCTGCATCGAGGGCATTGTCTGCGTTCGCAGTCTGGCATTTTAAGCAGACACGCCACAGAGGGAGATAAGGGATCCGCTGCGGCCCGCCACGCGTTCTGCTTGCAGAATAGGAGAGCACACTCGTACCTGAGGTTCTTTTGTGACGCCGTGTGTGACTCGACACATATAGCATACGACATGATGCATAAATTAATGGCCTGAGGGCAAAAGATACGCGGCGAAGTCGCACATCCGCCTCGGAGTCAAAGTGAATGCGGATCCTTTGGCCACTTTTTTTGAGCATGAGTGCTCCTCCACTGCACTCGTTATATCTGGAGGGTGGATTCCTTTTTTTTTTTTCGGGAGGAAAAACTGCAGAGAGAGAAAATTAATTTTTCTCTTGACGTGCGCGGTTGTTTTTGTGAATTTATTCGAATCGTTTTTTTGCTGGTGGTTCATTTCTCTGCGGAAGTACTAAATCCACATCCGAGAGGCGAGAGTTCTTTTGTTTGTATCTGCAGCTGGAGAGCCATGGTTGACGTGTATCTTTGACCGCCGGCCGGGGGGGGGAAGTGGTGGAAAATTTATCTAAAATTGCCATCTAAATGCTGCGTCATTTTGTTGCTGCTGTTTTCCGGACCGTCCCCGGGCCGGCACTTCACTTCGAGACAGAGGCTTTCTGGGTTAATTTGAATAAACACCAAGCCCCTTAGGCGGATGGGGTTCGGGATTGAGCGCTGGACTCGAGTTTCGTTATTTAATTAAAAGAAACAAAAAAACAAAAACGTCTGTGACAAGTGTGCTGTTGCAATTGCAGTTGATGGTTAGAAAGTCACATGTCGGGTGAGTTATGAATCGAAGTAGGCCTCGAGGCTTGTGGGGGGAGGCTTAGCTTTTGTGGGCATTGTGTGTGTTGTTTCAGTGGCGGTGCGACAGACAGAGCAAGCTAATTAAAAAGCCCGTAAGCAGGGCACTTGAGGCATTCAGGCGACGACGATTCCGACCGAGTTCTGCAGGGCGGGCGAAGTAGATTTAGGCCGGTGGGGGTGACGGGGGAATGATGTGCCTGAGGGGTTGGGACACTGCGGCTGGATGGATGGACATGTGAGGCAAGTGGTTTTTGAGCTGTGGTAAGCTGCGAGGCATACAACTGAAAGGGACCTCATTTTTATTGGCTTTGTGTTTGTTGTCCCTCGTGGTTGCTCCCGAGCGATTTGTGGGGATGTTTCATGGCTTCCTTTCCCGGTTGGGCGATGGCAGGCGTCATTTTAACAGAATTGTCAACGAAATTGTTTCCTATTTTCTGTTTTTTTGATTTTTTATCCCACAGCACATGATGTTGACATTGAAAAATGGTTACAAGCAGTGTTTGAGGAATATCCATCACTAAATTGACTTTTGAGGGGTTTTAAAAATGTGGACTGATGGCTATCACTCGTTTGAACTGTTTTCAAACCTTTTTCGAATATGGCTGCACATATCTATTACGCTTTTGAGGTGTTTTCGAAAATGCTTGCCAATATCATTTCTTGTTTTCAGAAGTTTTCGAAGATCTTTAACCATACGAGGCGTTTCGACCATGACTACAGATGTTCATCACTCTTTTGAAATACTTTTAAAGATAGTCAGCCATTGTTAAAAATGTCTGCAAATGTCCGACGCACATTTTGAGGCGTTTTCGAAAGCCGTTATCCATTTAAAGCGTTTTTGGTGGCTTCTACAGATGTTCGTTACTTATTTTTGAAGATGTCTGTAAAAGGTTATTATTCTTTTAAACATTTTCGAAAATTGTCAGCCATTTGAGGCGTTTTCAAACATGTCTGTCAATCTTTTGATGTGTTTTTGAAGATTTTCAGGTTGCTTCTTTGAACGTTTTCGAAAATTGCCAGCCATTTGAGGCGTTTTCAAACATGTCTGTCAATCTTTTGATGTGTTTTTGAAGATTTTCAGGTTACTTCTTAACACGTTTTCGAAAATTGTCAGCCATTTGAGGCGTTTTTGAACATGTTTCTCAGTCTTTTGACGTGTTTTTGAAGATTTTCAGGTTGCTTCTTTGAACGTTTTCGAAAATTGTCAGCCATTTGAGTCATTTTTGAACGTGTTCTTTCAGTCTTCTTACGGGTTTTCGAAGATTTTCAAGTATTTAAGGTTTGTTCGAAGATGTCTGCATAAGTCTGTTACTCTATTTTTTAATTTTTTCGGAAAAGGTCTGGTATTTTAGGTGTTTGTGATAACGCCTGTTTTCGACGAAAATTTCCAGTATTTTCAAGCTTAGCTGAAAGTAACTGACAACAGTTTGGACCGTTTTCGGAGCGTTTTTGAGGTCGAAAACCCTAGTCTTGAAGTTTTCTCACATTCAGTGTCAGTAATGACTTTTTTTTTTCATAGAAAATCGCTTTTAAATGTCTCAACCAAATAGAACACTTCCCCAACCCTGTCAGACCTCTCGAAAACACACATACCCAGCTAAAACAATTCCTCATGAGTAAGAACAGCGACATTTGCTGAATGAGCCCCACGACTATGGTGGCAAGCACCAATTTGAAACACAAAACTCCTACACAAACTCCCCCATGACTCCGCAATTGCTTTCTTCCAATTTTCCTCCAACGAACCGCCCCCAAAATTAACCAGCGGATTAAATTCCACATCCCTCGGCAGCCGTCACTGACCTTTTTCGAAAACTTCACGTCGCGAAACAAGCAAAAAAAAAAATCGATTCACTTGCTCCAACCAAAAGTATCTTGTATCGCTGAGTGTCTGTGTATTTGTGTATCGAGCGCCAGTAACCCATTAAGACAACATTTCTCCGGCATATCGCTCGTCGTTGTTATTTTAAGTTTTATGAAGCCCCAGTTCGACTTTCATTACAACACCGCCACCCGCCCCACCCGTCGAGTGCAGACATAAACACTCACCGCATCGCTTAGATACCAGCCATCCACCATCCATCTGGACGGCTGGCTGGCGGTATGCTCGATTAAATGTGGGCCACTTTGATGCGCCAGCTCCGCATAAATATCGACATTCAACATGAAACGTTCTAATCGCATGCCATTTACCGCAGCCGGGCCCTGCGTGCCTTTGCACCACGCTCTCGAAGTCTCCGTCGCTCTCTTTTCCTCGCTTTGGTGACGTTGATGGTGATGGCGGAGCCCAAATGAAGTCATCCATCGCCTCGATGGTCTGCCATGGAAAAATGTGCTGGAATGGAGGGCGTAAATGAAGAGAGTTTTTATTTTTTTTTTTTCTATTTTAAGTTGGCTCGTTCGGTTTTTGCATTTTTCTGACGTCGTCGTCCATTCGATTAAATGGGCACCGACAGCGTTGATGACGGCGTCGACGGTCAGTGACGGCATGCCGTGAAAAGTCTGCGGACTTCCGAGTTTGGCGTGTCTTTCAGCTCTCTTTTTTTTTTTCGTTCGCCTCTTTGATCGTGGCGCCATCTACGATGAGGTCGAATGGCGGACAAAAAGCGTGCGACGGAGATTGGATTTGCTTTGGCAAGCTGAGCGACGGACGTGTCTGGCCGGAGATTGAATCGTGTCCGGGATAAGAGTCGACCGTTCACGGGTCGTTTGAGGGCGGGCTGTGGCGTAGAAAGGGTGAGTAGAGGGCGGTTAAAAACCGCCTGGTAGGAATGATGGACGGGAAGGGTTGGGAATTTTGCATCCACTTAAACTTGCAGGAAATTTGATGCTCTCGTCCATCGTGTCACATTCGGACGGAGTCTCAGGTGAGCCAGAAATGGGATCTGACTAGGTCTGCAGTGAGACTTTGCTCATGAAGTCGTACGTTGGACAAAAAAGTTTGAAGATTGGTTTACTGCAAAATCATTGGACGAAAGTGTCATTTGCATGAAAAACTGAAACTAAATGAGATATTTTGATTTGGTTTTTGCAATTCGGCGTTCAGGCGTTAACACACTTGGAAGGGGCCTAATGTTTATGAACATCCCTTCCAAGTGTCCTTTCCAAGGGTGTTAAATTATAAAACGCACTGAAAAAAACACTGGTTGGACTAAAGAAACTAGGCTTTGGCTCTCAACGGGCTATTTCATTTTCATTATTATTCGTGGGATCTTATTCATCAAATTCAAGCAAACTTCAACTTTGTCTCCCTTTTTGTCTGTTGGCAAAAGTTTTGTAAGCTTTGTTTAACGACGAACTTAAATCGCTTCCAAATTTCACCCCCACGACACATATCGAGTTCCTTTTCGATATTCCAAAACAAGTGCTAGGGAGTAGACGAGGAAAAAGGCTTCCAAATTGCTAAAACCTCTTGTTTTATTCAATCAAGACGAGAAGGGATATAAGCAGGGCACCGACCTAGACAAACTAAGTTGTGGCGGTTCAGCTATGCTCTGGGCCTGTATTTTTTTTTTTAGTCAGCCATTTGAGCCGTTTTTGACTACAGCTACAGATGCTTGTCTCACATTTCATGTATCTTTGAAAATAATTAGCTACTTGAAGAGTTTCAAGAGTTAACAGGTGTCGTTTGACGTTGTTTTGAATGATTTCTACAGACGCACGTCCCTCGTTCGATTTAAAAGCATTTTTGAAGATGATAAATGCCATTTGGCGTTGTTTTCGAAAATGGTTGCAAATGTCCGACCCTAACTCGATGTATTCTCGATATGGCTGCAACTGCTCGTCAATCATGTAGAATTTCTTTTTTAAGCGTTGGCTATTTAAGAAATTTTTAACACTGATAGAAGCCATTTGCTAAGTTATTAGCAATGACTGGAGACGCTTATTCTCTACTTGACACATTCTTGGTAGCAGCCAACCATTTTCGAAGCGAGTTTATGTGCTTTTTTAAGATTGAAAACAGTGGTTTTGTATTTTTTGAAGTGAAACTTCTTATGCGACTTCCAACAAAGTTGGGTTGAACGTCTCATGGAAGGAGAGAGACACAGGGTGAAACTGAATGCGTGGCACTCGAACTGCTGAACTATTATAGGCCAGCGCGAGCGTTAAGCAGGTCATATAATCATCAACTCAGTCAAATCACAGTGAAATCAAACCGTGGCAAAAATCAAAAGATTTTGATCTTTCGAAGTTGACTGGAAAGTCTTTCAACTCAATTGAATCGTGTGTGGGCAAGTTCATCGACAAGCTGTCAAATTTAAGAAATTGCGCTAGATATTCGTTGTGAAATCGTTTGCAAACGAGTTGGTCGTGTTTTTTTCTGTTAAAGTGAAAAATTATTTTCAAAAAAAATATTAAAATTTTTGACAGTAAATGCAGTCTTTCAATTAAATTGATGTAGTGTGTGGCCAACTCAGTTGACAACTCTGTTTACAATCGAATTGAATTGGCATTCTTTTTCGTAAAGTTGATAAAACGCGTACCAACGCCTGTCAAAGTCAGACCGACCGAACGCGTCGTAAACTCTCGATAACTCGCATTTCATTAAAAAAAATTACAGAGGCTTTCGAATGACAAAGGTTTCAGAAGAAAATATAAATCATTGCTCAGTTTCGTCACATACGCATTTCAACTAACGGCTGTTAAAGAAAAAAAGTAAACTTGACTTCGAATCATAGAGGTAAACAAGCCATCATTTATGCAGGTTTTCGCGTTATTTTGCACAAAACAAGGGGATCAAATTGCATAGGTCTTCTTCGAATAACGAGGTTCTTTCAGGGGACTATGAGAATGTTTCTACTTACAGAGGTTTTTGAATTATGGAGGTTTTGTAATATCGAGTGTTTACTGTATATGCAAGTCTTCAGAAATTGGCTTTCCTACACGACCAGGATTTATTTGGAAGTTTAATGGAACCTTCTAATGCATAATCTAAATAAAAAAAAAAATGAAATAGGCTGCGGAACAGCCTATACAGCGCTAGATCATAGATTTTTCGCGCCTCCACTGTATTGTGCGCATTATAGTTTGACAGATGTGTGCGGTTTATTGCCGGTTCCGAACGTTGGATTGCAAAATTTATTGCGGATTGTCAGTCGTTCGCTGGAGGCAATGCCGTGAAAGTTATTTGTGATGTTCTTTCCTCTTGCTGGATTCGAACCCGAGTACTCTCGCTTAACAGTCCGACGCACTAACTATTCTGAGTACATTTCAGTGTTAAAAGGTTGTGTTGTAGGCTGCGCACTTAAGCCAAACGAAGCCCATTGTAAAGGTTTGTTTTGCTTACTCCAAAATTATGAAATCGACTCAAAAAACTTGGACTGACACGATAACAAACTCCGCACATAAACTTTGCCTGAGCTTTGAAGACTCACTCACTTCCTCGACAGACTTCGCTCAAAATCCTCCCAGTCCTGCTGGCATTCAACGAAAAGTAAAATTTGTGGCTTTTGCGTTTTCAAAAAAGTCAAAGTCCGGGGTAGTTTCTTCCTCCTCCTCCCTCCTCACGCTCAACGTTCCACATCACTGACAACTTCGCCCACATCTCGGCTGATAGAAAAAACTCTTTGTGCCCGTCCCCATCTGCTGACAGTGAGTGAGTTTTCAAAAAAACTTTTTAACTGACATTTCTGACAGCTGCCTCCTATTTCGCGCGTCTCTCCACCGATCCCCCTCGAACAATGCACTCGCGTTGGAATCCTTTTTTCTCAGAAATTCACTTTAATTCGATGCAGCAGCACGAATGAAATTCATCCCGTCACGGCTTGCACATCTGCATGTGAAGTGAAATCAAAAATCTCTTCGTTAATCCTGCAAATTAACGTGGTAGATGAATTTTAATTTTTTTCGTTTCAGAAAAAAGTCGACGCCATTGTTGAATTTAAGGCAGCAGCCGATTTCTGTGTGGAAGACAATCGAGCCCCTTAAAAGGGTCCTTCTCATTTTTCATGAACAAGCCCTTGTTTGGGACTTCATCCGTTGAAGAGGGCCGCCACTTGTGGCACATGCCAAGTAAAAAAAAATGTTCATAACGATTTCTGAGTCAATTCATATTCCGGGTGAATTCGTCAGATAATCCCGACGTTAGTGCCGATGAAGATATTTAAATCGTTTTTTTTTTTTTTTTTTGGTTTCCAATTTTTGCTCGACAGGATAATAAAAATAAAAAGGACTGAGGTTTTTCTAAGAGGAAAATGCGAAAATTATGCAAAGTATCGTTTCTTTTTTTTGGTTTTCGATTTACACACATTTCCGACCGGGGGGTCGATCGGGGGTGGATTTGAAATTCATGAAACCCGCATGAACGCAGTTTAGCCTCAAATTTGTTTATGATTTTCGGGGGTTATTTTTGGGCATTGATGCGGATGCCGGAAGCGGAGATTGGGGGTGCTAGTGGTCAAGTTCAGGCGGTGATTTGTGGTGCTCATGGGGGTGGGTGGTTTTAAGGGCGCGTGGCTCGGGAGTTGTTGGCTTTCAGCAGAAAGCTGTGGTTGCTCTGTGATTTTAGACGAGTTATGGGCCTCAAATGTACAAGTGGAATGGAGAGAACGTTTGACGTGACTGGGCATATTGATGTGGGTTGTTTGCAGAGAATTTGGGTGGTTTTTGGGGAAATTTGAGGCAACATTTATCTCGAAAAGCTTGGCTATGGCTTTAAATAGACATGAATTCGAGCTGGAATTTGTTTTCTGTGTCAACCTTAATTAGAAATTGCAAATTTTGGAATTTCAGATTCAGAGAATGATCCATCGAATCATGCCTCTTGCCCCGAAAAATCGTACTGATTTTTTTTGTTTTTTTTGGAATGGAGAAGCTAGCGATTTTTTTACATTTTTGCGACAGGAGCAGTTAAGCGCGAAGAATTTATCACATTTCTCGGTCTAGAAACGTCAAGCGGGGAGAATTTCTAAAGCAGCGGCAATTTTTTGGAGTTTTCCGGTCTAAAAAAGACAACCAAGGTGACTCGCTGACGTTTTCCAGACTAGAAACCACAAACGAACTGACCTTTTGACGTTTTTCGCACCAGAAACCTTAAGTGAGGCAACTTTTCGCCTTTTTCCTGACCAAAAACACCAAGTGAAGTAACTTTTTTACGTTTTCGGGACTAAAAGCGTCAACTGAGGCGACTTTTTGAAGTTTTCGGGACTAAAAAAAGTCAAGTGAGGTGACGTTTTGATGTTTTCGGGACTAAAAGCGTTAACTAAGGCGGCTTTTTGACGTTTTCGGGACTAAAAGCGTCAACTGAGGCGACTTTTTGAAGTTTTCGGGACTAAAAAAAGTCAAGTGAGGTGACGTTTTCATGTTTTCGGGACTAAAAGCGTTAACTGAGGCGGCTTTTTGATGTTTTGGGACGAAAGCGTCAACTAAGGCGGCTTTTTAACGTTTTCGGGACTAAAAGCATCAGCAGAGGTGACTTTTTGACGTTTTCGAGACTAAAAAAAGTAAAGTGAGGTGACTTTTTGATGTTTTAGGGACTAAAAGCGTCAACTGAGGCGACTTTTTGACGCTTCCCGGACCAGAGACCTCCAGCGAGGCGACGTTGACGTTCTAAGGCATAAAAACATCATCAGGATTGTTTTTTTTTTTACGTTTTATGTCGTAGTAGCATTAAGCGATGTTACTTTTTGACGTTGTCTGGACCAGAACGACAAGTAAGGTAGCTTTTCGTCCATTCTCGGTGTAGAAACGTCAGAGGAGACGATTTACAATTTTTTCCTAGACTAGAAACGTCAAGTGATACATATTTATGGCGATTTGTCGAAGTTTTGCAAACAAGAAACGTCACACAAAACGAATTTATTACATTTCCTGGACAATGAACGTCAAACCAAGAGTCTTTTTCACATTTCCCTGACTGGAAGAGCACAGCGCAGTCAGCTATTTTCGTTTTTTGTCCAGTGAAGCTATTTGCTTACGTTTTCTATATTAGCAACGCCTACCGAATCGAATTTTTTACGTTTCCCCAGTCTAGAGCAGTCGAACAAAGCTTCTTTTTCTTCATTTTATCAGAATAGTAGCTGAATAAGTCATAGAAACACAACCATGTCCCCATCCAAGGCCGAGAAATTGTCGTCAACAACAGCTGAAGCGCGATAAGAAACGAGCTTCGCTTCTGTACGGCTGCAACGTTGACGTGGAAACGTTCTACGAAGCACTACGAACATGGCATATGAACTTCGAAGTGCATTCACGTCTCAACAACCTCCCACCACCCCTGAAGTCACACAGAAGTGCGTGCCTGAACCCAGTGCACACTGAACCTGAACCTTTTATCTCATCCGTCGCATGACGAACCACTCATGAGACGCACAGAGCTGAAAAAAAAAAAAGTTTTCCATTTTCCCTTGAACCCAACCACCCTCCGCGTGTTGATAATCGGATCTTCCATGCTCAACTACACGCCAATCTCGCGCCCAAGTGCATAGCCCCCGAGCTGCAGCTGCAGCTGCACACTGATACCCCTCATCCGGGGTTCTTTTATCGGCCCGCACGCACACAGACGCCAGCCGCGGCTGAGTGCGCACAGTGGCGTCGAATAATTAGCCCCCACCCCCAGACTGCCACAGCTGACACTCGATGAATAATTCGCTTCGCCGGTGATCCGATTGGCATCACTCTGAGAGAGGAGGAGGAAAAACAAGGCGACCCACCCACTCGCTCGTTCGTTGCTCCCACAGCGCCCCACTTGGCAGCCGGCCAGCTGGGGCGTCCTTGCTCCGACCACCCACCCACCGTCAGCGTTTTCGGCCACAATTAACGCTCCAAGAACCACCGCCACTTACCGGCCCAGAACTGCAGCCACTTAGCGCCGGCACAATGCGTTGTAATTGCCGCGATCATCGACCGCGAGTTGGGCGCAGCACTTCGCTCCATTTGGCATTCCGTGTGCATTGTGGCCGGAAAAGTCCCCCCTCCTTGAGTGCCATTTGACAACAACAACGATAACGATGACGACTTAACTGGGGCATCAAATTTTTATCGCACCGGAGAACGATTCCTCAAGTGTCTTTGGGTGCCGGACCGAAAGGAGCTGGAGACGCACTCAGGCACGACGGGCGAAGCCTTTTTGGGTTTGCGAAACTGCAACTGCCGCGCATCAATAACGCGCGAGATGCATCTGCTCGGGGTAACAATGCAATCTTCTAACGGTTCGGTTCGGACGAGCAAGCGGTGAGCAGGAAACGCGCGCTAAATTCCCCCCGTCAACTTCGGTGGTTGTGGCGAAATTGGAAAAAATAAAAGAAAATGGAATGGTCCCGTTCGTTTCGTTTGTTGTTGTTGAGATGCAAAAACGTTTTTTTTTTTTTTTCTCTTCATTTTCCATTTTCCATGCAATTTATCGCACTCACGTTCGGTTTTGATGAAGAATTGTCGGCTTCGGCTTGCAGTCGGGTTTACCTGGTGAGTCAGGCGCCCGCTCCTCCACCTGGAGGAGCTTGGAAAATGGAAACCTTGCAGTTGATGGATGTTTAGGAGGCACTTTTGGGTTTGGTTCGCGGGTATTGTTGTTGGGAATGCGATATGACGGTTTTCCTGAACTGCATGAGATACACTTCGTTGTGGTGGGATATGAAATTGAATTCGATTTTTTTGGTTTTTCAGTTTTTTCAGTTTGCCGTGAGGGTGGAAGGTGAATGTTGTTTGGTTGGGTTTTGAATTTTTTTTTTTTGTTTTTCAATTCGGTTATGTCAACGGACGCAGCTGTTTGTTAAGCGGTTTCGCGGTGAATTAGCGTCAGATTGTCGTTTTGGTAGTTCATTAAACAAATTAACCAAGGGAAGCTAATTAGCGAGGAGTTTTGTTTTGGTAGACGCATGGATGTGGGTCATTTGGTCAGTTGACGTGATGTGCGAATGGAGTTTTAGGTGGATGAGTGATCGCGGGAATTTCCGAGTGCTGATCATGACGTTGGGGTGGCTATACAGGTTTCCACATGTTGTCTCTGTCGAAGTTGACCAAAAATCGACTGTTATTGTTGTTCTTCAGGCAAGAAGATTCAAAAACAGGGCCAAGATATTGCGTGTGTTGTTTGTGGAGTTCATTTCATTCAAAAGGCGGCTAGTTTGGTAAAAAAAAAATCAAAAATGAGGCCTAAAGCAAATTCTCTTAAGCAGCAGTGAATAAAGACAAAGAAAATGATTCTCGTTCTGGCATTCTGGCGTCAAGAGATTGGCAGTGAAGCAATAGCGATGATAGAGTACGTGGAATGGTTCTTTTTTGTATAAATCTAAGAATTTAGTAAGAAAAACCGGGAAATCGCTGAAGCACGTCTCCTTTGGGACTTAAATTTGACAATTATTGGAAATTGTGAACTTGTTTTATAGTTATGACACAGAAAAGGTTGGTAACTTGAATTCTATTAAGTCTTAGGAGACTAAATGAGCGTTCAGGATCTAGCTTAGGCCAGATTTCTCTGGTGACGCGGCAAGTAGCGCTATTCGACCACCTAAGATTTGGTTGCCACGATGGCCTTGGTTTTGATATAGAGGAACGCGGAACGCAAGGAACTTTATCCACAGAAGTAAACATGCGACTTGAATATGTGAACTAAGTTCTAGTTTTTGTTAATTCTAGGCCTGATCTTTTACTTTTCTTGGACTTGTCTACGCATTTTTAGAGTTCCGATCTATTCAACAATATTGTAAGACCTTTTAAAATCAAAATTAAAGGTCCGTCTGTAATTGAGTTGATTGGGAATGTGAAATCCTGCTTCTGAAAAACTTTAACACGAGTGGGCAGTTACATTCATCAATCCTAATTGGATCCATAAGAAAGAAGGCGTCACTTAAAGGCGTATTTTGTCTATTTTTGAACTCTGGCAGAGGTTTTTTAAATGTCCAGTCCAACCTTTAGATCGAAATCTTGGCTAAGTATGCAATTTAATTTTATGTGTTGAAAAGAAGCATCAGGAATCAATTTAAGAGGTGTCCCGAAATGAAATTGTGCTGCTAGAAGTAGTTTATAAAGCAAATTTGAAAATGGACGACATGATAGTTGAACAAACAACAATGTCTGGACTTGAAGTTAGGTTAGGTTGGCTAAATGATGAAAAAAACCTCGGCAATTAATTTAAAAACTGCTCTGTCAAAAGGTAGGCCGAAAAATTGATTTGGAAAGTAAGTCTGCAGAGCATAGTGATGCTTAGTCACCTAACAACGGTGGATCAACTGCTTAAGTAGATTACACAGCCAATGGCGGGCAAATCAGTCTCTAAATTTCTGTTCAAAAAAATGCCGAATGAGGTTGCTGTCAAGGGACATTTGTTTAAATTTACACAGTTCCTCAAATTGGTCAAAAATAAGTTAAAATGCCTGAAATTTTATTTCCAAACAAAGCCTGTGAACGGTTTATATGAATCTGGTAGAAAATGTAGCACTGCGTTGGCACAGGCATTTTATCTGTTAGCCCAGCAAAGTCGAAGGCGCCAAAATAAAAGGTGAAAGGTGTTCTTTCAGTTCTAAACTCAAGATACCCTAAAACTCTGCGAGACTCTTGAAGACGTCCTTCACTGCATTATTTTAACTGCACCCCTCTCTAGGTCGGCCAGAGCCGGTTCTTCTTACTTCCATGATTTCGTTAGGCCCGGTGCATCTCGGCGAACTAGCTGAGCCGTATCCTCAGCTATATTAATAGCTCCAACTGGTTTCTGGAGTAGTGGGATGTTTTTGCATCCCCTCCATGTGGTATCACAATGGGCCTCATCTGGCTTGGCTGTCTTGTGCAGCCGGCCACACAACCTACGTATCTAACAAGGCCCGATGCACACAAGTGATTTTTTGACGTAGTGGCTAAGCTTCGATCAATCTTCCAAGCCAATTGAGTTGTGCACACAAGCGAGCGATGAAGCTCAATGGATTCGTAAGTATTGTAACCGCTCAAGCAGTGGCGCCGCATCAAAAATCTCCTGGTGCGGACCGGGCCTTAAAGCCACTGGTTTGACTCAGCAACATGCAAAAGACGCCTGAAAGTTTGATTTGAAAAACTCAGGTCCATTTTTTTGCCAAAGAAGATTTCGAAAATCAGCCAAGTTGCAAACCACTTACAAAATTTTCATCGTGTCACTAAAATCGTAACCACCAATGCGACTTCAAGCCCACCCTGGTTCCACCGCACAATCACCCCAACGATTTTCTACCCCTCCCCGCAGCTTCATGGTCACACGTCGCAGCTTAGCGTATCGCTTTCCATGAACCAACCGCACAAAGGCCGATCAAATGTAAATGCAAACGCGGTAAACACACGCGGTTCCCTTTTAATTCACTCGCTAATCTCGTCTCGTCGCCGCATCAGTGCTCCTCCCTCCCTCCCAACCCTACGTGACTTTTGTAATTTTTCTGACCGCTGATCCCGAAAATGTTCTTCTCCGATACATTTCTGTGCCTCTGTGCCGATTATTACTGCAACCGTTGCCATAACTTACAGTCAATTTTTGAGATAAGACGCGATTCAGTCGGATGCATCTCCTCCCCCATCACACACACAAACAGAAACCGACAGTCAAACGTCAGCGTGACGTGACGACTGCGAGATACAATCAGCGCGCAAATGAATCTCACAGAAAGCGCAAAAACCCGGTGCAGATAATTAAAAGACTGAAACTGAGAGCATACATCTAGTCGATCCGATGGATTGGCAGCATGTGGAGTATCTGCGCGCTCCGATTCAGTGATTGGAACAGCTGCCAATGTGCCGGTGCCTTAGATACGGGTGATGAGGCTTCAGGCTCGATGGCTGGATGTATGCGCATGCAATCAGAGTTTGCTCATTGATTTCGTTGAAAGTTAAATGAAAAAAAAGAAAAAGAAAAATTTGCGCAAATTGAAGCGGTGGACGTGTGCCTTTGGATGGATGTTGGAGTTTCAGTCGCAGGTTAATGGGTTCGGATGGCCGAGTCGAGTTTTCGATGAAATGGAAACCCAATTGAGGAGCACTTTCTTGTGGAAAGCGTGCAATGGCGTAGTGTTGGGCAAGTGCTGATGTTTGGGAGGTGAGCTAGGGTTAGAGTGGACGATCATCATCATCATCATCATTAGTGGCGTAACAGCCCACGAAGGGCCAGAGCCTAGCTCTTTCGCGCCTCCACTGTGTTGTGTGCGTTATAATTTGACACATGTGAAGGGGACCTGCAGTTTATTGCCGGTTCCGAACGGCGAATTGCGAAAGCTTTCCATTACAGAAGTACTCCAGGAGGATTGTCAATCGTTCGCTGGAAGTGGGACGATAGTGGGTGCGATTCAATCAGGAGAAGGTTGACGTACATAGATCAGACAGAGTAACCAGGTAATTCAGCGAACTCAGGCTTCACGATGGGTTGGAACAGTTTACTCGGTTTTCGCAGACTCAAAAATTGCAGGCAGGTCGGTAACCCAGAACTCTAAAATCTTGGTTCAGGCGATGAATTTACAAGCAGGGACAGTTTTCATTCGTTTATTCATTTGTTTAGACGTATTGAGCTAATAACCAATTCTTGGCTTAAAAAAAACTCCTTTGAAGCTTTTTTTGGAAGATTTTGTGGACGATTCGAAGACAAAAAATTACAGTCATGTTCCTTTTAACACACCTTTTCACAAGTTCCTCTCAAAAACCGAGCCAAAAACAACACCAAAAAAGACTCTGACCGTGTTTATGAAAGAAGGTTCTAAAATCTAGTCTCGAAGGATTCATGACTCTAAATCGCTGGTTATGAACAAAGGCTGCAACCGGAGTTTCAAAATCCCAATTGTCAATTAAAATTGTATTGTCAGCTCATACAATTTTAATTGACAATTGGGATTTTGATTGATTGATTTGATTTTGTAAATAGTTAGATTCCTTGGGGCTCGATAGTAGTTTTAGGGGCTACTAAGAAGGGTTTTTGACGCCCTAAAAGTGGTCGAAAAATGTTTTTTAGTCCGCTGAGAAGCTACTGTTGGCGTAAAACAACTAGCAGCTGAAACATGATCGGTTTTATACGTCAAGACTTGATTTTAAGAGGCCTCTGCCTCAACAGATGTCAAACTTCTTCAATTCCTGGCTGGTGGACTTAAGACAAAGGTACGATTGCAGTCCCTACCTTAAAAATGACATCACTCATGCTCGTAAGCACATTTTCGGAGCTTACAAAATTTACAAAAAGACTTTCCAATTCTTGGCTTAACCGTTTTGAACACGAGACATAAATAAAAGTTCTCAAAAATATTCAAATTCTCATTCTTTCACAAAGAAGATTTGACTGCCGTTATTTTAAATAGTTTGCGGAGTTTCTGAAAGTTTTGCATTGCTCTTAACAAACATTTTCTTTATCATGCAACTATTTAAAATTGTTTATGGCCCTTTGCCATTTAAGTCACCATTTTCCATGTCTTACACTAAAGTTTAAATCTTTCGGCATCCTAAGACGCTCAGCATAGAAGCATTAAGGTGTCCAAATTGGAATTTGGATGTGGAATTTGAATAATTGCGTTCAAAATTTCTACTTTCTTTCTTTCTTTCTTTCATTGTACTGTTTTCGGTACATGGACGTAAAACTACCATAATTTTAACGTCATCGATGTTTGTCTTTGAAAATTGCTCTGATTTTGCTTTTCGGTCTAAAAGTAAAAGTGCCAAGACTTGCTTCATCATAAATGCGGTTCTTTTGAGGTCATCTTTTGAAGCAACTCACGACTAGTCTTTGTTTACTCTCCTCCAAATCGACCAATTTTTCTTAAACCTGCTTTCAAACCTAGCCGTAGATGGACATAAATACAAAAACGATTGCAGTTTCTGTTGCAAAACTCACAAAAATTGCTCAAGAGATGCCCTTGAAGGCTCCCCGATCACCCATTCACCACACCAACCCATCTCGACCTTCAGACGTCACTCCGCCAGACCCTAACCTCAAACCCTCTGCCGCTGATTACCTAATTATCAAAGTCTAGCCGACTGCCACTGACTTCCACAAGAAAACTGACAAAGAAAGCAATCGTAGTCTTTGTAAAAACTCAGAAAAAAATACCCATCGCTGTAATTAATCATCCCGTCTCATCTGTCAGTCCATTCAAACAGTTACCGCCCCGCACGCTTTCCCAATGAATTACCGCGTTTTTATTCATCGATTACCACGACTCGTGCCTCATTAAGTCGCCCCGCGTATCGTGAGCGTAATTTGTCTGCAAAGTCAAAGTTCAGTCGCAGTTGTAGCACATCACCCGATTGATTTTTGACAGATGAATTGTCACAACCACATCGAACTCTGATCCGATTCCTTCCGGTGTCAAAATTTTGACACTCACCGCTTACGACAGGCCTGACTCTCTCTCTGCCACCCGTTGGTTTTAAGAAAATCAAAAAAACCGTGTGGCCCCCTTTCACTCGCAACAATCGCTGTCTGCTTTCCTATTAAACCGCAACGTGCATCTGTTACACAATCCCCAAGCTACCGCCGAGACGATCCGATATGTGTACGCCAACGACAAAAGTACTTCATGGATACCAAAAACCGAATCTAATCAAAGCACCTTTCACTTTACACCGCCATTTGTTATTCATTTTTTTTTTTTTTGTTTTATTGAATTGGAGTGGAGTTGAGTTTCGATCTTTACCGCTAGCGATCGACCAACCGACCTACCGAACGTTGACAGTTGGGTCGCTATTCGTTCGTTGCACATTCATGGCCCGGTCCCTGTCTGAGCTGCGGCTTTGTGTATCGCCCCGTCCAAAACAAGGCACACGAATTGTTTCCATGAATGTGCGCACCGGCGAGTAATTAATTAAATGAGCACCTAAGCAACGACACGACGCCATACCAGCAACGGGGTGCGTTCACAGGTAATGCGAGAAAAATTAAATTTAAATTTTCTGCACAGAAAACTCGTCATGTGTGTAGTGAGTGGAGTGGGGGTTGTGCTTTTCGTTTCGGGTGAGATTCTCATTAAAAAATAAATTCATCCGGGAGTTGAGGCCTTTCGCACGGTGAGTGTCACAATAAAGGCGCCTATGGGAGGAGGCGCCTCTTTTTTTTGTGGGTTTTTTCCTTTTTGCGACCCCCAACGGGGAAAGGTGTAAAGATAATTAAATTTCTTGTCTGGTTACGTTTTTTTCATGTTGAATGACAAACAGAAAAAAAAGAAGTATTTTAAATTAGACAGTGAGGCAGCCCGAAAATTTATTTTCCGCTTGCGGATCGCGAACGTGATGCGGCAGTGATTGGCTGAGCGAGACAGTGTCAATGTTTACTGAGGAGAATATTCAAAGGATTTGAGGTGGAAAAATTACTCATCACTCTGTGCGTTGTTCTGAGTTCCTCAAACTTGAGAAAATTGATTCTCAAGCTTCGAATAAACACATCATCATCGTTTTAAATCATCAATTTAAGGCACAAGTGATTTTTAATTGTGCCAGTCGTTAATTATGTCACACGCCATCAGCGTTGTTAATTTTTTTCAATTAAGCTCCAAGGCCGATGCTATGAGGAAATGACACGATCGAGAGTGTGTCATTTTGTGGAGAACAAGCGATCATCGATCGGTGTCGATGGCTTGAGAGTGTCCACAGATGTTTAAGTGGCACGCGTTGGGTGTCAGTGAAATGTTCACATGTTAAACAGGCGAATGACCTAATCACAGATGGTCAACAGATGACAATAAAATTCAAATGTCAATGACAATTAAATGACGTTGACATTCCTAAGCGTGTACGACCTGGGAATTTCTTAAGTGACCCAAAAAATGCAAAAACGACGTGCTCAAACTTAGAAAAACAAATTTTGGTATATTTTCCCTCAAAAATATATTTTTTTCTAGGTCTGGCTCATGGAAATTGTGCTAAAGAATTTTTTTGCCATCATTTTTTTAAGAAGTCTTGGCAAACAAACCATAAGAAAACCTTTAAGGCCTGAAATTGTTCTGCATTCAGTTGTCATAGAAATAAGCAAAGCGACGTATTTAAAAGCGCTTTCTAATTTTCTTAGGAGATGCACAGGTGAGTCTGCGAGAGACAAACAGCGAACATTTGTAGATTAACTCGGATCCCGCATAAAGCGCCACCTAGTTTACGAAAGGATAAGAAGTAAGCGAAAGGGAAAAAGCTATGCTCTAGCCCTGTATGGGCTGCTATGCAGATTATTTTTTTAAGAAGTAAACGAATTAAGAAGAACTTGGGGAACATTTTCAAGCTTCCAATTCCTCTTTTTAATTTTTTTTTCTTTTTAAAACAAAAAAAAAATCCTAGATCTCGACTAAACTCAGGCCCTGTGATTAAAAGGATCATCGTCATCTCTGCAGATCGGTCACATGAACGTCTTCTTTTTCTATACAAATGTAATTTTCGATTCACGGTTCAAACCAACAGTCAAAAAACTTTCAAGATCAGAGATTGATCCTCCATCATCAGCTGAGAGTAATTTCATCACCAAAAAGCCGTCAAAGCAGACTCTCAAGACTCACCACACTTTCACACTTTCGCTGTAAGTGTCCTTCTTGTCCCAAGATTCAAATTGGCCCTAAAAAAAACTCATAACATCGTAACTTCCAAACCTGCCCTCCTCGTCTGCCCCTCGAATTCACATGAGTAAAGCCTCCCCAAAAAAAAACAATTTTCACATATTCACCACTTCACACCAACTCCAATGGATCCCCACTTTTCATTTTTTTTTTTTTGCCAATTTCGACCACTTTCTCATTATTAACTCGTTAAAAATTGTTCATTGCCCGAAATTGAAGGTAAAAGTGGACGCATTCACCCATGAATTTTTTTTTTTTAAATGCTCCTCCATCATCAGCTCGAGGCGTTATTTAATTTTTTTTCCCATTTCATTTTTTGTTTTTGTGTTTGCTTCTGCGAAAGTAAAAGTCACCTCTTCCCCCCGTCCGAGTTGTTAACCAGTCTCTGTGTTTTTTTGACACAAAAATTATTCATCAATTCACAATAAAAAAAATTTATTTTTTACTGAATGTCTGAATATTTGCATTTTTTGTAACGTAAAGAGATGAGGCTTTTTGTCATTTCAAAAAAACAACAAACCGGATGAGGGGAAGAGGTGTTATTGTCAATTAGTTAAAATACGGAGATGAGACTTAAAAAAAAAAACACAAAAAAATGCGATTGCTTCAGTCTCACAATCAGACACAAATGGCAGCTCAGAAATGTTACCGTTCAAGATCGTCGGGTTTTTTTTTAAGGTTCATATTCGTGTTGAGATGCAACGCGGCGCGTGCTACAGTGAACTTGCGAAGATGAACCTTCCACGATGACACGGTTTTTTTTTTTTCTGTTGTAAAACTTGTAGAATCCTTTTAAGTCATTTGAATGAAATCTATGCGGGCAAGTGATGAGAGTGTGAGGGTCTAGGCTGTCGGTTATTGACACCTGGTTGGTGTAAAATGTGACACTGACGGGAGAGTGTGATAGGCATTCGAGAAATGTCACAGTCACAGAAAAGTGTGGCAGTTTTGGTAGAATGTATGGGGCGGCGTAACAGACCGTTGAGAGCCAGAGCCTAGCTTTTTTCGCGCCTCCACTGTGTTGTGCGCGTTATAATTTTGTCACATGTGGAGGGGACCTACTGTTTAATGCCTGTTCCGAACGGCGAATTGCGAAAGCTTTTCATGACAGAAGTACTCCAGGGAGGTTGTCAGTCGTTCGGAGGAGGTGGGGCCGTGAAAAATGTTTGTGGTGTTTTTTTTTTTTCCCCGAGCTGGATTCGAACCCGGGTACTCGCGCTCAACAGTCCGACGCACTAACCGATCGAGCCAACGGCGCCCACAAGTTTTGGTAGAAACTGTGGTAAATTCTGCAAGAAATGCGACATTGCCTGATGAATTTCGAATACGACACAGCATACTCCTGTTCGAGCTGGGATTGGTCAAAAACATGTCTTATGTCCAAAATTTCGGGATTTCTATGAAAATTGAACACAATCGAAAATGTGAGAATCGTCTTATTTGTCAAAAAATGTTAAACCAGACTTTTAAGTGGCTCAGAAAAACTCAGATTGAAAATCTAAGCGAACAAAAAGTTTAAAAAAAAAGTTTAAAAGTTTCAAGCCAAAAATATATAAATTTTTGGTCACTTTGAAGAAACTATGACTTAAGACTTTAGAACTACGAAAACTCTTCGAAGTTTTGACGGCGAATTTGTGAAAAATAAAAACTCTGGAAAGGCTCGAATAGAAGGACAACCATTGGACCGAAAATACATTTCGATTGCTATGGTTTTAGTAAGGCTGTACTTCATTTTGTGGTACAGAGAAGAAAAAGAGTTGGCCACGAGAAAACTGGTTTTTAGGTCAAATGAATTCAAGGCCAGGTTTTTATCGAACTCAAGACCTTCAAAAAAGATTAACTTTTAAATAATTTAAAAAATCGAAGAAGAAATCGTGTACGGAAAATATTTTCCAAGCACCTATTTGGAATTGTTGCGGCGCACGGAATGCTAACTTTAAGCCTTTTGCAAATCCATTAGCGACAAAGAAGTTGCAGTTGGTTGCTTCCTGGATATCGAGGGCGCCTTTGACAACACTGATCACGCCCAAATACAGCGTTGCATCCTCAACACAGGAGTAGATACCACCACATGTAAATGGATCCAACACATGCTTAGTAGTAGGAAGATCAACGCTACACTAGGCAATGACAAAATCAGCGTAAAAGCTGCGAAAGGGTGCCCTCAGGGCGGGGTCCTTTCGCCGCTACTATGGTCTATCATGGTAAACGAACTGATCGTCATACTGAGCAACAATGGTTTCTATGTCCAAGGCTATGCCGACGACATTGTGATTCTTATAAGAGGAAAATTCGAAAACACCATCTCGGAACTCCTCCAAAGATCTCTCAACCTGGTTGCAAATTGGTGTCTAGAAGTAGGACTTAACGTCAACCCCAAAAAAAGCACCATAGTCGCTTTCACCAAAAGAAGAAATAGGCAAAAGCTTGTTAAACCAACACTCTTCGGTGAAACGATTGAGTTCTCAAAAGAAGCTAAATACCTAGGCGTCATACTAGACGAAAAGCTCAATTGGAACTCCCATCTAACGAAAACCATAGAGAAAGCTAGGACCTCCCTATGGACCAGCAAGAGTCTCACCGGTAAGACCTGGGGCACCAACCCCAAAATATCGCGATGGCTCTATACGGCCATCACAAGACCCATCATCACATACGCTGCGCCTGTCTGGTGGTACAAATCTAAACAGGCATCAGTGCAAGCGAAGCTCAACAAACTACAAAGACTAGCTTGTATCTGTATCACAGGGGCAATGCGAACCAAGCTCACAGCAGCGCTAGAAGTCATAACGGACCTACCACCTCTCCACCTTCTATTGAAGAAAGAAGCCATGGTTCACGCCCACAGGCTCATCTCTGAGGATGACTCTAACTCTAGGAGAACTCATCCTGACATTCTCACCGAACTGAATAGACAGGAAATCCTAAAAATTATCTACACAGACAACTGTCTGCCTAGATACAACTTCAGCCAAAACTATAAGGTAATATTTCCCCCCCGGCACAACTGGGAACAAGCTATACCGTCCTTTAACTTTGGATCTCATGTGTGGTACACAGATGGCTCCAAAACAAATGAGGGCGTTGGGGCTGGAGTATACGGTGTCAATACCAAAACCCACATCCACCATAGCATGGACACTCTTAACTCCGTATTTCAAGCAGAAGTTTTCGCAATCGAACTCTGCCTCAGAGAAAATCTAAATAGGAATGTAATTAACAAAACCATTTACATCCTCTCTGACAGCAAAGCTGCCCTTCTGGCCCTAAAAAGCTACGAAGTCACCTCAAAGCTTGTATGGGACTGCCTCCAACTACTACACTAACTGGCCAGCTCGAACAGGGTCTATCTCATCGGGATACCCGGGCACAGTAGTCACGTTGGAAACGAAAGAGCGGACCTACTAGCCAGAAAAGGCTCCGCATCACCCTTCACGATGCCACGACCATTCTGCGGCATTCCCATCACCACCATTAAATGCTGCATAAATAGCTGGCTGAAAATAACGGCCAATCACTACTGGACGAAAACGGAAGGTAATAGGCAAGCCAAAATGTTCATGCCAACTACTTCCATCGCTAGAGCAAAGCAACTCCTCAGTCTCACGAGGAGTCAGATTCGAACCGTTACAGGCTTTCTGACTGGGCACTGCCCAGTTAACAAACACCTAAAAGCGATGGGCTTAACGCAGGATGACACCTGCCGAATGTGCAACGAGGACGAAGAAACAGCGGAACACTTACTGTGTCACTGTAACTGCTTAGTCAGTACTCGTCATCGATACCTTGGCAGGCACTACCTAGAGGCAAGAAATATAGCTGCCAGCTCACCCAAAAGCATCCTAAGATTCATTACGAACTCGGGCCTTCTGCGTGAGCCATAAGCGGGGGCAGTCACAATAGGCCCACTCGTGGCCGCAGTGACACAGGCGACACATTCCCACCCCCTTCCCCCCCTAACTCTAACTCTAACTCTAAGCCTTTTGCAAAGAACTAAATAAACATTTTGCAATTCTATGTCCTTTTTGGTGTTCTTTTAGGCCACTCGGGAAGGTAAAGAAACACATTTTTTTTATGTCTGAGTGTTGTCTTGCGTCCTGTTAAGATCCAACCGACAGATTTGCCAGGGACGTTGCCATCTTTCCATTGAAATATTACCTGCAGTCACGAAAATATCTTACAGGTGAATCGCTCTAAGTCGAATTTTCACGGGATTTCAAAATTAGTTCGAATTGGAGGGAGTTTTGGAAAAATGCAAGTTAGAGAGATCACAAAATTTTCTTGTTAAAAAGCCTTTATTTTGGACTGTAATTACAATTGGAATCTCACTGCACGTCTGCACGTTACTTTTTTTTAAAGTAAACTTCCAATACACGCATTAAATGAAGCAAGAGTGCATCTCAGATATCTTACTATTTTCAGACTAAAAGCAGAAGTACAGAGTCCAATCAACAACACATTGCACAAGTGCAATTGTTCATTCAGAGGCGCACGGTTATAGGCTAGATACGACTAAATGTGTCGCTATACAACGACCGTGTCCGCATTGTAGGGCCATGTTCGCGAGCAAATCTTTATTTTGCCTGTGAGTATCGTACGATATCGATATGGTTATGATATCGCCTCTGCGCAAAGCTCTACAAATCATATAATCATAGAATATTTCAGTTGTAAAGAATAACACCATTCTAAGTTTTTAAAATTACATGTTAAGTTACGTAAATATTTCGGCCTACTACTTAAAAAAAATGAATGAATATGGAACTAATTTTGCCTCATTTACGACAAGATGATACCCTTCACGATTTTTTTAGCTTCACCTGCATACGCTAGAAACTTTTTTAGGTGAAGGATGAAAAAGCCAAGCTGGAATTTTGAAACAGCTTGAAAAATCTTTAACCAGGAAGTCCGAGCTTGGTATAGAAGCCAAGTTATCGTTCGTTAACTCGGTATTTGTTCCAACTCTCACCCATTGTCATGAAATTTGGGTAACGACCGAAAGAACAAGATCGCGAAATTTCTGCGTGCTCTTGTCGGAGTTACTCGCAGAGATAGGGTGAGAAACACGACGTTATGTGGAGAGCTCAATGGTGAGCACCTACAAGAGGATTACAAGACTGGTCCCTAGACCAGTCCAGTCCAGGACTGGAAGACTGTCCTACCTCATCATCATAATTCGTGGCCCACGAAGGGCCAAAGCCCAGCTTTTCGCGCCAGCTTTCGGCCCACTTACAAAATCAAATTAGTTCGAGCTGAGCACGCTTATCTCTAGTTGTAGTAGATTCCTGTAGCAGATTCCTAAGAAGGAGTAACTGTGATGCAGAGTTTTTTGCAGTATAGATGAGTCTAAGACGTATGCTTTCCATTTGTGCTGGATAATCCTGGAAGGACGTGAATATTTCTAATATGCAATAAAGAACATGCTTCGTCGAATCGATAACGCTTATATCAAAAGTCTTTGCACACTTGACAAATCTATTGAATGCTTAAAAATATAATAGTTTTTAATTGCTTATATGACGCATAACTAAAAACAAATTTAGACATTTGACCACGAATGGATGTCACACGAAAACAGAATACAAACATAACCACGCAGGAATTAGATTAGATGTCAAGTTTCGTCGTCGATTCGACTAAGCATGTGCTTTCAGGGATAATGAAGACATGATTGAGCTACAAAGAAGAAGCATGTTGCCTTATTTTACCTCTTGAAAGTAACAAAAAAAACCCTTCAGCAGGACAACAAGAATACCTTCAATTATACATCAACTAGCCGTGAATAAGCTATGCTCTGGTCCTGTATGGGCTGTTACGCAGACTACTTATTTATTTAAGCCGAAGCCATAATTCAGCATTTCGAATACATCACTTGTTTTAAAATCAGTAGAACGAACTGGTCCTTCTAGCGAGTAGCACTCGGCTTTCACAGCAATTCACATAAGATTTTCGCTCACAATCGGCAACCTGTCGACAGATTACTTTGAACGAATGAGTCGTGTTACTTTCCAACTAAGCCATAAGGGCAGCCACATGCGCTTTTTTCTCCGACGTGTTTGCACTACAAAAATCAACACGAAATGAATCTTTGCGAAATGTGTTCCTCACCTAGGGCCACCTTGAGAGAGTCAAAAGATCCTCTTGCAACTTTTATCAAGCCAAAACCCTTTCAACCAAATTTCATAAAAATTCCCTTTCTATAGACCCGTCGTCGCTTTGTTGTCCAGCTAAGATTTAGTCGACTGATTTCACAGACACACATAGACAAAACGCAAAACTCCTTCAACCATAAAAAAAATCTCGTCCTTCTTTTTTATCGCCCTACAATATCTGGATGGAATTTCAAAATGAAAATATGAAAAATGTAAAAAAAAACTGCAGGAAAACATCTTCTAAGAAAAGATATCTATAAGTTCCTTAAACTCCCTTTTGAGTGCACTAAGAATTCTTCGTAGCACCCCTGCCCATCATTCCCTTCAGACCGAGCTCCACCAAGTACCAGTTCAACGAACTTGCCCTCTTCGTTACAACACTCTGGGTGTCTAAGTGTTGTATTTGCACAGACGTGGTGTTTATTTACCAAGAGAAAGGGACTGCGGTTCACTCGTTCACTTCAAAAACTGTCTTATCTGTCTTTTCAAAGCTGGACATGACACGCAAAACTTCCCAATCCTGCAAAAGTTTGTGTCCATTTTTCTCCGAGAGCAAAACAATGAACCATCCAAAACGAACAAATTCACGTCCTTTCACAAAAAAACATCGCCCTCAAAGATAAATCTCTTCAACTTTTTTATCTCTCCTCGAATGGTGGTAGTTACACCCCCTCCACTGTTGTCTAAATGTTTGCTTTAGGATTATCTTGTGAAAATAAATTCATCTCCTCATTTGCTTTCAGATAAAGATACGAAAAAAAAAAAAAAAAACTCACCTTTCCAGTGTTCGACTGCAGATAGTAAACCATGACAAACATCCAGATGGCAGTCACGAAGACGATCAACTTGACGTTACGTCGCATTTTTGTGGAGTGTAGAGTTTTGTAGTTTCAACACCTTCTCGTATTTCACTTTAAAATTAAATCACTTTAAATTCTCTGGAATTTTTTTTTCACTTTTATTTATTTTTTGCACGCTTGATTATCACACGCACTCACTGTACACGGGATAAGGTTGAGGATGAGGTGGAGGAGGTAATCTCTAGAATTGCACTCCCACCCCTGTCGTTGATTAGACGCTTTCAATTCTATTTTCTATTTCCTATTCTTTTTTTTTTTCTAATTATTTTTTGTGTTTGATGTAAACAGGGAAACGGTGGAATGGAGAGAGAAGAACAACAAAAAAAAAAAATGAAACAACTGTCGTGATTGCGTCCTGTGGGTGAGTGGACACACACCGTGAGCGTGTGGATTGCCGCCAAGACGCCAAGACGAAGCGGGTGGGGGCGTAGACGTGTACGCGAATTAGGCCAGCGACGAACGTATCCAACCGCCAACCGCTCGATCGGGCAGATAGTTTGCAACTGAAAAAATGTTGCGCCGTTCGGGGGCCTTGTCGGGGCTTCTGCGGCTTCTGCAAGCGCGCACAGCGAATGTTGATGAGGCGGTCGTGTCGGTCGGTTAACAGAGGCGCTTTGCTTTGGGGAGCTACGCTGTAAGAGAGGCGTCTGCTGTCGCATGCGAGAGAGTGGCGAA
Source organism: Syritta pipiens (assembly GCA_905187475.1). Classification (NCBI taxonomy): domain Eukaryota; kingdom Metazoa; phylum Arthropoda; class Insecta; order Diptera; family Syrphidae; genus Syritta; species Syritta pipiens. Next base: position 90,158,204 of record LR994571.1, read on the forward strand.
GAGAAATGCGCCGAAGCAGTGTTGCCGTGTGGAGATGGTGCGATGGGAGTGGAGCAGTTGTGTAATGAATGAGTTCGCCGTCTCTTTGGGTGACAGGTGGAAAGTTCAGAGCTTGAGGATTTTTGGAAATTCGGCTTCAACTGCACTTTAGTGCGAAGTGCGGTGTGACGTTATGCGGTGAGAGGGCTCCCTGAGGTGCACTTGCGACAATAAGTCGAGTGAACTGACGGCTTGAGACTAGAGTGGACTTTGAGGAGGTGTCTCGATGGCTTAGGACGAAGTAAGAGTGTAAATTTGAGGGTAATGGGATGACTTTAGAAGATGACAAAGTCACATGTAACTTAACATGTCAGAAAGATCCGATTTGGAGGAGAGAAAGGTGGTCTGTTATGGCTTACAGGCGGTTTTGACGTCAAATGTGAAGCGTTTTTTTTTTACCACCGTAGTCCCCTTTCGAACCGAAAATAGAATGATGAAGTGACGAAACGTCGAAGGCTTTCGTGAAACTTTGTCGTATCAGGACCTCGATGTAAATAAAATGCTAGGCTGTTGGGTGTTGGACGAATTGCGCTTAGTTTTAGTTGTAGTGGGGTAATAGCCCCATTTATTAGCTTAAGACAAGAAAGGAAAAAAAAAACTTAACATAACTTAAAACTGCGATTTGCGAAATCACGAATTGCGCTTAAAATTCTAAAAGGAGGTAGTAAACATCAAACTTTAAACGTTTTGGTTGACATAAGACGAGTGCAATGCGACTTCTCACTTTGACAATCTCCGTTCTGACGGAAAGAATGGCAGTCTTGTGGTGTTTTAATAGGTTCGGTGATAAACAAGACATTTTCGGGTAGAACTGGCGTGTTTTTAGTAGACGTCTAAGCCCGACATTGCGAACAAGCTATGCTCTGGCCCTGTATGGGCTGTTACGCAATTTTTTTTTTTTTTCTAAGCCCGACATTGAGCCAAGAGTGGTGTTCTAAGGGTAAGCAGGAGACGCCAAAGGATTTCGTGTATTTTCACATTTCAGGAAGAAGTTAATGTCTAATTTTGCAGGTGATGGGACGACGTAGGAAGAGAACAACGTGGCGTTAGACCTGTCACTATGAAGAAAGCCTTACTGGAGGTTAGACAGGGGATGTTATTTCGAGGCATAGTGCTGAAGGAACCTCGTCTAGGGAAGCGTTCCGGATGAATTCAGGCGTTTGTAACCTATGGACGAGGGCTTGGAGCGTTTGATTCAAATTGTAACCGCATTTTAAAAGCTTTCTGAAGGGTTTTTGGAACCAGTAATCACTCAATTGTTAGATTTGGCCGAGTCAAACCATCTGCAAAAATGGGAATTAAGTATTAAGAATTTTTAAGACGACTAGAAACGCGTCCGTGGGGCCGTGGCTTAATCGTTAGTACGTCGGATTGTTAAGCGAGAGTACCCGGGTTCGAATCCAGCCCGGGGAAAGAACACCACAAATAATTTGCACGGCCCCACCTCCAGCGAACGACTGACAATCCTCCTGGAGTAACCTCTGTTATGGAAAGCTTTCAACAATTCGCGGTTCGGAACCGGCATTACACAGTAGGTCCCCTTCACTTGTGTCAAATTATATCGCGCACAATACAATGGAGGTGCGAACAAGCTATGCTCTGGCCCTGTATGGGCTGTTACGCAGGTTATTAATTTGATTTTTAGAAACGCGTCCTTACTTTAAAAATGCTTTTCGATCTAGGCAAATTATGCTTAGGACCACTTTAGGGAATGAAACGAAATACATATGGAAAACCCGGAATTTAATCTTTGCACGGTATTCAACTCTAAAGAGAGTGCTTTTCAAAAAACCAGAAATGGGGCTTAGCGCTGTTCTAAAACTCACAATTCTTAGAAATTCGCAAGGTCTGTCAAACTAGTCTTAACAATTTTTCATAGCAAAGTTTATGAATTTTGATTTTCTTTTCTTAAATTGAATTGATTTGAAATTTTGATTTTAACATTTTAAATTGAGGCTGAATGTCTAAGACCAAAATTTTTTTCAGCTTCAGCTTTTCATCGAACATGCAAGACACGAGTGTCTTAAAGTATTTCTAAATTTCGACGCCCATCCCTTTAACCTTAAATTTCTGTATAAATTGGCATAAGCAGTCAAGGTTCACCCGCATTTTTACATTTGATAGCCCATTGGCTGATGCTTAGATGAAGTGTGGTGAGTCTCCAGGAAGAAGTTCACATCGTAGTTGAAGTTCGGACACCTTATCAAGAGGGAAAAATTGCAATTTTTAATTGTTTTAATTGTTTTTACGCCATTTCTGTGCTGAGGCCTCTAAAACACCACAAAACAAATGTCAACGTTCAATCAGGTTATTCCGAAAACTCATTTGTAGTAGAAGGTCTTCCTTTTAAATTATTTTTTCTTTTTTAAGATTTCTTCTTTTAATTTTGTTCTTTAATTTTCGGTATCTCTCAAGTCATAAACTCATCGCCACATTCACCCACCGAACTTTGGTCGGCTCGAACGTGGCTCAAATTTGACTTTTAGAGCATCTCCTTGTTCCCGTCAAACACGGACGAAGAAGGCACAGTTGAGGCTTTGGTTTCCTTCTCCAATTTGATGAGGTATTTCATCAGCGTGAAAATTCAACTGCAGTCCCATCGTGCGGCTTTGAAATGGAGTGCAGTGCCATTTATTTCCCCATCACCGGCTCCAAGTAGGCTTGGTATTCTTTCAGCCTCGTCAAATGACACTTGCATCCCGTTTAATCAGACACATCACCACAAGGATGCACATTTAAAGGATATTAAAACTCCTCGTACTCGTAAATAACCGTCAAGCGGAGATCCATGCGGTAGACATCATTCCTTGGAAATGGAAATTTAATGGAATGCATCGAAACCGCGCCAGGAGTGAACAACCCTCAACCCATCCAGGAACACACACACACACATGTAGTAACGTGTAAGATTGGGAAAATTTATTGGACACTTTTAGTCCCTCGTAAAATGGATGAGGAAGGATTCCATCGCACCACCTGTGTGACGACTTGTGTGTACGTGTGTCACGTGTTGTTTTTTCAGGGAGAGAGAGGGACAGAAATTAGCGCGATGTATTTTCCGAGAGATGACAACAAACTGCAGGTCGTTACATTTAATTGCAATCGATTACGAGTACGTTCGGTGAGTTATCAGTTGAAGTGAAAGTTTATTTCATTTCAGAGATCAGTGGGGATGGAGCGAGGTGGAATTCAAATGAGCGACTGAAACTGTCAGTGATGAGATGGAATTAGTTTTGAGTCAAGAGACATTTCTCAGGTGCAGAGGTATTCGATTGACTAATGATGACAAACCCCCTCGGAGTCTTCATCTGAATGGTAGAGGAACTGGTTTTGGTCTTGGTTCAAGGATAACGAATTTAATTTTCATCCAAGTGCTTGATGTGTGAAGTGGTCTCACATCAATCTTTAGGGAAGACACTTGATCTGGTCGTGTGCTGGCTCATTATTCAAATAGAGTGACCCAGTTTTCGAAGACATTTTGGAATTCCTGTGCGTTCTTCATCGTCCTGCAGGTTCTTCATCTTCAGAAACAAGAAAATGTGCTAAAAGTCAAGCTAGAACTGTGTCTGTTATTTGTTTGATACACGAGGTCATGGCTGAACGAAGCAGTTTTGTGGGTGGACGTCCAGACGAGCTTGTGGCTTGAGAGACAACGATAACAAGAAGAAAATCATAAAAACTAAAGCAATTAAAACATAAAACTACGAAAAAAATGTCTACCAAAGATGAAATTTCACGGCCAGGTGGGTGGCATCTTATGTCCCCCACTCAACATACAATTAAAACGTAAAATCGATTTCAAAAAATTTTAAAATCGAACTTTTTCACAGTTGACGCGGTTCTAGAACTTTAACCACAATACCGCGAAATTGTTCCTGGAAACCCACCACACTTCACCTCGTCAGCGGGACAACAACTGCCACTGCTTACGTCAATTTGTATAAAAATTCAATTTCCAGAAGGCCAGAGTCAACATTTTGAAGCATTTTAATTTGTTGCCAAGAATTTGCGGCGCAAACGACATACAGCTGCGGTCAAAATAATAGCAGAGCTTAGCAGAAATAGTGTGAGAGAATATTTTTTTCTTAGAGACTTTGGGAATGATCATCTTTGGCAGGATTGGAGTAATTGAATTGAATAGCATTACAAAAGTTGCAAGAAGGTATCCTTCAGCCGCAGATAATAACATGGAAGAAGAAATACGCAGGCGGTTACTTAAAGCCTACTACAGTCTTGCAAGGCTTTTCAAATCCAAGAACCTTACCATGAGTTCAAACTTGCTGCTATACAAGACATTTGTATTACCAGTACTCACACATGGATCCGAGACTTGGGTGCTTAGCCAAAGGCACTCTGACCTCTTAGCCGCGTTCGAGAGGAAAGTTTCACGGAGAATTGTTGGCCCCATACGTGAGGGAGGATAATTCTGGTGACGGTACAACCATGAGTTGTATGAAATCTACATCGAAGCAGATGTTATAACGAAAATAAAGCTCGGTAGACTCCGGTGGGCTGGGCATCTAGCTCGTATGAGCGAAGAGGACCCTTCTCGGAAAGTCCTTTGGGGTACAATTCATGGTACAAGACAGCGACACAGACCGTGCTTACGCTGGAGGGATGGCGTAGACCAGAACTCCCGAAGCCTTAGGTTGCCCAACTGGATGGCGTCGGCAAGCGATCGGAAGAGGTGGAAGTGCTTGCTGCAGGAGGCTCGGACCGGACACCGGTTGTTGCGCCGATGATGATGATGATCTTTCAGAAAGCAGCACTGCTATTGTTTTAACCGCAACTGTAAATGTTCGAAAAAATCGACCTCAGCTGCTTAGACGTGACTCACATCAGTTGTCAGCTTCAGTACTCAAGGATTACGAGCTCGCTGACGTCGCCAAAAAGTTTATAGTTACCATCGTCTGGGTCACAGGACATTCTAACGTTTTTGGTAACGAAAAGGCCGACAAACTGGCCAAACAAGGAACTGCTCTCAATAGCTCGTCAGCTGTGGAGGTACACATTTCACTTGGGCTAATAAAAGAACGACTAACGACTCACTTCTTGGAAATGGCTAGCCTTAGATGGTTGGCCAACTGTGCAGTGTCTAGGGAGACTTGGCTAGACTGACAACATATCACGAACTAACGACTTTCTTAATAGGACTCCCACAGATTTTTCTAGATGTATCGAACTGCATGAGTTTACAACTCAGCAGTCGATGTAGGTATTTTATGTTGTTAGGGAGCTTTGCTATTTTTTATAATATTAGGTTGTCAAATATCTCCCTTCCGCCTTTTTGTCTTTTGAATTTTCCGGTTATGTACAAAGCGTTACAGAAAATCATACAGCTAGACTGAGGATGGCTCATCATACACACTACCGAAGTTGTAAATCTCAAAATCAGAATCAGAATCTTTAACACACTTCCTATGCACCTGCCCAGTGGTTGCCAGGGCAAGAAAACTGACTTTAGGCAATCCCTTTCCTGAATCTCTCGACGAGGTATCTCAAACGAACATCAAAGACTTGATTTTGCTCCTCAACGCAGCCCGATGGCTCTAAATCCCAGTATAGACCCAACTTTCAGAGCTGTGGTTTCAAAACGGCGCTTAGTATTATTTGTGTTCTCTAAAAACCACTACCCCCACACTCACACTCCAGGATAAGATTTTTATGACAGAAAATCTTTGTCCTTTGAGACGTTGAAGTCTTTTTAGCTATCTTGAGCTTCACACTATATCTTAGAATGGTTTTTAGAAAAAGCTCTGATTTATGAATCGAGACTTCAGACGATGGAAAGCATTATTCACGGTTTTTATCATTTTAATGATTAGCACGACGTTTCTGACACGACAGGACATTTTCAAACCATAACTGTACCTAAACAAAATGGTACACTAGTTTACGCCACATAGAATTTCTAAGTATTTTAAACAAGGCTAGGCTTTGGCGTTCTATGGGCAATTACGCAGATCATTTTTTTTCAAACACGAGCTGCACTACGCGTTAAAATAATCGAAGAGCGGGCTCATTTCCCGTTTTAATGAACGAAAATTTATAGACGCACCCATTACCGCAACACTTTTTTTGGAAGAATGCGGGGCTAAGGTCTATTTAAATTCTACCATCTGGTAAAGAAACTGACACTTTAGCCACTTTTTCTCGCAGACATCAATGCACTTGCTGATTTGTTTGAAATCGTGACCTCGAAGGCGAGCTAAGCCCCCGTCATACGCGGTCTTGTTAAAGGATTTCGAATTAAGGGATAAACCTCGATAACCCCACTCCGGTGAACAACCTGATATGCCTACCACCACACACAGAGACACAACCCTGCCAGTCATTGTCGGGCACTTAAAAAAATCACATGGATCGAGGTCATACAAAGACGCCTCAAAAAAAAAGCCACCTTCTCCTCTTCCTCAATGACAAACATCTTTCATTCTTCCTTTTTTTTTTTTGAAAATAAATTTAACTCAGAGATTTCCCAAAGCTCCACTTCCTGACATCACGCCCACAGTAAACACAGCCATTCCACGTCACTCCTCAGAAAAAAGTCATCATCCCGTATAATCGCCACGGGAATCAAATCGGATGTTAACCTTTTGTCTCGAAATCCCATCAGCCCACGGAGTGATGACGTCGCGAAGCAGAAAACAACATTCACTCACCCTTAAAAGGAAGAGAGAAAGACCGCTAAGAGAAACACTTAAGAGAGAACTGTCAGACAGTTTTCAAGGGTGTCCACCCCCCGCACTTTCACCACACAGACATTTGCTTTGAATTTTCGATTTTTCAAAAACAAAAAATAAAAACAATCACACAACTTACGCGAAGTTTTTCGAATAAAATCAACGACGAAATCTAAAAAGGTCACGACGTTACTCCGATTATTGTCACTGTCAAAATGTCAAAATTTGGTGTCTGCTTTTCGTTGAGGTTAAGTTCGAGGTAAAAACGAACACGAAAACGAACACTTTGCGATTTATTGCTTTTTATACACGCCTATGAACTACCGTATGATTCAAAAATTTGTGGTGTTTTTTTTTTGGAAATTTAAAACTACGAATTGCACTTCGGAAGGAAATGAAAAATTAAAAAAATTGGAAACGAAAACAACGACGACGAGACACACGAGACAGAGATGAGAGTTTGACAGGACGACGAGAAGTTTTCGTCTGCAAAGGACTCCTCCTCACGGGGGTGTGTGAGGCGTGAGGCAGGCAACACACGGCGGGGTAGCTGAGATTTTTGTCTTCCGCCGAAGAGAGAGAGAGCGACACGCTGGGGTGGGTTTTGTAGCATCAAAATATTTGTAAACAGAGAGCGCTTTGCAGACTGTCAAAGTGACAGCTGGGCCGATGGGGGTGGTTGACTTGTGTGTGATGAGTTGGGGGTGCATCAATAAACGATTTTTTTTGGATTCGTTGTTTACCGTTTAGGGTTTGTTTGTTGTGCTAGGTTTGGCGTTGACGGGTGAGTGAGAAAGTGCTGCCAAAATAAAACTGATTGACGGCGAACTGTCGGTGTGACGTGCATTTTTTGCCTCATCCATCTACTTGTCAAGGTGCACACGGCCGTTTAGAGTGTGTCATTATCGGATTAAGCCGTGAGCGGTGGCTTTTCCCTCTTTCCGGCGATAATGACTTTGCGAAAAAAAAGTGAGGAGCTTGCGCAACTTCGGGGGACTTGGACGGGCACGTTCAAGTGGACACGACGAGCGGTTGAGAAATTGGTCATTTGTCGGATGGAGTGGAGTGCCGGCGGTCGAGAGGCGGTGGCGTCGAATAAGCATGAGAGTGAGCATGAGCGTGAGATGTGCGCAGTGCTGCTAATCTGGGTTAAGAGACATGCAATTAAGATGCGTGTTTCGCTGTTGGGCAAACAATTCTCGGGCGTGAGATTTTGATTGTTTTGAAATTTGTTTTGGGATGCAAAAAAAGCGGAAGGCAGCGTTGCACATTTTGTTTCGGTGACGTTTGGGGCCGTGAGAAGTTTGTGTGGTAGCAAGTTTACGATAAGTCCGGCACTAAGCTGAAGCTAGTCAACGTTAAGTTCTTCGAAAAAGAGTAAATTTGTATGGCAGTTTTGCTTTGCTAAGTTGCAGTTGCTTGGCTTCTGTCACTGAGGTTCATCGTAGCTTATGCTTTAAGGACTCAGTTATTTTGATGTTCTGGCGTCAAAAAAATTACTTCGAATTTTTTCTGAGTTTTCTTTCTGAGGCGTTGTTGTTTCTTTACACCATTAAAACTGTAAGAAACTATAAAAAGTATCTTTTGCTGAGTTGATGAGTTTTAATTGACGGTCAGACAACCAAACACTGCTTTATCCTGGTGAACCACATCTAAATTAACTTAGATGATTCTCAAAGGGCGCCGTTTTACCGATTGCATCATCAATTTTTAAGAAACTCTAAATATTTCGGTCCGCTCGCGAAACAAAGCCATTAATCCAAAATTTTTCGTTTTAAACAACATTTCTCACTCAAAAACAAATTCATTTTGACATTAAACAATTCACGTGCATCCCAAAAACCAGCCCCCACTCCAAAATCTTGTTTGTTTTTCGCTAACGAGCCATAAAACTCTAAAAGTCTTTAAATGAAAAATTTTATTCTCTGCGCATCGCATGCAGTCGCAAAAAGTTTCATGTTCCGAGAAAAATTCACTCAAAAACAGTTCAAAAGTCATAATTTTAATTTTTAATTGCGTCATTAAATTCAAGAAAATACATCTGTTAACTGAAATCGTAAATTTCTTCTAACGTCTGCCTTAATGGATTTTTCCAGTGATAATTCTACGATGGCCGTTACGACGACAAGTGTAAACCTTAAACTGACCGTGATCGTGCTGAGTGGAGCGGTCATGAAATTCAATTTAAAAAAAAAAAAACTTGAACTTTATTTTTCAATTGAAATTCAAACGTTTGTGTAGCTTTTTAGTGACATCTGTCATCGAGACACTGACAGCTGTCAAATGAGCACCTGCCACTGAGTGAAATTGATATCAATCCACAGCAGATTAAGTGAAACAATCTCCGCATTAATTTTCATTCTTAAATCTGCCACCCTCGGATACGTTTTTTTCCGTCCGGTTGTGTGGTGTAAGCGCGTCGCTTATTCAGCTGCCATTGCACTGATACCACGCTTCAATGGCTTCCGTCGGGTGGAAGTGTAAGAATGAATTTCACAACTGAATGCAGTAATCGGAGTTTGTTCTTTCACTCTTTTTTTTCTTTCTGGACTTTTTTCAGGCTCTTTTTTCTGGTTAATTTTACAGTGACAACTCAACTATAACTTTGGAGGAAAGGTTGCCATGTCTGTAAATCCGATTATCGGCGCGTTGTTGTGTTTACAGCTTAAGGGAGATGTTTGGAGTTTTCATTTAAAACGAGGGGCGACGTTGACCAGTCGTGTGGATTCAGGATGCAACCCTTACATATCATTTTACACTTCATCTAGCGACTGAACTCGCCTCTGAGGCTGGGTTTTAACTTCGAACTTTTAAGAATCTTAAACACAGTATGACAGCGTCGAGTTTTTTTGTAACATTTTCTGTCAAACGTCAGATTTGATTGATAGATTCTTAGAGCATGGCAATCCTGATGAAAGTGGACAGTTTTGAGTGGACTTCACTTGCAATCGCTGAATTTGGTTCTTTACTAGAAGATTCAAAGCATTCCAAACATCTTTACGTAGGAATTTCGAACATTTTTTTCACATTTTTTTACATTTTCTGTCAAATGCCAAGACATGTAAATAAAATTCATGGTCAAATTGGCAACTTGCAACTCCAGAGTTTTTTCTGTTGTAAATCGACATAGATTTTTCTTTTCTTTCCCATCTCCTGTCCCCTCCAAATTCTCGATATAATTGTCAACCATATCAAGGCATGGCAACCCTGCCGTCATTCACCGATCAATCAACACGGTAATTCGGTGGCAATGTAAACGTTTTTTTTTTTTTCGCTTCACCGCTCAATGTCGTAATTGCTTAACGCGAAGTTTGATTTTCTTTGTCTCTCCGTCGAACTACATAAATTGACAAATGGGAGGATGGTGGTGAGAGGACAAAAAAAAAGGACACACAGAAAAAGACCAGAAACCTGTTAACTTTGCTCCATGGCAAGTGGTGACGGTTGATATGAAAAATGTGTCAGAATAAAATTTTCAGCATGGAAATTTATTTGAAACATTTTTCCTCTCTCTGTCTGTGTTTTTCGTGGGCGGTAAATTGGCAGATGGACGTCACAATTTGAGGTGGACAAATTGGGGATGATTTAGTTGAGTTTATTTGTCGAAGGGGGGATGTGTGTTTCTTCTTTTGTCAAACTGAAACCGAGTTTCCTCAATTATGTGGGATTTTTGCAAATATTTGGTCGGAATGGGGATTTTTTTGCCTTTGTTCATCAGTGCAACATTTTTTTTGACGAGTTTTTTCTTGCAATACTCTGGTCCAAAACTAAACATGCTTCCTAATTAGCATCATTAAAGAATGCCTTCCAACACTCAACTTCGTCAAAATTAAACGTCAAACAGATCAAAGCACTTCCTACCGTTCGTCACCTTAGCAAAAAAACAAAGTGCTCCTCAAAAACGTCTAAAAATAGAAATTGCTCTTCTAGGCACCTGATTTTATTTTTCATCAACGCTTTTAATTGAAAAAAAATGGAAAAACGAAAAAGAACCATAACCTGAACAGTAGAAAAAAGTCAAAGAACGTCGTCAACAAGTTAACTCATTTAACGCGTGGATGCCGTACAACTGCTGTGCAAAGTTTACTCGAAAAAAAAAAAATCTTAAAGGCGCTCGGTTACCTTTCGGCGCCATGACCTAATTGTTGAGTACTTTGAATTTATACGCCCTTGTAACCTCTGATGTTTGGATTCGGGGTGGCAGAGCAAATGAGTGACGAGTTGCGTACGCGTATGCGTTTTTCCTGCTGCTAAGGGAAAGCTAAAATGAAGTGGACGAGTTGGGGTCAGTGAGCAGCTAGTGAGTTGTTTGAAATTTCACCTTACACACGAATTCATCTAGAGGTGTAATTAAGAACGGTCTTAGTCGTGGGTTCGGTTTTTTCGATGAAGGTCGAAAATGCTACACAAAATGCATGGATGAAACCATACAAAAGTATTTTTCATAGCCTTTCGCCTTTCAAATGATTGTGAAATCATTAAATCCTGAGAACCACAGCCGGAAAGACGGAGTTTTCAAATACTTGAAGGAGACAATTGTTGTTTTTAATAAACTAATAGGCAAATCAAACGTAAGAGAAAGAGTTAAGTGGCCGACTACTGGCTCCATCACTCTATTTATTTCGTTCGTTTTTTAGTTGTAACTGAAAAAAATATTTTGTGCGCAATTTGCGAGTTTTAAAGATTTTCTTTCGATCTTTTCCAGAACCCCTAATGTTGTTTCGATAATTTTCTCAATCAACTCAAGTCAATTTTTTCAGAGTCAACAGTCAACAGAATCCGAATTTCAGAGTCAACAGTGAACAGAACCAGACCAGACAAAAAGGCGGAAGGGAGATATTTGACAACCAAATACATACTTTAAGCGATTATTCTCTGAAAACGAAACCTTTAAGGTTGAGGTAAGCTATTATACAGAGCCACAATGATAACTTCTCTCTCTTCTTCGGACTTAGTTACATTAAAAACCATTTTTTTTTTTTATTTCTTTAAATTTAGCTCGGTTTCTTTTTCACTGATTTTCCAAAGAATTCAACAATCTCTCTGCAGACTCAAATTAACCTAGAAAATTCTTCTTAGAAAATGCATCAGAATTTTGAGATGCACAGACGAACTTAGTCCTTGCTTTAAAAAATGCTTTCAACTGAGTCTTAATCACAGGATTTTCGGTCGGCCTTCTAAATATCATTAGGCACCCAGAATGTCGTTGGAGTCCCCAAAAAGCAGCAGTTAACCTCAAATATTTGATTACCCGTCGGGATCCCATCCATCACAATCCCTCGCCCCATCACCACCTCCACCCATCCTCATTTTCTTTGATTGAATTATAATCGCCTGGCCATTAACAAAACTTATTACGGCTCTCCTCCCACTGTCAGTCCATTTGACCATGACAGCAGGCGTAACATTTATAGAAACCACCCTACCCACCCAGATCTACAACAGGACATCTCCTGACAGGTCTGTTTATTTGAGAAGCCAGAAATAAATGTCTTCCCTCGACCACTCGAGATGCGGCCTTCGGATTTATTTGAGCCGCAGATAGAAATTTCAAATTTGAAAAAAAAAAAGACGAAGCTCCCATTCCCCGAGTGTCAAGCAGAAAATCCATGACCCCGAAGGTCGTTGCGTTACTTGACAACGTGATTGGTTTTCGTTCGCCTTCCTCTTCGTTTTGGCGCCGGGCCCGAGGGAGGAATTTCGTGCGTGCGAATTTCGTCATCGCCATCATCAGACGAGCCGAAGAAATCGCCCCTCGGAGGACCGGAATAACGAGAAAAAAATAAAGCAATCGCTGTGTGACCCGGAGGGGGAGTTCAGCTCCCACTCCACCACAACGACGACATCGATTTCCCGATCCAGTTTTTCCCACGTGAGCGTGCCGAACGTTTGTCTGCCTGCGTCTAATTGTTTCCCGCAATCGCGTGCATCGCACAACTGGACGAACGAGTTTCGATGCCGGCTCCATCGACACCGAAAACTGATTTCGGAGCTGAAACTTGCGCCTCGTCAGGGTAAGGACCGACCGCAGAGCGACAGCACACAGTCGAGTGTAGGGGGCGAAACGCCGATCAAGAAGACCAGTGTTGGAAGCACACGGTTGAGACGTGAATTGGAATCGAAAAGTTGGTCGAGTTGGGGTGCGGTCACAAATAAAAATTTTCAATAACATCCGACCGCAGTCGAAGGGCTGACAGTTGAGCAACTGTCAGTCGACAGTTGCGGAACTAACAGTCGTCTACATCCGTTATCCGTCTTCCGTCATTCCGTGTGTTGCAAAATCTAATTTCACAGGCGAATGACACTAATTGAGTTTTATGAGCGTTGTCGCCGCGATGGAAATTCAAACGACTGCTGCTGCCCAACGTGTGTCATTGTGACACGAGGAACGAATGGAAGCGGAACAAAATCTGTTAACGTCCAGCAAGCGCCATCTATGCAAATTCGATGCAGGGAAGGTCTATTTTCGAAGTCTGATTGCCAAAGTTGTCGCGTCGTTGTCGCGACGCTTTCGTCAGGGACTTTGAGTGGAGATGGCGAACGAATTCATTAAAATTGCAGATTTTAGAGGCGCCCTCGTCGGTCTGGAGTGGTGGTGCATAACGGTGGTAACGGTACATTTGGCGTGTCTAATTCGAACGCCCAAAAATGAATCAGCTGCTTGAGCTTGAAAGGACTTTCAAGGAGAAGACATGAAATTAATTCGGAAATTGTCCGTGACGCAGAAGCGTCGTTAGCTGACGTTGCTGCCGTTTGGTGGATGCAAATTTTTTCGATGAAGGGAGAGGGAAAAAAGTTAGTTTTGCATTTTTCGCCGGCGTTGCTGGCGATGATAACGTTAAATCGAAGTACGTGTTCCGGAGATGTCCTCGGTAAGAAATGCGTCGGAACCTGGGGATGGAGTCAGGAGATGAGAGCGCTCAATCTGCTTTTTCAATATCGGATGGAAGGATTTTACCCGCGAATCGGCGAAGACGTGCCATAGCGCCTGAAAATGAGATATAACATCGTTGATTTGAATGCAAGGTCAGTGGGGACGCAGATGGGCCATCTGCGATGGACGGAAATAGGTCAGTAATAGCTTCAGTGATGTCTTTTGGCACGTTTTTTTTTTTTTTGTTAAGTGAAGGTGATGTCTGTGGTTGAAGACTTAAAGTAACTCGTTGAAGTCGTTGGTAAGCCGCCGTAGTTCTTGACGTCTTCGGACAGTAAAGCTTTTGACATAAGATTGACATAAAAACGGCCGTTCTTAAGGGAATGGAAAGGGCTTCAAGCACAATGCTGGTGCGATAAAACAACAACAACACGTGATGCTGTAAGATTTATTCTAAAATCAGTAACTTGGAATTTTATAGGCTTTTTCAACTATAACTTTAGTGATTGCTTAAACAACCACGAACACAGCATGACATACTGCCTCGAGGAAGCTGTCAAGCATACCTTGTTTCTTTACACTACGGCGTCGATGTTGTCAATGACCTATAAGTGATTGCAGTGTTCCTCAACTCACTTCTATTGAAAGAGACTATTCTCAAAGATTTTTGATTTTTGGTACAATCACAAGTTAGCCTTTCATGTCTGCTTTGAGTTTTTTAAGACCTTCTAGACGTCCATAAGTTCACATCGGTTAAGCCAGCTGCGAACTCCGATTGAGAGTTGAAAAATAGAGAAACACCATTTTGATCCTTTAAATCAAAGTTTTCCGACCTAAAATTAGCATCGTTTTCAATTTGAAACTTCTTGCTCTCACCCAAAATATTCGGCACACAAAATGTCGGTCATTGGATGAAGTCAAATACTCCGACACCATTTCGACCAACAGCCACTCGAGTTCTAAAATCTTCCGTCTGCTTTCCGCTTCCGCCAGAGTTTCTTCCTTTCAGCGCCATCTGCTCTTTTACGCCGATGTATTAAATCCACGAATCACACCACAAAACTCCATTTAAACTCAACTTACTGAGCTAAATTTCCTTAAGGGGCGAATCGCCTCTCACAACTACAATCACTTCTTAGCAGCAAGGAAAACTTCTTCGCTTCCTTTCCGCACTCGTTGCGATTTCTTGCCACACCCAAACTTCTCTTTTCTGCCGCGGCCTGTCAACGGTAATTCCGTGGAAAGAAAAAAAAAAAAACGGAACGAGCAAACATTTTCAAAAGTTCAAAGAAAAACTTCAAACTCTGCCGCCGGGCTGTGCTGCCGTCGTCGTTGTATTCTCCGATAACTCATTTCAACGCTCGGTTCCCTTTGTTACCCTCTCCTTGGGACGGTGTAACTTTCCTCCTCCTTTTGCATACTGCACGCAATTAGAGTAGTTAGTTACAGTTATGCTCGCCCATGTGTATGTGTGTGTTTTTTTCGTCCTCAAAGAGACAACTTTTAACACCGTCCTTCGAAAGTTTTGCTCTGCGAAAGGATCCCAAACTCAGCTTAAATGTTCCGCGAAAGTACTTAACTGTTGTTCAACTGGAAGCTAACAACTGCATATGAGACGACACATATGCATGTGTGTGTGTGGTGGTGGAGGTGTAAATAGCTGTCAGAGATGTTTGTCGCTTTAGGGGGAAGTGTCACGGGATGACAAAAAACACAAAATCTCTTTTGTTTCCGGTGTTTGCACAGACAAAGAAACAAAAAAAAAAGATTTTTTTACATTACAATCACGTGATGATTCCCGAAGATGTGAAGCCATTCTCAGCGGTCCATTGTGCGAGGAGTATCTCTGTATCTTTGTATCTTTGCCCGCGTTGCCAAGTCATCATAACGCAATTTGTGGCAGTTCTTTTGTTCGCGTCTCGAAGTTCAGTTTTTGCTTCCCTCGCTTACACGCTGCCGATTCGGTGAGATAAGGAGTCTCATTTCTTTTAACGTCTCCCTCTGAGTCCCGGTCCCGCAGTCGCTGGGAGGCAAAAATAGAAGAAAGGTATCTACACAACGGTGAGGGGAAGACAGAGTGCAAGTTGTTGTTGTTGTCGTGAGGGGTGTGATTCGCTTTTTTGAGATTTGAATTTGAGGGAGAAACCGGAAAAAAAAATTTTAACTGACATCAAACGAAAGTGGGTTTTGTTTACTTTCGAGGGAGGATTTGAACTCATTTAAGGTGGGAAAATGGGAGCGACGGCATGGTTCACTTTGAGGAAAGGAGGAGACCGAAAATGGATTTTGGGGAAATCCCTTGTCGTTTTTTTTTTTTAAGGCTGTGGGGCAACTCAACTCCGGGATGTCATGTTTGGTTGCAAAAGCAAAATAGGATCCACAAATGGCTTTTTGGAGGTTAGGGAAACAGCGGTGGAAAGCTTCAACCCGTCGGTAATGGACGCATTTAAGTGGCGTTTAAGCATCTTTGGTTTTTTGGTGTTGTTGTGGCTGAAATTGGAAGAGTAGGAGGCTTTTAGAATAGCTGCCACGCTTTTTGAGTACAACTTTAAAATTTCAAAGATCTTCTATAAGACCTCAATCTCATTGAAGAATTTTGTGGATGTTGCACAGATTGGCAAGAGAATTGTCGGCATATGTCACCTTTCCGTAACTCGCCAACGAAGTTTTGAATTTAAGACCCTCGAAAACACTTATTTCTAAGTGATCCGTGTAAGAAAAATGTCTGCTAAGACATTATGTTATTATTTGCTTAATAATAAATGATAAAATAATAATTTTACATTTTCAATTTAAAGTGAAGAAGACAATAACTGTCCAAAAACCTCGATTTTAAGTGACCAAACGTTTTCAGGATCTCCAACATCTCTCAGGCTGAGTAAAATGTTTAAGCTACTTATTTTGTTGGAGTTCATAGGGAAAGTCTCTCTTGAATAAAGTTTTGGTGCGTTTGAAGACCCATAGGTCGTAGTTTTATTGTTCCTTCAATTATGTGCAGCACTTATTTCAAAATTTTTCTATTTTAGGTTTCATAAGCAAGCATTTTATGTTCCGCTTAAGAGTCCTAAAAAAATTTCATTTTCATTTAACCTAGTGTCCAGAAATATTCGCCTAATTTGGCAAAAAAAAAAAAACTAGCCACTCGCATTTTAGGAAGCATCTAAAGCAAGTTGTAAGGCTTTAAGCAACATTGTTCTTATAAAATCATGTGCTCCGCGTTTACAAGCTGTCCACTCTTTCGGATCCCAAAAAGAAAAGAATTTTGTTCAAGTTTTTGTGGCTTTTTCACCCGGTCACTGGTTAAATTAAATTGGAACAGTCTCTATAGAGGTCACTCTTTTAAAGCCTTTATCGACCCTTCAATTCCTAACTCACGAACAACCTAACGACCGACAATTCCTCGAGTACTTCTGTCATGGAAAGCTTTCGCAATTCGCCGATTGGAACCGGCAATAAACAGTAGGCCCCCTCCACATGTGTCAAATTAAAACACACCGCCCAACACAAAGGAGGCGAGTACAAGCTACGCTCTGGCTCTGTTTAGGCTGTCACGCAGATTATTTATATTTTTTATAAGCCAATTCCGAAATCGCTTACAACGCCATTCTGAAATTGCTGCAAAATTTTTTTGACATATTCCTCCACCAGCATCGCCCATTTAACTGTCGACACAGTATTATGGGCGATCTTGTAGATTCTTTTTTTTTCTTTCTCTCCCTGCTCGGAATTGATCATCTGAATCTGGAATGCAGCTGATTATCCGATAGCAGGGCAGAGAGAATCTGTAAATCTGCAAGGAGCACGGCGCGGGGTTCGGTCTGAGCCAGGAGAGTCGCCAAGCCATTAAAGATTCGGGAGCGAGGTAGCACAGTCCCCTCCACGAAGTTTTTTTTAGTTACAAACAAAAAAAAAGTGAAGTTTTGTGACCTCCATAAAGGTCAAGAGTTTTTTTAAGCAAAAGAGTGATACGAGGTTTTTGAAGACCCCCGGTCTATGAGACAGCGGAAAGAAAAGGCAACTGAGCACCCACGATCGACGGAGTTCGATGAGACGTTCTTCCCCTCACGACGACCTACCAATCCCAGCGACATCACCACGAGACCGCAGTTAAAGCCGCAAGTTTTGTTTAAATTTAAGTGTGTCAGAAGTGCTGCGTGACAAGATACAGTGCACGTTGGGGGTTATTGAGAAGTGAGTCGCGGGCCACGTTAAGGGCCGTGTTTGCGTAGGGAGCTGTAAGCTCCACGGTGGCGACGAGCGTCGAGGCGTCGGTCAGCAGCGTAGCCAGATCGAGCGCGCGGGTTCGAAATCCGTCGAACGTTCAGTTTTTTTTTTGGCGTACAATTTTCGGTCGTACACTGGTTTGAGTCCCAGGGCGAGGACGTTCTTTTGTTCCTATTGCCGACGGAAGGTTGTCCGGGTTCGAATCACAGCGGGGGAGCCATTGGTTTTTCATTGAGTTGCTCGATTTAGTTGTAAGATAGATTAAGCATATTTTGTATCATAGTTCTTAAGTTTAGCTTTAAGTGTTTTTTTTTTGGATTAAAATTATAAAGTTTTACGCGAATCTTTTTTTTTCTTGTTGCGATTCAAGAGGAAAAAGTATTCGGCCAAAGGGGGCAATCGCGTGGCGCCCATTAGTTAACATCTTTTTTTTTCCACCCACTCCCATCTCCAGGGTTGGTCTGGCACCCTTTTTGATCGAAGTCGCGAGACGGCGGAAATCGGACGGTAACAACAGATTGACCGTCCTCACCAGAACTCGGTGTCACTTAAAAATTGTCTCAAAAGAGCTCAGGAGGTCAGCAAATCCTCACTGATCAACAAAATCGACACCATTCAGCTGCCTGTCATGCATCTCCGAAATTCAAACCCGACAATTCCCCAAAATTCAACTTTTCAACTGCCAAGATCCTCGTATCCCACCCCCTAATGACCACAAACAACCTTTCTCTCGTCTTCTTTAATTTCATTAAATCCTCACCACAAAACCCACCTCACTCGAAGCAAACGAATCTGCTCTCTAACCCGACCACCATTTCCGGACGTTTTCGATTCCATTGCCAAAGCTGAGACCAATACACGTCCTAAAACCATCCCCTCCCCGCACAGAGAGAGAGAGAGCATATATATCCACCACAGCGAAAAGTATCTGTGGCAATCCAGATGAGTTGTGTACGATAATTGAATTCGGTTCAATCCCGCAGGAGGTGCTCTGATTCCATCTAATTGCTTTGGAAGTGTAATTATTCCCGACCGCTGACTCTCTATCTGTGTGTGGGAAGGGGGTGTTTTTTCTATCTGTATTTGTGTGTCAGTGATTTGAATTTGAAATGCAGTTTTTGCCAAATCGGCAGGTTGGTTTTTTTTTAGGGGGAGAGAGAGTCAATTAAACTCTAAAGTGGGTGGGGATTTTAGAATACCTCCCGAAAGTATGTCATCGTGTGTGGTGGTGCAATTTAATGAACTGCCTACAAATCGAGAAATAATTGAATGAAAATAAATTGTGGAGAACTCTGCCAGAGATTTATGACTACGACCTGAAAATTTAGGAGGTGGGCGTTTGAGAGGCTGACGTCAGGCATAACAGAGTCATGGAAATGAGTTAAAAGTAAGGGAAAAGGAAATGCAATAAAAGTCTCTTGATTCTTCTTAGAGCTTCATTTTTCTTCGGTTTTCCACACACGTCTTTGTTTGCAATTGACCAACCGGCCTGACAAAAAAAGCCTTTCCAGTAAAATGCCCATTTTGTCGCTTACACTAATTTGGCGGTTAGGACTCGATATTTTAAAAGTTTTGAACCAATTTTGTTGTGTTGTTGGTTGATTTCATTACCGTAACGATCTTTACTTACTGCCACGATCGCTGCCTGATCTAGAGATCGTGTCTAACTACAACGAAATGTCTTCCGTCTTCTCGTTTTTTTTTCAATTCGAACACCCATCACTGAAGTATGCTTGTCAATATCAAATCACACTTGACACTTGACAGCTGACACTTAACATTCGTCCGCCATAACACCGCGCCATTCGGAAGTATCGGTGCGCCTGCGGCATCTCCGCGCAACAACTTCTCCATGTTATAATTCGCTGCAGTCACGGTGCATGATGTAACCGGGGTATTAAAAACAATAAAACGATACTTTTACTTCCCATCTGCACCAGCAGCAGTCGGGGAACTGGCACCAGTCATAAAGCTACCCAAGCAGCGCAGATGAGCTTGCCTCAGCTTGGCTGGCGCTCACGCCTCATTCACTGTTCACGTAATCCCGCGCTTGCATATCAAACAACTGGTTTACGGTTAGTTAATGCGTCCAAGAGTGCATCTTTTACGACCCCAGAGACGAGAGTTCGGGTTCAGGTTCGAGTTTAAGTTTGAATTTTGGCTTTCTGCCCTCCGTGGGATTGGGTTATGACCGTGGTCGTTACCTTTGGCCGTGACACGTTCGAGGAAAATTTTGCATATCGCTTCGGATGATTGGCGTGGGAATTATGGCCTCGCGGACAAAGTTGCAATCGCACAGTTAAGGAAGTCGATCAATCAACCAAAACAGTGCTGCCAGTGCAGGATTTCTCCATGATAGACGTGTTGTGTGTGATTTTCAAAAAAAATAAAGAAAACGTAGCTCGTCTGAAAAATTGAAAAAGTTTATCCATTACCGGCGGCTTTTTCTTCGTTTTTGTTGTAAATTCACTCGGCAAACTACCACAACGCAATAAGGACGAGTTATGAAGTGGCATACAAAAGTGCCACTTTTGTGTTTTCATTTTCTTTTTCTTCTTTCAGGATTCCTCTTGTGGTGTCGCGTCGGAGAAAAGTGCTTCGCTCTGCAGAAACGAATTTCAACTTTTCTCTGGTTGATTCCCTACGTGTCCTTTCGACGACTTTGATTTATCTACAAAGTATTTGAGAGAAAGATTCGAAGTCAGCGCCGAAGATGTCATGGCGACGAGTGCATGCACCCCGATGTGTGACGCGTCACCATGACAGATTTGTGTTGTTTTGCTGTTTAAATTGAAAATTCTTCGCAGGCAGAAAAGTCTCATTTTCAAGTTCAAGGTCGTTTGGGGTCTTTTCTTGGCTGGTTGGTGACAATGTGATGTTCACGGTCTGGTGGATACGTTAGGAGTGAGATTCGGAGACATTTCTTTGCGGGACAATGGAACTGGGTTATTAATTTCGAGCTAACGAACCGTGCTACCGCAATGTTTTTTGGGGTGGTCTGACACTTTTTTTTTCTGGGTTTTGGTTTTTTTTTGGTTTAGGTGAGTAAATTGGATACTTTCAACTGTTGGTTGTTGATTGGAAACGAGTTATTCGGGTGAACATCGAATGAACTGGGTTTACTTTGATAATGATGAGCAAATAAGCCGTCAGGCGGTGCTAATGAGAGAGACGGGTCTATTACGCAGTTGAGTGGCTGTGGAAAGGGATAAATAAATCAGTGACACAGATTCGGGAGGTTCAGGCGGATTTAAGGACTAACAGGGACAAGCAAATAACAGATTGAGCTGTCAACAGACGCATAAAAAGCTCAATTTGTCCAACAAAGCATAAGTTTCGGTCGAAAGCGGATACTTGGGTCCTCAATTTATTAAATCGCTTTTACTTAATTTACTTGAATTCGGCAAAAATTTTAAGTTCAAAATCAAGTGGCTCACATTGAAGTTAATCATCAAATTTCTGCCTGTCTATAAAAGAGATCATTTTACTCCTCTCATGACCGCACTTCGTTAGAAGAAAAAGAAAAATACTCGATTACTAAAATCAACGTTATTAGATTTCAACTTTGTTAGCCAAAACTGAGAACAAACATTTCAAAGTGCGAAAGGATTACGATGTACAGAATGTTGTTCCTTTACAATGGCCACCTATGGTACTTTCAGTTCCATGATATTCAAATACTTACATTTTAACTGAAAAGAAAAAGAAAAATAGAGTCTCTTAATTTTTAAGTAAATTACTTTAGGACATTTCAAACGTCACACCGATTGGTTGAACACATCCCAAGTTTGGGGTAAGTTATTCATATCGACCAACTTAAACGTCAGTTCATCTTGAAAATAAACTTTAGTAATATATTATACATTTGTTGTGGTTTAATTAATGTAATTAAGTAATTTTGATCCTCACATGTAGCGATTCGTCAGTTTCTACCATTTATTTGAATAGTTTGTTTTCGTCAACATTAACCAACTGAACTTGATTTTCGCAGCTGTGCTTAAAAATTTGGTTTATTTCGGTTCCATAGCTATCGTCAGCACCCTCGCCCTCATCGTCAGACGTATCCCAATGAATTTCAAATTTATCTGGGCATTTGTAAGTCGTCTGCCTCTTACCGACATTTTGCTTAAAAGCATGTTCTTGTTAAGTGCCTGGTGTTGTACACAAGCGACATGAACATTTGTCGATAAATACAAACATGCAAAAACATGGATTTTCAAATATTCTTCACAGTTTAATGAAAAAAGAAAAATCTTGTCACCATAGGAACTATTTCCGAATGTTTTTGGAGTTTTAATTCAACTCATGAGATTTGCCAAAGTCCAGCTCTTTATTGAGATTGCACTTTAGCAAAAGGAAAATAAAGAAACCCGATTATTCCAGTTAGAAATGTCCGATGTAGAATTAAATGGATGAAAATAGGTTTTAGCATGAATTTAAATGCTCGGAAAGTCCTTTGCGGTACAATTCATGGTACAAGACAGCGACGCAGACCGCCATCCTTCCTTATTCTGGAAGGATGGCGTAGACCAGGACGCCCGAAGCCTTGTGGTGCCCAACTGGATGGCATCGGCAAGCAATCGGGATAGGTGGAAGTGCTTGCTGCAGGAGGCCAGACACCGGTTGTTGGGCCGATGATGACGATGATGAACTTAATACAATTTCATTGCAATTGTACTAACATTATAACCATTAAATGTATTTTAAACACGTATAACACCGGGCATGAAAAGGTCCGGTTTTAAAGAAGAATTGTCAGATTTATTTTTTTAGACTTATTCTTCCTGTCTTTTTATTATAATGTTGGCTTTTCTTTTAAACACATGAAGCCATAAAAAAAGAAAATATTGCAAGTAAAACTAAAGGATTCAGTCCTATTTCAAGCACTTGTATTATTTTTTTTCTTTTTAATTAAAATTTTTAATGAACAGAAGTGGAATAAAATGGGATGAGTGAATGAATTTTGCAAGTGCATCAGTAAACCATATTCTGCTTGAACCTCTTTTTATTGTTTTTTTTTTCAATGGACAATGCAATAAGATCTTGTTTTAGTTGGAATGGAAAAGTCGAACGATAAAATAATATAAAGTAAATTCAAAGTGGAGCAGTTCATGCAGGAGCCAATCGAATTATAAAAGACTATACAATAGGGATTGCACGATGTTGACAGTTTGCGGCAGCCATGTTTTTATTTGGTTCATTATTGAATCAGAGGCGGGAAGAAACTAGGCTCTGGCCCTGTATGGGCTGTTACGCCGACTATTTACTTTTTTTTATTGAATCAGAGGTGCGAAGCTACAATGGCGATATACTAGCTCTCAATGATCAAATTTGATTATCAAAATGAGTGTTCGTTAGTGAAAACAATTAATTTTAGGACGATGTGCTGCTTATTATAATCGGCCCTCGAACATTTTTTTTTATTTAATATTCTTAAGCTACTAGTACAATAGGAAAGTCAAGAAGTGAAAATAGTTTACAATGTAAAATTAAAATTAAAAAATTAATGGTAGAGAAAAAATAGTAGTCACATTCGTATTTAAATGACAAATAGTATTGAATGCCACATCAAAACGATTTATAAATAATATTATTTTATACAAATTTATATGGAAGTGATCAATATGGACGGCATTCAATTAATTGCACACAAATACTAGCGTAAAACACGAGAAATAATAAGAAAAGTGAGATTATGATTAAGATACGTAGGACAGCAAAACTTCAATTTGATTGTGATCAAACTCAAGAAGCCACTCTTTGATTTTGTTTAGAAAAGATGAAAGTATTCTGACTGCGTAAATCGGATTAGGAAGTCGAATGAAAAGTTTACAACGACGGAGTAAAAGTCTCTAAAGTGGTTGGTTCGGAATGAAGGTATGCTAACCAGAAGCTCAACATTACTGCGTTACTTTTAAAGACCAAAGTCGAGACAATCGCCAGTCAGCCAATACTCGTGCGTCAAAAGAACACCTGATCGGTCGAGAATATCATCGCTGTTTATAAAAGTGTGCAGGATTCATAGCCATGCATACGAACTTTGCCGTTCATAGACTAACTCGGGCGCAGGACCCGTTCATCACGAAATTATAGTTCCAGTTTATCACAGTTTGTTCGAATTGCTTAGTTTCAAATTTGAAGAGCAGTGAAGATTCTTGAAGTTACACGGAGAATGTGAAACATAGCAACGGAATAGACGTTGGTTGTTTGATCTCATATTTACCCCGTCTATGAACAAAATTAGTGGGCGCCGTGGCTTAGTCAGTTCATGCGTCGGACTGTTAAGCGAGAGTAGCCGGGTTGGAATCCAACTCGGGGGAAAAAACACCATAAACATTTTTCACGGCCCTACCTCCAGCGAACGATTGACAATCCTCCTGGTGTACTTCTGTCACGGAAAGCTTTCCCAATTCGCCATTCGGCACCAGGAATAAACTGTAGGTCCCGTCCACATGTGTCAAAATTATAACGCGCACAACATAGTGGAGGCGCGAGGAAAGCTAGCTTACGCCACTAATGACAATGATAAAGACTAAAGATAAAAATAAATTTAGATTTACTCGCCCCGATTGCGTTAGTGTAACTCGCGGTTAAGAAGATGAAGATGTTGATGATGATGTAAGTTTTCACCAAAGTACGATGAACAAGAATATTATTTCAGCAAAATTTGTCGAAGTAGTATACAAAGTTGAAGACTCAAGAAAACAAAAAATTAGTAGAAGATTAGGTCATGAAATCAGGTAGACCTATACGACCTCTGAATTTTAAAACTTCAAGGGACGATCATTTCAATCTAATGATATTAAAAAAAGGTGACAGGCAGACAGACAGACGGACACTGAAGTGATTCTATAAGAGTTTCGTTGTTCCTTTGAAACGAAACCCTAAAAACAGTCCAATTTCTCTAAGCCGAACTTCCTCTAACTCAAATTTGCTTCTAACTCGAATTTATCCAAAACTCCCTCTAACTCGAACTAGTTTGGATATCCCGTGAAAATTCGATTTAAAGAAATTCCACTGTATATAATCGCTTTTTCCATAACTTTCAAGTATTTCAATTTAAATTTAAACTCTAGAAGAACCTTAAAATTGTCGAATAAATATCAACGAACTAATAAACCTGTTTTAATTTTTCAAACGTTGTTTTGCGAACTCTCCATTGCCAAAGTTTAATATTATCTTTTAATCTCATTTTGCGTTTGAAGAAAAAATCCAAAAAGTACAAACATTCTGCTCATAAGCCACGTCTTACTGAGGTTCTTTTGTGTCCTACAAATCCCTGAGATTAAAACTCGCTGACTGCATCGATGTCCCAGCCATCTTTTTGTAACAATTGTCGACCGTGGATTACCGATTCTTTAAAATAAATGTCCCTGTCCCTGACCGAGTACCCGACCGAAACTCAGTTGTCTCACAGCAAAACGAGAGGCAAATTGCCACAAAAATTTGGACCTTTTCTTAGAAGAAAAAAAAAACGAATTTCAAACAAAATCCCCGTATCGTAGAATCACCCGACGAAGCCGTCCTAAGACCAGGACTCAATTCCGACGAAGGCAAACGGAAAGAAAGAGAGAAAATGAGACCAACCACACACACACCGAAACCCAACGCAGAAAAAAAAAGTTCCAATGCATTGGATACGAAAGTTCAAAAACATTTTACTCGAACTATCGATTTCCTGTCGCCCCAGTTTCCTCCTCCTCCTGCTAAGTGCGTCAAATCATTTTCGGAAGAAATTCCATTTATTGCCCCTTTAGGCTGTTTATCGTTTTGTTCCCCCTCTGCAACAAAACACGACAACAGAACTTTATGTCGCTCTTAAATGTCCGCGTCAATTGACCGCTTTAAGATGTCCCACCCTTGGTTGTCGGAAATTGCTTCACGTCCTTATTGTCGGTTCCTTTTTCCGTGGCAACGGATAGAGGAGTCACCACAACGACAAAAAAGAAGGATATTTAATTTCCATCTGAACTGATAGCGAATAACAAGTTGGCTTAGCGCCCTCCGCCGGATATACGCGTAATGTCGTTGGCAAGGAGGAGCACGAAAAACACTCGTCGAGGGGGATTAGCGTGCCGTGCCGTGGCGATTCAATTTGAGCGTCAGGATTCGCAGTAAAAAAAATAATCACACAAATTAGATGCCTCAAGGTCCTGTTAGAAGCCCAAGATCAAGCGTCCTTAGCACGATGACGTCGTAATCGATAAATTTCCTGATCCTATTACGCAACGGACAGAAAGAAAAACCACTCACAACAACATTTAAGCCGTCTCATTGTTGGGAATAAATCCAGGACTTCATTGTAAGTGCCCAACCTCCAATTTTCGAGTGAATGAAAAATAGAACCGCGCCCTTTGAAGAGCCTTTATTGCAGGCAACAGATTTTTATGATCAATAAACAAATTTTTCAATTTTTGTGGGTGATTCATCACCGTCGCCGGATTATGGATTAGTTACGGCCGATTGGACCGCGGTTCGATGTGCCGCGAAGTCTCTCCATTAACGGCTCACTTATAGTCACTTATTGGGCAATAAGCTGTTTGTTACTCATTTTTTTTTTTTTTGGCAATAAAACCGCGTGTTGGTGTGAACCATGAGTAGGGTGGTCGGGTGCTCGGTTAATTGGTCGGTTGTTAGACGGTTTGGGGGCTTTGTCAGCTGTCGGTTGCAAGCCGGGGAGGGACAACACAATCGATTAGCGCTCAATGATTGAGTTAACTCATTCAATTAGTGGCGGTGAATGCTTTTGACGTTGCGTCTGAGGTGGTCAACGAGTGGCAACGAGACTCCTGCTGTGAGGAGTATTCTGGCAATGGACTGGAAATGGTGAAGTGGTTGTGGTGGATGAGGAATTTGACAGCCAGTTGATTTCTGGTACCAGTCTGATAGCAAAGACGTTGTTGAGCCTCTATTTGACGGAGTGAGTGGGGTGGGGTTCGCAGCTGGAGATGAGAAAACACAATTTATTGATGATTTGTCTGTAATTTGCGCTACACACGTCTCCAAATCCAACTTTTGGTGCATTTTCGAGCGAGAAACTGGATAGAAAATGGATCTCAGCATTGTTTAAAATTACTGGGACACATAAAAGCAACGAAGTTCTAGTCAAAAGTAAATTTTTAGTCCTTTTTAGAGTTTTTCGAGTAGTACCAGAGGTCCGAAACGGAATTAAGAATTATTCAAAGTCATCAGACTATTTAAGAGAATCAAATACACATTTTTAGTAATTCAATGTACCCTTTTCACACTGTCTAAGGTCTTCAAAGGTTCTTTTGTGTCTCTGTAACACTTAAAAGTGGCAAAAAACCTTCCAAAAGTTCCTTTCAAGTTCGTTAACGTGATTTTCGAGCAACAAAATAGGTCGGAAACGGGTTTAAAAACCGCTTGAAGTCATTAAGCCGCTTAAAAACATCAAATGGTATCTCTGTAAGACAATCTTTATACTTATCAAAGCCTAAGAAAGATCGGAAATAAGTATTTAAATCGTCTTCAGTCACTGTAACAAAAAAGCTATAGTCAGAAGTTAATTTTAAGTTTGTCTCCAGGCTTTTCGGGCCGCAGCGGAGGTCGAAAATGAGCCAAAAGTTCTTTCAAGTCTTTGTAAAACTTAAAACTGACAAAAATGCCTATCAAAAGCCTTTTTACACCGTCTAAGGTCTTCAAACGATCTTTTGATTCTCTGTAACACTTAAAAGTAGCAAAAAAAACCTTCCAAACGTTCTTTTCAAGTTCGTTAATTTGATTTTTGAGCAACAAAATAGGTCGGAAACGAATTTAAAAACCGCTTGAACTCATTAAGCCGCTTAAAAACATCAAATGGTATCTCTGTAAGACAATCTTTATTCTTTTCGAAGCACGAGTAACATCAGTAACGAGTCTTTAAATAGTTTTAAATCACTAGGACCTTTAAGTTCAATAAAGCGTCAGTCAGAAGTTTATTTGTTGACTTATTAGGCTGTTTTGAGCCATAACGAACGTCGGAAATGAATCTACAAATCATTCAAAGTAAGGGAACTTCTCAATTGTATTAAATGTTACGCTTTTGAGTTCGTCTAAAGTATTTTTGAACCACAAATGAGGTCCGAAACGGGCCGAACATTTGTTCAAAGTCATTGGACCACTTATTAGCGTCAAAAAGTTATCCAAAAGGTCGCTTTTGAGTCCGCATAGCGCATTTTTGAACCAGAAGAGGAAACGAAGTAAAAAAATAATGCAAAATCATCAACGATACTAAAAACTAGTCGAATACTCCTCACTGGTTGCCACAAAGACATTTTCGTACCTTACAACTCTATCAGACGATTTTTTTCAGTGCAACTCTGTTGCCTTTTTAAGATGATTTGAGTTTCTAAAACGTCTCATTTCATCCTTGAAGTAAATTTCCAACAAGAATCTCTTTTCACTTACTGACCGTCCAAAAAGAAACCATTAAAATTCTCCAAAAAGGATTCAATGCAAGTCACAAAACTCCTTCCACGCCCATTTCTTCGTCTCAAAGAAAACTTTCGCTCAAAAAAAAATTTTATTTAATTACATAAAAAGCAAAAAAAAAAATCCAATGTCGCACTCCTTTTCTCGTCCCTCGTAAGCATGATTTGTTTATCGTCCCGGACAAGTCCTCTTAGAAAAGGTCCCCGCGACGAAGGAAAAAAAAAAACTCCTTCGTCGAGCAGAAAATTCTCCTTTTTCCTCCTTGTAACACAAATAAGAAATTGTTTCTTGATTTAATTACGGTAATCCTATTAAAACACAAAAAAAAAGGGGCGAATGAAAAAATGTGAAAAGAAAGCAAATCCTTTCGCCTTTGTCGATGATGACGAAATCAGCTTTTAAACAAAGTGCAAGGAGCATGAAAAGTCCCTTACTGATTTTTTTTTTTTTCGTCCGCTCTCTTGTAAGGTCTTAAGCAAATGTGCAGCGTTAAATTTGCGTTTAATTAACCACAACAAAAAAAAAAAACATAAACATGTTGATGGTATGGAAACGGATTTGTGTTGTTTTTGCAACGTTAATGGGCAGTCTCTAAGGGAATTTCGAGGACTTAATTACTTTGGGGGTGAGGTGGACAGGATTTTGTTTGGACTTGGAAAATGTGACCCCTTTGACAGGGGGACATTGACTGCTGGAGGTGTTTTTGGGGGATAAGTGGATGATGTTGGGGATGGAACGTGAGTCGTTCTTGTTCGGGTGTTGGTCGTCATGGCGATTTCTATGGGACTACATATGTGGATGCCTTACATCACCTTAAGAGACCATTTTTGGGGCATTTCTCACAAAGTATGGATTGAAAAAGACTTTAAGTTGTTGAATGGCTAATAGTAACGTAACTTCAAGATGAGTCCTTGGCAAGACTTTTAAAGTTCTGAAATGGGTCAGTAACGTACTAAAAAAAATCGTTTCAAAGCACCAAACGATTTCGATGGTTCCGTTCTGCTGCAAACTGATTAGTACTTAGGACTTAGAAGCAATTGACGATTCAAAATAGCTGCAGGAAAATTTATTTTGAATGAAACTAAATAAAAGAAAAAACTCTGCTGTTTGTTGATTACGAAAATAATTGGCTTTGGTTGAAATATTCGCAAGAGAATCCACTGAGACAATCGTCACTTAACTTTTTTTTAACGAAGAACCAATGTGCCGGTATTCTGCCGATATCTCGCGTACTAAAGAGAAAACCATATTTTATTCATGACAGTTGTTATAATTCTTTCGCCAAGAAATAAAGAGCGCTCCAATAGGGACTTCACAACTTTGGAATTCATTTGTGAACGCACCCTTTCACTAATCACCGAACTGTTATTGTCAATTTATTCGGTAAACTCAACATTTTCATCACGAACGACCAACGTCTGCAAATTTTACTACCAAAATTCGAAGTCGGTAACCACATTTTTAAGAGCGTTAATTCCAATTTTCGGTCGTAGTTCTAGTCCTAGTAGACAGGCAATAGCAAGTTTAGTGCAAAAATTTGAATTTGATGTTGCCACGTCAGTAAGACAAGGGGTTGGTGGAATTGTCGAAATTATTGCTGCCGTTCAGGCGCCCGTAGCAAACAAAATCAGTCAATTCCACGGCGTTCTCAAGAATTGAGCATAGCTCAGACCACATTATGACGTACTTGGTGTAAGGATCTCGGTTTATGCAAGATCAAACTGACTCAAGAATTGAAGCCAATGGACCATTTGAAGCGACGTACGTTCTCCGATTGGGCTCTGGAGCAGATGCGCCAAGATGATGAATTTCATCGAAAAATCTTCAGTGACGAAGCTCATTTTGGGTTCGTCAGAAAGTCAAATATGCGTTATTGGTCGGGTGAAAATCCACATGTGCTTCATACTTCATCCACAAAACATAACTGTGTGGTGCGCTTTGCATGCCGGCGGCGTTATTGGGCCATATTTTTTCGTCGTCGATAACGATCATCACGTTACTGTGAATGACCAGCATTCTCACGCCACGATTGCCAATTATTTTTGACCGGAATCGAAAGATATGGACTTGGACGACATGTGGTTTCAACAGGATGCAGCCACAAGTCACACAGCACACATTACAATCGATTTATTGAAGAGTAAGTTTGATGAGCGTGTTATCTCAAGAAATGGGCCAGTCGATCAGCCGCCTCGTTCGCGCGATTTAACACCTCTAGCCTATTTTCTTTGGGAATACGTTAAGTCATTGGTTTTTCCAACAAGGGGATGACGTTGGAAGAGCTCAGAGCCAACATTAAACACAAAATAACTGCCAAAATGTGTCAAATTGTGGCTGAGAAAATTGGATCCAACGAATCCCCCGCTGCAAAATTGCCCGCGGTGGTCATATGAACGAAGTCAAGTCCATTTATAAATGTTTTGATTGTACTTTAAGCCGAAGACGGGCGCCGTTGGCTCGATCGGTTAGTGCGTCGGACTGTTGAGCGAGAGCACCCGGGTTCGAATCCAGCTCGGGGGAAAAAAAAAACACCACAAACATTTTTCACGGCCCCACCTCCAGCGAACGACTGACAACCTTCCTGGAGTACTTCTGTCATGAAAAGCTTTCGCAATTCGCCGTTCGGAACCGGCATTAAACAGTAGGTCCCCTCCACATGTGACAAAATTATAACGCGCACAACACAGTGGAGGCGCGAAAAAGTTAGGCTCTGGCTCTCAACGGGCTGTTACGCCGCCCAATAATTAAGCCGATAGCAAAGTTTTTGTAAAATTTCAAATGGTTTGCATTTTATTTTAAAAAAAAGTTGTCTAGTCCTTATTGGAAAACCCTTTACAACACTATCTCGTGTAATTGACCATTTCTGACCTTTTTAAGAACCGCTTTACATCGACGCACGTCATTTTGAAAGATGATAGCCTTCTGTCTCACATGGTCTTAGTGCTAATCGGCTTACGATCAGACTTCAAATTCAATTTAATTTAAACATCAAATGTCAATTTATCGATACTACTGTCATTGTTTCTCAACTTCCTCTAACGTACTCCTTTTATCCCTTCCAGGGTGACAGAAAGGTCATCTCTTCGTTACTCTTCTCTTTAAATCGATTCCTACATCAAGAAACCATACATCCCTTTGTCATCGAATTGAATTCACTCAAAAGTCCTCAAACCATTAAAATGCCCCTCCGCCTGACTCCTCCCAATTAATTTATTCCCCTAAATGTCATCTCCGATACACGATACACCGCCTACCAATATTTAATAAATACGTTTTTCCCCATGGAAGACCGTTAATTAAGCCTCTGAAGCGCACGCACCCACGCACAAAAACAGAACTCCTCCTAATTCCCTTTTGTTTGCCGTCGCATTCGCTTTGATCTGCCTCCCTCAATCAAATCAACTCGACATTTTCTTCCGCTTTCACCTTGACATTGATTAGTTCGACATTTTGCCGCTCGTCTTCCTCTGTTGCCCGTCGAGCCCTTCTCACATCAGCCCACTTAATTTCGTTTAAAAAGATTCCTCACACCATCATGGCCGCCTTCATGCCTACGACACTCACAACTTATTCAAGTTATGTTGTTGTCCATTTCCTTATCCCTCTTCGTCCTACATCACAAAAATAGGACACGAAAAATATATAAACGGAAATCCTTTATGCCTTGAAAGTTGCCATGATAAAAGGACCGGCCACCAAAAAGTCAGGAAACGAAATGGAAATGGAATTCCCCCTCCCGGGCAGCGCATTAAGCGTAACGAAATGAATCTAATCACTCGGTCAGGATCGGGGTCAAATCCTGGACGGCAACTGCCTCTGGGAAGCTGCTTGGCCTTTTTTTTTTTGACGTCCGGAAAGGAGATGAGGAAACGAAATTCTTTCGTGTCCAATTGGGCTTTTGGGGAGGCTACTTCTTCATGTTAACGGTCGTGCTTTCGGAGGTGTGAGGAAAAAAAAAAAAGTCAAAAAGAAAAGGTGGGAACAGAGAGTTCACCTTTTTTGGGGTTTTGTAATCCTCTGGAAAATTTATGGGATCTCGAAAGAGTGTGGCGAACCTTTTAGGGAATGTGACCAAAACCGCTGGGGTGGTGAGGAGAGTGGATATTTACAAGAGAAAAGAAAGAGAGAGAGCATGAAATTTATGTGAAGGATGAGAAGGAGGAGTTTCGGGTCTTGTTTCAGGGCTTTACTAGATATTTTTAGGGTCTTCGAAGAGCCTAAGTGAACAGCGGAGGATTGAGTAGCCCGTGTTTTCGAGTCGACGACGATGTCTGACCACAAGAGAATCGCAAAAAAATCACGGCGTTGAAGGAGTTTTTTTTCGGCAGGCGTAGAGTCAACGACTTCGAGGGACGTTTGTTGAAAGGAGGGGACTTTTTGTAACAAATGCCATCAACTGTGTTTGCGTATCGCATCAACTTCTTTGCTTTCCTTGCAACTTCCTTGCTTTTTGCAGACTGTTTCTTTAAATAAAATCGTAAAAGATTGCAAAATGATTTCTTAAAAATGTCTCACAAGCTTAAATGCAATAACCACAAGCACTTACGGGTTCTTCAAAGGTTTCTGTGATCTTTTGAAGCCCTTAGTGTTGGAAAATTGCTTGGAATGAATTTCATCTCAATTTAGTTTGAACACACGAGGTCTCTTACGGTCCTTTCTTAGTTTAAGAGAAACAAACGTTGTTGTTTCCCTTATTGCCTTTTCAATTACGAAGACAGCAAAGCCAATTATTTTAATTTCAAAAAAAAAGTCCTTGGGAAGCCCATAAAACCGTCAAAACACGAAACTCATCACTTCATCAAACTGCACGTCAACTCATGGCCACACGGGTCCTGCAGCTCAACTTGTCACATTTCAATTGACCGCCACTAATTTTCTGCCAATTGAATAAATCAACTACTCATGGACTCTCACGCATGAAAACTCACGCAGTCACATCAAACTACCCCACTCCTTCCCAATTTCACCACGCCCTACTGCGACACTCCTGTAAGCGATTGACACGCATTCCACTAATACCAGCGATTATTATGTCCTCCATTGAGCTAATTTGATCCTTTCGCAGGAGATTAGGCACGTATGGTGATTAATAATTTTCAAGGTGCGTTCAGTAGCCCTTGACCTTGGCCTCGTATCCAAAAGCTTGAAGAGGCCTTGAATAATTACGACGTCGAATTCGGGGGCTCATGTTTATTCATGAGACGAAATTCTTTTTTGTTTTGACTGACATTGTTTACGAGACTTTGGTGGGGTGAATTCTGTGGAAATACCGCTGAGGGGTGATTGTTTTCCTAGAAGAGGACAGGAGGTTTTGTTTGTTTTCTTGGTGTGGTGACATCTTGACATGAAAGAGGAATCTCTTCGAGGGAGGAGATGTTTATGGCAACCTGTTGACAGCGACGGCGATTGGAGACTTGTTTGGTGTCAATTTTCTGGTCATTAAGCGTCTTGAAGTACGTTTGTGGTATAAATCTACGTCGCCGGTGAAAGTGGTGAACTTGACAAAAAAATAATCATGTGTTCAAGTCAAAAAAAAAATTCAATGAATAAGAAATAGAACTTTTTTGAACCCAAGTAACCAATCTTCAAGTCTGTGGTAAGAATAAGAAGATTGTCTTTCCCTTGACCAGTACTTGAATTCTTATGACCAGACATATAAATTCGCCCTTAAATTAAGACATTCTTCTTTCCCAAAGTTTGTAACCACACATCAAAACCACATTACCCATGCCAATTTCTGAAAACTCCCCTCCCTTTCCAAAGATTGACGTGTGAGTGGTGAAATACAACCTCAACCTCATATCGTCATAAATCAATTTGATTGATGGCGTCTCTGTTGCCAATTTCCAAAATGGTTCTGTGTGCTTTACCGTTATTTCTATTCTTTCCTCTCTTTTTAAAAATGAAAAAAAAAAAAAATAAATAAAACCAAAAAGCCACAACAAAGGACAATTTTAGGGTCATTCTCGTATCGAGTGACAATCTGGCGGCACGTGAGACTATCGACAAATGGAATTGGTCACGTAATTTCACCACACATACGATTGCCTCCCACCAGGCCTGTAACGGTACAATTGACAACAATGTGACATGACAATCGATAAAAAATCGTAAACCATTTTAAAGATACTTTACTCCTGGTTTATCTGCACGAATTTAACTTCCTCATTTCAAGCACTCAACACACGAACACATGTGTTAATGGAAGTCGTGTAACTGAGGTAGTTAAGAGAGTCATAAAAGCCTTCGCGGATGCTGACACGTCGTGATTGCTGGGAATTTAAATGCAGCTCGTAGAGCGTAATTTTTTTCCGTTTTTTTTTTTTCTGCCTGCTGCTTTTGCGAGCTATGGATAAACGTAGGCTATGTAGCGAGTGACTTCTACTGAAGAGTGGGGTGTTAAGTAATCAGCTAATTGCAGGATGATTAGTTGTGATTGAAGTGCTTGTTCATAGGCGCCCTCTGGGGGGGCGATTGGGTGAAGTGTTTTTGAGCTCGTAAACGAGTTGCCTAGGGTGTGTGTTCGAAGAGAGCAAGCAATTTTTTTATTTTATTTTTCACTATAGCCCGAGAGAGAAGTCGACGTAAATTGTCCCCTTGGGGGAAATTGGCTTGTAGGCAAAAGTCAAACGCGAAGGTTGATGTAAAGGAATTGTCTTTCAGTGAACGTTTTTTTTTGGATTTGTCATCAAAGAGGGATTTAAGTGTCACCAAATTTCACCTTTTTTTACCTCACTGAAATCCCCATGGCTACGTTGACATAAATTTACGGTTAACGCCATCTGTTGACTCAAGTGACAGCGATTTTTACTCAGCGATATGTGTCACCTTTGTGACATAAGACTTTTTAGGCTTCATTAGGGAGGGAGATCAATAAAAATCATCCTCTTAAGGCAATCAGCTTATAGAGAAAAGACAAAGGCAAACAAATGTTGCTGTTTCTGATTTTTACCAAAAAGAGTTTTGAATGCCTTTGAACTTGGACTAATTTCGTCTTTTTTACCTTATTAAACACCCCCTAGCTCATAGGAAGACGATTTACGTAGACGGACGTAACGCCGGTTCCACAAAACTTTGTTAACTTCGTCAATGTTTTGTCTGGATTGAATTTTGTGAAAGAGAATGAGGTTCTAAATTCTGTAAGAAAGAATCTAGAAATTTTGTAAAAAAAAAAATATAAGTAAAGCCCTCCTGGCTGACGTAAAAAGGCACAAAAAAAAAGGAATCTGCGTTACAGCCCATACAGGGCCAGAGCATAGCTTATTCGCACCTCCACTGTGTTGTGCGTGATATAATTTGACAAAAGTGGAGGGGATCGACTGTTTAATGCCGGTTCCAAACGGCGAATTGCAAAAGCTTTCCATGACAGAGGTTACTCTAGGAGGATTGTCAGTCGTTCGCTGGAGGTGGGGCCATGAAAATTGTTTGTGGTGTTCTGTCCCTGGGCTGGATTCGAACCCGGGTACTCTCGCTTATCAGTCCGACGCACTAACGATTAAGCCACGGCGTCCACCATTTTTTTTTTTTCAAAAAACCACAGCAAAAAACTAAATATATGCTGACCTCATCAGTCTGTAAAAACGATAAAAAAAATCGTGAGTTCTGATAAATTTTACTAAAAGAGATCCTGAATTTTGATATTTTTTTTTTATTTTAAAACCGCCTTTAACATACCTACCTCTCGTTTCATAGTGAGGTTTGGATTCATTGAATTAACCTCTAAAATCTCATAAAAAAAAAAACCAAAACTTTAAATTCACAACTCGTGTTAATTAAATTTCCCCTCAAATCCCCTCGTCAACCCATTTTTTTGTCATCCACAAATTTAATGCCAAAAATTTTGATTTATTGCCACACAAAACCAAACAGAATCAATTTTCCACACGTTTTTTCCCCTGCCTCTCTCAATCTGACGGAACAAAATTAATTGCTGTGACATTAATCTGTATTTGAGGTGCGATTGTGGATCGAGATTTGTAAATGAAACCCGCAATTAGGGTTATTTAAAACAAAAGCCCACTCAGTAAACAGATTGAAGCGGGATTTTAATTAACTCGTCAAAAAAAAAAAAGGGAAAAAACAGTCGTTGGATTTGTTACAACGGACGCAGGCTAATTAATTTCAGATGAACGTGTAAATTAATGAAGCTATGCGTATATTGACTTTCTCATATGCATCGTCCTTCGACTAAAGAGAAGTCCTTCGGTATTATACACCGAGTAAAGCAAAGAAAAGCAAACACAAGAGTGAGAAGTTTAACTGAAAAGTCAAACTGCCTTAAGGTGCACAATGGCTGACTGACTTTGGGACGCAGCCGTTGCTGTTGCCGTTGTCCTTGTCGTTGGTTTCGTTTACAAGGTTCATTGTTAGGAGTGGTTTTGTTTTTTGTTTTTTTTTGTTTTTCTTCTCTTGCAAGTTTGAAGCGGGGGAGGGAATAGAAATTGTGTCTGAGATGCAACACACACTCAACAAGAGAGAAAGGAAAATGTTTGCAATGTTTTTTTTTTTTTTTTTTAAATTTTATGTGGAACACGGAGCACTTTTCCTTTTGACAGCATTTGTCTCGATGACAGCTGGAAGCGATTTGACTTTCATACGGAATGCGACGGAATGACAGTTGGCTAGAGGCGGCTTGGAGATCTGCTAACGAGTAATTACCAGATTGCTCTTCCTGCGGGGGGCTGGGCTACGTCTATCTATTTGAATTCGACGTTGTTTATTATTCAGCGGTGAGTGTCTTCTTTGTTTGTGAGAAGTCGATGGTAGAGTGAAGGTAACGTAGGACGTAGGTTTCTGTTGAATAAAATCAGAGAAAGTATGGCTTAAAGGCTTCGTTAGAAGGGCAAGGGCGATTTTTCAAGTGGAACTTGTTTCTCTGGTCTCTAAGTTTAGTGTTTTTTTTTATAGGCAGACGAGAACATGTGTGCCCTGTAGAGATCTGGAGCCGCCTCAATGTGAGAAGTTTTTTTTTACTCACTGTTTACAATTCGGATATTTCTCTTTCTCTCTCTCCGCAGGTGCCCAGCCCAACAGGCAAACGAAACTAAAAATCTGTTAGAGAAAAAGTAGGAAGTAGGACCCTGGATCCATCAAAGATATTTCCAAAATTCGTCCTGCCATAAATTTCGCTGACTTGTAGTTAGCTTTAAATCCATTTTTAAAGCAATCACTATCTGCTGCAAGGCTTTTAAGTGCGCCTAGCCATGATTTTTTGTTAGTGAAACAAATAGCCTTGTCCCGACAATAGGACAAGCCGAAAAACTTCGTCCACCCAAATCCCTGCCTCCAAAAACAAAAACCACTTTGAAATCATTTTCCCCTGCTGCCTCTTTGTTTAGTTTAAATTTAAATTTTCATTAATTCACAACCCCCACCAACCATTTTACCATCCTCGCTGCCGCGGAGAGACATAGAGCCTTACAAAGTGTTTTGTAACCCCAAAAAAGCCACATAAATTATCCTACGCATTCATAACAACGGACTCGCATTGCATAAATATGTCTGCTGGAGCATTTTTCCTAGGAAATATAAATTCTTTCCCTTGCCAGGCATTCCAACGACCTCCTCCCTAGAGAATTAACCACCTTCCTCTGCATGTGACGAGCTCAGGCTCGCCTGCCACAAGAGATGCAGACTGCAGGAGAATGTGTGGCTAAGGTTTATTGCGAAAAACACATTCACATATCCTTTTTTTTTTTTGTCTGCCGGTTTTATGCTCTTTTTTTTTGTCCGTCTTTTTTTTTTGCAGGAATGACATGGGATTTGTGAACATAACTCCTGCCGCGGCGGAAGGAAACAAAAAAAGTGGTCTGCAACATACTTTGAAAGGAATGGTTGGGGTATAATTAATCGGATTTCTTGGAAATTTGGAGGCGTTAAATTGAGTCTAAAGCCGGACAGTGTAACTGCATCGGTCGTGAGGGCCAATAGAGGTTCGTTGAGGTTCTAGATTGTGAAATTAGAACAAAAGTCTTCATATTATACAGTGAACCTAAGAAATACCTTATGATCAAAAAAGAACCGAAATTTTCATTTTAAAATTCCCGCGCTTGTCCAATCGGTAAAATTTTATTCTCTCAACGTTCGCAACACTTTTATACATATTCTGTCAAATTTTGAAAAATTTTCGTGTGGCGATTTTTATAATGGATGAAAATTTAGAACAACGTGCGTGCATCAAATTTTGTGTTGCAAATGGATTTAAGTGTTTCGAAACGTTGAAAATGTTAGAAAAGGCCTTTGGTGAATCGTGTCTAGGAAAAACACAGGCATATGAGTGGTATAAACGGTTCAAAGGTGGTCGTACAAGCTTGGATCATGATGAGATCCCTGGCCGCCCAACAACATCTGTTACTGAAGAAAACATTGAATCGGCGAAGCAAATCGTGTTGCAAAATCGTTCTGCACCGATAAGAGAGATTGCTGTGTTGTTGGGCATCTCTTATGGATCAACCGAACACATTTTAACTGATGTTTTGGGTTTAAAACGCGTCGCTGCTCGACTGGTGCCAAAAAACCTGAATTTCATTCAAAAACAGCGTTGGTTGTGTCTCAGTTTTTGGCCAAAAACTCAACCAATATCATCAACCAAGCACCGTACTCTCCAGATATGGCCCCGTGTGACTTTTTCCTCTTCCCCAGACTCAAATTACCATTGCGGGGAACGCGTTTTCAGACCATAGAGGCCACAAAAGAGAATTCGCTGCGTGAACTAAAGGCCATACCTTCGGCGGCCTATAAAACTTGTATGGAAAATTGGATCAAGTGTTGGCATGCATGTATTGCCGCAGGAGGAGAATACTTTGAAGGTGATAATAAAGAAAATTATTAAAAATTGAAATTTTGCGGTTTTTAATAAAATTCCGGTTCTTTTTTGATCATAAGGTAAACTGGGATGCCCATCTGAACCAAATTCAAATTGCAAAATCTCCGCCATCTTTTAACAGATCACAACGAGGTAAACTGGAAATTAATCTTAAACTTCTCTAATTACTGTATTATATTTAGATTTTTACTATATCTACTGTATTTTCAAATATAAGGTTGTCAAATATCTCCTTTCCGCTTTTTTGCTCTTCATTCAATGCTTCATAAAAAGTGTTACAGTGATCGGATTTAGTTCAAATATTCGCCTTTTTGTTCGATAATCTGTTTCCATCTAGACAGCAACTACACAATACCCCCCTCGTAGAAGCCACTTTTCACAAGCCTCTTTTGAGTTCAACTTCACACCACCAAGGGCGTTCGCCATGGACAGGAACAGGTGGTAATCACTTGGCGCTATGTCCGGGCTATATGGTGGATGCGATAAAACCTCCCAACCGAGCTCCCGTAGCTTCTGACGAGTCATCAACGAAGTGTGTGGTCTGGCGTTGTCCTGGTGGAACACTACACCCTTCCTGTTGGCCAATTCTGGACGCTTCTGGTCGATCGCCTGCTTCAAGCGGTCCAGTTGTTCGCAGTAGATGGTAGAATTAAGCGTCTGGCCATATGGGAGCAGCTCATAGCGGATGATTCCCTTCCAATCCCACCAAACACACAGCAAAACCTTCCTAGCCGTCAATCCCGGCTTGGCCACTGTTTGGGACGATTCTGAATCTAAATACAAAAAACCAAATGGGTAAAAGACATAAACCCAGTTTGTGAGAAAATTGAGAGTTACTATTACTGTCAGTTGGCTGCCTGCGTACAAAAGTGGGTGGCTAGCCTGAATCGCGGTGGTTTAATTTCAATTTGCAATTTTCTCACAAACTAAAAGACACAAACCCATTCGGTTTTTTGTAAAAACTCGTGAGTTTTTCATATCGGAGACGTGTATCCAAAGATTAAATCTAGAAATCATCTGCGTCATATTTATGGCCTAAGCTTAAGCTAGAGACGTTGCAACGAATGAAAAAAAATGTTTGGAAAAAAACGTACACAGATTGGAATACTCTGCATTCAAATGCAAGAAAAGCATTTCTCAAAAACACAAAAAAAGAAAGAAAAGACTGGTGAAAAGCAAGAACGGCAAGCAAGTGCAGGATGTTTGTCCAAACACTCACATAGAATGCGAGATAGCATTTTTTTTAGCCCAAAAACCTTGCCAAATTCCAGCCTCGAATATCTTGTTTGTATTCTAAATTTAACAACTCCAGTAGATCTGACTCTTCTCTATTTTCAAATCAAGTTCGTAGTTGTCAAGTAGAGTGACAAACAAATCCACGCGACGTACAGAGTCCCTATCTCGACAATTTTCCACCGTCCGTGTCATTTGTCAAACGAAAATCACGCTAACAAATCGCGTTTCGTGTCGACCTCGATTTCAACGTGAAAGCGACACAATTTCATTTTATCCTAAATCAATTTCCGTTCAAAAGAAAAAAAGAAAACAACAGAAACCCACGGTAATTGTGTCAGCCTGAGTGGGTCAACAAGCTGCAGTCGTCGATACCGAACCGAATATCGTTTGACGACAATGTCAGCCATATTTGAAAATTTTACAAAACGTCTGTCAAAATCAAACAATTCACCTACAAGAGAAAGGGAGAGAAAATGGGTCCTTCTCACCGGATTTGTTGTATCAGCCACAACAAGGGTGAGGCGCTGAGTCGTAACGGTGCCACTGAACGAATTTTCTTCCCACCCTCTCAAATTTCTCACCCTCACGAATTTCCCACCCATCAAATGGCAGTTTTCCATCGCATTGAGTGCGAATGCATGCAACCACTCGAGCAGATTTCCCAGGCGAGTGGTTAAGCACGAAAAATGCAATAATTCGGAAAGTGGATGCGTTCAGCAGTAGGGAGGGAGATAATCTTTACGGAGATGGGATGATTGCAATTTTGAAGTTTCCTGTGACAGAATGACGCTTGAGATGCTCTTTCGGAATTCAGAAAGTAACGCAATGCAATCGAAAGGGAGGCAGTCAGGCGGGGAGAACTCGTTTCAGAAATGGATTTGGGAAAAGGACTGAGAAGTAATCGAGTCATGGAATCATGGAAATCATGTCGTTAACGAATTGCCGGCATCAAAGGGGGCCAGGCGACAGTGATTGAGTGCTATGATGTCAAAGTAGTGCCCGGGTAATCGAAATAGAAGAGTTCGTTTTTTTTTTAGAAATCGGAACGATACACACAGTCGGAGCATCATCAAAGCAGACGAGACTTTGAATTTTCTTTTTAAGACTGTGACATAAGGTAGTCGAATTTTTTTTCCAGGCATACAAAGGAACCTACATACTCAGCGGTCGTATGGTTTCTAGTAAATAAAAAACCTCCCATATGACCGTTTTAATTGGCCCATTCTAGTTTTCTTTTGAACTAGAAGACATAAGACCATTCTGTTTTTTGTGTTCGACTCAGAATGAACGTGAACATTAACGGCAATGTCCTAATTTAGCACTGTGACTTACAGTTTTGAAAAAAAAAAACTTATTTACACTTTTTTCCTATTATTTCATATTCAAATTTTGAGTTTGTATGCGAATTTTTCATCAACTATAGGTATGAACAATCTAACTCTAATATATGATTAAAGAACAAGTTTCGGCTTTTCTAAGTTGGTAAAGTACTTTATTGTAGGTGCTGCCATTGTTTTTTAATGAATTTTCCTTCCATGTTGTTTGATTTGATTTTAAATTGTCCCTACCTCCTAAATGGGGTGAGATAGACTTCCCGTCCATAGCAATGCTCAATTTTGAACGCTCTATGAAAAACCATTTTCAATTTTTTTGCGCTCTCTCCCCGAACATCAAAATAGATATTTTTCTAAACGTGCAAAAATGGATACATTGGGGTCAAGATGCATTTTTGTGAATTTTCAACGTCCTATAGATGCGATCAAAATCACTTGTACTTTTTTTTGGTGATGAAGTAAGGAAAAAAATGACTAAAAAATTAAATCGGTCAAATGGGAGGTTTTTTATTTACAAAAAACCATACGACCGCCGCGTATGTATCCATTTCTGTACGCCACTGTATTCAGGTTCTTTTTTGGTTGAGAGGTACGCAGTTTTTAAACGATGCATCTGATTTATGACTTCAACAGAAATTCGCGCCTATGACTTGGGAAAATTCTTCTTCAGAAAGACGCGTCAGAAAATAAGTGTTGGCATTTAAAAGACGCCATGGAACAAACTCCTCGTAATATTAAAATACCAATTTTGAAATATGTTGGTCTTTAGTCGGTGTCTCTATGCTTTCATTAGGTTAGGTTAGGTTGGTGGGCCGGCGGATATACCGCCTCACTTAGGTCCTTGTGGACCCCTTGTGTTACCCATTGGGGGTGGTAAGGTGTCCCCCTCCTCACTCGCGGTGTCCTATCCCAGTGCATCCTCGGTCCATTTGGTCCGGTTCAAATACCTGAAAAGATTCTTTAGAGGTAAAGAGTTTATCTCATTAAGGTCTTGGAAGAAGTAACTTCCTAATGTTCTGTGCCTCAGGTGACAAAGGCTGGGGCAGTGACAGAGGAAGTGTTGAGTATCTTCCCGCTCCTCCTCATCAGCACAGCCCCTGCAGATATTGTCACCGAGTAGTCCTATCTTAAATAAGTGGTCTTTGAGACTATTGTGACCCGTGATTACACCCACCGCTCTTGCGAGAGACCTTTTGTCATGCAAGAGCAGCACTTTCGTTTTGGCGTAGTCATATTCTGGCCACATAGTCCTCGTTGTTTCACATTTAGATAGCGCTTTCCATCTGTCGTTCGCTAATCTAATTATCTTATCCCCAATCCGCTTCTTAAGGAGGCAGATCGGTGGATCAATCCCTACTATCGCCTGTTCCAGCCCTAGTTTGGATCCTTCCCTCGCAAGCCTATCAGCTTCCTCATTGCCAGGTATGTTCCTATGACATGCTTTCATTAAATTTATTAGAAAACTCTTTCAGAAAATGTTTTGCCTCTTTTTGTCCTGAGTTGGATAATCCTTGTAACTTAGTAAAATTCTCTGTCGAAATCTTAAATGGTTCGACTCTAACGCCTGAGTCTACTGTAAAAAGACTTCTTAGTATCATAATGGATAATTAATCTTATTGCACATGCACCAGTTGCTGTTAATCTACTGCTGTTTGTTTGTCCTTTATAGTCTTCTAAATGGTAAGAGATAGAGCATTGATGTCTTTGGCATTGATGTCTTTTGTTCAGGATTCTATCAAAAAGGTTTTGGTACCAATTTTTTTTGGGGGGGATGCCTCCCATTGAGGTGACGTGGGCGCTGACTTTCAAAGTTCATCTGATCCTGTCGAGTGATATATCAACCAAAAGGTCTTTCGGGTTTTGTCGGTAAAAAGTACCGGTGGAAAGATATGAAGCTCCAAAATTGGAAAAAGGGTGCTTTTTCAAAATAAGATTTATTTTATGCGTAGCAAGGCGCGCCGTATACAGCTAGTTATAATAATATACATGAATTTGTAACAACTACTAACATTAGAATATAAGAACACCAACCATAGAGCTTATAGTCCTATCAGCTAAGCTCCGTAGATTTAAAGATTTAAGATTTAGATCATGTAATTTTCAATTATCTGGTAATAAAAATAATAATAACTGGGACAATTGTTTTTCAAGGCGATTAATTCTTTTATTCTCGTCATCAAACGTCGCAAACAAATTAAAGGACTTGTATTCAATTGATTTTTTGTGTCATCAAATTTCATAGCGGCGAAAATGGATCTTACTTGTTTAAAACATTGATTAAAAAGAGTTAATAATATATTATTTAATTGTAAATTTATGACGAAATAAAGAAATTAAATTGAAAA
Organism: Syritta pipiens; assembly: GCA_905187475.1. Classification (NCBI taxonomy): domain Eukaryota; kingdom Metazoa; phylum Arthropoda; class Insecta; order Diptera; family Syrphidae; genus Syritta; species Syritta pipiens. The sequence goes on from LR994571.1 coordinate 90,202,195, forward strand.
TATCACTGAAAGTCAAACTAAGCTATTCATGACTTCTTTGTTGGAATAAGTATACAAAGGTCAACGGTACTCAATGCAGAACATTTTATAAGAACTGTTGGTTTGTTTGCGATATAAGAAGCTGAAGTACTTTAAAGTTTCCATCGATATGGCCTCACCAAAGAATTTAAGACAAACTACTAGAAATCTATAAGGATCAGCTATCAAAATTGTCAAAAGAACGAAGTTTGCGATCAAGCCTTGGTATTCTACCTCGATTCAGCCAACAATTCTACTTGTGGTATCAAAAATCAACGCAAGTGAGTAATAGTCTTACTCATTTGCGTTGATTTTTGAGTGAAGAATAACTAATAAATAATAACAGTGAAATCTAAATTCTAATATTCTAATTGATTGTTTTTTTTGTAGAGTTCTTGCACGATTCGAGTTAATCTATTAATTCAATACTTCCATGAATTGAGCCGTTCAGAGCACAGATTGATTAGCTCTATAAAACTAAAATTTTAGAAAGGCGTTGAAAGAATTTACATTCGCCATACATACTCTAGGTATTATTCGAATAGTTGTCGTTTAATAGTATTCATCTTTATTTTTCAAGAAAGTTATTATAAACCTTAAAAGTTATGACTAAACCAAGTGTTATGACGCTTTAATCTAAGATTTTTCAAAAAGATGGAGTTGATCGATCTAAGTGGCTCAATTATGAGAAGCTTCTAAAATTCGATAGCTAATTTTCAAGATACAACTAGAGCCTGTGCGACTTCCTATGTAATTTATAAAACGCGCAGAAAACAAATTCATTCATTCAACCAGAGCCTAGAGTCTTTTTTTCAGCATCCGGAATTACTTGGTGCGTGTTTTTTTTTTCTGTAAGATGTGCTCTTCCTTCCTTGCTTCCACTTTTAAGTGGTAACGACAAAGATGACCACGAATCTGTATAAAAAGAAGATAGTCATGGAAGACCTTTTAATTTACTGACAAAAATCTAGAAGCTACTGCACAGAAATTCCACCGGTAAAACCTCCACCACCGCTACAAAATCCCACCTCTAATGGACTCCCTCATCAAGAAGCTTCTAATAAGCGGTTAGCTCATGAATTGAGCTGCACAAAGTTTCTTCCACCTTATAATTTTATTAAAGGCCCAACACATGTGGTACTTCTACCCAAAGTGCCCTATCATAGCCAAGGTTCAGCATTATTATTTAGCATCCACTCACCTGTGTCTCGTTAATTTAATGAGCACCATCTCACCTGTACGCTCTCGTCGCGAGTTTATAACGTCAAATTTGTTTTAATTTTCTTTTTTGATGTGAGCGTAAGCACTTAATTAGCATGCAGCGCATTTTATTTGCTCTTTTTGTTTCGTGTATTCGTGAAATGAATTTGAGTTTATGAGGTAGCTTTTTTTAGAGTTGTGTTTTTGGAATATAAAGTTGTGGAGTTGCAATTTTGGAGAAGAAGTTTTAGTTCAAGTGAACTTTGATGGGACTTTTGACGATTTAGAACTAAGCTGCGATGGTGTCGTAGAAATATGGACAGATGGTAGTGAAGTTTAAAAGATAATCAATTTGTGGCTGATTTTTGTGGAAAGAAGACTGTTCACTGCGTTTGAGCTTCAAGTTAAAGAATTCTCTAATTTTAACAATTTTATTTTGTTTTTGTAGAGTTTTTAGGTGGTGTCTAACATATTTAAATGTACCTAAGCGTTTTTTTTTTAACATTTTAGTTCCCTTGACTTGTCTTGCTTGCTTACAGTTTCTGGTTCTTTTCCTGGATATCAAAATCACAAGTTGACGTGAAGTTTGAGACTCTTCAAATTCCCTGCAGCTGACTGAAGTCCCCCTTTAAAGTTGTTCCTTTGACTAACTTTGACTACAGTTTTCCAGGAATCTATCGATTCACTTTGCCACCCTGTAGCTTTAGTTTTCCAATGCCCTTGTTTAAAATCACATTTTTTCCCCATTTCCCGTCACTTTGCAACCAATCCCCTTTGCAAGTTTTTTGACAAAGTTTTTCTCACATTTCTTTGTTTTTTCCCCGAAAAGGACTCAAGCACACGCTCAGTATCACCAATTAGCTTACTCATATACACCCTCACACATCAAGGATACGTGGCATGAGAAAATTGACAGTTAATCGATTTTATTTCAACAAAATGAACACTTTCACGTTTAATTAACTTGACTACTACTTCAAAAGCTTAATAATTTCACAAAGTAGCGTTGCTTTCACTTCCTGCTGTACACAGGATCAGTGATATGAGTCCTTTTTTTAAATCACTCACTACTAATCAAAGAATTTCATCAATTTTCACTTGAAATCGGGGTTGAGTTCGTAAATACAACGTGAGAGTGGATGGACGATAAAGTTTGGGAGATTTAATGTTCTGGATTTGACAATTTTTCGATGGAAACTGCACATTGGGTCGCATTTTTGGTTCGTGTCGTGTGGTTTGTCGTTTAAATGCAAAAATTCCATAGAAAGCATACAAGTCTGCCAAAATCGTGTTGTTTTCTGAAAAAAAGCTACACAACCCAAGAAATACTTAGCATATTGGATCTTACTAACAAGGAGAGTGCATGAACTTGGGGGTCACCGATTTTGATGAAATTTGGCATAGTTATAGCTCTTTTATGGGACATTAATTTCCCAAAGTGAGAGAGTGCAGCACCCCCCAAAAACTCCCCCAAAGTTTCCCCAATCGCTTCTTATACAAAATTAGAACATCCAAATTCTGAAGAGGCAAACAGACTTCATCTTGCAAATGTCACCTGAGAACGCACATGAATCTTTAGTTGCCCCTCTTCACTAAAAATCGCACTGCTTATTGGGAAAACGTACCTTTTATGCCAATTTCCAGACAAATCCAGAGGTTTGAGTCCCTTAGAAGAGTCTGGCCCAAACCCCAACTTATTTTAAAGCCGTTGGCTATTGCTTTCAACTCTCTGCCGCAATATTTCACTCGCTGACAGCTACGCCACTTGCAGACACCCTCAATCGACATTCCTGGAGCAGAAACTTGGTTTCCATTTTAATATTTTATTCACAACTCCGCAACATTGCAGTGATTTTTTAAACAAAAAAAAATCGAATAATTAAAACGTTTCTTTGTTTCGTGGAGCATAATTGAATTTTGTAAATAAAATGTTTGCCATTTTGTTGAGTAATTTAATTGTAGCCCACTTTGTCACCCCCAGTCCCCGTCCGGTGTTCCCTAGGGAATGATAATTACGGAAACTGCAATTGTGGTTTATCGATCAATGGACGCCAGAGAAACCACTGAAATATTTATAAAAAAAAAAAACAAACATATTTATGCTTGTAAACACTTCAGCGGACGGATTTAAATGGCCCGTCAGCCGCATGATGTCACTCGGTTGGCGTCACTTCAATCGTAGGCGTAGCCGCTTGCGCCTGAATGAGCAACAAGGCACGAGAATGACATTTGGCATATGAATCAACAACGGATTTGAGAGTCATCAGGGTGGATCAGCGGGAGGCTTTCTGCTGGCCTCGAAGTCATCAACGAGTTCCCTCGGTACCGGGAATTTCCTCCAAAGCTAAATTCATTCCATTCGTCGAACACAAATCCAATTTGAATATCTCTTTTGAAAGTTGTCAACATCCGCTTTGCTTTTTCATTTAAAAAGTTGTTTCCCAAAATTTCATTTAATCTTCTCTCAACTCGGATTAGCTCTGTTTTCAAAAGTTTTTTTGAAATAAACATCGCAACGCAGTCGAACCCTTTTTGAAAACGAAAACTAAGTGATGGCAATTACTGCTATACATCCCTTTTTGCTGAATGCACTCAAAGCTCGGACTGCAAACGAACCGTAAACGGCATTCAATTTGCCATAAACCGATTTCAAACAAATATCGAAAAAACATCAAAATTGCTTAGAAATGAAAAAAAGAACCTTGAATGCGCAAGTTTCATCAAAATATTGCAACACAGAATCCTTTTGAAATCAGCACCAGATTTGTGATTCAATCGACTGCATGTACACCAGAGGAGGCCTACTTAAGCCCTTCTCTTGCTCCTCACGTTTTCAACGGATCAACAGACGACCCCAAACTTTCGTTTACGCACTCACACCTCATGCCGCACCCCAACCACAATCGGCAACTTAATCCTTCATCCGGGAAACCCTTTGAATCCATGTGAAAAGTTGAAAACTTCCACTTCACAGGAATCCTTTTTTTTTTTCCTCCCATTCCAGGAGATAAGTTTGAGAGTTGAGTTTTTGTTTGGAGGGGTTCCTCGAGCTTCTTGGAATCTCAATAATTTCGACGTTAAGTAGATCCTGACGGAGGAAATCAGTTTTTCCACGAATCACAATATGAGAGCGGATGGTTATTCGTGTGGTTTCTTTTCTTTGGAATCCAAATTACGAGATGACCTTAAGAAAGCAAAGGTGCGTGATGTTCTTCTGACTTTGACGGAGGATGAACTTGAAAATCGAGAAAGAAAAAAAGATCTGAAAAGCTGTATTGCCAAAAACACAGCCCACGTCTGTCTCAACTTCTGCCATCGCGTTCCTTTGTGGTAATTGATCTGGGTCGGGCGATTCGGCTTGAATTTCGTAACAGTGAAAGGTCCTTTCTGCATTCGGCCTTGGTTCACGAGTGTGGGAGATGGAAATTCGCTGGGGAGATGGAAATTCGCTGTTTCAGTTTTGCACAAAAACACGTGTTAACGTTATTAGTGGTCTCTGAAAAAGTGAAAAGAAAAACTTTAACATCAAAGGAAGGAAAATGGATCATCGTTGTATCACGTTTTTTTGTCCTGTCAATTTTTATTTTGTTTGTAATATATATTTAAATAATTACAGTCGACAGTCGAATCCCTCTAATTCGAAGTCCCGAACTTTTTTCGCCATATTTTGGCATTCGCCTTCTCAATTTTCCGGACAATTACTATTCTCTAATTCGAAATCCCTCTCGAACTAATTTTGATGTCCAGTGAATATTCGACTTACAATTAGAGGGTTTTGACTGTATTTTTATACAATTTTATATAAATATTTGTCGACCGTGACTAAAAGTTACGCTGGCAGCTGTCAAGAGAATCAACGGAGAGAGAAACTTCTAGAAGTTAAACGTTTATTCAAAAACAACTTCGAGCAACCCAAGTAATTACGAAAATTAAAAGAAATTTTTCAAGCTTCTGGCCGTAGACCGCCGAGAAGAAGAATTAAGATGGGTCTTACAAGACAAAACGGTTGAAATCTAAGCTTATGGTGACTTCAAGTCTTCTATCAGAAGATTTGTAGCTACACATAATTCATGTGATAAAATAACTTGAGAGTTAAAAAAAAAATACAGCGGACCTTAATCACAATCAAATAGAAGGCGCTATCTACGTGTGAGACGACAAGGACTATGTGGCCAGAATATCACTATGCCAAAATGAAAATGCTGCTCTTGCATGACAAAAGGTCTCTCGCAAGAGCGATGGGTGTAATCACGGGCCACAATAGTCTCAAAGACTACTTATTTAAGATAGGACTACTCGGTGACAATATTTGCAGGGGCTGTGCTGATTAGGAGGATCGGGAAGACACTCAACATTACCTCTGTCACTGCCCCAGCCTCTGTCACTTGAAGCTTAGAACATTAGGAAGACACTTATTACGAGACCTTAATGAGATCAACTCACTATCTTTAAAGAATCTTTTCAGGTATCTGAGCAGGACCAAATTGACTGAGGACACAGTGGAATAGGACACCTTTCCCCCTATGGGTAACACAAGGGGTCCACAAGGACCTATGTGAGGCAGGAACATATTTCTATCAGCCTGCCAACCTAACCTAACCTAACGACCACAATCGGCCATCTTATGTGGTTCGCAAGTGGAAAAAATCGCGAAAAGTTTTCTTTTTGCTTGGAAATCTGATATGATTTTTGGATTCTACATATACAAAAAATAAAAAAAACAAACTTTTGAGGAATTTATATGTCCCGTTCGAACGTAAGCTCAAAATTGAGATTCTAAAATTGGTGAAAAAGGATGAAGTAATTTTTTTTAAATAATTTTTGGACACGTGGCGAATTCACTAGCGAACTTCCATTTCTTTTAGAGGGCAGATAATTGCTTTTCAAAATATTTCCATACCTTCTTCATATTCCTTACCAATCTTAAGAATTTTTCTTTTGATTGAAGGCACTTTTTTAGAGGGATGTCCCAATTTTCGCTGGTTCATAAAAAAAAGAACTCCAAGACGCTCCAACGGGAGTCCTACATTTTCTGAAAGCTTCAAGTATTCTCTTTCATTAGTGCAGAAACTTAAAGTCATTTTTAATCACTTTGGGAGAACGATGCGTTTAAACGTATTCGATTTTCTTTCAAAATTATATCTGTTGAAATATTTTGCAAAGCCCTAAAGAATTTCTGTTGATGTGAAGTGGAACTTATTGGTTATAAAAATGTCTTTTTTGGTAATCCTCTTGTTTTTATGTATTCTTAATATTTTGAAGTCATTTAATACATACCTGGGCTATGCAGCAGGCGTAAATAGCCTGCTGAATCGCAAATTATTTATTATATTTTCAAAGTATCGAGTTCACAGTATTCTATATAACCATACATGTTGGATAATAATCACTCAATTTTTAATAGTCAATGAAAGACGAAAAACGAATTGTAATTTACACAATTATAAATTTACTATTGCAATTGTGAAAATTGAGTAAATGAACATCAAACAAAAAAATTGAAATGTACTTAGCTGTGGAGTGAGCTGTGGTCAAGATCCAAGTGACCGAGAACCGGAAAAAATGCGTTAGCCCATCCACAGCTGGTCAAAACTCAACGATCGTCGGTAACCTTGCTTAAGATGACGGTGATTGATAAAAATTATTGGGAGTACAACTTGAAAGACGCGTATTTTTTTGTTATTTGGACATTTCGGACATGCAAAATCGGCGTTCGACGTCTCTCAGCTTCAATTCATACGGCACCCAATGATTTCGCAAGCTCCTCTTGAGTTTGACATGAATCTTCTTCCAGTAATGCCTCCAATTCTGCATCTTCAAACTTTTTCACTTAGCCAGGACGTTCCTTGTCTTCAACGTCAAAATCACCACTTTTAAAGCGTGCAAACCATTCCTGACACATTCTGACACTTACAGAACAGTCAGGGTAAGCTTCAATGAGTAAACGTTGCGCATCTGTTGCACTTTTCTTCAAATGAAAGTAGTGAATTAAAACTTCCCGCAAATGTTCTTTTGAAGGCACAAAATTCGACATTTTAAACGCAAAACAAAACTTGTGTAAATTAACTTGTGTATACTTTGACAGATGGAATTAACTAGATTTTTCGACGCTCTTTAACATACAATAGCTGTCACTGTCAAAAAAATAGCGCGTGTGAATATATATGAAGTTAGTAACAATGCGCGTCTTTCAAGTTGCACTCCCAATACTATTCCATAAGGCCGGTTCCATCGATCTCAAACAATACATAATAAGTATTACAATTTTATTTTACCATTTGTTTCGTAAATTTTAAATTTATCACAATCAAGTTTCTTACGAGCTCTTGTGAATACCAAATTCTATACAAATATATTTTTGGTGGACCTAGTTTTAGTATTTGAAACTCACTTTTAGTTAACAAGTGACTTTGTAACAAATAAATCAAATGGTTTTAAAGGTTCAGCTAAAGTTCTTGCCTCGTTTTAAACAACAAAATAAAACAGTGCGATATGTTCAACACACGTTTCTAACTTATTATAGTGATTTGGTTAGAGGAAAATTCACAATAACTTTTGGCAAAATTCATAGTAATGTGGTTTCGGAGTATGCATTGCATTGGGGGAGCGATGAAAAAGGAACCCCAAAATAGCAGGAATAGTAACTTAACAGGCCAGCTTCCAATGAAAACATTAAAATGCAATATGTTAGTTATTGAAATGTTTCCATTGGAAGCTGGCCTGTTAGGTTCTTATTCCTTATGAGCTGTGGGTTTTATATTTCAGGCCGCACAATATATTTCCACTGAGTAATGGATACAGGTTTTAAGATTCTTAAATACCTACAAAGTCGAGCAAATCTGTGTGATGGTTTCGTAATATTTAACTTCTTTATGTATTTATGTATTAAAACAAAGTGCTAAGACTAAATTTAGTATCATAGACAGTGCTAAAACACACGCTTTCTACACCAAAACCAAGAAACTACTACTTTTAGTTGCTCAGCCTGCAAATTAATCCGTAAATACTTAAGCTACAGTCAGACACAAAAATATAAGCACCCTTTGTTCTTATGGAATTACAATCTCAAAATATTTCAATAGCTTTTCGAAGCAAATAAAAATTAATCCGATCGGATCATAACTGTAAGAGCAGTGCAGCAAAAACAAAAACAAAGTCAAAATTTACATCAAAAAATTAAGTAAGCGAAATTCAGTAATTTACGCAGTATAAATGAAATTAAAATTTTATGTGAAAAATTTTGTGATATCTAAATAAACAATTGAAATGGAATTGAATTTACCAAATGTTGAAATAGTTGGAGTGATTTTGGACTTCTGGCAGAGTGTTTTCAGAACAACTTCCGATTTTGTGTCACGCTGTCTGATATTTCGGTCCAAATGTTCCCAAAAATATTCGAATTGGCTTGATTTCAATTGCTTAACACATTTTTGAATTTGGGTAGGGTTTCGAATTGGCTTCCTGCAGTATAAAGCAACTATCGGTTCACTTAAAAACGCAGTTTGGTGAATAATCCTTACAGGCTGAATTTGCTAACTTTGTTAGGCAGATTAATCTTGAGATATTCAAGTTACCAAACCAAACAATTTTTTTATCGATGAACACCAAATAATCAGCTCCAGATGCTACCATAGTACCGGATACTATTACATAAACGAGGATATGCTCATGCTTCGAAAAGCTATTAAAATTTCAAATAAAACTGCTTTTAAGGTTTTTTCGTAAGAGCTATAATTCTCGAGCTTATATTTCCAAATTTTCAGGGTGCTTACTTACTTTTGTGACTGACTGTACGTGTTTAAGTTTTTTACCACTGAAAGCAGCACACATGCTATGTTCCAAGTTTCATCAAAATCGATTCACGGGTTCTCATTTTACAGATTTTTTTCCGTCGCTCCATACAAATAAAACCACTGTGCTTGTCTAAAAGTCTCAGTCAAGTCGAGTAACATTTTTTTAAATTCTAAAGCCCACATTTTATTTCCAGCGGATGCTGAAAATAATTGAGATTGAAGGTGAAGGAAAAGGATTTGAAAATGTTGCAATTGACCAAAGACCCCTCTGACCATTAAAACGACTTATCGTTATCCTCCTTCCTGCAATCAAATCTGAACACCTGTCGACAACCTCCCCAAAAAATTAGCAGTTTCAAGACCACAAATCTTGTCACTAGGTCACTTCTCCCCGAAAACCACCCTGCCATGGATGAGTTACATCCTTCCACACTCTAACCATTATCCTTAATCCTGACTCAACATTTTAAATGATTCTCATGATGCCAAAACCGTCCCCACCTTCCCACTTCGGCCACAGCTCATCAGAACCAACAATATCCCTGAATGTCGTTACATGGTGAGCCAAAGTGCCCGGCAAAGTAATGATCCTGGAAATTTAACTAATTGACTCGTCCTGTCGAAGTCCGCATCCCGTTTAATGAGGCGACACATTCTCCACCCTGTCGCATGTGTGTTTACTTTCGATTTATTGGAACGGGGGAATTTATGCTGATTTGGGAGGAATATATCCTGTCCTCGTGTTTGTTGTTTCAAACACAAACTCTTCATGGGGTAAAATTGGCTCAGTTGGAGAATCGTATCAATCGGGGACGGGGAAACATCTTTAAGGCGATTAAGTCTCTGTAGGGGACACGAAACACCAGAAACATCACCAGGACATTGAACTCCAAGTCACAACGTTCCCTCGCATGAATACGAAAAAAGGGTAAGCAGCACATCCGACCCTTTTTTTTTTCGAAAAACAAGACAAGAGAACTCTCAACTGCGTCAAATGAAAAATTCATCCAGCGGAAAACAAAGCAATGGATGGGTTCAAGGCAGCTGAGCGTATTTTCGACGTGCGACGGGGTGCCGGGTGAGTGTGAGCGAAAGAGGGCTTATCAATTAGAAGACAAGTTGACTCTTCTTTTGTTTTTTTTTTAGCTTGATAACACCACGTAGCTGCTGGCAACGCGAGCGAGAGATTGAAGAGGTAGGCGCCTGTGCTCCGTCAGTTTCATGGCAACATTGTTGAGACGAGGGGACCAAAGCACTCCCATGAAGCTTAAGGGGAACTGACATTTTTTTTTTTGGCTACGAATTATTTAATTTTCAGCAAAACAGTCAAGGAAACGGATTCGGGGAGGGTTCTGCGACGCAGAAATGGAGCTCGCCGGGAGGTTTTAAGCGTCCTTGTTTGTGAGAGGGCTCTAGACTTTAGCAGGACCATTCAAATGGCATGGAGTTTTTTAAGCATCCAACTTTGGATAAATGGTGACGTTGCTCAATCAAATTTTATGCTCAACGAGAGAGAGGCTATGAAATGAGAGGTCGGCTCAAGGAGAATGCTAGCAAGACTGTTTCGAGAATTTTTTTTTGAAAAAATTGATTTTTATTTCTGCCCTCGACTCAAGGAGGACACTAGCAAGACTGAGAATTTTTTTGGATAAAATTGATTTTTATTTCTACTTAAAAACCTTTTGAATATCATCTTTGATTGAAATAAGCCTAGAGGTTCGTTAGGCAGTTTTAGTTCCACGTTTTTGACTTAGTGTCTTATGATGAAAGATGAACCACGGTATTTAAACGCTGCATGACTTTTGGTGTGTAGTTAAAGTTAAAAGTTATTCAAAAACTTAATCTTTGAACTTTTGTAAGAAATGCGGACCAAAATCTGCATCATAAGAACTTTTCTAATATTTTTTTTTTCTAATTTATTCTCGTGTGCTTCTCAGAATTTTGTTCTTGCCACGGCAGTTCGACTCGACAAAAAAAGACTTTAAAGCTTGGCTTGGGTAGGGGGCTACAAATGCAGTCTCATGCCTTAAAATCCTTTTAAAAACATTTACAAGAACTTCGGCAGCATTTCGTCCCCTTTCTGCGATAAACACGTATCTGCAAAACTTTATTTTTTCAAAAATTGAAAAAGAACAAATGGTATCCCTTCATCTAGCACAGGACTGAAATTTTAGATCTTTTTCACTTGTAAAGGGTGATTTTTTAGCAATTATCTTTTTGGCAACACTGGTTTAAACAGCTGACGCACGTTTCGTGTTTTGTTTCACTGTCAAACATCTTCAGTTTGGTCTATAATTTAACCATGAATCGTCTTACAAACGAACAACGTCTTCAAATTATTTAATTTTTTTTATCAAAACGCGTGCTCTGTTAAGAAAGTTCATCGCGCAAAAATTGTGTTCAGCGACGAAGCTCATTTTTGGCTCAATGGGTACGTAAATAAGCAGAATTGTCGATTTTGGAGTGAATATCAGCCAGAAGAATGGCAAGAGCTACCAATGCATCCAGAAAAGTCACAGTTTGGTGCGGTTTATGGGCTGGTGGCATCATTGGACCGTACTTCTTCAAAGATGATGCGAATCGTAACGTAACTGTGAATGGTGAGCGCTACCGTGAGATGATATCCAACTTTTTATTGCCCTAAATGCAAGAGCTTGACTTGCATGACATGTGGTTTCAACAAGACGGTGCCACATGCCACATGCCACACAGCACGCGCAACAATGAACTTATTGAGAGGTGAGTTCGGTGAACATTTTATTTCACGTTCGGGACCGGTCAATTGGCCGCCTAAATCGTGCGATTTAACGCCTTCAGACTATTTTTTGTGGGGCTATGTTACAGCTCATCACACAAGCCCGCTTCAATTGACGTATTGGAAGACAACATTGAAGCATTTATTCGTGAGATACCGGCCGAAAAGTTGGAAACAGTATGCCAAAATTGGACTAAGCGGATGGACCATTTGAGGCGCAGTCAAGGTCAACATTTGCATGAAATAATCTTCAAACATTAAATTATATGGACAGTACTATCGATTCAAATAAAGATTTCGTGCATTTTTCTGAATTTTATGTGTTTTCAGGGTTTCGTTCCAAAGGAATAACGAAACCCTTATGGAATCACCGTCTGTCTGTCTGTCGCCTTTTACATATTTGACTATAACTTATAAGTCCGTTGTAGTTAAGGGATGAAATTTGGACTGAAGGTGTATCTCGGCAACCCAAAAATAAATCTTGCACCCGTTTTGGAATTAGTCGCAGATTAAAGAAAAAGTTAGTACTAATACTAACGCCCGAAAAAACGTTTACTCACTTTGATGGTCGATATGGATGTCATTGGAAAGGGGACGGTGCCCTAATTATGAAAATGTCTGTCTGTCTATCATTAGGCCTTAACCTCGGTAATTGGCGAACCACTAAAAATTTAAAAATAAAACTTTGCTAAAAGACTTACTTCACTTGCCCAAAGAAAGTTCAGGAAAAAAATTTTAAGAAAATTTTGTACTAGCAAAAAGCTTAGTACTAATACTAAATTTGAAAAATAAATTTCTTTTACTAGTTCCTTGATATGGGTATCGTTGGAAAGAGGATGATAGGTAGGTCAAAAAGTTGTACTATGGCAATCATCTCACTCTTATTGGTAAGAAGTTATTAGCCAACAAACTGTCAAAAACTGACTTGTGTACCGTGTCCCCCACCTTACTTTCTAGAATATTGCACCAAAAAATCTGAAAAAAATTGGAGTTATGGGGCAACTCATCGCAATAGCCCAAAATTATCCGAAAATCGTGTGTGATTTTTTATTTGTACTAAAATAAATTAATTACTAACTTTTTTTTGAAAAAAAATTCACGGGAATATATTAAGTGAGGTACCATCGGATAGGTCTTGCAAAATTAAGTAGAGTTTTCATTTTGAACTTTTCATTTGGAAGTTAAGTTTTCGAGATATTAAGCTTCACTGTCGAAAAAAAGGCGTCCCCCCCCCTCTCATTTCCACACCCGTTAGTCTAAAAATCTGAAAAAAATCTGGAATGTAGATCTTGATGTAATCTTTGTGTTAAAATTGGTTTGAGCACTCTGGCTTTAATAGTTTTCGAGATATTGGCCGAAAACCAAAAAAACAACAACATTCGAATTTTGAAGAACCGAAAACGCCATTTTGTAGATCTCGGCGAAAGAACAATAAAATATTCTGTAAAAAAAATTATTTTCATACAATTTTTCGATATATTAAGGATTTAAATCGAATCTGTTATCGCAAAAAACGATGAACTGATGGCAGTCTCAGTGTCGCTTGCGGCATTTCATCTCCTAAATTGCACCAAAGCAATTTTCACACGGCTGGCGCGATCAGCAAATGGGAAAGGATTTTCTTTTGTTCAGTTTCGTTCGAAATGAAAGAATTTTAGTGAATGATTTCTTCGACTTATATTAAGTCTAAACTACTAATCTGTTTGCGAACGAAACCCTCGGCGGGTGAGTAAAACTCACACTTGACCGGTTTTTTTTTATGAAAAACTTTCCTATAGCTTTTAAAAAATCAACCTCTATTTCACTCTGATAAATGATCTACAGTTTGCATTTCCGTTTACGTACTAATACCTTCATGTAAATAAAAGTTTTTGGTAGATACGAGGTTCTTTCTCATATAATTTTGATGCAGACTTAATAGATACGAGGTTTTTGCTTCTATGGGAAACACTATTAAATGGGTAAAACTGTAATTTTCAGCCTAGCCGAGCTGGTGAATAGTAAATAATATAAGAATTTCCTTATACCTGAATATTGTCATTCCTGAAAAAATGTGTGAAATGGTTGGCATTTATCGAATCAAAATTTATCGAATGGCAATCGAATTGAAGAAGTTGAATGAATAAAATAAAAATGAGCCCCCTATGTCTTAAGAATCTTAAAATCGATTGCCCTTTTTCATCTATAACTTGAGTACTGTATGTGACAAATGTGACAACATTGGTAGGTGGAATCCTGGAAACCAATCACTCTTACAATTGTCTTGTTGATTGGAATAAGATGCGCTTTGGGCAGTACGTATTTTATAACCACCAGCGTCTGAGTTTTCTATGCTGATGTTGTTGTGAAAGTTTTAGTTGCATGCTACATTTCCTGTAACCACACTCTCAGGTCTGTTTCGCTCGCTTAGGATTGTGGCCCAGTTCCAGGAATTTCATTGAGTGTTTGATATCATCTTCGTTTTTCCAGAACTGATAAGTTTGCCTACTGATCGTTGTTTCGTAGGTGTTAGTTTAGTCTGTATTATTGAATTCATAGAGGGGAAAAGGACTAATAAACAGTATCTGAATTTCTTCTGGCTAGTACGCCCGCCTTCTTGTTCACCTCGTGCTTATGTCCTGGCAAACAGGTCAGTCTTAATCTATTGTTTTCTGGTAGCATATTAGGTTGTCAAATATCTCACTACATAGCCGAAAAATTCAAAAGACAAAAAGGCGGAAGGGAGATATTTGACAACCTAATATTTAGAGTTGTATGCCCTTAAAAGCCTTATACGGCTGATGTGCAGTAGAGGGTTAAAGTTTAATTTGGTAGACAATCTGATCACTTATTCGTCTAAGTGTCTATAGATGCCTATAAAGTTCCCATTTTTATAGCTTTACAGAGCAATGGATTGCATTAGAGCCTTAGCTTGCATTGCAGAATGCAATTGTGGAAGGTTCAAAATAGCTACCATCACGGCAGTTGTAGTCGTTTTCATTACATTTTATTTAATTTGTTAATAGTTCTCTTTCCACCACCAGTCTTTATAGTAGACCGATTGAGCTGCATTTGTTAGTTGTCCAATAGAGTTGTCTAGCTCCTCAGAAATATGGATATAAATGTGCACCCTTATTGTCGAGCTAGGGCACAATAAGCTTCAAATCAGTAACAAATTAGCATTTACGAGGTTTTCGTCGTCAACATGAGTGTAGTTAAGAGGAAAAAGAATTAACTTTAAAATATGTTTATTGTTGTATTTAGCCTTTAATTTTCTGTCTACATATTTTGGAAGAGTTGACCAGTATTGTTACATAAAAAAAAAAACCGGTCAAGTGTGAGTTTTACTCACCCGCCAAGGGTTTCGTTCGCAAACAGATTAGTAGTTTAGACTTAATATAAGTCTTAGAAATCAATAAACTAAAATAGTCAAAACAAATTAAACTCAATTCACTGTTCAATCACTAAAATTCTTTCATTTCGAACGAAACTGAACAAAAGAAAATCCTTTCCCATTTGCTGATCGCGCCAGCCGTGTGAAAATTGCTTTGGTGCATTTAGGGGATGAAATGCCGGAAGCGACACTGAGACTGCCGTCAGTTCATCGTTTTTTGCGATAACTGATTCGATTTAAATCGTTAATATCTCGAAAAATTGTATGAAAATATTTTTTTTTACATAATATTTTATTGTTCTTTCACTGAGATCTACAAAATGGCGTTTTCGAATCTTCAAAACTCGAATGTTGTTGTTTTTCGGTTTTTGGCCAATATATCGAAAACTATTAAAGCCAGAGTGCTCAAACCAATTTTAACACAAAGATTACATCAAGATCTACATTCCAGATTTTTTTCAGATTTTTAGACTAACGGGTGTGGAAATGAGAGGGGGGGACGCCTTTTTTTCGACTGTGAAGCTTAATATCTCGAAAACTTAACTTCCAAATGAAAAGTTCAAAATGAAAACTCTATTTAATTTTGCAAGACCTATCCGATGGTACCTCACTTAATATATTGCCGTGAAATTTTTTTCAAAAAAAGTTAGTAATTAATTTATTTTAGTACAAATAAAAAATCACACACGATTTTCGGATAATTTTGGGGTATTGCGATGAGTTGCCCCATAACTCCAATTTTTTTCAGATTTTTTGGTCAAATATTCTAGAAAGTCAGGTGGGGGACACGGTACACAAGTCAGTTTTCGGCAATTTGTTGGCTAATAACTTCTTACCAATAAGAGTGAGGGGGTTACCATAGTACAACTTTTTGATCTAGCTATCATCCTCTTTCCAACGATACCCATATCAAGGAACTAGTAAAAGAAATTTATTTTTCAAATTTAGTATTGGTACTAAGCTTTTCGCTAGTATAAAATTTTCTTAAAATTTTTTTTCCTGAACTTTCTTTGGGCAAGTGAAATACGTCTTTTAGGAAAGTTTTATTTCTAAATTCTTAGTGGTTCGCCAATTACCGAGGTTAAGGCCTAATGACAGACAGACAGACATTTTCATAGTCAGGGCACTGCCCCCTTTGCAATGACACCCATATCGACCATCAAAGTGAGTAAACGTTTTTCCGGACGTTAGTATTAGTACTAACTTTTTCTTAAATCTGCGACTAATTCCAAAACGGGTGCAAGATTTATTTTTGGGTTGCTGAGATACACCTTCAGTCCAAATTTCATCCCTTAACTACAAAGGACTTATAAGTTATAGTCGAATATGTAAAAGGCGACAGACAGACAGACAGACAGTGATTCCATAAGGGTTTCGTTATTCCTTTGGAACGAAACCCTAAAAATCCAATTTCATAAAAAACGTAGATACAAGGTTATCGCACAAAGGGGACGATTTGCTTCGGGAATAAGACACTTTGACGTATACGCAATAATTTTGAAGCGATTTTCAACCAATTTTCGTCTTGTGTAGAGTTCGACATTAGTATTTTTTTTTTGTTAAAAGTCAAGGCTAAAGATAATGCCGAAGCCGAGGAGGACGCCGATCCAAGTTTCAAGTTGAAGTGAAATTCATTTCCTTCTCTGTTATTCACAGGAAGAAGTATTGCATTGATTTCCCCCAAACATTTTAATTTCCAGGTCCCATTTATTTAATCCAACTTAAGATTCTCTATTTCCACAAAGCGCAACTTTTATGGTTGCTTTCGAAAGGCGTTTCCTCAAAAATTTGCTTCATTTCTCCTTCTTTGTGATCGTGACTCCAAAATAAGAAGTTTCGTATTCAAACTTCTTCAGCGGAGAGCTTCCACCTGCTTTTCTAGTTTAAAAAGAACGCTGAACAATCAAATAGAAGTACCTTTTTGGCCAACGGGCACAGTTTTATGTAATCCAAAGATAAAATCATTCCCAACACTCAACTGAACGCCTGCCACCACGTCATCTCCTGTCCTCCACCCATCCAAAGGCACTTAATTCCAGCTCTTCGTTTAAATCACCTCTCGCAGTCACTTGTGAAGAGCTTCAAACCTCTCCGCGTCATCGCTGCATTAGTTCTCACAGAATAGAACTCGTAAAACCCCTTTAACCTTTGTCCCTAACGACGGTCTGCTTTTCAAAGCAGATTGCTGCCAAAAAAAAAGTAGACAACTCAACAAAAGGACCTCAGCACAATTCGTGAGATAATTTTATTTACATTACCACCACGCCATGACAATCCCAGCTACCATCACCCTTGAGCGCAAATTTTAATTAAAAAAAAAAAAAATTAAAAACGAAAAACCAGATCCATGAACTTGAACCTCCAACTCAACGCCACCCGTCCACACGACAAATTTACAACACTCTCCGCGATACTTTCATTCCAGTTGAAAACTTTCAAAAGGAATTTCTTATCCTCGAGTGCGCCAACTTCTCGATGGCGTCGTTCGTTCGTTCGTCCTCCACCCCTCTCCGTGTCGCAATTGCACTCCGCATTTTCGTTCTGTCATCTGCATTTCTCGCTCGACGCTTTGTTCAGCCACCACCGCCACGAACTTAGTGGCCGTTATCTTCCCTGTCGTTCTGTTGATTTAAAAAAAAAAAAAGGATATTTTTTTTTTTGAAAAAAAGGGAACATTCAAAAAAGGATGGAGACATACCCGCCACACACTGTGAATAAGATAAAGTCATGTGTAGGTGTACGAGTATCTTATGGATGCTGTTTGAGCATTTCCCGCTCCATTGATTGCGATAGCTGCGGAAACCACAGACTCGTTGTGTTTCAGTGTTGTTCAAAGGACTCTCTCTCTCCGGCTCGGCCTGATTAAATCATTAACACTTCGATTCACTGCAATTAATGGATGGAATAACTTAAATCGGAATTTAGCAATTCACCGAATGGCGCCCGGGTGAGGGTCTAAGTGGGTCTAAGACGGCGGCTAAGTCCTTTTGGCCGGTTGCCAGTGGTAATCGATAATTTAAGTGGATGAGAGAGTTGCTTTAAGGTAGTGGAATTTTTTAAGTTTGTCGTGGATGGGGAAAAACGAGTGGGCAGGGGGAGAAAGATCGTGAAGCGATGAGCGGTGAAGGACGTGTTCTTCGTTGGTTGGTAATCCAAGGTCAGATGAGGTGGATGGAGGACTTTACCGATGCCATAAAAGGAATGGATGGGAATAATTTACGAAGACGGTGATGGGCAATCAAAATTTTATGTCGCAGAGTGGGCGTTTGAGGCCACCGGATTGAGGGGAGCCAACGTCAATTTGTCACTGGAATTCCTTGGATAGCGGAAGGATCATGTTCAGAGTCTCAAATTGGTTTTGAAAAGATATAGCAGGGCTAGTAAAAACTTTCTGGAGCTTCGTGGGTGTTCATTTATCAGGCTTTTGGAGCAGGTGAATGTCATAAACGACGTTTTTCAGATGAATTTCTCGGTAGACTCCGCTGGGCTCCGGATTCACTTTAATTATCAAGAAGCAATCGATGCGATCCAATTAAAAACTGGTTTTCGACTTGAATTTTGAGAGTGAATGTCGGAAAATTGCTTGATAGAGTCTTTGGAGATGACCAATTAGGCAGAGCAATACAACTAATCGAGCTAGAGATCATGAACTTAGAACTGCAAGTCAATAAATTGCTTTACATATTTTTGAATTTATGACAAGACATCATCATCATTTTCTGTGTCCGCATGTTCCACAAAAGAGGTTGCGGGAGCAGTGCACGCAGAAGAGATCTCCAGGCAACTCGATCCTCCACCGCCGACTCTAACTCCTCGGGAGGTATGCCCAAGTGTAACTAGGCGAGCTTTTGGACTTGATCCAACCATCTCATCCTGGGTATACCGAGGACCTACCCGACAGAATCGCGTACAAATTTTAGAGTAAAAAAAATTCGCTTAGAACGGACAAGTTTGAAATTGAAAGGGAAGAAATTTATTTGGATTTGAAAAATTGAGAGGAAACTGCGAAACTACGATTTGGAAGAGTAAATTTTTTTGTGAGATTCCACAAGCTTTCGAGAAAAGTGGTCGATGTCTTTTTCAGATGTGTTTGCGGTCTGCCGATGGAGTTAAAAGTTCTTTGGACGCCCGCCATCTACAAATCTATTGCACTACAGTAAAAATTTATCACAGGTTCTACACTACCTCAGTCTTTTATCATAAGCAGAAATTATAAAAAGGCTGTTCTCTAGATCAAAATGTAACTTATAGCTAAGTCCACTCTAAAGTTCCTTTTTATTTTTTTAAATTTGTTACCAAAAACAGGCGTTTTTGTTAACAAAGGATCTGAGACTTGATCAGAGATCCTAGGTTCTTACTGAAACATTTCTAACTCCATTCAGGTGATTTTTTAGGTGAAGTTCCGAATAGTACTTACCTCCGATTTTTTTGAAATTTCCAGAACATAGTATAAGACCGAAACCCAAAGCCGTCTTAACCGCTAATGAATAGAAAGGACGAAAAAGACATTCAAAGTTCAAAAACCCGTGGAAAAAGACATTGATTTCATAAGCCCCATAACCTATTTCTTTCTCAGATATCTCGGAAAGGTATTAACAAGTTCTTTCAATTGGTATAAAAATCATTATAATCAGTATTATATGTTGGAAGTTGTAGTTAATTTTCTTAAAATAAGCTTACATTTTTCGGGAAAAAGATTATTTTCTTAAAAATTACCGTTATTACGATTGCATTTTTTCAACATTATGTGCAAATTCATTTTATAACTTTTCTTGTGATATAAATATACTTTTATAGCGTAATGTACAATACGAACGTCATTATTACTTTACCTTATGATCAAAAAAGAACCGGAATTTTATTAAAAAACGCAAAATTTCAATTTTTAATAATTTTCTTTATTATCACCTTCAAAGTATTCTCCTCCTGCGGCAATACATGCATGCCAACGCTTGATCCAATTTTCCATACAAGTTTTATAGGCCGCCGAAGGTATGGCCTTTAGTTCACGCAGCGAATTCTCTTTTATGGCCTCTATGGTCTGAAAACGCGTTCCCCGCAATGGCAATTTGAGTCTGGGGAAGAGGAAAAAGTCACACGGGGCCATATCTGGAGAGTACGGTGCTTGGTTGATGATATTGGTTGAGTTTTTGGCCAAAAACTGAGACACAACGACGCTGTTTTTGAATGAAATTCAGGTTTTTTGGCACCAGCCGAGCAGCGACGCGTTTTAAACCCAAAACATCAGTTAAAATGTGTTCGGTTGATCCATAAGAGATGCCCAACAACACAGCAATCTCTCTTATCGGTGCAGAACGATTTTGCAACACGATTTGCTTTGCCGATTCAATGTTTTCTTCAGTAACAGATGTTGTTGGGCGGTCAGGGATCTCATCATGATCCAAGCTTGTACGACCACCTTTGAACCGTTTATACCACTCATATGCCTGTGTTTTTCCTAGACACGATTCACCAAAGGCCTTTTCTAACATTTTCAACGTTTCGGAACACTTAAATCCATTTGCAACACAAAATTTGATGCACGCACGTTGTTCTAAATTTTCATCCATTATAAAAATCGCCACACGAAAATTTTTCAACTTATTTGTATAGACGTCAAACAAAAACTAATCATACGATATCCGTCAAAATTTAACAGAATATGTATAAAAGTGTTGCGAACGTTGAGAGAATAAAATTTTACCGATTGGACAAGCGCGGGAATTTTAAAATGAAAATTTCGGTTCTTTTTTGATCATAAGGTATTAAGGGATAAAAGGTCATATACATATCTTTAAAAGATTTCAAAAAAATCGGAGATGAGAACTATTCGGTACTTTATCCGATTTTTTTAAGTCACTTTATTGGTTTATTATTTTCAGTCGTCTGAAATTGTGCCCTTTTATTCCTTCTTCGTCATTGACTGTCGATAGCGGTTGACAAAAGTACAATTGACGTATAAAACTGTATTTCATCGCTGTAAGAATAAAAAAAAAAGGTTAGAATAGACAAACTTTAATCCACGTACTAACAATGGCCTAGCCAGCTCCCGTCAATGAATTTTCAAAATGTTTTAACCTCTCAAGACTCTGGTGGACTCTGGTTAATAGAAAAAATTAGTGTAGCAACTCTTTTGTCGAAAGATCACTAGAAACTTAAAAAAAATTGATTGAAAGATTCAAAAATCTTCAAAAGACCTCTCTTTTTCGTCGAAAATGTAGTACTTTAGGTCTTCTTCGACAGGAAGTTTTATCCCAATGAAACCAAGTCAGTAAAGAGGAAAGATATTTGTCGTGTAGCGTTGACCTGGGTCTATATTCTGTTTTGACTGATCAAAAGACATTCATTGTTATCAAATCTTAATCCTTTATCTATTTATATATAAAATAGAGCCCATAAAAGCTGAAAACATTTTTGGCTGTCGGCATACTTACACTTTTTTTTAGGTTAGTATCCTCGTTACAAAGATCATTCTTCTTTTCGAAAATTAAAATAGCTCTTAGCTTACTTTCGAGCTTATTTCTTATTATCAATGTCAGAGTCAAGCCCGTTCGTTGTTGTTATATCCAAAATAGTCCACCATTGGGAGGAGACACAAAACTACAGACAAATTTCACACGATGAATGCCACCTTTGATTCGAAAAATTAGACCACTCTTTTTGGTGGAAAGGAGATATTTTAGCTTACATTTTCCTCTTCATCATCATCATCATCGGTGTCCGGTACGGGCCTCCTGCAGCAAGCACTTCCACCTATCCCGATCGCTTGCCGACGTCATCCAGTTGGGCAACCCAAGGCTTCGGGCGTCCTGGTCTACGCCATCCTTCCAGCGTAAGCACGGTCTGCGTCGCTGTCTTGTACCATGAATTGTACCACAAAGGACTTTACGAGCAGGATCCTCTCATACCAGCTAGGTGCCCAGCCCACCGGAGTGTACCGAGCTTTATTTTAGTTATAACATCTGCTTCAATGTAGATTTCATACAACTCATGGTTGTACCGTCTCTGGAATTGTCCTTCCTAACGTATGGGGCCAACAATTCTTCGTAAAACTTTCCTCTCGAACGCGGCTAAGAGGTCAGAGTGCCTTTGGCTAAACACCCAAGTCTCAGATCCATATGTGAGTACTGGCAATACAAGTGTCTTGTATAGCAGCAAGTTTGAATTCATAGTAAGGTTCTTGGATTTGAAAAGCCTTGCAAGACTGTAGTTGGTTCTGTTGGCTTTAAGTAACCGCCCGCGTATTTCTTCTTCCATGTTATTATCCACGGCTACTACTGACCCTAGGTTACTGAAGGATTGTACGATTTCAAATTCGTGCTCCGCTACCTTGACTGTTCTTCTAACATTTTCCTCTTGCATTTTTAAAATTTGGTTGGTCTTGATTTCTTTTTTTTATGTTTCTTTAAGGATTCAATACAGCAGTATCTGCATACAAATCGTACTGTGAGACCACTTTTCGCTTACGCAGCACTCAATGTGCTCAATGCCTCAGATTCAAGAAAAGGAGCATTTTGGAATTGCCTCCAAGTAGTAATTGTCGAAAAGAATCTTCAAAGGTTTGACTATCCCTTAAAGATCTTTGTATATTCGTAAACGATGATCATTAATTTGAAAAAAGAGACCCAATAAAGTTCTAACCTCAATTCAATTCAATTCATTTCTCCTATGAGTTAGTTTTATATGACCTTTATTTTGATTCTAAATTAACTGTATTTATTGCATATTGCAGTACTGTTGTCAATCCGACAGACGGAAAAGCCATGCTGTTTTTGATTTTGTATATCATTTTACTTTGAAAAGAAATAATTGCACTAAAAATTTAATCTAATCTAACCTAAAAAAAATCTATTCATGGTATAACTTAAGTTTGGCCGATGGCCATCTATCAGATTGACAATACATTTATGAATTAAAAAGGTGATAAGAGAGAAGAACACTGAACATTAAACATTTTTTTCAAGAGCATTTGTGCAGTAGTTGTAAAAAAATCCCTCAGGCTTCATTTATATTTTAATTGTTCGTTTCCCCTGTTTGTAGATGTTTCAAAATGTGAAGAAAGACGACGAACTCTAATTGATGCGTTGCATATTTCTTGCATGTTCATCATTTATGTTCCACAAAAGTTGGGAAACTATGAAAATTACAAAAAGCCCGACGATCGGAACCTCCTGCTGGCCTTCACCTAATCGCCTCGATGTCCAAATTTCGCCATTCACTCGCAACAAATCTCCACGAATCTCTGCCACAGGCAGATGACGCTGCTACAAAATCAATTAAAAAGCAAAGACCATTACCCGATTGATTGATAGATACTCTTCAGCAGATACTTTCCACTGAAAGACCGCTAATTGCTGAAAGATAAGCGACAGTTAACGAGTTCACCACTAAATGACTTGCCATCGAAGTTCACGAAATTCGTTCACCTGACCTACATGCAGCACGGTTCATTGCCCGACCTACTTCCACCCCTAGAGACTCGCTGCACGAAACAGACACGTGAAAACTTCCAAAAACGCACGTTCCGGAACCCGAACGACGAAGTTTTTCTCCATAACCATCCAACGAGCAGGACAACCCACCTGCAGACGAACTTAGATACTCACAATCAGGATGGCGATCCCGGCGAGTCCTACGTGAGCGTGAAGCGTGCGTCTCTGTTTATGTTCCTGCATGAATGGCAGGACACACAACGCTGGCGTTTCAATCGAATTTGTGAACCTGATCACAAATTAACAGAACGCATCCATCAGATGCATGACTTCGCAGGAGAGCGTGTTTCCGATGGGAGCCAACATGATGATGGCTCACGTCGAGGGTCACTTGGAGCAAAGGGTGGAGTTCGTCTTAGTCGAGCAATTGGCGAAAAATGAGGAGAAACTTCGATTCGGAAAAGGGCTTCGATAAGAAGCTGAAGTTTTCCAATATCAAAATTCCCTGTCGGAATTCAGGAATCAAATTGGGTATGGGAGGGAAATAGTTATGCGGAGAGGACGACAGTGAGTTGGGAGAGTTTTCGAACAGGTACATTTGTCGTGATGGGTTTTCACGGAACTCAATGACTGTGATTTTTTATTTACTGCAACTTAAGTAATTCTTTTCAAAATAAATTTTAAATCTAAAGAAATTTGTTGTCCTACAAGACAGACAGGAATTTTGTTGTTGAATCAGTCATCAATTGGAAATAGACATTTCAACTTTCTACAAAAAAGCTGCTGTGATAATTTTCCCATGATTCACGAGAGTGTTGGCAGGCTAAAAAATGTTAAAAATTCATTAACGGAAAGCTAGACAGCTTAAAATTCAATAAACGTTCACGATTTCCACGTGCAACGTCCGTTCTATTTCAAAGGTTTTTTTTTCAGTCGGCAACACTGAAAAACTATTTTATACGCCATTTTTAGCCGATTATGCTTAGTATGCCGACAGTTATTTACAGCCAACGACTGAACTCAAAAATCTGTCAAAGAGTTTCAGGAAAACAGAAAACTACGGTAGTAAGCCCACGCCATTAGATCAATCAACTTGCTTTAATGCAACACCAGATCATCCTACAGTTGATGCTGACACCTTAGGCTTTGAAATCTTATAAGTTGTTACATTCAAAGCTTGACAGGCGCTGATAATGAATGCTTAATTTACAAAAAGTGTTTTAAGAATTTTTGTGCGAACTTATTCTAATCTTCTTCTTCGAAACAGGCTGATTGTGTAACGTAATCTGCACAGGGGCTACAAACTTTTGGACAATTGCAGCATTTTTCAAACTGAATTGGTGGATATTCTAAAAGCGACGAAGGTAGTCGCAGGTTACTCTAACATCTCCCCTAGGGTCACAAAGGTTAATGTCTACGTGGACAGTCAGACAGCGCTTATGGCGCTCAGCAATAGAAGCAATTAGGTCTTAAACGGTTGGCAATCGCTAGAAGGCATTGCAGCAACTCTCGAGCAAAAACTCAGTTACCTTATGTTTGCTTCCGGGCTATCAGGGCATAGAGGGTAATGAAGTTGCTGATGCGCTGGTAAAGGAGGGAATGTCAAATCCCTCCGAGATTGTATCATCGTCATTAGTGGCATAACAGCCCACGAAGGGCCAGAGCCTAGCTATTCGCGCCTCCAGTCCACTGTGTTGTGCGCGTTATACTTTTTGACACATGTGAAGGGGACCTCCGAATGGCGAATTACGAAAGCTTTCCGTGACAGAAGTACTACAGGAGGATTGTCAGTCGTTCGCTGAAAGTGGGGCCGTGAAAAATGTTTGTGGTGTTTTTTTTCCCCGAGCTGGATTCGAACTCGGGTACTCTCGTTTTGCACTCCGACGCACTAACCGACTTAGCCACTGCGCTCGAGATTGTATACATAGCGGTAATTCAACGTATGTTAGGCCAAACTCTTCACAGAAGCTGGCGTTAGGTGAAAATAGAAAGCTCCCTATCGCATCATGAAAATCTTTTGGCCGGATTACTGCCAACACAAAGCAGAACTAATTCTGAAGCCTTCCAGGGCTAGTTGCAGCTTGTTGGGGGGTATTGTCACAGACCCGATGATGAAAATGAAAAAGCCGGTCCCCTTTGGGGGGAAGAAAACGACACCACTCTGAAGTAATGCGAAAGCGGTCCCAGAGTGGATGGTGTCAAGGAGAAGAGGTCAAGATGTGGTTTTAGTGGGTGAAAGTCTCACACTACTTGGAATAGAACTTGCCTGTTCCACCTGCCTATCAGGTTTCCACATCGCCCTCAAGGCAAAAAAAAAAAAAAAAAACATTTGTCACAGGGCATTCCTTACTGTGCCATCACACTTTTAGGTTGGGTTTAATCCCTTCGGACATCTACAGAAATTGTAGGGACTCATCTGCTAGCGAAACACTGGAGTACTTTGCGTACTTCGGCCTGCTCAGCACTAGCCAAAACAAGATTTAAGACGTTAGGCTTCAACTCGCCGAGTGAAGCGGCGAGTCCTTCTGCCTGTACCAGGGGTAACTAGGTGTTCTAATATTGAAAGTACTCTATGGACCTATAGGTCTAGGTGACACCACCACCGACACCACATAGCCTAATCTATTTTAATCTGTTACCGTCGGAATTCTCCTTCTCGCGACTTCGACCAAAAGGGGTGCCAGACCAACCCTGGAGATGGGAGTGGGTGCTAAGAAAAGATGTTAAGTAATGGGCGCCACACGATTGCCCCCTTTGGTCGAATACTTTTACTTCTTGAACCGCGACAAGAACAAAAAGATTCGCGTAAACTTATAATTTTAGTTCAAAAAACTACTAAACTAAACTTAAGAACTACATATGTACAATAAGTATCCTTAACCTATCTTATAGCTACTCCCAAAAAAAAAAGGTACGGCTCCTCCGCGTGATTTGAACCCGAACAGGGACTTGATTTCTCTCTACGATAGTAAAAAAAAAAACCGCGTCCCCACCCTGGGACTCGAACCAGTACTCAACAAAAAAAAGGTTACGCAAAAAAAACGCTGATCGTTTCGGCGAGATTCGAACCATCGGACTCGATCTTGCGATGCTGCTCGCCGACGCCTTAACGCTAGTCGCTACTTGGAGCTTACAGCTCTCTACGCAACCACGGCCCTTGAAATGAGCCACGACTCGATCCCCATTACCCCAACGTGCTCGGTATCTTTAACACGCGGCACTTTCGACACAATAAAATTATTCTAAACTTGTTACGGTGCTCTCCTTATGCTGTCATCTGGGGTTGTCGATCACATAGATGGGGGGGAATGTCTTGCCGAGATCTGCTTCCCTGCTGAGATCTGGTCGCCTTGTTGTTTCCTTTCAACTCCTCGCTACCTCAAAGGACTCGTAGGTCACAAAAACCGTGACTCTGAGGAAAAACCTCGTACCACTGTACTAAAAAAAAAAGAACTCAGCTTTTAATCCTGCGGCTCAGGGAAGAGAACACCTTCCTCCTTTCAAAGCAAAAAGAAACACTTCACCTTCAAGAGGTCAAACAAAACTTTTTTTTCTTTTTTTTTTCCACTTTACTTAACCTCCTGGAAGGGACTGCTTTTCTTAGTTCCCGAATCTTTACTGGCTTGGCGATTCTCCTGGTCAGGCCGAACACCCATAATAAATCTTCTACAAATTGTGGTTATCCCTCAAAAACACACGTCTGATTGCCTTTCGAAATGAAGAATTTTGACTCTTAGGGTTGTAACCCCTAATACTCTGTTTCTCTTATGAGCCTGTTTTCTTAAACCTGAAGATCTTTAGACACTCTGACTTTGAAGGCTCTATAAGCTGTGTGTTTCCATTTTTGCCCAACAAAATTTGTAAAATCACAAAAATATACTCAGAATTTTCTTTTTTCTTTCCTAATTACTGATTGATTTATTTATTATTATTCATTATCATTTAGCTTACAATATTTCCCTTAAGGCAGCTTTTCTTATAGTTAAGGTTTATTGTAAAAAATTTAGTAACAAGATCATGGATAAGTCCCAGTGAGCTATAGAAAACTTCTCCAAAGAACTTACTCTCTTGTACATCGTTGCTAAGGCGAAACCTTGTCCATCAAAACTGTTTCCTTAAATAAGATTTAACAGAAAATGTAACAAGTGTTAACGTTTGCGAAGGACGGAGTTTTGTGCTACATTAAAAAGATTCTAACAAATTTTTTTAAAAGTCACAAATTTTTGGTAAAATGTGTCAAACCTCGAATTTTTATATCGACTTTCTATCGACTTCGTGAAACGTCAAAACTTATCCCGTCCGAAATCACTTGTCCTCCACTGTAAATGCCAACTCAAACCCAGTCCCTAGTCAGTCACAGTGAGTGCATTTTCAGGTATCGACTAAAACGATGCACGACGCATTCTCATTCCCTCCCCACGCACCGTTGCTCCAACTTGTCCCGTTTCACTTGAATTAATCTTCTACTTAAACTCACATCCTTTCCCTTCTTTTTTTTTTGGTTTAAAAAATGCAATAAACGAATGTGATGTCCCGGCCACCCCATCCCTTTCCGGCCCGAGGGATAAATTGAAAAACTTTTCCACTTATTACAGCAGCACTGTCGTTCCTCGCTCCGTCTTCCCCGTCCCCCTCTCACATACATTTGCATTTCCCGGATACATCTCTGTCCTGGTCCATCTGACCAAAAATTAGAGACAAACTTCTGTGCATTGCTCATAAGCTTCTCGGAAGCAGCTTCCCAAATGATCCATTAGATGCGAAATTGCGGTGCCAGATGTAACGGTTGCTCGTTCTAAGTTAACTTTGACGTGTATCTGTATCTCTTTGTCGGAAAACTGCCGGATAGAGATATGACGCACGGTATGACAATTGAATGGAAGATTTCATGAAACTTTGTGTGGATGGGTGTGGGATTGGTTGGGAAAGCGGATACGACAAAAGTTCTCCTAAACCGCGAGGGGATTTTTGGATGGTGGTTTGTCTTCGAGATATCCTGGTGGTCTTTTTGAGGCATGCGGGGGAGAGAGAAAGCTTTGGGGTACCTGAGAAGAGGCCACAAAGCCCTCCTTTGAGAGGGTTTTCTTGGTCTCGCCGGACATCTGAGTTTCTGGTCTGGTTGGTATAGTTTTCGTCTTTTGGTCAGCATATTGAAATTCAGTTATCCTTTTTCCATTCAAAGTCCAAGAAAAAAGTGATATGAAATACGAAGTAACTAGCCTTAAGGAGTCTCCTAAGTACAATTCCACTGTGTACGATGAAGCCTGATCTCTTACACGATGAAAAAACTGGGAACTAATGAAGTAAGCAGCAGGATTCAGAGTTTACTGTTTTTATCATTTCACATGACATCACCAAGACATGAAAGGCACCAAAGATGGTCAAGGACCTGCCATTATTTGTGGCGAAGGTCCACATACTTTGCCCACGATACTTTGATTCGGGACGTTGATTTGTTTTTTTCAACCAACAAAGACCTCTCTCTCACAACTGACCTAAAATTCCACTGGCATCACTCACATTCTCGACTCAACTCCTGCAACCATTTGTCCCATTTGTTCACGCGTCACAATAAACACCGTTGCCACGAAGTCAACTCCGCTTGACAGCCACGCCACATGTCCTAGAGAGGCCAGCAGCAATTTCCACAACGTCACTCTTCCTCACATTCTTCGCTTTCGTTCGTCCTTGCAGCATCCACATCCTGATATTGGACAACACATCACGCGATACACCCCACCCGCAAATGATAACAAATCTCACCGCCTCTCTTCTCAGCTTCTCAGCTTCTCCGCATGTAAACAACACGCGTTAAAAGAGCTCCTTTTTTCCAACCCCCAGGAGCAGACGTGTGTTTTGTGCGATGCGGTAAATTTACCATGAAATTTTATTCCTCCGACTCCACGGTCGACTCCACATCGGAGCGTCCTTGTAACCCGTGCGTGGAACCTCCATCTCCATCTCTACACACACACACCGCCACCGCGTCGTTGTAGTAGATTTGTCTTATGCTCCTCCGACCGTCTTCCATGGCCCCCGAGGAGCTGCAATGTTCCAGGAAACCCGGAAAAGCTGAGAAATTTATTAAATTTATTTGTGTGTGAAGGAATTTACCCACACACACACATACACGGCGAAATGAATTGAATCAAAAAAGAACAACAAAAAAAAACGACGCAACTTTGTTACAATTTTTAAGCCAAATTGGATTTCATTTCAAGGCGTCGCGTTGTCAGGCGAACTGCTGAAGCTCGGTGGGGCACGGGACATGAGAGCCTTAAGTGAAAAGTGGTGTAGCGGAAGAAGGTGCTGGTAATTTGCGTGGGGTAGAGGGTGGTCATAACTCGTGAAGTACCAACAGCTAAGGGGTAGCATGGCAACGACGTTTAGCGGCGTACATCGTCGTTTGGCTTCAATTTGTGAGTTGGTGTTGTTATTAAAGGAGGTTGTGTACGGTTTTTTTTTTTCCATGAAAATTGGAAGGGAAATGCAACTGGTTTATATGAGGGGGTAGGAGAAGGCCATAAGGTGGAATTTGTGAACTATAAAGGGCTGCTGATAAACAGGGCTTCTTAAACTTTTGCCTCTCACTTGTTTTTAGGTCACGAGTTGATTGCTTGGTGGTAGAAACAGTGGAATGGTAGGAAATTCAGGTTCTTCTGTCCTTCTAGAAAGGCAAGCCAAGAGACACTTCTTCTTCTTCTACAGTCCGGGGCGGACCTGGGCCTCCTTTAGCAACCTCCTCTATCCAGCACAATCCCGTGCAAGCTGCTTCCAGTGACGCACACCGAATTGGTTCAGGCCCTTCTCTACCTGTGTACGCCACCTTAGACGCGGGCGTCCGCTGCTGCGTTGTCCCATAAGTACGGAGTCGAAGATTCTTCGGGCCGGAGCTGTGCTGTCCATTCGCTCTACGTGGCCTAACCACCGTGGGCGTTGGATAGATAAGATACACTGTCTGCTCCTTATTCTTGACAGCTCTATATTCGGGTCTACTCAACATCATTACCACATTTAATGCCACGCCATTTACGAACAAACTTAGTGCCGTTCACCGATGACTGCCATTCCATTCAACGTGTTTAACAACAGAGAAATTGTGTTGCAATATTTCTCTGTTGAAAGAAATATTTCCTAGTAAAAAGGATTCCCACCTGTTGCCCAGCCAACTTTAATTTATTAAAACCTTTTCTCGTATCCTTCAACTTTGTTGTGATTCCACCTCTCAACCTCACTCATTCGATGTATGATCTCGCCACAAATCCTCCCAATCGACAGCACTCAACCGCCCAAAAGCATGCCAATCATCAAAAACACTCTAAAAGGACCCTGAAACGAAACTCTCGCGGCAAAACCATCACCACGCACGACCGCCCAAGTGGACAATTAAATTTCCGTCCAAACCTCTAGCCCGCTGGCCTTCGTTCAGCACCGTAAATCCCCACAATTCCCTTGACACGAACACTTAAAATTTTGTTATTTATCCCACCCGCGTAACGTTATAATTATTTCTGATTGCATCGATTCGAGATTTATTGGAACCGTATGCGGGGGTGGTTGTATGCAAATTAATTACCCACCCGGGTTTCCCACCCATGCCCAGAGGGATGGCCAAAGTGTTTAGGCAGTTGTTTAGGCTCATAGACGAATGAATTAATGCAAATAACTCGGGATTATAGTCCGGTAATGTTTATTGTATTGTCCGTCGGGAGAGCCGGATCAGTTTCATGGTTTTTGCTGGAGGGTTGGTGGTGGGTTTGATTGCAAGAGGGCGGTTGTAGAATGCAGTTTTGAAATTTTAATGATTTTAATGATTTTGACAATGGAAGTACAAAATTGCTAATTTCAAAGCTAATCATAAGTCAGGACATGAACCGAAAGCAATGAGGTTCGACGGGCGACTTCAGGGGGTTAAAGCACGTGGAGCAATCCTTGACTTGTAATGAACATCGTCGTATTGAATTTGATTTCAATGTAGTTGGTAAGAATTTACTTTTTAAGCCACTCTGAAGTAGAGGCGTAAACCAGGAAGCTAATGAGGCCTCAAGACTATGACTTTAGGTCATAGTCGACTTTTAGTTAACAGCTCTTAAATCATTTCGATTTTGAAATTCTTTTCAAGTCACTTTAAAGCCGAGGTAAAAACCAAGAATGTGATGAGCCTCAAAAGACTTAAAACTACAACTAAAGGTCGCTTGGGAACATAGAAACAATTTTCGACTTTTATTAAAAACAAAAAAAAAAACACTTCTAGATTTTTAGTAAACAGCGTCAAAATTAGATTCATTTCGATTTCAAAAAAGGAACCTACTTTTAACGTCACTTTTAAGTCAAGACGTGGTCGCCGTGGCTTAATCGTTAGTGTGTCGGACTGTTAAGCGAGGGTACCCGGGTTCGAATGCAGCTCGAACCATAAACATTTTTCATGGCCCCACCTCCAGCGAACGACTGACAATCCTCCTGGAGTACTTCTGTCACGGAAAACTTCGCAATTCGCCGTTCGAAACCGGCAATAAACTGTAGGTCCCCTCCACATGTGTCAAAATTATAACGCACACAACACAGTGGAGGCACGAAGAAGCTAGACTCTGGCGCTGTATGGGCTGTTACGCCGACTATTTATTTATTTATTTAAGTCAAGACATAGACCGAAAAATGATTAGGCTCTTAGGGGGACTAGAACTGCCGCTTCTCCTTATTTTGAAAAGTATTTATTCCTAGATTTTTAATGGACTGATTTGAATTTAATCAGACGTTGCCTCCGATCCTCAGAGCTCTGTTGGTTTAAGAGTTGTTCTGAAGCCGAGACACGAACCAAAAAGTGATCATGAATGTATGATGCTTAGAACTGTGACCAGTGATTTTTCTAAAAAGCAGATTTTCTGTTTTTTTTTTTTTTTTATTGTCAAGTTTAATTTTGGTCCCGGCAGCAGAAATTCGCTGATTTTAAAATCGATCTTAGCCGGTACATGAACCAAATGATGAAGAGGCAAGCTGGAGGTTTCAAAATATATCGGCTTTTGCTTCGTTGGTTACAAAATGAAGAAAAAAATAAAATGTTTTATTCATTGTTTCATCTTTAGACTTTTCGAAGCCAAATCTTGGTCTTAACGAGGCTTTCAGTCAGACTCCTGCTTTGAAAATAGACGCCAAAGGACCATAGACATATCCTTGGACAACAGGAAATATGCCATGAGAGTAAAAAGTCCTTCCGCTGAAGGTAGACATACACGGAAAACAGTGTATGTACAGTAAAATGAAGAAATGAGTCTAACGACAGGCCTTGTCTACCGGACGGCTCAGAACTCTAATCAGACTCTTTCACAGTTGAGCCTCTTCTTAGCCATGGTTCACCAGCGATGAAAAGTATTCGCCTATAAATCTATAGGAAAAACAAACTATCCTATAGACAGTCGTCTTCTTCTATCGTCCATTCACCTGTTTCCCGTATACTTTTCCTTCTGAAAGTACTTCCTTCGAGCCCTCATTGCCACTTCATCCATTCAATTTACAAGTTTCTCCTAATTTCACCACTTGTACTGAATTTTTTTAGCTCTACCGATGAATGCCTCAATATATCCTCGTCGTTCACTTTAACATAAGGTCTCTAGGCACCCAAAGCACCCCCCACCGAATTTCATCAACTCCTTGACCTCCTTGAACGTCAACCCCCGACAACTCGATGATGTTTTTTCTCCCCCATTGACGCCATCACTACGCGATGATATCTCTCAAAATACCTCTGCCCTTTCACTCATAGACCCCGAATCTCAACGGAATCTCCACAGACGTTCGTCCGACACAAAACAACGCAAATTCCTTTCCCAGAAATCCCATCTATCTTCTCCATTCAATCTGCATTCATATTTTAAGCACTTTTTCGACAGCAGATACTCTCGGATAACATCTCCACAGCACCGAAGGCCTTAACTTCCGCCAACGGTCCGCATCCACTTCCCTTCCCACCACTCACCGCATTAATCAAAAAAGAGATTCAATCACCCTTAAGGCTCTCTCAACGTCGTCATATATTCAGAAGGAAACTAATTTCGAGAGATTTATACGAAAGATACTCGCTCTCTCTCTCTCTCTTTCTCTCCCTCCCCCGCCACAAAAATCACACATACTAACAGAGATCTGATTTTCGTAGACAGAAATCCTTCGAAAGGACGAAGTATTTATTCGCCTCCAGTCCGAGACGACCGACCAACCGACCGACGAACGGACGGTGTATTTATAGATTCACATGATATGCGAACATCAGGATGGAGATCCTTAACCACATCAGCCGCCCGCTCACCCACAGGACCTTCGACTCTCTCTCTCTCTCTCTCATCGTCCCGACGACATAACTGGGTCAGTAAATTATTTAAATGCTCGGACATCTGGATAACGGCTGCCCATATTTTTGAACACTCGTCCTTAAATGTCGACGGGCTCGGTTAGGATTTATTTTCATATTTTAAGTGCTTATTTTGGCATAACGGTAATTTGAGGGTCTTATTAAGTGCGAATGAAGGGGGTGTGGGGGTCGATGAGGGCTGTTTCGAATGAGTTACGATTATTGCAGGAGAAAACAAAATGAAAGATGTCTCGTTTTCGTGAATTTATTTGTGACTCTGAGCTTCTGTAATTTAAAAGGAGGAGAAGAAAACGTCTTACGAGCTCAGAGTTTTGAGGGAGGATCTGTTGTAAGGCGTTTGGGCGATATTGCACTAGGAAGAGTCATCCAATTGAAATTCAGGCTCTGGCCATGACAGGGAAACCTAAAAACAATTCCTATGGCTCGATGAAGTGAATGAAAAAGCCGGTCCTCTTTGGGGGGAAAAAAACGACACCACTCTGGAGTAATGCGAATGCGGTCCCAGAGTGGATGGTGTCAAGGAGAAGAGGTAAAGATGTGATTTTAGTGGGTGAAAGTCTCACCCTACTTGGAACAGAACGGGCTTGTTCCACCTGCCTATTAGATTTCCACATCGTCCTCAAGGCAAATAAAAAAAATGGGTCACGAGACTACAGGACACACGTCGTTTCAGTTTTTCCCTACAATCAAAGCGAAGAAGAAGGAGTTCAAATTATTGAGGCCCATTAGCCACACTGAACCACAGAAATTGCAGCCTTAAGAGCAGACTACGACACTTTAACGTCATTTTTTGGCAAACGATGCAACAAAGGTCGTCAAAGTCAACATCAGCAATCCATGAAATTTAGAATTACCTCGAGAAATTCAAAATCCTTCCAGACTTTTAGTTAGAAAGATTTTAATTACCAGGCTTTAGGACTGTATCCAGTCTCCTCTGAGAAAAGTATTAGATTCAATTAGATTCAGCTTTTGATGCAAGGCGCGAAGAAGCTAAGTTCTGACCCTGCATGGGCTGTTACGCCGACTACTTTTTTTTTTATCCAATTGCAACCTTGTCTAGGAGATGTAAAAAGTTTCTAGATGGTCTTAGGCCTTTACTTTTAGGTGATCACTGGAGATTAGTACAAGAAATCGTACTTTTTTTTTATAATTGGTGCGTGCTAAAGGGGTTGGGACTATCCTTTTATATCCGAACGGGCCGAAGGTACCGAGAGAGAGATGGAAAGAACCCACTTGAATCTTGGGAAGACGAGTCGCCTCAATCTCGCTCGACTTTTTCTCAATCTGCTGATGAAGTTGAGCTAGTGATTCGAGCTAAAGAGGAGGATCTTAAAAACTTTGCTGAAAAAACAAAAAAAGTATCAAACTTGGCTGCACGGACAGACTTTGGAGTCAATAACAAGCTGATTCAAAGTTTTTGACTGTCTAAGACATAAAGGTATCGCCAAAAAAAAAAGAACGCTCTATTTTCTGAGGATCTCTCAGGAATTGTTGAATGACGTCAGCGGCGATCCAGGTCATAACTGGTGACGAATCCTGGGTATATGGTTATAACATCAAAACCAAAGTCCAATCGTCCAGGAGCCAGGAGCCCAGGAGATCCACTTTTTTCGACAGCAGGAAATCGCCGAACACGCAAAAGACGTCTTACTTTTATGCCTCTCACAAACAAAATAAATATGCTACATATATGAAACTGTAAACATCTGTTCGAGACGAGTATACCAACATAACAAAATAAAAAAAAAAATCTGTAATTATTTTTTATCTTATTTTTTGAACAGACCTGGACTGACCTGTGGGCACCAAACAAATTTTATAAAAAAAATCTGTTGGAACAGCAAAATGATGCCTATAACAGCCTTTTCTTTATGCTTGTGCTCATCGTCCTCAAGGCAAAAAAAAAAGAATATAGCTCGGGGAAAAAACAACAAAAACATTTTCCACGGCCTCCAGCGAACGACTGACAATCCACTTGGAGTATTTCTCTAAAGGAATTTGCCGTTTGGAACTGGCAATAAGCCGAAGATACCCTCCAATTCAATGTTGTTCCAATCGGACACAGCATCAGTGCTCTTAGGTCTTTTTGAACTTCATTTCCCATCTGGGTAGCTATCGAATTCATTGCTCCAGCGGTTTTCGAACCTCCATTGGGTCCTACCGTCCTGTTACATTTCCCCAAGCCCGCATTTCGTCACATAACGCCCGTCAAAAGAAAAAGGTCACCGAATTTCAAAAGCTCACCAAACCGAAAAAACAGAAATTCTCCAAAAAAAAAAAATTCCCGCCGGTCATGGATTATTTTCAAATTTAAGTTGCACAACTTTAATCCCTTCAAGTCCTCAGTCTCGCCGCGTGCAGCACATGTGAGTTAACCTTTTCATGGTAATCCCACCACCATAAGTGGGCGGAAGAAGGGAAATACAAAGGTAACGGAAAGTTTACGCACAAAAGACATCCTCCCGACCGTGTTATGGAATTGAAATGAGGTATTCATGTCAGGACATCTGTTTCCAGTTATTTTGTCCTTAAATACACAGACTGTCACTCAAAATGGGAGACGGGTATGTGTGTTTTCTTGGGTTTAATAAAAAAAAAAAAAAAAGAGCACATCCCGGGGATGAGGAGAGTGTATTTAAAAAAAAAAAAAACTATTTGATGACGAATGATGCGGGCGGAGGGACACGGTGTTTCGAATGGCGACAGTGACGATAAAGGACATAGAAAAAAATAAGTGACGGCAGTTGACCGAGGGTGATGGGTTGTTATCCTTTGCTGGTTTTGGCACCTGTCGATCGAAGGGGTGAATGGGCGTGTATTTGGGTTTTTGATAAGAGAGGAATAACACGCTCGACCCATGTTTTTCTTTTTATGAAAAATACTTCAATTGCTTTGCTGGGGTACAGATAGAAACCAAGCAAATGAACAGTGATAGTTTATGATCGAATTTTTCCTCGTCCGATTTGTCTACTGAGATGATTATTACCATAAAAATTGCGATCACTGACTCTGCCTCACGGACACAATGTACAGGGTTTTTCCAATAAGAGGTGTTATTTTGATACTCAAACAAAAATAGCGTTTCATGAGATTAATGAACAGATGTTTATTTCAATGTAAAGAGAAATGTGTGCCATTTATAATAAAGACAACATCAGTCAAATGGCAGCCTCGACTACGCTTACAGGACCGTTCCTTTTTATGAAATTTTCCATCACCAAATCGCCAAGCTGCTGCTATAACATCGAAAGCTTCACGAATTCCATCTTTGAGGTCTTGAATCGACGCTGGGTTATTGGCGTGGACTTTATCGTTCTCGTAACCTTAAGGTTAGAGGTCCTTGGAAGGAAGAAGTCGCAAGGTGTTAAATCACAAGATCTCGGTGGCCCCCTTGTGATTACCCCTTCTAGCTCTCGAAGGTCTAGAGAACTCGGTCCAGAA
This sequence comes from Syritta pipiens, assembly GCA_905187475.1. NCBI lineage: Eukaryota > Metazoa > Arthropoda > Insecta > Diptera > Syrphidae > Syritta > Syritta pipiens. The sequence goes on from LR994571.1 coordinate 90,239,570, forward strand.
ACTCTTCCCATAAAAAAAACGATGGTTTCGCTACTTGTGGGGCAGGCAGCGCCGTCTTGTTTCGATGAAATTCCGGATCATTTATGTGCACTTCAAGGACCCAATCAGCAAAGACACGACGTAGTTGAGTTCTTGTTATTAAATGAACTTTATAAGCCTTAAGAACTAAGTCTTTATGTAAAATGCGGTGTAATGACGTTTGTGGAATGCCCAAATTCCAAAGAACGATGAGGAATGGACCAGTGGCGTGGCGTGAAAAATCTGAAATGATAAGTCGGTAAAAAAATTCACCCGCAACATTTTCTTTACCCGAAACTTTTTCAAGTTATTATGTTGCCTTAGTTGCTGTAGGAAAAACTCAAATATTATGTTTATATGTAAATATTAAGATTCATGTTGCTTTTTGTATTGATACACTGCTGAAGAATTGGAATTTTAAAAGGTAACTCGGTAGGAATCGGGTTATATGGACGCCACGCCACTGGAATGGACAAACCTGGGCTTTCTTCAATACTTTGGGCAGTAGCAATATTCTTAGTTGTTCTTGTTTGATTCTTCACATCACTAACTTGTCCCAACAGCTCGGATTTTCCCACCAATTTCTATATTGCGGTCCAACAAGGTGCTTCACGGCGACCCAAATATGTGTCAGTCCTACGAACCGTCTCTGCTATTTCAATGCATTGCTGAAGCATGTATCGTTCCATTGTTATTAATGGCTTAGTTTCTACTTTTCAAATGTTAAAAGATTACAGCTCCAAAAGTGACATCTACCGAAATAGTGGGCTAATCAAAATAACACCTACTATTGGAAAACCTACTATTGGATGTATAATCAAAACTGGTGCGCTTTGATATTGATAGGTTAAGAGAAAGTATGCGTTTGTAATAAAATACAATCAGCGAACGACTGACAATCCTCCTGGAGTACTTCTGCCACGGAACATTTGCCAATTCCCCATTCGGAATCGTTAATAATCTGTAGATCCCGTTTACATGCATTAAAATTATAACGCGCACAGCGAGAAGCTAGACTTTGACACTTCGCGGGCTGTTACGCTATCAATGATGATAGAGGACTTTTGTAGTTTTACTTTTCTTAACCCTACACTGCGCGACTTTTTTTTTACTTAAAAAAAATATTTTTTTCATATAACTTATGGCTGCAAATACCAAAATAATAACAAAAAAAAAGCCGTAGTCTACGTAAATTGGCACGATTATTCCCTTCAAAAAGCAGATCATCTAATGTGATGTGATTTTTTAGCTATTATCTTTTTGGCAACACTGATTTAAACAGGGCTCTCATCACGTAACTTTTCAGACGATCATCGTCAAGACGACTATCGTCAACGCTATCGTCAAAAGTTTGCTTCACGTAACACTATCGCTATCGTCTCGTCTATCGTCACAGTTTGAGTGCTACTAAATGCTACATTCCTTATGTCAAAATTAAAACTGCTTGTCATCTTTCAATTTCCTTTTGTATTTCCAAGTCCAAGAACGAATTAAAAGTATAGGTAATGAGTGCTAAGGAGGTATAAGGCACTCAAGTTCATATAAAAATAACTTGTAAGCTTGAATTAATTAAATAAGCATCTATTTATAAGCATTTCATTTCCTCCCTACAACTGACGTTTACTTGGTCAAGGACTCAAACCAAAGTTCTCTATGGTTTGGAAAGAAATTATGGGTTAGATATATGATTGCAGGTCGAATGTGAGAAATAAAAAAGGCATTTTTTCTGTGAAAAAGAATGTATAATGCAATAAAAACACTAGCAAAACTATTTTTTCAGTATTAAATACAATATTTAATTTATTTAAGCCAACAATTTTACAATGTTTTTCACAATTTGCTCTAGGACGATTGTGAATTAGGTATCGTCAGAAAAGCATCGTCGAGACGATAGCAAATGACAGTTCTCGGCTTATGTGAAGTAGAGAAAACGATATCGTTTTGATGATATCGTTTTTTGATGCTTACATGAAGCACAGCTATCGTTCAAACGATATCGTCAGACGATAGTCGTGTTACGTGATGAGAGCCCAGCTGACGCTCGTTTCGTGTTTTGTTTCACTGTCAAACATCTTCAGTTTGGTCTATAATTTAACCATAAATCGTCTTACAAACGAACAACGTCTTCAAATTATTTAATTTTTTTTATCAAAACGCGTGCTCTGTTAAGAAAGTTCATCGCGAAAAATTGTGTTCAGCGACGAAGCTCATTTTTGGCTCAATGGGTACGTAAATAAGCAGAATTGTCGATTTTGGAGTGAATATCAGCCAGAAGTATTGCAAGAGCTACCAATGCATCCAGAAAAAGTCACAGTTTGGTGCGGTTTATGGGCTGGTGGCATCATTGGACCGTACTTCTTCAAAGATGATGCGAATCGTAACGTAACTGTGAATGGTGAGCGCTACCGTCAGATGATATCCAACTTTTTTTTTTGCCCAAATGCAAGAGCTTGACTTGCATGACATGTGGTTTCAACAAGACGGTGCCACATGCCACACAGCACGCGCAACAATGGACTTATTGAGAGGCGAGTTCGGTGAACATTTTATTTCACGTTCGGGACCGGTCAATTGGCCGCCTAGATCGTACCTTTAGACCATTTTTTGTGGGGCTATGTTAAAGCTCATGTCTACACAGACAAGCTCGCTTCAATTGACGCATTGGAAGACAACATTGAAGCATTTATTCGTGAGATACCGGCCGAAATGTTGAAAAGAGTATGCCAAAATTGGGCTAAGCGGATGGGCCATTTGAGACGCAGTCAAGGTCAACATTTGCATGAAATAATCTTCAAACATTAAATTATATGGACCGTACTATCGATTCAAATAAAGATTTTATGCATTTTTCTGAATTTTATGTGTTTTTTTTTTTTTAAAAACTTTCCTATAGCTTTTAAAAAATCACCCTTTACAAAGCTTAACAGAGTAAAATTGTGATCCATAGTTTGTGAAAGAAGTAAGAATTCAGTTGTATCAGATCTGCTACACTGCGCAGTGTAGAATTAAGTGGGAGAAGAAAACAAACGTATGAACATGTTGAGGACAAACAATTTGCATAATGCCACCAATACCAACTCTAAATAAGATAATTAAACATAGAAAAAACATATAACAAACTTTGAAGCCGCCAATACATCAAATTCTATTGACTTTAACAGAAGCAAACTTTTACAAAATTTCCATACGAGCTCTATCCGGTTCTTGCGTCTGATGAAACGTCTCGAACCCTAGAAAAACTTAAGCCGCTTTTACCTCTGGCTCTGGCTGATCTATGGCTTTTTTTCCTAATCTAAATAGAATTGAAAAGGTAACAAAAATGTCCTCAGAAATTCGGCACGAAATACGAAAATCTTGTGAATCACGCAAATTAAGAGCCAAAACACGATGTCTCTGCCACATTTTGTCAGCTTCAGAAGTCGGGAAATACTTTGGAGTGTAACAGACGAACTTTTAGACTCAGACGTGAAGTGAACACGAAAATAAGTTGCATCATCTACTTTTCTAAGAAAAAATAATAAGTACTCGTTCATTTTGTACTTGCACGGTTTTCAATTTAAGTACCATAAACCAACAAAAATTAAGAAATCGTCCGCACAGTTTTCTCCTTCAATTTTATAGCCATCAAATGCGGGATTTTCTTATCTTGCCTTGATCCTTTATTCTTCATCTCGAAAATAAATAAGTCTCAAATTTATCCATCATTATATGACGATAATATAAACAAGAAAGAGCTCTTTATCTTACTCCTTCTATTTTTTATAAACCCAGAATGTCTAGAATTTCCGTACCAATAAAGTAAAAAAAAGAAGTGTAGAATAAATCTTGTTAGGTTTACTACAAAAGTGAATCTCGAATTACTTCAATAGACTACTCCTTACCAACATATACTTAAGAACAGCCCCAGTCCCTGAAACCTGTTACCAGAAGATTCGCCCAATAGATTTCCTCACAAAACGAACTTCCAATAAAATCCAACTAAAAACTTTCCTCCACTCACCCATCTTGAAAATCATCCAAGAAAAGCCTCAATTATATTTTTCCTTGAAAAGCCAGACAACATTTTCCTCTAACATAAGTTTTTCAAGTCCCTTTTCCTATGTCTATTCAAAAAAAAAAACAAGAAACCTCCCCTCAGAAATCGACCAAGATCCTTTCAACCCAGGATATTGTAGAAATCCTTCCGGTTTCAAGAACTCAACTGTAAATAGAAACTGATGACCGAGTATGCATCGAAGAATTTATTGCAAATTTTAATTAAATCGAATTCATTGTGAAAATTCCTGTGGTGAAAATAATTGATTGGAATCTGATTTTGATTTTCGAAATTTGTTTTGTTTGTCCTTTGGGTCGTGATTCGAATGTGGAAATTTCGTATGAGTTTTAAGTCGATTTCTTTTGTCGTTCCTTAAGTCGACTTAGGAGACTTGTTACTGGACTGAAATTGGGAAACGCTTTGAGAAACAGTATTTTTGTCTGGTTTTCGTCTGTGTCGGGATTGAATTTGTTTTGTTTTAAAATATTGACGATAAAGATGAACAAAATAAAATAGAATTTTAAAAGGAATGCCTCAAGGGGTAAAGGGATATGAGAAACCGGCTTAAAAATTGTTGTAAAGGTTAAGGTTTGATGTCCGAATGCCAGTTGCTCTGCAAGTGTGTGAAAAGTCTTTCGGTTGGGATTTGTTTTACAATTTGAAAAACGTTTTGTCAGAGTAAATTGGCATTTTCTATTTTATCCTCTCTAATACATTTTACAGATCTAAATTTTCTCTTCAACATTTTCGTCTTAAATGTGATGACTTTCTAAGAATACCTAACACAATGGTCCACAAGGATCTAAGTGAGGCAAAACCTAATAAGCGCCTAGCCATTATTAAACTTCAAAGCTTCTCGTTCATTGACTGCCTTTAATCGATGCCTCTCTCGCACACCTCTCCAAAACCTTACTAATCTCTCCCATCTGTAATTAAAAACATCCCTCCAATTAGCCTCTTTGCTCCCTAAAATCCCCCAAGCCGATTACAAAACCAAAACGACCCACAAAAAAAAAAACATCTTCGATTACAGAAAGGTCCTTAAAAATCAGCTTAAATTTTCCTCTTAAATAAAATAATCATCCCACCACCAAAAAAAAAAAAAACAAAAAAAAGGAGCCCAGACAAAAACTCAAAACCGAAAAAAAAGAAACATTGTAGGTGTCTTTTCGGAAGATGTCGAGGTAGGCAGCACGAACAAAACCCTATTAAAGCTTTCTCCTTGCCTGCAGGACATCGCTCACTCATAATTCCGTTTATTATCCCGACGAGGAGACCTCTGGAGTGTGCAGCTGATAACTCGTCTGGTAAAAGTTTTCCAACCCTCGGGGCTGATGTGGAGATTGAGTGAGGAGGCGGCTCTGAATGAAGTAGGGACGGTTTATTAGATTTTTGGGACTTACCAGTCAAGTAGCGGTGGCGTGCTTTCTTTTGGAGAGGTGAACTGAAAAAAGTTTTGTTACAGGGTGTCCGTAAAGAGCATTTTTGGGGGCTTCTGTGATGGATTTAAAGAAAATGCTTGTACTTCATCGCATACGCAGAACTTGCAGTGGGTCGTTGGAGAGGAATGTAAGCGCTTAGAAGATTGTTTGTCAAACTGGTAGATGACCTTAAGCCAAAACACACGGACTTCACTTTTAATTGAGACTTTCTCAATATCTGAAGGGTTTTCCAATAAGGACTTGACAGCTTTTTTTTTAAATAAAACGCAAACTATTTGAGATCTTTCAAAAATTCTATTATCGGCCTGAAATACAATCAAGACATTTATAATTGGAACTCGACTTCGTTCATGTCGCCACCGCGTGCACGTTTGCAGCGGTCGATTTGTTGGACCCAAATTTAAATGACTCGGTCACACATTTCAGCCGGAACGGTAGTTATTTCTCATTCAATGTTGGCTCTGAGTTCTTCTTAGGTCGTCAGCTTGTTGGCATAAACTAATGACTTAACATAGCTCCAAAGAAAATAGTCTAGAGGCGTTAAATCGAACGACGCGGCCGATCGACTGGCCCAATTCTTGAGATAACACGCTCATCGTTTTATCGTTTTTCTGAAATTTTTCTTTGATCGATTTGTGCACTGGACGGCTCATTTATACAAGGCTTATACTTACTCTCAATAAATCGATTGTAACGTGTGCTGTGTGACTTATGGCCCTATCCTGTTAAAGGCACATGTCGTCCAAGTCCATATCTTCCGATTCGGGTCAAAAATAATCGGTCATCATGGCGATAACAGTGGCCATTCACAGTAACGTGATGATTGTTATCGTCAACGAAAATGGCGCCGGCATGCAAACTGCATCAAACACTTATCCTTTGTAGATGAAGTGGTGATTTATGAAGCACATGTAGATTTTCATTCGTTCACATATTTTGCCAAAATGACCCAAATTGCATATTGAGCCGAAAATGAGCTTCGTCTCTGGAGATGATTTTGAGATGAAATTCATCATCTGGGCGCATCTTCTCCAAAGCCAAATCGGGGAACGTACGTCGTTTCAAATTGTCAATCGGTTTCAATTCTTGAGTCAGCTTGATCTTGTATAGATATAAACTCTCGGTTTAGTACGCCATAATGTGGTCTGAGCAATGCCCAATTCTTGAGAACGCTGTAGAATTGACTGATTTTGTTTGCTACGAGCGTCTGAATAGCAGCGATAATTTCAACAATTTTGTCGGCAACATCACGCAACAAATATGTAGACTCCAATATTTCCACTAAACTTGCTATTGCCTGTCTACTAGTGCGTGAATTACAAAAATTGAAGTTACCGCTCTTAAAGATGTGGTTACCGACTCCGAATATCGGTAGAAAATTTTTATAAATTGCAAACGTTGCTCGTTCGTGTACTTTACCATGATGAAAATGTTGAGCTTGCAGAAAAAATTGACAATGACAGTTCAATGATAAGTGAAAGGGTACGTTCACAAATTAAATTAAAAGTTGTCAAATCCCTATTGGAAAACCCTTTACAAGCTTTCATACTGCATTTACAATGGTGTATTAAATTTTTTTAACTTTCCATGATAAGCACTACGTTCCACATTTTTGCTTGTCCCATTACTAGTTAAAGCTATTATACTAGATTTAACTAGTTTCTAGCTACTAGCTACCATATTCTATTCAATGCATAGATTAACATAAATGTTTAGTTTATCAGCTTACGTCCTGGTAAGAGCCGAGAAGTTGCTACTTCTGTTTATTTTCGCAGCTTCGAGTCATAACTGAAGGAGCCCAAAGCAATGCAATCTTTTAGGAATGCATTCGCTGATTTCAAGAAAAAAACCTTACGATTTTTGGTTGTGAATTTGGTTTTCTTAGATGAGTTTGATGTTTTATCATTATCATTTTTAAAGACTTGAATGCACTAGTCCTTTTGTCCAATAAATGGATTGAATTCAATTAAAAACAGACTTACTAATTATGTAGCATTTTCTGAAGTCACTTTGAAGTCCCCAACATTCATTTAAAGTCTTTTCTTCAAAATTCTTAATTTAAGTCATTGGAAACTTAAATTATTTAATTGAATTATTTAATTGAATTGATTAAATTATTTAATTGAAATTGAAAGTCATTGGAAACTTAAATTATTTAATTGAAATCTTTGAGATCTTATTCTTTCTTTTAAGACTTTGCGGAGGTATCTTTCAGAAAACTTATAAGTTTTGGTAACACTAAACATTTTAAAATGAGAGACAATGAAGAGAATGTACGCGGCTGTCGACGGCGTAAGAAAAAGAGAGTCAGTAAGCGAAGGACGTGATTCTTAATGTAAATATAAGTATAAAGGAAGAAAGGATTTTAGTGTTTTTTTCATATAAGTTAGCACACACGCCTCGCAACTGTAATTGAAGCTGCATTGCCCAGCTCCACCAAGGCCAGCAGCTCAAATATCAGAAAACCGCAGTTCCATTGCCCGCTCTTCTTGAAAAAATAGTCGACGCACATGTCGGCAAATAATTGCAACATGAGCAACTATCGCTTTTTATATTAGGGTAGATTTAAGATTTTTGAAAAGAATAAAGTAGTCTGAAAACAGCACTCGTCGCGTATTATTTTACATAAAGTTTTAAAAAATAAGTGACTGATAGCCCTTACAAAGTATAAGCTCAAAAATGATAAAATTGGACTCTTTTGTTGAACTGGGCTAGCTGTTGATGACTGATGAAATCGAAGATGAGAAGAATTTTTTTTAAGTTATCCCCAGCAGTTTGAATTTTATTTTTTCAAAGTGATTTCAATAAAGAAGTCTTAGTCCCAAAGTGAATTCACGAATTAGGGAATTAGAGGCATTAAATTAATTGATTTATCAAATCAAATGAATCAATTCTTTTACATCTCTGGCAATTTGTATGTTGTATGAAGTCACTCAATATTACCCAGTGCCATAAGCACAGCATTATTTGCACACCTACAGAAATAGGTGCGGCTAAATTTTCAATCATTGAACATTGAAGGCATAAATAAATCCGGCTTTTTGACATAAACCTGCAACTCCAGAGAATCACATAAGACGAAGTTATATTGCACAAAGTCTTACGCCACCGCTGCAAAAAAAATAGTCTTTCCGTACCTTAGGGCATTCAGATCACCTAATGTCATCCAAATCCATATCGTGCAATTCAGTGCAGGAAGAATGACGAAGACCGTTAAAAATCGACTCCATAAAGAGACTTAAGCCACTTTGATTTGAACATGCTATATATTACACATTTTGCTTATTATAACAGCCAATGATCCAAAAATGCATCTTATTGCTAGACATGATATTTACTCAAAGACTTTGAAGCCCAAGTGAACAAATAGCACGTCTGAAGCAATAAATTTTGAGCTTCTAGTACTTTTAGGTCCTCTTCGTTTTTTATGTAGTAAGTAGGGGTCTGCAAAGGTCGGGTGCTGGGGAGTCCGAGGAATCGTCTGTGTCGTCAGTGGCGAACATTTAAGTCGTTCTTGCATTGTTGGCTTAGATGTCCTTTGCCTAAATTGCATCACTCGACGCTATTTTGGTTTATCATAAACGCGGATTAACAGTAACTGTTCCAAACCTAAGTAGCATCTAATTTTACTTATTTTAGGATCAAAATCTGAAGCTATAAAGTGAAGCCTCGTTCACAATGAGTAACTTTATTTTGCTGCCATGTGAATTGTAATCTAGCATTCTAGAGTGAAATTAAATTTACTGAAAGTTGCTGGCCATCCATGTCCTTGTTGATAAGATTATTTATGTTTAAAAGTTTCGGGACTCTGCGAAGTTCTTGGCGAAACGATAAGTAATGCCAACTCAAGATGCACATCATCGCTAAGGCCTGCCTAAATTATCCTCTCGTTAGTAAGTTATAAAGTCATGTTGTTCGAAACCATTAATATTCATTTCCTTCACTTCACTTGTTATAAAAGATCCAAAGAAGAACATGATTACCTTTTGTCAACCTGCCTCCTTCGGCGGATTTCACTCGGTCCAATTTTGCACCTCGACTTCCCCCCTCTTAACAAGCACCCAGCCAATATATGAGCATCATTTACAGGAATCATTCTAATTTACACACCCTACCCACCCCAAACTGATTTACCCGCAGGACATCGCTCGCATGCGGAAGTAATTACGCTGCCATTCTGTCGCCGTTAATGTGGTTCCGTTTGATTAACGCCAGCTCCATCTATTTCTCGAGATAATCACTGAAACGTGTTCTCCGGCGAAGCACCGAACACGCCCACACGAACGCAGGACGTGGTTTGTTGTTTATTAGCGGCATTATCCTGGCATCTCTCGGAACTAGGACTCATAAAGATTCCTTTTTTTTTTCTCTCTGTGTTCTTTTCATTTCCCACTCGGCCCAGATGCGACGACGGCGACGGCGGTTTATGACCGTCAGGATTGCGTACTTATTAGCGGTGAGGACATTCCAAAAAGGGATGTGTTCGAAGGACAAAATCGGAGGAGGTTTCGATTAGATTCGAAGTTTGCCGAGATTTCAACGTGCCATGGCGACGAACTCGCCTAAGTGGATCATATACCGCTAGCTTTGCCGTTAATTGGACAGACGTTACAGAGTCCTTGAGCTAACGGGAAGGGAGGGAAAAAAATTTCAATTTCGTCGAAATGTCAAATGTGACGCTCGTTGCGCTCGTGGTAATTAGTGTCGAATAACAGAGGTAGGGAGCGCTGAAATCGAAATTTCAATTTGAGTCGTCGTCGGGGTCGCACGTGTGGAATTTGCTCGGGGCTTTCGGAGGAAGGAAGGCCACAGACGAAGGGACACATGGATTTCAATCAGTTCTTTGTTTTCGTGTGCAATATTGGAGCTTCCATTTGCTGCTCTGATGAATTGGGACGTAATGAAAGCGAGAGATGAGGGTGGGTTCCCATGGTTAGAACAGAGCCGCGAGCATGGCGAACTCCCAAAGCCTTATCTTCGCCAAAATGAACTAAATTCTCACGTTGCCTCCCTAAATCCATGGTCATTACTCAGAAAGCCTCAATCCGGTTGTCCAAATACAACCACCGAAATCAGGATGTCACCGCTGTAGTCACATTTCTCGTTAATTGCCCGAGGACATACTCCCCATCAATCGCAATAACGCCTCGCCACCGCCGCCGCCGCCGCCACCATTTGTTGTCGTCATTTCACTTCATTAACTCTCGCCCAAGGACACTGGCCCCACCTCGCACACCGTTATGCCGCCACAAAAAGTCGTTAAATTTGACTTATGCGCGGCCATCTGTCGTCCGGAAGACACTTTCACCTTAAATCACATTCGCCCAGCTGCGGTTTGTCGTCCATTTCGGTGACTAACCTAACCCGCTCCGAGGACGATTCCTTTTACCATCCGTGTGTGCGTTGGCAGTAAATCACTCGGCAAGGATTTCGTCTCCAAAAACAGCTCTTTGTGGCGGGGGGGGATGAGTTCGTGACGCATCTGGGAAAATAATTCCATAAGCTGACAGTTGAAAGTTGTCAACTGTCACCCACCTGTCAACGAAAACAGATGCAAAGTGTATGCTTTCTCTCTTCCTGAAGGACTCTCGACACCAATTTGTGTTATGACGACAATTTAATTCGCATTTTCTCGGTTTATTTATGAAAATAATAAAAACAGCAACACACCCGTGGCATTTTGATGGAAACCATTTCGAATTGTTACGCCACACCACGCCACCATTGGGCTCTGTTCGTGAGGTGGCTGTTGTTGTTTTGAAAGGAAACGTGCTGAGGCAGACATTATGCCCTTAAAGAACTTATTAGCGCAGAAATTTGTATACGGCCCACGCGGGAAGAGAAATACCCGATAATTGGTTGCGGATACAATTGAATTGTAAGTGGGGAATGGTGGGAATGTTGGCAGAGGGAAATTAAAGGTCAATTATGGAATTAAATTCCTTGCATTGGGAATGTGTTCAGAAGGTGCTGCGTAGTAAAATGTGGTGCTGAGTTTCTTTGAAACGACAGTTTCGCTTTTACAATTGGAATGCAGAATGTGTGGGTGCAGAATGTGTGGGTGCAGCTCTCTTGCAGCTGATTGGAATTTTATTAAATCTATAAATTGAATTGTGAATTTAATTGGCGAATCATTAACAGAGAGGAGTATAAAAAAGAGTTTTTCAAAAGTCTTAAGTGGAAGTTACAGAATACGAAGCAGAAAAATAAGTTGTGTGCTTAAAGCAGTGGGTCGTTGAATTTGAACACAGGTTGATGTTGCGAAATTCGGATCTTAGAAAGGTGTTTATTTCATTGTAGGAGAAACTCTCTAGTAGTTTCCTTAGTCTTGCAGGCGTATTCTCACTTCATTCCAGAGCAACGAAATTTAAAGCTGTACTTGAAAGACAGACCTTTAGAGCAACTGCAAAAAATATAGAATTGCTACGGAAACGACTAGGCAGTCAAAGTCAAACTTATTTATTTAGTTCCAAACACCTTAGCCCCAAGAACATTTTTTTTTTTTTGTAAAGAACTGGGCACACAGTTTCGAAATGGGCAAAAAGATTAAACCGAGGAAAGACCTTCGTTCAAGTGCAGTAGGTAATGCCCAACTGGACTAACTTTGAATGTCTGTTCAAAAAATAAGGTGAATTTTCAAATTTCGCGGGCTGCGTACATTCAATTATCGATTTTTTTTTATTATTTCATGTTGTTGTCTCGAACATATGTTAACAGTTTCAGCTATAAAGCATATTTATTATATTTTGTTTGTGAGAGCCATAATTCGGCGATTTCCTGTTGAGAAAACTTTGGGAGCGTTTTTCTCGAAAATAGGGAGTGTTGCGTTCACTTTGGGAAATTAATGTCCCATATGGGAGCTATCACTATGCCAAATTTCATCAAAATCGATGACCCCAAGTTCGTGCACTCTCCTTGTTAGTTACTGCCGCGATTAAACGTAGGCTCACGTAGTCCATTTGTTGGCCCATTGCGTTGGGCACTCAAGTAACTTTGTATAAAAGTGATTGAATGAAGACAGCGGTCTCGTAAATTATTTAAAGCATGTTGGAAACCCAAGTGTCAAAAAACTCCCAAGTAAAAGGAACGGTCAAAAAACATTTGGCACGATGGGTCGAAAAGCACGTAGCAGAAGCCCTGCATTTGACCACCTCTCACTTCTTTCATGAAACACAAAACCGACATCGTCATTAGCGTCCACCATCGCCAAATATCGCAACGTGACAAAATCGCCACAACGTCATCCCCAACGAAGTGTCACCACGGTCAAGCGTGGTGATCACTCCCTCCACTCGACCGAATCGAACACCAGAAGTTTGAAACAAAAAAAAACTCTCATCAGACCTCTCTCCCCCTTTTGGAACTTCACAAAACTTTCCGATCGCCCTGAATCGCAAACCCACCCCGACAGCAAAGTCCCATGAACACGTACCACAAAATTCAGTTTACGTGGCATACCACGGCGAACTCTGACAAATGTTGCACATCCACCACTCGAGGGCATCAACACTGCACCGAAGATGAACCGACAAAAAAAAAAACTAAAAAAAAACTCTCATGGCAAAGTGATTTCGAAATTGAAAGTTGCCAGCAACTGGCGACGCGGATCCATTCGCCGCTAATTGGCGAAGGTCGACCGGGTGCTTCTCCGCTGAACCAAAACCGCGTCGCCACCGCCGTTAAGTTTGAAGACGCGAGACGCACGCATTCAACTGCAACGAAGATTTCGCATCTTTGGCGTGTTAATCGATTTCATTGAACGTCAATTGGTTTGTTTGCATCGTGAGTTGTTGAGCTGCAGAAAACTTTGACGACGACTGAAAGTTCACACCACTCTGCTGGAAGACGCATAAATTTCGATACAACCCGGGGAAGGAGGGGAAAAAAACACATTTTAAGTGAATTAATGGCAGCCATTCGCTTGTATCGCGTCATCGATTTTGTTGAAGCAAGCGGAGGGCACACGTCTCCCCTTCGGCGCTTTAACTTCGGCATTTATGTTCGGATTTTGTGTGCCTCTGTGTATGTGTGCGTTTCTTTTTTAAGTGTCGTTGGGATTTAATTCGACAAATTGGAGAATTTGTTACACACACCCACCCAAAAAAGAGAGGGTGGCAGTCTCCATCGGGGTGGTAGTCTCCGTCGAGGGTGACACTTTTCCCGGGTGGGTGAAGAGGTAGCAGCTCATATGGTGGCCCCTCTAATTGAGGGGCGGAGTAAAGTGAAATGTTATTAGCAGTCGGTTTTATTTATTCGAAGTAAATTCTGTTGGAGATTAAGGAATAATCAGGGATGTTTGCGAGGAGGGGATAAACGGAGACTGGGAGACAATCGGGTGAGTGTTTTATTCGGCACGCAAAAATGAACTCGAATTGGGAGTAAATAGAAGCGGGGAAAAAGTAATGAACTACTTTTTCTTGATGATTGTATTAGTTTAGACTGTTAAGAGTGGCATTTCAAAAGAAGCGACTGGAAGCACGTTCGGACGGTTGCAGAGGTCACATTTCTCTAGAACTTTTGGAGAAAAATTTCATTAAAATGATGTGACTCATTTTATCGACTTTTGATTGTCATGTATTTTTTTTTTTTTTTTTGTTTAACCCATTAAAGACCAGGGACATTAAAAATAGAGATTCATCAAAATTCTTTGAAATGGTGTTTATTGAGCTTTATATTAGCACAAAATTATAGTTATTTTCAAAAAAAAATTTCAACTTTGGTGTTTAGAAGGGTGTACTCATTTGAGTACACTGGCCAGATGTGGGTGCATTCTCGACCTAATTATGAAAAATTTTAAAACATTTTTTTTTTCGATGCAAAGAGTGGTTTGACACCGCTCATAAATGCATTGAACTCTGCTGTTACAAATTTTACACCATAGTTAAATTATCATGTTTTTTTGGGAAATGTCCTCCATCACTGCGAACAAAACTTTTTGGTACATTTGGCTTATTTGGAGCTTTTTTAGATGACTCTGAGCGTAAATAAGTCCTGGCTATGGTCCTAACAAATGAAAGAAGATCATGGTTGTCTTTATTTTTCAAGCAATGGAGTCGCAAAGCATTCACTGCCATTGAGTTTAGCATGTGTATAAACAAAGGCCACTACCACTTTTTACCCTTTATTTTTTTGCGGTAGCAATTTACAAATTGGTCGTGAAGATCGACCCCATTCATGGCTATATTGTATGCAACCAGAAGATTTGGCTGAGAAATGACTACTTTTCTCTTTTCTGTTGCTGGCCATCTCTTGACTTTTCCAAGTGGTTCCAAGTTGTCGTAGTTTTTTGCAACAGTTACAACAGTGTCGGGTGGATAACCACTATCTCTCTTTCATGTCCATCATCTGGTATATCCTTAACAGCCATGTAGAGGTTGGAATAACGCCTGCCATAAAAGCTACCACAATTTATAGTTGAAAAAGACATTTTTCTGCGAATCCAGTGAGAAAAAAATTTAGCATGGTTTTGGCCAGTGTACTCAATTGAGTATACCCCTTTTTTGCACGACTTACCACGCAGAAGAAAAAATGTGTGTTTGTAATGTATATGCAATCTTTTTTCTAGATAATATATCTAAAGAATATTATTATTCAATTGTTATTCAAAAGTTAAAATTTTTACTAACATTTTACTTTCGCAAAGTCACAAAATTGCTGCAAACAAGAAAGGCTCAATACAAAAATTATTGAGAAAATATGAAAATGGCTTCCAATCACTACAAATTCACTACCAGTATGAAAGCACATGCCAACAATTGGTTCCCAATCAAAAAAAACCAAAATCAAAACCTACTTTTCAAAAAAAATCATAATAAAAATGCACAAAATACTGTACTCAATTGAGTACAGTGGCTATGGGTTAAAGCTATGATTTCAAGAATGATTTCGTTCTCTATCCCTCTACGTTTTATGATACCCCAAAAGAGACACAAATTCACAGAATCAAGTGGAATCGAGTCAAGGAAATTGGATCTCTTATAACTTAGACGCGAAACAAAGAGAGCGACGACGTAACTTGTAAATTGTGGTTCTTGCTATGAAATAATAAAATCATTTCTATTTAATTTCAAGCTATTACTTAAAAAACTTTATGACTTTCTTCATGTCACACTTCTCAAGACTAATTTGCCCCAAAAAGTTAGCAAGATCGGCTTGAAAGTGTAATTCATGCCTCAACAGGATAATGACTCTAATCAAACTGCGCTTTTAACTGAACGGATAGTTGCTTTATAGTGCAGGAAACTAATTTAAAACCCTACAAAAACTCAAAAATGTGTTAAGCATATGAAATCAAGCCAATTTCAATATTGTTGGACACTTTTGGAAACATTTGGACTGAAATATCAGACAACATGACATAAAATCGGGAGTTGTTCTGAAAACACTCTGCCAGAAATTCAAAATCACTCCAAGTATTACAGAATTTGGTGAATTCAACAAAATCAAAGGCAAGCAAACGTACAGTAAATGGTCGTAAACTCTTTATTTCTTTCTTTGTACTGATCGCCGCTGCAATTGGAGGTCAATGCATTTATACAAAATTCTATAAAAAAGCTTTGGAGGTTTGAGGTCATTCACCTGACTGGATGTTTGGTTGTTTTTCGAAATTCGCAAACCTGGCAGTCCGTAATGCATTTTGTGCATTTGCACAATGTGTTGGACAAGAAGGTGCACACCTAATATTTATTTTCCTTCAACTTGTTCCTTATTAAGAAATTACAAGAGTTTTCCACGAAATTTTAAATTCATTTATTCAGTAAAATTACTGAATTTCGTAGACTGCTTACTTACTTTTGTGATGCAAATTTTGACTTTGTTTTTGTTTTTGCTGAACAGTTTTTGCAGTTATGGTCCGATTACAGGCTGAATTTTTTTACTTTGAAAAGCTATTGAAATTTCAAATAAAACTACATTTTAGGTTTTTTCGTAAGGGCTATTTTGAGCTTGTATTTCGATAAGAACAAAGCGCTCTTCAGGCTACTTACTTACTTTTGTGACTGACTATATATTCAATTGAACGTGACCTGTGAATTAACATAAAAACATTTATTTTTCCTTTTTCTTTATTTTTGCGTTATCGAAGTGTTTCTTTTGTTAAATTTTTTTTTAAATAAAATATTGACATATTAAAAATGGTTTTGTTAGAGTTTTTTTTGAATTTTCAGGCTGAATAAGTGAAATTGTTTTTCAGTTATTCGAACTTCGATTAAATTAAATTTTTTTCAGTAATCCAAAGTTCGCTTAAGAGAAAAAAAATTGTAGCAAAACGGTGTGTCAGTTAAGCGAAGTGGACTGGACTTACATTGTGCAGAAATGTATGCTATCAGAAACACCTTTCAACCTATTTTTGCCCTGAAGCCCATTTTATTTGTAAGTATCCCGACCTTATAAATAAAATACGCCAGCCCTGTAGTAGTCAGTCACGAAGATATATTGCAGAATCTAAAAAGACAGCTCGAGGTAAGACAAACAAATTTAGAGACTCAGTTCATTTGATGGCTTAGTACTCTACTACCGGATTGCTACATTGTCCCCGGCTTCTCTGATGATTTAAAAAAAAACTTTTATGAGCAGAGATTATGTTTAGGCTCTATTGATGTACTCATAACTTACAAACATCATTGAAGGGAAAATTGTGATGATACGCCATCTTGCTTTTTTTCTGTTGTGAACCTGCTCAATCGCAGATCACAATTTTGACAGTTTTGGACTAGAATACGAAAGCCTCTCAACTTGTGAATTCTCCACACTCTAGTGAGGTTGCTGTGATATATCAGGCATCCATGAGATGTGCCAGAATAGGGCTATAAGTTCTTAAGACTGAATACATTAATTCTGCAGTCGAGTTAATGCCAAATAAGTAAAACCATTGTGTAATTCATTCTTTTGTACACTATTTTTTGTGTAAATACAATTTATTTGGGATAAATTGAAGTCCGCGGTTTTTGGCTTAAACGTCGAGCTTGAGAATAATTTTGGACGCATGTTCCTTTGAGATAAAGACTTCTTAGTTCAATAGAAAACCAAGCTAATTAAATTAGTTTTCTAAAATACAAGAGTTATGAACAAAAATGCATCAAGAAGGAAAATCTTTTACAATAATCTAGAACAACTTTCCATCTATGAACTGAAGTTGTACTCACAAGCGGGAGGAGGCAAAGAGATTTAGATAGAAAAAAAATGTTGCATATTTAATTGAGGGAACAGAAGAAGAAGAAGCAGGTGACTTTATGAAAGTTTGATTGGTCCTTAACGTCGTAAATCAAACGCATTACCAATCATTGACAACAATGGTTTGAAAAAGAGTCTCTTGAAGGAATAGTTCACTGAATGGTGAATATTTTAGCTCTATAAAAAAAACTGGTTTAATGAATTTGCAGAGGTTCAAATTTCACCCAAATCAACTAAAGCACTAAATCAGAAACAGGATCATTATACAAACACTTTTTGAAATCCAAATAAACTTTTTATTTCTTGAGTGAAGCTTAAGAGTCTTTGAGCTTCTAATAAAAATAATTTAGACTAAAAACAAGAATAAAAATTTGATTACAAAACAGATTTAAACGCATTTGACAAAAATAGTTAAAATTAGTTAGAAGTAGTTAATACCCTATTGCCCTCTATTAGCCACCGATACAGAACAAAAATCTACTGTGTGGTGTAATTCCTTCAAAAAAGAAGATGGCCGAAATGTCTACCCTCGAAAATGCTAAAACCTAGCTAGAATGGTTTTAAAGCATGCTCAATAAATCTTTTTGTCTGAAAATGTAAGAACTTAGAACTTTAGTTTTAAATAAAAAGTGCTGCGAGTTAAACGATGCAGTAACACCATGGTTAATAGAATCTCCAGAAATGGACTGTTACCATAATGCCATGAAGCCATTGGATTGCCATGAAGTCGTTGGAAAAAAAACCGTGGACTCATAAACCAGCTACAAAATTTGGCAATCATCGATTTGCTGAAAAGGTTTCGTGAATTGTGTAAATTCATAAATCAAAAATCAACACACTTCTAAAGTAACTAGCTTTTAAAATGGTTTCAACTGGAGTACAAACAAATGCCTGCATTGGTCTTTTTTCACGTGCTAACCTCAATTTTTTCTCGAAAAAAAAATTCTAAATTCACAGTCTAGCACTACACTCAACAAATAAAAATTCCTTTTACATGTGTTGGAAAATAAAAACAGCAGAATCTAGAAGGATCGGCCCTTCATACGCTTTCCTTTGTTGGCCTGGCCTCCCTCTTTTACTCTCTAAGTTTCCCTCTCCACCACACTCACTCCGCAAAGACTCCAGAGAACTAAAAGCAAACACCAGCCCTTAACATCCTTTACAAAGCAACTGTCCCAAGTCAACTGCCCGCCGAATAACCCTACAGCTTCCACAAACCGCCACCACCACACCTCGAGTGGACAATAAATCGACCGCCCATAAATTCCGCTGACCCAGAGCGACAAAATTACCCTCATCCCCCACTCGGACCCGGACCACTGCTCTCGGGAAGGATTCAATAAAATTCCCATAATTCCGAGCTACAAATCGATGCATAAAAAAATCGCATATGTCTCATGAATAGCACGGTCCTCTGGTAACCGAAATGATAAATCCATGAAACTCGCATTTGAATAATTTCCTGGGAGCTGGAAATTTATCGATTTTCGAGAATCCTTTTTGGAGGCTGCAGCAAGGAGGAGTGCATAGGACATCCGGTGAAGTGAGTGGCGAAGTCCTTCGGCGTGGTTACACGTGCATTACACGATGGAGGCAAAAGAGATTTATGGCTGAGATAAGAATAATGAACTTCTGACGGGAGGGAATCCTTTTTGGACCTCGTCGTGGTGGAGCCAGTGATGCAGTTCACCATGTGGTAGTTAAGACTGTCGGAAGCTCATGAAGCGGTACTTACTGGACGTGTCTAAGTCCGGCGAGGCACGCGGAAGACGCAGACGGGTTCGCACGTGAAAGGAAAATGATCGCAACGAGGCGCGTGATCGCCGCCGTGCTTTAATTGAATTTCAATCGTCAAGGAAATAAAAAGGCAGCCGGTTGAACAGCTGGAGAGATACGCCAAGTCGTATGAAGTCACTGGATGCACGCGTCTTATGAGTTTTTCGGCAGCAGTTTGGTTGCCTCTTTCACCGTCCCACTTGCAAGAGGACGGCGCATCAATTTCTTTCAGTCACGTGTGTGAGTAGCCATTTTCATGGAATTCACTCGCTGGGGAGTATCGTGGATCCAGCAGGAATTAATGAGGCGCTAATAGGCTAAGAGTTTTCCGCGCCAATCGTCATTTTGAAAGTTAGGAAGGAATACAAATTGAAATCAGATATTTGCACAAATCCCGTGCTGCAAAAAACGAAAAAAAAAATGCTAACACCATTCTGACTACTCCTGGAGATCCTCCTCCATTCAGTCTACAGACCTTGAACGGAGAACAAGAAAAAAAAATATCTGTGCTTTAATGAAACCTTTTTCCTCTCTATCAGATCGTCCTCCAACGCCTGCCATGACGCGTTGAAAAAAGAGTCCCAAATTCTGAAAAGCCACATGAATTAGATTTTTATCAGAAAAGTCGACTATTTACGGTGTGCCACAAAATCTGTTGTCCAAATCAAGAGTCTCCTGCAAGTCCAACGAATTAATCGAAAGCCCAACCACAAAATCACCCACACTGACCACCGTCAAGTTCCATTACTTACGGATTTGCTTCGAACAAAAAAAAAAAACGAGACAAACAACCGCCCCAAAGGACACCAAAAAAAAGGACACGACAACCAAAAGTAAGCAAATCCTTTTAATTACGAGCTCAATCCTCAAACACCAACCGACGACCCTAAGTCAGCCACCCCCTCGGTAAACATCCCCAATCACCACAACTCCTGACATCCTTGCGGTGCGAGGATGCCGAGTCAGAGCAGAACACTTCCATAATAATAACGGTTAATGAAGAGTAACAAACTACTTACTCGTTGACTCGCAGCGTAATCGGGTCGTTAGCCTCTCCGAGGACTCACCCAGAGGAAGGTGGTTGCTCCGCGAAGTGATGTTTTGCCTCACACATGAGCCACGGATGGAACCACGAAGTCACAGAGCTTCGAAGCGACGACAGAGTGTTGCAAAAAGAACAACGCAACAACGGCAAGGGCCCGCAACATCTCGTCGCAGGAGCGCAGCTGAGGGATTAATTACATCACCGGGCTTGGCACTCTGCCACACACGCACACGGGCCACGGAGTCCCTCGAAGTGCCTCGAAGCAGATTCCCCAAGAGGCGCAACGCGGTTGACTGCCACGTGAAGCATCGACGCTGACCCAGTTCGAGGCAATGACGGCGTTGTGGTGGCAACGACACAAAAGAGTCCGCTGGGGAGACGAATTTCTGTTGTTTAGCCAACGAGGTGGCGGTCGTGGGATTAGTCAAAGGACTCAAAGTGGTTTTTGCTGTGGCTTCTGGAGGGAGGAGAGCTGCTGTTGCTGGTAATTATGAGTGGTGGGTTTGGTGCTAAGGACCTTTTTAAGACAGCCTACAAGTCAAACGACTCCCTGGCCTAGCTTGGTTCCTAAAATGCCTGAAGAAATACTCCAATTTTGATTATTTGCGGTGTTCCTGATTTCCAGACTCCTTTCAGGTCTTCAATGCAATTTCGTTGCTCCACATGACTTGCTTAAATGAGTGTGGCTTCGATCCAAAAAAAAGGGTGTACTTTAGGCTAAATAAAGAAAGCCTCCAAGTCAAACGATTATATGGCTTGGTTTAGTTCTTAAAATGCGTGGAAAAATTTTGATTTTGATTTTGATTTTGATCTACATTGCAGTTTCATTGCCCCCCATGACTTCCTCCAATAAGTATCGCTTACATCCAAAAAAACTTGGAGGTTAATTAATGAAATACTTGGAAGGCAGGGAATGAACTTATTTGAATAAGGAAGGCAAAGCATTTTTTTTAAAAAAAAATCCTTTCTAGGCCTTGCACATACGTTTTTTGAAACCCAAAATTTGTAAATTAACAGAATAAAGATTAAATTGAATGGACCAAGGTCACGAGGTAGTAAAAGAACCTCCCCAATTCCTCCCTATGAGTCCCTTTCAAGTGGCAAAGTTACACTCACCTCGGGTCCATCTTAACATCGAAAACCCTTGTCCCCTAGACAGTCATTAAAAACTTTTTTGATCAAATTCATTCGAAGAAGTGTTGCCATGACTGTTTGTCGACAGAAGAACACGCGTTACTCACTCCTCCAAAAAAAAAGACCTCTCCATGGACACACGAGTACCCTCCAGAAGTCGTCCGAATTTCATTTGGAAAATTTAGAGCTCACATGTGGGACACCTCTGCGTTTTACGTCCATCGACGATGACCTGGCCACTTAGACGTGGTTCGGAAGGGAAAATGGGCGGTCGTAGGGGATGATGGGGATGGTAGCGTCGGTGGATGCTTCCTGTGTTTTTTCGAAGTAAATCAATCGAAGAGATGAGAACACGTCGATGTGTGAAGTGGGCGATGTAGAGAAGTGTCGGTGCATAGACGCCTTCCTAGAAATCCTCGAATTTAGGGTCAGCAGATGATGACTTTGTATGTCGTCTGGTCTTTGGACTTTGAACTTGGATGTAAAAATGTGTTTTTTATTGTCTGTGGTTTTTGAGACCCTTTTTGGAACCTTGCTGAACACAAAGGAGAAACCAGAAAGAGCTTGTTGGTGAACAAACTTCATTCAGGAGCTCTGAACTCCACCAGACGAGGTCAAAACCTCCGATGATTGACTGCAGTTCACAAGAAAAACCTTCTCCCTTCGATTTTACAGCAAACAACCACCTGAATCACTTAAAAAAATTACTTCAAACCCCCGAACCACAGCCAGACATCGCCTACCCTCTTACCCACGTCCACCCGAGCTACAATCGTCTGCGACTTGCCCACCTCGTCGTCTGGAAAGTTAAAAAATCACCTCATTACGAACTCAATCAATCGGATTAGACACGATAATTGAAGACTAAATCCGTGAAGGTGAACGACACTCGAGCCCGAATTCCAAAGAAGTGCTCTACTTGCTCCTTCACCGGAGCATTTCTTTTCTTTTCTACGCTTCTCGCGTCAATCCAAGAATCCTTTTTGCGTGAGTCCCTCTCAATGCGTGGGATGCAAATTAATTTTTCTTGTAATTCAACTCAAGGACGACATTCGGAGAGAGACTAACGAAGAACGACAACGACTCGGGAATCCGATTCACCCGGTGACGGTGATGTACCCAATTTTCGATTTAAGGGCAATCCTTGTTCCGGAGGTGGAAAGAGGCTCCGGGACAAGGACTGATCAAAGTGGGTTAATAGGGAAGCGAAATTGGCACTTTCCGGAGACTGAAATTGAAGTGGAATTGTGTGCAATTGTGTTGTTGGGCCGGGGAGGAGAGCGATAACAAATGGAATTAAAAGGGAAACAAACACGCTCCTGTGAACGGGTGGGGATTTTCGACCCGCTCGAGGGCAGTTGTTTTCGGAGACCGGGACTCATCTGCAGGACACTAATCGCATTTGAATTCAATTAAATTCGTTGTTCTCATCTACGAATGTAGTCCTCGGGTGTGCCTGCAGGACACTTTTTGCGGAAACAACACGAATTCAAGAAGTGCACAGGCCAAGGATTTGCGAGGATGCTCGAACAGGCTATCAACGAACAATGATTAATGTTGCAATGGACTCGTCGTAAAGAGGATCACAGGGCCGTATGTGCATCGAGTCAAGTACCTACGAACCTTAGCTTAAAATCAAAAACGTCGAAAAGCAAGTTAAATGATGTCGCCTTTTAGGCCTAAAAAGTCAGATTTTCGATAGTGAGGCACTTGACGTGTGAAAATCAATTTTACGCATGTGTTTTGGACCCAAATTAACTTCGTTTTAGGGATCGCCTCTGGATGGAGTAGAAAAAATGTTTCAAAAGCTTTTTCAGGCTCAGAAGGACACAAAGTTCTCGCTGATGAAACCGTGAAGATCAAATGTAAGATAAAAAAAACTTCCAACCGCTGTAATCTGAACTCCAAATTGCTCTATTCTTAGAAATTTTCTACGACGAGAGCGAAAAAATCTCTTAAAAGATTTTTTTCGGATGAAGACCAAGCAAATGAGTTGCTTAAAAATAATCCGATGATCGATTTTTCAAATTTAAATTTTTTTGAATTGCTCTCCTACAATTTGTAGGGCGTTTAAAAGAGTAAAATGAATGGTCTTGGACTTTTTGTGCTAAATAACATTACTAATGAGGGAAAAAAATAAATAAAATTATTTAGTGACAGGAAGAAGAAGATTAAGATCGAAGTCCAATCCCTTGGATTTGATAAATTCGATGTGAGTACGAAGATTATCTATTTCGTGGGCATATCTTTTCAATTTGCTACATTTGCAAATTCAGGGTGTAATTTTGACTAACTAAAGATGTATTTCTTGATTTGCTAAATGAGCTGCATAATAAAATTGAAAACGCCGATGCATGTAATCAGTCCCAACAATTTTAAAGCCTTGCAGCCACATTGCTATTTTTCGCAGATGGTAGCTACCAAAAGGGTGTGGAGAATGACTTTAATTTAGGTATTGCTCAACCCACAATGAGTATAATTTTAAAAGAGATGCTGGACATTGTTGAAAAATGTATTCGTCTTAGTTGAATAAATGAATCCTATACAGAAGCGGGAAAAAAAACCATTCCGCTGAGATACCGACCAAACATTAACCGTTGGACCCGAAAGATTCAGCAATTATGGATCTGAAAATCAGGGAAAACAACAAAATTGTCATAAATATAAGAAATAGATTATTAGAAGCATGAAAACATTTTAACAAAATGAATAACTTTTATTTTAGTTCACAATTTGTTTATTCACTTATTCACATTTCATTTTATTTTCAACAGTAACCATTTTTTCTGTTTTATTTCTAGTTCTATCATCTTCATTTCGCAGTCTATCTTCCCGTTTAATTTTTTGTTTTTATTCCTTAAATTTGTCCTCCTCCAAATAAAACTTTTTCTTCTCGTATCTTACAATTTCCTTTCCGGAGTCGGTGGAAGAGTCTTCTCCGAAGACTTGGGGATCCAGATCTCGTTTCGCCTTCCCAACCATTGCAGCGTATTTCAAGCGGAGATAATGGCAATCAAGGAAGCCTTGTCGTGGCTAAAGTACAACGTGATATCGTGTACCTCTATCACGATATGTACAGACAGTCAAGCTGCGATAAAGTCCCTGAAGTCTGTCACTTTCAATTCAAAAACAGCTCTTAACTGCCGCAAATCTCTTGACGAGATGGCAGAGCAGTTTAACATTCACCTCATGTGGGTGCCGGGACACTGTGACATCTCGGGGAACTGCCTAGCCGATGATCTTGCCAAGCGCGGAACCAGTGAAACCATCCAATCGGATAAGGTCGGTCTCTGCGCACCTCTCGCTACCGCGCTCCTCCACATCAATTCCAAGACCATTGCGGTAACCAATTTTAGGTGGTCGAATGGTGCTACCTGCCGCGCCACCAGGGAAATCTGGCGTAAGCTAGATCCCGAACGCTCACGTGGTCTCCTAAGACTCGGAAGAATTTAGGTTAGGAACCTGATCAGTGTCATAACCGGGAACTCCACTTTTGGCAAACATGCCACCCGACTGGGCCTCCCAGTTAGTGCGTCGGACTGTTAAGCGAGAGTACCCGGGTTCGAATATATCTCGGGGAAAAAAACACCGAAAACAATTTTCACGGCCACACCTCCAGCGAACGATTGACAATTCTGGAGTACTTCTGTCAAAGCTTTTGCAATTCGCCCTTCAGAACAGGGAATAAACTGTAGGTCCTCTTCACATGTGTCAAAATTATAACGCGCACAAACCAGTGGAGGCGCGAAAAGTTGGGCTTTGGTTCTTCGTGGACTGTTACGCCACTAATAATGATGATGATCTTCTATTTTCGCTAAGGATAGCTTCACCTCATTGTATGAACCTTCTTGGACTTCGGTTGAAGGTTTTCTGTAAGACTCCTTGGTTTCCGATGATCCTCTTTGCGGGTTTCTCCTTTCTGTGTAGTGCATGTCATATCAAGTGCATCAGCAACTTGACGATCATCTACTGGAGCACTTGTGTCTTCAGGGCCCTAGAATGGGGCCCTCCTTCAGTTACTTCCATTTGCTTAATACACCGCCGTTTGTGAAATTCCTCTCCGAAAGTTTTTTGCTAGCGCATTATTTTTTTCCATTAACTGCAAAAGTGGAGCGAATTGTTCCTGATTTGTGATTTTTATCATTTAAATAATCGAAATAAATAATTCACACGAAAAAAAAACTGGTCAAGTGTGAGTTTTACTCACCCGCCGAGGGTTTCGTTCGCAAACAGATTAGTAGTTTAGTCCTAATATAAGTCTAAGAAATCAACAAACTAAAATAGTCAAATCAAACTAAACTCAATTCACTGTTCATTCACTAAAATTCTTTCATTTCGAACGAAACTGAACAAAAGAAAATCCTTTCCCATTTGCTGATCGCGCCAGCCGTGTGAAAATTGCTTTGGTGCATTTAGGGGATGAAATGCCGGAAGCGACACTGAGACTGCCGTCAGTTCATCGTTTTTTGCGATAACTGATTCGATTTAAATCGTTAATATCTCGAAAAATTGTATGAAAATAATTTTTTTTACATAATATTTTATTGTTCTTTCACTGAGATCTACAAAATGGCGTTTTCGGATCTTCAAAACTCGAATGTTGTTGTTTTCCGGTTTTTGGCCAATATCTCGAAAACTATTTAAGCCAGAGTGCTCAAACTAATTTTAACACAAAGATTACATCAAGATCTACATTCTAGATTTTTTTTCAGATTTTTAGGCCAACGGGGGTGGAAATGCGAAGGGGGGGGACCCCTTTTTTTCGACTTTGAAGCTTAATATCTCGAAAACTTAACTTCCAAATGAAAAGTTCAAAATGAAAACTCTATTTTATTTTGCAAGACCTATCCGATGGTACCTCACTTAATATATTGCTGTGAAATTTTTTTCAAAAATAGTTAGTAATTAATTTATTTTAGTATGAATAAAAAATCATACACGATTTTTGGATAATTTTGGGGTATTGCGATGAGTTGCCCCATAACTCCAATTTTT
This sequence comes from Syritta pipiens, assembly GCA_905187475.1. Taxonomy (NCBI): domain Eukaryota; kingdom Metazoa; phylum Arthropoda; class Insecta; order Diptera; family Syrphidae; genus Syritta; species Syritta pipiens. The sequence continues at coordinate 90,266,187 of LR994571.1, forward strand.
TTCAGATTTTTTGGTCAAATATTCTAGAAAGTAAGGTGGGGGACACGGTACACAAGTCAGTTTTTGGAAATTTGTTGGCTAATAACTTCTTACCAATAAGAGTGAGGGGATTACTATAGTACAACTCTTTGATCTAACTATCATCCTCTTTCCAACGATACCCATATCAAGGAACTAATAAAAGAAATTTATTTTTCAAATTTAGTATTGGTACTAAGCTTTTCGCTAGTATAAAATTTTCTTAAAATTTTTTCCTGAACTTTCTTTGGACAAGTGAAATACGTCTTTTAGCGAAGTTTTATTTATAAATTCTTAGTGGTTCGCCAATTACCGAGGTTATGGCCTAATGATAGACAGACAGACATTTTCATAATCAGGGCACCGCCCCCTTTCCAATGACACCCATATCGACCATCAAAGTGAGTAAACGTTTTTTCGAGCGTTAGTATTAGTACTAACTTTTTCTTTAATCTGCGACTAATTCCAAAACGGGTACATGATTTATTTTTGGGTTGCCTAGATACACCTTCAGTCCAAATTTCATCCCTTAACTACAAAGAACTTATAAGTTATAGTCAAATATGTAAAAGGCGACAGACAGACAGACAGACAGACAGACAGACTCCGAAGTGATTCCATAAGGGTTTCGTTATTCCTTTGGAACGAAACCCTAAAAAGGGAAAAAAAAACCGGAAACTCGCATTTCCGAAACAGAAACTGAAACTTACACATCGAAACCAAACAACTTATTCTTTGGAAATTTGTCATCGCCAAAAAATAACGCATAACTTGTCGTTTATTCGAACTTCAGCGAGAACTACAATAGGGATGAGTCACATTTTTCAATAAGAAAAATACGTTCCACATAACGACAAAAAAACCGACATCATAACGACTATCGCAATACAGGCTCCGTTAAGTGAAAATTGTCGTTCAATAAAAACTACTATCGCAATAGGGATGAATATTTTTTTATCAATTAATTTTCATTTTATTTTTAGGGCTTCGTTCCAAAGGAATAACTAAACCCTTATAGAATCACTTCGAAGTCCGTCTGTCTGTCTGTTTTTCATTTTATTACTTCATTGGAATGTACATTAAAATGAAAATCTTTTTTAGTACTTAATACATTAAATATAGTGAAATAGATTTCATTAATTACAGCTTGTATACAATTTTTTCTTAAATCTAAATATAGGATAGGAAAGGGCTTAGCGAGAATTAATTTATAGTGAAGTTGTATTGCACTTTTAAAGACAGACAACTTTGGAATTGATCTTAATTAATTCAACTCGTATATTTTGAATTCGAATTCCGTTTTTAAAGATCAAAATTTCTTAATATCTTCTTTTTGATGATCTCATTGACCGTCGAAAACTTTATTTAAACTACTAGCTGTACCCGTTCCGCCTTGCTACGAATAAAATAAATCAAATTTAAAAAAAGTCACAGGGTCACCCTTTTTTTACAACTTTGGAGCTACATACCTTTCCATCGTTTTGAATCGTGGACAATACAATTGAATAGCAGACAAGCAAGTTCTCTTTCACAAAAAATAAAGCTTAAGATATTGGTAATATCAGCACCGATTACCTGAAGCCTACGACCTTCTTTGATCGTAAGTTTTCAATGATTATTCCAGCAAGGAGCCATTGGACCGAAAGGAGTCCTAATAAGGCCAAATGCATCAATGTCTTCACAGATGGTTGGAAACAAGGTCAGGATGTAGGCGCAGGAGTTTTTTACGCGACTCATAACCTGCTCAGCATCTATAGACTTTCAGACAGTTGCAGGATCTTTCAGGCTGAATTGTTAGCCATTCTAGAATTCGATGATATTCGACGGAGATCTTCGCGGGCTTCTCTAACATCTCTTCTAGGGACACAAAGGCTATTATCTGCATGGACAAGCGGGCGACACTTAAATTGCTCAGCTGTAGGACGATTACGTCTAAGATGGTTAGCGATTTCTACAAAGCATTATAGCAGCTCTTGAGTAGGTAATCCTATGTTAAGTTCTGGGTCATCAGGGCATAGAGGTGAGTGAGGTTGCAGACGCTATAGCAAAGGAGAAGGCAGCAAATCCCTCAGAAATTGTGCACACAGCGGTCGCAATCAAACACTACTTCAAAATATTCGACACTAAACTCTTCAAAAAGGCTGGCGTTAGATGGAAGCAGAGTTCATCTTGTCGCATCACCTAAATCTTTTGGCCGTTTTAGTGCCTACAGGTTTTAAAGTTTCCCATGGTCAAATCCAGCTTGTTGATTGGCACTGGTTATTGCGCCATCACGCTTTGAAGATGGATTTAATCCCATCGAACACCGAAACTGTAGGAACTCATCGGCTAGCGAAGCGCTAGAGCATGTGCTATGTTTCCGCCCAGCGCTAGCCAAAACCACATTCCAGACGTTAGGCAACCACTTCCTCAACTCGTTGGGTGAAGCGGTAAGCCTCAAGGTAAGTCAACTTGTGAACTACGCTATCGCAACCAAGTCCTTACCAGGGATAAATGGGTGTTAAAATTTTTATACGAACTGTAAGTCGGTGTAGTACACAATGGACCTACAGGTCTATGTGATTGGCGATTAAGCGACACCACGTAATCTTGGGAATATTTTAAATGCCTTTCATGGATTTAAAAACTCACTAGCTGTATTCAAGCCTCTGACTGTTTTGTTAAAACCGGAAAGGAAAAATATGGAAGATCAAAAAAACTGAACTATTATCATTTTCTGTGACAGCATGTTCCACTAAAGGAGTTGCGTGAACTAGAGTGAACTAAAAAATCGAAAACTTCAACTTTCCGGCGAAAATATAGAAGCAGTGTTCTAGAACCCCGATAAACTTCCAAGTGGGCATTGGACGAAAGGAAAGTCAAAAGAAACTTTTTTGACATTTTTTGAAGAGAATGCAATTTGGAGAGATAATTTCCAGGCTGGAGAAACTTTGTTAAATTAACGGTCTCTATCCATCCGTGACATCTTCGGACACGTTGAGAAATTCCCTCCAAAAATCACGAGCAGTTTGTAAGTAAGCAAATAGGATCTTCATCCTTCAGATTTGAATGACTAACAAATTCTCTGTCACTTTAGCTCAACGACAACGCGACGCACGACTTAATTCATTAAAATTCAAAAATCCCGCACTCATCCCCGGATGCAATGTCTCTGCAAAAACATCCACGTATGGAAATCCTTAACAACAACAAAAACAACAAAGTTCCAATAAAAATTCCATTTGTTAAACCGGTCACCATTTGCATACAAAATTGTCACTCATTCCACACTGTGGTCGGTCCACGTGTGTGTAAACACACGCAGGACGAGTTGGAAGGGTGCAAGGACATCACCTGCAGCACACACGTACCACCCTGAAACAATAAAGCCCGTTATCTTTCAAAAATGATGCTTCCCAGGATGGGGTTGTGTTTTTTTTTTTTTCGAGTGTGAGTATGTGTTTCAAACTGCCAGACAGACAGAGAGTAGTGGGGTGGCAATGCAAATAGGGAAGTCATTTGCGAAGTGTAATTCACTGGGATCTATCCGTGGAATAAAATTTTCACCAAAAAAGAGCATAGTAGACCGGCGACGTGTGGAGGGGATGAAAGAGGAAATTTGAATTTCTGTTCAACACAACACACGGGCGCTAGGTGTGAATGTGAAGAGGAGAATGGTGAATCGTGGCTTAATTAAAATTCGTATCCGTCCAGAAGTTGCAGGGAATTGATACAGATAATCAGAGGGAAATCGAATTTTTAGTTGTTGTTGTGATTTTTTTTTTTTTTTTGTATTTACTGTGGAAATGGAATTGAATGCAATTGCGATGAGAAAGAAGGGCTGCGGAATACAAACTTCGTTGAAGCGAAGGACGGAACTCTGAGTGCGAATTTATTCTTTACGTTTAGCTTTTACGTATTGTATTTTTAATAAACTTCAGTCGAAGCCCTCTAAGTCGAATTTTCACGCTATATCAGAATTAGTTCGAGTTAGAGGGATTAATAATTTTTTTTGTCCAAAAGCCTTTATTTTATTCCAAAGAGTACAGAAAAACACAGGAAATTACTTAAAAAAGCTTGTAATTTTGGATTGAGTCTTCGATTGGAGACTGAACCCTTTTACGAAAAGTTTTAAAAAGGCAGTGTTGGACCTCATCCGGACTCTCAATGCATTCACTAAATGCAGCTTAAAAACATCTCAGATATTGAACTGTTTTTATATTAAAAGCGAATTGTTTAAGGCCAATCAACAACACATAATATGAATAAGCAGCGAAGTTATGCATGCAGTGTCGGACGACTGTATGCACAGATAACCTATAGCCCATTTGTGGTTGTATGTAGACGACGATCATATGGCCCTAGACGACAATTGTGTTCGCCCAACATGATTGTTCTTCGAGAACCATTGGCGAATAGCTCCAATTTTCTCATGTTCTTTGGGTTCGATGTTTGCCGTGTAGGTCGCCATGTAAGTCCTCATTCTCGCTGTGAGCATTCTCTTTCTTTCTTTCATAGGTAAACAATAATAAGGGCAACCACATGCGCTTTTTCCGGCGTGATTGCACTAAAACATGAAATGAAAGGTGTTCGTCGTCCAGTGCCAAACTGAGAGAGAGTCAGAGCATGCAATACAAGTTGCGAGAGGACATTTTTTCTTTAGTTTTTTGCTAAAAAAAAAATTCGACTTAGAGGAATTAAAAATAGACCAAGAGTCAAAAAAAAATTATTCGAATAAGAGGGCTTTTCGACTTAGACGGCGTTCGACTTTGAGGGCGTTCGACTTAGAGGATGGATTTTTTGTGGAAAATTGAAGGGAATGCCAAAATATGGCGACCAAATTCGAATAAGAGGGCTTTTCGACTTAGAGGGCGTTTGACTTTGAGGGCGTTCGACTTAGAGGATGGATTTTGTATGGTAAATCGAAGGGAATGCCAAAATATGGCGAAATATGGCCCCTCGAGTTAGAGGGCTCTTCGACATAGGGGGCGTTCGACTTAGAATGTACGAAACACGACTTCGAATGTATTTTTTAAGGCAAATATTTCTTAGGATATGAGTAGAATTTTGGAAGCACTTGGATGACCGTAGTCAGAAAAATGACTAGTTATGTAGTAATTTTTTTTTGTTCATAAAAGAAACACGAATAAATTTTCGTGTGTAGACTCTACTTGTAGTCGTAAACTAAATGTTGCATTTAATGACTGTCTTCGTTATATTTTCAAGGTTCCTAGATGTTAAAGTGTTAGTCAAATGAAATCCTGGTTTTATTCCAGAAAACATACTTAAATTCAAGGTTCGGAAATGCTCACTCACGAGGGAGCATGAAACAGCTCGTGAGCTCTTAAACTGCTCACGAATGAATAAACTCCTACTTGCGAGCGAGTCAATGAGTGTGTGTTTATTGTATTCGCTCGAGAGTGAATCGAAGTGTCGAAAACTTGCTGTGAGCCTCCCTCTTTTTTTTCTTCTTCTTCTTCTTTTTTTTTAAATATTGCTCACACAGTTCTCAACGAGTCGAGTAAACGCCGATACTGGAGAAGAGATTCAATTTGTCTCCAACATCAGCGGCATCAAAATATTTGGGTGGCACTTCTGAAAAATATGGCAAATTAGAAGGTTTCAAATGATTTCAAATCATCACACACTGGAGCCCCTACATACTGGAGTTTTAGACTATTGGAATCGATGTTACAAACATGATCAAGAGCTTTCACAACTTGCTCAAGTTGCTCTTGCTGTCCCCGCCACTCAAGTATAAGGTTGTCAAATATCTCCCTTTCGCCTTTTGTCTTTTGAATTTTCCGGCTATGTACAAAGCGCTACAAAGCTCGTATCTGGCAATACATCATTTGAGACGTCTTGACATAACCTACAAAACGACGCTATGCATGATTAGTTTGGATACGAGCTCTGTAGCACTTTGTACATAGCCGGAAAATTCAAAAGACAAAAAGGCAGAAAGGAGATATTTGACAACCTATCATCTGTACAGGGTGCATTTAGCGCACCTTCCACCATATTGACTAAGTTGAGAACAAAACTTTTAAAAAACTCGCTCACGAGAAAGAGTTTTCGAAATTTCGATTCACTCACAAGCGAGTACAATAAGCACAACACTCATTGACTCGCTCACGAGCAGAAGTTTTAAAAAATTTCAAACGAAAAATACACTTGCTCACGAACAATTTACGATTGTGATTTTTATTTAAATGCTCGCGAGCGAGTGCATTGTAGAATTTTTCGCTTTGTTGTGCTCACTCACGAGTAGCTCGTGAGTGGGTATTTCCGAACCCTGCTTAAATTATAATGCCAGAAGATTATCTTTCGAATGAAGTAAATTTTATATCAATTTAAACAAAAATCATCTTTGTTTTATTCCTATTCAAAGTTCTATACCTCTAAGAAAAAAAAACAGCGCATGTAAGCCTTCAAGCATTTAAGTTTTTGCATTTAATTTTCTTTCTTTCTTTTACTTTAAAGTGTTCCGAGAAAATAAGCATTATGTTCCCGGTTTTTACGTGTCCCATTATTGCTTTAAGCTACTGTAAGTAGTTTTCAGATTGCTTCTTATTCAGTACTCAACGACCTTCGAAGTTTGCTTTTTCAGCGTGTGCCAGATTCCAATCACCTCGTAACTGCATTCCTTGCCTTAGCTTTTATGCAGAATCTTGAAGAGCTTCAACACGGCATGAATTTCAAGGTTAATGTTTTACACAAACTACCAGTCTGAAGCAAAGGAGACTGATGGCCTTAAAATTTGGCTTCTGGTGGTCTCATCGTCGATGGGGAGTCAAATTTGGAAAACACCAGACTGTTTTCCTTTATTTATTTATTTTTTTTCTTGAATGCAAGTCTTTTTCCTTTGTTTTTCTTTTTTTTTTTGTTTACATGTGGACAAACATCAACAAACTTCTCAGAAAAAGATCCTCGAGTGAGGTCTTCTGTATGTACGACACTGTTTCCAGCTTTTCATCCAAATGTGGCACCCCTTCCTGGTTTCCTTCTCATCCGTTTCGGAACCTTGTTTTACTCGCCTTAAGGTCAATCTGGTCAAATGGTTCCACATCTTGAATTCCATACTCGCAAAAACGATCGACTATCCGACGGTTCACTCTTAAAGTCGCCCCTGTGCCAAAAACTTCACCCCAAATTTAAGTCGTCCTTTCTCTCACGATGTCCACATTCATCACCGTCCACAACAACCCCCCGCCACCTCATAAAGGGCACTCTGCCATTTGCTCTCCCTTCACCCCGCACAAATTGAATAAATAAGCCCGTCCTGCGTACCGTCAAAATTGGTCAAAAAAAAATAAAAGCAAAACCCCGAAAAACTTTCCCAAATAAACTAGGCTACCAATTCGATTTGGTTCGGATACAAGTGTCTGTGTATCTTAATGCCAACAAAATTCGACCAACCCCTATCCCCCAGCAGCACCCTCATCTCGATTCGGTTCCGGGCCGCAAACGAGGACACTGCGTACATGTGGATTATTCAACCTCAGTTTTGGCCAATTGCCAAGTGGAACACAGGAAAACTTTGAACTCAAGCCATGCGAGTTGATTGTGTGTGAAGTTCGAAGCGAATTGACGCGAAGTGCCGGCGCTCACCTTCTGTCCGTGTCGTGTGCTTGTGTGTCCAGGGTATCTTTAAGATTCGATTTGGTTTTGTTCGAATGTGTGTATCGACGGCAGTTAATTGGAGATTGACGGTTTGCCACCGCGCCGTCCGGAATCATTAATTATTACGGTTAATGGAGTCGGAAAGATTTAATGAGCGGGCATGACCAGCGGTGAGTAGAGAGGGAACCTATGTGCTATGGCCGAGTGAGCCATTCAGTTGGAATTAATGGTGTTGCTATAAATTTGTAAAATATACGACTGTTTTTGGTGTGGCGTGACGTTATGCAATGCATGTGCATACTGGCAGGTGAATGGTGCAGCAATAAGGACGGCTTGGGGAGAAAATTGCTCGGACTTGTTCAACCTAGGGAACTCAACTTGGAACTCTTTAAGGACTCGTACTTACTAACTTTCTTACTTAATAGGCATTTAACCCTTGGAGGGTCTATGCCTGAGCCAAAGCCGCCTTCCAACGTTGACGGTCCCGGGCATGCTGCTTCCAGTCCGGAAGACCAAGCTGTTTTGCATCCGCGATCACTTGACCTCAGTGCCGGAGGTTCGGTCTCCCTCTTCTTCTTAAGCTAGGAGGCTCGGATTCGAAGACCCTTTCAGCTGGAGCGTTTGTGTCCATGCGCTCGATGTGGCCGAGCCACTGTAGTCGATGGATTTTTGCCTTCCGGACTATATCCACATCTTTGTACAGCTCATAAAGTTCGCTGTTATGTCTTCTCCTCTATTCGCCTTCCTCGCAGACTGGACCGAATATCCGCCGTAGAATTTTTCTTCGAAGGAGCCAAGTATCAGCTCTGCAGTCCTGCTTAACGTCCAACTTTCGGATCCATACAGTAGGACTGGCAGGATAAGAATCTTGTAGAGCATGACCTTAGTTCTTCGAATCAGGAGATTTTTTTAAGGACTCGTTAAAAAAAAAACTTCGTCATAATAAACGCACCGTAACACGTTTCACAGCGAGACAAAGTCAAAACACAAAAGGCCCTTTCTGCTATTGCTAATTTGCTTCTATCGAACAGTCGATACTAGGGCCTAAAATTTTTAAATGAGAAAGAAATTAAAAAACAAACTTTTACACAGCTCCCTACTCTAAGAACATTATTTTGGATTGGCGAATCCGACAACTGTGCAATGTGGTTAACACTTCTACTGCACAAATCCAGAAAGCATCAAATTTGTTGGCACGATTTGCGAAGCATTCCGCATCGATGCGTTTAGGAACTCGGCCAAAGTGTTGGAAGGAATTGAAAATATTTTTAGCCATGTGACGAATAGAAATGGACACTAGAATGAAAACTTTTTTTTGTTTTTTGAATAAAATGAAACTATTTCAGTTTTTTGGTTTTTTTTTTTTGTATTCAAACAACTATTTAAAGCCCCTGTCATTCTCGTTGACTATGAAAAAAATATACCGCAGCTTCACCTAGAAGAATAATCCAACCGCATTGCACTTCACCCGCAATTCCCTCCCCCCAAGTGGATCTAATCACTGCGACACATGAACGACCGCACATCACGTCCCAAAAACGATTCACTGCCGATCAAGTGCACTTGACTTTCGATGTTGCTCTGATTCGCTCGCGTGTCGTCTCGTTACGCGCACTTCAAAACACGCACCGTTTTTTTATTCGGCTCTGCGGTATAATCGCTTCAAAGCCACACCGGTCCTAGAACCAAACACCACAGATGCATTTTCTGTGATGGCGTGAGAGCAAGATGCGATTATAATTGCCCCGGCCGATAGGCGTTTAGTTCGATACAAATACACAAAAAATGTATCTCGAGCATCATCGTCGGCGCCGAGGCAGCGATTTACGATGCACTCGAATGCATTCAGAAAACAATCGCACCTGCAGCTGCACCATAACGAAGGAGATGCGCTGGTGTTTGAGTGCAATTTGGATGCATTCGCCGTCATGTTGCGGTTGGATGCAAGCAGATCGGGGAGACTGACGCTGAGGTTGGGAGATCGAATTTTGTAGAATCCATCGGTTCATTAGCGACGCCCGCCTGTGTGGTCACCTAAATGCGAGGGGTGTCATGTTTGGAATTGGTTTGACGTTTCTTTGACATTTCGACGTTCGCAGAGACGTGGGTGTGTCCTAGTTTTCGAGGGATTTCGAATTTAACGGTGTAGATTGCAATTTACCTGGTGCATCTCATGCTGCGGTTGGAAGTTTAATTTGTTTTCGAGTCGACGGTGGGCGGGTAATGGGAAAAGTTTATGTTGACGATGAAGTGCAGAAGACAAGCGTATAATTGAGAGCTCTGATGGATTTGGTAAAGCTTCTAGCATCAGGCTTTATCTGTGGAGGAGGGTTTTTTGTTGGTTCAAACGTAGTGAAACTCTTGATACGATAGAATTGTTTCCACCAAAAATAATAGAAGCGAATAAAATAATTCAGGTCGCTCATGAATCCCATGAGTGTCAAACTTAACACATTTTTGCTATAATTTAATACCCACTCAAAGCCACTGCATTCCCAAGCATCCATCATCCTCCAAGCATGTTCTCACGCCCATAAGCACCCCTCATTTGCATCTCTCACTCACGCATTGCAGATCCATAAAACAAAAGCAAACAAAATTGGCGAGCAACAAAACCGTTGCCAACCACATCAACAAACCCACACCTCCACCTGATGTCGCACACCACTTAAAATTCTCCGCACACCTGACCGCGTGCTAATCACTCGGGCAAAGCGTCGAGCGTCAACAGCTTCACATGGCCGCCAATTAATTTCCGCTCCAAGACGGAGGAGAACCTTCCGAGTGATGCACTCGCACATCGTCGGTGGCGAACGACCCCACCGCGAACGTGTCTGGATGGATAGGCATACCGCTCGGTGCTGTTGAGAGTTTACAACTGAAAATGTTGCTGAGTTTGATGCGAGTCTATTTGGGCGACTGCAAGTGTTGCAGACACATGCTGTTGGGCATGGGGAAGGGAGCCTCTGAAAGAGGGAACATGCGCGTTGGAGAGGCGACTTGTCGGCTCTTTTGAGCGAGAGGTGTGAAAGTGTCGTGAAAGAAAAGTAGCACGGGCTCTGAAGAGAGCTACGAAAGAGAGACGGGTTGTGGTCAGTGTTGCCGAGAAAGCAGTGGAGGCTGAGATGGGCTGTAGTGGAATGTGAGTGCCTATTTTAAAAGCAGAAAAAAAATGAACTCATTTACTTAGACTGGAGAATCTGAATAAAGAATATTTGACGGAACAGTAAGTAAAGGGTCAACTCATTCTTCTAGTTAACCTCAAAGCGACCGTCAATCCACTCTCATGTGGTTCATTTGTCGTACTTGTGAACTGCAGAAATATGGATCGGAGAATCTGAACATTCAGGGTCGCTCTTTTCGGCTTCGACATAAAAATACAGTCGAAGCCCTCTAAGTTGAATTTTCACGCGATATCAGAATTAGTACGAGTTATAGGGATTTTTCGAAAAATTCGAGTTAGAGGGATTAATAATTTTTTTTGTCTAAAAGCCTTTATTTTATTCCAAAGAGTATACATGCAAGGAAAAAACACAGGAAATTACTTTAAAAAACTTTTAATTTTGGACTGAATCTTCGATTGGAGACTGAACCCTTTTACGAAAAGTTTTAAAAAGGCAGTGTTGGACCTCATCCGGACCCTCAATGCATTCACTAAATGAAGCTTAAAAAAATCTCAAATACCTCAGCAAATTGTTTAAGGCCAACCAACAACACATAATATGAATAAGCAACGAAGTTATGCATACAGTGTCGGACGACTGTATGCACAGATAACCTATAGCCCATTTGTGTTTGTATGTAGACGACGATTATGTGGCCCTAGACGACAATTGTGTTCGCCCAACATGATTGTGCATCGAAAACCATTGGCGAATAGTTTCAATTTTCTCATGTTCTTTGGGTTCGATGTTTGCCGTGTGGATCGCCATGCAAATCCTCATTCTCGCTGTGAACATTCTCTTTCTTTCTTTCATAGGTAAACAATAATAAGGGCAACCACATGCGCTTTTTTCGGCGTGATTGCACTAAAAAATCATGGGAACATGAAATGAAAGATGCTCGTCGTCCAATGCCAAATCGAGAGAGAGTCAGAGCATGCAATACAAGTTGCGAGAGGACATTTTTTGTTTAGTTTTTTACTAAAAAAAAAAATTCGACTTAGAGGAATTAAAAATAGACCAAGAGTCAAAAAAAAATTATTCGAATAAGAGGGCTTTTCGACTTAGAGGGCGTTCGACTTTGAGGGCGTTCGACTTAGAGGATGGATTTTGTACGGAAAATTGAAGGAAATGCCAAAATATGGCGACCAAATTCGAGTTAGAGGGATTTTCGACTTAGACGGCGTTCGACTTTGAGGGCGTTCGACTTAGAGGATGGATTTTGTATGGAAAATCGAAGGGAATGCCAAAATATGGCGAAATATGGCCCCTCGAGTTAGAGAGCTTTTCGACATAGGGGGCATTCGACTTAGAATGTACGAAACACGACTTCGAATGTATTTTTTAAGGCAAATATTTCTTAGGATATGAGTAGAACTTTGGAAGCACTTGGATGACCGTAGTCAGAAAAATGACTAGTAATTTTTTTTTTGAGCAGGTAAGAAAACACTTGAGCAGATACCAATTGTATGAACAAACTGAATTTTAAAACTATTAAAATTGATCTAAATTTGGAAAAAGTCAAACAAAATTGCTTCAAATGGTCCGTCGGCTTCAATTCTTGAGTCAGCTTGATCTTGTATGGGTGTAAGCCTAGATCCTTATGCCAAGTACGCCATTATGTGGTCTGAGCGATGCCCAGCTCTTGAAAACGAAGTGGAATTAACTGATTTGGATCATTTGCTATGGACGCCTGAACGGCAGCGATATTTTCGACGCTTCGACCAAACCGTTGTCTCACTGCTACGGCAACACAACACGACAACGAGACTCAAATGTTTGCCCCAAACTTTTTATTGCCTGTCTACTACGGCGGGAATCATGGCCGAAAATTGGAGTTAGCACTCTTAAAGTTGCGGTCACGAATTTTAGCAAAAAATTTTTATAACGTCTGCAGCTCATTCGTGAACTTTACCATGAAAATGTTGAGTTTACTGAATAAATTGACAATGACAGTTCGATGATTAGTGAAAGAGTGCGTTCACAAATTAAACTTAAAGCTGTCAAGTCCATAATGGAAAACCCTTTGATAACTTGTTGATTATTAACGACTGCTCTAAGACTAAATTTCTTTCTGTTCTGACTCGGAACTTTTCTGTCAGCCTGCCTACTTAACCTAAAACTCAATTCTAAGCCCACGTTCTTGATGCTCCAGAACTGAACTAAATGTTCGAAGAAAAATCGTTTGGTATCAGTGTCATAAGCAAACATTCATAAAACGACTTTAAACAAAAAATAAATTACAGCACAAGAAGAGCTTAAGAATTAAGAGCTCTTACCTTTGCGTTTTAAGTCCCTGGCAGAAACAATAACGATTCATAATTGCTTGAAAAGGAGGCCCAGGTCCACTTCAGACTGTAGCGCCGCACAAAGAAGAAAAAAAATTGCTTGAAAATACAGTGAAGTCCTTGTCTTTGACACGAGCAACCTTATTGTTGCCACTGAGCTCGGATCAGTGGCAGATCAGTGGCAATAATAAGTGGACGTTTTCCCGATTATCAACTGCTCCCTGAAGATTGTAATTGAATGTCCAATTACAATCTTCAAGCTCTAAAATTCAGAGCTCCAGACAGTGAAATCCTGAAATGTGACAAGGCGCATGATATACTCACGATTGAGTTTCAAATGGCTTAGATCCATAAAAGTCCTAGTTCACCAATACCCATGATTCTCTCAAGCTATCCATCACCTTCACAACACTAGCTCTTTTAACCTTTTCATGACCACGTCCGATTTCAGCAGCAGGGAAAATATTTTTTTCGATTTACCAAAAAAGTAAAAGATCCCGAACATTCTTTTTGCACCAGAAGACATCTGATGCAGACTTGAATGGTGGAAAATCGAGTTTTAGAATAAAATGACTACAGTTTTACTGTAATTGCGCCAGACTTACCAAGTTGTCAGTAGATGAAACTCATGTTGTACAGGAAAACACTGAGCATGAAAGGGGTAAGACTTCCAAAGCTTTCCCAAACACCCCCTGATTTAAGGATCCACAACAATATTGCTGGTGTCATGCAAGAATTCCTCATGGCACTTAACTGAAGGAATTCCCTTCTGACAAACGATGTTATGACAAGATAAATCCCCAAGCATCCGCGAATTGAGCGATCCCATGGACCACATCCAATTTAATATCCCTCATCCGAAAACCCCTTTAGCAGTCATCGGCATCTCGATTAACCACACGTATGTTTATCTCTGTCCGGTCAGCGGTTAAGTGCGAGGGATTAACTGCTCGTAAATCATCGTGAAGTGTCCCTCACCCGGCCCGCCCTCATATTAACACCGCAATTGAGTGATTGGCCATTTGTCATGGTGAAGTATCTGCCGATGTCGTCGCCGGATCGGTGACGTTAATCACCCTGTGGAGTTATGCAACGGTTAATTACATCAAAGGTAACCGCAAACATCCGACCGACCACCCACTCACAGAATGGCTGCAGATATTGGAAAAGATTTACATACAAATCCTGTTTCTCATCCTTCCATGTGGTGAATTGATTTTCCAGCCCAAAAGCAACTGCAGAAACATGAGACTCTTGATTAGTTTGCCAGTCATCCAGCCGCAATCCTCCTCCGCACATACACACAGACCGTTGGGGTATCATATCTTGAATCTAACGATTCAATTAGATTTTATTTTCCTAATTGACTTTGTCTGGGTGTTATCCTGTTTCAAGCGACAGCAGGGAATGTTTCGTGTTAATGCCACGTCCCGCAAATGGAGGATGCATGACGGGTGCCAGGACTTTTGCTGGGTTTTATGTAAAATTTGTATTTTAAGAGAACTTTGCTGAGGGAATTTTCTTCTTCTAAATTTGTTTATGTTGTTGTGTTGAAGTTTTTGAGTGGGACTTATGTTAGACGGAGTTGTTTTTTCTCTCTGTGTGAGTGTATGCTTGGTGTTGTTATGTAAATTTAATTTTTGGGACTCCGCCACCTCGTGGCGTCAAGGATTAAGTGCAAAAGTTGCAGCGGTTGTAAGTCAGAGTCGTAGTCGGAGTCGGAGAAAGTGTCGTGCTGCAGGTTGGATGGTGAATTTTTGTTGCACTTGAAGTTTGTCGGCAAACAGTGGTGAAGTAATTAATTGGGGGTGCTGATGTTTACCGGGCCCAAAGAAGAGATGGGTGGGAAATTTATAGGATCGAGTTGAGGGTGACTAGTGTTGTGTATTTAAGATTTGGAATGAAACTCGAGTCTTAAATGCTACAATTCATTTTAATATTGTTTTAGTAAAAAAACTGAACAATGTGGTTGACAGAAAAAAGAAAGAGAGAAAGGAAAAAGGAAATGGAGTCCGAAGAAAAGGTAATGCTGCGTCTTCCCCGAAGTTGGCCTTATTTCGGGCGCTGTTCATTAATACGCAACAACTAGCAACAGTTGTGATGGGACTGGTTATGGGGGATCTCCCACAATAAATTTTAAATGATTTTCGGTTACAGCCACTTACTTAGCTTTCTTTGGACATTAGCAAAGCCTTCTACTAATCTCACTATGTGTATGCATGCGAAGGAAATTTGTTTTTATCCTTTAATTCAACAATAGACGCATATGCGAAAAAGATCCGAATCCCTGGCTTGGGTCATAATTCAAAGAATTCCTAGGTTAGGTTGATTTGCTGACAATACAAACCCTGCCTTACTCAATTTACAGTCTATTTTCCTTTAGATTGACTAAAGGACATTAAAAATG
Source organism: Syritta pipiens (assembly GCA_905187475.1). NCBI lineage: Eukaryota > Metazoa > Arthropoda > Insecta > Diptera > Syrphidae > Syritta > Syritta pipiens. Next base: position 90,281,663 of record LR994571.1, read on the forward strand.
AATCTCTTGTATAATCTAATATGACAATAGTTACATATAATTGTGGTGGGTTTTCCTAATCACCCAACTCATATGTTACATACGGATTTCCTCACTTACTCGGATGCCACACTGAGCTCTTAACCCACCTCAACCAATACTTTCAAGTTCACAGTTCCTGTCAAAATATAAAACAAACATTCTTTAAAATCCTTAAAACTTTCTACGATTTAACAAATTACTTAAAAACAAAAACCACATTAATCCAAATTCACCAATTCACCACCGCCCTTCCGATTCCGTCAAATGACAAGTTAATTTATATCGACCCTACTCAGAACAAAAGACACAATCCACTGACAACGTAAATTAACAGCGGATAACAATAAACAAACTCATTTTGTTAATTTACCCGGGCTACATCCGTGGGAGGAACGTTTTTTCCCCCACTCGCCTTTATTTGCCTCCCAACGGAGTTTACACAAAAAAAAGTTATGGACGACAAGACCACAATGCCACCGATGAGCTGAATTAATTTGAGAGGCCATAACTTTCTAGACATACCAAACAATCCATCCCACAAAAAAGAAAAAAAGAACGGCAACAATATTAATGGAAAATAATGGAAAATCGTTAAAAGAGTTGTCGACAGGAGTCGACTCCATTGAATCGCAATTAATGACGATGTAATGGAGGAGTATACGCATCAATTACGTAATGCGTGTGTGTGGTCCTGAGTGGTCTTTTTTTTTGTGATGATTCCTCGGAATTTTTAAATGAATGTTTTAAAATCCATTTAAAGTGAAGAGCATTCAGGAACAGGAACTGCAGTCGATGGATTGCAAATTCTGTAATTCTGGGTTAATTTATTTTCAGAGGGATCTCTGGGGGCTGAATTAATCCTCGTAATAAGACTTCATTCATGGCTTTAAATCTTTGTGCTGATGAAATTCTTAGAATGCTTCTGAAGCAAGGCTTCAAAAAAAAGCTTAGACCTGTGCCTTTCAATGTCTTTAGGTCCAGTTTTGGCTTTTTTTCCGAATCTTTCAATTCGAGAAAAAAATGGCAGTAAATATTTTAAAGAAAGGACTTTGGAAAGACTTTTGAATTGAAGTTAAAAGGAGGAAAGAAAGATTCAATTTAGGAATTTATTCCAGAAAGAAGGTCTTTAAAAGGAAAACTCAACGAAGAGAGAGATTTGAGAGCTGAGAAAACCATTTTAGGGTTTTTAGTAGGCCACAGATTTAAAACTTAAAAAATTCCTATGAACAGCTGCCGCTATATGCATAGGAAGGGTAAATTGATGTAAATTCAAGCAGTTGAAAAGGAAAAGAGATCCAGTGCGGTCACGTTTAAATAAATATTTAAATAATCTAAAGTTTGTGTTGTTATTTCAATTAAGTAATATAACTTTCGTACTATAGGTTTTCGCTTCTTAGCCCAGCCATGGACTTAGGACTCAGTTAAAATGAAAAATTTTGTATCAGAGAAGAGAAATTAAGTTCTTCGCTCCTTCAAAAAATTAATCATTGCCCTGCTTCTAAGTATTTTTAGCAAAGGATCAAGTTGAAGGATGTTCCAAAGGCTGCAAATGATTTCTTCTTCTTCTTCTTTGTGTGGCGCTACAGTCCGGGGTGGACCTGGGCCTCCTCTAGCAACTTCCTCCAACCAGCACGATCCCGTACCATCTGCCTCAAGTGACGTACACCGAGTTGGTTCAAGTCCTTCTCTACCTGTGTACGCCACCTTAGACGCGGGCGTCCTCTACTGCATTGTCCCATAGGTTCGGAGTCGAAGATTCTTCGGGCCGGAGCTGTGCTGTCCTTTCGCTCTACACTGGCTAACCACCGTAGGTGTTGGATTTGTAGACGCCTGGCCAGGCGCATGCCGCCGTACAACCTGTACAGTTCGTGATTGAACCTTCACCTCCAGTAACCATCAATGCAAACAGGATCAAGGATCGTTCGCAGAACTTTTCTCTCAAAAAGGCCAAGGGCTTCTTCATCCGCTTTTGACAAAGTCGATGTCTCCGCGCCATAGTACAGGACTGGGATGACCAGGTTGTTATACAAAGCCGTCCTGATTTTCCGAGAGAGGGTTCTATTACTCAATTGCCTCTTGAGCAAAAAGAAACAGCGATTGGCAAGAGTTAAAGCTGCAAATGATTTAACATTTTCTTTTTCCAACATAATTTTGAGAGCATGTCATAGAAACTACTTGCAATACTTGAAGCAGTTGTCTTTTGGAGTCATTTCCCTCCAACCTTTTAATTGAATTGGGTAAACGAAATACGAAATTGCAGCCTCCTAATTTTTTCAAAAATCAGAGTAAGAACCAACCTCACATCCTTTAAAGATTTCAATTCCATCTGGTCCCATTCCAATCCCCACCGGACACATCTTCGTCACAACAGAGATCCAGTCCGCACCTTCTCACCTCACAAAAAAAAGGACCATAACTTCCTTCACCTTAAAAAGAACTCCTCTCCTCATCCCTCGAAAAGCTAATTACGAAACAAATTTATTCGTGCACATCATCGTGCACAGGTAAATCTTTTAATGGATCCTGTTTACGTGTGTTCCTTGCACTTCACTCAAACGCACAGGACTATCAAGATGGTGGTTTACTTTAATTTTCCATTTAATGGGCTTGCATTAATTAAATCAGAAGACAATGTCCCGTTTACGTTAAATGAGCTAGACGCCTTAATTGGGTAGTGCGGTTTGCTCAGAGGAGGACGTCTTAGTGGGGTGGGTAAAGAGAAGATCCTTAAAAGTATGCTGCTCGCCGTCAATGTAAATGAATTGCGTCCTTTTTAAAAGTTGAGGCGAACGGTGGAATGTCTTAGATCCAAGTTTGTTGAGGGCATGAGGTGTTTGATTAAAAAAAATGTTAATGACCGGTGGAGAGTTTGCCTTTTTTTTTCAAGTTTTGTACGAGAATGGAGGAAGGGATGTGTAATCAGGCCAATCTCTGATAAAAGTGGGGGAAAAGATTAGAGCTAACGACTTAGAAGTGGTCGTGCATTCTTCATGGGGTCTTGGAAATGCTACAAAAGTTTTTTAATCTCGTGCAAGTCTTGTTATCAATCCGAGGGTCAGAGTTAAAGGGACTGCTTCTAATTTTTAGTATCAGAATTAGTCCTTTTTTTCGACCTTTAGGTCTTAAAGACGATTACCTACCTTTCACCTGGGCACGCGTACGATAACTTTGAAAAAATGAGAAGGGTATTTTGTGCAAGGGTCAAAAACTAGCAATCTTTTAACTTAGGGGGAAGTCTATCTCGTCTCGTTTAGAAGCTAGAGTCGATTTAAGAAAAGATTAATTAACATGAAAGAAGAAATTATTGAAAAACAACGGCAGAACTTAAAATGGAGTACTGCACCAGTTTTGAAAGCCAGTATCTTGTTCTTTAATTCTGCATTTAAATTTTTTTCAATGCGTTCATATTTTTTAAAAAATCATGCGGTCAAAGTCAAAATTTTAATAAAAAAAAAAATTGGAAACGTTAAGCCATTTTTTTGTCAAAATTTTGAAATATAGTAGTAAATTGACTCTTTGTAGTGGATGCGTATTTCGATTTTGAACCGAACACAAAACTAACTTTTTTATGTATGGTCCGCTTTAAGCATTTTTGAACAATGAAGTGCGTGCGCTAGATAGGTTTGCGGCCGTCTGTACTGATGCTGGGATAAAGGTTAACGTGGACAAATCCGAGGTGATGGTCATTTCCAGAACGCCTGTGCAATGCACTCTGCAGGTCAGCGGAGAAACAGATGGAGAAGTTCAAGTATCTCGTCGTCTTTTTCATGAGTGATGGGAGGAGCAATACTGAGCTTTCCTGTAGGATTGGCCAAGCTGGGTCATTTTTGAAACAGCTTGGAAGGTCTGTCATCAGGAAGGCCGAGCTTGGGGTAAAGACCAAGTTATCGGTGTTCAATTCGGTATTTGTTCCAACTCTCACCTAAGATCATGAAATTTGGGTAATGACCGAAAGAATAAGGTCGCGAATACAAGCTGCCGAGATGAAATTTCTGCGTGCTGTTGTAGGAGCTACTCGCCGAGATAGGCTGAGAAACACGACAGTGCGTGGAGAACTTAATGTTGAGCAGCTTCTTCTCCGAACGGAAAAATCCATACTTAGATGGTTTGGCCACGTGGCACGAATGACCCCTGCAGTACAACTACTGAGGCGTGCCTTGTATGCAACTCCGTCGGGTGGGCGACCGCTCGGTACGCTTGGGCATACCCGCCGAGGAGTTAGAGTCGGCGGCGGAGGATAGGGTTGACTGGAGATCTCTTTTGCGTGCCCTCGCAACACCTTTAGTGGAACATGCGGGCAAAGGAGATGATGATGATGATGATGATAGTAAGGGCCAAATACAAGTTTCTTTTTAAGTCTAACAAACACATCTTTCGGCTGAAATCGAAACAAAGGAAATCTGCAGATTATTCTGAGTTTTCATTGACTCTTTTCTTTTCGACTTATTAAAGAAAGTTTATAAGAACAAGAGTAAAAAAAAAAGCTGAGAGAATAAACAAAATCAACTTTTTCCCGTGCATTCAAGCTTCATTAGTAAGACCAAACATTCCCAACAAAACTTCGTTCAAGTGACTGCCTCGGCTGGCTTCACAGCGCATTCTACCACATGAATTTTCGAGGTCCTTGTTTTTAGTTTCGATCTGTACATCAGATTATTTGGATGATGTTGTTCAAGGATTTAACTTGAATCGTTTCCAGATTGTTGGCATAACATCGATCCTTCACGGTTCTCCTCAACAAGAAAGTCCAAAGTGGTCAAAACGCAGCTCCGGGGCGTTCAATTGTCATCCACAAGATGGCTGATTCCACGAATCTTTTACAAAAGCGTGCTTTAGGTACTCAGCATTTTCTGAATAGTTCCCAACCTGTTTCAAGCATAAAGCGACTCATTTGGCTCTGCAGAAGTATGATACTGACTTATTGTCAAGATTCAAGCAAAAAACAGCTGTCAGTGTCAAAATAAACTATGATTCAAAAAGAATTCACTATTTATTTATTTATTTATTCATTTTGTTAGTTATTCTTGGTTTCAAACATACTTCTGTCTTTTATCTCCTTCACAACGTTTTTAATTTCTTAATGCCTGGCTTAATCTAGTCTCTTCTTATCTCCTACGGGGTCCCTCAGAAAAGCAAGCTTGGTCCACTTTTGTTCTTATGGCTCCAATTTTCATAGCATTCATGCATTTACATTTTTTTTATAAAAAAAAACAAATGGTTGGTGCGAACACGTTTTACTTTCCCTACGACGGCTTTCCTAAGACCCAAGTCACAACACTTTGAACGTAGACTGACAATAAAGATCCCAAACTCTCTGCAAACATTACGACATCAGCATCAACTACCTTCATATCCCTCCATCTGTCAACAAAATTAAAATCCAATCATGTTACATTTGGCAAATATTCTCAATTTCAACTTTCAATCACCTGTCTGCCATAATTCACTTCCCGAATCCCTCAAATTAACAGACCTTCCGGCACAAAATCACCCTCCAAAAAGCACACACCATCCCTGACATCAACCCACCTGCCGAACAACTCTAATCACTTGACACACGACGCTAATCGTGTCCTCATTCAATTCCAACACTCAGCTCATTAAATCGATGAGTGAATAAATAATCATCTGCAAAATACTCCACCCCCTGCGACTAAATAGGTCAATCCGGAATCTCCATAAATTTTCAAAAAAAGAAAGAAAAAAACTTTTTACAGCGCATCTGGTGAAAATGGAATTCCGTCCGCTGGGAGTGCTACACGCGGTCGTGTCCGCTCGTGTCGATGTAAATATCTTCTCCCTTCCCCCACACAGGGGTGCTTCGGAGAGGCATGGTAAATTTCACAAAATTTTCCCCATTCAGGCAGAGACTAAAATTGAAATGAGAAACATAAATAGACGGCAGCCCCGTGCACTCGGTTAGGTCCACCACCATCCCCATTGGCAACCTCATCGCCGCCACCCCACGTACGAGTTACGTATCCCGAGGGTGTTTTACAATATCGCAGCTTTTCAGGAGCGACCGTTTTTCCGTTAAGTTGAGCACAAATGCAGGTAATCATGCAGATTTCCGCGAGACATTAAAATGGCAGAATGCAATAACTGTCGGCCAGTTGGTGCAGTGCAGCTTCTCACATGATGTGGCCATTTACATCGACTGGCCGGAAATTTAAGGATGATGGAGTTTTCAAGTGGAAATGTGTGCAATTTGGGTCCAGATGGGGGCGGCTTATAGTGCCAACGAATGTCACTTATGTGAATGACAGCTGTCAAACGAAAAAGGAAACTGGAGTTGGAATTTAAAAGTGAAAGAAGTGCTTAGCTTACTTAAGAATTTAAGGAATGAATTACTAAAAACGGTTGGCATTCGCATCTTCATAAAAATGCATGAAAAGAATTTTTTTGTGAGCCAAAGACAGATAAGGATTCGGTTGAACAAGTAACAAGTCTTAGAAACTTTCCCTTTATCTATACAACCCAATAGTCATTTGACTGAGCATTACATCTGAACGTCGTTCTTCTTCGTTAATCATTGGCTTGGACTCTGGTTGCAAGATTATCTTTATTCAAAATTCGCTGTTTAGGGTCCTCAACCATACTTTCACTGACAGTAGTAAAGTTCTCGATCAATCTGACATGCGTTTCATTTATAAATATTGATCAACTACTTGCCAAACTAGCTGTCTCAAATTTGACTATCAAACTTTGGAGGTACTTCAGGACAGACTTTGGAAAACCAGACATAAAAGCGGTTGCCCTCAAATGTGTTCAAAACGTACAAATTTTTCCAACCAACGAAACGAACACTCATTTCAATAACATTTTTTTTTCATTTCTAAGTCTTTTTCATGGAACTGATTTGGCATCACTATAATAAGCAATTAATTTAACGGATACTACCAAAACATTATGGCTGCCACAAACTGTCAACATTATCCCGTTTCCATGTAAAAACTATTTCTTTCCACTTTAAATGTAAATTTAACTTAAACTGATTTAAGATCACTACGAGAATGGAACTAAAAAAAGCTGAGTAAAAATTCGTCCTTGCCATCCAAACCAACCACCAAAGTCGGTCGTACCGAAGTCACCACCATCACAACTTAAAGTTTCTTTTTAAGCAGCTTCCACGTCTTCTCGCGCTCCAGTTAACCGAACCTCCTGCCTTACTGCCCTGGTGGCGTTATCCTTTTTCGAATCATCACAACCCCCTCCCAAGTTATTAACTATGCTGCACTTTATTTTGTAACTCTGCATCCTTTTGCCTCACACCTCCAAACTTAATTGGCAAAATTTAATCCTTTTCTCTTAATTCCAGTTATCCTTTTGCTCCCTTTCACATGTTTTCGGCACACGGTTTACACACCCACACACACACGTCTGTGCCTCTGAAAAGGACACAAAAATCCTTTTAGCATCGAATTTTTGGTGTTGCGAGAAACTTTCACACACACACACACGTTTCTTCTTTGCACACATTTCGCAACGCGATTACGGTCGCATTAAGGACTCTCTCTCTCTCTTTCTTTCTCCTGGGACCTTTTGATTTATATTTGTCGACGAGGGAGTGTGGAGGTGGCGACGCGGTTATCCTCTGATGCAACGACGACGCCTTGAAAGGAGTTTGTTTCGGAAATGAAAGAGAATTTTCGGGAGTAAATTTTCTAAAGAATCCATTTACGAGGTGCAAATGGGTTTTCAAAAAGTCAGCGGTGTAGTTCGGTGCTCCTTGCTGAACTTCTGAGCTGTGTCAGAGGATGTTTAATGAAATCGGAACTGTTTAGATACTCTGACGAGATTGCGACTGGAGGAATGGGGTTGAGTTGACGCTCTTGGTGGTGAAAAGGAATCTGTCTGCGTTTGAAGGATTTTTTTTCGAATGCCAAAAATCTTTAAATGCAGCTTTGTGTTTGGCGATGGGGCTTAAGAAAAGAATTTCCTTTTCTGTGTGAAAAATCTTTGAAAAGCTTTCTTTTATAATTCACCCAAGTTAATTTGGAATGAAATGAACGATGAAATCGACAAAGCGTCCGAGATACACTCAAGACACACTCAATTTCTTGGGACAGAACAGCTCAATTTTTTTTCAACATTTAAAGATCGATCTAGTTGTAATTGCGAAAGTATTAGGTTGTCAAATATCTCCCTTCCGCCTTTTTGTCTTTTGAATTTTCCGGCTATGTACAAAGCGCTACAGAGCTCGTGTCCAAACTAATCATGCATAGCGTCGTTTTGTAGGTTATGTCAAGACTTTTCAAATGATGTATTGCCAGATACGAGCTCTGTAGTGCTTTGTACATAGCCGGAAAATTCAAAAGACAAAAAGGCGGAAGGGAAATATTTGACGACCTAATAAGATAATAGTTTACAATGAAGAATGTTGCTAAAAACAAACAAAATGTCACTAAAAACAAAGTTTACTCATAGCGATAGAGTCTAATTGACGTCCGTCTCATTAAAAAACTTGAGCTTTCTTAACTCTTTGCTTATGTTTTTTTTTTTTTTCATTCAAATTGCTAGCAATTCGAAACTAATTCAGTGAAAAGATCGCATATAATTAAAATAAAATTATACATAGCTGTTATTATTGAATTTTATTGAAACTTAAAAATAACAAATTTTAACATTCAATAACGAAAAATTCCAAAGATCAAATATTGTATTTTTTTCCAAATAGCGCCTGCTCTTATAATTAAGCCGTTCATTGCAAATGTTCATCTAAAGCAATGCCTTTTTGTTTTAAAGCAAAAAAGTGTATGAAATTTAGTTACACTCTATTCTAAGACTGCCCCAAAGTGCCGCCAATCTCTAGACGAGGTGGACCATCTTATCTGGGTGCCTGAGCACAGTGAAATTCTGTTCTGAATTTCTGAATTGTCGCGCTGACGCCAGGCATGCGACCTCCTCTGCTATCCTTCTTCTGGAGGAAATGCCGGCCATGTCCATTCCTACAAAGAGACTATCCATTAGGGTCCGCTCCCTTGAAAGCCGATCTCAGGTGGCAAAGCATTACAATGTGTCTCCACACGAAACAATTATGGTCATCACTGAATGTCAAAAAGACAATTTGCCTTCTGTGACTGAGCAGACCAACGATCAGAGCCATGATAGGTGTTGTCATGAGGCATTGCACAGTTGGTAGACCTGCCAGCAGACTATAAGTCCCTGCTAATGATTTTTGTCGAAGTTGCACAGATAAAGAGGAGGAGGAATCCATTTCCAAGGTTTTAAGTTCCTGCGATGCCTTAGAGCTTTGTAGAAGAGCATATTCGCACGAGTACTTCTTTGATAGTCTGTTCGATGCGTCTGGGGGTCTGCATTGCATGCGATCGGGTAGCTTCTGACCGTTCAAAACATGGATTGAACCAGTAGTGCAACAATCGTGTATGTGATGAAGTGCTTGTTCTACCTCCCCGCGGTGGCCCCTGGGAACTGCGTGTCAAATAAAGCGGCCGGTACCGACGGTCTAGCTGCCGAACTCTTTAAGGCAGCGGGAGATGACTTCATAGCGAGCATGCACCAGCTCATCTCCAGAATATGGTCGGATGAGTGCATGCCCGATGAATGGAACCTCAGCATCGTATGCCCGATCCTCAAGAAAGGAGACCCTCTAGTATGCGCCAACTACAGAGGTATTAGTCTCCTTAACATCGCATATAAAATCTTCTCTGCCGTATTGTGTGAACGTCTAAAACCGTTTGTCAGCAATCTGATTGGTTCATATCAGTGTGGTTTTAGGCCTGGAAAGTCCACTATCGACCAGATATTCACATTACGGCAGATCCTGGAAAAGACCCTAGAATCCCAAATCGACACCCACCACCTTTTCGTCGACTTTAAGGCCGCGTATGACAGCATTTTTCGGGAAAAATTATACGAAGCCATGTCTGGTTTTGACATCCCTGCTAAACTGGTCCGACTTTGCAGGATGACCATGGAGAAAGCTCGCTGCTCCGTGAGGGTCAGCAGTGACCTTACCAACATCTTTGATGTCAAAAAAGGCTTCAGACAGGGCGACCCGCTGTCATGCGACGTCTTCAACATTGTACTTGAAAGCATTGTGCGGAACTCCCACGCCAACACCAGAGGCACAATCTTTCAAAAGTCCGTGCAACTACTCGCGTATGCCGATGACATTGACATAATTGGCAGAACACAGCGAGCTGTCTGTGAGGCATTCGCGAGCATTGAAGAAGAAGCGGCGAAGATGGGTCTAGCGGTCAACGAAGGAAAAACGAAGTACATGCTGTCATCAAGTAAGGACACCCAACACCGACGCCTCGGACAAAGCGTCAGGTCTTTGTCAGGGACTTTGTCTACCTGGGCTCCGCGGTTAACTCGAGAAACGACACCACCTTGGAGATCAAGCGAAGAGTGACTCTTGCCAATCGCTGTTTCTTTGGGCTGAGAAGGCAATTGAGTAGTAAAGCCCTCTCTCGGACAACCAAGCTAACATTATATAAGACCCTGATCGTCCCAGTCCTCCTCTATGGCGCAGAGGCTTGGACATTATCAAAAAAGGATGACTACCTGCTAGGTTGTTTCGAGAGAAAGATCCTCCGCGTGATCTTCGGACCTGTCTGCGTAGATGGCGAGTGGAGAAGGAGATTCAACCACGAACTGTACGGGCTGTACAGCGACATGAACCTTGTCAGAAGAGCCAAAATTCAGCGGCTTAGATGGCTGGGCCATGTAGAGCGGATGGACACCAATGCTCCGGCCCGGAGAGTCTTCGAATCTACCACCATGGGGAATCGCGGCAGAGGAAGACCCCACCTCAGGTGGCGCACCCAAGTGGAAAGGGACCTCAACTAACTTGGCGTGCGAAACTGGAAACAGCTGGCAAACAACCGGGCCAGTTGGAGAGGCATGTTGGTTGAGGCCCAGGTCCACCCCGGACTGTAGCGCCACCTAAGTAAGTAAGTAAGTTCGATGCGTCTGTTCGGTGCGTCAGCATCGGAGGGCTCCACAGCTTTGTACGAAGCTCCAATGCGGACAACATTCCGAATTACCCGTCCAAAACGAAGTCGCCTGAAAGAAAATAATTTGTACGGATGTAATTGAAAAAATTGCAATTTTCTAAGGACTATTTTTCTAGAGACCGAAAATTCTGGGGTTTAAGAAAAAGCCTTCATCGTGACTTTATTATCTGAGCACAAATGTATGCCATATTTTTTTTAATTTCACAGTGAATGAAAAACAAAAAAACTTAGAATTTTTATATTTTGTAATAACTCTTAAAAATTCACAATTATTTGCATTATCTCTTTAGCGGTACTCTCAAGGATGAATTTTAAATAGCTCCGTTTCAGAACGTTTGAGTGCGAAGAGCTTAAACGTATTTATTTAGCCACAAATTTCCAATTGCTGACAAGCAAAAGTAGCCAACCAATGAATTGTTTGTAGTTGATTTTGACATTCTACGGTATACAGAAAAGAGCAGAATACAAAAGACTGATCGTTTAAAATCAATACGTTATCGTAACTTTAAGACCTTGAAGATCAGCTCCTACGAGTTATACGTTTTGCACAAAGCTCTATAAAAACCAGATGAAGCTAAGCCTTAGATGGTTATTCACATTCATTTATAAAACAATATAGTTATATAGGTATTTCGGCTTGTACACTAAAAAAAAATAAAAAAGCAATAACGATTCACATTGACTCCAATGACATAAGGACGTCGAACACACTGAAGTGGTATCACGACAGAGAACAAATCAGCGAAAGAAGCAGTCAAATTTTTAGTCTTCTTCCAGGAATTCCAGCAAAATTATAATGCTGCAGCAGAAACAGTGAAAACAGTTCAAAATTTAATAAGTTGTATGAAATATTTTGAGTTTTTAACTTAAACCAAAAACATATTGGATTGAATGGTGAATGAAAAAAATAGTTTTGCTAATGTTTCATTTTTCTTTTGCGTTACACATTTTTATTCACCAAAAAATGCCTTTACTCAGAGTAAATTTGCAATTATCTATCCAAACTATTCTTGAATAAAAATTATTTTTTGTAACTTTTGAAAAATTAGTGTATCAGCTCACAACTAATATCAAGGAGATACTAGTTGTGGGTAGGAAATGCCAATTTAAATCAATGAAGCTCACAGATTTTTGAAATAAAAATATAAAATTGAATTGAATTTTCAACCACGACAAACCGTGTTTTCCGGCATAAAACTCAAACCACCTGGTCAACTTCTGTAGGAAAGTACAAAGAGCACAATTCCTGGGAAGTTTGTCTTGAGCAGAAGACTACTTTGTGGCAATTATCCTGCTGCAGACTTTACGCACGCTGCTTTAGAGCTAAGCAAACTTTTTCTGCTTTTTTGCGATATAAACACCTTTCATTACGACTCAAGTTGTGAAGTCCAATTTGGCTGCATTGGCCTTCAGGCGTAAATGAGTGCGTAAAATTTTCGTATTCGACTCCAGCCTTAGGTAGCCTAAACGTAAGCTTTATCTCCCATTCGCAGTTTCATGTTAGTTTCATCGCCTTAGAGAAATATTTAAAGCAGGACTTGTTTCTGTGCCTTCTCTCAGTAGGTCTAGATATCTATCTCGTTAAGCTCTTCATGCATTTGAAAAGAATTACGTTTTCCACAGAAGTTTTTGTGTTGAATAAGAAAACGGAACACACTCAAATATCGCCCCCCGATCCAGCCGCACAACATCTAATCATGCTCTGGACTAGAATTCAATTTCTTTTGTTCTTTTCGATGATCCTCAAAACCACACACACACATGCTCCCACACATGAACCTCAAAGTTTATTTTAAACTCGTAACTTAAATTGCAGCTCGCCAAGATGTTGACATGGCCACAGTCTTTGCGTGGGTGTGTGGCAGGTTCCCTCCTCTTCAGTGACTCGGAATCGATAGTCATTATGCCGGAATCCTCCTGAATCCGATCACATTGTTATGTTTTCCAATCAAACTACTGCAGCTGATTTCGAGACTCCTCTGCCGGCACACAATGAGATTGTCATCGGTTCTCATTCCCAATGCGATTGGATGGCAAACATAGAGTCGCATTGCAATCCACACACTCCGCACCCGGCGCTCAGATGTTTGCGTTGGCTCCTCTCGGAGATGGTCTCGGTATCTCGGAGGAGTTTATGTTATTTTAAGATTCCCCCGGGTGAGGCGACACATATCGTTTAGGGGTGTTCCTTAGGATTGAGATACAGTTGCGTATGTGGATGAGGAGGGGTTGATTATGGATGAGATGGCAGGACTTCTCTTCGAGCGAATTATTTCTAGTGAAATCACTCAAATCCAAAAACGATTGTAGAATATATTTGTGTGTGATTGTGTGCGACCAGGACACAAGGATGACACGAAAGTGGTGATGACAACTTTCTGTTCAGATTTCGTGGAGATTTCGGAGAGGATTTAGTTTTCATCATTCTGATGAGCGTTTTGGGCTTCTTTATTCGGGTGAGGTTTGTTTAAGATTTCTGGAGGTGTTGAAGTGTCCTTTTGTGAAAATTTTGTTGTAAAAGTGGTAAAGAAAACTATTAGCAAGTTGATGAAAATCAAAGTTCTGATACAATTCTGATACAATTATTTTCACTGATGAGAGCAAGCTTAACATCCATGGCTCTGATGGACGTGGCATAGTTTGGAGAAAGGCAGGCGAAGAGCTAGATCCGAAAAATATGGTTGGTACTGTTAAACACGGCGGTGGATCGGTCATGGTCTGGGGGTGCATGGCGGCTTCTGGAGTGGGCAATTTAGTATTTATTGATGAAATTATGGATCGATATGTTTACTTGAACATTCTAAAGAACAACCTACACCAGAGCGTAGAAAAATTAGGCTTAGAGGGATCATTTGTCTTCCAGCAAGATAACGATCCTAAGCACACTTCGCTCGTGGTTAAAGAATGGTTGCTTTACAACGTTCGAAAACAATTACAAACACCGCCACAGTCACCTGATTTGAATGCTATTGAACATCTTTGGGAGCATTTAAAGCGAAAAATTAGGAAGCATGATATTAAGTCAAAGAATGACCTGAAACGCGTTTTGCAGGAAGAATGGTCAAAAATCGGCCCAGATGTTACCTCAAACCTAATTAATTCAATGCCTTTTAGAATGTCTTCCGTCATCAAGGCAAAAGGGTACTCTACAAAGTACTAATTCTTAATTAACACTTTCATTTTTTTAGTTTTTCCTTTAATTTTCTTCTTTGTGTACTTATTTTTGTGATATATATTTTTTGTTTTAAATTACATTTGAATTCTGGTTTTATTTTTTTTTATTTCGATAACTTTTTTTCTTATATATGAAGATTGTGAACTATTGAAATAAAAAACATTAATTGTTTGTATCTGAATTTAGTTCGAATTGCACAGCAAAATATATGCTGTGTACTTACTTTTGTGACTAACGGTATATGAAATTGGTATACAGTCATATAGGCTTACCCAGTGGATTGATGATTAGGAAATTCTCAACGAATTCCAAGCAGGTTTTAGAAGAAATTATTCATCTTTAGACCAAATATTCACCTTGTTAAATATCGCGGAGGGATTCAAAAGAAGAAGGCAAAAATTTTATGCCTTTTTTGTTTATTTTCGTGCTGCCTTCGATTCAATTGCCCGTGAAGCTTTATATTATAAACTTTATAATTTGGGTAAATTTCCGGTAAAATTGTTACCCTACTAAGAGCGATGTATGCAAATAACTCGGCGTACGTATGGGATGGTGAGCTTATTTCCGAAGAGTTCTCAACAGAAATGGGAGTAAAGCAAGGGTGTGTTTTGAGTACTTTGCTTTTCATCATATTCATCAACGACATTGTGGAAGAAATTGGAGGAGTAATCTCTATCGGTAACGTGCAAATCCCAGGGCTAATTTTTGCGGATGACATCGTCTTTTTATCGGAATCTGTGGAAGAATTGCAGCGTATGATGAACCGACTGGAAAGATATTGCAATAATTGGAATCTCTCCGTAAACTTACAAAAATCTAAAGTCATGATATTTAGAGATGGAGGAGGCAGATACGCAAACAACGAAAAATGGACAGCATGTCGAAATAGTCCGAGAATATAAATATCTAGGCATACTTGTCACTTCAAATCTAAACATGAAAAAACATCTCGAGCTAAAACTAGCGAAAGCGAAAAGAGCAGTTTTTTCAGTATGGGTTCGTTGTATTGATAACAAGGACATCGATCATAGCACAAAGCTAAACATTTTTCATTCGACCGCAGCTTCTATCCTGCTTTATGGTGGAGAAGTTTGGGGCTACGCCCAATTCGAAGAAGTAGAAAGGTTCCTTAAGTATTTTTTAAAACGAATTTTCCGGTTACCGCCTAGCATCCCAAATTATATGCTTCATTTGGAAACAACGGAACCTCCTTTGTTCATAACAATTTTAAAGCTTCACTTCAACTACATTAAAAAGGTGATGGGGATGGATGAACGAAGAGTGCCTAAGCAAGTACTTTTGTGTGTGCTATTTTCCAGGGGAAAACTCGTAAAAAAGTGGAAGGAGCTGGCTTTGCGAGTAGGTGAAAATTTCCACTTTTTTACCTGGCACGAATCCTGAGGAATTAGGCCAAAAGTTTCGTACAATTTTGGAAAAATTGAGCCACTGTATTTACGAAAACTTTAAGCAAGAAGCACAGTCGTCGCAATACCGACTTATTTACAGCAAGCTAAAGAATGACCTCCAGCAAAGCACGTACTTTCTCAACCGCCACCACATAAATATGATTAGTGTGATATTTAAAGTCCGGGGAGAGCTCTTAAAACTAAATTACGTCCCACATCAACCCGACCTGCGATCTTTGCAACTTAAAAGCAAGAGAAGATGTATTTCATTTCGTCGCCAAATGTCCCATTCTCAAAGAGTTTCGCCTGAGGTACTTTGAAGTAGCTGAGTTGGAGATTGATGATACGTTGGACGTCCTAAATGGAAAGTTAGGCTGGGACCCTTTATTCCAATATATCACGACCACACTCAAATATAGACAGCGTATCTTTGAAGGAGATTTTTAAAAACAAACAGCGAATAACTATAAAGAAAATTAAAATTTTCAATCTGGTAGACGGCTACTTGCCAAACCTAATCAAACTTATGTTTAAAAAAAAAAAAACATTGTTAATTTTGAATCTGTTTCTTAAATAAAGTTTTCACTTAACTAACTAACTATATACAGTCAACGTCAAAATTGAGTGTAGTAAAGTAATTTTACTTCTAAGACCCTAAAGACCCGCCCATCTCTGGATGAGATGATTCAGCACTTTAATATTCACCTTATGTGGGTGCCAGCGCATAGTGACCCCTGTAATTACAAACTAAACGCAATCGCCAGGCATGCGACCACAATTCCATTACAATCCCGAAGAGAATTGCCGGCCATGCCACTAGCTACAACCAAATTATACACAAAACTTCATAGCCTTAAGGTCACCAATCACAGGTGGCAAGAAGGCTTAACATGTTCGGAAACCAAACAGATTTGGCCCGCGCTGGATGCTAAACGCACTACCTACCTCCTTCGGTTGTAGGTCCTTCGGCGATTAGGGTCATAATATTCTTTATTAAGGGTCACTGCGCCATTAGCAGACTTGGAGTCCCTGCCAATGACTTTTGCAGAAGTTGCCAGGATGAGGAGGGGCAAAACTGTGAAAACCAAGCCACGTGAATAAAACTGTAAGATGTGTGAAAGCCTTAAACACACTTTTAATTATTTTTGATGGCTGAAGGATGTTCCAGCTGGAAAGTCAGATATCTTCCTCTAACCTATTTCTAGCAGAAATTTCTTTTCATAAGTCAGTGTCACTGAAAAAAAAAAAAATTCTCCCTGAGAATTTCAAAACATTTTTCCCATGACAAAATAAAAATTACAAAAATAATTTCTTCCGCAAAAAAAAAATTATGTTTTCAAAATTAATTTGTTTGGCAAGTTCCTCGACATAAATTGTGATGGTTTCGATTTCCACCACAACTGGGTATCCATGTAAATTGTAAGTACGTTAGAGTTCCCCTCGTCCCACCCTGTCACATGTCCTTTGCATTTCCGTTTTAGCCAAACAAACTTAATTGTGAAACTAACTGAAAAGGAACGAGGAAGATGCCGTTGCAGAAAGCCAAGGAGGTGATAAACCTGGATGACTTACAGCCAAATGTGGACCGGATGCCGCGGCTTTACTTTGGCGGCTTGTCGGGATGCATTTCCGTGATGATAGTTCAACCGCTGGACCTGCTCAAAGCCAACATGCAGACGAATCAGGGCAAAACTTCACTTTTCGAAATGGCAAGGATCATCTCCGAGAGGAACGGGATCAGAGGATTTTACAATGGACTATCGGCAGCAGTGCTTCGTCAGATGACGTACACGTTGACCCGGTTTAGCGTTTACGAGGAAGGCAAGCGGCATGTGCCTTTGGATACGTTTTGGAAAAAAGTCGCAATGGCGTCTCTTGGCGGCTTTATTGCCGGATGTGTCGGCACGCCCGCCGATATAATTAACGTTCGCATGCAGAACGACGTAAGGTTGCCAATGCACTTGCGACGGAACTATAAAAACGTGTTCCACGGAATCTACAGTGTGGCTCAGCGCGAGGGCCCGTTGCGTCTCTTCAACGGATTGCCTGCCGTGGCAATGAGAGGCGGGTGCATCAACGTCGGGCAGCTGGCTTGCTACGAGCAGATAAAGGACGCATATATGAAGCGGGTGCGCGCTAAGGATGACTTCATCACCCATGCGTCGGTTTCCGTTTGCTCCGCCGTTATCGGAGCTACGCTAACGCATCCTCTAGACGTTGTGAAGACCCGTACCATGAACGCTCGTCCAGGCGAGTTCAGGAATTTGTGGGATGTCGTAATGCAAACCGCCTCACAAGGTCCGCGGGCCTTTACAAGGGGCTATGTGCCGTCACTGATTCGAATGGTGCCCTCCACCACGATCACCTTAGTAGTCTTTGAGGAGCTAAGACTGCGCTTCGGTATCGATCCACCGAAGAAGCACGTTCTGCTGTCAGGAAAAGAACCGGCGTAAGGTGAAAACGAACTCTCTTTCAGAACGCGGTGCACTGAGCCGAGGCGTAAAATGGTGTCACAGCTGTGGGACTTCCTCAAGCTTCTTCTGTTCGACCAAACTTCGAGCTCCACGTTTCAAGGTTTCAAAAAATCGCATGGAATCGCAGCAGGAAAGGAAATAGTTTTCTCAGTTTTTCGTATGGAAAAAGAAATCAAACGTTTCAATCAAAAAAATCTTCAGTCAATAAGACAAAAAAAGGGACGAATGCAAGAGGATGTGAGAATAGTTCGTCTTCTATCGAGGCTCCTTGATGTCGTTCTGAGAATTCAACGAGCTGAGATTCATTGATGGAACAGATCTTCCAGTAGCCCAGCCCCAGACGAGTTCGAACAGCTAAGGTTACGTGGAAAACCTTGTAAAATGTGACGCATAAGGATTCTCTTTGTACACCGTCGAAGAAGTCGATTTTCTTGTTTCTTTAAGTTTTTCAGGTCATTTAACCAACACGTTTCATTCACACAAACGAAGTGGTTCATCCTAATTTTTCAAAATTTCCATAAATCATGTGCGGGTCCTTTCCCAGGACTCACTTCGGTGCTAAATTATCACACACGAGTTGCATGAAATTTTTCTATCTATCTTTCGTTCGGTGGGGAGATTTAATTTTATGCTAAATTTACCGTCTAATGCGCCATTGTGGATGCTCGTTTAGTCGTTATAATTTCACGCATGTGTGTGTCCTTTAAACGAGGACATTTCATCCGTTCAATGGGCACCTGCAAAGGAAAACAGAGAAAATGAAAAATTAGGGAAGTGGCTAAGAGTCTCAGGTACATTGTATTTTGGGTTTAGTTCAGTGGGAGGGACAACTTAGTTTCGGGAACAGTGCAATTCAAATTTGACAGTTATATTCGCTTCTTCCTTTAAAATAAAAGAAATAAACAAGAAATTCAATTGAATGAAAGTCTATTTGGTCTGAGCAATATCCTGTTCCGTTGAAAACAAAAACTCATTTTATTTACGACAAAAGCAAAGAAAAGTAATTGATGAATAGGTTTTTGTCTCCGTACAACATACAACGACAATCAAAAAATGTTTAGACTAGAAAAACAAAGCAAACAATTTAAAATAAGGACGAAACCTATTCCCTTTGTGTTTGAAACGTCAAAGCGTTGATTCCACTAACTTTCAAGTCAATTCGATAAAAACAGCTCCATTTAAATCAACTTCAACCACATTTTTCTAGGAATTCTTCAATGATCAGAGCTCGTTTGACTTTTCGGTGCATTTAACACGATGCGACCGAAGCACATTTCCAGGTTTCCGATCCGACATCAAAAAGTTGAAGGACCGTTGGTTCTGATCATCTCCGTTGAAGGACCGTTGGTTCTGATCACATCCGAATCTCCAAGAGCTACTGGAATCAGGGCGCCTACTCGGCTTTTGCTAGCAGAGACTTCCCATTCTTGTTCTACCTTCTTCAAAGTCTCTTCCGTTGGTGGTGGATCGATGCCGAATCGAATTCTCAGACTTTCAAAAATCACCAAAGTGATTGTTGTGCTCGGCACCATTCGCATCAACGCCGGCACATAACCCCTTGCGAAGGTACTCGGTCCCAAACTGGCGGTGTGCTTTATGACGCCCCACAGATTTTTGAATTCGCCTGGACGAGCGTTCATGGTGCGCGCCTTAATCACGTCCAATGGATGCGTTAACGTAACTCCGATAATGGCGGAACAAACGGAAACCGACGTATGGGTGATGAAGTCATCCTTGTCGCGCAAGTACTTCATATATGCATCCTTTATTTGCTCGTAACAGGCCAGTTGGGCAATGTTGAGGCACCCGCCTCTAATTGCAACCGGAGCCCATCCGTTGAAGAGGCCCAGATGGCCCTCGTGCTGAACCACGCTGTAGAGCCCGTGAAACACATGTTTATAGTTTCGCCGCTTGTGCAGCGGCATTTTCGCGTCGCTCTGCATGCGGACGTTTATTATGTCGGCGGGCGTACCGACAAATCCACCAACGAAACCGCCTAACCACGCCACTATGATTTTTTTCCAAAACGTGTCCAAAGGTGTCATTCGCTTAGCCTGCTCGTAGACACTAAACCGGGTCAATGTAAACGTCATTTGGCGAAGCACGGCAGCCGATATACCATTGTAGAATCCCCTTAAGCCGTTCTCCTTGAGAATCATTCTGACCATTTCAACAATTGAGGTATGCTTCTGCTGTGTCTGCATGGTGACTTTAAGTACATCGAGAGGTTGAATTATCATAGAAGTAAGGCTTCCCGACAATCCGCCGAAATAAAGACGCGGCTTTCGGTTCACATTTTTCTTTGAGTCATTCAGCTTGACCACCTCGGTGACGTACTTGGGATTTGGCATATCACAATAAAATTTGTTTGCCTAAAACGAAAAGGCAAAAAAAATGTGTCAGGCAATGGACGAACGGAAGTCTTACGCACTTACTATTTACATAGACAACCAGTTGTGGTAGCAAACATCACAATTTATGCCGAAAATATAATTTTTTTTAACGAAAAAGCTAGCGATTTTCCTAAAAGAATTTAATTAAATTTAAATAAAATGTCATGGGATTTCTCCCATGTTTTCTGATTCACCGAAAACGCTTTACACTTCGACACTGACTGACGTTTGAAAGGATTTTTCAGTTCAGTACACTTTTTGATTTAGACATTCGACATAAAAGAAGTGATTCGTTTATTTTTCGATTTTTCGTGATTAAACGGTGTTTTTGCCAAAACGAAAGTGCTGCTCTTGCATGAAAAATGGTCTCTCTGGGTGTAATCACAGGCCACAATAGTCTCAAAGACCACTTATTTAAGATAGGACTACTCGGTGACAATATTCGCAGGGGTTGTGCTGATGAGTAGGAGCAGGAAGACACCCAACACTACCTCTGTCACTTGAAGCTTAGAACATTAGGAAGACACTTATTACGAGACCTTAATGAGATCAACTCACTACCTTTAAAGAATCTTTTCAGGTATCTGAGCAGGACCAAATGGACCGATGACACAGTGGAATAGGACACCGCGAGGGAGGAGGGGGACACTTTTCCCCCCTATGGGCGGTCCACAAGGACCTATATATTTGCAGGAACTTATATTCTGTCAGCCCGCCTACCTAACCTAACCTAAAGTGTGTTTCTTTAGTTTTTTAAATTATAATTTATTTCGATCCGGTGACGATGTTTAAAACTTTGTCACGACGATGTGGGCCATTTAGATGAGGAGAAAACTTTGACAAGCGTTCGAGAAACGTTCTGGTTCCCAAGAAGGTACGGGTCTATCAAGAGCTGTGGACTGTGGACTGCGCAAGCTGCCCCATTCCGCGTCGCAATCGTGAAGGATGACGCGTCGGGCTGCGATACTGAAGTTGAAATGAAGGATTCGAGCCCGACGAAGATGATGCCATGAGAAAAGCTGAGTATAAAGAAGAGGATCACTTAAGGTTGGCGGAATGTAATGCAAAGAGGGCTGGGTATGGCGGCAATGGTGAGTCGATGGGCTCTCATTGCCGAGCAGTCGAATTATATGCATCTCGCCCACTCGTTTTCTAATATTAGGTTGTCAAATATCTCCCTTCCGCCTTTTTGTCTTTTGAATTTTCCGGCTATGTACAAAGTACACAGCTCGTATCCAAACTAATCATGCATAGCGTCGTTTTGTAGGTTATGTCAAGATCTTTCAAATGATGTATTGCCAGATACGAGCGCTTTGTACATAGCCGGGAAATTCAAAAGACAAAAAGGCGGAAGGGAGATATTTGACAACCATAAATAAAGAAAAGGGATAAAGTTTAGCCATTTTTTTTTTATTATTTTCCCTTTTTTTATCTTTTTTTTTCTTATATTTTAGTCTGTCTTTACACTTTTTGGGTGCCGCGAAATAAAGCTCACCCAAATTCGTTTGGCATTATTTCACAGCACCCTTTTTTTGCTCTCGCACATTTCGCATCTTTCTACAAAGATATTTCTGGATCTATGCCGAAGCGAGTTGTCAGCTCTTCGAAGAATATAAAAGTGAGTATCGTGTTGGGCACCATTCGTATATTAGACAGCAAAAAGCCCTTCGTAAAAGCCTGCGGTCCCAGAGCGGCAGTCTGCTTTATGACATCAAACAACCCTTTGAACTCGCCAGGACGAGCGTTCATGGCACGCGTCTTAATTACGTCCACAGGTTGTGTGATCGTGACAGCAACAAAGCCGGCGCCAGTGGACGCATAAAAGTGAGTGACAAGATCATCGTCACCGTGCACGTACTTCAATACAAAAACTTTTGCCTGATCGTAGCAGGCCAGCTGGCCGGCGGTGTGAACTCCGCCCCTTAATAAGCATGGGATCACCCCATTAAAGAGAGCCTGAGGACCCTCATGCCTGATCACGCGGTATAGCCCGTCGAAGACGTTTTTGTAGTTGCGCCGCTTGTCCTTTGGCAGAGTCATGTCGTTCTGCATGCGGACGTTGATCACGTCAGGGGGTGTACCAATCACTGCGCTCACTACACCCGCAAAGTAAGCCATGCCGAATTTCTTCCAAAACGTGTCCAACTGCACGTTCTCCTTGGCATACTCATAGACACCGAAGCGTGCCATCGTGTACGTCATCTGAAGGAGTACAGAGGCCGACAAGCCGTTATAAAATCCCAAAATACCGTTTTTAGCAACAACTGAACGAACTATAGAGAGTAGTGAGGTTTTCTTTTGTTGCGTTTGTAAAGTGGCTTTTAGCAGATCAAACGGATGAGTGAAAAAAACTGCAAAGCCGCCTGCCAAGCCCCCATGATAAATGCGAGCCTTTCGATTACACACATGCCTGTTGCCGAGTAACGTTATATCGAACAACTTGTTCTCTTTGGTCACGTGTACTTTACGTCTCATTTTTGTTTTCTCTTCTTTTTCTTTTTCTTTGTTTTTGATTTTTACCTAAAATGACTGAATGTAGGACGGTACGAGGGAATTGTAAAAACACTTCCACTTACTGTTATTTACATGGCTCTCGGCCATGGATTTTAAAGTTGGATGTGATTTAATGAAATTCCATGAGGTGGTCTTGATGTTCTTTTGTTTTAATTTCGAATTTTAGTTTGTGAAAATTTACGAGAATTTGTATTTAATTTTGTTGATTTCCAAAACGACAAACGAAAAACTGTCCTCGTCACAACATACAGATTGATTAACAGACTTCATTTGCGATTGAAAATTCGAAGTCAAAACATGGCCGCACATGCTCTTGTTACAGTGATGATAAGCAGCGTTCAGATCTTACGATTAATCGTTCGATTTACTGACGATCAAATTAATGTCTAGCAGAGCACAAGGATAGAACACAAAAAGATTTTTTATTTTGAAATATATAATATGCAAATTTTTTAATAACTCGTTACCTTACAATGAAATGAATCTTGTGAAAGTTCCACACCATAACCTGAAAGTTTTTTTTAAAATTTGTTTACATCGATTGCCCCCAGACTTTTCAACAAATTGCCGTACAGAATATGGTGTACTCGTCATAAATCCATTTTTCTCAGGGAAGTAAAAGCATGACTGATTATAAAGACATTCTTGATCTGCTTTGTGTTTTGATTTAATTACATTTTAATTTTAACTTTTATTTAAATGTCAAAGACCCCACTCACTCTATTCCTTTGATTTTTTGTTTGCCTAATTTCTTATTTCTGTTTTTGATACTAACCCCTTACGAGCTATAGATTACAGACATTTGTTTTTTTATGCATATTGTACTTTAATAAATTAATTTAATATTTTCTTGTTCATCTTATGTTATTGTATTTCATAAAAAAAACACGAATAAACTTAAAACTAAACTAAACTAATTAAAATTGATAAGCTATTGGGAGTACAACTTGAAAGACGCGCATTGTTACTAACTTCATATACCTTATGATCAAAAAAGAACCGAAATTTTCATTTTAAAATTCCCGCGCTTCTCATTTATTTCCCTTTATTCTCTCAACGTTCGCAACACTTTTATACATATTCTGTCAAATTTTGACGGATATCGTATGATTAGTTTTTGTTTGACGTCTTTACAAATAAGTTGAAAAATTTTCGTGTGGCGATTTTTATAATGAATGAAAATTTAGAACAACGTGCGTGCATCAAATTTTGTGTTGCAAATAGATTTAAGTGTTCCGAAACGTTGAAAATGTTAGAAAAGGCCTTTGGTGAATCGTGTCTAGGAAAAACACAGGCATATGAGTGGTATAAACGGTTCAAAGGTGGTCGTACAAGCTTGGATCATGATGAGATCCCTGGCCGCCCAACAACATCTGTTACTGAAGAAAACATTGAATCGGCGAAGCAAATCGTGTTGCAAAATCGTTCTGCACCGATAAGAGAGATTGCTGTGTTGTTGGGCATCTCTTATGGATCAACCGAACACATTTTAACTGATGTTTTGGGTTTAAAACGCGTCGCTGCTCGGCTGGTGCCAAAAAACCTGAATTTCATTCAAAAACAGCGTCGTTTTTGGCCAAAAACTCAACCAATATCATCAACCAAGCACCGTACTCTCCAGATATGGCCCCGTGTGACTTTTTCCTCTTCCCCAGACTCAAATTGCCATTGCGGGGAACGCGTTTTCAGACCATAGAGGCCATAAAAGGGAATTCGCTGCGTGAACTAAAGGCCATACCTTCGGCGGCCTATAAAACTTGTATGGAAAATTGGATCAAGCGTTGGCATGCATGTATTGCCGCAGGAGGAGAATACTTTGAAGGTGATAACAAAGAGAATTATTAAAAATTGAAATTTTGCGTTTTTTAATAAAATTCCGGTTCTTTTTTGATCATAAAGTATATTCACACGCGCTATTTTTTTGACAGTGACAGCTATTGTATGTTAAAGAGCGTCGAAAAATCTAGTCCATCCATCTGTCAAAGTATACGCAAGTTAATTTACACAAGTTTTGTTTTGCGTTTAAAATGTCGAATTTTTTGCCTTCAAAACAACATTTGCGGGAAGTTTTAATTCACTACTTTCATTTGAAGAAAAGTGCAACAGATGCGCAACGTTTACTCATTGAAGCTTACCCTGACTATTTTGTAAGTGTCAGAATGTGTCAGGAAGGGTTTGCACGCTTTCAAAGAGGTTATTTTGACGTTGAAGACAAGGAACATCCTGGCCAAGTGAAAAAGTTTAAAGATGAAGAATTGGAGGCATTACTGGAAGAAGATTCATGTCAAACTCAAGAGGAGCTTGCGAAATCATTGGGTGCCGTATGAATTGAAGCTGAGAGACGTCGAACGCCGATTTTGCATGTCCGAAATGCTTCTTGAACGCCACAAAAAGAAGTCATTTTTGCATCGGATTGTTACTGGTGATGAAAAATGGATCCATTACGACAATCCTAAGCGCAAAAAATCGGATGGTTACCCGGATATGCTACAACATCGACGGCCAAGCCAAATATTCATGGATCCAAGGTGATGCTCTGTATTTGGTGGGATCGGAAGGGTGTGATCTATTATGAGCTGCTACCGAGCGGTCAAACCATCACTGGTGAACTCTATCGAACTCAGCTGATTCGTTTGAGCTGCGCAATCAAAGAAAAACGGCCAGAATATGCGACTAGACACGAATCGATAATTTTCCATGATGACAATGCTCGGCCACATCGCACTCAACGGGTTAAAAAATACGTGGAAAATGTTGGATGGGAATCGCTACCCCACCCGCCGTATAGCCCAGACCTGGCCCCTTCCGACTACCATTTGTTCAGGTCCATGCAGAATGCCCTGGCTGGAATACGCTTCACTTCAGTTGACGGTATCAAAAATTGGCTCGATTCATTCTTGGCCGCCTAGCCGGCGCAGTTCTTTTGGGACGGAATCCACAAATTGCCAGAAAGATGGGAAAAAGTTGTGGCTAGCGATGGGAAATACTTTGAATGACATGTATTTTCATTTTCATATTCAAATAAATGGTTTTTTTTAACAAAAAAATACGCGTCTTTCAAGTTGTACTCCCAATTACATTTTTAGGCACAAACTGCAAAGATTTTGGCTTTTGAAAACTTCGAATTCCAGTAGTAACAGGATGTTTGTATGATACACGCACTTGAATCACGGGGCCATAGATCAGAACTCTGTTATGTATATTAAACAGAAATGTAAAAAATGTATTCAATATTTATAAGTATTTTAGAATCACCCTTTACCTAATTACCAACATCTACATATTACATCAATTTGTACATCGTTCGTTAAATACAGTGCTCCACAAAAGTCTGCGTACGATTAAGAAATTTGGGGAAAAAGGGCGTCTATTCCAAAACCATAAGTGATTGTTTTGAAATGCATATATGAAAAGAGCTTTTTCCAAAGCTTCAGAATTTACCAAACTCTTATCCATTCAAAAGTTATAACAAAAACAACAACCAATATTGCCAAAATCAATCCACAAAAGTTTGCGTACGGCGAGTAAATTTTCACAATTAGGACCATTTAAATAACTGTAACTAATTAAGGATGCAAGTAAATACATTGCCTTTGTATACCCGTTGTTAGCAAGTGGCGAAATGTAGAAAAGTCCATAAATAGGGTAACAAAAGACCCTAAAATCGGAAAAAAACTGAACTTTGTTGGAATGAGAGGCTAATGGCTACTAACTTGTACTAGGAAGGACGAATGTCCTAGGGGGAGGTATCAAAATAAACCTCAAAAAGCCAGTCAACAACCCAACTAAAAAAAGGCCGCTTCGGGGTTACTGGAAATTACAAACAAGAGCAGAACCGTCCAACCATTTTAGCTCTTTTCAAGAGATAAACGGCCTTTCAAGCAAATACTAGATCAAGAACCGCTTATAACGGCAAAAAGAGTGACGAAATAAATCCAGAAATTCTATAACATCGAAGTGTTATGACTTTTGTGGACCACTGTATAGTTTTAGTATAAGCATGTGTTTTAAGTATTCTTCTATCTTGACTACCGAACAGCAAGCATCAAATAAAGATGCTTAGAATAAAATAGCCTTTCTTTCATTTAAAAAGTAAATTAACAAACTCCAATCTGTTGTTTTTAATAGAAAATGATACGATACAAGACTTATGGAATTCTTTTTTCCTTTTAGATTTTTTTATTCAAAGTTACAAAAAAATACAATTTATAAAAAAAAGTACAGAGAAGTGGTAGATATTGTACCTTATTTCTGTAGTATTTCTTATAAAAGTAGACGCAAGCACCTGTTTGGCGGTTGTGAATATACCTTTAATGAAGCAACAAAGTAGCGTATGCGTCTAAACCTGTCACAGAGGGGGTTGAAAACCTTTGAACTCGCGAAACGGGCTACCCACCTCCTTTCGCCTGCCTGGCAGCAATTATAATTTTCTCCAGAACTAGAAGACATATCGCTCGGTTTTTTGTTCGATTCAGAATTGATATGAGCATTGACAGCAAGAAAAGAAGTTCAGCAGTTCATCGTAAAGTTTTGGAAAAAAATAGTCTAAACTTTTTTTCTATTTTTTTTTTATAAAAAAAAAACTTGAGCTTGCATGCGAATTCTACAAAAATTGTGAACATGAATTGTTCATCTTCATCTTACAGAACAGGTTTCTGGCTTTCAAAACTGGTATAGTACTTCATTGCAAGTGTTGTCGCTGTTTCTAAATAAGTTTTTCAAAGTCAATTAGTTCTTTTCTCTAAATTGCTCCTACCTCCTAAACGGTTTGAGGTAGATCCCCCTCCCATAGCAAAAAATGCCTTTTATCGACCCCTCTACAGAAGTCCATAGTCAATTTTTGGCACTGAAGTCGAACTCTTTTCGACTTTTTATTCATACGAAAATTTATTTCAAAATATTTACATTTTCTTAAAAAAAATTTTTTTTGGTCGAACTCACCCAAAAAACACCATGGACCGATTTTCCATCTGCGAATCGCTGCTGAATCGGAATAAAATCGACCCATTTCTGAAGCGGTTGGTGACTGGCGATGAAAAGTGGATCACTTACGACGTCAAGCGAAAACGGTCGTGGTCGAAACGCGGAGAGCCGGTGGAAACGGTGGCCAAGCCAGGATTGACGGCAAAGAAGGTTTTGCTGTGTGTTTGGTGGGATAGGCAGGGAATTATCTACTATGAGCTGCTCCCATACGGCAAAACTCTTAACTCGGAACTGTACTGTAAACAATTAGACCGTCTGAAGGAAGCAATCGCCCAGAAGCGGCCAGCTTTGACCAACAGGAGAGGAATTGTGTTCCATCAGGACAACACCAGGCCACATCGATAGTGACTCGCCAGAAGTTCCGGGAGCTTGGTTGGGAGGTTCTTATGCATCCACCTTATAGTCGGGACTTGGCACCAAGTGATTATCCTCTGTTCCTGTCCATGGCGAACAATTTTGCTGGTGAAAAATTCGCTTGTGAAAATCGACTGTCTCATTTTTTTGCCAATAGGAGCGTGGGCTTCTATGAGAGAGGCCTAATGAAATTACCTTTAAAATGGCAACAAGTTATCGAACAAAACGGCGCATATTTGACCTAAATCTGATCATTCTAACTATGGTAATTAAAGCCTTCAATTTCGTGCAAAAATAATGGATTTCGTTTTACTACACCTAATTTGTCAATGTTCTAAATATACAAGTAAACGTAAGCAAACGTATCACAAAAGTTGGAGTCACGTCTTCAGCCATTTTGAATTTGGTTTTTTATTATTGACACATGCGCAATATACATATTACCTTCTATATTTGTATCATGCCTCAATTCAATAAGGCATAATCTAAAAAATTCTGATAAGGTATGATTTCTTGAGATTTAAAAGAAAACTTGAATTTGTACTTTTTACCAATTTTTGAACCTACGTTACTCGCAAACTATATGGAGTTGAGCAAAAAATTGTTTGTCCCATTACTTAACCGCTTCAATAAGTAACTCCGCCAATTTTGAGCAAAATCGGAGGGGAGTCGTTCAGAGCGACTATGCGATTTGTCATGAAATGGCTTTTTTTCGATTCCGTTCTATTTCATTTCTCCCAGTTACGACGATTTCAATGGCACAAAAATATTATGCAGCTGCCGTCAAGGTTTAATCGTTAGCATTTTTGAAGTATTAGGCACAGACACAAAACACCACTCCGTAGATAACATTGCGATAGTTATTGTAAAAAACTAAAAAGTAGAATCTGTTTAAAAACAATCGTGGTTACTAACCAATATTTCATTCTTAGTGGAAACACTTTTTCTCTTCAGTGACCGAAGTAAGACCGAAGACGAAACGAATAAAAACACGGACTTAGCTTGTTATTTACATAAAGTTATAATAAACGTGATATTTTATAATGTACAAGTTTCTACATTGGTTTTCACTTGTATTTTGAAAAATAACTTTCAGCCCAGATGAGATTTCTTCTTTCGGCGAGATCCGGTGAGAAACACGACGGTGCGCGGAGCAGCTGATTCCTTGAAAGGACCGGGCTGCACTTCGATGGTTCGTCAAGGTGCTACGAATATCACCATCATCACGACTTTCGTGGCGCGCATCAAATGTCAGGAAGGCGACCAGTGCACGAAGGCTACTAAGTTTTTTTTGGCTTCAAAGTTTTCTCATCCTCTTCCGGAGGTTTTGGTGCTCTCTGAGGTGGATCGATGCCGAAGTGAGTTCTCAGCTCTTCGAAAACCAGAAAAGTGATTATCGTGTTGGGCACCATTCGTAAATTCGCCGGCAAAAATCCCTTCGTAAAAGCCTGTGGTCCCAGAGCGGCAGTATGCCTTATGACATCAAACAACCCTTTGAACTTGCCATGATGTGCGCTCATGGCGCGCGTCTTAATTACGTCCACAGGATGCGTGATTGTAACTGCAATAATACCGGCACAAGTGGACCCAAGTAAGTGAGTGTAGATATCGTCCTCGGGTCGCAGGAACTTCAATATTAAGCCTTTTATCTGCTCGTAGCAGGCCAGCTGTCCGACGTTGAGACATGCGCCCCTTAATAAGTTTGGGGCCACCCCGTTGAAGAGGCGAATGGGGCCCTCATACTTGATTACACTGTAGAGCCCATGGAAGACGTTTTTGTAGTTGCGCCGTTTTTCCTTCGGCAACTTCGAGTCAGTTTGCATGCGAACGTTGATCACGTCGGAGGGTGTACCAACAATGGCGCCCACAAGTCCAGCAACGAAAGCCATTCCGATTTTCTTCGCGAACGTGTCCAGCTGCACGTACTCCTTGCCATACTCATAGAAACCAAAACGCCCCAACGTGTACGTCATCTGCCGGAACAAACCCGCCGACAAGCCTTTGTAGAATCCAAAAATACCATTTTTACCAATCTTGCGAACCATAGTGAATATTGAGGTTTCTTTTTGTTGCGTTTGCAAATTGGCTTTTACTAGTTCGAGCGGATGGGTAAAGCAAACTGCAACACAGCCCGCCATGCCTCCATGATAAAAGCGAGGCTTTCGTGCGGACGCAGGGCTATTATCGATTAGGATTATCTCGAACAGCTCATGATCTCTGGTGAAATGTATTCTACGTCTCATTTTTGTTTACTCTTCTTTTTCTTTTTCTTTTCTTTTTTCTTTTTCCTTTTTTTTGTTTTTGATTTTCACTTTGCAATTTTTTTTTACCTAAAATGACTGAATTTAGAACGGTACGAGGAAATTGTAGAAACACTTCCACTTACTGTTATTTACATGGCTCTCGGCCATGGATTTTAAAGTTGGATGTGATTTAATGAAATTCCATGAAGTGGTCTTGATGTTTTTTTTGTTTCAATTTCGAATTTTGGTTTGTGAAAATTTACGAAAATTTGCGAAAAATTTTGTTTTAATTTAATGATTTCCAAAAACGACAAACGAAAAACTGTCCTCGTCACAACATACAGATTGATTAACAGACTTCATTTGCGATAGAAATTTTGAAGTAAAAACATGGCCGTACGTGCTCTTGTTACAGTGATGATTAGCAGCGTTCAGACGGTACGATCATGCAATATTAATACAACAAGTTTTTATTTTCGGAGTTTAAGGATAATATATTCATAGCTAATTTGCTTCATACTTAGGTAACCGTCAGCAAATGGTGAGATTATAACTATCCAAAATGTATTGCGTCAGATCGCGGGGTTCCCGAGCGATAGTTAGCAAAAAAAAACAAAAAACCATGGCTTTATTCGTTTTCTTCTATTTTGATAGTATTTTCGATTGACTTGCAGTCAGATTGCGAAATGGAGTTCAAAACTCGAGCTGAAAGCACTGCCATTTCCGTCTGAATTTATGCATTGAGTGAAGTGAGTGGCAGTTGGCCCAGACATTTGTCAACTTTATGTGTCATCAGAGACATCAACGAATTAAATTCGAGCTAAAAGCCTAAAAGTTCGTCCTTAGCTTTATATTTTGCATGGTTTTCCGTTGCTTGTCGCACTCCTTCTACTCACTTTCTAGACTCCCAAACTATAACAATTCTGTGTCAACATCCGTCCTAAAATAAACGTCAACATCCGCGCGCCCATCGACGACAGTTCTTAAAATTCATGTGACACCCCTGGTGCAGTGTCACAGAAAGTGAAGCTAATTTATAAATTATTGCGGCTTCTGGGACTGTCTTTTTATCTGGGAAGCCATAAATTTTAGCTCCTATCACCGTCGCAAGGATGTTCGGTCAATTTATGCGGCAGAATCCTTTGATTCACATTTCACTGGTTTATGGCTGCACATTGGTGCACAATTTACGTTTCACTTCGTTTGGTTCCTTGGTCCTAGGCTCTCCTTTTCCTTTTTTTTTTCTCTCGTCCTTTTCCTGTATCGGAGGATGTTGGGCGTACTTAACACGATGCAGGATGTGGAATGCATCTCGTAGACAACGAACAGAAAAAAAAAATTTTAAGTAAAATTCCATTTCACTAACTCCCTAACGAACCGATTGACAGCTCATCACAAGAGCACTCTTTTAGACGAACCTTTCAAAGGAAGTTGATGGATGTTAAAATAAAAATCTCGACCAACTCCACGTAAAATTTCCCTCAAAGGGTTGTGTATCCCGAAGCAACCTTAAGTCCACTTTCAAACTTTGTTTTTATAATTTCTAAAAAAAAAAAGTTTTTGTCACACAATCACACGAAATCAACACACGAAGTTCTGGGGAAAAAGGAATCTCAGGCGAGGACGTGGTTCTCCTTCCTCATCGAATTTCTTTGAAAAAAGGCAAAAGTAAAAAAAGGACTTTCAGTTTGCCAACATGGACGAGAGGAAGCATTTAACGCTCGCTTCATCCCAGGGGAGGTTTCGAATCCGGATTGGATATCACAGAAGGAGACGTGTGGAAAAGTTGTTCTTCCTTTTTTTTTTATAGAAAAACAAAGTTTAGTGCAGAAAAGAATCCATCGTGTGTGTTCGTGCTGTTGGTCTTTTGCAGCTATGAAGGAAATCCAAATACGAGTCAAAGTTGGCAAACACACAAAACTCTAGCTCGAGGTGTGAAACTGCACAATTCAGTTGCGGAGAGACAAAGTTTCTGGATGTCGTGCAAAAGAATTTCATAAGTCTCGTTGGAAACACGCAAAGATTAAGGTGGCGAAAGTTTTCGGCCAGATGAGGACGAAGAAGACGTCTTAATTCATCGACTGGACACGGGATATGAACTTTCTTAAAGACTTCTCTATGGTGCGTCCTTCCCAGTATTCGAGTATTTTTTGAATCGCACTAATGAATTGGAGTGGAGTTTGTTGAAAAGTGGGTGCAATGCATTCTGTGAAGAGCCTTAAACTTGATGAAATAAAACTTGTCTTAAAGGTTGGAATACTCAAGATCGTTTCTTAAAAAAGAAAATTACGTTTCTGTAGAGACATAACATTATCAGCGATTAAAGTTCAGTGACGCTCTATATACGTGGACTATGAAAATTTGGACCCACAACATGGCAGGAGGCTGGAAGAGCTCGGGTTTTTGTAAAACAAAAAGTCTGAGCCTTAAACAGAGCAGATGGAACACGGGCAGTAAAAAACGAAAAGAAAAAAATTAAAGAAACCATTTTTTTCACTCAGCAGAGGTTTCGAAGTTTCGATTTACGTTATTGTTATCCAAGTTCTTATTCGAATAATGACCGAGCCATAATTTTTTCGTCTCGGCAGTATTTTGTTTTCTTTTTATATTAATATTAATCCGAAACCCGTTTCTACTTCAATTAATAAAATAAAATTAAATAAATAAAAAAATTACAATAAGAACACCATCTTCATTTACAAAAAAATGTAAACCCTGAAATTTGTTACCTAATATAATGGACCTATGAAGGTTAAGAATTCTAACACACGTTGTGATCGAATTGTTTTTGATGTACGCAAAACATTTACATTTTAAGCAAAAAAAAAACAGAAAGAAGCCAACACCGAAGAAGGAATGCTATAAGAGTTTCGTTATACGTTTGACACGTTAAAAATTTCGATTGCTTATTCGAACTTCTTTCTGCATAATTGTTTTTTTAATAAAGTATTCCAGTTATACATAACAAAGAATATTCAAAATTGAGAATCAATGTTTTTTAGCTCAAACAAAATACAAAAAACAAAGCCTCTCCAGTAAAATTTTCATTTCGTCGCTTACGATAATTTACCGGTTAGGGTGCGATAAATCGTGTGAATCGTATTGAATGTTTTTGGTTCTGAATTTTGTTAATGAATTGAAATCGACTGTTTAAAAATTCAATCTACTGTATTTCTTTATGAAACTTTTGCAAAAATAAAGTGGTAGCGCTATTCAGTAAAAGCACTATTTTAATTCCTCAAAGCTTCACTGGGTTTGTAGCTGGAATAAAAAGCTTTATGTGGAACTTTTTCGTTTTAGCAGTGCTAATTACACCGAAAACTTTATAAAAATAACGTTTGAGTCCTGGCTAACACAAACATAAAACATTTCCTTTACTTGAGTTTCAGTCTGCTGGATTTGAATTTTTAGAGCTCATTACCGGAAATAAATAATCTGCGTAACAGTCCATACAGAGCCAGAGCATAGCTTGTTCGCACTTCCACTGTGTCGTGCGCGATATATTTTGACACATGTGGACTGGACTTATCGTTTATTGCCGGTTCCAAACGGCGAATCGTGAAAACTTTCCGTGACAGGTTACTCCAGGAGGATTATCAGTCGTTCGCAGGAGGTGGGGCCGTGAAAAAAGTTATTTGGATTCAAACCCGGGTACTCTCGCTTAACAGTCCGACACACTAACGATTAAGCCACTGCGCCCACAGAGCTCATTAACACGATTAATTATTGTTTTTGAAAATCCTTTCATATTTTGTTGTGGTGTAATAAATGCTCAAAAAAGGCTACTTAAGTTGTTTTCCCAAGCCTCAGTTTAAATCCATTTCTTTTCATCTTTTTGGATTTGTACGCACTTTTGGAGCTAACTACAAGCAGCCCAGATACCAGGAGTGGGGGGTAGATCATTGAATCTACACAAACTTTAGGTGTTTTGATCTAGAATGTTTTTTCCTGAAATTGTACGAAGTAAAAACCGAAATACCAATCAGATTTATCATTAAATGTCACAAAATTTACACAAAATTTGAATTTAATTAAAAACATTGTTTCTGCCTATTGTATTTATTTTTTTAAGCATACAAAATTTTTATTTTTCATTTTCATTAAAAATACAAAAACTATGACAAGTAGTAGTAGTAGTAGTAGAACTTTATTCAATACAAATAAAATGCAATTCCAAGGTTACATTAAAACCACAGACTACCCAATTGGTCATTTGTGGTCAAAACCGTATACAGTGAACCCTCAGTAATTCGAACCTTTGCAATTTGAATTTGTTCCCTGGTCCCAATAATTTCGAATTATCGATATTTCACGGTATAGACCGCCATATTTTTTAGGCCTTTACTCACCGCGTCGTTAGATTACTTGCGTCTAGTGATGAACTCACAAAAACTAATTTTTCTTACAACAAATTTAAAACTCAATGGCACACACTATTTTCCAACGACAAACTGTTCAGTTTAACTGCAGTTGTTCACTTACAGTTATAAAAACACTTAAACAAAGCTCAAATAGTCCAAAGGATGCTTTTCCAATGGCAGTTGCGAATTCCCAGTATATTTTAGTTTAAAAATCCATATATGACTACTTGTGCAGTAGATGGTTAAAAGCAAACCTGTGGCCTATGTCACGACTTATAAATTTGTGATTACAAGCATTTTTTCACAAAGTTTGTAATTTTTTTAAATTTTTTTCGCTTCAACACTTTATGGATATGACAAATACAGTAAACTCTCGATTATTCGAATTTCATAGGACCAGGAAAAAACTTCGATTTACAGAGTTTCTCGAATTAATTAGGTTTCAGAAAAAAAAAATATGGCTCGTTTTCGTCGCTTACGCATTTCAATTAAGAGATGTTAAAAAAAAAAAACAAATAAATTTGACTTCGAATTCTAAAGGCAATAAAGCCATCATGAAGAGAGGTTTTCATGTTATTTTGCACAAAAAAAAAATTTAATTAACGAGGGGACCAATATGTTTTTTTAACATCTCATAATTGAAATGCGTAAGCGACGAAAACGAGCCATAATTTTTTTTCTGGAACCTAATTAACTCGAGAAACTCTGTAGTTCGAAGTTTTTTCCTTTGATAAACAGAAGTTTTTTAAGGGGACTGTGAGAATGCTTAGGTTTACAGAAGCTCACGAAATATAGGGGCTCGAATTATCGTGAATTACAGAGTTTTCGGATGGGATGTTTTTATAAAATTGCTTTTTCGTTTCACCAAAACAGCTTTGTTTGTGATTTACAAGGGAACAATTTGTATGCTGCTACGAATTTGTAAATTTTCTCACGTAAGAATATAAGTTTACAAATTTTGTGCAGTTTTTAAGAATAGTTCTCAAAAGAAAGGTCAAGTGTAATTTTTTCTACAAGGTTTATTTCTAAGCAAAAGAATTGGAAAATGTTTTCACAAACTCATAGATTACTTCTTTGTAATCCGTGAAACAAAAAATGATGACACAAAATTGTCTTTGTAAATTACAAATAAATAATTGCAGTTGTAACTTGTAGCTTCGTAAAAATAGACCACTAGTGGTTCCCACACTCAGATTATAGAAACAAACATTTGGAAATTCAACCAATGTTTGAAGGAAAAGGATTAGAAAGATTTTTAGCTCTGAAATCCTAAATCTTTGCCATTCAAATCGAAAATGTTCTCTTCAATAACACTTTCAATTTCCACATTTATCTCAACCACTCATCGAACACACCCAACATTTTCCTTCCACCGTGAAGCAAACAGTTCTCCAATTCTTCTTCACCTTCCCATTCCATTCCGTCCATCAAACAGAAAACGAAAGACAAGTAAAACGAAGACGAAAAAACTTCACGCTGTGTTTGCCTTCGGCTCGCTGTCTACTTTGAGGAACGCCCACAAAACGAAACGCTCTGTGTGAACGAGTTTAGCAAGTTGTTGAGTTGGTTGACATATTGCGATGTAGTGATTGATTTTTTAAAACATCCTCTTTCTCGAATCAAACCAAGTTCAATCCACCATCGAAAAGCGAAACACCTAGTTCTACCAAAGTGCTCCACCACAAGTGCCCCCCGCCCCCCGGTCTGAGAGTGTGAGGTGTGCAAAAACCGAAGCGAAAAAAAAAAAAAAAAACGAAAACCGAATCAAAGATAAAAAGATTATCACCGTCGTCTCCCGCGGCGGTCGCAGTCATCGTCGTGTATATCGCTTTCCAAGAAATCGGAATTTTTAGTTCTTTTTTTTTGAAATTGTGTACTCATCGAAGTTCGGTATCTGCTGCTAGGCCTGGTGCTCTCCCTCTCTTCGTAATCGCAAGTGAATTGGTCTCGCGTGGATTTCAAGTGCATCAAAGCGTTCGCTTATTATCCCTAAAGGCAAGTAGCTCCAGCAATTCGGAATAAAAATCGAAGCAGATTAAGTCGTCCCCACAACAAGAACAGAAAAAAAAAAAAGAACACCCAGCCGACTGGGAGGAAGGAAAAAGGAAGCAAGAAGACAAAAAAAAAATCGCATTCCTCTTTGCATGCAACACTTGTGCTCGGCGAATCCGCCCATTGGATCAAATTCGAAACAGAAATTCTCCTCTCATCGCGCAATCTTCCTGCGCCATCTCCTTCATCGGCGTTTGCGGTGTTCCACCACTGTTCTACCATAAAAACAAAACTCTCCGGCTCCTTTTCCTTTTCCAACCAGGAGCACCACAAGAACAGGGATTAATTTATAATTTTTTTTTTGTTTTTTTTTTTGAAATTTTCGCTACAGCTTCCCTCTCAGTGCGCGAGGAACGAAAGGAGACAGTGTTGTCACTTTGACGTTGAGCGGCGGAAGATTTAATACTTTGTAAGTAGTACTTTTATTTGATTTCGGTGTTGAGTTCGTTTTTACGATGAGGTGTTGATGGGAATTATTAGCAATAAACGTTTTGGTATTTGGAAATTTTGTGAGTAATTTGTTTATTCGATAGTGAGTAGTTCATGCGGTGTATTGTGCGGGAGAGCAGGCAGCAGGTGATGACGTAAAGGAATGAGTTGGTCGATATTTAGATGGCTGCGAGAGATCCCTCGAAGGAGTGAACAATGAAGATTAGTGGGCACTTATCATTGACATTATCAATTGGCTGTGAGTGGGGTTTTAAATTGTTGATTCATTTGGTGCCGGAGCCGAACGATGAAAGCTTGCCGCTTGGTTTCAAATGAAAAGCCGGCTATGGAAGATGTATTTCTTTAGAATGCTCATTTGGGATGGAAAATAGTATATTTCCTTCTTTTTCAAGTTTATACCTTTGAGATGATGAGGGTAACAGCTGATATTTTATAAACCTTTGTGCCAATGAGAATCTGTTCTCCACAAAATTTGTTAATTAATTTTTGTTAAGTCTTGCCGTATAAATTCAAGTGTACATTACTAGAATACATCTTTGATAGCCTGTTTGATCTACATTGCGTCAACATCAGGCGGCTCCACAGCTGCGTGTGAGGTTCCAATTGGATTCAACGGGTAACGCGGAGTCTTGTCCACTGTGTGCCATCACAATGGGCCCAATCTGGGCTAAGTCTGGCAGTGGGTTCTCCACTGCAGCCGGCCACAGCAACCTAACCTAACCTAACTTTTTATGAGCTGCCAGTATTCTCTTACTTTCTTGAGTTTGTTTTCCATGCAGCATGAAGAAGAAAGAATTTAATTGAATGCATTGTACACTATTTTTTATAAGTTCAAAAGAGCTCTTTAAACTTCATACACATTTCATATTAATTCAAAAATAAATAACATTGATGACACAGACTTCTAAGATTTGATATTTAGTCTTACATCTGAAGAAGCCTAATGAAGGAGAACATAGTACTTGCGAGCTCTGCGACTTGTACAAGAATTCGGAGATTATTCTACTAACTCAAGACTGCAAGACCAGTGTCATACTCAATTTCTAGATCTTGACACTTGTAAAGGGAATTCCTCAGTTTTGTCAGTTCAAGATGTGTGAAAGACTTAACAGAAATGCCGATGTGGGGTGGAGCTTCAATTTAATAGTTTGTTGGTCGTAAAAGAGTTGTGTTTGCTTTCTGTACGGCCCATATGATCTGTTAATAATTTGACTTACTAACCTTAAAGGTATGCACCGCTTTGAGATAGTGTGGAAGGCAGAAAACTAGTTGATAACAATGGTGCGTTCACACTGAGCAAATGAGCATGGCAGATTTAAGAATCCGAAAGTTATTATCCAAACACAAAAGAAAAAGCCAAAAATCAGGTGTAAATGGACAATGATGATGGGTCGTGTGACTTCAAACTGATAACCGCATGTCTGTCTCCCTATCAGCGATGGAAGTATCTCAAATCAGTCTCATGGTTAAAGTGGATCCAATCTATAAATCAATAACTATGATTTGAACGTTCTTAGGTCTTAGGTAGAAGTGGCTGCTACGAAGATTTTCGGCCCACGTCTACGAACCCGGACTTGTTTGCCTAGAAGTTCCCTGCAAATTATATTTATTTACAAGCTTATTGTAGATTGGCCTAAACTCAATTGGATCTAGTTATGAATTTGCTTATCCCTTTAACATCTGCATAAGCCGATTCACCTCGAACAAGTATCTTCCCAGAATATGTTTCCTAATCCTGGCGAGTACTAGGCATGTTCCAAAAAGGTGGAGCGGGGTATTCTCCTTCTCATTTGAAATTTTATTTTATTTTCTCTTAGGCTGCATCTTGTGGGCGCCGTGGCTTAATCGGTTAGTGCGTCACACTGGTAAGCGCCAATACCCGGGTTTGAATCCAGCTCGGGGAAAGAACACCAAAAACATATTTCGCGGCCCCACCTCCAGCGAACGACTGGCAATCCTCCTGGAGTACTTCTGTCACGGAAACCTTTCTCAATTCGCCGTTCGGAACCGGCATTAAACTGTAGGTCCACCCCACATGGGTCAAAATAATAACGCGCACAACATAGTGGAGGCGCGAAAAGCTAGATTCTGGCTCTTTGCCGGTTGTTACGCCACTAATGATGATTATGATCATGTTAGGCACTGTCTAAGAGTTCGCTCGGTGTTTCAGAGCAAAATATTGCTAAAGTTTGTGTTTCGTTTGTAGAGGAGGAAAAACAAAGGGCAATCCTTAAAGGTTTTGATTGAAATTTCAATCTAAAATTCAATCGATGTTCAGTGGCCTAAATTTTGAGAGTCTTGAGTTTGTTACTCGTCGGACATTAGTCCCATCTTTCGCTGTCTGTTCGTAGGATCGTGATTTATAGAAAGTAGTTCTTCTCCTCACTTGAGATTACCTCTCTTCAATAACTTGCACCTTTCTCTAAAGGAAAAGAAATTCTTTAAAGATAAGGAACTAGTTTAGACTAATTGTCCAAAGAACATCCTTCATTGCGATTTTTGGATTTATCTGTAATTCTTAACCTTTTGATTTGAAAATTTGCCTGCTTTTTTCCGACCTTTATAGGAAGAACTTTAAGTGTTGCCCAGCATAGCATCATGTCGAATTAAAAAGACCAAAAAAATTGTCCCGCACCTGCCAACATTTGTCTTATTAGCGATGTTAAGAGAAAACAATCTGATGAGACAAAATTTTGATACGCAATTTTTAAATAGGTTTGTTGGACACATTTTTATGTTTGATAGGTTTGTTTGAACCGGAAAAGGTCTTGAATGGACGTTACAATCGTCCTACGAGGTATCGGTGCTCTTATTTTTTTTTCTGTGCACTCATCGTAGTCTTGTATCTTTTTCTCTCATAAAAATTGTAGCGATGCTCAAATCTTCTGTATTCTCCCCGCATCTTTCGCAACACTTCATCAGTCATTTGATTGCCTTCTTCATTCCTTGACTACTTCAACACAAAAACTCCTACCGAATCACCTTCTTCTGCTGTCTTGATCTCGTGACTCTCAAGTTCCTCCAGGGATCTCGGAAGAGTCATAAACATCTCATACTTCTTTATGCACCACCATACATGTTGAGCTTCATTAACTACACACAATTATGCTTCTCTGTGGCTACGAGGCCCTCATGAATTGAACGAATTCATTTCTTGTCGGTAAATGCACAACGTATTTCATTATTCAGTGCTCCTGGCTCACCGGGGTTACAACGCTTTAAGTGTATTGAATTATGAATACTTTTTTAATATAGTTGTCAGCTTTTTAGTCAGTAGACATGTTTAAGGTTTTGTGTGTTCAAACTTAACTTATAGTCTCTTGCGAACATCGTATTTAAAGCTGTTTCATAAATAGCGGAAATGCTTTTGGTATCTTCCCGGATGTGTGTAGTTCTTTGACAGACATATAATTTGCTCCTGCAATGTGTTTACCCTTTATTTTCTATTAAAATCTTTTAAACGTTGCCGTTGACAATATCTAAGTTTATTCCGTAATCTTATCTCGAAACTGTATGCTTCGCACATGGGGAACAAAAACCCTACTTCAATACATTTTTTTTCTCCTTTAATGCTCGATGGTGAGTGTCGGAGACGACATTTTATCGTTCGGCAATGATGTGTTATCAGTGGAAAAAAAGGGATGATACATCATTTAATCGTAGTCACAGTTGTAAGACGAGAGGTTTATCATTCTGAAGCGAATTTTTTCTTATTCTGCGAGAGGAAAA
Source organism: Syritta pipiens (assembly GCA_905187475.1). NCBI lineage: Eukaryota > Metazoa > Arthropoda > Insecta > Diptera > Syrphidae > Syritta > Syritta pipiens. Next base: position 90,322,800 of record LR994571.1, read on the forward strand.
ATAATTTTAATAATCCAATATTGTTAAGTGAATATTCTCGCCCCTTAGTAGGTTAACCGGGTGTTGTAGCACTAACACCAAAAAAAAAATTCACGTTTAAAGTTGCAGGAGGGAAGGAGGATAGCCAAGATTTCGTGACTAGGATGCAGTTTCGATTAACGCGGGATCTTATACTGAATAAGATTCCGTACTTCGGTTCGAAACTTAACCTTTTCCCGCGAGTATAATAATCGACTGGAAGTGTTTAAATGCATGGCCATAGCTCTTTGCCGATTTCAACTCTTTGTCTACCCTTAATTTTCAGACACGTTCTTTCGCATTTAATTCCATTGATTAAAAGCCAGTTTGATTGTAAATTACTATTAAAAACTTTAACATAACCTAACCTAGTTTCGTCTCTAACAGAAAATCGTTTTATCGCCTGCTCCTACGAACTTTTCTCTTGATCTACTTTAGCATACCTTATATGACTTTTAAATAAATCGTTTTTAAATGAAGTTGAAGTGCACTTAAATCCTTCCTTCGCTGGTAAGATCGCCAATTCCAATAGTCTAGGCGCAGCTCTTATGTGAGGTTAAGTTTGAGATGTAGGCTAATTGCCCAGCATTTCAGATTGTTGCTGGCATACTTTTAATGGGCACCCCTGGCCAAAGCCCTGGTAGTTGGTGCCGTAATTTAAGATTAGTCAAGTTATTTTACTATATAATACTTTTAATAAAGCAGTCCTAGATGGGACGAATGCTTAAAATAAGTTATTTTACTAATAACCTCATTTCATCTGTTTAGGCAGGTGGAAATAAAAAAAGTTGATGTGGTTTTCGATCTCTTTCAAAAGAGAAACTTATTGTTCAAAGATTCGTTAACAACAATCCTGTATCTGCAATTCCACAAAACAATTTATATAACATGAACTAAATAAATATAGAAGTATATATTAAAACTCCTTACATTTCAATTAACACACTTTTCAAATGCAGGCTTTATATAAATGTTCAAACACGCCCATATGTGGTCACTTTCACCACATAAATATCAGAGACCTTTCTAAAAATTTCCCAGAATTATGAAGGACACATAAATCATGCAATTTTCTCTGGTGACTAGAAATTAAGCACCCCTGTTGAGTTATGAAAACTGTTTACGGACAAAAAGTTCCTTCTTCCATTCATAACCACAAAAAAAAGAAAATGTCCTGACTACATTTAACAGAACAGTTCTGTAGCAGACAGGTAATTCCAAGATTTACCAGAAGTTATAAGTCCTTTATAATTTGGTACATGAATTATAACAATAAAAAGTTTCAACCTTCCTCCCCGAAGCATGCGGTTTGTATGAGTGAAATATTTTTTTTTTTGTTAAGAATTTCTATACGATCTCGATTAACTTTTGCCGAAGAGTGAGTGTGTGCAAAAGTTTTCTATGCCGGTGTATTTTAAGCGTTGTCGAAAAGTTATCTGCAGGAGCAGTGAGAGAAGTAAGTGATTAGGTTTGGCAAATACATGAGTTCTTTTCCTTTTTATCGAAAAGATTCTTGTGACCTATGCAAACATTAATAATGTTGTGAACAGAACGTCGCAATTGGATTTCAGTTAAAGTTTCTTGAAATTGGATTGGTTTGGTGGACTTCTAGGCAGGAAATAGGTTTTAGTGGCGGGAATGTGTAGCAAAAGAGACGTATAGTTTTTATCTTGCTATACTTAGGTCGTCTGCGGTTTTTTTTAGGCCATTTTAGAATGTAAATTCGTGTTCTTTCAATCAATGTTAAGCAAAGTATTTAGTTTGAGGTTAAGTTTGGTTATGAGTGGCGGCTGTCAGATAAACCCCATAAACCGACTGTCCAAAGTATAGAAACTCATAGTTCTTTGGTACAAAAACCTCTTTTCTTCTCTTTCAACGTAAATTTATGAGAATAACTAGAAAAACTGCATTCAGATCTTTTCTTGACAAATTAAGAAGGCTGCGTTTTCAAGGTGCGCTACTGATTATAACCTATTGCAACTTTTGTCTAATAATTCAATTCCATCCTCTTTTTTACGCACATTTGTCCGTTTAAAAGCCTTCTCCCTTCCCATGAAACTCCAAACAAGATTGATAAGAAAAGTATTCTCTTTTTGACGGTCGATTGACGAAAATTCTTGACTTTGTTCACAGCGCAACGACTTGCACTTCCAAAGAATTGTTTTGTCAGATTGTAGAGAATGCTTCTAAGAAGGCTTTCACCACCTGGGTATCACTAATTTTAGTCGCCACGTAATTTATCACAATTAGATAAGATTTTAAATGGCTTCCAGATGATTCAATGACGATTCGCATGAGTAAAACTCAGCTGAAGCGACTTAATCAACAAGATTAGATAGCAACCGCTAAGATTCATCAGTTAAAAAGCGAAAAGAATTATATACACACACATCCACTCGTCGACACCGCCTTTGCAATTTACATACACTCTGCTGGGACTCGCCTAACCTGAAATCCCTTTGCCCACCACCATTCTCTGCATTGCTATCGTTCCCCATCGAGGCTAGAGTAATAATTTATTATAAGACATTTGCAATACTTTACCAATTTCTCTTGTATTAATACGCCCACTCAGCAACACCTATTTCACTCCCCTTTTTTTCGGGGGGTCAATTCTCTACTCCACAGAACAAAGACTGAAGTGACAGCGCCGGCGAGGAATGTATCTACCAACAAATTTTCTAGTTACACCTTAAAAACAGAAGAGAACACACGCAAAAATAAAAGAACACAACATAAAATTCTGTGCGTGCGTAAGAGAGTGACGAGGTGAAAGATAATACACACAGGAACAAAAAAAAAAGGAAGAAGGGAACGAGGAAAAAAAAAAACGCCAACCAACCACCACGAAGACGACAGAGAACACGAAGTAAAATCATCGCAAAGACATCCTTCAGGGAGATATTTTCGTATCGAGTCACATTTTCTTTTTTTTTTTTCTGTGTCGCTGTTGCGTCTCGTCGTCGTTGTCGTCATTTCATCAGTTTCCGCCTTTTGTCTTTTCTTTTACCTCCAAGCACACGGAAGAAAACGCACAGAAGAAGCATAAAACGACAAAAAAGAAAAATCAAAGGTGCCATCGGTTTATTCACCACCACCCCCTTTTCGCTGAGTTTGCACTCTCTTTCTCGTTCATTCTATACCGTTCTCTCTGTCTCTTACTTCCCGTCTCGGTAGATACAAAATAATCAAAAAGAAGAAAGTGAAACGAAAGACGCGCCCCACACGACACACAGGACCTGTTGGTGCTCCACTGAAATTTCTATCGAGTGCTTGATAGTGTGTCGTGCTGTTGTGCTTATCATACTTTTTATTTTTCTATTTCCACCTCTCTATTAATCTCAAATTCATCACACGACCGTTTTAACTAAATCCAAGTGCAACTGCACTAGTCTACAAAGAGACAGAAAGAAAAGAAAAGCAAACGAAGAAGAAAAAAAGCTTATAATGGCAGAAGCATGTGCGACAGCAGCAGCAGCGGCGGCAAACAACACAAACAACAATGGTGTTGCCGCAACATCAAATCCAAACGCCGAAGTGATTAGAGGTCAAGTGTTTGAAGTCGGCCCTCGATATAAGGATCTGGCATACATCGGCGAAGGAGCATACGGCATGGTGGTGTAAGTATACAACCATCCATCGTTTGTTTTTCCACTAATAAAAGGTAAAATATTCTCATTTAATTAGATCTGCTCTGGACACTTCCACAAGCACCAAGGTGGCAATTAAGAAAATCTCCCCATTCGAACATCAGACCTATTGTCAAAGGACATTGCGAGAGATAAAGATTTTAACACGCTTTAGGCATGAGAATGTAAGTTAATAAAACAAAAAACAAGAAACGCACACACAAAAAGGCAGGCCTTATGCCATTACTCTGCCACCAGGCACACTCCTGCGGGAGACATTTCTGAGAAAAAGAAGAAGAAAAAAACAATTTTTTTTTTTTTGTTTTCCCATTACAGATAATCGATATACGAGACATCCTGCGGGTAGATAGTATAGAACAAATGAAAGATGTATATATTGTACAGTGTTTAATGGAGACTGATCTATATAAACTACTCAAAACTCAGGTGAGTTGTGTGTTGTGTGTGATGTGGGGGCAATCTGGGGTAATGGGTGTTCATGTTATAACATTGATAACGCATTTGCGCAGATGATAACATACTCCGGGGGGATGGGAAGAGTGCATGGATGCAATTTCATCTATTCGTGGTGTATGAAAACAGAACACAAATTGGTTCTGGTTAATTATCTCATTTTAATGTAAACTTGTTAAAATCAAATTATGTGCTAATGGTCTTTTTAATACGCAATTACGGAAATTGGGGTTTTAGTTTTTTTGACAGCACTTATCTGCAGTTATCGCCGTTATCCACAGACCGTAGCCGCCATTCTAATTTGTTTCAGTGATGTTTGTCGATTGAAGATGTGAAGCAACCTATTTCGTACCTGAATAGAGGAAAGATAGATGTAAAGGCTTTTTTTCTGCCTTTGAGGTTTAGAGCTCAGCTTTTTCGCGCAAACATTTTTCCTTTATTTAAAGACAGATGTAAAGGCAGAAAAAAAAACCTTTACATCTGCAAATACAGGGTTTGCGCGAAAAATCTGGGCTCTAAACCTCAAATGGCTGTTAGGCCACCCAATTATGACTATAAACAGAGAAAACAAAAAGGCAGTCAAAACAGTTTTGTTGGCTCCTCAGTAAGTTGATGATGATGCCATGGGAAGCTTTTCTTCTTAAGATTTTTCAATTCTAAGCAAACAGAAACTCAGTTGTGTGAGTTTAATGCTTAACGCGCAACTTCAATATTTTCCGTGGCTTCAATTTGCTTTAATAATGACCCGGAACCGATTCAAGTCTAAGCATCATGATCCAATTGGTTTTAGTTTCCGTTTTGTGCGTGAATTGCATAATGGCCAGCAATTAGAAGCTTGAGACATAAGAAAATGATTCACACGACGTGTGAAAGTTGCGTAAGGTGTTCATATTAAGTAGCTTACAAATTAGCCACCAAGATCTTGTAAAAGAATGCAAAAGGATTATCAGGCATAAATTGCGTGTATTTTAAGAGCCTCTTTACGCCTGTTTCTTGAAAAAGAACAAGTTAATACGTTACAAAAAAAGGAGAGACATAATTATTCTTTGCCATGGTTTCCCAATGCTTTAATGCCGACCTAACAAACGCATTGTTCACATTACCAGCTCACAGACCTAACCTAACCTCACAAAGTTCGAAGTGGAAAGGATCTTAACCTTCTTCTGTCTCCCTGTTAACTCTATGAAAAGTGTTTATTACACACGAAAACTAAAATTTCAAACCGGCATGTTTAATTTTTTTGGAAGACAAATGAAAAAAAAAAGTGCTTCTGATTCAAAAAGAAATAGCTGAGGGATGAATGAGGATTGAAGCACCTTTTTAGGACAAAACTAATGCAAACAGCTTTCCACTTTACTTCTTAGAATAACGTTATCTGCCCAAAAATTCAATTTAAATAACTTACAAAGACGAAAAGCTCTTTAAACTACGTTAAGGATAAAACTGATGCACCCCACCTTTGTCTTTGGGTTGCCTTAAAAGTACGTTAAGGATAAAACCAATCCAATCTCTAGGTTGCTGCCTTGCACAACCCCAACCCAGTTTTATACCCCAACCTAATCTGCATTACTTAGAAAGAAGAAAAGGTCCTCTAATGGGTTTAGGACGCATGTTTCCCATGAAACTGAAATTCAGTTGACGTTGTCTTTTCTCACACGATTATTTTCTTCCTGGAAAGTGTCGAAGATCAAAGGATTTTCAATTACAAGCAAGTGACAAGGAATTAATCGCAAACATCAAAATTTACCCAACTGAAATGTCAAGTATACGCCACAGACCCTTACTCAGGAGGAATTCACTTGTTAAACAATTCAATCGTAGCAAGACTACAGAAATAATTAAAACCAGCTCAAGAGTAAACACAAGTGTAGGAATAATGAAAATCTGAGAAAGACAGACGAGGCATTCTTTAGCAATCCTTTTTTAATTCGGTACAGTGTCACTTTCACATAAAAGGTGAGACACAAAAGACCTAGAACCTGACGCGCAGTTCATGAATTTCAGAATCGCAACAAGTAACACTCACCCCTTCCAATCAAAAGGTGCTTTTTTCTTGATAAACAAGTTCTGACTATAATGGGACACCGCACCCATTTACGCGTTCCCATTTTAAAGAACTTAAACCACCGCCACGTCTGTCAATATTGACACAAAGAGCGTCGTTTGTCGTTCTAAATTTTCTGTGACAACCCAGATATACACGCAGAAACTACGTCCACGACTACGAACGAAGAACATCCTTGTTGAGGTTGAAAGGCTTCGGTTTTCTTTTTTTTTTGGTGTGCAATGCAAAACATCCCATAAACCCACTTCTGTCATAGATCAACAATAACAGCAACTCACTCTCCCTCCTTTAGCATGAGAATATTCCACAATTTTGCAGCTGAATTCGCACAGAAAATAAAATACAAAAAAAAAAAAAAGATGTATCCGCCACGCGCAACCCCCAACTCTTTCGTGTTTACCTCGCCTACCGGTCTATTTTTCTCCATTCAATCATCCATATCCCCCTTCCATTCACTCGCTCCCTCAGGTTATATAAACATTTTGCAACCAATATTTTTGTACCCGTAACCTTATCATCGAAATTCCTCATCAACCACCGCCGGGCTTATCTATAAGAATAGCGCCATGGGACTTTAAAGTAAACAGCAATCCAGTTCTCTATACAATCACTCAGCCAGCTTGAAGATTGAAGGTTTGTGTAACTTTGTAAACATCGGTGAATACTTTTACTCTTATCAGAGAGACTGGGTGAGCTATCTATATCGTGGTACAAAAAAAAAAAAAAGCAAAAGCTAACACCGCTCCACCGTCACCATCACCACCACCACCGACCGCATCAGGTACACAATGCAGCGCGGTGTTATCACGGACGACGACGTCGTCTTTCGCTTGCCTGTTCGTCATCGTCATCGTGTAGGGAAAATGTGATTTTTCTTATTTTTAATAAAAATTACTTAATTTAAAATATGACATCACATTGTTTTTTGAAAATCTGCGAGATGAGAGTTCAGGGCAGGAGCGCGCGCTCGCTGTGCACGGTTCACTGGGGATGTGATTCACGAGGAAAGTGATTTTTTTTTTTCTTTCTTCTCTACCCCTCTGTTTTGTTCTTTTTTTTTTTTCATTGTTTATTTATTTTGTGTTGGAATTGCTTTATTATTGTCAAACAGGCTGAAGACGAAGAAAATTGCTTACGTACGTTTCCTATGGGACTCGGTGTGGTGGCGAACCCGTATTTATTATTTACAAACGATCTAATTGAGTAATTTCTGGGGAATTTTACTTTTTTTTTTTCTGCTCTGGGCTTTTAATGGAAAACGAAATAGATGATTCTATTGTATTTAGGTAGGAATCTGTGCCTAGAACGACTAATTTATGTGAATTTATGCTAAACAGTTTTCTTCTTTTTTTTTTCTCGTCGTTAATTTATTCCATTCCATTCCATTGTGCCTGGCGGGGGGAAGTGAATAAGTGAGTGAGGAGAGTGTAGGTAACGCCCTAAGTTGTGAACTAAAAATACGAACTACTAATTGGCCGGTGTGTTGTGTTTATCGCGTCAGTGAAATGGTGTCTGCCTTCGATCATGACGTTGGTTAGTCATATTTGTACAGCGTGAGGCAAGGTAATTATACGATTAAGACGTTTTTATTGTGATTGGCTTCAGAGAGGATTTGCGTGGAGCAAACAGATGATAAATTATTGAAGGTGGGGAATCCACATTCTGGAGAGTCTGGATTAGATGTTTTGTGGAGCTATGTGACTAACGTGTTTGGATAGCTTGATGATGTTTGCGATGGAGGAATAAGTTTCCTGGTGTCATCTTGTTAAATTTATTTGTACGTTTGCAAGGAACAAACTTTGTGTCCATTTATCTTAGGTGCAGCTTACAAAAGTTTCCTTTTTTTTACCATCCATTATTTTCGGGTGATACTTCTTATTTTCTTGTAACTTTTTCTGGAATATTTGAGTATGTCATTAATATCTGATGATGTCCTTTGTTTGTCTTGATAAATGAGTCCCAGTTCCAGGAATTTTCCGTCTCTGCAAATTAATCGACATTCGTTGCAGGGATTGACCTTTGCTTCATCACTGTAAACATTACTCATTGTGATTTCTTTTACTGAGAGATGTAATTGTTTTAATGGCACAATCATCGACATATTTTCTTGCAGACTCATAGTCAAGAATGTAAATAAGTCCGGTTAGCTACTGAGGACTTGATTGCATGCAGTAGAAGAATAAATTAAAGATGATGAATGTACTTACATCTACTGTGCTAATCAAAACAGATTTTCTGTGAGAGATCGATGTCTCTAGTTGTAGACTTGTTTAGACAAGGTTTGATTTAAATGTAATTCATTCACTTCAGTGAAGTCTTCGTTTTGCGTGAGCAGACGTAACCTTAAAAAGACACTATGTAAACCATGTTGCATACAGGCAACATTATATGTTTGAGCTCCTTCTTGTTATTTTTTATTTTCTCTAATGCCAAGTTTCACAGTGAGAGTTTAAAATGAAGTTTACGTAAACTTAAAAAAAGAGTTTAAACTTTTCGTTATACATTTTCCATTTCACAGTCAAAAATAAACCTTCGGTTAGTTAAACGCAGTTTTGGAAGCTGTGTCTAAACAATTGTATTAGGTTGTCAAATATCTCTTTTTGTCTTTGGAATTTTCCGGCTATGTACAAAGCGCTACAGAGCTCGTATCTGGCAATACATCATTTGAAAGGTCTTGACATAACCTACAAGACGACGCTATGCATGATTAGTTTGGATAAAAGCTCTGTACATAGCCGGAAAATTCCAAAGACAAAAAGGCGAAAGGGAGATATTTGACAACCTATCATTTGTATTTTTTTATTGAGATGTCAATCTAGTACAAATTCACATATGGATCTTAGGCTATAATACATAAGATTATATCACATAGTTTTAAATATGGACGACTTAGAATAAATCAGGCTAACAAAGTAAAGTTTTTTAGTTTTGTAGTTTTTTAACTTCACTCGAACTTAATCTGATAAAAGAGTAAACATTAAAATATTGTTTTTTACCGCGTCTAGTCAACAAGTATTATCATAAAAAACTTAACCTAACAATTGTAGGGTTTCGAAATGACAATCACGGCTTTGACGTGTTTTTGGTTTTAGTATCTGAAATTAGTTTGTGACTTGGAAAAGAAAATTAGAAGAAACAATGCTTTGCGATTTAAAAAAACGAAATGTAAATAAAAAAAAACAGTCACGATTTTTCAGCCGCGTGATTTCCTTTTGGAGTTGGTGCAACAAAATGTGAATATAGTTAAGAATAAAAAAATGGACATAGCTGCCACTTTTTCACTTAAACCGAAGTTTAAACGACAAAAGTTCGTCGTTGAACGTCCAGATAACCATCACTTTTCGTTTAAACGGGCACTGTGAAATCGAAAAATTTCCAAACGGAAGTTTAAACCAAAAAAATGAGTTTAAACTCTCACTGTAAAATTGGGCGTACGATTTTTTTCTAAATAGTTTAATATGTTGTGTAAGCTTATCGTATATTTTACTATAAGTGCTGCTAGTGATGACTTTGTTTCTAATCTGGGCGGAGAGTACAGTCAAATAACACTCGACCATGCCATGCACAACGACGTTCCATGCCCAATTGATTCGGACATGAAAAATTTAAGGACAAACTAATGCAGTCCATTCTTAAGTTCAATTGACAGAGCTTTGTCTTAGGCTGTTTTCAATTGATGATTGTTTTTTTTGAACAATTTTCAATTGATTAAACGTTATTTTGGATTACTTCAGGTGACTCAATTGTCTGGAGGTTTTTCCTTCCTGTCTAAAAGACGTTTGAAGTCCAAAACAATAGAAATTCAACGAAATTACTTTAAAGAGACTAAAATTCTGATGTACACACTTGAATCAAAACATGAGACGCTAAAATAGATGCATCACATCCCAAAAAGAAATACATCAGTACCATTTTTACGATTTTTTCATAAAACAAAAAAGAATTTTTTTTTGGCTTTTAGCCGACATCAACCAAAAAGCAATCTGACGCAATGACACCGACACCGACAACATTGGAATTTTCCCCTACGTCAATGATTTCTTCTTTTTTGTTTTAAAAACTCGCCGATGACGACAAACATCCCAAAAAAATGCAACATCACACGAAAAAACTTAAACTCGTCGACATATCAACTACGGATTCTCTTCTGCGGTTGCTTCGTTGCTTACACCGATGTCGAAATATGGCTTCGTAATTCATGACGATATTTTTTTTTTTGGTAAACATACATCAACTGACGTAGTTCATACACGATGATGCCGTAAATGATCGGTGTGTGGAAGTTTTTTACGTCAATAGAATTGTTTACTTCGGCTCCCATGCATTCTCTTTTCTTTTTTATTATGCATCGTCGTTGTTGGGGAGAGGAGGTTTTTTCAAGCGGAAGGGATGCATGATTTGGTATCAATTTTCGGTTGGCGTTCATCAAGATTTTGGAATGTCTGATGAATACTATTTTATATCTGAACTTATCTTGTCTGTGGTGTAAACCCTAGGGAAAGAAGGTGTGGTCAGAGCTCAAAGAATCTTCAGAGAATTTTTAGGTCTCTTCCTGTCACTCAGTGCTTGCTTCTACCACTCGATGCAATGATGCAAGTACTTGTTGGTCTGAACTTCTTGTGCTTGGTGTAACCTTTCATGAAAGGAAGTTTAGTCATAGCCGAAGCCCAACGGGAGGCAATTATTAAGCCTTTCTGCTTCTTACACGTATGCTTAACTTTCTTACTTACTTACTTAATAGGCATTTAACCCTTGGAGAGTCTGTGCCTTAGCCAAAACCGCCTTCCAACGTTGACGATCCCGGGCATGCTGCTTCCAGTCCGGAAGACCAAGCTGTCTTGCATCCGCGATCAGTTGATTTCTATACCGGAGGTTCGGTCTCCCTCTTCTTTTAGAACCAGGATTCGAAGATCTTTTAGCTGGAGCGTTTGTATTTATGCGCTCGATGTGGCCGAGCCACTGTAGTCGACGGATTTTTGCCTTCCGGACTATATCCACATCTTTGAACAGCTCATAAAGTTCGCTGTTATGTCTTCTCCTCTATTCGCCTTCCTCGCAGACTGGACCGAATATCCGCCGTAGAATTTTACTTTCGAAGGAGCCAAGTATCAACTCTGCAGTCCTGCTTATCGTGTAACTTTCGGCTCCATACAGTAGGACTGGCAGGACAAGGGTGTTGTAGAGCATGACCTTAGATCTTCGAGTCAGGAGTTTAACTTTAACTCAAAGAAAAAAGCAGCTGCCAACTATTATTTTATATCAAAACTTCATGTGTATGCTTCACACTTTTGAGAAAGACGTGCTAAATAAAAGTTATTGCGTCCCAAAAACTATTGTGGACAAGAGGTGTGGACACAGCCGGCTTGTAAAGAGTTTAAATCATTCATTCTTTTTCTATTTCCTGAGTGCTACGACTCGATGCTTAGTCACAACACAAAACAAATAAACGCACAATGCAAAATGTTAAAATTTAATGTAATTAACAATATCTTCAAATGAAATATCTGCAAAAATGAGTAACGTGAACTAAACTTTAAACTAAATGGTCCCACATCAAAATTATGTCACCAGCAATTTAACCTCAAACTTTTTCTTTTTCTTAATTTTCTTTACAGAGGCTAAGTAATGATCACATATGTTATTTTCTGTACCAAATTCTACGTGGCTTAAAATATATCCATTCGGCAAATGTCTTACATCGGGATTTAAAGCCCAGTAATCTGCTGCTAAACACAACATGCGATCTTAAGGTGAGTTCTCTCTCTTACATTTGATTGATTTTCTTTCTCAATTCAAATTGTTTTTTTTCTTTTTGTTTTTTAGATTTGTGATTTTGGTTTGGCACGTGTGGCTGATCCAGAGCACGATCATACAGGGTTCTTAACGGAATATGTTGCTACACGATGGTATAGGGCACCAGAAATTATGCTTAACTCAAAAGTAATATAAAAAATCTAAGAAAAACTTTACAATAAATAACCTTCGAACTTCTTGTTTTTTTTTTTTGTAGGGTTATACGAAATCAATTGATATGTGGTCAGTTGGTTGCATATTGGCCGAAATGCTGAGTAATCGACCAATATTCCCTGGTAAACATTATCTCGATCAATTAAATCATATTCTTGGCGTTTTGGGTTCGCCATCTCAGGAGGATTTGGAGTGTATTATCAATGACAAGGTAAGTTTCTTTAAAGTAGAAAATTTATTTGACCTATCATTTGGAGCAAAAAAAGGCTCGGTCGATTTTTAACATAACCTTTAAACTATAGACGTAAGCGAAAGCAACTTTTAAATTCGCTTTACTCTATGACGCAAGCGTTTGTGCTCTATAATGAATTAAAAATCAAATGCAATTACAGGGTTAAATAAAATCCATTTTAAAGCAACCAATTACGTAGAAGACTCACAGTCATTCATACGTTTCCACTTGCATCTGCTTCAACACACGTATTGTTGGAATCAAAACATCTGGATGGCTTTCAGTTTTGCCGATGCGTACATTTTCCACGTTCGCAGAAAAGGATAATCATATCAACGTACACGTTTTCAATTAATCCATCGAAAATTATGTCTGATGGCTTCGCTTCATTTACAGAAGTTGATAAATTAAAATGACTGACTAATGAGTTGGCAGAATTTTATTAATTGCTGCTAATTAAATTTGCGATTATTCTTGAACACTTTTAGTAAATGCATGAGAAAATAAATTTAGAGTACATATACTCACTTTCATTCAATTGAAATTATTTTTTTTTACACTTCTGTCGTGAGGAAGTGAATGATTAACAATGTGTAGTGTTTCTTTTTAACTTTAGTTTTGTAAAATGTGCCAAGAATCTTTGTTGGGATTGATAATGACCACCAATGTGTGGACATTCTCACAGCAACCACATAGCAGTGTGAATGTCAGTAGCAGGAGGACTGCGTTCTCCTCGAATAGATTTATGAAATAAAAGCCATAAATGTGTATAATATTCCAAGAATCGTTTTTCATAAAGGAAATGTCCGATTGCGTAAATTCATGTACAGTCGAAGCTCTCTAAGTCGAATTTCCACGGGATATCGAAATTAGTTCGAGTTAGAGGGATTTTCGGAAAAATTCGAGTTAGAGGGGTTCATATTTTTTTGGATTGAGTTTTCAAAGTTGGAGAATGAAGCCACAAATAACCTAGTTTTGTGTTGTGTGCAGACGACGATTATGTGTCCCTACACGGCAATTGTGTTTGCCCAACATGTTTATGCTTCGAGAACCGTTGCCGAATAGTTTCGATTTTCTTATTTTCTTTGCGTTCGATGTTTGCCGTGTAGGTCGCAATGTAAATCCTCATTCTTGCTGTGAACATTCTCTTTCTTTCTTGCATAGGTAAACAATAATAAGGGCAATTACATGCGCTTTTTCTCCGACGTGTTTGCTTAAAAAAATCAACATGAAATGAAAGATGTTCGTTGTCCAGTGCCAAATTGGGAGACTCAGAGCATGCAATACAAGTTGCGAGAGGAAATTGTTTGTTAATTTTTTTTGCAAAAAAAAATCGACTTAGAGGAATTGAAAATAGACCAAGAAACGAAAAAATGTATTCGAGTTGGAGGGCGTTCGACTTAGAGGATGGATTGGATTTTGTATGAAAAATTGAAGGGAATGCCAAAATATGGCAAACAAATTCGAGTTAGAGAAATTTTTGACTTAGAGGGCTTCGACTGTATTAAATTTCGAATCGGCGCAAAGCTCCTGCCTCGTGCCCCAGTACTTGCTGTCCAAATTGAAAGCTGCAAAATATATTGCAATCATTGAATGACTCTGTTAAATTCATTTCTTATATAAAATTGGCGTCGTGGCTTAATCATTAGTGCGTCGGACTGTTAAGCGATAGTACAGCCCGGGGAAAGAACACCTCAAACAATTTTCAAGGCCCAACCTTCAGCGAACGACTGGCTATCCTCCTAGAGCTCCTGAAGCTTTCGCAAGTCGCCGTTCGGAACGGGCATTAAACAGTAGGTCCCCTCCACTTGTGTCAAATTAATATCGCGCACAACACAGCGGAGGTTCGCACAAGATATGCTCTGGCCCTGTATGGGCTGTTATGCAGCTTATTTTTTATATAAAATTGGCCTGATTTCATTTAATTTCAATTTAATTCCTATTTTGTTTTTTCAGGCTCGTAATTACTTGGAATCATTGCCATTTAAGCCAAAAGTACCCTGGACGCGGTTATTCCACAACGCTGACCAGCTAGCATTAGATCTCTTAGGCAAAATGCTAACCTTCAATCCCCACAATAGAATAACAGTAGAAGAGGCGCTTGCACATCCATACTTGGAACAATACTACGATCCAGGCGATGAGGTTAACAAAATTCAATAATTTTCTTGAGAATTTTATCATAATTTTCGTCAAATTTTCAGCCTGTTGCCGATGAACCATTCCGCATTGGCATGGAACTCGATGATCTTCCACGGGAAACCCTGAAAACGTTAATTTTCGAAGAGACCCTTAAATTTAAAGAACAACTGCCGGATCAAGCCGTGTAGACACATCAAATTTAACCCGTAAATTTTTTTCAATTCCAAAAAATAAAACAATGTTTTCTTTTTCTTTTGTTTTATAAGAAAAAAAAAGTGTATTTAAGAAAAAAAAAGATTTAATTCTTCTTCTATCGTTTTACGTAAAACACAAATGTAACTTAAATCGATAAAAGTGATTACATACAAACAAAAGTTTAGTGTATTTATCAAAGGATACAAAAAATATCCTTTCCATCAGTCAAAGGAAAGCGAAATCAGTCATCCCCTCTTACATAACAAACAAACAAACAAAAAAATGACAAAAAAACAAAACAGAGTAACAATTCTTATTTTCTAAGTGTTTAAATAAAAAAAGAATATTTTTAAATTTAGCTTCATTTCACCTCCCAAAAAACACAACAACAATATTGAAATGATGGAGCATACAAGTATTTATAAATTTAAAAAAAAGAAAAGAGAAATGTCTTTTTTTTTTCTTCTTGTGTAAGAAATACATTTATATATCTCATATAATTGTTATCAATTTACCTCTTTCAATTTATTATTATATGTGTACTAATTATTGAGAGAATAATGTGATTTACTTAAAGAAAAAAATATACACACATATATAGATAATATATCAAAAACAAATAAAATGCATGAGATAAAAAAAACTAAAGTAAAGTAAAAAAAAAACAAAAAGCAAGGGAAAAAGTATTCCAATTTATTTGTATGTGTGTGTGTCCTTCCACAACTTTTTAAGTGTTTCAATGCAACAAAACAAAACAAAACAAAAATGGTGTTTTAGAAATAACTAATAAATAATGGTTAATTATCTGAGATTCACTTAAACTTTAAACAAATTATCAATCAAAAGAGAAAAAAAAACAAAACAAAAACTTTAATATTTTTGCTAATCGAATTTCGAGATGCATTTTTTTCTTCTTATTCTCTTTCTCTCTCGTTCTTTATATACATATATATTTGTAAAATTTTTTTCTCTTCTAAATGTGTTTACAAATCAATGGGATTAGATGTAAAAATCTCTTTTTATTTTATTTCTTTTTTGCAAGTAACGTGTTTTTACAATTTACAAACTTTGTTCGTTCTAGTTTTTTTTTTTTGTAATTTATTTGATTTGATTCTTTTCTTTTTTGTTTATCTCTTACAAATAATCATGAAGTAGGTTTACGTAAATAGACTTTTTTTTTTATTCGCAGAAAAGACATGTACATTTTATTTCTTTTTTTTTTTAGTTTTCAGTTTACAAGAAAAAAGGTATAAATATATTTTTTGAATGGATTCAATGTGATCGAGAAGGAATATGGCTGAGTTAGGCTGAAGTTACTTCTCTACGACGTTGCGAGCTCACTCTTGAAGAGATCTTAAAATGCTGAAATGTGCTAAAAGCAAAAATTTTAGTATTAGACTTTCAATTCTGCTGGTTTTCAACCGACTTTTTGAGCCAAGTGCAATTTGTTCTAGTCAAAACTTTGTACTGGTTGCTTGCATAGAGTATTCTCTAATAAATGAATTCTTCTTTGCAAGCTGTTGATGATTTTAAAGTTGGTAATTTATATGAATCCGCAAAAAATCCGACAGCGAGTGTACAACGAGGTGGATTTCGGACTAAATTTGCCATCGAATGAGTGCTCGAGAGAACTTGCGTTTGTGTCACATGGAAGAGTGCTCTGCTGATTTTACGCTAGTTTTTGCCTTCGTCCAATTGGTTGGCAGCTTATCTAAAGGTCGCGAAGTTCTGTTGATGACCTGAGATGCTGAGAAAGCCTCGTGCAGTCGACACGGATCCGAAATGTCTCTCCTGTTGTGATGAGTCTTACGAACACAAAGTGTGTACTCTTCTCATCATCAAATTAGTGGCTCTGAATCATGAAAGTCATATCTATTACAACAAAAAAGATTATCTCTCAATAATGAGGTTTATCTAGTCGCATACTGTGCGGGTTAAAGTTGAAACATACTCTTTGAAAGCAATCATGCTTATTCTAAATTTCGCTTTCGTACGAAAATTAGTCGAATTCAAATTATTCGTATTTTGAGATTTGAACAATCCGAAAATTCACATTAGCAGACACTTTAGCAATGTGTCCGAGGTGCTTCATAAACTAGCATCGAGTCCAGTGATGTCCAGTGTCACCCAAATGTTGAACATACAACAAGGAATGTTCTATGCAAAAAATAAAAAATCGTCTCAGATTTAATTCAATTGCCTTTTTCATAGAAAAATAAGTAAGGCCTTCACTCTATTGTGTGCAATGGTTTCACTGCTATTTACCTAATGTGTGTAGATTGTAATTAAATGTAAGAACTTCCAAATTTTAATGCATGAACTTGAGTACATTTTTTATTATCACACCACAAGTTTTTCTTCTTTTTTCCCTTTTTTAAAGTTCTAAGTGCATAAAAATACATCGACCGATTAAGTGGTAGTTAAAGATTGACAAAATTATTAGAACTTTTTTTTTTTTTTAATTCAATTATTCACCTCAATAATCCAATTTAAGTATCGTAGTACTGATAAGTAAAGTTTTTTTTTTTTAGTTTCATTTCATTTTCTTTGTTTACTTGGCCAAAAAGGAATTAAAATGGAAATAATCAAAAAAAAGAAAAATTATGTTAATATTTTTATAACAAATGGAAAAACAAATACATGAATATATATTAATTAATCGTAGATGTTAGTGTATACTTTTTTTTTCTTTTTCTAGAATTAGATTTTTTTTTCTTTTTCTGTTGTGATATGAAACAAAAAAAAAAAACTCTTTGGATTTCTTTCTTTTGTTGTGTTCGTTTCTTGTAAATTTTTATTAAAAAAATGTGCGTTAAATATGGTGGAAGGAAAAACAAGTTTCAAGCTGGCATTGAAAGTTATACGAAATTATTAAAAGCGTGGAAGTTTATTTCATGCTGGAAAGTGTGTGGAAAAGCGTTTAGTTTCATTGGGAGTTTGATGTTGATGGGTGTAATGTCTTGGGCTTCTCTCTTTTCTCTAGGCCTTAGAAAGAAGGCGTTTACACGGGATATTTCTTGCCAATTATCGGTAACATTCACCCCAATCACGCAACTCGCATTCGACACTCGGATACGAGTGTGGTCGTATTTCATTATTACCGAAGTAGTACTTTACGAGCATCGTCGTATTTCAATTTTGACAGGACTCGTATTCAAGCAACGCATACGAGTGTCGAATGTGAGTTGCGTGATTGGGGTGATTATTTGAATTCATATCCTGTGATGGGAATAAATTCGATTTTGATCAAAGTTTTACCTCGTTATCTAGTTAAGGCACTGTCAGCCAATACTCGTGTTACATTAAATTTGAAGTTCACTTACGACTTAATATATTTTAAATAAATAAATAAAGAAATAAATTATATAAATGGCTCATTAGTTTCCACAGTCCTGCATGTTCATTATTCATTTAAAAGTATAAAGCCTTATTGCGAACGAGTCCGTTTCAAAAACTAATGCACAGGTGGCCCTTGAGGACCGTAAACGCATTTAATTGGCTTACAAAGCATCAACAGTCATTTTTCCAGACTCTTCTTATTGCTTTCGGAGAAAAGAGTTTCTTTTCATTACTAAACGATACGAACAATCTCTGACGCCGAAGTGACCAATGAAGTCTCAAATCTCGGTTGAAATTCTAATTTTCTTCTTTCTATCCTTTTTACTTGGATAAAAGATGGCTTACAGTCGCACAAACAAAAAAAAAAACACTTTAATTGCCACGGTAACTAATGAAGCTCTCAAATTGATTCAAAATAGCGATAAGAACTGGAGTACTGATGGGGATCTTTTAGAGACGAAATAATTCAAGAAAAGAAAAAATATATTGAGACGTCTACTTTTACATTCCCTGTCGATACTACAGACCTAAGTAATTGGCTCCAGACAATCTACAATCTTATGTTTAGACATGACAATAGATTGAGAAGAATTTCTTGAATAACCATTGGCATGGGGCTGAAGTCATAAGTTATTGCTGACCTTGTTATTTATTTTGAATTTTGCCTTTTGCCAACCATTGCCGGGGCAATCATTTTATTTTCAACGCATTTCGTTTAAGTCTTCAGTCAATCGAGCATGCTAGAAACAATAGTGCTGGACAAACAAACGTTTCCATTTCACTGTGGCTCTGATGAATTTGTTTATCAAGCTCATAACGTCGGATAGGCCTTGGGATCAAGTCTATGACATGCTTTGAATTCAGAGACCAAACCCCGATGAAAATGTAAATGGCTGCACACTTCCATTTGTTTCGTTGAAATTAATAAGCAAAAGTGTTAATATTAATCTTATTTAGTTGAATTATAAAACAAAAAAAAAAAGAAAACTACATAAATTTAAAGTACAATTAATAGAAAACAAAATATTATTCTAAATACAAAGCAATTATTAGTGAAAAAAAACAAAACAAAATACATTCACATTAAATTTGTCTTCTCTGTGAAATAAACTTATTTGTAAGGACTACGTTTTTTCGTAACACACGAATGCCACAAAAACAAAACTCAAGACTGGACTCGTGAAATTAACACACATCGAGTCTATAACTAGTCTAAGACACACCCGTGCAATGGCAGCCAAATGTGTTACAATTTCGATTTGTTGTATGAAAAATAAAAAAAAAACTCTTTTTAAGAATATCTCTACATGTTTTTTCCTCTCACTGGCATGTGTACTTAAAAAAAAAAGAATTTATTTAATTCATTAGAGAACTTAGTGAAAATACAAAACAAAAAAACTTTCTTTTAAATATCTTTAAAGAAAATATCATTAATTGGTTAAACTTGATGTGTATATTTGTATGAAGTATATTTATTTTTCAAAAACCCAAATCACATGTTTATCAAAAAGAGAAACGAGAATTTTTTTTTTGCATGAAAACACACAGATAGATTCAATTATACGAAAGAAAAACGGTGAGTGAGTGTGATGAGTTTACGAAATAATAAAATTTTTAAATTAAAAAATAAAAAAACAAAGATAATAGCAAACTAAGAATGTAGCATATGATATAAAGTTCGAAATCGAAGCGAAAAATAGCAAAAGCTAAACGGTGGTGCACGATAAAGGTGGTTGCTCATTGATAGAAGAAACGACATACGAAAAAAAAAAAATAAATAATTAACATATTTTTTATTTTCCGAATTTTTAAACTCTTTAATATTTAAAATAGAAAAAAATTTTAAAACAAATCTCCAAAATTAAAAAAAAACGAAAAAAAAAAATTATTTTTAATTTCAAATGAAAAAAAAAAAATTTAATTGCAAAGAAAAAAAAATGAAATTATGAAAAACGTAAAAAAAACAGAATATAGACTGTTTTACAATTTTATTCTTAAATGATAAAAAAACAAAACAAAAAAATGGAAACATATATTATGAAATGAACAAAATGTTTGAATGTTGTTTACAAACATTATTATTGTATTTTAATCTATATGTAATGTTATTTTATTCACATAAATAAAATACAAAGCATCAAAATATTTTTTCATTTTTGCTAAAAGTTGAACTGCGTGCGATCACAGATGTGGAGAAGGCCGACAGACACTGTGACTGGCAGATACTGCCTGGTTAATTACTTTCAAAAGGCTTTTCGGCAATAATATTTAACTCATCAAATACTTGAGTTGTGCTACTACTTACGAGTTACTAAAATGCGAGTGATCAAAGATGTGGAGAAAGCCGACAGACACTGTGATCCGCAGAGATTGCCTGGTTAATTGTTTTCAAGAGGCTTTTCGCCAAAAATGGTCAATTCATCAAGTACTTGCACAACTAGATACAATTTTTTTCGTTTCAATCTCATATTTTTAACACAACAATCACCAAAAAAAGCAACAAGCGTTCAAGTAAAAAAGTTACAGCTAGAAACAAATGAACACACAAGACCGAAAATCAACGAAATACTTCAGGTAAAAAATGCTACCAAATCTAGTTGGTAAAAATAAAAATAGTCGTCCCTCACAAATTGTTCACGAACTGTTTTCCGACTTCCGAGGCGTGCCTTGAATGCGACTCCGTCAGGTAGGCGACCGCTCGGTAGACCCAGGATGAGATGGTTGGACCAAGTCCAAAAGCTCGCCTGGTTACGCTTGGGCATACCCGCCGAGGAGTTAGAGTCGGCGGTGGAGGTTCGGGATGCCTGGAGATCTCTTTTGTGTGCACTGCCCCCGCAACCCCTTTAGTGGAACATGCGGGCTAAGAAGATGATGATGATGATGATGACTGTTTTCCCAACCAAAACAACAATTTCTCCCATGATAGTGGTCTTTAGTGACTAGAACTTAGAAATTAGCAATCCCAGGCTCTAATCCGGCAAGCACAAATATCAAATAAGTATCACCGCCTACACCTTGTTGCCAACTGATAATCCTACAAGAGTATTTTGTGATAAAAAGACTTGCAAAATTTACTAGTCGAAACCGGCTGAGGACAAGAGACCCCTTTCACATGTGTTATCCTTAGAAATGTAGGAAAATAAATATTAGGTGTGCATCTTCTTGTGCAACACACTGTGCAAATGCACTAAATGCATGACTGTTAGGTTCGCGAATTTAGAAAAACAGCCGAACATCCAGTCAGGTGAATGACCTTAAATCTCCAAAGCTTTTTTTATAGAACTTTGTATGAAAGCATTGACCTCCGATTGCAGCTGTGATCAGTACAAAATAAAGAATTTTGCAATGAATTTACTGTAGGTTTGTTTGTCTTTGATTTTGTTCGCGGTGTATTTTTGCTCTACAGAAACAAGAACAATACAGTGGTTACGAAAAACTAGGCTCTGTTCTTTTCCGGGCTCTCATGCCAATACAAGTAAGTATGTAGTCACAAATTGCTCATGCAGGCTTCCAACGCAGATGTGTGCTACATATTTAATCTGATCATCTGATGCAAATCAGTCCAATATGACGGCCTAAAAGTAATTTATTTCGTTAAATGAAAAAGCGAACGCAATCACTTACATTTAACAATAGGTTAATCTCTGAGTGTTTGAAAAGCGAATAAACTTAAGTGGTACCACGAACAAACAGATCAGTGCACTTACGTCCTAACTTATACTGCGCTAAGTACCATTGAAATGTCTTCAAATTGAAACTTCATTCATGGTTGAAATTGATATCTTCGAACCCTGCGGAGACTCTTTTGCTCTTTAACATCTTAAGTGAGTTTAGTAGCCTTTGTCTAAAATGTGGCGTCAGTAAGCACTTGATTGGTCCCTCTTCCCTTTATGGGAGATTCAACAATATGGACATAAACCAACACTTCCGAAAGTGGACAACATCAAAGTTCTGAAAAAAGCCATGGAAACACTCTTCCAGTTTCAAGTCGAGTCTTTAACTTGACAGCAGTAATATTGGTTCAAGCTTAAGTGAAAACCTTTCGCAGAAACTATCAGAATTCTTTCGAGATTGCATTCTTAGATTTCGAAATCAAGGAAATAATTAATTGATCGGTGCACTCCTGACCAAATAAGACTGTGACTTAGGAAAATTACATCTACACATTTCTTTAAAATCAATGATTAGTGTGTTAAATTTTTAACAATCGTAGGTTTGTAATCGTTAACTGAATTTACTTATTAGTCAATTGTTTATTCGCTATAGATTTGCTGAAGTGCTGAAGAAAATCAAAACCATTTTACATAGGCATGTCTTTTAATTTTTATCGCATTTTTTAATTTTATTATTTATTCATATAAACTACATTAATAAAGAAGTAGACTATAATATTAATAGTTTGTTAAAGAGCTCTAGCTGCCAGAGAGAGAAAAAGTATGAACAATTTTATATGTTTAGTTGCAGAACGCAGATTATTTCAAAAACTTTTCTTATAGTTAGTTAGTTTGCATTTTATTTCAATATAATTTTTATACAATCAACGCTTAATCTTACTCGTATTGGGTTTGGCCTATGGCCGTCTACCAGGTTGACAAAAAAATAAGTATAAAAAATCTACTTCTACTATTCGCTTTCTGTAATGAAGTGCGGCAACTGAGTTATATAAGGCATCCCCATCCTAGTTCTCCATTTAGGAAACTTATTGTTTCATCCTCCTCTAAGACGCACTTTCCAAACGTTGATAATCGAAATTGTTTTAGAATGCCAAGGAAATAAAAGACATCTTTTCTCTGTTTCATGTTGGACTTTTCTTATATTAACTTTGAAAGGGAGAGAAAGTGAGGTAAGGAGATTAGAGTTGGGGAACAGCTTATGAACATTATCCTTGTTGGTCTTGCATTTTAAGATGAGATGGTGTGTGAAAAGCGTAGCATCAGCATTACAGAAAAAGCATTGCGGGGGATTACTCTTATTGATGAGTTATTCATGCGTGATCCTCGTTTGACCCAGTCGGAGGCGAATCTAGTGTCTTATCATACTGGCAGGAACGTTTGGAGAATATACGGCTGCTCTGGCATCAGGGCTCATTAGTTTCAATACAAATTAGAACAACAAGTTTTGGGTAATCATTATAAAGTTAAGCAAACAAAGTGAACAGCTGTAGAATACTCGCAACCACACTTAAACCAGGTTAGGTCCATTGTGATGCCACAAAGTGGATGAGACTCCGAGTTATTCCCGTTAAAACCAATTGGAACCTCTTACAAAACTGTCTGACGTCAGACGTCGCTCCGATAGGAGACTATCAAAGGAGTATTCGCTGAGATGCGTTCTTTTGCGAAGCACAAGAGCGTAAAATGGACAAGGGTGCTTGCAACGATAAAACGGTCAGAGTGTTCGATAAAAACTATTACCAGGAACAGTCTGCTAGCATGTCTGCCAATAGTGCAGTTCCCAGTAATTACACCTACCATGGCTCGAATGGTATACTCACTTTGGAAATAAGTTACATAGCGTGGCGTAACAGCCCGTTGAGCGCTGCAGCCTAGCTTTTCGCGACTCCACCGTTTGGAATGCATTGTGATTTAACAACTTTGAGGAAACAAGTTAAATAAATTAAAAACAATTCAGAAAAATAATGCAAGGCCTATTTGGTCTCCAAGCCAATTCTAAACATTCCTCTTTATCCACTGTATCCTTGCAGCTGCGGCCTTATTCAATTTTAGAAGTGTTCTGAATCCCCCTTGAACTCAATTGTGGAATATTTTTGTGAACTATTTTTCTCCTTCAAAGACTTAAGTGGTTATCAGAGGATTGAAACTTCATGTCTGTCTGTTTCAGATTAGAATTCCCTAAACCAAAATAAATTCAACTCCAACAAAACACTTAAGTATCATAACTTTTTCTTTATTTTTTGTTTTTTCTTTGACTTATTTATTACTTAAAATGAAACATATTCACATATTACATACAGAGTAATACATATTCAGTAAAAGAAAATAAAAATCATTTATTTTGTTATTCTCAAAGAAGCTTTTTTTTCACGAATAAAAAGACATCTGCTATTGCAGATAGGTTGGCTTTGTTTTTTGTTTATTCTTTTTTTTTTTTTATTCACTTGCGTTAGTCCTGATGTACAAATCATCACTGTGGTCAGCTCATTTCTCACTACATCTACAGATACTATAGAATAATTTTATTTCATTCATTTTTTTAGTCTATCCTAAAGTGTAGATCAAGGAAATTGTTATATTTCAACCTCTCCTTATGAATTCATAGAAAAAAAAACATAAAAACAAAGTTCACTCCTTTTCTTTGCGAGAGAAATTCATGTGTATGTGTCGTGGCGTGTGTGATTGTTTAGTTATGTCCTTTTACTTTGTTAGTAAACATTTATAATAATTGTTTTTTTCTTTGTATCCTGAATATATTACACAAGAATATCATTTTAAATTATATTTAATACAAGAAAGTCATAATTTAAATAAAACAAGAAAATAAAAATAATAATAATGTAACATTACTCTGACCAATGTTAGCATATACACGTCGTCCTCGTTTTGTTTTGTTTCATTTTTTTTCATTTTATTCCATTTTAATTTGTTTAACGTAAGAAAAATACATCTATATATATTTATATTGTTTTTTTTTTATTTTTGTTATTTTGTTTTTTTTTTAGAATTATTTTAACTTATTGCGCGTTCGGGCGGACGTGAATATCCGGCGAATTTTCTTTTCTTTTTTTTTTTTTTTGTAATCAGCCTGTGATTTTAATCAACTTTAACCACACTGTAGATTTTACGGATAAACCAGAAGCACGCAAAGAATCCAATTGTTCCTGTTAGAAGGAAGAAAAGGAACACCATAATGGCGGTGTAGCCAAAATATAAAAATGTTGATGCTCCATCTTTTATAGAAAGCTTTGTGGCGAAGTAATGACAGCAATAAATAAATAAATAGGCAGCAGTGAAGCCCGATGTTAAGAACGAGCGCCACCACCAATGATAGTCCTCCGCACATAAATGGAAGTAGCAGAGGAGAATTGTTGTCTCAGAGCAGGTTATCACAAGGATGAGGAAAACGAGGAAAAGGAAACCGAACATGTAGTACATTTGATTTGACCAAATCGAATTGAGGATGAAGAACAGCTGAATGAAAATGCAGCCGAAGGGAAGAACACCGCCCATGATGATGCCGGGAATTGGTTGTGTGTAAATCGATTGGTCGGGGATTTGTCGTGGTATTTGATTCGTTCGGACTGGGTGTTCCAATGCCTGAAAATCGAAAAAGTGTGTGAATAAAGTTCGTAAGGTGAAACAAAAGTTTACTTACGCGTTTTCTGAATCCAAAGTATGCGCCGACAAATGTGAGGGGAACGGAAACACCAAACCAGAGTGCCAACAGAGCCAGCAGGGTGCTGAATGGAACAGCGCCTGAGCTTCCTTCGCCCCAAAGGACGAGGTTCATCACAAAGAACAAGCAGAACACGATACTGAAATGAGAGTTCAAAAAATATGCAATTCATTTAATTCTCCTACAACAATTGCTCTCTAATCCTCCTGCTCCAACCTAAATTGTTTGCTCACTACGTGTAATTCATCATTAGTGGCGTAATAGCCCACGAAGGGCCAGAGCCTAGCTTTTCGCACCTCCACTGTGTTATGCGCGTTAAAATTTTGACACATGTGATTAGAAAATCAAAATAATTTTCAATCAAATGCTCGCCCACAAGAGAAGCTTATACCGACTCACAATGTCAATCATGACAAAAATTGATTAGCTGCCCATCAATCAAAGAGACTGATGAGCAATTAGCCAGCCAAACAGTTGTTTTTGTACGAGAGACTCCCACCACAAAACAAAATTAATTGCTACTCACCCTGGGCAAACTATCGATGTCAACATCACATTGCTCTTCCACCTGATGCCGCCGAAGCTCTTATAGATCCTTGCCGAAACATAGCCAGCTGGTGTGCCTAACGACACATACAACACCATAGCACAAGTCATGAGAGCACCACGATTAGCCGGTGACAAAAACCCCAAGCACGCAAAAGCCAACGTAATCAAAGTCATGCATGTCACTTGCACTCCCGATCCCAAGAACACAGACAGCAGCATGCCCTTCCGTGGTGGACGAAAAACATCACCGTGCACTAGCTTCCAGCCGAATTCCTCCTGTGCGTCCTCCCCACTCTCCATCTGATTATACCGAGCGATGTCCTTGTGCAGCGTGCGTAACATAATCATGGCCACCATTCCCGACAGGAACAGAACAATAACCAGAGAGTTCAATATGCTGAACCATTGAATGTTCGTGTGCGGCATCGATTCCAAAATGTAGTCCCAGCGTGACGACCACTTCACAGTGTTGTTCAGAACAAACTTAACCGAGTACGTGTAGGTGATTTGTAGTTTGTTGTTACGTGGCAATGTGTTCGCCGGAATTTCAATTGGATCGCGTGCATTGCAATCAAGCGCATCGGGATTCTTGTGATTAATCGAGCTGGGCACAACCTTAACGGAAATGATTCGTCCGCCATTCGCACCAAAGCCGACGCCCCACTCCTCAGTGGCGCCACTGTGATAGGTGATAGTCAAGTCAACGTGGTTGAAGGGATAGTATACGCCGGGTTTGTTGTAGCTTGGGTTGATGGGGCAGCTCTCGTCACCGTCAACAAGATGCCTCACCAGACAACCCATCGGGAAACCTGTGCTGCAGTACTGCTTGTCGTTTTCCAACGGATAACACCAGGTAACTGGCATGTTGTCCACTATCCAATGATGTTGATAGTTGAGACTCATGCCCTTCTTAAGGACCATCATTCGACGATCGCTGTCCGGGTCGCCACCGGTGTATGTTTTCGTGCAAACCTGAAAAGGAAATGGAATTTAGACTTGGCATCACTGAGAGAATCGAGTTGCATACCTTTGAACATGTCACATCCTTGAGAAACTCAATTTTATACGGTCCTGGACGTATCCTCTCTCCAAAGACAACCTGTCCCAGGTTCTCCACCGGCGAGTTCCTCTCATCGATGGTACAGAAGTCAAAGTGATGGTATTCGTAAGGAATAACCGACTCTTCTGTGTTCAAGCGATTCACATAGAGAACCACTTCAGACTGAAAACAAAAGAAAAACAATGAAAGACAATTCGTCTCATAAAATTAAATAAAGCATTCAGTATTGTTGTATCGTTAATGATAAAGAGATAACGACAAGAAGACTTAATTACACCGATGATAGCCACTGAAGTGACAAAGTGGCAGTGGCAATTAATTTATGTGTTTCGTTGGCTCAATTAGAATTCCACATAAAGTTAAAAATAAATTGGAACTCGAAATGTATACCAGCAGCACGTGTTATTCGAGAAATGTGAAATCTGATACATTTGAATTGTTACAGACAAAATGGAGCCACGTACATAAACATAAAATGTTTTGTTTTAAAACAACCACAGCGTTAGAACATCGTAGGGTGTGAAGATTGAGGATCTAGTTTCTGTTAAAAGAGTACACCAGCACAATCGCCATCTGTAGTGGGAGGTGGCACAATTAATATCTAGTTTTTAATGTCTATAATTGATGACAACAAATTCTACAGTAGGAAAAGAAAATTTATATCGTTTTATGCTTTAAGGTTATTTGTTCAGTATAACTGCTGGTAGAGCTAGTCCTTAATCAATATCAATATGTCTTTAAACGCAATCTTTGCCGAGGTGCTATCATTCCACACGTCAAGAAAGGTCACGAAATCAAAAACAAAACTTTCGTCTAACAAGTTGTTTAAGGTATAAGTAGCCGTGGAGACGACGCCTTCTTTCTGCGAGTTGTCTAACACGCTTGGAGCAGGAGAAAAAGAGGTTCCTTTAGCGAATTTTCCAATGTACTTGGAGTATGGGAGACGGGGGTTTCTTTAATGGGTGTGGAGCCCAATGCCCCGTTGGACCTGCACATCTGAAAGGCGAAAATCACATTCTTTTCACTTAGTGGTTGTTTAAAATTTACTTATAACTGAAAACAAATATCGACGCACGAAACTCGGAGACGGAGGTCTACAAGACATGAACGGTTCGTTATAAAGCTTCGTTGGTCACTACTTTCACAATAATCTCGGCGAACTAGCTGACACCAGCGTGAGCCATATTCCCAACTAAATCAATAGCTCCAACTGGTTTCTGGAGTAGTGGGATGCATCCGCTCCATGTGGTATAACAATGAGTCTCGTCTGGCCTAAGTACTTGACTGTCTTGTGCAGCCCACCATACAACTTAACCTAACCTAACTTAACACACTTAGTTGCAAATTTTACGCCAGCTTGTTTATTATTTCAATAACGTCAAAAGTATGTTAAGGACGACTGTTAACTGATGAGCTCAACAAAATAAACAAAAGCATTCACAATTTCGAACCTCTCGAATTTCGAACCAGACCCACTCTGGGTGTAGATTTTCACTCGTAAAATGAGAAGCCAATGTGATTTTATTTTGGCTGAACACGTGCCTTGGAAAAAAAAAAAGTGAATTGATATTTTATATGCACATGTATTTCAATTAAGTGACTGTCGCATGCATTCCATATGTTTTGAAAAACTGAAATGTTTGCTATACCAACATGCTATGGTAATTTAAACGAAATGAAACAAAAGCATAACACAAAAGATCGCATTCTATAGAAGTGCCTTCTTTAGTTAATTAATCTGAAGTGTTTTTTATTTGTTTTAAACATGGAAGCAGAGTTTTAAACTCTGTTGGGACAAAAATTACAAATTGATTCAAGTGAACACTTTAAGCTGAGAAATTTGCCTATCCAAATTGTTTTCGATTATATGTTGACTCCGAATGTCAAATGCGACCCCAATTGTAAGGGTTGTTACAGGGATTTCAATAAGAACTTTTCTTTTTTCCATTACTACTTCTCCAAAAATAAAAAAGACTATCGGTGTGGTAAAAAAAATAGAGCTTTTAGTTGCCTTGCGGGAGATAAAGAACGTTAGTGGTTGGTGGTTGGTGGAATACTTGTGGCCAGAAGTAATAATCGCTTAAGTCAAGTTAAGACAATTTTGCTTTATAGAATCTGAAATGTCTGCATTATTTTAGACAAATTTGAAAAAAATTAAACGAAGTGTACATCTTAATTTTTTTATGAGCTTGCAGAAAGATTTCAAACTAAAAATTGTCTTTTTGAAAAGCATGAACAACAGACTTAAATCTATGGTCTGAGCGATTGCCGCGATGCAGGCTCACGTAGGCCATTTGTTGGCCCAATGTGGTCTCACACTTCCAGATTGTTTCCAATACTCGGACTCACTGCCTAGAATTTTTCTGCAAATAAAGCAAACCAAATATTAGCAGGCACCTGTACCAGTACTACCTGCTTGACGAGCAAAATTTTTAGTCTCATTTCCCTGTTTGGGCTAAGCCCAGTTGGACCTGTTGAAGAAATCGGTGATGCGCTTTACATCCATGTTAGAAAAGCCGATCAAATCCTCGAAGAAGTATGCTCCTCGATCGCGTTTCATAGTACCGAACAGCATCAACGAACTTAGTCGGTTATTTTTTGCTGCCATTAAACAAGCATCCGACGATGTTAAGATTCAACCATAGAAATACCAAACCGTTTACCACAGCAAACGACTTGCAATCGTTTAGAGGTTATTTCTATCAACGAAAACTAAACAGAGCCCAGACAGCTCTGCTCTGACAGCAAGTAAATGATTGGGAGGCCTTTTAGCAACTTTTTAAATTAAAGAGCGACTAAATAATACTACCGCTACTATATTCAACTCAGGCAACAACCTATATGGTTTACATTAGCCCTTTCATGACCACGTCCAATTCCAGCAGTGAAAAAAAAATGTTTCTATTCACGAAAAAGGAAGTAAAAGATCCCGAACATTCTTTTTGCAAGAAGAGACAACTGATGCAGACTTGAATGGTTTAAAATCGAGTTTTAGAATAAACTTACTATAGTTAAACTTTAATTACGCCAGAATTTTCGAGTTGACAGTAAATGAAATTCTTGTTGCACAGGAACAACACTGTGCATGAAAGGGTTAATAAACGGCCCTGTTTTCAAATGCAGAATGGTTTCCTTCTACTTCTCATCCCTGCAAATTTTTCAAAAGTCATTGGCAGCTATTCCCAATCTGTTGGCATGTCTGCCGATGTTGCAATGTCCCATAATGACGCCTATCATGACTTTTATCTTTGATCTTCTCATGCGGAGGAGGTATCCAGTGTGGACCGAATGACTGACAATACTCCTGGAGTACTTCTGTCATGAAAAGCTTTCGCAATTCACTCTTCGGAACCGGCAATAAACTGTAGGTTCACATGTATAAAAAAAAGTTGGAATGTGCACAACACAGTGAAGGCGAGAAAAGCTATGCTCTAGCCCTCGACGACGTGTTACACCACCTATGATAATGAAATCATTGACTGAAAGGTGTCTCTTAATCTATAAACTCATTGTACGGATACTGCCCCTCATGTCTTTAGCGATTCCGGATTTTCTGCTGAATAATGATGATCTCATCTCTACCCAATAAGAACACTTGGCGCTGTGCCAAAATTTGACTACAAAAATCTTTAATTTCTCAATAATCTCTTCAACATCTTTACATTAGCTAATGACATAGTTCATAAATCTGTGTCCATAAATATTTTTTAGACATTAAAAAATTTGTTTTGCTTTGATATTGATTACCTGCGTGGAGTTTTTCAATTGGTTAATAACTGCAGATTTTAGGTAATCTGGTAACTTAGTCTGAAAAACAAAATGTTAATTTGTTTGCAACTTCTTGGTGATCACGCGAGCTCCTCGCTTCTTGGGTAGAACCTTTTTTTCATTTCATTTATATCTTGTATCTTAAAACTATCAATGTGTTTGGAGTTTTAATGAACTTCCCACAGCAACTGGCTGAATCTTACCATGAACCAAATCATGAAAGCAGTCACCAACAAGGTTATGCTAACATCAATGATTCCCTACCTTCGCAGTGGAGAGAAACATTAAGAAGAAGAAAAACACAGAGCAAGAAGGAAACCGATTTAAAAGCCCGTGTATGTGCACTACCTCTACGTTGAAACAGACTCCCAAATTTTTATTTTTGCTTTATATGAGTCTTCTGCTTTCTGTTCTTCTTCTTCTGTTTTTAGACTTATCGCCTTTAGAAATAATATGCAGTACAATAGCAGCCAGAGTGTTATAGATCCCTTTTTTTTCTAAGCAAATTTAAGCTTCGTAGCTCAACAGGCATTAAAATGCCTTCGAGGGTCTGTGCCTGAACCAAAGCCACCTTCCAACGGACGACCAAGCTGTTCTGCATCGATCCGATCACTTGATCTCTATACCGGAGGTTCGGTCTCCCTCTTCTCTTCGAACCAGGAGGCTCGGATTTAAAGACCCTTTTAGCTGGAACGTTTGTGTCCATGCGCTCGATGTGGCCAAGCCACGGATTTTTATCTTCCGGACTATATCCACATCTTTGTACAGCTCATAAAGTTCGCGGTTATGTCTTCACGAGTCTTTAAAAGTCTTAATGTAAATCACAGACAACCCAATATAAGCACCCAACGGGGCAACTGCCATTTCCCCTCGCCGATCCATGAATTTGAGAGTAATTCACGAATGTAGCTGAAATACAGGAAGCTTTTTGACAGTAACTCAGGAAGCACCGAACACCAGCCCATAATTTTAACGTACATTTGTTTGATTTGCTGTTCAAAGGTCTCACAAGTATTCACAGACTCAAAATGTGATAAAAAAAACGCTGTCAAATAAAATCAAGGGGCAAGGGAAGAAATTAGGTATCTGTATTGGCTCATTTGTGATGTAAGCCCAAGACTACCTCTGTCATTGCTCCAGTCTTTGCCACCTACGGTTTGAAACACACGTCTTTGTAATCTCTGTTCCTCTAAAGAATTTTTCAGGTTCTTGAGTAAGACCAGATGGAGGGATCGGACCATAAACGGATAGGTCTCATGAGATGAGGAAGGGACCGCAATCCCCCCTACTGGGCAACACAGAAGGTCCACAAAGTCCCAAGTGAAGCAGTGTTTTACCCTGTCAACTCGCTTACCTAACTTTACCTAACCTAAGAATCTTAAAACTCATTTACCATCAATTAACTCATTCACATTCAATTTAGATTTCCAAAAAAGTAACAATGTGATGATTACAGTTTGGATTTTTGAAGAATGAACTGAAACTAACAACTACAATGATTTACGAGTTTAGTAATGTAACGACTGACAATTTTCTTGAAGCACTTCGGTAATGAAAAGCTTACACAACAACCGCATCGAAACCGGCATTAAACAGTAAGTCCCCTTGTGTTGGACCGAAACGCCAGGCTCTGACCCTGAACCCATAAAGTTAAATTAAAAGCTGGACCTGAACATGAGTTATAGTCTTTTTTTCTAAATCAATTTTATGAATATGATTGCTTTGTATATTAAAATAAATACACAAAGTGGCTAATCAAATTATCTAAATGGACTAATTGATTCCGAGCAGCTGATAAGTCTGAGATCCATCAAACCAAAGAAGTGAGCCATATTTATAACAGATGAAAGCAAATTTACCCCACCACAACAGCAAAAGACAAAATTCATGAATAGGGCCAACAAACAGGCTAAATTCAGATAAGCCCGGAATTAGAGGGTTCCAAAAGTTGTTTTCTCGTGTCAATTAGAGACTCCCCTTCTGGAGAAAATCAATCAAATGACCACTCCAACCTAATCTCCCCATAGGAATTGATTGAGGGCACCACACGACGACGAATCATCAACCATGCACTTATCGTACTCTGAGTTTGCGTACTAAGAACAGAAATTCAGATATCGCCGTCACGCCGACGCCCGATTTGAATTTCTTGCACAACCGACCGATTGCATTGCACCGACGTCAAAACAAACCCAGTCAAGCCGTCTACTTGCACTTGCGTGGTGTGCACAGAGAAAACACAACCGAGCATTCAAAATGATTACTCAGTACAGTACAACGCGGCAGTTTCATGTGAACTTGAGCGCTCTCCCCCCTAAAAAAAAAGTCCTACTTTCCAGCTGCGTGAACCACTCACCCCCTCGCCGTGGCAAAGTGTAATCGCTTCGAATGAAATAAAATGTTGCAGGCAATTTTCGCCAACAAGAACAGAACAAAAACTCGTCTGATAAGCAGCGACTCCAAGGCACATCAGCTCAACACCTAAAAACAATGGTAACGCTCCATTAATATCGAATACCGGCAAATAAACGAATAAAAAAATGTTTCCCGCTGATAAGGGCGCACGCAGCTGATAACAATCCAACCATATCTTCTGACACTGACAAACTACTCAGCTCCCGGGTGGGAGAAAATTCCACCAAGTCCCACCAGACTCTTGTGCCGCAATTGAAATGTGTTCCAGCCGCCTTGCCTCTTGAGCACAGAGAAAGACTCACGCAAGCAATGCAAAGTAACACAACTCAGTTACGCGTGTTTCGCGATAAAGTACTTCCTCGGGGCATTCGCCTCGCATCTCAAACGGTACACGAGCTCAAACACCCAAAAAAAAAAAAGTTGTGAAATAAAAGAAAACCTCCTCGCGATGACTTACCAAGTGCACGGCACTTGTAAAAACTCTTCTCGTTTAATATTTACACAATTAGAAAGGCCTCCATGCCGTGAATAGAGAAAAAATAAGTTCTTTTTTTTTTTTTTTTTCACAATTGGCGGAGAAATGATGTTCCTTAAGGGGGGACTCTCTTACCTTGCAGGGGCCGGTGGACTCTGACTTCCGGCAGTAGTTGACCGGAGCCAGGCCAGGCAAATAAAATTGATGACTAAATCCGATGTATTGCAGGAGCACTATCAACAAAATGGAATACGGTAGTGAATTCCATTTTTGTGTCATTTTTGCAAGTGAATACGAAAACGAAAGCCAAAAAAATAAAAAAATAATAAACACGGGTTGCTATCACAAGTCAGAGGATGATATTGGGAATTTATTTTTGTTTCGCGATTCAGCGACGAATTAATATTTTCGTGTATGTAATTTAATTTTCACTAAATACGTGTAAACAAATTGCGAACTTTTGTACAAAATTCCTTCAACGACATGACAGGAACGTCACCACCTCGAGTTTTTGTCTTTGGTTCTCGTTTTTTTTTTCTTCTCTCGTCTATTTTCTGTTCGGTTTTTTTTTTTTTGTTTCTTGTGGAGTCGACGACGTATCAAGTGGAGCTGAATGCGTTCAGTGTGGGTTTAACGAATCAAAAGAAGGCCTGTTTGGTTTATACGCCTAATTGGCAATGAGTTGAAAATGTTTGATGGAAGACGGGACCAACATGGAAATTGAACACTGACAGGTGATGTAATTCGGTTGAAATTTTAAGAGTTTAACGTTTGACAGCTGACTCGTTCGAAATTGGATAGATGACAGATGAGTTCAGTTGAAATTTAAGAGTTTGCTGACACGTTTGAAGCTTGATATAAAACAAATGAAGTAACTCAAATGGAATTTGGATGTTTAATGAGTAGCAGGCTGCTATGACGCACGTTTAAAATTGCTTTTAACAAATGAGTAGTTTGAATGGAAATAAGAATATGAACCTGTTCGGAGTCAATTAAAAAAAATCTGTGTCGCTGTAACATTTTTGAAGCATATTGAATGCTCTTTTTTTAAGATTTATTAATATTGAGAAATAAAGCGATTCGTCAAATGCAACGAGAAAGATTTCATTCGAAAATATATTTTCAATTGTTTTTTTCTCTTTCTTTTTCTTCTGATCATGTATGCGAAATTTATTTAAATAAAAGAGAGGGACCTCAGTCCTGTAAGTTTGACATTGGTTTCAATCGCACAGACAAAATTTAGTCAGGAATTTTTACTCTATTCTCGCAGGGTACGCTGTTCTTAAGGAATTGTTTGTGTTCTTTTTTTTTTTTAACTCAGGTTTTTCATTGATTGGGTAGGTTTTGTTGTGGGCTGCGCAAGGCATCAAAGCATTTAAGACAGACGAGGTCCAGAAACTTTGAAAAATAACTCGGTCTCATCTGACATTTTTCATTAAAAATATGAGGTCCAGACCTATTTTAGGTTTTACTTATATTTATTTCGAAACGTAGCTTCTAGAGACATGAAAAGATGCCTTTTTTCTTGATCGAAGTAGTTTTATGTCTTATTATTACTCTTCTGTGAAAATAATTGCATACAAAATAAGTCAATATTCATTTGACATTGTGAGTTTCATTCCTTTTCACTTCTGCAGGTGAATTGTTAAGATATTTTCAATATAACTAACTGCGAATTGAAATTAAAATTCATTGAAAAATGATTTCATTTTCATTCACGTGCAATAATTTTGTTTACGTCTCAATCCAAATTAGTAAAATATGTCCTCCACAAAACAAACCCACCTCGAACACACTCATTTCTTAAGCAGATTTCCACACCATCACTGGTCACAGCCAATACCCATCAGCATGGAAATTTGCTTTCGCATTCCCCCAATTACATAGAAATAGACGTTAAAAGACGATCATCAAATTTGCTTCAAATTTTTTCTCTGTAGCTTCCATGTGGAAGTAGTATAGCCGGTCCTCACAAAAGAAAAACCACAAAAAGTCCATTTATAACCGACGTATTACAACTAAACGGATTGCAAAACGCATCGCAACATCAGTGATTACCTAGAGACATAAGAATCGAATAAAGAAAATTTCCAATAATTGTCCATATCGACGCTACAAAAAAAATATATAAAATTCACACACAGAAAAAATGAATATGCAAGTGAACCTGCAACTCATACAAATATTGGAGAAAACTGTTTCGCCCGGTAAGTGTTGTTTAATAAAAATTTAATTATTATTCAAGTAGAAGTTGGAGAAAATAAATAAAATAGGCGCAGATTTCGTGTGTAATGGCGAAGAAAAAAAACGTTTTTTTTTTCTCGTTCATTTTTTTTCCTTTTCCTTTGCAAAAAAAAAAAACTCCCTCAAGTTGCAATTCTTTCTCCGTCGCTGTCGTCGTCGTCGATTTTGTCTTCTCTCTCCCCGTTTGCACAACAATGACATTTTGAGCCATCACCACCACCAGCACCGCCATGGCCATCGCCACCTTCTACTTCGTCGTGTCATTGAGGGAAAAGTTCGAGATTTTAAATGGCAATCAACGAAATTGTTGCGAATTTTGTGGCATTTTGTCACGTGAATTGAAAGTTTAAAGGAAACGAATTTTCCTGTTTTGCATGCACACGTAAAGGAAAAAAGAAAAAGGGTGGGTAGGTAAAGGAGGATGCAGAAAAGAAAAATCAGGCGCGTTTTCGTGTGCGAGGGAAAATCAAAATCAAACTTCGATTTCGCACAACAATGGAGCTCTTATCAGGCTCTTATGTAAAAACAAAAAATAAAAGAGAAGAGGGTGAAGAAAGCGATTGATAGGCGACGTCGGAGTCCACATGAGTCAACACATCTTCCGTAGATGGGTCGTTTTGGAGCTAATCACGAGGCGCTGCCTTTTATGGCCCGGATCTGTATGCTTCATGGTGGATGCAATTGATGAGAATTAATTGGCGGCAACTCTCTGGAAGGTGAAAACTCTCAGGCGAATGCATATTTATGAGGTTCCGTGGGGTGATTTGTGTTGCATGGGAATCGAAAGTTGCTGTGCGATCGATATCACGTCCTCGCGATGTGTCAGGCCGTGAAGTAGGAGAGTGTGCACGCGATTGGGCAAATGCGCTTTGGAAAAGTACAAAAAATGAAAAAAAATTGTGTTTCTTTGTATTTTTCACCTCTTGAGCGCCATCCATGCGCTGAATGTGCAATGTGCGTTGCTATTTTGACAGCGGAACGAAATTGGCGCACATTGACGTTCAAGGACGCACCGTGATTCAGCAGCTGATGCATACGTCTGGGGTGGAAGGGCAATGAAATTCGATTGATAGTCCCAAATGGTGATAGGTTTGTGCTGTGGCATCAAAAGATAAAGTAGTTGTTACCAAGATTTGTTCCGCTGGGTTTAATGAATTCGAACTAACCTACAAATTGTGTGATAAATGAAATTTAAATGTGCACTGGCAAAGAATTGACTGTCACAAAAGGAGCAGAAATAGAACTTTCTGGCAGTCACCGATAAAGGGATCGATGATTTTTCAACTAAAACACATTCCACATTCGACGGACAATTTGTGGAGAGGTTGAAGATGTTTAATTTGTGGAAAGACTGAAAGAGATTCCTCAGCAGATTTGGCGAAAGGTTGGAAAGATTTCATTGTAGAATTTTTTTAAAGTTGCCTGAGCTGCTGACTAAACGTGCTTAAGATGTTGCACATTTGTGAAAAATATGCGTAACATTCTGCCGGAATTATAAAACGGCCACCGCAAAAATGAAAGTCGAAACTAATTCCTAAGTTGATCTTTTTTATAACCGCTCACACTTCGCGAATACAAGCCAACCCAACCGTCTTATAATGAAAGGATCGCTAGACTTACAAAAAGGCTGTCTCAGACGCGTATTTTGTGAAGAGATTGCCATGATTCCACCAAAGATTATGTGCAAAGAGGACCGAAATTAAAGAAAATCGTCACTGAGTAAAAATATATTAGTTTGAAAGAATTTTGAGTCAAAATGAGCCAACGAAACAGATGGGATAAGGGGGTTGCCCAAGATTCCATCGCGAAACTTCCGAAGAAGCAGCACAGGTTTGCAAACGAGTTACCCAGGGTTCCTCTGCGGATTGAGGAAAAAGAGTAACAGAAGCATCGAACTGCGCAAACGGAACAGTCAAAATTGCATCGGAGATTTGGAAGATGACCGAGAGTCCATCATGCATTTGGAAGAATTCATCGTTGTACTTCCAAAGTGTCGGTTTACGTGTGATTTATGATGAGGTTGCCATAGTGGCTGTTACAAAAAGTTTGTCCATCTTTTCACCGCAGATTTTTTGTATGCGACGGGAGATCAGTTCTGGCCGAGATTATATTGTGAATTTCGCGAAACAGATGTCCAAATTTCATTGAAAAACTTCTGAAGAGGCAGCACAGGCTTTCGAACGAGTTACCCAGAGATCCTCTGCGGATCAAGGAAAAAGTGTATAAACAACATCGGAGTTTGTAAACGTGCTAGCCAAAATTCTATTGGAGATTTGGAAAGATGGCTAAGATTCCATTGGAGATTTGTAACCGTTTATCAGTTAACTCGCAAAGAACCTGTTCACGACGTGTAATTTGTAACCTTGGCTGAAAGGCTGTAAATCTTTTCTTCGCAGTTTTTGTGTAGAAGTTGCCAAAATACGATCGAAGTTTGTCTCTGGTCGAGATTCTTTTGTGGATTTGGTAGGAAAGTTGTCGAATTACCAACATGAAACTTCCAAATAGGCAGCCAAATATGCAAAGAAGATTCCTCCACATTTGATTGATGTTTTAGTGAGAAGTCTAGCAACCCTCGATCGGACTTCGCAAAGGGGGTCAAGGTCCGATAGTGGAGCTTGTAAAAATGTTGCTAAATTCTTTATCGGTGAACTTGCGAAGGGTCTGCCCGCTTTCAAACAGGCTACTTAAGACTCTGAATCATTTAAAAATGCTGCTCCTGATTTCAACACTGACACTGCATAAAGGCTGTTAAGTAGTGATCGGAAATTGCCTCTGGTTAAGGTTTCATTCTGAATTTAGTAGAAATGATACTAAGATTACGTCGCTCAACTTCAGAAGTTGTTGCTAAAATTCGCAGTCAGTTTAAAATGGTTTTGCGAAAAGAATGTTAGGACCAAGTCCAAAAACTCGCTTGGTTACGCTTGGGCATAACTTATGATGAGTTAGAGTCGGCGGCGGAGGATGGGGTTGGCTGGAGATCTCTTTTGCGTATTTTGCGCCCGCAACCCCGTTAATAGAACACGCGGTCGAGAAGACGATGATGTTAGGATTGGACCTTCATTTGCAATGGGACTGCCAAAGATTCCATCACGCCTGTCGTGTAAATGTTGCCAAGATGGATCCAAAATTTATAAAGACGTTACCTGCTTTAAAGTTTTCAAAGAGGCTGTTTACGTTTCTACGCTGGTTTTCTGAAAAGGCTGCCAGGAATTTGTCGGAATTCGCAAAAATTTTAAATTAAAATTGCAACGACCGCTAGAGCTGAGGTGAGTTCATAAAACCAACACTGTGGCAGTCTAGTTCAAAGCATTGCATTCATCATTGCCTTACAAGAATGTTGCAGGATGGCTTTCCTAGCTCTAGCGGTCGTAACAAATTTGTGAAATTTTCACGACTGCCGCAATGTTTCTTTTGTGAACTCAGCTCTGTTTAAATTTCTCTTACTTAACTTGCGAAGGGACTGCTGTATTTTATTTCCCTTTTTCTTGAAAACGCGTTGTTCACTTTTCTGATTGCTGCCTAAAACCAAGTTTGATTGCATGGAAGTTTGTGGAATAGCAACTCCTAAAGCGTTTTTCTTTTTTTGGTCTCTTTTTTTGGGCGTCGTGGCTTGATCGGCTAGTACGTCGGACTATTAAGCGAGAGCTCGAAACCAGCCCAGAAAACAACACCACAAACACTTTTCATGGTCCCACCGCCAGCGAACGACTGACAATCCTACTGGAGTAACCTCTGTCACGGAAAGTTTTCACAATTCGTCGTACGGAACCGGCGTTCAACAGTAGGTCCCCTCCACACGTGTCAAATTATATCGCGCACAACACACTGGAGGCGCAAAAGGCCAGACTCTGGAGCTCAACGAGTTGTTACATTACATTACATTGGGTGGCGTAACAGGACGTTGAGAACTAGAGCCTAGCTTTTCGCGTGTCCACCTTTGTTGTGCGCGTTATAGTTTTGACACATGTGGAGGGGACCTACTGTTTAAAAAAGCAGATCTCATAAAATGGGAAATTGATCCCCGTCCCTTAATGATGAAGTAGTCAAAATCTGTTGTGTTTGAACACTATCCTTGGCTGATCCGACGCCACCACTCTGTTGGACTGTTTCTTGAAGAACGTTTGTGTTCAAAAGGGTTCACATGACGTGACTAACCTTCTGAACTTGATTGCCGTCATTTAATTGTTTGTTATTTCCTCAACGAGTCTTTCAAGTCTTTCTAGGCCATATTTCATAACAATTTATATGTTTAGAACTTAAAGCACTTGCAAAAAACTATAAAACAAGACTACAAAATAGGCACAGTCGATGATCATTAAATTGTTCAAGTTATCTAAAAACAATGTTAATCGCAGCATCGTTTTTACTTATTTCTTTTTTTTTTTATTCCGAACATGATTCGTGATGTCAGCTTTTGGGTACAGAGTTCCATTTCTTTGATCTAGACTTGATTATTTCCAAGCAGAAGCTTTTCACGTGTAAATTGGCTCACTTGTTGACCATAAACATCCACAATTGCCAC
Organism: Syritta pipiens; assembly: GCA_905187475.1. Classification (NCBI taxonomy): domain Eukaryota; kingdom Metazoa; phylum Arthropoda; class Insecta; order Diptera; family Syrphidae; genus Syritta; species Syritta pipiens. The sequence goes on from LR994571.1 coordinate 90,363,247, forward strand.
GTGAGTTAGTTTTTTTATTGCAATTTGTTTCTATCTTTGCAAGTAGTTGTGGAAATTGTTTTTGGAATAAGTGCTTCGAATCTATTTTAGTCCCGGATGAATTTAATGGCGTGTGAAGAATTAAATTAAAAAAAAAAAAAAACAGATTTCACGGAGGGTTTGAAGAGAGAATGAGAGATTTTTTTAGTTACTATCGTGCTCGTTGGTTGGAGATTTGAATGTTCATCAGGGCATCCGCTTGCTCTTGGAGTCTAACGAATCACCCACGGATTCTTTCTATTTCACGACTGGCCGACGGCCATCTGGTATAACGATTATTAATTTTTGGTTTTGTAAATCGAAGACGAGAACACCTAAACGTGTACTAAGCTATATGAAATGAAGACTATGTAATTGACACCGAACTGCTGCTCGATCAAAAAAAGTAGAGCGGACAAAAAACTGTATAAAGTCTTTTTAAAGAAAATTTCTGTGTGACATCAGTTCTTGGGAAGTATGCATTTGGTATTTTATATTTTATTTTAAGCGAGTGTACTCGAGGTCGAATCCAGCTCGGAAAAAAAAAAACACCACAAACAATTTTCACGGCCACACCTCCAGCAAACGACTGTCAATCCTACTGGAGTTCCTCTGTCTCGGAAAAAAAAATAAATAGTCGGCGTAACAGCCCATACAGGGCCAGAGCCTAGCTTCTTCGCGCCTCCACTGTGTTGTGCGCGTTATAATTTTGTCACATGTGGAGGGGACCTACTGTTTAATGCCGGTTCCGAACGGCGGTTCTGTCTCGGAAAGTTTTCGCAATTTATCGTTTGAACCGGCAATAAGCTGTAGGTACGTCCCCTTCACTTGTGTCAAACTATAACGCGCACAACGAAGTGAAGGCACGAAAAGATAGGCTCTGGCCCTCCGCTGGTTGTTACGTCAACAATGATTATGAATACAGACGACCCTCTCTAAGTCGAAATCTCCCTAAGTTGAATTTCCCTTTAACTCGAACTAATTTTGACGATTTTTTCCGCCATATTTTGGCATTCCCCTTCCCAATTTTCCATACAAAGTCATCCCCTAAGTCTAACTCCCGAGGGACTGGGGACTCTATTTTATTTCTTAAATGCTCTGGGTACAATAGATAACAATATCTTAAAAATAAATTCTACAATCCATTTTGCTTAATTTGAACGGCTTGTGTCTGCCTTTGACAGCGTCATGTGATTGTTCTGATTTTTCTTCTGTTCAAGTTTTGTAGGTTAGGTTATGTGGTGCCGGGTAATCGCCAATCATAGTGTATTACACCAACTCAGAGTTTTCATAAAATTTGTCAAGTTTTGTGGCACGGACTGTGTTCAACACGGCAAAGTCTCTTTTATCAGAAAGGATTTCAAATTGAATTAAGTACACAAAAAGGACTCACAGGAACCTAATTAAAGCGGAGTGCTTTTTTGACTTGGCCTACCTGACCTTGATTAGAAAATAAAAATTGTAGGTAATTTTTTTTCCTGTAAGACAGACATTAAACACCAGAAAATGCTTTAGCATAACAAGCTCTAGAAAATCAAAGTTCAACTGACTCACTGTGTTTTACGAGAATGTCAGACGCTGACCTTTCAGAGCTTCGTACATGTTCTGCGAGAATATAATTATCATGAAAAAGTTCTTTCGAAGGCATCTTCTAGTTAAACTAGAAAATACACTTTCAATGATCAGAAATCACTTCCAGACCTCTGTGTCTGAAATATTGCAAAAAATTGTCTACGGGCTAAGTCCAAGATATCTTCTCACGACTTCCGAGGTGCGCGTTTAATCCGATTCCGTCAGGAAGTCAACCGCTCGGCAGATTCAGAGTGAGAAGGTTGGATCAAGTCCAAAAACTCGCCTGGTTACGCTTGGGCATACCCCCTGATGAGTTAAAGTCGGCGGCGGAAGATCGAGTTGCCTGGAAATCTCTTCTGCGTGCATTGCCACCGCGACTCCGTTAGTGGAACATGTGGTCAAGATGATGATGGTACATTCTCATCTCTCATCTCACATCTACAGTCGAATTTCTTTTGATGGTACATCATCATCATCTATGTGTCACTTAGATCTACAGTCAAGAGATTAGGTCATTCAAAAAAATCGAACAGGAAATTCCGATCCACAGAATCATAACATCAGCCCTCCATGCTCGTCTTTTTATCTTCTCATCCCGCGATGCCCGTTACCCATCCATTGCAAAACCAAATACGTGAATCGACAACGAAAAGAATTTCAAAAGTCCACAGATATTTCCTGCCCGATGTTTATTTTTTTTTCTGAAAACCGATCACTGGCACCACTCCACTGATTATGTATGCACATGTTCGATTAGAATTATTTATATCTGCATTCGAATTTTTTTTCATTACAAAGCAAATGTTGTTTATTAGCGATGAAACAAAAGAACTTATTCGGGGAATCACAGACTTTGCAATTTTTTTCATTTATAACATTCATTAGATTTGTTTTCATTTTGTAATAAAGTTGAACAAATTTATATGCAAGAATTCTCGAGACTGTCAATTTCATGATGAATTTCACACAGATGCACATCTATCTCTCACGGCAAAGAACAACTCTTAACAAGTCTTTAAATGTGCATACATTTAAGAGAGAGAGAGTGACATAAAAATGCAAATGTGCAAATCATTTGTGCAACAAGTATCTGTCTAATCAGAGGTATTTAGATTTGATTTAGCTTTGATAAATTCATAGTGTTAAAGTTAACACTTTGTTTATTCAAACGTTTGCATTTGAATGAGATGTGGGTGAATCATAAAAAACTGATTGTGACTTAAATGTGTTTTGTCTTGATAAGAAAATTTACCATCGGTCTTCAGACTATCACCGATTTTGTTACATGGCGATGCGAAAGTACAAGAGACTTGTTTTGAACAGCAGATGTCTTGAGATTGATATTTTTTTCATACCAGCCATCCAGTCGACGTTGTAGCTTGATAATAAAGTCGTTGAATGATTGATCATGTTGACTCAGGTGCCAGTCCAGCTCAGGAAGACACCAAATAGTTTTTACGTGTTTCGAGCGATTAACAATCCTTCAAAAGTACTCAAAGTGACACTCCAAAAGTGTCGAAGTTATTAGAAGGCTTTCTAAATTCCTTTGACACGGGTGGTAAACAGTATGTGCCTTCCCAACGTGTCAAAAATGAGAAACGTGCCTCACAGACTGTTAAGTCATTAAGTTAAAATGAGCAAAAATTGATTGGCTTGCTTGGAAAGAGTAAACGAATAATGGGTTATTGCAAAAGAATGGCTTTATTAGTCCGACAATTTCTTGAAATTGCTTCTTTTTCGCTTTAATCCACAGATGTACATCAAACAGGCCACGTCGTGGTTTTGTTAGTTGAATTTGTTTCTGAATAATTATTATGTCAGGGACTCATCGGCTAGCGAAACGCTGGAGCAGGTGCAATGTGCCAGCCCAGCGCTAGCCCAAACAAGATTCAAGATGTTAGGCAACCACTTCCTCAACTCGTTGGGTGAAGCGGCAAGCCTCAACTTGAACAACTAGAACTACGCTATCGCATTCAAGTCCTTCTGACTGTACCAGGGGTAAATTGGTGTTCAAATCTCTCTCAAATCAAACTCTGAGTTGGTGTAAAACACTGGACGAAGAGGTCTGTTTGATTGGCGATTAGCCGGCACCACATAACCTAAGTTAGGTTAGGTTAGAGTGGTTGGCTGGGGCAACAGAGGCCTGACCACACTTATGCCAGACTAGGCCCATTGTGATACCACAATGCGGATGATCCATTCTGCACCCCAATGAAACCAGTTGGAACCTAACCTAACTATTATGTCAGAGCATAATTTCGTAGTGTTGTTATGACTTCTTAAATTGAGTAAAATTAAATGAAGATGATTGAGAATCATTTTATGTACATATTTTTGCCAACTCGCGACTTATTTGATCACCTTTCCCCCTTTAAAAGTGCTGGGAGACACGCTCCTTGGCAAATCCAGATGGTCTTCGATTTTAAAAACACAATTTTTGTAAACCATTTTCATGCCGTGACTTTCATATTGCACTTCCTCGTGTACGTTGCAAATGTCCAGGATTGTTAAAGCGGCTTTTTGGTTTCGATGGTAAGAAAAGAAAAGCAACTGTCGATAAAGTTTGTTTTTCCTCCAGGAAATTGGATTTCTTAACCTCAAAAGTAATGACGGATGAAATTACTCAAAAAGACGATTAGTTTTGTAGAGCAGAAGGAGATCTATCGAATAAATACTAAAAATTTTGGCAAGTAGCAAAAAAAAAATCTTTCTAAAATAAAGGAAAATATAAAAGCAGTACGAATTTATTCTCCGACTTACTAAATGGACGACAGACTAAATTGTTTGTTGCATTAATTTATCTGCTCACTTACAAAAATGGCGAACCTCGAGTTGCTTTGTAGCTGGAAGTCGAGAAGTAAATCGAGAAAAAATGTTTGTTGGCTAGGAAATTTATCATTCTTCATTTACACAAATGCCGAATTTTGAGTTCGAAGTTTTGTCAAGAAGCAACTCAAAAATAATGTTTGTTGGGTTCGAAATTAATCGTCCTTCATTTGATCTGTTTGTACAACAGCACTCGAGTTAGTTGCATCATTATTTTTCATTTCGTTTATATGTAAGATTTCCTACTGCTCATTTAAAGACCTCTTGCTGAAAACACGGCACTTCCTTGTCGGATCTCTGGTGGCATGCACTAGTTTTTTTGCACGAGGTCTCTGTCCGCATCTTGCTGCACGAAGTGGACTCCTTGCTGGAGGCATCAGACCTCCTGCTGCATGCACGAAACTATCCAAATACATATCTCTTGCCTGCGGGAAACTTTCCTAGTTATAAACTCTTTCATAGGAAATATATTTGATATGCAAAAACTTTCCCTATCTGTTAAGACTTTCAATGCTTTATTTTTCTACTGTTTTGAGACACACATGTGCCTTTCGATAATGTGCTCCATTTGAATATAAATATTGTGAGTCAGTTTGAGTAGGCAAATGGTAATAATCAGCTTGAAATCCTAAACTCGTTCCTATATGCATGCACACACATTTGATAAGTGATCAGCTTACTTCGCTTTATGAATGGAAAATTTCCTGTGATTTACGAGCGATAGCTTTATTTCAGCTATGATATTTCTATTTGGAATCAATTCTGATATTTTAATTTATTTTTTATGAGTTTATTCGAGTGATGAAGGATATAGGAATGTAATGCACAATTATAAAAGAGGTTGAGTGGGTTGAGACCACCAAAAAGATTTTTTTTTCTTTTGGGACAAGGTAAGGTAGTGCGCAGAACTGCACTGCCTTGGTGTTTTCAGCGGTTTCACATTGTTCTCCTATCTGACGATATTTATTAGTTCAACCTATTTTTCCGCTAAAGAAATCAAAAAACCCAATTGAATAAGAGACAATTATCAATTTCGGTCCTGAAACTAACGTTGAGCAAGCCAATGGCATCCCATTAATTGAATTCCAACGCAAAATTAACAATCTATCAAGTTTGCAAGTTGAGACTTGAGCCAATGGCGGAGCCAGCCGGGTGTGAAACTTTTTAATAACCGGCAGTGAAGAGTTAAATGCAGTGACTTCATAGGAAATGTTTAGTTAGGTTCTTTAGAATTTATGTTACTCCTAACATTTAATTTTGTAAAAAGAAAACAAGGCAATTTTGTTAGCAAGAGTAACCTTCAAAAAATATGTTCTTCTCTTCAACCTCATTTATTTATTCATTTCATTCATTGTTTCCAAGTTTTCGTTATCTAATCTAATCATATCTAATTTATTTTAAGACAAAAATGAACTGCTTTCGGCGAAAAACTTCCTGGAGCAGGCGGCTGAAACAAATCTACCGGAATTCCTGAAAGCCCTATCAGACATTCTAGCTACAGTCAGCAATAGTGCAGTGGCACGTATGGCAGCTGGTCTGCAGCTGAAGAATCATCTCACTAGTAAAGATGATACCATCAATGTGCAGTATCAAGAGCGGTGGCTACAGTTCCCCGAGGACACCCGTGAATATATTAAAAAAAATGTAAGTGTTGCACACATATTTTCCGACTATCTTTCCAATCTCTTTTCTGGTCACTTAACACAAACAATTTTCGATTTTTTGATAGATTCTGGGTTCCTTGGGCACGGAGAACACCCGACCATCGTGTGCGGCGCAATGTGTTGCCTACGTTGCCGTGACTGAGCTCGCAAATGGCCGATGGGGAATACTTATCAGCACTCTAGTGGGTAAAGTTGTTACTGAAGGATCGAACGAAATGGACCGTGAAGCAGCCCTCGAGGCAATTGGTAAGTCAAACTCTCTCCTTGATCTTTCTCGATTGATGGTCATTCGGAATCTTTCTGCGCGCCAGGTTACATTTGTCAAGACATTCGTCCGGGAGTGCTCGAACATCAGGCCAATCAGATTCTCACTGCTATCATCCACGGAATGCGTAAACAGGAGCCGAGTAATCACGTTCGTCTGGCCGCCACAACAGCTCTCTTGAACTCGCTCGAGTTCACGAAGGCGAACTTCGAAAAGGACACCGAACGTAACTTTATCATGGAAGTAGTGTGCGAGGCTACGCAATCGCAAGACACTCAAATCTGCGTTGCAGCTCTGCAGTGTCTCGTGAAAATCCTTTCACTGTACTATCAGTACATGGAGCCGTATATGGCCCAAGCACTGTTCCCAATCACACTCGAGGCTATGAAATCCGAACACGACCAGATCGCATTGCAGGGCATTGAATTCTGGTCGAACGTTTGTGACGAAGAGGTCGACTTGGCGATAGAGAGCCAGGAAGCTATTGATGCCGGTCGAACACCGACGCGCTCGTCGAAGCACTATGCCCGAGGTGCGTTGCAATATTTGACGCCAGTGCTGATGGAAAAACTGACGAAGCAGGATGAATGCGACGATGAGGACTGTTGGAGTCCATCAAAGGCGTCCAGCGTTTGCTTGATGCTTCTTGCGACATGTTGCGAGGATGAGATTGTCCCGCACGTTCTTCCATTCATCAAGGACAACATAGAGTCGCCGAACTGGAGGCTGCGAGATGCCGCCGTGATGACCTTCGGCTCGATTTTAAGCGGCGTGGAAACGAGTACTCTAAAGACGCTCGTTGAGCAGGCCATGCCCACACTCATCCGACTCATGTACGACACGAGTGTGATTGTGAGGGACACCACTGCATGGACCTTCGGCAGAATTTGCGATGTAAGTGCATTGAGACCCCAGGCTCCCCAGAATTTACTTAATTTCCCTCTCCCTCTCTCGTTTAGATCATCCCCGAGGCAGCCATCAACAAGACATACTTGAACACTCTGCTCGAGTGCTTCATCAAGGGACTCAAGGCAGAGCCACGCGTCGCAGCGAACGTGTGCTGGGCATTCATCGGTCTGTCCGATGCGGCTTACGAAGCTGCAGAGACTGCCGACGGAGAGCCGCCACAGACGTACTGCTTGTCGCCATACTTTGAGTACATCATCACTCAGCTGCTGGAGACCACCGACAGGCAGGACGGCGCACAGGCAAATCTACGCGCCGCCGCATACGAGGCTCTCATGGATATGATCAAGAACTCTCCAGTCGACTGTTACTTAATAGTACAGAAAACGACCATCGTCATCTTGGATCGATTGAACCAAGTTCTGCAGATGGAAGCGCACTTGTCTAACCACAATGACCGCAATCAATTCAACGACATACAATCCCTGCTGTGCGCAACACTCCAATCGGTGCTGCGAAAGGTCCGGGAAGAGGACGCTCCGAAAATCTCCGACGCCATCATGACTGCTATCTTGACAATGTTCAGCTCGTCCTCGAGCAAGGTAGGAGGTGTTCAGGAGGACGCCTTCATCGCAGTCTCTACGCTGGCTGAGTTGCTGGGTCTGAAGTTCATCAAGTACATGGACGCGTTCAAGCCATATCTGTTCATGGGCCTAAAGAACTACCAAGAGTATCAGGTTTGCTGTGCTGCTGTCGGTCTCACCGGCGATATCTGCCGCGCTCTGAAAGCCCACGTGATTCCCTTCTGCGACGAGATCATGGCCACTCTGTGCGACAACTTGAGTCAGCCGTCGTTGCATCGGTCTGTGAAGCCACAGATTCTGTCGGTGTTCGGCGACATGGCACTCAGCATCGGTACAGAGTTTGTGAAATATCTTCCGGTTGTGCTGGAAATGCTGTTGCATGCCTCCCGCGTACAGGTCGATCAGAATAGCTACGACATGCTTGAGTATCTCAACGAGCTGCGTGAGAGTGTCCTCGAGGCGTATACCGGTATCCTGCAAGGACTGAAGGGCGCCGAGACCAAACCAAACCCAGAAGTTCGCCACATGGAATCTCATATTGCTCACATAATCGCGTTCATTAAAACCATCGCACAAGAGGGTGACATGTCCGATTCGATTGTGGCTATTTCCGCCGGTCTGATTGGGGATCTGTGCACGGCTTTCGGACCACAGCTGTATCCTTTGTTGGAGGATATGACCATCAATCAATTCCTTGCCGATGGAAAACGTTGCAAGGCCCCACGCACAAAATCGCTCTGCAGTTGGGCCACCAAAGAGATTAAGAAACTGCGCGAGTAATCATTGTATGTGGTCAATTGGTGAGTGTTTTGTTAAATTATATTTTTTCTTATGTGATGAATGTAGTCAACTTGATTCACAAAAAAATGCGATTGGCAGAGTTGTAAAAGAGTGCATGCGTTTGGGTTTCATTAAATTCACAAAAAAAGCTTGTGATTCATTCGTTTAACTCCATTTTATGATTTTTTTTTAAATATTAAAATTATCATCTTTTTCAAATAACTTATTATATTAGTAAGTCCTTTTTTGTTCTTAGATTTAGAATTACGTGCCAATTATTTAAGTCTTTTTGAAGTCCTCATTTTTCACTTGATATCAACCGCATTCAATTGAATTCTCTATGACTTCACAAATTAGTCATCGAACTTCATAAAATTTTGTGGATATTTTTAAAACTTCAGTCATTTTTCAAGTTTTTACTTAAATTCCATACATAAAGATTTATTTCGTTTCACGTGTATCTTAACTGATTATATTTTTTCACATTTCTTGTGGTTGGTTACGTTCGATACATTTTTTAGTCGTTGAATTTGGATGACAAATTTTCTCAGTTAACCAGCTGCCAACTTAATTATTATTGAAGATTTGCTGATTTATATCTACGCGTATCGCCCCAACTTTCTTCGCCTTTTTTTTCTAAATTCTGATCTTCACAGCTGTAATCTAATACTTGATTTCGTTAAGTCGCCGTGCTCCATGATGGTATTCGAACTAGCTTTAGAAAAACAAAAAATTAGGACTCGCGCAGTCCACAAATTTATTTTACTGGGCAAGAGTTTGCCTTTCGTGGATGTGGATGAGAATCGCAGTAATTAGTTCGTTGATTTAAAGTTTGCCATTCGTATTTAAGCCTTGCTTGCTGCTCAAGCTCTTTTTGTCTCTTTTAATCTTCTTTCAAGTCTTTAGTTCATAGCCCTGCCACACGTTGATTGTCTGAACCTGAATCGCTTTTGTCCCTTTCGGTTTCGTACAAACTGCTTCTAAATTGAAGGGACAGGTTGTCTTGTATTCGTGCTCACTTGATCATTATGTCAGTGGTATGGCCTTTCGCTTCTCGAATTAGGATGCTCGAATTTGACGATTCTCCTAGCTAAGACGTTTGTGTCCTTGAGCTCGTTGTAGCCATTGTAGTCGGCGCATTTCGGATTCTCAACCACGTAAAAAACTTTTCGTGGATCTTGTCCCTCATTCACCTTCGCAAAGAGGGTTAAATCTCCAAAGCAAAATTTATCTTTTAAAGAGGTCAACAAGGATCAGCTTTGACTCCCGCTTATCGTTTAGCTTTCGTCTCTGCAAAGCAGGACTGGCTACTACATAAATTAGAGAAAAAACTAAAAATTAGCTGTCAATTAAATATCAGTCCGTCACTTCGGGAATAAAAGAGAACCACACCAATGAGGCTCGGTGCAGAATCACACTTGGCAACCGCTGCGACTTTCGTTTGTGAAATCAGCTGCTGCTCAAAGTCTTGATCCTAAGACCGCTCGCACAGTGAAGAAAGCGAACAGCGATGCGAGAAGCGAGAAAGCGAAAAAACTGTTTCCATATAGTCTTATGCAAGTGCGTACAGTGGAGCGATTTTCAATGCGACAAGTGACAACCTCTCGCAAGCTTCTCACTTCTAAATTCTTTTGACCAATTTTCAAGCGAATCTGTGCGAGAAGTATTAATGGTTGTTGTTGTTTCATTTGATGATTTAATTTCAACTGTTAAGGAAATTTCATTTATTTTTGAAGAAACACCAAGACAAACCAAAAAAAAATTGTTGATTTATTTTAAGCCTCGCAGTTGTTATAATCGACATGTTTTAAACGACATTTTTGCATGCTTTTTCGCCATTTGTTAATTGTTAATATAAATGGCGAAATATGCCTTTTTCATTCCACATAAATTTCATGCACTTCTTTTTGTTTTCTATTTTCTAAACATTGAGCTCTAGCAACAGCAGAACAGCTTCCACTGTGCGCACTATATCGCTTCTCGCATCGCTTCTCGTAACGCTTCTTGTAACGCTTCTCGTATCGCTTCTCGTATCGCTTCTCGTAACGCTTCTTGTATCGCTTCTCGTAACGCTTCTTGTATCGCTTCTCGCATCGCATCGCTTTCTCGCCTCACTGTGCTCGTGGCCTAAGAAAAAAGAGCATGTCCTACGTCTATGTTCTATTCTGTGTCATCCTGTTTTAAACAGCCACCTGTTTTATACAAGCATTCTGGCGTATACGTTGTTGTCATAGATATCTCTTCTTTTGTTATGTCTGCTCCAATTTGAGTTATTTTTAAATTTACTAAGTTAAGGGTAAATGCTGGAAGTCAGTTTAAGGAGGCAAAGCAACAGCGAGTATTAAACAACGCATAGAACATCAAATAAGTTTAAAAAACTATATCCATTAAAAAAAAAACTCTGAAACTTCCATTAATATAATCGAATGTTTATCAAATCGAAAACCAATTTTAATCTAAGTTGACTGCATTCATATAAACCCCCTTTTTCACATTTATATAAACCAAACCATTCTCTAAATCTCTTTCAGATATTTATTAAAAAAAAACAAAACTAAGAAAAAAATTGGATGCATTATTTAAAAACAAAACCTCACTACATGCATCTCTCAAACACACTGTTTACTTTCTACATAACAGAGGAAAAAAAAAAACTATTTAAAAAGGATAAAAGCTGGTTTGATCTTTTAGTTATAAATAAATAAAAAAAAACTATTGTATTTAGATTTATTGTGCAACATCCCTCTCGTCATAAGATCGACGATGATAACTTTTTTTTTTATTTACATATAGTAATTATTGTTTAATTTTTTTTTTATATATATTTTGTTCTTTTCATTCTGCAAATGTTGCAAGTATTTACAAAATGATTTAAAAGATTTCTACTTACTGCTACTGCAATCAAAAAAAAAAACTAAAACAAATGTTTATTTTCCCCCCAATAATTTTCACATCCAACAATAAAAAAAAAAAACAACTAATTAACAAGTAATAACAAATCAAAATTATATTTAAAGAACAACGTGTAATCTTAACTTAACTATGTCCTTTTAAAAAATAGAAAAAAAAAATATCATACTCGTAAAAGCTATCGAGCTTCATCAATTCTTTTTTGTTCATTTTCAATTTCAATTCTAAAACCAAAACAAAACATAGAAAAGAACGAAGAACATAATAGATATATAAAAAAACAACATAATTAAATATTTAAGCAAAGTTTTAAGAAAATAATAATCAACAATATTAACACTTTTTGTGTGAATGTTATTATCGTGCGAGAATTTGTCTACCAACCATTTTTTGTGTTTGTTCTGTTGCGCCTTTCTTTCGTCATCTTTTTCACTCTCCTTTTCTTTTCTTCTTTTCCTTACATTGAGCGCGTGGTGGTGTGCTGAATCTTTTTTTTTTATTTAATTTTCCGACGTGAATTTTGAAATTAAAAGAATCCTTCTGAATGATTGTTAATTCATTAAAAAAATAAATCATTTTGTTTTATTTTCTAAGGTGGTGTGTTTGAGGTTAAATTTTTTTCTATATCATTCTCATGGAAGTTCTCCTTTCATCATTTCTCTTTTCATTTCATCAAATAAAAAGAAAATATGAAGTAAATGTGGTTTATAAAATAAAAACAAAAAAATTACTAATTAATGAATGTGAGACTGATTCTTTACAATTTTTGTATGCATATTTATGAGTGTAAAAGTGTGATTGTGATATTTTTTTGATTTTAGTTGTGCGCGATTGTGAGTGAATGTGCCGTGTGATTGAGTGATTGTGAAGTTTTGTGCATAAACCGTGTGTATTAGGGAAAAGAATTGCCTCAGGGATCTGTTTGGTGGGTGGACGAAATGATTTGTGGATCATAAACTTCTGCATAGTCTCGACATTCACGTGGAAGTTACAATCAATTCATTTTTTTTTGTCTCTAAATACATATCAAGTCGACCCACGCGTGTGACTAACGAGGAGATGTCTAGACTGAACAGCCGAGATAAGACTTCAGCTGTCGGGCTGCTTCACCGTAGTCCGATGAGGATTAACACCTCCTTTGATCTCTTGAAGTCCGAGAAATTAAATTAAAAGTCAAGACCTGGCTTAGTTATATTCATTCTTTTCTTTGAGGACATTTTCTCGCGAAGCTTCACTAAGCCTCCAATTTGTTCACGTGTGTCGAGAAGCAGAAAAACCATTTCAGTCTTTAAAAACAATTAAATAAACGATATGAGTTGGAAGCTGTTGTTAGGGATGTGTCCCTAGAAACTGCTTTAAACTCCCTGCATTAAATATTCAATCAAGTTCCGATCACAAGTCAAATCTTCCCCTTTCATTCTCGTCGACTTGAAGCAATTCGAATCTCCATGTGTGTTTGTTGATCAAATGCATCTGCGGATGTGTGAAACTTTTGCGTGATGTGTGAATCTCTATTAAGTTATGACTGCTGTAGTGTTTTAGCAATAAAAATTAAGATCCTAAAAAGGGTCTGTGTAACACCCAAATTCATTAAATGAATGCCTGTTCGTGATATGCATTTGAATTTGCTGAGAGAGTGCCTGTTCAAATGTGCTAACTGAGTGATTATCGTTTGTTTTCTCTCTTCTGTTCAACTTCTTTAATTTTTCGGTGTGATTGTGAATCTTTTTTTTTTGTTTGAATTTCTTACTATGTGAATGCTTATAAACAAAAAAAAAACTATAAGAATAAAAAAATGAAGAGAAAACATGTTTTTTTTTAAGACAAGGAATATGTGCTGTGAAACTGAAAACTAAATGTAGAAAAGTATGGGTGTAGTTTTTTTTTTTTGTTTGGATGAACAAAAAAATGGAAACAAAAAAAATACATTACAAAATGTAAAACAATGAAAGATTTTAAACGGAATTGATTGAATTCAGAAAAAAAAAGAAAGAAAGAAAGAAACATTTTCCAACACAGAAAGATGTTGAACTTTTGTTTTTTATTTAGAAAATATTCCAGTAAAATGAATACGCTTATATTTAATAAACAATTTTAGGTGAAACAATAACAAACAAACAAATAAGAAAAACAAAAAGAAATAAGCAATAAAAGAAGAATGAACAAAGTTAATCAATAAAATAAAACCAAAACGAAAATACAAAGTCAAAGATGACCAAATTTTTTTTTTTTAGCCGTTTAAGATCTTTTCTTTACAATTTTTCTCTCCTGTTTCTTTTATTTTTTTTTTCTGTCTTTTACGTGAGGTGTTGTTGGAAAGTGGTAGTCGCATAAAAATAATTGTTGGTATTTGTTTCAACAATAAAAGTCTTACACTGTTGTGTATTCAGCGGAATTCGGAAGGGATTCCCATTTTTTTCAGTGCCTTTGATGAAAAGGCTAAGTCGGAGTACGAGTGGTTCGGGAATCTTTTGCTGACTTCAAAATGCGAAGTGCTGCTGAGAATTAGGAAGAAACTTATCTCCTGCAGCAATGTTGGTGCTATCCCGAACTTATGTCGGTTATAAATAAAAATGAAAAGCACTCTACGCCAAGTTTGAATGCAAAACTGGCACAATGGTTGTGCTGATCCGGACAAAGTAAATGTCTTGGCGGTTGTTGCGAATCTAAAGAATGCTTTGCAGACTTACAGCAAAAAAAATGACTGCTTTCAATTGAAAACATTGTTCAATCGCATTGTTTTTCATAAAACCTACTTCTGCTGTACTCAGTGTCTAAAGAACGCTTCACAGACTTACAGCCAGCAAATAAAATGGCTCCTTTCAATGGAAACCTACTCTCTTCAATGAAGCCTGCTTCTATTAGCTCAAGCTCTTGAAATTAGATGCTCTCCCCATGGATGGATGGCATCAATCGCCGCAAAACGAATTAGTCTATAAAAATGTAACAACTGCGACTTATCCCTCACTTTCTTCAACACACCGGACGCTTAAGATGGATACTCTTATAATACAATTTACGAATTTTCAGTTTTTTTTTTGTTTAATTTACATGGGACTGTGTTTGAAAGAAAAAAAAAAGTAAAAGGAAAACGTAATTTAAGTAGCTGTGGTATCATTCCAAGTGTGACCAAAACTCTGTGAGCGAAAGAAGTCGTTGTGAACGAATTTAGATATAACTTAGAATTAGTTAATACAAAGTAAAAAAAAAATCTATCATTTCTTTTTAACTATTCCATTGGGAATCATCGTCTCAAGTGAATAGTTAAACAAAAATGTGAACAAAAAAAAAAAAATAGTACGATTGTTAAAATGAAATGTGTCTGTGATTACGAGAAAGTTTCTTGCAAAAAAACATAAGTTTAAAGTTAACTAAAAGAATAAGTAAAACATTTTTTTCTTTTTTACTATTTACTAAAACAACTACTATTAGGATATCCAATATTTTGTAATAAATGAACAAAAACTAAAAAAAAAAAATAATAAAAAAAATGAATACAAATGCAAGGAACTTTTTCAAAAACTCTAGTATGTAAATCAAAAAAAAAAAAACCCAAGAAAAACCGAAACAAAACAAAAAAAAAATAATAAGATCATTGAAATGTTGTTTTGTGAGCGTATGCTTTTGTGTATGAATGTGTTGGGGGCGTGTTGAGATCATGCTCCTCTGCGCGTGAGTTATGTGATTTATTTTTGCAAAAAGCCACAGGCTTTTATTTTCTTGTGTTTAAATTTACTTTATAAATTGAATTATTGTTGTTGAAGATGCAAACTGTTTAATGAGAAGTGTCACCAATCGAAATGGAATTCAGTTTGCAAGGAAAATATAAATTGTTCCCCTTTTCTTCTAAATAATTTAAGAAGCTTCAGATTTTTGTGGTATGATTTTGATTTATTAATATTTTGATTAATTGACGATTATTTCGATCTTTAGCTAACATTACCAAACCAAACTTTTGCAATACCAAACTTTTGTATTTTCACTCATTGTGGGACTAGTTTTTGTTGTCAAAATTAAATTTCATTTATATCTAAAAGACGATTTGCAAATTTAAAAATGTATTTGGTTTGACTCTTATTTATTTATGATATATTCAAATTTTTTCTTTACAAAATTTCTTAGCATTTTTAGAGTGAAATTATCTTTTGTTTTCATTTCTTAGTCTTTCCAAAAATTATTTATTTGTCTACATTTCAAAGAACAATCACACCAGAAACCACAATGGCATCTGATTTTCTTCTGGAAATGTTTGTTTTTGATTAAAAAAAAAAACACCTAATCATTTCGCGTAACTCGTGCGCACAGGATGATGTGTATGTGTGCGTGTGAGAAAGTGACTGTGTGCGTTGTCTGTTTATTTTGTTTCGTTTTTGCGAGCGCTAGGCATATATGGTCATTTTTTTGAAAAAAAAAAAGAAATTAGCACACAACATTAAACTAAAAACAAATTCGATCTTAAACAAATAAACACGTAATTATTAAGAAAACACACAAAAAAAAAAGAAAACTTGCGAGTGGTGTTGTTGGTTGGTTTTTTTTTTTCGACTTTCCTTTTCAATGTAACGAAGACAAGTCCTTATTTCATTGAAAACGAAAGGAAAAAAGAAATCAAATGAAATGAAATTATAAGAAAGAGAGAAGTGAACACTGTATATTCCTTAATCACTATAAATGAATTATAATAAATAAAACATTTTTGTATGACTGATAGTTTGTACGAATTTTGATGTGTGAATAAATTTTTTTTGAATGGCAAACTAAAAAAACAAAAAAAAAAAAAGAACTGTGTTTGTTGTTTCATTTTTTCTCTTGCTATCGCTCTCTTTTTTGGGGGTGGGGCCTGATTGTGTTGGGTCTTGTGGAGTGCATTGGTCAAGTGCCGAATGTGTAAGTATGGACTGCCTTTTCTAGTTTGACTGAGTTTGAGTCGTTTTATTTTTTTATTTTTTTGTTGTTTGTAAGTTCCTTTGGGGAAACAATGCAATTTTTTAAATGCTCTGTTTTTAAATTAATTATTTTTATAGAATAAGCATGATTTTTATGAAAAAAGAGTTAAAAATATATAATTTTTTGAAATGTAATGGAATGTGTTTTTGTTAAAAAGGTCTGTTTCTTTGGTATTTTATTCTGTTACTTAAGTTTTCTTTTGGTCGACAAAGATTTGGAAATTTTATTAAAACCGAGAATGAAACTGTCGGTTTGGGTGTGGCACTACGAGTTGTGTGCAAAAATCACCACCACCATTTACAGTGAAAGGCGTTAGTTGAGTACACCCTTTTAACAATAAACTTTTATTTCATTTGTCTAATAAATACCTACATTTCTCAACCAAAACAACAATTAAAAATATATTAACTTCAAAGGAAACATAAAGGGCAATCTTAGAAAAAGAAAAAAAATAAATGCATACATATGTACATTGGCCGGCGTAACAGCTCGTTGAGGGCTAGAGCCTAGCTTTGAGCGCGTTCATTTTGCTGTGCGTGTTATAATTTTACACATGTGGAAGGGACATACTGTTTAATGCTAATTCCGATCAGGGAATTGCGAAAGTTTCATGGCAGAAGTACTCCAGGAGGATTGTCAGTCGTTCGCTGGAGGTGATTCCGTGAAATTTGTGGGTTATTTTCCCCCGAGCTGGATTCGAACCCGGGCATTCTCGCTTAACAGTCCGACAGACTAACCAGATACATTACATTACATTGTGTGGTGTAATAGCTCGCTGTGGGCCAGAGCCTAGTTTTTCGGTTTAAATACTCTGAGTCAAAATATATATTTTTTTTTTTTTTTGCCTTGAGGGCGATGTGGAAACCTGATAGGCAGGTGGAACAGGCCCGTTCTATTCCAAGTAGTGTGAGACTTCCACCCACTAAAACCACATCTTGACCTCTTCTCCTTGACACCATCCACTCTGGAACCGCTTTCGCATTACTTCAGAGACATTACTTCAGAGGAGTCAAAATATATTAAGCTTGTAACAAATATGGCGCCCTAAACGCCAAACTATCATAAATGACAAAATGCAAGTTTTACAGGAGAGGATTTTTTTTTTTGTTTTTTTGTCTGAGCTAAAAAAATGTAAATGTCGCTTACGATAAATTTAATGTTCTCTGTTTTTTTTAACTGGAATGCTTTATTAAAAGACCAATGATGCAGAAAGATGCGCAATCGAAAAAACTATCGTTTTGCATCATTAACTCATTTTTGCTTAAAATATCGCTATGGATAATTTGGCCGGTAGGGCACGATGTGAAGCTTGGTTTGTCGGTCGAGGTAGCAAGCAGGGGCGGAAATGTATAAGCTGATAGTTGATTGTTGACTATCAACATTTTCGTTTTGCGATTGTGTAGTGTGATTATCAATTTGACAATCACAAAAATGTGACAGATTTCGTGTGACACCTAAATAGGTGTCATTTTCATACAATTCCTTGTCATTCGTATGATATTGTTTTGTCTGTTGTGGCTTCTCTTTCCATTTTTTTCTTCAAAATTCCTCCACAAACTTCTTTCAAGATTTTTGAAATTGAGTCACCGCCTGCTTTCTAAAATATGATTCTTGCAGGTTGATTTGCTTCTGCAATGACTTCTTTTTCAAATTTATGAAAATCATTTCAATCAATTTTTGAATTTGACATTTCAAAATTACAAGTGATGCCTACTTTTCACATTTTTTTTGTGATCACATTATACAATCGCAAATGTATTTAATAGTCAATGTTGACCATCAGAAATGTGATAGTCAACTATCATCTTATACATTTCCGCCCCAGATGTATGCCTTGGTCCGCAATGGACCCTTC
Source organism: Syritta pipiens (assembly GCA_905187475.1). NCBI lineage: Eukaryota > Metazoa > Arthropoda > Insecta > Diptera > Syrphidae > Syritta > Syritta pipiens. The sequence continues at coordinate 90,381,574 of LR994571.1, forward strand.
AATGGGACTTTGTTTTGAAGCATACAGCACTTCCTACAAAGCAGTGAATTCTTTACCAATATCACTCCTTTCCTTTCTAGACAGTTCGGGAAAGTCCCACACAGGCGAATTTTTAGAGATGTAACGAGTAGTGATTTAACTAAATACCGGATATCGGATATTCGGTATATTCGCTCACATAAAAATTTGAGCAGAAACAAGCCATTTCTTTATATATCACTGACCACGACCCAATTAACAATTGGCGCTCCACCAGTGGCGTATAATGGAAACGCAATAAAATTGAATTGAATTGACTGATTGATTGAAAGGTATATGACTCCTTAAACATTTAGAAGAAATAACGAAAAAACAGTTCTGAGCATTTATGTATCTCAGAAGAAGAAAAAAACGGTATTCGGGAACTCGTTTTAGAATTGATGAAAATATAAACTGGTTTATAGTAACTCTTCTAGACTCTAGATTCCAGACAACTTAGGATTGATTCGAATCGAAGGATCCCGCCAGAAAATTCAATCGCAAGGAAATTATTAAAGATTCAAAATTTTGTTTTGTTTTATTTTATCTATCCGGTCTTGGCCGAATCAATATTCGTATTCAGGTATTCTATCCAGCATTCGACCGGATAGAAAAAAAATTGGACGGATAGCCAGATAACAGATACTAACCGAATATCCTTTACATCTCTAGATTTTTTTGTGAAAAATGGCTTAGCAACAAAAATAAAATTGCATTTTACATGTGCGCCACCCTGGTGACCGAGATTCACCGTATTAGAAAAATCCTGACTATTTTTCTTAAATAATATTGAAAAATATTGCTTATAGTTGGTTTTTCATTCTTCATTTAAATTAAAACAATCATTATAACTCCTATTGTAATTTGTTCAATTAATTTTTCTATTATTTTCTATTATAAACTAGCTGTACCCGGCGCGCCTTGCTACGCATAAATCAAATTAAAAAAAAAGTCGCATGTGGCACCCTTTTTACAACTTTAGAGCTTCATATCTCTCCAACAGTACTTTTCACTAACAAAACCCGAAAGAAAGCTTAATCTCATTTTCAAAGACCTTTTGGTTGATATATCAATCGACAGGATCAGGTGAAAAAAAGCCCCACTTCACCTCAATGGGAGCCATCCGCAAAAAAAAAAAAATGGTACCAAAACCCTTTTAACAGAATTCTGAACAAAGTTGCCAAAGACATCAATGCTGTATCTCTTACTATTTAGAAGTCTATAAAGGATAAACAAACAAACAAACAATTTGTCCATAAGGCACAACCTTGATTTACAACCGATTTTTCTGTGTTCGTTGTGTTTTTTTTTGACATTTGTCTGACTTGGAGCGCAGCCTATAACATGACATTTGTATCATCGTTTCCTCATTCTAGATTTGTCAGCCTTGTCAAATGACACTATTTTACCAATAAACACCTAAGTGGCACTGATAAAAGCCAAAAGTAACTGTGGGACATCGCCTGGGTGGATTATGTTGGAAAACAATGATGGCAGTTTATGTTTCTTGGAGTAATACATTCCAAACTGTTTTTCACATTTCTATTTAGATTTTCTGTAGAGGAACAAAAAATCACTCGATAAATCTAAGTTTGTTGCAGAGAAGTTTGGCTTTCTATTAGGGAATGTCTAAAATTGCAGCAATACATTGTGACTTGAAACATACAATTCAGATTTAAAGTTTGCTTATTGCCCAAGCCCAAGAGCATAGGTGCGAACAACCTATGCTCTGGCTCTGTATGGGCTGTTACGCAGATTATTTATTTTTTATTTTTTACTGCCCAAGCTTTTAAAGTCACAGTTCTTTCATCTCCTATCATGACGAAAAAGAGTTTAGTCCATATCCTCTTTCGATGGAAGTGGATAATGTTTGTAAAATTGCCGGATATCAATTTGGCCCGGAAAGTTCTCGACTTAAGGCAGACACATGCAAAAATTCGACCGTCTAACTGCTTTCTGTCTGGAAAGCAAACAGATTTTGTCTGCAGTACATACACAGGAAGTAAATTTGTTAAAATTATATTCATAAACATGATGACTGCGGATCATCGTTTTAGAGAGTAAGAATCGTTTGACGAAAGAAGAAAAAAAAAGAGAAGGGCAGTTATAGTTTTACAACAATCGTAATCGTCAATTGTTTAAAACACGACTTAAAATGTCTGCTCGTAAAGCTATGGAGGTACACACTCCACTTGGGCTAGTAAAAGCTCGAATTTAAACTTATTTCTTGGAAAGGGCTAACCTCAGATCGTCTCAGTTAACCAACTGTGCAGTATCTAAGGAGACTTGGCCGGAGTACAACATATCATGAACTAACGACCTTCTAAACAGGACTCGCACAGATATTGCTAAAATCGTAGCAATTAGTACGGGTCACTGGCCGACAGGAGATCATGCAGCTAGGCTTGGGATCCCACATTTTACATACTGACGCAGTTGTAAGAACTCGGCAGAGCCAGAATCATTGACGCACTTCCTCTGCTCCTTTCCAGCGCTTGCCAGGTCAAGGCTACGGACTCTAGGCAAACCCTTCCTTGAATCTCTGTGCGAGGTATCTGAAATGAACACCAACGATTTGATTTCGTTTCTCAACGCCGCACAATGGTTCTAGGCTCCAATCTAATTGTCTTTTCAATTTTGCAGAGCTGTGGTAACAAAACGGCACTTAGTGCCAATTGAGTTCTCTAAGAACCACCACATCACACACATAAAAATGTCTTGATAAAACGGATTTACATTTTGCATCTCCTGCCAGGAATTTCTCTACAATTTGTTTTCCACCATAGCCATACTGGAAATTAATACTTTTATTTCGTCCTAACTCCACTTTTTGTCCACTTCTCTGAAATGAATGAATTTTAAATTGTAAAAAAAAATCTAAAGTATCGCCTTTGTAAACTAAAAACTGCTTTTCTGTACCCACCCTTTTTTTGCTTATTTTCCCGATTTCCTACATTTATGAATAAAGAGTTAACGATCGACTTAGGTTAGTCCGCTTTCGGTTAATAAATGTGGGTGACGCAAATTGTTGAAAGGCCACCCAGATATCTTCATCTTGAAGATGACTTAGTCTTTAAATCGTATAGGAATGCAGAATTGTTTTCAATCTTATAACCTTGCATACAGAAGAACTATAAATTCCAAATTCTGTAACGCAAAAGTAATCAAGGCGACAAAAGTAATCAATGGTCAAGCGTTTTCAAGGGAACAAACTGAAACCATTCGATTTGAGTCACGTCATTTGTGACAAATGAGAATCTATTCAACAGAACAGAGACAAAATTAGTCGTATCTGCAGAATTCATGAATGAAATTGCTTGCTCCGCTCTGCATTCCCACCACAAAGGAATCCAAATTATTCAGCCTGCTTACTAACATGGCCCTGAGCAATCTACACACCCCCATTCATCAATGTGGCAATAGAAACAACAAAATAGAAGGGTTGAAACTCACTCCATGCAACATTTTCACTATGCGACACCTGAAAGGCTTCATCTTCTCACCCACTGACCAAATGCAGCCACAGTCGCGATAAATCGTTGACGAGAACTAGTTTTGTCGCAATAGTCCATCGCGATGCAAGAAAACGATCGCCATTGTGATACGGAAGAGTCGGATTGTGCGGATGACGATGACGTAAATTAAATTAGAATAACTTCAACAAAAAAATTGAATTCGATTTTTTCACAGGAGCCCTTTGACCTCGACGAGTTCCTGCCGGCAATCGGAGAGTTCGGAAAATACCAGAAACTTCTTGTGTTTGGAATATGTCTGCCAGCGTGTATTCCCTGTGGATTTTGTGCCTTCAATCAGCTTTTTATGTCCGACGCCCCCGATGACTATTGGTGCAAGGTTCCCGAGTTGTTAGACCTGCCGTTGGAGCAGAGAAAATTCCTAGCCATACCCCAAGTTTTGGTAAGTGGACCTTGGAATCATTTGGGATTTCCAATTAATTTGCAATGAGAAGCCATATTCGCGGAGGTTCTCAGACATTATCGATTGTGATGAGGGTGTGTTTTTCACGGATTTTCTTGTCACAATTGATTGAGTGGTGTGGTTGGAATTAAGGTCAGTCTAAAGATTGTGATTCCTCTTCGTTGCAGGAAGAAGGAGTGGAAGTGTTTAGTAAGTGCACACGCTACGCGGTGAACTGGTTTGATGTGATCAAGGATCCGAACATCAGTGACCTGGCACCGGATCCCTCGTGGCCTGTGGAGAAGTGCCGCGAAGGCTGGGAATACAACATGACCACAGTTAAGTCGTCCATTGTGATAGATGTACGTAAGGAGTCCTGCTCATGTTCTCATCTGCCAGTAGTCCTTTCCCATGACACCTCACTCCCATGCTTGATGCTTAGCCCATTGGAATCATTTCATCCCACCAAGCAGCGGATATGTACATCTCGTTTAGTTCGATCTAGTGTGCGAGAAAGACATTTACCCGACGATTGGCCTGGCGGCACTGAACACCGGTGGACCGGTTGGCGTGTATCTCTTCGGGCTGCTTAATGACAGGGCCGGTCGGAGGTTATCGTACTTCACATGTCTTGGCACAATGCTCCTGGGTAGCTTAATCACGTCGCTGAGCACGGATTTCTGGACGTGGGCCTTCAGTCGAGTGATTGTTGGACTCACAATTCCAGCTGTGTATCAGATTCCTTTCATAATTTGTGAGTACACGCGGTGCAGAGTTGTAAAGGAAAGCAATCATTTGTGATCGAGAATCGTTCAAAATTCTTCTCCATTTGACTTCAATACGACAGCTAATTTCAAATTTTATAAATCACCATTCGCCATTTGAATTCAATCAACTTTTTTTTTTAAAATCACAGCATTCAATTAATGCAATCTTTGTTCTGAAATGAAACATCTCACCATCCTCTTCATTAGTACTCTCCATTTTTTCACTCTCAAAATCTAAATGGGACAGGAAAACATGGAGCGATATACTCCATCCCGATATTCGAAACTTATCCGCTAAATTTTTTTTTCTACATAATTTTCTTGCTTTATATTTTCAAAAAATATGTAAAGGCGACAGACAGACAGACAGACAGACGGACACCGAAGTGATTCTATAAGGGTTTTGTTATTCCTTTGGAACGAAACCCTAAAAAAGTCTGCTTTTATGTCTGTGAATGCTGTTCCAGCTTTTTCGAATGCAATGATCCCGGAATACTTTGAAATTACAACACTAATACAGCAAGTGTTTTCATTTTTTAGTTCGAAATGTTTTCCTTTCAAAGCCTTGGCTTTTAAGCTGTTCGAAGGTATTAAACGTTTTTTTTTTTTATTTTCCCAAATTGTCTTGACATTAAATAAAAGTTTTACATGCTAAGAGAAGGGTATTGAAAGTTTAATGTTACTCTGCGCTAAGTATTAGTATTTATGCATTTTTCTTTCAACTAACGATCAATTAGACTTATTGCCAAACTCAAAAATAAGGTTTGTTTGGCTCGTAATTAACATTTCGCGATGCTGTTGCTGTAAAGCTAACATCTGGAACAAATGAATACGTAAGGTGTGTTTGAATAATCATAACAACGTAAAAAGTTCTAAGAAAACTCTCATAATCAAATTTTTAGTAGGTTCAGCTATTCTCAATGAATTTTAATCTATTTTCTGGCAAACTGAGCAACAAGCTGATATTCTCTAATGGGCATGGAAGCATTCTCTAAATTGTGCTCACCTGAACTTGACGCCATTTTGAATTGTATTAACTGCAAAGGAATTATTTCTTTAAGGAGTCAAATCATAGTTTCGAACCCATCAATCGACATCTCCAAGACGACTGATAACACGATTTGGGAATCTGGTGCACAGAAGATAAATTTTTGTAAAAGAAAGTCGATTAACATGACACTGCAACGCTGTTATCAGCATAATTTTCAAGGAAATAACGGTCTAATGATGCCCAACCGACCAACTGCATCCAATTGTCACTCTCTGTGGATGTCTTCACTGTCGAGAGCAACGTTCGGGTTTTCTAAGTTTTTTCGCCCAAATTCATTGTCCAATTCGGGCTGCTCTAAGGCTAAACTTGCGAAGCTATACCGAAGTCAGTTGGATTTTGCAAGCGAATAATTTGAGATATTAGGTTGTCAAATATCTCCCTTCCGCCTTTTTGTCTTTTGAATTTTCCGGCTGTGTACAAAGAGCTCTGTAGCGCTTGGTTATGTCAAGACCTTTCAAATGATGTATTGCCAGATACGAGCTCTGTAGCGCTTTGTACATAGCCGAAAAATTCAAAAGACAAAAAGGCGGAAGGGAGATATTTGACAACCTAATATTTGTGCAGAATTCTCCTCAGGCTAGTGAGTGATATGTTGAACTGTTAATATCGATAGCGAGTTCCTATTCGTAAATTGAGTCTTACAATCTCGGCTACAGCAGCCACATTCGCGTCTGGGTACATCATATGACGACGGAGACTATGGGTATGGTCTTATAGCATGACAGTCTCTTTTTGCACGAACTTGCGTAAAGCAGATGCTTCATTTTGGCCAAAACTTCTTTTAAAAATCGCAGTGTTTAGAATGCACAGCACTCACGCCGCACACTGGGGCGCTTGTATGGAGAGCATGCTCAAAATGCAAAATTGAAATGTCAGGTCTTATTTGAAAGAATGGTATCGTTGGAAAGAAGACAAAATTTCCCGTAAACTTTTAAGTCGTTGGAGGTTGTAGGTTTGGAGGACTAAGCGCTGAAAGGTGGGATTATTTTTAAAAGTAGGGAATGTGCTTTGCTTGTTTGACATAAAAACCGGGAAAAAATATATTTCGCACTATTTTAAGCAAAATAAAAATATATATTCTATGAATATTAGAGATTAATTTAAGAGTAAGAACATCAAAATACAACAACATTTGAAAATCAAAAACGTCGTTTAAATTTTTTTTAAACGACTTTTTCTCCATGTAGAGCAAGAGGCTTTTGAAAGCGAATGTGTTTTCTAGTAATTCCGATATTCTTTTCTTAGAAACAAAAGTCAGAAGTGAAAGCTCTACTTAAGAAAAAAAGGCTTTCAAACAAAATGTTTGGGTAATTCTCTTGATTTCCAAATTTTAAAAAAGGTTGTTGTTGTTTTAATTAATCTTTTATATTCATAGAAGACCGACATATATTTTTTTTTGTTTAAATTAGTGCGACGTATATTTTTTAAAGTTTTTATGCCCAACAAACAAAACACATTCCGTACTTTTTGCAAAAAATCCTACCTTTGAGCGCTTAGCAGGCAGGCCTGCGACCTTCAGCGCTTTAAAAATTTAACAACTTGATGAGGAATTTTGTCTTCTTTCTAACAATACCTATCTTTTACGTTACTCTTGAAATGTCAATTTTTGCATTTTGAGCATGCTCTCCATACATCTGACCCCAGTGTGCGCCGCACAGTGGTTTCACTTGTATGGGGCGATGGAAAAAAATCTGTAAAATGAGAACCCATAGACCGATTTAGATGAAATTTGGAACATAGCATATGTGCTGCGAGTTCTTTAAGTGGTTCAAATTTCATATACGCAGCTTACGTATTTACAGAGTAATCGTAGGTCGAATAATTAAAAAAAGGTAGTGTGTTGGTTTTGGCTTAGAAAATAAGTGTCTTATTATTTTCAATATTGCTAAATTTAGTTTAAGGACTTAGTTTTAATACTAATATACATAAAAAAGTTAAGTATAAACGAAATTACGAACTATAGTGGAAATATACGCAAATTATCGGTAGTACCTATATTCTTTATTTCTGATCTCTTGCTCTTCTTCGGAGAGAAAATAATCTCTGCTCCATGAAATAAAATCTTATGTACTGTCACCGGCATACAATACCAAGGATACAGATTTGTACCTGGTCATAAGCTCATTTGATTCCTCGATTCTACAATTTTTTATTTTTGGCGTAGCAGTCTTCAAATTATTTGCATGGTCATTCTGTTTGATATTTCATTTCTATCTTTCTAAAAAATTACTGAAAACTTCCCTTTAGCCCATTCGCTATATTTAGTTAAAACATTTTCCTTTTTATACCGAACTGCTTTGTATCTTTCGTAAAAATAAGACAAGAACCTTTCAACCTTTCTTTTCACCTCTATCACTATTTCATTATTTTGACATGGTGTCAAGTCTCTATAATTCTCTAACAAAAGTTTTGAGAAATTACAAATATTTCCATTTAGGAAATAAGCACATAAGCAAATATTCAATTTCAAAACTAGCCATCGTGAAAGTACGAATAGCAAAGAATTAACAATTGAACGAATTAATAAAAGAAACAAGGAAACGAATAATAAAAAAAAAACACGATCAAGTAACAAAATAACGAACAAGTAACAAAGTAACGCAATAACAAAATTACAATATATTTATTAAGATCAAAATGAAGAAAACGAAGAAGTATATGAAACATATAAACTGTATAAGAAACACAAAAGTCAAACCACTCGTCGTTCTCAAACACAAGAAAGTAATTTGCGGTTGCCCCAAAACAATATTTCAGTCGAAACAGCTTTGCAAAATATTTTTACAGAATTTATTTCGGTTAAAATTGTACTAGAATTTCAGACATCGCTACCTTTTTCACCAAAGTGATTGAAAGTGACTTTTAGTTTTTGCACTATCGAAAGAGAATACTTCAAGCTTTCAGAAAATGTAGGTTTCCCGTTGGAGCCTCTTGGAGCATTTTTTTTATGAACCAACAAACATTGGGATACCCCTCTAAAAAAGTGTCTGCAGTCAAAAGCCTAGTTTATGAGATCGGTAAGGAATATGAAAAGGATGTGAATACATTTTAAAAGGTAAAAATGTACCCTTTAAAATGAATATAAACTTTTTTCTGTGTTCATGATATGTCCAAAGATATTTAGCGTCAAAAATGCTTAAAAAAATGCATACTTTTCCATGCATTTTAAAATCTCAACTTTGAGCTAACGGTACAATCGAACGGAACATCCAAACTAAACAAAATTTTGGCTTTCTAGGTTCTCATATATGTAGAATCCAAAAACCATATCGGTTTTCCAAACAAAAACAAAAAATTGTATGATTTTTTTGTTTTGCGCACCACTGTGCGCCGTTTGTTATGATTTAATATAACCATAACCTATGATTTAAAAAGAAACCACTAGATGACCCACCCTTTAGTCAGCTTTAGGCTACGTTTATGGTCAAGTGAAATCGAGGCGCACAATTCAAAGCGATTTAATAGCAATGTTTAAATATGAAGGTGTTTATGGCGAAGCGAATGAGCGAAAAGCGATTATGCCATCGCTTGAAATCGTGCGAATGTCATCGCATCGCGCGACGTGAATTCGCTCGACCATAAACGCGGTCTTATTTAGAGATTCCCTTTCATGCACAAGTTCGTCGCATTTTAATAATTTGTATTTTGAGTTTTGAACAATTCGAGAGCTCACTTGAGCAACCGAAAATCTATTACAAATTGCGTCCATCGTTGATTTAAAAAAAAATCGATTAAAATTAAATGACTTTAAATGTCGAATGGTAATTTAAAATTTGAAGTTGAAGCCTTTTCGTGGGTATATGAATTTTTTGTAATCAAATCAAAAAGACATACATATATTCTAAATGATTGAATTCTTTTACATCACTGCTGTGGTGACGGGGAAATTGTGGAAAAACGACTTTGCTTTATGTTTTTTTTGCAGCCCTGGAGCTGGTTGGGCCGAATTACAGGTCGTTTGTGACAGTCATGACATGCACCTTCTACACCTGCGGCATAATGATGCTGGCTGGAGTGACGTACACGATACGGGACTGGGTAGAGCTGTCTTACTACACATCGATGCCGTTCCTGGTGTACTTCTTGTATTTGTTTGTCATGCCGGAGTCTCCACGTTGGCTGTTGATGCGCGGGCGGCTGGAAGAGGCGCTGAAGATCCTGCAGGAGATGGCGCGGGTCAATGAGAAGCAGTTTCCGCCGGTGTTCAAGTCGAAGCTAGAGGCGCGGATCCTGCGAGAAAAGTCCAAAGCGAAGAAGAAGCAAATCAACGTGGGAGTTTTCGATCTTTGCAAGTAAGTCGGGACAGGCATCCACGTCAGCCACACTCAAAGTCTTCTTTCAGGACTCCGAACATGCGCTTGAAGACGATCCTAATCACGCTGAGTTGGTTCGCCAACGAGACAGTGTACTTGGGTCTGAGCTACTACGGGCCATCACTGGGAAGCAACCAGTATCTGAGCTTCCTACTCTCGGCGCTGGTGGAGATCCCGAGCTACCTCTGCTGCTGGGTGCTCATGGATAAGTGGGGGCGCCGCTGGCCGCTTAGTCTGTCGATGATCCTGGGCGGGGTGTTTTGTGTCATTACAGTGCTCATCCCCGACGACGCTGTCACCGAGACTCTGGTGCTGTTCCTCATCTCCAAAGCTCTGCTCTCGGCCTCGTTTCTCATCATCTACCCCTTTGCCGGAGAGTTGTACCCGACTCAGGTCCGTGGCATTGGAATCGGCGCTTCAAGCTACATTGGAGGACTTGGACTCATCGTCATTCCATTCGTCACATACCTGGTAAGATTTTCGAACCTGTGCATGATCTTCCAACTGATCCTTCTGCATCCCGCAGGGCAAAGAGAACCTCAAGCTGCCGCTGGTGATCATGGGTTTCGTTTCGATGCTGGGCGGACTTACAGGACTCCGGTTGCCGGAGACTCTGCACCATCGCTTGCCTCAAACCCTCGAGGAGGGCGAGGAATTCGGAAAGGACTGGACGATGAACGATTGTCTGCATTGCTTGCCACAGAAGTGGGTGCGTTCCACTTTAAAGCCGTAGCGCCACACTTATACCGCTCTTTTTGCTTTTGATTTCACTGCAGGGCGCCATCATCCCAGAACGCATCCTACGAGAATCTTGATATGACATCAAACGCATCTGACGCTGCGCTGCACTTAAACGACACGACTAAGGTGGATGCGCCTGGCCGTTCGGTTGACATTGGACTCTCGGAGCGCACACCGTTGGACTCCAGTCGGCCGAGGAGATCGTCGATGAAGCGGCTCGTGCGCCAGATGAGCGTGATGGATACGCAGAAGAGTCACGATGGCAGCATTCAGTTGACTTATTGGTTTTAGGTTTGGTGGGATTTTTGGCTCCTTATGTGTTTTATGTGTCAGTATTTAAATTATTTTAAACACGCTTGTGTGTGTGTAGTGTTTATTTTTGCTCTGTTCATTGTAAAAATTCAGAAATACATTTTTTTCAATTAAATTTCGAGTTTATTGGTGGAAAGGAATGAAGATTGGGGGCACTTTCACATTTGCTTATACATCTTGAGACTTGGAAAAGAAACTTTAACCCTCGTTCAGGATGTAGGCGAAAATTCAAAGTGAAATGTCTTTAATGGAAAGTCATGTTATTCACCCCTATTACGGTGTTAGAGAGTCGAGTTGAAATTGCTCGACTCAACAACAAATCGTTCGACTTGATAACAACCTCTATTCCTGAAGTTAATGTCGAGCATTGAAGAAGATTTAAAGAATTCCTGGACTCGAATCGGCATTCTGTAAGTCGAGCCTCGAGTCGATATATGTCAATTCGAGTCGTGTGCAAAATGTTGTTCGACTTCTAGTTGAGCTAAAGAATCATTTACAAAACAACGAATGCAAGTGTTATCTATTGCAATTTCTAAAACGAAAATAGACTTAAAAGGTAAAGAACAAGTTCAAACAACGAAATGCAATGAATTTTTAAAGTTTCTTGTGATATATGAACAAAATGAATGATTTTTTTAGGCATTTTTTAGTATAATATTAGGTGTACAACTTGAAAGACGCGCATTGTTACTAACTTCATATATATTCACACGCGCCATTTTTTTGACAGTGACAGCTATTGTATGTTAAAGAGCGTCGAAAAATCTAGTTAATAATCTAAAAAAAATACGCAAGTTGTACTCCTAATAAATAAAGACAAAGGTAAACAGGTCTTTTTATTCAGCACTTCATTCCTTATATCTACTGCAATCTGGTTCACAGCGCTTTTCTCCTCAACTAAATGTGCATAGTTTTCATCATCAAAGGTAATTGTACAGCTCAATTGTTCATTGTTGCCAATGCATATGTTGTGCAAAGCAGCTCATATATTAACTATTTGTTTAGATTTTTTTTGGCTATAGTGCATCTGACGACCTCCCAACAAGCAGCAGTAACGACTCTTACGTACGCCTATGGTCCTTTTAACTATATTCCGTATTAAATAAGCATTTAGGTCTTCAGTGCTCTGTGGACCTAAAGAGCGTCATCCACGATATCAATCTGAGGTTGAAATCATTGCCAAAATCATGCTGCTAGCCACTCTCATAATGTATTTGTTAACAGTTCATTTGAATTTGTGATGAAGAAAAAAAATTGCTTGGCATCGGGCAAATCAAATAGATTTTATTTTGCTCGTAGGATTTTTCAATTATATATAATACTAGCAACCCGTCCTAGCTTCGCGCAGGCAGCACTATATATCTAAAGTTTTTTAGTATTCCAGTAATGGAAGTGAATTTAGAAATAATTTGGGGTAATGCACCGCTTCTTCTACATCTAAAGCGCGGTCAACTAAATAATAGACTTTTGATGATGAATCTCATTTGGCAAGAATTGAATCAATAACTTAATTGACTTGCTTATTTGCCTGTCAAACTTGCTTATTTGTCTGTCAAACCAAATGAATAAGTAGATAAGTTTGCAATATCCGAATATACCTTCTCAATCATTTCTCAAATATTCGGCAACAAAACAAAAGATATTTCTAAAATTTACCTTCCCATTTCTTACTTCAAATTTTTCTGGTCTTATTTGAAGCATATTATTGGAAAGTGATGTGTTGTCTCTTCCGTATGCAACACTTATATTAGGTTGAAGTTACGATTTTTTATGTGCAGCCATAAGTATGACTTTTTCAGTGAAGCATAGACTTTGCTTTAGTGCATCTTGTTAGACGTTTTGTGGAGCATTGAAGCCTCGTCCTAAATTATTGAACTACAATCCCCCGTCAATTTACCAGTATTACTCTACTTGGAGAAATTGCAAGCACTTGAAACATCGGCACTACAAAATTTGAATGGAAGTTTAAAAGCAGAGTTAGCCGTTCCTCCGGCATCTAAAAGTGTGGGTTCAATTCCAGACGATCCCACAGCAAAAGCAGTCGTCCCGCTGCCTCCAGTAACATTCAAAAAGAAAATATTCCCCTTGTTATTGTAGACTAATAACATAATTTAATCATAAACGATTTTTCCCCTTTTCAGAAGTTTTGAATCACTTCAATAAGTCAGTAATGATCATAGTTTTTTCTCGCATGTATTCTGCATGGTTTAATGTTATGTGGCTACTTGAAATACAATTCCACAGAACATACAGTCGAATTTCTCTAAGTCGAAAATCCTTCTTACCCGAATACATTCCTTCCAGCCTTAGTCTACTTTCAAAACCTCTAAGTCGAGTTTTATTTCTTTGGCTAAAAAACAGACAAAAAAAATTTCCCCTCGCAATTTGAAGCAATTACGTACACTCGCATTATCTGACTCTTCCATTGGGGTCTTAGACGATGAACACATTTCGAGAACATCGGACAAAAAGCGCAGCTGGTTGCCCTTATTGTTGTTTACCTATGCAAAAAAGAGAGAGCAAAGGAAGTTCACAGCAAAAATGAGGATTAGCTTGCAAACATGGTCCTACATGCGAACATCGCGAGCGAACATTATCGTTGTCGAGAGGCATCTCTATTCGCATCGCGCATACACAAATAATCGGTTTTTAATCTGAAAACAGGTAGGTATCTGAGATGCATTCTTTCTTCATTTACCGCGTGTATTGGAAGTTTAAGGAAAAAGTCGGGGAAAAAAACACCACAAACATTTTTCGCGGCCCCACCTCCGCCGAATGACTGACAATCCTCCTTTAATACTTCTGTCACGAAAAATTTTCGCAATTCGCCGTTCGGAACCGGCATTATACAGTAGGTCCCCTCCACATGTGTCAAAATTATAATGCGCCCAACACAGTGAAGGTGCGAAAAAGCTAGGCTCTGGTTCTCAACGGGCTGTTATGCCGCCCAAGGCAAATATTACAGTCCAAAATAAAGGATTTTCAACGACAAAAAAAAAAAAATATGAAATCCTCTAACTTGAATTTCCATAACTGCCTCTAACTCGTGAAAATTCGACTTAGAATGATTCGACTGTATGTACTTTGATCAATGTTCCTATAATCGGATGACAGTTGTTGTTGTCTGCGGTACAACATATCTTCAATCATATTTTGCGGTGATTTTGCCACGGCAACAAAGGTTCAGTAATTTTACACAACGAAATAAGTGTCCTTTATTATTATTTTCCTGTAGAACAGAACACGCATCAGACATGTTATTATCCCATTGGCTGTCATTTTCCAACAAAAAAAAACCACGTTCTTTAATCGCTGCCTGTATTTCTAATGTGTACATTTATGTAAACCTATGCACATATACATATATCCATTTTTCACATCTCATATGCCTCTATCCGTACAACACCGTTTCCGCGCGATCATCATCATGCCAGCTGTGTGCAAATTTGAGTTGAGCAAATAGGGGTTGAAATGAACATGGAAAACACCACTGAGACTCGCATCGATTTCAGCCAGAATTTTATTGATTAAAAAAAATCTTTTAATCAACGATTTCTCGGATTTCACCAACTAATCGATATTTTTATAGCTATTATTTCTTAGTGCTTGCTCCGAGATCTATAAAACTGCGTTTTTAGATTTTCGAAATTCGCATATTCATGTTTTATCGTTTTTGGCCAAAAGCTCCAAAAGTATTGGGGCTAGAATGCTGAAATTAGTTTTTTTTTAATTTACTCATGGAAGCCGATTTTTTGTAATTTTTTCAGATTTTTTGACAAAGCGGTGTGGAAGTTACAGGGCGGATTGGCTTTTCGAAATTTTTCAGAACCATAAAATTGGTTATTGTGAGTCTACCTTAAGAGATAGACATATGGCACCACTGACTTTTTTTTAGAACTTTTTAAGACGATCAATTTCCCAGTACATTATTTTTTCGTATCTTTAACTGTTTAGACAGCGCCCGCCTTAGAAGTTTGCCAGTTCTCGACTTTTTTTACTTATCTCAATATACCGTTAGCTTGTTGTGCCTAAATGTCTATAAAATGTAGTCCATACCCATAACAGATACCCAACAATACTACTGGTGAAAACCGCATGCAAATCCGTTCAATAGTTCCTGAGATTAAACTCCCCAAACATTTTTTTCGACTTTGTTTTATAATATTTATAGATTTTTTCATCATAACTGGTGCTACTTCTAAAAACAACTAGCTCTTTCACATTTTGCTTGCTTCGAAAATTTTGTCCTCTAAAATAAGTTTCCCTTCACAATTGACAGATTTTTGAGTCAAAATTCAAAAACATTTGTCAAACGAGTCGAAATCTACTCCAATAATGTCGCTCGAGTAGATTTCAGAATACGGATTTCGACTCGCGTCGGCCTCGACTCGACTTTCGACTAGACTCGACTTCGTCTCTCGACTTCCGTAATAGAGGTGATTATGTTCAAGACATGGGGAATTTAAGGAAAAGGAATTAAGATCGGGCGTAAGGGAGCAGAGAAAAGCGAAAAAGAGTATGAAGCAAGCCGAGTTGCTTTAGTTTTGGTCAACACTATATGCCAATGCTTTTTTTCTTACCTTTTTGACAACTTTTGGTGTTTGTTTATTTTGAACAATGTGCGTGATGCATGAGGCAGGTTTATTTATTCTTGGATCTTGAACGTTTTATTTGAAGTCTATTAAAAAAAAAACATTTTATTCATTTAACATTCTTTTACCCATATAATTCTAATCCACGACCACTACGTACGTATGCCCCGAATCTTCACTTAATTTGTTCAATCCAAGGTCTGCACGGGGAAGCCAATGATGTTTGCAAACAATTCAATTGTTTGAATTCTCGGTGTTAATAATATTTACCGCTTTCATAAAGGTATTTTAAGTAAAAAAAAGATTGAAAAACATGAAGTGTAAATGAATTGATGATTGCTAAAACAACATAAGTGACATTTTTATTTTTTTACAGAAGAGACATAAAATAGAATTTTTTGTAGAACAAAATATACTGCTGATGCCGTTTTCGCATTCAAACTTGAATGTTGTTGAAGCTTTACCCATAAGACTTACAAAAACAGTAAAAATGTGTTGCTTATGTTGTTTTAATAATCATCGATTCACATGATAATCAATGCAGTATCTACCACAATTACAATAATAGCTCAAGTCCCACTTAGTGTATATTTGTTCGCTAAGCTTCCTAGTTTTTGGATAAAATTAAAGCCCATTTATCTTATAACCATCAAAATGTAACGTTTTTTGCAATATGTACCAAAGTTTGCTGTTTCTTAATACACCTTAACATTAAACACCATGCGAAAAAGCTAATTTGTTTGCCTACAGATCACTTTTGAGGCCGTCCTTATTCAACTGATTGCCCTTAAAATGCAACACCCTGCACATCTTTTGGCGGTCCACATTGACCTCGACCTTGTCTAAATGAAATAAACACATTACAGAGCCTAATCACCGTCAATTACAACTCTTAATTACAACCATACCAACGACGCACATTGACAGACCTCAAACCAAACACACACTCTACAAAAAAACAGGTGTTTCCTACTTCCTCGCCTCTCAAGGCCGTACGAAAGCCAACACCGCGGTCGCAGAATCTCTAACAAATTACTCGCCTCTCTGAATTATTTATCAATTTAATGGCAGCACTTATGCTGAGTGATTAGACGTGTCAACACTTCCTGCAACATACATTCGTTAGCCGGCATGCTTCGCGACGCGCCGAGAGGCAAGAGATTTAAGGAAGCCTACCAAAGGAATTTAAAATTTTAATTGCAACGCGCTCGGAATTCCAAAGCGTCGTCGATTGCGCGGTAACATGATGAACACAAGATTGGTGAGTAACGAGAAACGTGCCAAAGCCAAGTGCAGCCAACATCTCGCATCTGGAGCAAGCGCAACGGCACATGTGACAATGGTCGGTCAGCGGCTGTAATGGGAGGCCTTGCAACTTCCTTAAACAGATCTGCTGCTGCGTTAGCCTCGCGGAGCGACTCAATTTTTTTTTTTTTTTCGTGTCTAATTGGTTTCCGATTGTCGATGACGTGTCCAGGACCGACCACACGAATCGCTGTGCTACACTTTCAGAGGCAACCTTTACCGTGACTAATTGGCTGCGCCGACTGGCAACTGGGGATTGGAGGTGATCTTTATTTGCTCGGCTCTCAGCGTAGTGCCGCATCATAAATTAATCAATTATGTCGTCGATCGTCTTGATCGATGGCGATGGTGGTGGCGATGGCGGCTAGCAGCGGCGTTGCAAAGTGGCCCCTCGTTCACGATCATCGTTAATCGATCGGTGATCTGCGCGATCTGCGGTGGCGGTGGTGGTGACGATTGCTTCCATTTAGTTAGCCGGCCACTGGTAGTCCGTGATGAGATGACCATTTACGTTAAACGATGCGAGTGCGGAGTGCGCTCGTCTTTGTCTTCGGCGGTCTTGGATGATGCATGACTTGACTTTCGATATTCAAAACGATGTCGGTGCAGGAGTCCGACTCGTTTTTTGTGTGCTCTTCTCCTGGCTCGGCGAGTAATTTATTCTCAAGCAAATGTTCCAGTTCTAATGGAAAGTGGAGCGGTGGCGGCGTGCGGACCGAGTCCCTTGAAGTTAACACTCCTTGAAAGTCCATTAATGGCGAGGTGACATTTGCAAGCGGGTTCTTGACGCAGATGTCTTGCAGATGCATAATTGGCAGTGGCGCTGAGGTTATCTAATTCACACTTGGGTCGCTGTGCGAGATCCGTTTGGAAAGTTGTCTGACGCGGTGGGAACGTGGATTTAGTGGACGGCTTTGAGTGCAAATTAGACTCTGTGGAACCTGGTCGGACTTGAAGGCTGTGGTTTGCGTAGGTCAGGGCTAATGACAGGCTGAATTGACTTTTTTGGGAGGACAGTTTGATGTGGTTCAGGTTTTTAAGCGATTGCTTAGTGGTTGTCTGTGAACTTTATTTTTTTTGGTTCTTGAATTCGCGATTTATGGACTAAGGTGGAGTTTTTTGTGGGGATTACATCACATACCCTTTCTTATTTCCTATTTCTTGAAAAAAAAAAAATATGAAAACGAAAGATCGTAGAAAATAGCTCGTAGCTCTTTCTCAGCCTCTTAATTTTTCAAAGCTAGCTTCCAAAACACGCATATTTTTTTATTCATATTTTCACTTATCTATTCTGGAAGTTTGAGCTTCCAAGCAGCATTACGCTTTAGATGATAATTACTGAAGATTGCTAAAATTCCAGTTTCGTCCTTCATATTAGCATTCATTTTATTGTCTAGGTGCTAAATATTGCGCAATAAACTATTTGGAACCATTTAAATACAGCTGATTACAAAGGAACCTCGATGTATGATTGTGACACCGTCGGACCAAAGTTGAAAATATCTGCAGTGATTGTTGAATGGTGATGAAAAGTGTAGCACCTGCGACAACTTTAAGCGAACAGTAGCGGTGATAGAACGACGCTTATCGTAGCCAAATAAGAATTGAAAGCCCGAAATATTTTGCTGCGTTACGATTGACAGAAAAAACTCTTTTATTTCCCTACTGCCCTAATCTTAAACTCGATTGCAAATAGGTGGAAGAAGAAGGTTTAGTCCCACATCAATACCAGAAAATTTACCAGAAACTGTTGCAGCCCAATTGGTTGGATTTGTCCACCTTAAACCAATGACCTTGCCACCAAGTTCGCCCTGGTCATTGCTGGTAAAAGACATATAAAAGTGTATAGAGGATAGCAGAATTGTGTGGCCGGAAATGGAAACTCAATAGATAGACAAGTGTACACATGAAAGTGGCCATCGGAATTAAAAGCAACGACGCGACGTTGCAAAAACTTTGAGAATTAACAGGAGAATACTTGAAATCTATTTTTTCTGAGTTATTCGAAGTTACAGTCGAATCGCGATAATTCGTACCCTGATAAATCGAAATCACAATAATTCGTAACACACTGCTCGTCCCTTGAAAAATCATCGCTAATTCGTAAAATGTTCATACATTTTGCTCACCTCGTTATTTCGTATTTTTGTTTTTTTTGCAATGTTGAGAACACAAAACCTCTTATAAAACGTAATTCGTTTGTAAAACCTCTTATAATTCGTAATGCAAAACGCAAAACAAAACCGAATCAAAATCTCGATAATTCGTAACCTGCGGGAATTCGTAAAAAATACTATTCGCTTGTCGGGATTCGACTGTATTCCATTTACAGTTCTAAGTTAAATTTAAATAAAATGGGATAAACGATTTTAAGCTAATGAATAACACTACATTTTAAAACTACACACTTTTTTTTTGAAATATGTTATTTTTATTCTTCAAATCGACAGCAAAATAAGCCTGCAGGAAACTTTTAGGCAAACGAGTCCAGCAGATTATTCCAAAAAGATTGGATGGCGGTCTCAAAAACGGGCAAGACTTGTTTAAACTATCAATTTACAGAATCAGAATTTATAAATTTTAATTCTAAACTCTGTGAAACTCTGAACTTTTGATACAGTTGAATTCATTTTTTTGGAGCTATCATCTATCTATAAAAAAATATTCTCTGAAGCTCTACATTTATGAATGATTTTTAGATTGCTAACAATAAATTTTTTAGGAAAAAACTTTGTCAAAATACGCTTTTAGAAGCGACTCAGATTTGGACAAACAAGCCCTTTCTGCTATTGATGTATCGGACATACTTAGAAGTTTTTGTTAACCTCATTCATTCGGCCGGTGTACTTTTACTGTTTTTATGCGACGAATCTTATAATCAATTTATACTTGATTTACCAGAACTTCTTATTAGTAATTCCACACTTAATTTCAAAACTGTGTCTTTTATTTAAGGAAAAAAAAAAAAGACTGCTGCCGGTTCAATAAAATAAATAGGCGCCATTGAGAAATTAAAAATTATATTTTGAACAAAATCGCATGACTTTGCATTTTTTTCAGTTGTGTGATGGTCTGCCATTGTCCTTCAACCGGATAAAAGGGGATTCGTACCTATTAGGTGTGGACGCAGTGGCTTAATCGTTAGTGCGTCGGACTGTTGAACGAGAGTACCCGGGTTCGAATACAGCTCGGGGAAAAAACACCAGAAACAATTTTCACGGCCCCACCTCCAGCGAACGATTGACAATCCTCCTGGAGTACTTCTGTCACGGAAAGCTATCGCACTTCGCCGTTCGGAACCGTCAATAGGTAATAATAGGGAGGATAGGATAATTAGGAAGTCAATAGGCTAGACAATGTCGATGTTTATTTTTCTCGACCATCAATTTATAAAATGAATAAACTCCTTGTTCTTTTATGCAACGTATTTTGACGTAAGTTGTTTTCGCAAACCGAAGTATCAGCAATTTGAGGGAATAATAGGTAGAAGTTAGATTGCGTATTTCGGTTGATCTAGATAAACTTGTTAACCATTGAAAAATCGGCTCATTAGTGGGACTTAACCGGGAAGATTTAATCATCAAAAAATCACGAAAAGGAGTAAACCTCTGACAACTTCCTTCTCTATTGACTCCAATGTGCAGTGTAATCTTACCTATTTTGTAAGGACTTTTGATTTAAGAAAAAGACCCATCAGACATTTAAGACCAATGTGCAATCCCCATCTCTCCCTCAATACCTTGGGCCCATGATATGTCTTGAACTGGTCACATTAGGGCAGCCCCAAGCAATTATAAAAAATGAAAATTGAAATAAGACCCATCCATTATTTTTTAGAGTTAGAGCTCCTCAAAAACCAGAAAAAATAAATGTACGCACTTAATAGAATTCTTTCTTGCCGTATAACATCTGGAAGAGTGCCCTCTCCCACACCAGCAACAACGTCACATTTTTCATTCCGCGCCGCCAGCTAAAGGACAACGCACACCAGTCGATCCCATGGAATGTGAACCTTTAAAACGAACCTCAAAACCCGGAGACTACATGGTCCGTATACTTGACCCACTTCTGCCACTCTTAACCCCAAGCACAAAAAAAAAAAAAAAATTCACATCCAAAAAAAAAAAAGATAAAACGCCAAAGCGTCATCTCGTCGCTCCCTTTCCACTCTCAGCATCGGTGCTCGAATCAATTTCATTCGAAACAAGCAAATTAGCTGCACCTCTGCACAATGAGCCGAAGCTAAGCTGGAGAGTCTCTCCGATTATCTATTGTTACGATCTGAAAAACAGCCTCAAGCCTGAGTTATTTATGGACATGCGAGAAGCACCACGTCGCGTCCCCATCACCCACAATCCCGCAATTCCACAATTCCAATTCCACAACTCCACAATCCCGTCCGTGGGGCACCTGGTCAAACACGGATCCATTCTCAGAAGAACCAGAAGCCGCTCACTCATTCACCTTAATACCTTGACATGCCTCCGATGATCCGGAGCATGTTCTGCGGGGTGCTCCTCCAGCTCCTCCAACCAGCCGCCTCCTTTGCCTCCCCATCCGAGCCTCCATTGCGACCATTGCGAAATACCTGCAGCCGATGTGAGACAATTAAATGAGATGTGCACCTAATAACATTTCGTTTGTGCGCCGGAGTCGCCGAGCCGATGCCGGAGTCGGAGTCGGAGTCGGAGTCGAAGCCGGTGTCGTCGTTGTCGTCGAAGAAGATCGATGGCGTCGAGCGTGGAGGAGCGTGGAGGAGATCTCGCTCTTCGCATACTCGTATCTTGTCCGACAGAGCAGAAGATCAGATATCTCGTTCTTAAGGTCTAAGTTTATGATTTAATTTAGTGTGGAGCTGGTCGTGCGCGCGCGTGAATCTCAGATTCAAATGTCGCCACGACGACGACGCTGTTCACCTGTGTATTTATTCTCGATTAACGATTTATCCGCAACTCCGGACCTGTGATTGATGTTCTGTTAATTGAAGGGTGGTATGCGATTGGGACAAATTGGGACGTTGATGGGCCTGGAAATGGTTGTGATTTTTTCTGTTTTCCAGCCGGCGACCTTCACATGCCAAACGAGCGTCAATGCGATCGACCTGCTTTGCTTTACTTTTAATGAGCTGCAGTGCTTGAGAAACAAATCGCCGGCCGGTGGAGTAAAAGTGAATCCGCTGCAGCGAGTGACATTGATCCGCGGACACGTTGCTCGACGACGCGACTTCGACGTTGACAAGAGTGCCTTCGAAGTGGCTGCACAACATGGTGGCTCATGTCGCGGGTATTTCCGATTGATCGCAGCACGATCGTGGTGTTCTAGAAATTTTGTTTTTTCTGAAATAGTTACGCGAAAAATTTAATTGACTGTATTGCAGTGACATGAGTCGAGATTGATGTGAAGATTTGTCAAATTGTTGGTCAAGCTGCGTTTCTTTTGCAAGGCGAATGTGGAGGAATGTTTTGACAAGATTCTTGGATTTGTGCGGGAGGACGGACAATTGATAAACCTTGACTCAGAATTGATTTAGTAAGTTATCATAAGAGTTGATTCCACGTTGACGGTCGTAAAGATTCAGCTAGCTCTTCACTTCGTTCAATTTGAAAATAAATTGCGCACAATTGAGCACAAGCTAAACGCCCAAACTTACTAGCGTTAAGCCTTACCAGGATTTGCGTAGAAAAACGAGTGATGCTCCAATAACGAGGGTTAGTTGACATTTACCCGCGACCCCGATAGTGGAACACTCGGTCAACAAGACGATGATCAGTTGAGAAGAGGAGAAATCCAGCCATTAGAAGTTAACCGGTTTTAGATGGTACGAGTGACCTATCCAATCTTCCTCCGGAGCTCGATTCATAGCAAACGTGTGTTGGATATAGAACTTTATTCTTCAAACCGTGGTTCCACTTCTCTTCTTCTGTGTTCTGTTTAGACTTCGAGACTCCAAAACAAGATTAGTTGATGGCTTCAATCATTGCACAGTAGTTTCGCCCATAAGACAAAAATCGAAAACGAAGGTATTGTCTTTGAGTGTAAAGAATTTTTGTTTTTCATAAAGCATGATTCAATATTTATTATTACAATCATTTTAACTCTTAGAATACATGTCATCTATTTGATTCTCAGTTTTAAAGTGAGCGCATTTATTACTTTTTGAAAACAGAAAAAAAATCACATTTTAGACAGTATTTTAAAGTTGTTTTTTCTATACCTTATGGTCAAAAAAGAACGGAATTTTATTAACAAACGCAAAATTTCAATTTTTAATAATTTTCTTTATTATCACCTTCAAAGTATTCTCCTCCTGCAGCAATACATGCATGCCAACGCTTGATCCAATTTTCCATACAAGTTTTATAGGCCGCCGAAGGTATGGCCTTTAGTTCACGCAGCGAATTCTCTTTTATGGCCTCTATGGTCTGAAAACGCGTTCCCCGCAATGGCAATTTGAGTCTGGGGAAGAGGAAAAAGTCACACGGGGCCATATCTGGAGAGTACGGTGCTTGGTTGATGATATTGGTTAAGTTTTTGGCCAAAAACGACGCTGTTTTTGAATGAAATTCAGGTTTTTTGGCACCAGCCGAGCAGCGACGCGTTTTAAACCCAAAACATCAGTTAAAATGTGTTCGGTTGATCCATAAGAGATGCCCAACAACACAGCAATCTCTCTTATCGGTGCAGAACGATTTTGCAACACGATTTGCTTCGCCGATTCAATGTTTTCTTCAGTAACAGATGTTGTTGGGCGGCCAGGGATCTCATCATGATCCAAGCTTGTACGACCACCTTTGAACCGTTTATACCACTCATATGCCTGTGTTTTTCCTAGACACGATTCACCAAAGGCCTTTTCTAACATTTTCAACGTTTCGGAACACTTAAATCCATTTGCAACACAAAATTTGATGCACGCACGTTGTTCTAAATTTTCATTCATTATAAAAATCGCCATACGAACATTTTTCAACTTATTTGTATAGACGTCAAACAAAAACTAATCATACGATATCCGTCAAAACTTGACAGAATATGTATAAAAGTGTTGCGAACGTTGAGAGAATAAAATTTTACCGATTGGACAAGCGCGGGAATTTTAAAATGAAAATTTCGGTTCTTTTTTGATCATAAGGTATAAGCGTTATAAGTGAATTATCGAAATGAAATTAAAAGACGTGTAAATTACTACAACGATGTTTGCGTTTTTTTGTTTTTAAGTTATTGTTGTATAAAAATGACAATGGATCAGATTACCATGCAAATGCATGTTTTTTATGAACACCTTGGATGCATAGCAACTCATTATGTATACGTATCATGAAACTTCTTTTAAAATGGCATTTAACCGCTAGTGCAAATTTTACTATAAATGCATATTCTGCATATTTTTGTGCATATTTGTTATAATCACTTCGTATTTTTAGAGCTGCCAGACAACAATGGTGTAGCCGCAGCAATAGTACGTAGCACTGTTAAAGTTCTGGCAAAAATAAAGGATTTGCAATAATGTAAGATGTAAGCAATACCTTCACATTGCTAAGACAAAAATTAACCAAAAAAACTTCACATTCGATGAGATTACTTCTTTTAAAAATGCTTCACTAACTTCAGTTGAAATCGAGCGATCTTTTTCGTTGTATAAGGCATTCTTAAGACCATATCGGAAACCTTTTGATTTCGAAAACTTCAAGAAAAATGTTGTGGTCTATGCAAATAAAACTTTTCAAAATAAAAACTTTACGTTAGCTGTGTTTTTGTTAATTTTTTTTAAATGTTAATTTCGTTGAATTTATTGTTAAAGACTGAAGAAAATTTTTAAATTGAACCGAAATTAGGTTTATTGTAAGTGAATATTTTAAATGCTCATATTTTTAAGCTCATATTTTGAAATTTTTAGTGCAGGAATGACCCACTAACGCAATTCGGTCAATAGTAAAGTATGTAATAGTAAATTATGTAAAATAGTTTTTAGCCTGACTTAGGCATAAAAGTTTTTTGGGTTATGACGAGTAAAGTGTCAGCTTTTAGATAACCACAACTTTAGCACTCACAATCAGGCACGCCTAGAGCAATTTATATTTTAGTTTTCCCATATTTGAGCATTTCTTTTTTATTCTTTTGTACATAATTTTCCTTGGGCACGAATTATTTTCTCGCTGTGTGTGAGGAATATTTTCGACATTTGGATACTCAAAGATGGCGAAGTTTGTGAAAAGAAAAATTTTGTGATGGAAAACATAAGTTCAGAAAACATAGAAACTTACACTTTGAAATGAATTTTTTGAATTCTTATTAATGGATTTAAAATTTACTTAACATGAAAGAAAAATGAATTTTCAAAATAAAACCCAAAAGAAACCTCAGAAATATTGGTGGACGAACAAACTTTTTTGGTAGTAGGTGTATAAGTGATGTTTGCTCTAATAATTTCTTACTAAATAACCTATCATATCTGAAAGTTTGATTACAATTGGATGAGTGGCTTAGAAGTTATTGAGATTTGGCACTCTATCCATACAACGTAAACCACTGTGAGTTGGTTTGATTGCAAGAAATTGCTACACAAAAAACACGATTACACATCAATATGAAAGCTTAAAGAAAATAAATCGATATAAAAGCCTCACTTAAGAGTTTATCAGAGAGAGAGAGACACAGACACTGGGGCATTTGATCAAAGCCTTCTTGGCTGTCGTTTCAAAAATTCTGTGGCCTGAATCGTTGAGCAAAAACTCAATCGGGAGCATCAACTTGAAAACTTCTTGGTTGGAAAACGACTTGGCCATATCGAAAACTTTCTAAATTGGATTGTCTATAAACAGGACAAGGGAGATGAGGTAATTCCGCAAAGTCTGGTTGTTGTATATTGCATGCCAACGTTGAACAAAATTAAGGGGCAAAAAAAGGCAAGTTTTTGAAGTAAAACTTTTTTACGCGCGTTGGCGGTAAACTGATTTTTACTTTCTGAGTTGAACTCAAAGCCATTGCATCCAAGAACAAATTAACTAACGTTTTAATGTAGGGCATAAATTTATATTCCAAGTTTTTTCCTTATCTTGCAAACACGGCCTTAAGCTAAATTTTTATTTGATGCATTGAGTTTGACTACAGGTTTCTTCAGTTTTACTTCAGTTTTGTGGTCTAAAGCACACTGTTTTTTTGTTGTATGATGTATAGGCTTCCTACACAACCCACAACGGCCGTAAAACTCGAAAATGTTGAGCTTATCAATAATATCATATCATATAACTATACGTCAGAGGTTCATAGGCTTTGATATTTTCCAGTAACACATTCGTCCTTGCTATTAAAAATCAGTAATCATAAAATTCTCATTCAAGCTGTTCCTTTTTCCTCTTATGTAGTCTTTATCCACCATATTTATGAACTTTTTTTACTTTCGTCACTTGCTAATAACGAGTGCATAAGGACAATATATTTACCTGCTTCCTTAATTACTTACAGTTATTTAAAAAGTCCTTATTGATAAAATTCACCCGCCAAACGTTTGCGGATTGAGTTTTGCAATATTTTGTCTTGTTCTTGTTATAACTTTTGAATGGATAAAAGTATTGAATTGATTTTGGTAAATTTTGAAGCCTTGTACTTTGCTTTTTTCAAATACAGTGCCCCGCAAAAGTATTCGTAATATGATTATTTCATCTTAAAAATGTAATAAACTGACTAATTTTGGGCGTAGGTCCTTTTTTTTAAATTTTTTCCTTGTCTTCTTCTTCTTAAAAAATACTAAAGACAATAGGCCTTCCTAATTTAATCGTGCCAGAAAAAAATAATGAGTAGATATCGTCACTTTTGCGAAAGCCTTTCAAAACTGCTATACTACTTCAATGTACATATGTATTGCCGGTGTTTTTTTTTTTATAATTTTATGTTCATGTTGATTGATTTTTTTTTTAAATTGTGCCTTCCTCCTAAACGAGACGAGATAGACCAAGTCAAAAATGCTTGTTTTTGGCCCCACTACAAAAACCCATCATGGATTTTTGGCCTCAGCTATTGTGCTTGCATCGGTTGGCCTCAAACGATCACGTCACGGTCAAAATTAGGAATGATTAATGTCTTTAGTATTTCTTATGAAGAAAAAGACGAGGAATAAAATAAAAAAAATTAAGTTCCTACGCCCAAAATTAGTCAGTTTATTAAATTTTTAAGACGAAATAATCAAATTACGAATACTTTTGCGGGGCACTGTATTCACAATACTTGAAATATACGCTCTTTCCGTCAGATTTCTCCATCATACACAAACTTTTGTGGAGCACTGTATTTGGTAGGCTTACAGTATTCAGATTTTTTCACGTATTTTTTTTTTACCCGTACAGACTATTCTTGATTACTTTCATCTTTATTTCGACTAACGAACATTGAGCTGTGTTATAAATGGGCTCTGCAAAGATGGCTTTTGGATGGTTTCTCTATTTTATGTTTCATTTTAATAATTTTTCTGTTTTAGGATAAGTTATGTCGTTGTTTACTTTGCCACCCACGTAAGTGTCATACTCCCCTTCAATTTTTCAGATTTTACTGTACCTACTTAGATTTTACTGCTTCTATAAAAATTCTTTAAAGAATTGTGTTGTCGGTAGACTGCAAAACAAAAAAAAAATTTCGAATGGAGGACACGTGAAAGAAATGAAGTTTTTAGACAAAAATTTTACTGACTTTGTCTATAGCCTTTGGACTAAAGTCACAGCCAAGAAATTGTTTAATGAAAAAAGAATCCCTATAAACCTGAAAACGAAACTGTTTTCCATCAAAGCCCAATTTGTGGAGGCAATTAGGACGACATTATAGCAAAGTAGGAAAGGACTTAAGTTTCAGTAAAAAAAAAAAAAAAACACAAATGAGTCAACAGAAGGACCACTCACTTCGTGACACACAAATATCATCGCATCCATTGTCCACGAATCCTGCCCCTCATTCCATCATCAGTGACCCACTGCAATCTGCAATTTCCAAAGATTGCCACTCAGATATTTTCCACAGAAAGATGCTCACGGCAGCAAAGTGCCTCTCCTCCAAGCTGGCACCGCCACCGAAATTCCAAAGCCAAGTAGAATATTTGTTCTCCCCCGATAATCAGTCGGCATCAGTTTAGCTCCAGCATCATCGTCATCGGCTCCGGCATCACCTGTTACGGGGGAGAGTCAAAAGCCAACGTACCTCCACGTACTTTCATTTTCCGTTATCCATCCACGGTGCGCCCATATTTCTACAGCTCCTTTGTTTTAATTCGTACGCCTTAATCTGGAGAAACAATTGCGATAAAGCCGAGCGCGCAAAGGAGCGAGAGACACCAAGAAACCGAGAGACGAAAAGTTATATAACCACATCCTCGGTGTGCTCCCTTCACCCAGTTCCACCGGCCGGAGACCAATCCACGATGAATTAGATACACGAAAATTGCATTGTAATTCATTTCACTCATGCAAACGTACGAACGGAGAGCGTGGTCGTCATTGGCAGCGGCATCGCCATCGTCGTTGTTGACGTCGACGTCGACGTCTTTGCGAAGGACGCGAATTGGAGGCGATACCATCACGCCTAAATTGTTTGAATTGTTTTCTTTAGATCTTCCTTTGCCGGGACAAAAACGGAGGCGGAGGCGAAGGTGGTTTGGGGGGGCACACAACAATGGCATAATGCCCCAAAAGCAAACAACTAAATCTAAGCCAAACAAAAGTGAAGACGACGACAGAGTCGACGGAGTAACAACACAACGGCGAACGACCTCTCCTCGGTGAAGACCTGTTGATGTGCTGAAATTCCTCATTTCAAACTGAAATTCGATATCTCTGCGGAGCATCTATCGGATCGCGATCTATTCATCTGATATTCCTGCCCCCACAACAGTCTTTTTCTGTCTAGTTTCCTGTGAGTTTTTTTGACAATCCCAAATGAAGTTGAGTAGGTAAAGCCGAAAGAAATTGGTTGATACTTGCCAGGAGCGGACTGGCTGTGGGTGTGGGAGTCAGTGAGTGAGTGTGCTGGAAGGAACGTGGTTTCGTTTACGTGAAACTCATTCATTTCATCTGTTTCTTTGTCTCTCAAGGTCGCAATTTTTCTGTTTAGTCTGTTTGGGATCAAAACCATGTTCCCTGGTGATTTAAATGACTTGACCAGTTTAAACATAATCAAAATAAGCACAGAAAACAGAAAATGACATTTAGAAATGTTTAGCTATAAATGAAGAACTAGAATAAAAATACTAACCTCTGCCAGAAACTTTGAGGTGGTCAAGAACTTCGTCTACCTCGGCGCCGCGGTAACAAATACGAATGACATCAGTACCGAGATCAAATGCAGAATAACTCTTGCCAATCGCTGTTTCTTGGAGTTCAAGAAGCAATTGAGTAATAGAGCCCTCTCTCAAAAAACCAGGATGGCATTACATAACACCCTGGTCATCCCAGTCGTGCTCTATGACGCGGAAACATGGACTTTGTCAAAAGCGGATGAAGAAGCCCTTGGCCTTTTCGAGAGAAAAGTTCTGCGTACGATTTTTGGTCCTGTTTGCATTGATGGTTACTGGAGGAGAAAGTTCAATCACGAGCTGTACGCGGCATGCGCCTGACCATGCGTCTACGGATCCAACGCCTACGGTGGTTAGGCCATGTAGAGCGAAAGGACAGCACAGCTCCGCCACGAAGAATCTTCGACTCCGAACCTATGGGATAATGCAGTAGAGGAAGCCCGCGTCTAAGGTGGCGTACACAGGTAGAGAAGGACCTGAACGTCCGTCACTTGAAGCAGCTGGCACGGGATCGTGTTGGATGAATGAGGTTGCTAAAGGAGGCCCAGATCCACCCCGGACTGTAGCACCGAACAAAGAAGAAAAACCTCTACCAGAAAAGCTAGCCCTTCGTGGGGTGCTACGCCACAAATGATGGTGATGAACCTCTGCCGGCCGGAAAATTCAAAAGACAAAAAGGCGGAAGGGAGATATTTGACAACCTAATATGTTTACCCATTAAGAAAAAAAGCTCCTAAGACAAAGAATAACAATGAGATTTTTTTTAGAACCACTAAACCATATAAAACCAAGTCTCTTTTTTTGGAGTGCAATTTCACTTCCTGATATCACTACATTGACGTTCTTAGAAATAGGTTAGTTAGGAAAATTACAACCGTCTGGAAGATGTACATCAATTTCGAACGTTGAAAACTGTTCCCATTTTTATTACAATACGATTTTACAAACAAATTCCTTGTGCAACTTGTTCGTTTTCGTTCATAAACTTGACCAACCGCTCTAACTCCTTTTTATTGCTAACTACTTTAGACCAAAAAATGTGCACAGTCGAATCCTTGAAGTCGAATTTTCACGGGATATCAAAATTAGTTCGAATTAGAGGGACTTTTCGAAACATTCGAGTTAAAGGGATTAATACTTTTTTTAAAGCCTTAATTTTATTTAAAAGAGTATGCATGTAAGGAAAAAAGCACAGAAAATTACTTAAAAAAAACTTGTAATTTTGGATTGAGTCCTAAAAGTCTTAAAATTTGGAGAATGAAGCCTTTTGAAAAAGGTGCACAAATAAACAATAGCTCATTTGTGGTTGTGTGTAGACGAAGATTATGTGCTCCTAGACGACAATTGTGTTCGCCCAACATGATTGTTCTTCGAGAACCATTGGCGAATAGTTTCGATTTTCTTATGTTCCTTGGGTTTTGATGATGTTTGCTGTGTAGGTTGCCATGCAAATCATCATTATTGCTGTGAACATCCTCTTTCTTTCTTGCATAAGGGCAGCCACATGCGCTTTTTTCTCCGCCGTGTTTGCACTAAAAAATCCACATGAAATGAAAGATGTTCGTCGTTTAGTGCCAAATTGAGAGAGAGTCAGAGCATGCAATACAAATTGCGAGAGGAAATTTGTTGTTTATTTTTTTGCAAAAAAAAAAATTCGATTAGAGGAATTGAAAATAGACCAAGAGTCGAAAAAATGCATTCGAGTTAGAGGGCTTTTCGACTTAGGGGGCGTTCGACTTAGAGGGCTTCGACTGTAATACTTTTTCGTAAAATAATATTTCAAGAACAGTATTCGAATCTTGTCTCAAGTTATCGGACTTTAACTCGTTATTTGTTCCAACTCTCACCTATGGTCATTAAATTTGGTTATTGACCGAAAGAATAAGATCGCGAATACAAACTGCGGAGATGAGATTTCTTTGTTCTTTTATGGGAGTTATTCGACGAGATAGGGTGAGAAACACGACGCACAAACAACGACGAACAAAATCATAAAATTTTTTGTTTTTGTTTGGAAAACCGATATGGTTTTTGGATTCTACATATATAAGAACCTAGAAAGCCAAAATTTTGTGGAGTTTGGATGTTCCGTTCGATTATACCGTTAGTTCAAAGTTGAGATTTTAAAATGCAAGGATAGGTATGCATTTTTTTAAGCATTTTCGACGCTAAATATCTTTGGACATATCATGAACACAGAAAAAAGTTTACATTCATTTTAAAGGTACGTTTTTACCTTTCAAAATGTATTAGCATTTTTTTCATATTCCTTACCAATCTCACAAACTAGGCTTTTGACTGAGGACACTTTTTTAGAGGGGTATCCCAATGTTTGTTGGTTCATAAAAAAAGTGCTCCAAGAGGCTCCAACGGGAGACCTACATTTTCTGAAAGCTTGAAGTATTCTCTTTCGATAGTGCAAAAACTAAAAGTCACTTTTAATCACTTTGGGAGAACGAGGCGTTTAAAGGTAACGATGTCTGAAATTGTAGTGCAATTTTAACCGAAATAAATTCTGTAAAAATATTTTGCAAAGCTGTTTCGCGTGAAATATTGTTTTGGGGCAACCACAAATTACTTTCTTGTGTTTGAGAACGAAGAGTGGTTTGATTTTTGTGTTTCTTATACAGTTTATATGTTTCATATACTTCTTCGTTTTCTTCATTTTGATCTTAATAAATATATTGTAATTTTGTTATTGCGTTACTTTGTTACTTGTTCGTTATTTTGTTACTTGATCGTGTTTTTTTTTTATTATTCGTTTCCTTGTTTCTTTTATTAATTCGTTCAATTGTTAATTCTTTGCTATTCGTACTTTCACGATGGCTAGTTTTGAAATTGAATATTTGCTTATGTGCTTATTTCCTAAATGGAAATATTTGTAATTTCTCAAAACTTTTGTTAGAGAATTATAGAGACTTGACACCATGTCAAAATAATGAAATAGTGATAGAGGTGAAAAGAAGGTTCTTGTCTTATTTTTACGAAAGATACAAAGCAGTTCGGTATAAAAAGGAAAATGTTTTTACTAACTATAGTGAATGGGCTAAATGGAGGTTTTCAGTAATATTTTAGAAAGATAGAAATTAAATATCAAACAGAACGACCATGCAAAAAATTTGAAGACTGCTACGCCAAAAATAAAAAATTGTAGAATCGAGGAATCAAATGAGCTTATGACCAGGAACAAATCTGTATCCTTGGTATTGTATGCCGGTGACAGTACATAAGATTTTATTTCATGGAGCAGAGATTATTTCCTCTCCAAAGAAGAGCAAGACATCAGAAATAAAGAATATAGGTACTACCGATAATTTGCGTATATTTCCACTATAGTTCGTAATTTCGTTTATACTTAACTTTTTTATGTATATTAGCATTAAAACTAAGTCCTTAAACTAAATTTAGCAATATTGAAAATAATAAGACACTTATTTTCTAAGCCAAAACCAACACACTAACTTTTTTTAATTATTCGACCTACGATTACTCTGTAAATACGTAAGCTGCGTATATGAAATGGACCACTTAAAGAACTCGCAGCACACATGCTATGTTCCAAATTTCATCTAAATCGGTCCATGGGTTCTCATTTTACAGATTTTTTTCCATCGCCCCATACAAGTGAAACCACTGTGCGACGGTGCGTTGAGAGCTGTTTCTCCGAACGGAAAGGGCTATACTTGGATGTTTTTTACTTGAGCTGTATATTGTTTTACTGAGTATGTATACTATTTTAGGGTTCGGAAATGCTCACTCACGAAGGAGCATGAAACAGCTCGTGTGCTTGTAAACTGCTCACGAACGAGTACAGATTCAATAGACTCCTACTCGCGAGCGAGTCAATGAGCACTGTGTTTTTCGTATTCGCTCGTGAGTGAATCAATTTTTTAAAAACTCTTGCTCGTAAACGAGTGAATCTCTCGTCTAAAATTTTGAAAACTCTTGCTCGTGCGCGAGTCGATGCGTTCTGTTTTTATTGTATTCGCTCGTGAGTGAATCAAAGTTTCAAAAACTTTTTTAAAAATATTGTTCTCACAGTTCTCAGCGCGTTGAGTACGAAAAAATAATAACTATGGCGCCCCGAAAAACATTTAATATTTACAATTACGTTAAATACAATTCGGAAACCGCAAATGTGGAAAAATGCAACAAGGAGTTGTGTGGAAAAAGCGTTTTCAATATAAAACGGCACTATAAGTTGGTGCATAAAGTAAACTTCGCAAATGATAGTGATAGTAGTGAGTCTGTGGTATCGGAAGCAAACAATTTTAACAGAAAACAGAAAGTAAGTGTAAATATTATATCACAATGGACAAAAACGAAATTTTAAAATGTTGTGAGGGTTTGGTAACAGTCAGTCAGCAAAAGTTGCTATCGTTGTGTGAAAGACCAATACACTGACGTTTTAGACAATCGGAATCGGTGTTACAAACATGATCAAGAGCTTTCACAACTTGCTCAAGTTGCTCTTGCTGTCTCCGCCATTCAAGTATCTGTAGGGCGTGCATTTAGTGCACTTTCCACCATATTGACTAAGTTAAGGACAAGACTTTCTAAGAAAACTATTTCAAATATTTTGTTGTACAAATTAAATGTTGATTTACTTAAATCTTCCAATTTAGAGTTTCTTCACAATAAAACTATCTCAGATTGAAATATTAATCAATGTGTTTTCATCATGGTTCGGGGTCTTCAATTTACCCACAATTAAGTTTAGTGAATAAACACAGTACTCATTGATTATAAAATTTCAAACGAAAAATACACTCGTTCACGAGCAATTTACGACTGCGATTTTTATTTAAATGCTCGCGAGCGAGTGTATTGTAGAATTTTTCGCTTTGTTGTGCTGTGTATTTCCGAACCCTGCTATTTTTCACTGTAAAGGCCTTTCGAATGGAAATTAAAATGTAAAAGCAAGCCGTGGACTTAAGGAATGGATGTTGTACTTTCTACAATACAAGCTTAGCTATTTTTTTAACATTTTTAAATCGAAATATCTAGTTGTAAGTATTCATACTAGAGCTCCCTATTTCACTGAAATGCATTCTATAGTTATTATATTTTTATCTAATAAGCATAAAGGAAAATGGTTCCGCACAGATAACCATCAATCGCCGATAACCGTTTATTGCGAGCAAAGTGTCGACGGATCTCTCGGAATTAGTGTTTAAAATTTAGTTAAGAAAAGTACAAAATTAACTAAGAAGAATTCTACTTGATATCATACGGAAGTGAATTAGAAAAACTTCGTAGAGTCATCTACGAATAGATTACAAGAAGAGTGTGTGGCGTTTCGTCGTTTTAAACGTAGTAAAAGCAGATTCAAACTAGGTCAACATTAATTCGTTAATTTTCATTGCATTTGGGAATCTAAGTTTGATTAAATCTGCGTTCATTAAAAAAAAGTCTTCTTTTGTAGAGTCGTCAGTTTTATTAAATAATCTATATATTGCACATGTCTCAACTGAACTCGACTCAACTAAAGTGAAGTAAAATTCAATCTTAATTGTACTATTACCAGACGAGAGCAAATTTGACAGGCCGGCAGATGATCGCCGCATGGAATCGGAACAGAGCCTTGTCGGTGCTGTCAAACTTGCTGACTTTCACACTAACATTTTACAATCTATTACAATTTCGACAGCATTAGCACTCTCCGACCTTCGCTAAATCACGACGACTGCATATTTCAAAACAGGCGACCTAAGCCCAAACAGGAAAAAACTTAAAAAAATATTTGTTTCTAAATAGCATAGGTACCTCCCGTCAGTCAACCCATCCAAGACTGTCTCTTACCAGCCGGCCAACATTTCTCACAGCGCCTCATCTAATCCACTCCCATTGTCAGCCGCTCCTGGCTCCCGGACTCAAGCCATCGTCGTCCTTCTCTGGAAAATAAAAACACTCAAAAAAAACCCATATTACGAGCACATTACCGGCATTCGCCTCATAATAACAATAATAAGCAATTTGCCCGCCTCCGTCGACGTAAGGGGTAAGTTACCGCTATGCAACGCTGCCGGCTGTCTTGTCTCCCGCCGCAATTACACCGCTTCGCCATCAACTAACCAAACCCATAACCTGCACTAAGCCTGTAACCAGCATAGTCGACCACGACTTCGACGACTACGAGACGACGATGACAGAAACGGCAACGACACACAGCCGAGCCCATGTGAGGAGGGGCGCCGGTAGACGGGGCAGAAAAAAATCGTTAATAATTTTCGCAGCGTTTTACCGCCGTCGCCGTCGCTCGGTTCGGTTCGGTTTTTCTAAATAAGTTGTCACGATCTGTACAATTAAGTTAAATAACGATACGAAAACGATGTGTTTCAGACGTCAGTCGATGTGTCGTCTCCAGGCCCAGCGCCTCTCTGACAGACAGCGCCAAATTAGAGTGTGCGCGTTGCAACGTTGCAACCATCGACGAAGAAGCGCCGCTCCACTGTCTTCGTCGGGGCTTAAATGATAGTTAATAGGCATCTCGTTTAATGGGTGGTTGAGATTAAAGACTCTCGCGAAGCGCGATCATGTGAGAATCGGTACAAGGAGAGCGCGGTCCCGCTTGCGACGTGAAGATTGTCGCGCGTTACGAAATCGCGTCGAGAACTTGACCACTTCGTGTGCTTGCTGCTTCTGGTGGCGGACAAAAGAATTCCTAGAATCGAAACTTAATACGCGAGCGATTCAAATCGCGGCGGCCAAGCGGCTGGGGGAAACGTGCCGAAAGCATCACCTATCATCGCGCTTGGGAAGCCGCTCACTCGCTCGCTGCTGCAGCTTTGACTTTGTGCCATGGAACTGTGTTTCCAGTGCGGGCTCCCGCGACCGGCTCACCATCGCCATCGACAACAAACCGTGAAATTGAAGCTTTACAAATTGCAATTTAAACCACCGATTTATGATGAAACATCATCGACGAGCTCGCCAGATCATGACTGACGCTGGCGGGTGAGCTTTCAGTGTGTCGTCGTCGTCGTTGTCGTGGACTGAGGTGTTGTATTGTTTCGAGTCTTGAGTTCCGAGTTTCGAGAGCGAAAGAAAGAGATGCCATAGGTTAAAGTGGAATTTTTCGATTTACGTGACCTTAGAATTCCATTGTCCACCTGCTACCGTGAGGAGAGTGAGGAGCGACTGCTTGGCACTTTGTTCTGTGTGTTATGAGATCTCCTCATGGACGAAGGCCGGCATTGGTGGCCCGATTTCAGGTACCTACCGTTCTTTGGGTCGACCGATTGGCTTACGAATCTTTTTCTTTTTTTTTTTTTTTTGTTTGGTGGAATGCAGAATCATTTCATAATGGACACGTTTCTCGCGATGGACGAGCACGAGTGGTCATCACTTATGCCGAGAATCGGGGGCTTTCAACCATTAGAGACCTCGGTACGGCGAATATTGAAGGTGGCTTACAGTTGGGTGGGTAATTTTCGAACGAAACAGGGGAGAAATGGAAATCTCAGTCTTCGGACGAAGTTGTACCGACGTGGGGCTTCAGTGGTCTTTTCGAATAAATTTGTTAAAAGGTTCTTTAGTCTCCGACTTTCTAAAGATCCTTGTAAACCTTTTGAGAAGCTAAAGTTTTTTGTCTCCGGTTTTTAGAGAATTTTTAAACAGGATTGTGTTGGGTGTTGGAAAGAACGTTTTTCACTGTTCGATGTTTGAAGGATCTTTTTGAACCGCAATCGAATATGTAAATGTTTTGGATAAATGAGGTCTTCATCTCCAGTCTTCAGAGATTTTCTTAAAACTTACGGGGCAGAAGGAAGGAGCTAATTTTTTATTTATTTTCATTTATTTATATTTATTTATTTAAAAACTTATAAATTGTAAGAACGGCCGCGTACAGCATACAAAAATAGTCCTCGTAGACTGTGGATTAAATTTGTAAGCAATCGTAGCGGAGAGGTCCATAAATTTGACCCTTTGTTGGCTTTTCCTCTCCTCTTATAATACCTTAATTACTTGAGTATAGCATCTAAACTTTTCCTCAAGACTAGTTCACTAACAGACAAGGCTCTCAGAGAGACTAAGAAAAAGTTAGGAGCTAGTTCGCGTACGGCGACATTGCTGAATTATGGCTTCACATCAGAGTTATATCTTAAAGGTGAATCCTATAACTGACACACGCACAAAATTTAAATCAGCAGCTTCCTGCTAAGCGAAGATCACACAGTCTATGTAGTAAGGCTACAAAAGACCCACTTCTAACGAAAAGGGTGTACTTTAAAAATTTTATAATTAAAATCCTTCTACGTTTGTTGATGTTTTGAAAAATTTCAGTGCTTTAATTAAAAATGGAAAACAAATTTTGTAACGCGTAACGCGTTCGAAACTCAAGCACAATAAAAGTTTGAGCGAAAATATAAAAATTAAATAAAAATAAATAATTTGTGTAGCAGCCCAGAGCATACACTCGGCCGCATAAGTCTGCGTACAACGCAAAAAAATGGAATACATGAATTTCAAATGAGTGTATCTCAGCTCATATAGAACATAGAGAGCAAAATTTTATTTTAATTTATTTCTCAGATATTTCTCTGTACAACTAATATTAGAATTATTGTACACTAAACAATAATTTTCATTAATTTTTTTCCAAAACACGCCGAAAAATCACACCCGCAAAAGTCTGCGTACACGATATTTTTAAAGCAGAAAATGATGTCCCGCATGTCTTAATAACTAGTAGGATAGCCTTTTATCTTCAGTACCTCCGTAAGACGTTTAGGAATGGAATCCACAAGTTTCATAGTATCGTTGGGTGTTATTTTTCTCCATTCGTCCAAAATTATGTCTTTAAGCATACTTTTTGATGTTATGTTATGTTGGCGAATTCTGCGTTCAAGCAAGTCCCACAAATGGTCTATGGGATTCAGGATTGGGGAGGTGTTCGCAATTGATTCTTTACGTTATACAGCATACCAAAGCTTTAGATTTTGGGC
This sequence comes from Syritta pipiens, assembly GCA_905187475.1. Lineage (NCBI taxonomy): Eukaryota > Metazoa > Arthropoda > Insecta > Diptera > Syrphidae > Syritta > Syritta pipiens. The sequence continues at coordinate 90,419,810 of LR994571.1, forward strand.
GGTATGCTTGGGGTCATTATACTGCTGAAACCAAAACTCTTCTTTCAGCCCCAATAGTTGTGCACTTTGCAATAAATTATCTTTTAAGATTTGTATATACCCCATTTGATCCATTATTGACTCTATAAATGCTATTTTTCCAACGCCGTTGGCTGCCATGCATCCCCAAACCATAATCCCAACACCGCCATGTTTAACAGTTGGAATTAAATTTTGCTTTTCGAAGGCTGTACACCTCTTTCTCCATACCAGTTTTTTTCCCTTTATGCCAAATACACAAAATTTGCTCTCATCAGAGAAAATTACCTTATTCCAAAATTCAAGGGGTTTGGAAACATATTCATTTGCAAAAACCATAAGCTTCTGTTTGTTGACATCTGAAATGTATGGCTTCTTGCGGGGTACTTGGCTAAGATACCCAACTTATTTTAAAAGCTTTCTTATTGTACCAGCAGAAACGTTTTTAGAGAACCTTTCCTCTACCTCAAGTTTTAGTTGGTGGACAGTTATTCTTGGATTGAGTGACACTAACTGAACAATCCGTCTTTTTTCACGTTTTGTTAAAAGACATGGACGACCAACACGGGGTTTAGATAAAATGGAAGTTGTAGTACCATAGTTAGTTACTACTCTCTGCACTGAAGAGTGAGCTCTACCAACAATTTGTCCAATTTCTCTATAGGTTTTACCCTCAAAGAATAGCTTTATAATAATTTTTTTTTTTCTTCAATACAAATCTTTTTTCCCTTATCTGTTTTATTCTTATCTTTAAACTTATCTCTCACAAGTATCTCACAGACTTATGCGACCGAGTGTAGCTTGTTCGCATAAAAATTAAATATATATGAAAAATGTTAAGTAGTTGTCAGAGTCGGGGCAGATTTGAACAAATTTTTTATGGCACTCTTAAACATGTTCAAAACTTCAGAATAATCAACTCCAGTGCCTTAACTCAACATATTCCAAAAGTGCTACTTTCAAAAGTTTTCTGTAAACCCTTTCCAGAACCCCTAAAGTCGTTTAGATAATTTTCTTAAAGAGTTAACAATCTTCTTTGACTAGCGACAGTTCAAATCATTAAGCACATATCGACTTAGTACTAAACTAAGTTAAAATATGCCTACTTTAATCGATTATTCTTTCAAAATAAGACATGAAAAAGTCCTGTGTGGATCTTCTCTACATTCCTCCGGTCATTTTTCGCTGATTTCTTTGTTGACTCGAACTTCTCGTTAAGGTAAGCTACTGTCCAAAATCACAATGATAACTTCTCTCCCTTTTAAGGACTCAGCTAAATAAAAAAAACTATTTTTGTTTGTTTCTTCAGATTCAACTCGGTTTCTTTAATTTTATGGAAAATTCTACAGTTCCTCTGCAGACTCAGATTATTCTAGAAACTAATTTGCTTTTAAAAATTCAATTTGGGGATGATTTTTTTTTTTAAATTCTTTCTATGGCTTTTCTTTCTTTCTGATTTTCTGATCTGTGTAGACCAAGTAACCTAACCCTATGTTTGTACACTTCGCGTTCTTCTGGCGTCTAGTAGCACATAGTTTACAACAGGTTATCATCATCGTCAGTGGCGTAAGGGAACGACAGTTTATTGCCGGTTCCGAACGGCGAATTGCGAAAGCTTTTCGTGACAGAAGTACTCTAGGAGCATTGTCAATCGTTTTTTTTTTTTCCCGAGCTATATTCAAACTCGGGTATTCTTGCAGTCCGACGCATTAATTACAATTACAGCAGGTTATGGCGCACCGATTAAATATTGAATATGTCAACATACAAATTCCATTAGTCATCATAAAGAAATAGATTCGCAAGATTGAGAACTGGCGTCAGACATCCCACGCTCCTCTTCATTTTTTATACGAATTTACGATCTTCTCTTGTTTGCTGATTTCAACTGCTGAGTAGTATCCGCCATTTTAGGCTAAGTAGCGTTTGTCAAAAAAAAATTCCATGTGGTCTGTCCCTTCTCTTCTTATTGATATCACTTGTGACTGTTCGATTCAAATCTTGCGTAAATTTAGGGGCACTATTTAGTTGGCATCACCATTCTTATGACTAGTCAAATGGCTAAAAGGCAATTTATGTAATCTGTCGAAGACTACATCCGATCTGATCAAGAAGTGACGCGAAGAGGTTGAGGTTTTTACCACACACAGTGCTGGCTAGCGATTTCAGCCACCAATTAAAAAAGCTAATGCAGAATAAGGAATTACTTATGATTAACATTAGGTTGTCAAATATCTCCCTTCCGCCTTTTTGTCTTTTGAATTTTCCGGCTATGTACAGCGCTACAGAGCTTATATCTGGCAATACATCATTTGAAAGGTCTTGACATAACCTACAAGACAACGCTATGCATGATTAGTTTGGATACGAGATTTGTAGCGCTTTGTACATAGCCGGAAAATTCAAAAGACAAAAAGGCGGAAGGGAGATATTTGACAACCTAATAGTAAGGGAAGGTTATTTCCATTCTGCGAAATTACATCACCATTTTTACCATCATCATCATCATTTTCTGTGACCGCATGTTCCACTAAAGGTGTTGCGGGAGCAGTGCATGCAGAAGAAATCTTCGCCGAAACCCGATCCTTCGCCGCCGACTCTAACTCCTCGGCGGGTGTGCCCAAGCGTAACCAAGCGAGCTTTTGGACTTAATCCAACCATCTCATCCTCGGTCTACCGAGCGGTCGCCTACCCGACGAAGGCACTCCGCGGAAGTCGTACCATTTTTACCAAGGAAAGAAATATAAAAACCAATAAGCTGTGTATGAGAAAAGTTGTAGTTATCGTGATTGGACCACTCACTGGCCAAAATTGTCTTAAAAGTCAACTCTTAAAATGTGGAGACGACAACGTGCAAAGAGGTTACGGCCATGAGAACAAAAAAGGGACACGGATCACTGCTTCTCTTACAGAAACAACTAATGTCTTTTAAGTAGGACGCATGAAAGTCTTCTTCTTCTTGTCTCTTCAAGTAGTTCCTCCTCGCAGTCCATCTGTTGGACACATCACAGTTCTCATAGACACCTCTGCATGTACCTAAATCTAACTTGATTTATGTGTTAGCCGTTCACAAAAAAGATCCCATCTCCAGTGCCACTCAAGTTGAAGCGACCCACAAAATTCTTCCGAAGGACGTCTACCTACTTTGGTTAAAGTCTCTGTCTTTTTGGCCATCTTCTTGCTCCATTTTTAACTCTAATAGTCCAATGAAACCCAGAAACCGAGTCCCCCTCTCTTAACTACTCTTCAACTTGATTGCTGCCAATTTAATCATTTTTCCATGGCTACTGCCCTTCCAATACCAGGCGTGTAATTAGAATTCGACATCGTGCAGAATCCAACAGACACAAAAAAGATGGTTAAGAATCTCAAGCCCTTGCTCCCCTGCCCCAAGAGAGACACAAACCAACGACCAACAGAACTTGCATAACACACACGGCGGCCAACCATGTGTTCATTCCGGCAAGAAGGTCATCTGCAGATTTTTGCTCGTTTGTCCCTCATGAGCCGTCGTTTGCTGTTGAAATTATTAACCTCCGTCGATAAAAACTAAAATAAAAACTTATAATTTGTTCTTAAATTAGAAACATCTTTTTTTCTAGTTTGATGGACAAATATTTTTGACAGGTCAACGAAATAGAAAAAAAAAGTAGTAGATTAGCTCCTAAGGGGGTTTTGTGATAAGCGTCAATTTTGGTGGCAATTAATTTTTCCAGTAATTTGATTGAAAAACTTGTCGGTTTTATGGGTTTGTTGCACAAATCGTGCGGCTATAGCGCAAGTCATAAAAAAGATATCCACTTGGCGGAGCTTTAAAGACCCTACTTACATGGCCAGGTGGCGGTGGAAGCGACTGCGTGCGCTGGAAGTGCATTTTGCACTCTGAGATAAGTGGACGGAGTTAATCCACGACTCGGAGTGATGGAGGCGTTTTGGTTTAGTATCTTTGCAGCATTAACCTTGTTGCTAATGGAACTGATTTCAATTTGGGATGGTAATCTTGTGTTTTGTATTGATTGTTCTCAGTTGCTGTTCTCTGAATTGATTCTGTGCAATCGATTTTAACTTGATGAATTGAACGTCTGTTTCTATCGAACTGAGTTTTATTTTAACGCCTAATTTTCGAATTAAGGGTCTGTTGTAATTGAATGATCTGCAGGTTCATAGAATGTCTTTCCTTGAGGCTTACACTGGTACAGAGGCCACACAAAGGGTGAAAACACGAAAATGCTGGTTAACGTTTTTTTTTCCCCCGTTGGATCTGGTTGACTCATTTCTATGGCTGGCTGATTGCTGTCTTGAGATGCTCTGATTTAATTTGAGGTGCTTATTTCATTTCGAACGTACTTTGTTGGCTGCAATGTTGAAGCAAAACATATTCCGTCACTATATGTAGTCCTCGGAGCCCCCCGGAAGAAGAGCTCGACTCTGGACTAGCGATTGATATTTCGATTTTCTTCGGAAGGATGAGGGTTATCTTGAAAAGCACCCTTTATGCGAACGGATGAGAAAAGAGAGGTTAATTAGTGAATTTTTAAGGAGACTCTTTAAATTTTGATGAAATAGAACCAATGCAGCCTTAAAACTATGAGAAGATCAGTGAATCATCAAATGACATACTTTTGTAAAGCTGAAAATGAAAACCAATAAAAATTTACCGATTGGTTACAAATTTTATCTCGACTTATGAAAGTTGGCCACTAGGATGAATGCTGATTAAATTATGCCGATTAAATTCATTCAAAAGTGTACAGGATAGAACTCGGAATTCAATAAGACGGAATTCCTTTTTAATATTAAAAGCCACGTGTTCCATTTCATTAAAAATATGGATTTATGAGATCCGACCCGCAATGAGTCTGCTACAATTATCCGGCTAAGTTTCAACGGATGACTAAGTTATGTAGTCTTTGTGGCTAACTATTAAGTGCGAATTAATGGCAAAGATTTACGATTTAAAAATCATAAAAGTCCGAATGGGATCAAATTGATTTTGATGATCAGTTGACGTCAACTTTTGTGGAGCTGAAGCATTCATTCGTTGTGTGGCATGTAGCACCGTGAGATTGGAATCAGATGTCGTAATGCGTACATTTACAAACACTCGATAGGGATTTCTCACTTAGGCGAGCTGCTTAATCATGTGGCCAATCATTGTGATTAGTGACAAAATAATAAATAGTAAATTTGACAGATGTGGGCGCCGTTGGCTCGATCGGTTAGTGCGTCGGACTGTTGAGCGAGAGCGCCCGGGTTCGAATCCAGCTCGGGGAAAAAAAAAAACACCACAAACATTTTTCACGGCCCCACCTCCAGCGAACGACTGACAACCTTCCTGGAGTACTTCTGTCATGAAAAGCTTTCGCAATTCGCCGTTCGAAACCGGCATTAAACAGTAGGTCCCCTCCACACGCGACAAAATTATAACGCGCACAACACAGTGGAGGCGCGAAAAGGCTAGGCTCTGGCTCTCAACGGGCTGTTACGCCGCCCAATACATACATACATAAATTTGACAGATGCAGCGACAAAAACATGGTCAATTGTCAACATCGACCACAATATTTTTTTCTAATTATTTAATTTCATTTGTTTATTCATTCTTTACTTGGTCTAAGACTCTTTTCTTTGTCCTTGTAATGCCTAAGCGATAAAATTGGTATGCAGACTTGAGTAAACGTCTGAAAGACTTTTAGACGCCTAGAACGACCCTTTTACCTTTTCTTTTTTCCGGAACGTTAGACAAAGGAATTACCCAAATAAAGCAGTAGCCACTTGTCAATTTGTTAGCCTAAATTTTAAGGAAATTCTAAAGCCCATTGTCTTGAGTATTATTGTTGTTTCTATTTTGAACTACAGTCGAAGACTTATAAATCGAAAATTTTCCAAGTCGAATTATTTTGACATTCGCCCAGAAATCGAGTCCCGCTCTTTTAACTACTCTTCAACTTGTTTGCTACCAATTAAGTTAATTTGCCGTGGCTACTGCTCTTGCAATATCTCCTTTCTATCTTTTAAGTGTTTCGTTTTAGAGGAAAAAAGGAGACTCATACAGAATTACTTTAGTGTCTGCCTAGCTTTTGAGTCCTTGGTAATTGAGGGATGAAATCTCGACAGTTGATTAAAAAAAAACCGAGTACTAATACTAACTAAATTTTGCTTTTCTCAGAAGCTTAAAGGACGTGGCTGGTTATACTAAATTTAATCTTGCTGGAGCAGATGATTTTAGTTATTATTAGCATAGCACAGTACGTCCAAAGAGTTTTTCTAATAAGCGAAATCCTTTAGGTGGACTTTTATGGCCTAATATCGCGTACCACTATCACGATATGTACAGACAGTCAAGCTGCGATAAAGTCCCTGAAGTCTGTCACTTTTAGCTCAAAAACAGCTCTTAGCTGCCGCAAATCTCTTGACGAGATGGCAGAGCAGTTTAACATTCACCTCATGTAGGTGCCGGGACACTGTGACATCTCGGGGAACTGCCTAGCCGATGATCTTGCCAAGCGCGGAACCAGTGAAACCATCCAACTGGATAAGGTCGGTCTCTGCGCACCTCTTGCTACCGCGTTCCTCCACATCAAATCCAAGACCATTGCGGCAACCAATCTTAGGTTGTCGAATGGTGCTACTTGCCGCGTTACCAAAGAAATCTGGCTTAAGCTAGATCCTGAACGCTCATTTAGTCTCCTAAGACTCAATATAATTCAAGTTAGGAACCTAATCAGTGTCGTAACTGGGCACTCCAAACATGCCACCCGACTGGGCCTCCTGGCCAACGACTTTTGCAGATGCTGCAGAGACGAAGAAGAGGAAGAAACCTCGCTCCACCTTTTAGGGACCTGTAGTGCTCTCGCGAACCGTAGAAAGAGGCATCATGATCACTACTTTCTAAATAATCTCGGTGAACTAGCTGACACCAGCATAAGCCGTATCCTCCGCTATATTAATAGCTCCAATTGGTTTCTAGAGTAGTGGGATATATATTTTTGCATCCGCTCCATGTGGTATCACAATGGGTCTCATCTGGCCTAAGTGCTTGGCTGCCTTGCGCAGCCCACCACACAACCTACCTACCTTTTATGGTCTGTGCTACTTTTAGCCATTATTGTAGGATTCCAATATGAAAAACTTTTTCCTTTATGAAAATTGTTTAGCTCTGGTGTAAGAAGTTTACGCAGAAATGTTCAAATGAATCGGCTTAAAATCCATGTTCCAACAAGATTATACTGCAGTTAATTTACTGCCGGAAAGTCGAGAGAGTCTTAAAGCAAAGAAGTTCAATTGGTAGAGGATCCACGAAAGTCTGTTACAACTAAATGGACTTTTATTCTAGCTCAGGAGTCCAAAAACGTTCAGTAAAACGTAAGTAAAGAGTACGCTAACGCTAATTCAATGCCTATTCCGATTTTCAAACTGTAGATGGTGGTTTCATTACAAAGGTATACAGAAAAAAACAAATTGAAAGCTCCTTTGGTTTTTTACGTCATTCTGATGTTTTTGGGCGTGCTAAATCCGAGAATGACTTCCATTTTGCCCAAACACGTCACGTTCTCTGGAAATAAAGACATCTATGCGTCATCCCACTGTAAATCGCCCAGCCTATATGGGGAACTCTGAACAACCCCCTCCGATTTGGCTCAAAATTGGTAGAGTTGCCTATTGAAGTGATTCAATTAATGGGACAAAAAAGCTTTTCTGATTTGGTACAGTTTGCCAGAAACGGACGTTCTAAAATTAAAAAAAAATCAAAATTATTCTTATTATTATCAAAATATTTAAAAAAAATCATAGCTTCTGCTTTTCGAAACTTTGTAAATTGTGTCTTTTTAAATTCAGGAAAAGGAGAATTTTTATTTCACCAACACAATTTCTGTTTTTTTTTTCTTAATTTTTGTTTTGTTATTGTCTTCCAATGGGACTTTATGGTTCACAGCACTGATTATTTTTAATTTTATTATTATTCATCAAACACATTAGCTTTTCTTTTCTCGCCGCTAATTTTATGTATGTTGGGAATGGGGAAGAATTTTTCAAAATGTCCTTTTTGGCACGTATCCTTGAGTATCTCAAAAAATAGAATTCGTTTTTATCATTTTCTTGTATGCTATAAAACAACTCTTTCATGCTATTCTCCATGCTTTCAACCAAAAAATATTTTCTTGAGGAAAATAAAATGTTTGGAAATACATTTTCCATATGAATAGAATATATTAATGCGTTGTTATATATCCAAGCCGTTTTTAAGACTAACTATTTATCATTCTATCTCTCTGGTAGCTGCCTAGTACTTTTACCAACAAGCCTATCTCATTTAATCTAATCATGAGAGTTAGCCAAAAAAACTCGCAATTTCCTCTATTTTTGCTTAGCTTAACTAACTAAGAGTTACTAGCTATTATCTGTTTTAATCAGCTCTGTCCCAAGTCATTAGATTATATTCAATAAGTTTTCAAGTTTTCAGTTTGGATAGCTCAGAGAAAAATAGATTGCCTTTAATTGAATTCCCCTGATTGTGTTCGTGAAAACTTTATTTTTTTTTCTATTTAGTTTTCGACACCGCCTTGGAGATCAAGCAAAGAATGACTCTTGCCAATCGCTGTTTCTTTTTGCTAAGAAGGCAATTGAGTAGTAGCCCTTTCTCGGACAATCAAGGTAACATTATATAAGACTCTCATTGTCCCGGTTCTCGTCTATGGCGCAGAGGCTTGGACATTATCAAAAAAGGATGAGGACCTGCTTGGTTGTTTCGAGGGAAAGATCCTTCGCGTGATCTTTGGACCTATCTGCGTAGATGGCGGAGCTGAGATGGAGAAGGAGATTCAATCACGAACTGTACGGGCTGTACACGGCGACACGAACCTGGTCAGAAGAGCCAAAATTCAGCAGCTTAGATGGCTGGGCCATGTAGAGCGGATGGACACCAATGCTCCGGTCTTCGAGTCTACCACCATGTGGAATCGCGGCAAAGGAAGACCCCACCTCAGGTGGCGCACCCAAGTAGAAAGGGACCTCAACCAACTTGGTGTGCGAAACTGGAAATAGCTGGCAAACAACCGGGCCAGTTGGAGAGATATGTTGGTTGAGGCCCAGGTTCACCCCGGACTGTAGCGCCACCTAAGTAAGTATTTAGTTTTCGATATGTTTATTAAAATAAGGATGTAAGACAAATCAAGAAATTATACTAACCACGAAGAAGTTCCTTACTTCATTTTCAACTTTTTGCCTAACATTCATCTTCACAGTCGAAAAAAGCACCATTGTCACGCATAAATTTTCTGCTGAAACAGGCTCTATTTCAACATCTCATGCCTTAATAGTTGACATTATCAACGAAAGCGATCGGGATAGGTGGAAGTGCTTGCTGCATGAGCCCCGAACCGGACAGCGGTTGTTGCGCCGATGATGATAATGATGAACAACGAAAAAGAAAGTACATTATTTTATTCTCAAACGATTTTAATTCATTTAATAAGACAATTGCAGACAGATAATTGCAGACGATCGAAGTTGTTGACTCGTATAAATATCTAGGTATGGTCGACTGCCACTTCCTATGGGAACCACACATCAACTTCCTCCGCAGCAAACTAAGAGGTGCAATTTTCGCCCTAGCATGCCTCCCATATAAAGCACCAGATTCAGTTCTGCGACAGGTGTACTATGCACTAGTGGAATCCAGAATCCGGTATGGAATAATGGTCCGCTCCCACATAGAGAAGCTGCAAAGCATTCAAGACAGGGCCATCAAAATCCTGTCGAGAAAAGGAATCACGAGGTTCAGGACGCTGAACGTAACCCAAATATTCCAGATGACCATGGCGTTGGAATACTATAAGAATAACTGACTACAAACACCAATAGCGCATTCTCTCGGGACAAGGAGCCGAGCAGCAGGACTATTCCAACTCCCACCGATCATCAACGAATATGGAAGAAGACAACTGACGTACCAGGTGCCGAATATACTAAACAAGTTACCACAAAATCTGAAGAGCATAAGAGCAGCTAATGTTAGAAAGCAAAAATTAAAAAAAAATTTCCTAGAAAGCATAACATAATTTGTAATCTCTTTATATCCGTATAACTGTAGTGTATATCATAATTCTCTCGTATATTCCATTTTCGTAATGTCTGCCAATGTTCATGCTGTTTTTAATTATATACTAGCAACCCGTCCTGGCTTCGCGCAGGCAGCACTATATATCTAAAGTTTTTTAGTATTCCAGTAATGGAATACCAGAAAGTGTTAATGAATTTAGAAATAATTTGGCGTAACGCACCGCTTCTTCTACATCTAAAGCGCGGTCAACTAAATAATAGACTTTTGATGATGAATCACATTTGACAAGAATTGAATCAATAACTTAATTGACTTGTTTATTTGTCTGCCACAAAATAGCCCTTCCCTCAAACCAAATGAATTATTAGATAAGTTTGCAATATCCGGATATATCTTCTCAATCATTTCTAAAGTGTTCGGCACCAAAACAAAAGATATTTCTGAAATTTACCTTCCCATTTCTTACTTCAAATTTTTCTGGTCTTATTTGAAGCATATTACTGGAAAGTGATGTGTTGTCTCTTCCGTATGCAACACTTATATTAGGTTGAAGTTACGATTTTTTATGTGAAGCCATAAGTATGACTTTTTCAGTGAAGCATAGACTTTGCTTTAGTGCATCTTGTTAGACGTTTTGTGAAGCATTGAAGCCTCGTCCAAATTATTGAACTGCAATCCCCCATCAATTTACCAGTATTACTCTACTTGGAAACATTGCAAGCACTTGAAACACCGGCACTACAACATTTTAATGGAAGTTTAAAAGCAGAGTCAGCAGTTCCTCAGCCATCTAAAAGTGTGGGTTCAATTCCAGACGATCCCACAGCAAAACCAGTCTTCCCGCTGCCTCCAGTAGCATTCAAAAGAAAATATTCCCCTTGTTATTGTAGACTAATAACATAATTAAATCATAAACGATTTTTCCCCTTTTCAGAAGACACTCGTTTTGAATCACTTCCATAAATCAGTAATGATCATAGTTTTTTCTCGCATGTATTCTGCATGGTTTAATGTTATATGGCTACTTGAAATAAAATTCCACAGAACATACAGTCGAATTTCTCTAAGTCGAAAATCCCTCTTACACGAATACATTCCTTCCAGCCTTAGTCTACTTTCAAAAACTCTAAGTCGAGTTTTATTTCTTTGGCTAAAAAACATACAAAAAAAAAAGTCCCCTCGCAACTTGTAGCAAGTACGTACACTCGCATTATCTGACTATCCCATTGGGGTCCATATCTTCAATCATATTTTGCGGTGATTTTGCCACGGCAACAAAGGTTCAGTAATTTTACACAACGAAATTATCAAAGTAAATAAGTCTCCTTGTTATTTTCCTGTAGAACAGAACACGCATCAGATATGTTATTTTCCCATTGGCTATCATATTCCAAAAAAAAAATACCACGTTCTTTCATCGCTGCCTGTATTTCTTATGTGTACATTTATGTAAACCTATACACATACATATAGGTATACATATATCCATTTTTCAAATCTCATATGTCTCTATCCGTACAACACCGTTTCCGCGCGATCATCATCATGCCAGCTGTGTGCAAATTTGAGTTTAGCAAATAGGGGTTGAAATGAACATGGAAAACACCACTGAGACTCGCATCGATTTCAGCCAAAATTTTATAGATTAAAAAAATCGTTTAATCAACGATTTCTCGGATTTCACCAACTAATCGATATTTTTATAGCTATTATTTCTTAGTGCTTGCTCCGCGATCTATAAAACGGCGTTTTTAGATTTTCGAAATTCGCATATTCACGTTTTATCGTTTTTGGCCAAAAGCTCCAAAAGTATTGGGGCTAGAATGCTGAAATTAGTTTTTTTATAATTTACTCATGGAAGCCGATTTTTTGTAATTTTTTCAGATTTTTTGACAAAGCGCTGTGGAAATTACAGGGCGGATTGGCTTTTCGAATTTTTACAGAACCATAAAATTGGTTATTGTGAGTCTACCTTAAAAGATACACATATGCCACCGCTGACTTTTTTTTAGAACTTTTTGAGGCGATCAATTTCCCAGTACATTATTTTTTCGTATCTTTAACTGTTTAGACAGCGCCCGCCTTAGAAGTTTGCCAGTTCTCGACTTTTTTTACTTATCTCAATATACCGTTAACTTGTTGTGCCTAAATGTCTATAAAATGTAGTGCATACCCATAACAGATACCCAACAATACTACTGGTGAAAACAGCATGCAAATCCGTTCAGTAGTTCCTGAGATTAAACTCCCCAAACATTTTTTTCGACTTTGTTTTATAATATTTATAGATAGAATACAGATTTTCTCCGTTTCAATAATTTTTGTTTATTTTGTCAAACCAATGTAATTGTAAAGAAAGCAAGGGATGATCTTGAAAGATACTTTATAGTACCACTATAACAACCACCTGCAGATAAGCCTTTGGCTTCGCAGGTACACATTTTGTCAACTTATTTTATATATTTGAATCCCAATAAACAAAAAAAAAAAAGGAGAATCTAAGTCCTCAGCTCAAAAGCCCAAATGTTCTTAAGTCAACACGATTTTTCAAAACCAAATAAATTTATGGTAGAGCAGACTAAGTTTCACGGTCACCTTGGATGACTTTACAAACAATAATACCGACATATTTGATTCACTATAAAAACCAATATTAATAAAGAATTTTGAATTTAAAAAAGTGTTAAGCAGTAAAAACGCTCAGCGATTGAGTGTACCTTGCACTTGACATAATTTCGCTTTAATTTCACATGGAAAATTAATCCTTTAAGTAAAATTCATGTTTAAGATCCCTCTAACTCGATCTAATTTCTTTGTGTTGTCCAAATTCGACTCACAGAACTTCTAGTTCTATTGCTGAAAAAGTTAAACCTGCGAAATGCTCTGAACAAAAAGATTTTCAAGGATTGAAATTGAAGACACTAACTTAATCGGCCTGAGGCATTTTAATAATGATTTCGAAGGAAACTTGATTCCTCTGTACTAAGAATTAAGAATGCCATGATTTTTGTTATTAAGCAGATATAAAATTTATTTTCCTCAAAAAAAAAACTTCACATGGAATATTTTTTCAGCAAAACGTTTTTTCCTCTGTTCCAGGGAGCCCGCTCCTCATCAAAAACCTCAAAATCGATGCTTTCTAGTTCCAGTTGTGTCCCAGCTATTCGCACCCATTCGAATTCCATCACAAAGAAATCAACGAGATCCTAAAATCCTCAAAACCGCTCCACACCCATCAATCGGTGTCAACAAGTCCTCAAAAAAATTAAACCTTCACTTCGAAACGTGGGTGTGAAAAACAACCCCCGAAAAGCGCGTTTACACACCCGCCAGGAGGATTGTTTATTGATGTTATTTTCGCTGTTCCAATGGGATGCGAAACGCCCACAAATTCCCAGTGAAAGGGGCCAAAATCGATATCGAATAGTCGCCTCTAACAAAAACCACCCCCGTGCCTAGCACAACACAATCCTCCACACCATGGTCCGGAACAACGAAGGAAGGGGTTGATTTAACGTCGACTTTCAACCCTAAAATCATCTCCCAAAGAATGCGATATAGACTTAGCGCCCACGAACGCTCCTCGCTCATAATTGAAAAAGGGACGCTTACGTCCGTGTGCCTATCACTTCACAAAAAGGGTCTGTCAAACACATCAACCAAATTGAAATAACTCCCCGGCTCGAAAATAGCGGAATTCCAGGAAATCACAGGAAATCCTATTTCCGTGTCCCTAATTAGACCGATAACCTCGCAGCTCCTCATCATCAGCCCGAGCGAGTGAAGGAGCAGCAGCTTCCTCCATCGTCAATTACACAATCTCTTCAACGCCCACAACCCTTACTCACAATCAATTAAGCCCGCGCGCCGCCCCCGCAACAACACACACGGAAATCAGTGCAAACTTGAAATCATGAAGCTTGCATAATTCTCTCCGTAAACACACGACAAACGACGAAACCGACGCTCCATGCCGATTTAATTCACCCACCCCCATCGAATTTTCACGGTCGTCCTTTTTAGAAGAACAAAATCGTCCTCACACATCCCCCGCGGAGCGGTGTGCCTTTTGAGGTGAAAAACACGCGCGCCTACCACAGCAGCGTGGTGACATGTGCCCCCCACCACCCGCCCAGCGATAAAAACCAACTGAGTTGTGATGTAACGATACACACAACCCTCCGTGGGGGGTGGTTCTTTTTTCGTTCGCTAGCTCCTCCGGTTTATTGCCGGCTCTTTCTCAATGACGTCACAGTTGCACCGCACCTCACTCACTCGAAGTTGTGCGGAGCGGAGCGTTGACGTCATTGCGGCACGTGCTATTCTTGGATACCATTCAAGCGCGCCCCGGCCGCCCCAGCGCTACAAACGATGGTGCTTCACACACACCCCCCAGCTGGCAGCTGCCATCTGCCGGACGAAGCGAACGCGCTCCCATCCCCCGAGTGCTCCACGCCGCGTACTCACTCATTCATTCATTCATCGGGTCGTCGCGTAGTATTTCTAGAAACTTTGCCTCGTGCGAGGGCGGCGTGGTGACGCCGTCGTTGGGGCGCATGCTCCGATTTTAGGGGACGCATTCGTTTGGAGGGGAAACCACCACAACGACATCATCAGCGAGGAGAGCTTTTTTGACGTTTGGATGTGTTTGTTTGTGGCCCACGCTCGGTTGTCACCCAAATCGATGACGTCATTGTTGGTGAATTAAAAATTTTATAACCCGCCCGGGCGGGACGGCGACGACGGTGGGGGCAAATGGTGAAGTGTGCCTTCACGACGCTATTAATGATGGCGTCATTGTTTCTGCAGTTGCGCTCTGCTTCCGGTTTGGATTTTGTGTGTTACTGGGCATAGATGATGGCGATGGGGTGGTGATGGCGGCGAGGTGGCGAGTTGCAGCTGGCAAGCAATTCCGTGTGCAGTGGGGTCAGTTATGGGGTCGGTAGAGAGAAAACTATTTACTAATTTTGGCACAACACGGGGGTGGTTTTCCACTTTTTCATGTTTTAAATTGAATTTTCGAATTTGTGGTCAATCATACGCTGTCACGCTAAAATAAGCATTCAATGTTCAGTTCAACTGAGTGAAATTTAAATTCAAAGTGGCTTGGATAGAATGCAATTGAACTATTCAGGGCTTCAAATGGAAATGTGGTTAATGCTCGAAAGTAGTCCAGGGAATGCTACACCGATGAAATTTTACGGAAACCTACCATCAATTTCTTGACAATGGATTAAAAGGTGTGCTAAGAGCGCGCCTTTCAATGGATAAATGTACAAGAGCTATTTAGAACACATTGAATGCCACGCCATTTACGAACACACTTATTGCCAGTCCCCGGTGGCTCCAATGGCATTCAACGTGTTAAATTTAATACTTTATTTCACAATTTTAATACAAAAAGGAAGAGGAATGCCCACTTCAGTGAATGCATCAAAAACATGAATGCTTGCAAACTATAGCGCCCTAGCCGCCAAATTATCGTAAGCGCCATTTTAAGCAAAAATGTTTTTTTGATGTCGTTTATTCGATTGAGCGTCCTTCTGCATCATTGGTTTTTTAATAAAGCATTTCAGGTATAAATAACGGAGAAAACAAAATCTCCCATAAGCGACATTTATACGTATTCGAAAAAAAAACGGCTCTCCTGTGAAATACAGTGTTCCACAAAAGTTTGCGTACGATAGAGAAATTTGGCGAAAAATGGCGTTAATTCCCAATCTTAAGTAAAACAGAAATAAAATTTACTTCAGTAAAGGATTTGTTCATATTCAGCGAACGTTTGGGGGAAAAAAACTTATGGAATATGAAATTTCTTCTGGACACATAAATAGCACAGATACATTTTCCTGTAAACAATTAATAAAAAAAAAACCGGTCAAGTGTTAGTTTTACTCACCCGCCGAGGGTTTCGTTCGCAAACAGATTAGTAGCTTAGACTTAATATAAGTCTAAGAAATCAACAAACTAAAATAGTCAAATCAAATTAAACTCAATTCACTGTTCATTCACTAAAATTCTTTCATTTCGAACGAAACTGAACAAAAGAAAATCCTTTCCCATTTGCTGATCGCGCCAGCCGTGTGAAAATTGCTTTGGTGCATTTAGGGGATGAAATGCCGCAAGCGACACTGAGACTGCCGTCAGTTCATCGTTTTTTGCGATAACTGATTCGATTTTAATCGTTAATATATCGAAAAATTGTATGAAAATAATTTGTTTTACATAATATTTTATTGTTCTTTCACTAAGATCTACAAAATGGCGTTTTCGGATCTTCAAAACTCGAATGTTGTTGTTTTTCGGTTTTTGGCCAATATCTCGAAAACTATTAAAGCCAGAGTGCTCAAACCAATTTTAACACAAAGATTACATCAAGATCTACATTCTAGATTTTTTTTCAGATTTTTAGACCAACGGGTGTGGAAATGCGAAGGGGAGGACGCCTTTTTTTCGAGTTTGAAGCTTAATATCTCGAAAACTTAGCTTCCAATTAAAAAGTTCAAAATGAAAACTTAATTTCATTTTACAAGACCTATCCGATGGTACCTCACTTAATATATTGCCGTGAAATTTTTTTCAAAAAAAGTTAGTAATTAATTTATTTTAGTACAAATAAAAAATCACTCATGATTTTCGGATAATTTTGGGGTATTGCAATGAAAACTCCAATTTTTTTTCAGATTTTCTGGTGAAATATTCTAGAAAATAAGTTGGGGGACACGGTACACAAGTTAGTTTTTGGCAGTTTGTTGGCTAATAACTTCTTACCCATAAGAGTGAGATGATTACTATGGTACAATTTTTTGATCTAACTGTCATTCTCTTTCCAACGATACTCATATCAAGGAACTAGTAAAATAAATTTGTTTTTAAAATTTAGTATTGGTACTAAGTTTTTTGCTAATATACAATTTTCTTAAAGTTTTTTACCTGAACTTTCTTTGGGCAATTGAAATACATCTTTTGGCGAAGTTTCATTTCTTAATTTTTAGTGGTTCGCCAATTACCAAGATTAAAGCCTAATGACAGACAGACAGACATTTTCATAATCAGGGCACTGCCCCCTTTCCAATGACACCCATATTGACCATCAAAGTGAGTAAACGTTTTTTCGCGCGTTAGTATTAGTACTAACTTTTTCTTTAATCTGCGACTAATTCCAAAAAGGGTGCATGATTTATTTTTGGGTTGCCTAGATACACCTTCAGTCCAAATTTCATCCCTTAACTACAAAGGACTTATAAGTTATAGTCAAATATGTAAAAGGCGACAGACAGACAGACAGACAGACAGACAGACACCGAAGTGATTCCATAAGGGTTTCGTTATTCCTTTGGAACGAAACCCTAAAAATGTATTACTATACCGTAATATTACGGTACTTTTGAGGCGTTCCAGCCAAAATATTAAACATTTAGATTTTGATTTCAATGACAATGACACACCACTCGTTGGAGAAAATTTAAGTTTTCAATCTTGTTTAAGCATATCCTCTTATCGACTTAAACGTAAAGTTCTCCGACGACAGTCTTCTTCTGAACGCTTTTTTTTGAGAATCTAATACGAAGTTAAAAAGGTTGGACGAAAAAAGGAAACGTTGGATGCATGAGACAGTCTTGTTGGCAATGACGATTTGTTTTTAATCTATTTTCACTTGCTTTTATAAAATTGAAATATGGAATAGAAATCATTTGATCTCTTTTCACTTGCTTTTTAATTGAAATCATTTGAGCAAAGGAACTCTCAACCACTAAATCGTTGGATAACTTTAATTAATTTTCCTTCTCTTTCTACTACAATCCCTACATGCAAATGATTCTGGGCCAAATAGAATTAAGGTTCTTAAGATTCAATTCAATTCAATTACTTTATTTGGCGTACAAGTAAGAAACAAATCTTTTGAAACAAAAATTCGCCTTTTCCCAAAAACAAATCGTATGTTAAGATAAAAAAATAAGTGCTGCCTAGATTCTTGCATAATTCAATAAGAACTTCAGTAATTCGTCGTTCTTTTTTTTTAATTCTGATTTCTTTACTTCGAAGTTTAGTATAGGGCTTAGGTATCACAAACGATCGGCTTACACCTGTCTTAGTAAAGTACTGAATATTTGCGACTTTTTCTGGTATCACGCATTAGGACCAAGCTGGTGTGCTTGTCTACAGTTTTTTTTGATCGTGTGTAATAACCGATGTATTCTCTATTAACGATTTGTGTATAAAAGCCATCCAATTGTTGACTTACAAGACATCCTGGAGGATGATTTTTTTACGTCTTCAAGTATGTACCGCTTCTGCGATGGAATTTCTCTAGATAAGTTTCTCCTTAGCCTTTGCAGTAGGAGGATGTAGTTATTATTATTATAATTATTATAAATCGTTACAATTAAAAAACAGGCACAAATTGCAAAGGTTTCCGCTTGGGATGTAGTTAGTTTGTAAAGAATCCTGAATGTTAAGACTTCAATGTTTGTTGATTCCATTTTTTTCTAAATTCTCAGCTTATTGCTTTCCTGCATTCTAAAAGTTCTGTGCTACTAAATTTTGATATTATTAGGTGTACAACTTTGCTTCCGTCCGTTTTGCAATAGATTGCTGTAGCGGTAAGTGGTAGTCAAAACAAATAAATCGTAGATGTCATACAATAAGCTTATGTATTTGTAAACATAGCGCCATCGAAATATTAGTCGATTTGTGGCTTCATCATAAAGTTATTCTCGATTAAATATGTCAGCTTACGAGCTAAATTCTCGTAATTTTGTGGATGTTTTAATTTTGTTCTTTAATATGAAGAAATCTGCGGCTGAGGTTCATGGAGTGCTCTGAAATACCTATGGTGAGGCCACTTTTAGTGAAAGA
Organism: Syritta pipiens; assembly: GCA_905187475.1. NCBI lineage: Eukaryota > Metazoa > Arthropoda > Insecta > Diptera > Syrphidae > Syritta > Syritta pipiens. The sequence continues at coordinate 90,438,750 of LR994571.1, forward strand.
ACGTGCTGAGAGTGGTTCAAGTTTCAAGAATGGTGATTTTGATGTCGAAGGTCGGCATGGAAGAGAGAAAGTTTTCGAAGATAAAAAATTGAATGCATTACTTGATCAAAACTCGCGTTTGACAGCGCAATCGAATCAAACGAAAAACCAATCATTTATGTATAACCAGTTTATTAAAATAAAACCTCGAGTTGTGGAAAAAAAACGGCGGAAGCAAAGTTGTGCACTTAATATTATTTTTTTTAATAGATTTCACTGCTCTTATTTTCCTAGTTGCGTTCCAGATCTACACAAACAGTGAACTCTCGATAATTCGAATTTCATCGGACCCGGGAAAAAGCATAGGTTTTCAAACTACGGAGGCTTTAGAATAAAATATTTTTGGCGAAAATATTTTCTACGAAAATTGTTGAGGAAAAATAAATAAACTTGAATTCGAATTATAGAGGGCGTTTTTTCGAATTAGAGAGGTTTTCATGTTATTTTTCAGAATAGTAAATTTGAAGTAATGAAAGGGTCAAATTGTTTAGGCTTTTTTTGATTTACAAATGATTCTATTTACGGAAGTTTTCGAATTATAGAGGTTATAATTATCGAGAGCTAGGTGTATTTAAAATGCTGTTGGATCTGACACATGAATTTCTGTAAAAGCTTCCAAAATTGTCAAAAAAAATTGAAACAAAAAAACTTTTTGGCTGGACCTAAATATGTAGGAGAAGATCGAATCACTTACAGTCAGAGGCACCTTAATAAAAAGACCAAAAACTCAAAACTAGAATTGAGACTGCAATCTTTTTGTATCTAAAATTACTTCTAAATATCCTAGCGTTGATTCTACTTACTGTTTAAGTCGTTTCGAAAAAAATTTTATGCCATTCATGCACTAAAATCAACGTAAACGGGCCTGCCTATTAAAATATTCCCACAAATTACCAGTCCAATTAAAGCCTGGTAGGAGTAAATGATCATTCGTTCCTTAATTTTTTTCTACTGTGTTGAATAAAACCTTTTCAAAACTGAAAAAAGTTCTAAAATCGGAGCACCGGAACCTCTATTATGAGTCTTTGAAAGCTCGAAACATGGGTGCACACTTTTTTTTGCCTCTGACTGTATTTTAGTAGGAAAACCTTTTTTTCTTGGAAAACTTAACTAGTAAAAGTACTCACAAGCGATAGTTCATTTTTTATTGACTTTTGTAGAATTTGATCTTGTAAGCATAGTGTCTGAACGAAAGACTTAAATAATTTTTAGTTCAGAGGGAGCCAACATGAGGCCTTGTGGAACTTCAAACATCCTGCAAAATGTTCATCAAATATGTTGTTGGTGCTTGTTTCCGAAGAAACTTCATATTATTAAATGAAGTGAACGTAAACCTTGAATTGCCATATTTACCATTAATACCTCATAATAAGAAAGAAACTAGTGCCATATTTTGAAAAACCCTCTCTATGCCATTCATATATTCATCAATCAGACAAATCGAACACCGCCTTCAACAGCTCGTAATTAAATTTGTAGCATATCATCACTCGTATCAACCTTCAGTATATCAATCAGATGCTTGAAACTTATTTTGTTTAAAGCTAGTCTTCGTTCGCTTTCGTTTTCCTTCAATTGGTTATTTCACATTTTTTGTAGCGACTTATCAGAGCACGCCCCAGAATCTCGAACAAGAAACAATTCCTCTGGTGAATTTCTTCAACCCCCGATATGCCCCACTGTGCTCGCCCCCATAAGCACATGAGTAGTTTTTATTAACCGCTAAGCGGACGATCAATTCCACCCCTCTCTCGCCCTGCCATTAGAGTGGATTTATTTTTGAGGCAACATAAATCTCCTCACCGTTATTACCCAACCAAAGTCGAACGTCGCACTCCCCACCCGACGCCATCAAACGGCCGCTAATTTATCGTGGGTCTATTTAAAACTACAACAAGTTGCAAAAACACTCTCAGCGAGGGGAGGAGGGCACCCCAAAGCCATCGCAGCACCGTATCCTTGAAGAGAGTCACTACCGACACGGGGTTGAGGGTTAAGGTCGCCTCCCCCCGGCTTTGCGTGTTGTGTTGTCGGCAACGGCAACGGCATCGGCATTCCGTCTTCCAAGGACGCACATTCACTCAAGGGGAAAAAAAAGGAATTCCCTCCCCGCGTGATGGGAATAGAAAAAAATTCCTTTCAATCGATTGACTGTGGCATGTGCTTGTGTTTGTGTGCTGACCCACCCCAAGCGGAGAGTCGATAACGTCATCGATTTATCGCCGATTTATCATCATCATCATCATCGGCAGCAGGTGGGGGACAGGATGCTTATCTAACACGTACACACGCGTGTCTTTGACCTGTGACTCGGCTCAGATGCGCGTCAGATGTGCCGAGCTGTCAGTGCTTCAATCAAATCCGTCACGGGGCGGGGGTTGTTATTATTTTCGGAAAAAAATATTTCCTTTTCCTTTTCTCTGACGGATTCTTTTTTTGTTTCTGTTGTTACGTGGGCCGTGGGTTGAAGAGTGGGGAGCTGTGGGCTACTTTTCAGGAGGTCCTTTGAGGATTTTCAAACGAGAAGCGGTACTCGATTATTTGCTGCCTTGTGTCTGTTTTGGAGGAGATTCTTTTGCGATTCGTTTGGGAAATTTGTTGCCGGCGCCCACTGACGGAGCACGGTCCCAGATTCAATTTGGCTCGTGGGAGGACTTCGTTTCACTTTCCTTTGTCCTTTTTTGTCGGTTGCTGAGGAGGGGGATCGGAGTGTATTAATAGTTTATTATTAGTTGCTCGACATGTGATACGAGTGCGTATTGCTGAATATTCTATTGCGCCAGGGGAGGGGGAGCGTAACAGAATTCTGACACGCAATCGAGATTTGGATTAATCACGTAACCGTGGATGAATGACGTATCCACCGGTGGTTGGGATCTACTTGAGATTCTTTTTTTTGTGGACGTAGGCAAAGTTGGAGTGCGTAGACGTTGCGTGGTGTTGAATTGACGGGAGGAGGATGTTTTTGTTTTGATGAGACCTCCCGGAGTGGGTAGTGATTTGTATGCGAGGGTCTTTCCTCATGACGTTTTGCACTCAAAGGGAAGTCTGGGCTTCTCCTTGAGGTGTTTTTGATTCGAATGAATGGGGGAAGTTTGAAAGGATCTTGAGTGGGCTGCATGCGAATCAATTAAATTGCTCGTCTTCCCAAGTGATGGCGAAGACTCTTCGGTGTGGGGTCGCCCACCTATTTGAGGTAATGGAGTTTCAAGTCCTCACAGAAATCACAGCCGATTTGGGTAAATTATTGAATATGAGAGAAATCACGAGGGGAAATAGCAGCCGCGCCTTTTAATTTCAAAAAACACATTTTGCCGAAATTGTGAAAAAAAGTTTTTCACAAAATGGTTTCGATGCAAAGCACGATGAAGATGAGGAATTCCTTTCATTGCTTCATTTCGTTTGTTAGCTTCTGAATTTTATGAAATTGAGGAAACTAAGTAGCTTGTGGATTCGTCTTAAGGCTTGAATGTGACGTCAGATTGAGAGCCGTTTAGGGTGCAACTCAAATTCACTTCGCTTGAAAAGGAAAACTCGCGACGGGGAACTGGGATCTTACAACGGAATGAGCAAAGACATTTATTCGGCTTTCGGCAAAGATTTTGCGTGAAATCTCAATTTATGGAAAATTTAAAGTAAATTCAACCGGATACTTTGTGTGAGTTTGTGGGGTAAGCGTTTCGTAAATATTTTGTAAAACTTAAAATAATTCTTTCCACAAATATTGCCATGAGATGGATGAAAGACAGATTTGCCAAACAAAAAGGAATTAAAGGTAATTTCTTAACATTTCGGTCAAAAGGAATAAATGAAACCGTTATAGAATCACTTCGATATCTGTCTGTCTGTTTTCTTGTGAGATTTTACAAAATAAAGTTCCACTCACATCTTTTCCTTTTAAAAATGAAAATCCTTATATTTGTTTCACGCTCTCTGAACTTTGATGTCCCATTTGTCTATCTATTAAGCCCCGAACCACAATATCTCTGAGTAATGAAAAGGCTCTTGAGTATACGCCTGATAGAGTCCCCTTATGATTGATCTAGTACAAATCTTAGGAAAACTTTACACATTATGATTATTCTTTTACAAAAACTTTGACGTGGCATTTTTATTTTATGCAAAGTTCAATCAAACAATTCAGTTGCATCACTAAATTGCTCGATTTTCATGTCTCAGGCCGACCTTTCTTTGGAACAAAGCCTCAAAGACTGAAAAAAGGCCCTGTTTGAAAATTTAATGAAGCCATGAATGTGACTTATGGAAGTAAAATACTCAAACTTTGTAGAAACACATTGGTGGCATTAAGACAGACCTTACTTCATGGTCAGAGAATCACAAAATTAAAGTTAAAATCAAAAAAACTCCACCGAAATTTGAGGAAACTCTTTTTTTTAACAAAGCATTAAAAAAGGAAGTCATCAATTCCTCTAAAAATATTGGGAGTACAACTTGAAAGATGCGTATTTTTTTGTTAAAAAAGCCTTTTATTTGAATATGAAAATGAAAATACATGTCATTCAAAGTATTGCCCATCGCTAGCCACAACTTTTTCCCATCTTTCTGGCAATTTGTGGATTCCGTCCCAAAAGAACTGCGCCGGCTTGGAGGCCAAGAATGAATCGAGCCAATTTTTGATACCGTCAACTGAAGTGGAGCGTATTCCAGCCAGGGCATTCTGCATGGACCTGAACAAATGGTAGTCGGAAGGGGCCAGGTCTGGGCTATACGGCGGGTGGGGTAGCGATTCCCATCCAACATTTTCCACGTATTTTTTAACTCGTTGAGTGCGATGTGGCCGAACATTGTCATCATGGAAAATTATCGATTCGTGTCTAGTCGCATATTCTGGCCGTTTCTGGCCAATTTTCTTGCTTTTGGATCATTCCCAATGCTTTGAAACGTTTGGAAATTGCTTGCTGGGTAACTCCCAATGATTTCGCAAGCTCCTCTTGAGGTTGACATGAATCTTCTTCCAGTAATGCCTCCAATTCTGCATCTTCAAACTTTTTCACTTGGTCAGGACGTTCCTTGTCTTCAACGTCAAAATCACCACTTTTAAAGCGTGCAAACCATTCCTGACACATTCTGACACTTACAGAATAGTCAGGGTAAGCTTCAATGAGTAAACGTTGCGCATCTGTTGCACTTTTCTTCAAATGAAAAACTTCCCGCAAATGTTGTCTTGAAGGCACAAAATTCAACATTTTAAACGCAAAACAAAACTTGTGTAAATTAACTTGTGTATACTTTGACAGATGGAATTAACTAGATTTTTCGACGCTCTTTAACATACAAAAGATGTCCCTGTCAAAAAAATAGCGCGTGTGAATATATATGAAGTTAGTAACAATGCGCGTCTTTCAAGTTGTACTCCCAATAACACTGATTGCAAGTGTTGCTGCCAGAAGTCTTTATAAATGTAGCTGACGAAAGTGTTCCTTATTCATTTTTTTTTGTAATTCTTTATCATTTATGTTTGTTCCAAAAAATTTAAGTAACTTCCTTTTCACAATTAAATTAGATTGGAATTGTAAGTCTTTTAACTGAAATCTCTAAATGCAACCTCCTGTAGATAAGCACTTTGCTTTGCAGGAAAACTAATATCGTCTGCAAAATAAAAACAATAAACAAGTTCTAAGCAGCATTTGCGGGATGACGTTGAAATTGCTTCTTTTCTATTATTTTTTCTATTAATATTATTATAATACGTTACCTTATAATTAAAATTACTATGCTAAAATTTTGTGACACAAATTGCAAAGGTTTCGGCTTAGCTTCCTTTCCAAGTTTTTAATACTTTAGCACACTTCATAAAATGCACGTCTCTGTTTGCGTTTGATTAAAAAAAAACGCAGCAAGTCCCCACGTCCAATCGCATTCAACAATCACCTCCTAGCAGCTCTCGGCTCTCAGTCGAACGAAAGACAGTGCTCCACTTCATGAGGCCACTTTAATTCCATGCTTAGGGAGGACGCAACTGGCTGCTCCTCTTTCCAGTGGAACCAGCTCGACGCAAAGAGGAACCACATCCCTCTGAACTGGTCTCGGTCTCCCCCGCCACACTCGCTTGCGATTCGGTTCGAAAGCAGTCGCAGCAATGTCAAGAGCGGGAAATATGGCATACTTTCGATCGAAGATGGCTTTAACTTTGCAATCAAATGTACAGCTGCGGTCAAAATAATAGCAGTGCATAGCAGTAATAGTGTGAGAGAATATTTTTTTCTTGGAGACTTTGGGAATGTTCTTCTACTTTAGAACAATAACTGAAAGGAGTAAAAGATTTTTCAATTATTCCAATCATTAGCATGATCTTACTGAAGCTTCAAGAAGGTATCCTTCTGAAAGCAGCACTGCTATTATTTTGACCGCAACTGTATGCCACTTAAGGCTGCTTGAATGAAAGAAAAGAAAAAAAAAAAAATAATTCCTCGAGTGTTCGAAGCAGAAAGGAGGAACGTTTAGGCTTTCGATCTGGCAAACACACTTTTTTCCTGCCTTCAATTCATCAAAATGAGAATAAGAAACACTCCCTCGAATTCTTCTACCCCAAAATGCCTTCCCTGTCCTTCCCTCTAACTAATCCTTTGCCGCAGGTCCTCTTACGCTGTGATTTCCGTTCTCCTTTTCATACTCACTTCCGCCAAAGTAAAACACCCTTACTACCATTAAAAAAAAACTCTCCACGGGAGCCTGCCTACACAGCCTTCTGTTAGGTGACTTCACATGACCGCACAAGTGCAACGCCTCCACACAGAACTTTCTCCCACCCACTGCTTTCACTCTCAGAACAAAAACTCTTGTTTCCTGTTCACCCCGAAATCGAAATCGATGGCTCGCTTATTATTTTCAAAAATAAATGAAAACCAATGAATCACTCGCAACCGCAACAACCCGAAAAGAACGTAAACGGAAAACCATCCCCTCGTCCGCCAAATCTACCCCCCATTGCACATTCATACGTGTAACCACACGCGTTCCTCGTCATCCGCTCACGTAAAAGCGAAAATTTAACTCCGACGACAGACGACAATTACTGCAACACACACTCCGACAAAACGGAATTCTCTCGACAGTCCCACGCGTTCTTTTACTCACGATTGATTACCCGATTGTGCGCCTCCCTGGCTGCAAGTGCGCCCAACTCCCCCACACACATTTAATTACATCAAAAGCCCAGCGACTTGGCCACCCAACAACCCCCCACCTGCATGTCGGTGGAACTCCAAGAGAAGAAGAAGAAGAGTGGAAACCCAGAATTTGAACGTTCTTCCGGAACGCAAAGAAAAAAAAAAAATCACCCACCAAAAAATGCACACACAATTCCCGAGCCCACACCCACAAGACATTCACTCCACAAAATCGATGCTCTCCCTCGATACGGGCAGACGGGGGTGGGAACGACCGCCGCACACGAACAACACAAACTGCCGCGCCATCGTGTGTTTCTCACCTGTAGGCTAACACGCGGCGCTTAACCCACCGAGCGATTATGGGGGCCCCAAAATGTGCATCTCAAAGCCTGGCCTGCGCTCTCACCCCAATTCATCGCGGCGAACTGCAATGCACTCCCAGCCGGAGAGAGAGAGAGAGAGAGAGAGGGAGAGCGAAGCACACAAGAAAAGGTGCCGCCATCGTCTCCGCCGTTGCACCGTTAGAGACAACGGGTGACGGCGAAGCGGCAAAGCACCGCAAAAACAACAAGAAACAAATCGCACGACAAAGCCAGAAGAATATAAGGAGCGGCCCCGTGTGCCGCCGTGGGGAGGTCAAGTCGCTCAATTGTTTCAAAAACAAAAACAAAAAAAAAAAAACCCAACAACACGAACACCGTTCAGAGGAGGAAAAGCATTGTGGGAAAAACAATCGAAAGGAAGAGTCAATTCTAGCCCACCGAACGAACGAACCACCACACTCACTCACACAGACGCCTTTTACCGGTTTTTTCTGTCACTCGGCTTCGAAGCGAAAAGAAGCTTTTCTATGACGCAAACGACGAGCGGGTTTTTGGATGTTTCTTTTTTTATTTCCCCTCGTGGCTTATGGCATAATAATAGCAACAGCCGCCAACACGTACACAGTTTCGATGTGTGTATTTGTGTGAAGCGGAATTGGCCCACAATCTCGTGCGCCGACTCCCCAACCGAAGACGTCATCGATTTCTGCACCACCGCGCGCCCACCAAGCCAGAATGACGTAACCGTTTAAACGAATCCACCAACCAATACAACGACACAAAAGAGGGGTTGCGCTATAAACAGCATGCAGCCCCCAAAAAGAAATGAAAATCAACATCATCGCCGTCATCATTCCCGTACCGTGTGTGTCATAGGTCTCTGTATTTGTCGACTGTGTCTGTGTGGCCCATGTGTGTTAACGGGTCTACGCTGTGTATCGCAAAACACAATATAGTCGCGTGAAACTGTAAAGATAAGTTCAGTCGCGTCACAGACGCCGCATTGTTAACGAATCAGAAAATTCAGAAAAAGAAAATCACTCTCACGTTCGCTCATCACAAAAAAAAAGGAATAAAGTTTACAACAAAATTTGAGAAAAAAAAAAAATTCAAAATTCAATCAAAGTCGAAAATCCAAGTGAAGAAAAAAAATCTCATTCAGTGAAAATTCGCTTCTCTCCGCGAGTCTGTGTCAAGTGCTACAGTTATTTTTTTTTTCCTTGTGTCAAGTGTGTGACACCGTGACGTATACGTAACAAAAAAAAGAAGAAGAAAGTAAATAAAATTCTGTGTGTGTTTCCTTCCGCGTGGCATCCGGTGTCTCTTGCATCCTTTTAATGGCCAATACCGTGTCCTATCGTCTGTCTAATCCTTCAATCGTTCGTTCAAAAAGAAAGGACTCTACGAGGAAGTAAAGAAAAAAAAGAAAAACGAGGACAAGTCTAATCATTTTTTGTGTGTCCAGTGTCAGTGCTCGAAGACCTAGTGTGTGTCTTCCGTGTCTCTCCTGTGTAACAAAAAAAAAAAAAAAAAGGATATCCCAAGGAAGAAAAAAAAAACACTTTCAAAGTGAAATTCACAGTCGTGCTGGAGGATCAAACAAACCCGCACCAGAGGGTTTCAGAACCTTCCACAGGTGTTTATTAGGTGTTTTTTATATATCTACATATTTCTTTTACTCAAGAACTTTTTTTTTTTTGTTTTGTGCCTTGTGTGAAAGCAACAGAGAAATGTTGCCGACTTTTTGAGTTGAGTTTTGTGTTTTCAAAAGAAATGGATCACTTTCGTTTAGTCCTTGCACTCATTATGTAACGTTTTTATCCTTTCTTTTTTGTTTCGTTTCATTATCGTTCTTTCTCCCACTCTGCCTGTCTCTACTTTCTCCGTTTGTGTGTGTGTGTGTATATTTTTGTAATTTGAAAGGATCAAATTTAATTGTGAAAATTGTTTTTGTTAAACTTCATTTGGTTTTGTGCGAAATGCGAAATCGTCTTGCCTCGTTGATTATTGTTAAGCAAGAACCTCAGTCAAGTGATGAACTAAGTGCTACGACCACACTCTCGATTGGTGAACAAAATGAGTTTCATGAGGATAACAACAACAATAGCAGTCTAAACACAACAGTCAGTTGTAGTTTCTTAAACGAAACTTTATCCTGTGCCACTGCTGATGAGGTTGAAGAACATTTTGTTAAGAATTTTGGTGGACTTATCTACGATAACCGTTATGAACAAACCACACAACAATTTATGCCATCAGTGGAATACAAATCAAATAACAATAACGGTATAAATGTATGTGGTAACTTTATAAATAGTTACAGCAGTGGAATCGAAATCAATCAGAGCCACAGCCGGTTATTTAAGTGCGAGAATAACAACGACAACGACAACGACAACGACGACAACGGCAACAACGACAACAACGACAACGATCATGATGAGGTTGTTGTTGAAGATGTTGTTGATGATAATAATCGCGAGGATGATGATGTTGTCGATGATGATGGTGATGAGTTAAATCAACAGGACATTAAGTGTATGTATTTGAATGAAACACAAAAAAAAAAAAGAAGGAAGTGGTGATTTATTTTTGGGTACTTTGGTGTGTGGGCTTTTAACACTGGTGGAGGGATAAATTTAGTTAATTGTTGGAGTATTTTTTTCCGTTTTCAGTTCACTCCACAGATGTGTGGGTGTGTGTGGGGAGGTCCTTTAGGTTCGAGTTAAACTATGAATTTTTATTTTTAGCATGAGTTTATTCATGGATGATTCATGAGGGTGGGAGGGTGGATGTGGATTAAGGTTTCCATTGGTGATGGCTGATTTGAGGGAAAAATGCATGCGGCTGAGGGGTTGATGGGCGCTTTACCTCTCTTGTTTGCGGGGTGGTTGCGACGGCCATATTTGGAATTCCGTTGATGGTTAATCGGTTTTTTTTTCCTCTTCTGATTCATTGAGGAGATGGTTCGATGGAAGAATTTATTAGCAGGTTTTTATTTGAATTGAAAAACGAAAAAAAAAAATTAAGACAAAAAAATTCTAGGAAATTCAATCGAATGCCAGATGTGCTAATCAATTTGGTAAATGTGGAACGCAGCCGATTTAAAGTGTTGCTGAGGGTTTAAGCGAATTTGTGATGGAGTCGAATTTTTAAAGTTAATTTTTTTAATTCTGAGACGATTTTTGATGTGCATGTGGAATTGGAGGTTCTATTTTGAGAGTTGACTTGAGTAGGCAACGTCCTTTAAGTCCTTTTGAAATTTTAATAGAAATGACGAAGATCTTTTCTTATCTGAGACTTGGTTAGTACAGTGAAATTTCTCTTTACGGACACCCATCGATTAGGGACATCTCTCTTAATGGACAATTTCTCTGGGTCCCGGCATGTGTTTGGCGGTGTAAAATCCCGCCAGCCAAATTCGTTGCCCACATTCATCTTATTGTGGGAATCAAAAAGATGGTTGGCAGCACAATGGGCTTAGTTTTGGCCTAAGTGTACCAAAATTTCAAAATGTGTTCAATAAAAGTAAAAAACAGTGGTTAATGAAAGTATATAGTGAACAGTTTGACGTCTTCACAACGGACCCGAAAAAATTTCATGGTCCCAAGAGAAGTTTCTGAAGTTTTTAGTTGTAGCTTGTTTTTACTGAACTATTTGATGATGCGCAGTGACTTGCTTTTCAAGAAATCAGTCCTTGGAGAGTCTGTATCTGAGCTAACGCTGATTTCCAACGTTGCAGGTCTCGGGCATACTGCAGTTCGGAAGACCAAGTTGTCTTGAGTCCACAATCATTTTATCTCTGTACCGAATGTTAGGTTTCCCTCTTTTCCTTGAACCAGAAAGTTTATATTCAAAGACTGTTCACTACAGTCAAGGCTTGGTAAAAAAAAAACGTCAAAAAGAAAATATTCCAAGTAAAAGTAGAAGTCATTATTATTATTAAACTTTATTGAAATATAATTAAATTATAAAAAACAATAAAAGAGATTAAGTTCTACCTACCAACGGTTTCAGCAAAAAAGTAGAAGTTATTTTGAATGAGTTTATGAAAGCAGCATAGCACCAGCTCTGTAAAACAATTATAAACGCAATGCTTTGCAAGACTGCAGCAGTATTACTTTTGTGAACTCACCCTATTTTTGTGTGTCTCCGAAAATCAAACATGGGGATCTCATTCTTACTCACTTCTGCATTCATTTAAAGACAATTCTTTCTACCTTTGACTACAAGAAATTACTTTCCAGTCTTATTTTCTACGAAAAGTGATAGGCAAACTGTTTTAAGGACTTTGCTAAGCTTTGTGGGTTATTTCAAACGATTTTTTGGACAATTTTGTTTGAAATTTTGTTGACGTCTTTGACTTGGAATCAATTATTATGATCTCTTCTAAGCTTCTTTCATAAACGTGTTTGTAAAAAAGTTCCTTGGGATTTAAAAAATTTCGACTTCGCGTTTCTCACTAAGTACTTTTCTTCAACATGTTCCATAGACCTCACAGTATTTAAATTTGCTAAGAAAGTGGTCCAACCAGAAAAAATTTTACTGCTCACAGTTTGAAGTAAAATAAGAACTAGTGTTTCTGACAATATCGTGCCCTAACCGCCGAATTATCGTAAGCGACAAAATGAACATTTTACAGGAGAGGCTTTTCTTGTTTTTTGTTTGAGCTAAACAAATTTAGATGTCACTTATGATAAATTTTCTTTTCTCTGTTGCTTATAACTGGAATGTCTTATTAAAAAAACAAATAATGCAGAAAGATCCGCAATCGAATTAACTATCGAACTTCATCATTAGCTCATTTTTGCTTAAAATGCTGTTTACGATAATTTGGCGGTTAGGGCATGATATAATCTGTCAAATTTGTGAATTAACATACGTCAGATGTAAGGGGTTTGACGAAAGAACCAATTGAAGGATTTTTCAGCTTTGATGTCACCCCTAGGGCAGCCTTATGTCTCTGTCGAGACTTGGAGTCGCTTCATGATTGTAGCCAATTTCTTTTTACTCTACACTACCCAGTGTAGCAGATCTGATACAACTCAATTATTACTCCTTTCATAAACTATGGATCACAATTTTAGTCTGTTAAACTTTGTAGATGATCTGCTTCATATATTTTGAAGGGAATAATCATGCCAAATTACGTAGACTAATGTTTTTTTTATTATTCTGGTATTTGCAGCCATAAATTATATGAGAAAATATTTCTTTTAGTAAAAAAAAGTTGCGCAGTGTAGGGTTGTCTTTGAGTTCAGTGAGTCTTAAGCTTGGTCCTCGAAATCCATTCAATTTAAGGCTCGTGGCATGTGTGTGACTCTCGTCTGTCCTTAGTTATAAAGTGTGCTTCATCGTGAGGTTCGATTCATAATGTAAAATAAAACAAATAAATTTTAAAGTTTACTATCCGTTAAGAGAACAATTCACAGCATTTACTTTTTGACATCATTTAAATGTTCCCCATGACTGTATTTGGTAGGTGGTCCATTCGAAAGGTCCAATTTTGGGCAACTTTTTCGCAGCATAGCGACCGGTATCCCGTAGATAACATGAGTAAAGTTCCAAGGTGTCAATCGTAGGTGGCTCATTACTGAAGATTTAAGATTTTACATGCCTCCTAGCGCCGGTTGTGTGCTATCATTCTGGTTACATGAAGCCTCATCAACTTGATGGCTGCATTAACTGAATCTTTTAAGTATTAACTGAATCTTTTATTTAGACCTCGGATTGTAATGTTTTTCTAATTGCGTGCCCTTTACTCTGGAAATAGGTGGAAATGCTTTGTGTAAGTTCTAGTTTTTCTAAGCTAGGCTCTAAAAATTTTTACCAGGCGTTGCTGAACCTAAAAAAATCTATTGTAGAATGGTGGGCCATATAATTCCAGCCTAGCTCTTTGCTTTCTTTGCTTTCTTAAGTCAATTCTAATACCGGGTCTTTGGACCGACTTTTCGTTTGCTTTTTCGCCAAAATCTGCATTCAAATGTCCAACTCTTGGGCCGAGTCTGCAGTCCGAAGTTGGTTTTTTCTTCAAAATTTTTTCTTCAATTTGCTGAACTTAAATTTGCTGAATTTCGAAAAATCGCATTTTTATTCTAAAATGGTGGGCCACTTAATTCCAGCCTAGCTCTTTGCTTCCTTCGTCGCAGTTGAGTCCAACGATTTGATTGGACCAATTTGGTTTGATGGAACTAATTCGGTTTAAGACTAATTTGGTGTGTTTGGATATGTAGACCCCAGGACATTTGCCGATGTCACCCGTGTCTTTTTTTCCGAGTCTAGTAAGGGCTTTTGACAGCCGAGCAACTTAGTTTTATTGAAAGGCGACGCTCTGGTAGATTTAAGACCTGTTGGCTGCTTCCGGTGTCAAATACTTTTTTGCAACCAAATCCACAGCTACTCTTTTTGACGTAAAATGATTTCTTATTTTTATTTATTCATTTCTATTATTATTTTTATTATTATAATTAATTAACCTAAAACTTAAATTATAATGTTAACATAGAAATTAAAGAACACAAGTTGCAAGACTTTCGGCTCAAAAAATGATTTCTAGACCGATTCAAAGCCTCAAATTTTAATCGATTCATTAATTTGCACGTGTAGCATGTTTTTTCCTGGTTTCTAAAGAGCTTTTTCACGTGAACTATTAAAGAATAGCAGAAACCTTTCATGACCACCCTCAACATGTCCCGGGTCAAGTCACGTCACAGCCTCCCACAAAGATCTGCAAAAGCCCACTCGTCTTGGAACAAAAATCAACACCGTTCGGCAAGTTCCCTGCCAATGACAATGCCCTTTCCCACGCAGTATCACATCGGCTGACTGCCAAATTTCCAAAGAAACTCAGAACACAATTACTGCCGTCCCCGCCTTGTCTGCCACTGAATGAAACCTCCCAAGGATAATTTCCGTAAATCAATTCTCCTCCACTCAATTAGGCACTCCCGCCCTCTCCCGAGACTCGCAAAAGGAAAAAGAAACAAACAAAGTTCCCCCAACTCCGTCTACGTGTCGTGTCCTGTTCATAACTCATATTTCTCCCTCATTCCAAAAAAAGGAACCGAAAAAACAAAAAAAAATAATAAACCTGCTGAAAATAATTAAAACAAACGTGCAACTCACACAAATACACACACCCACAGCGTCCGAAAAAAAAGAAAAAAAAAAAAAACGAACCACAACCGCCGCAACAAAACACGAGAAGTCGTGTTTGACGTAAGAGAAGAGAAGACCTCATGGCTGGCGGGCGGTCGGTCGGTCGGGTCGGGTGGACGGGGATTTATGAGAAATTAGGATACACACAATAAACTGGGCCAAAGCGGGTGCCCGAACGCGAAGAACGCCAAGTGAAAAGAGAAGAAGAAACAAAACAAATCCAACCCCGACCGATAGTCATATGAACTTGAACGTAATAACTCGGGCAAAGTGTCTGGCGGCGGGTGCCAAAGATGACGAAAGCCGCCGAGGAGCGGGGCGTCGTGCTGCATCCGCAGCACCGACAGAGACGCTCTTTCGTTTCTATCGCGATGCATCTGTCATATTTGCAGCTGCACGACGGTTGTGGCAGAAAAACGACGACGTCAGAATGCAGAATCCAAAAATAATCATAATCGTTGTGGATTTCTGTTTTTTTGCTTTGCCTTTGTTTGTGGTGGCTACTCGACGCTGGTTGAGTGTGTCACTAGTGGCGGCGGCGTCTTCGGCTTCCTGGTTAAATTTACATCTTCGGATTGATTAATAAATTTTCGTATTTTTAGGCACAAACAGAACATCGGAGGTAATTAGGCGATTTGTTTGGCTTTGCGGTCGAGGTGATTATGTAATCGTTGTACCGTTGCAGTGTTGCACCGTTGAAACCGCTAATTCAGCCATCTTGGGTGTGGGTAGGGTTCTTCTGCCCTGGAAGCAGACACCGCGCACCAAGGATGGCGCAATAGACATGCGATTAATCATCGGATGAGATTTTTTTTTTTTTTTATTGATTTTGATTAATTGGCAGTTGTTGTGGTTGGGCCGGGGCATGGGCGCTGTTGCGGTGGTAATTGGAAGCTGATGGGTTGGGATTTTGAGCCGCACGTACTACAACGTCGTGTTCTTGGGTGTAATTTGAGTGAGACTTGTTTTGTTTTGTGTTTTGTTGTGTGATGTGACATTGGAAGTGACATCGATTCGGTGCTGGTGCTGTGAGTCACATGCAAGTGGGCAGATCCTTTTTTTGGGTGTGAAGTGTGGTGACAGAATCGGAGCTAAGCCAAGATTTTTTTTTTTTTTTGCATACAGATTTCTTAACGTGTGGATGAGCTGCAGAGGAATAAGTTGAGAAAGACGCTTCTTTTTGGGAAGAATCTTCAGTTTGAGGTCTAAGCGTCGATTTTCTTAGAAAATCTTAGAAACGACTTGGTTTTGGAGTCTTCAAAACGAATTTTTAAAGTGTCAATGTCCTTTCTTAAGTCAATTCGAGTTCGGGTCTTTGAACGAACTCTTCGTTTGCCTTTTAACCAAAATCTATATTCAGATGTCCAAATCTTAGGCCGCGTTTGCAGTCCAAAGTTGTTTTTTTCTTCAAAATGTTCGTTCGGTGATCAATTTTGTAATTTTGCGTTAATTAGGGTTTCAGTTCAAAGGAATAACGAAGCCCTTATAGAATCACTTTTTTATTTTTTTTTTATAATTGGTGCGTGCTAAAGGGGTTGAGGCTACCCTTCTGTGTTCGTCTGTCTGTCTGCCCTTGTTTTAAACTTGGTTACTCCAAAGTGCTCCAGAAATGTTGCCTCTGCCCGGTGCCTGTGGATGCCTACTAACCCGAAGCTCTCTTAAGCTTTGCTGATGTTTGAACAGCATAGATGGCGCATGTCTTCATGTAGAAATGGCTACAAAATTTGGAGTTTTTGCAGATTACACTAGAAAGCCTCATTCTTAAACACCAAAACCTGAGTTCTTTTAAGTCACTGCCACGTAAGCAACCTACTCGACACTTTTCGTTGCAAACCTTTTGCATAAGTGGACTTGAACCTAAGCCTGGCAGCACTCCGTCTGCGTCAATTTCCTGTGGGAATCTTTCTTTACATGAATTTCTACAGACAGAGGTCCTAGGTCTCCAAGGACCTCCGTCCTTCAAGTTCCATTGCTTAAATGTAGTTTTACTTTGTTCAAGTACTGCCAAATACACAGAAGGTCCCCTCCACATGTGTCACAAATTATAACGCGCACAACACATTGAAGGCGCGAAAAAGCTAGGTTCTAGGCTCTAAACGGGCCACCCAATGTAATGTAAAATGACTTTCGGACGACTTTTCTGTTTTATTAAAAAATGTATGAAACGCTGCTTACGAATTTCTTTACCTTCAAAAGTAAGTTCATCGAAATTCGGACATGATCTGCAGACTTCAACAAATTCCCACTAATTCAAAACTAAACCAGCCCTTTAATTTCCCGGAAAATCCACTTGAAAACAACAAACAAATAGACATAAAACTTTTTAATTGGAACCCTTCCCCCGTCGCGTTTTTGGACGACACCAATTAAATACCTCAACGCCGGTGCTTGTTTATCCGAATTGGCACGAGACTATTACGAGTTTTATTTTTAGCCACCGTGCCGCAAGAGGAATCAACAAATACCTTCGTCCCCCGCGCTCGCCCTCTAAATTGCACACCAATCGCCATCGCCATCATTTAAAAATACCGCCCCATCCTCTGTCGGACGGTCCCCTCGGAGAGGAATCATCCTCACCCAGTACCGACCTTTCAACTCCAACAAAACCGCTCACAGTTTACCAGCAGAAATCCTCGTTATGCGGAATCGATTTTCCGCGAGAAATAATTGCAAGCGCATCGACATCGTCGGCGCATCAGTCCGCGGTGCGTCTAAATTTAACCGCAAACTTGCACCCGAGAATCGCCACAGATCGCTGCATCGATAGCATGCGTCTAAATTTAGACCGCGACGCGGTCATAGATTCATCACAAGAAAATTAAATTTGGTATCACTGGCTATAAGTGGAAGCTCACATGACTGCGCCGAGATGACGATGATGACGGGGGCTCGTGCTCATCGCAAATTAATCAGCCAGGACCATTATTTTGTTTATTTGTTTGTTTATTTATTCGACGACCACCCTGCCATTGACGCCAACACACGAGTGGTGGACCTATGACAACGGTGACGTCGTTGACAGCGGCCCAGCAGCGCAGAGTGGGGTCAGTGATGCCAAAAATACACACAAACACGGGGTGAAAAAAGCGAAAAGGAAATCAACCCCTAAGCGCCTTAATTAAGATAAAAATAAACAGATAACCGCTGACGAACTAACGATAAACAACGAACAACGAACAGCGATGACGCGCCAACGGTAGCGCGGCAGTGAGAGTGAAAACGAAATAAATTCCCCGTTGGCATGGCGTCGCACACACCGAGGCGAAGACAACAGCACCACACTCACTCACCCCTTAGCACAAAAGTGAGGCGAGAGAAAGTCCCACGCACGCCACCCTCCAAAAACGATGACGTCCTTTCACGTGCGACGGCCGTTGATGGAGATGGATTCCTTAACACAGGACCTGTGTGTATCCCCAGGATCGATAACCCCGATGTGACGTCAAAAGCGTAACCAATCGATGTCCGCTGCGGGGGATGAGAGTGCGTGGGCTAACGTGTAAGCGGCCGTGGATCCATTTTTAAATCATAAAAAGGAAAACCTTGTAGCGAGACGCACGTGGAAGGGTCCTTTTCATTCATTCGCTGCTTTGGAATGTTTTCCTTCTTGTTTGCTTTGCGTTGTCGTGTGGAGGAGGGGATGTAATTTGTTTGGCATGTCCCTGTCGTGAAGAATGAAAAAAATGCTGATGGTGGTGGAGAGGGTGTTGCCAGTGTGAGTGAGAAATTTTCGAAATTGAAACAGCATTGAGTACGTGACGGATTGCGAATGGATGCACATTTTTTTTTTTGCCAGTTTCGACCTTGAACTAGGGGAAGGGTTCGACGCAGGTCAGTGGCTTCTCATCAAAATGCTCTCGTTTGACCTTTGGGACTGCTCTTGTTGGTGTGTACGAGTTGAACTTTGAGATGAACGAAAGGAGTTTAGTGGGTCACGTTCTGGTGGGACTGTTAACCTCTCGTGATTGATCCCAAGGGACGATGGTTTTGCCGTATCGGGAAGTGCTGCCAGACTATCGAACTTGAACAAAAAATTATCTAATTCATTTGGTATCAGCGCAATGTTTACAAATTACAGAAGATAATCTTTCACAAAAATTGCTGCAAGTGGGACTCATATAACGATGCAGTTGCCGAGTCATATTTAAGTAGCAGTTTAGCGCTAATGTTGCTGGTGGTTTGAAGGCTCATTGCTTAAAGCAGTTTTTGCTTTTTGTTGACTTTCCAGCAAACTGAGAATGAGACACGTTTACATGCACTTGGACACTAATCAGATTTCTCTTTGCGTTTTTTTTTTTCAATTTTAAGCAAAAATAGAATGATGTCAGGGTCCTATAGTATCGTCTTATAAATGAATCTGGCTGTTTCAAGGCTTAGTTGAGGTCGTTCGGGTTAAGAAGAGCTTCAATCTTATTCCGAACTCGTTGAAATGCAAATGTTGTGTTGTACATGCGCGGAATTATAACGCGTACAACAAAGGGGAGGTGTTCGAAAAAAGCTAGGCTCTGGCTCTCAACGAGCTGTAACGCCGCTCAATATACATATGCATGTTTGTCTCCTTGATTCATTCTCATTCTTCGGATGAACTTCTCACACCCAGAGTTTGGGTGCAGGCTTTTAGCAGCAACTCAGTCAGTTACGAGCTCATGACTTAAAAAGTTTAATTTGATGAAAAACAGCTAAGAACTTGACGATTCCACTTTTTTTGTTTCATTTTAATGCTTTTTCTTTAGGATTCTTCTTTAAGACGCTTAATGGATGCCATAACCACATTTTAACTTCAAAAAATTGGTAAAGTGAAAGCCTGTGGTTTATTTTTCTGGTCAGTCAAAGATTTTATAAAATTCAAACTCGAAGGCACTCATTTTTCTGTGCTGATGTACAGAAAAAGACTTCCTACAATTTTGCTATAATTTTTTTTAAAAGCACAACATCATGGTTGGGTTTCACAAACTGACAAATTAAAGATTTTATAAAATTAAAACACGAAGACACTCATTTTGTTAGAATAGTGTACATAAAAAGACTTCCTACAATCTTGCTATAATTTTTTTAAAAGCACAACATCATCGTTGAGTTCCACAAACTGACAAATTAAAGATTTTATGAAATTCAAACATGAAGACACACATTTTGTTAGATTGGTGTGCAGAGAAAGACTTCCTATAAACTTGCCATAATTTTTTTTAAAACGCACAACATCATGATTCTATAGTTGCGTTCTACAAACTGACAAATTAAAGATTTTATAAAATCAAAACACGAAGACACTCATTTTGCTGTGCCAGTGTGCATAGAAAAACTTTCTATATTATTGCTATAATTTTTTTTAAATCACATAATCGTCGTTGGGCTCCACAAACTGACAAATCAAAGATTTTATGAAATTCAAACACAAAGACATTCATTTTGTTAGGATGGTGTCTATAGGAAGACTTCCTATAAATTTGCCATAATTTTTTTAAAAGCACAACATCATGGTCCTACAGTTGCATTCTACAAACTGACAAACCAAAGATTTTATAAAATTCAAACGTGAAGACACACATTTTGTTGGGCTGATGTGCATGGAAAGGCTTCCAATAACTTTGCTATAATTTTTTTTTTTTAAATAACATAAACATCATAGTTGGGTTATACAAAGTGACTCCTTCAACTCCTGCGCCTGTGTTGATTGTCTTTATGCTTTTTTTTGCGTGTAAATTTTCATTTTCTGGTGTCCCATTTTCTTTTTATTACCAGCCGAAGGTTTATGTTCTTGTTTTTCGCTTTTTGCTACCTACACCATTTTATGTACCTTAAAAAATTGTTAGACTTAGCCAACATTTTGAAGGAAAAGCGGCAAAAAGTTATTGCTTTATTTAGCTTTAACTGCCAGCCTTCTGTGCTCAGCAACTTGTGCCATAAATTCGGTTGTAGATTTCTCTGGGTTTGATCTGATTTTGTGTTTTTATTTCTTATCCCAAAAATTGAAGGCTTGATTTTGAATGCCATCCACGTTAATTTTTCTATTAAAACTCTGACGCGGACACTCTGATTTAAGACCATTTGACGCCAGTATAGTCTTAACCTAGTCCAGAGGGTATCATAAACTTAATAATGATAATTTGTTGTCATAACAGCCAGTTGAGGGCCAGAACCCAGCTTTGGGCACCACTGTGTTGTAGAGTATCACGAATTAGACTTTTATAATTCCATCTCACTCATTCTTGGTTTGAATCCTTCCTCGAAACAGAGTGAACCACCAGTCAAAATCGAATTCAGTCCCCAAAAATCGGCCAAGTGAACAGCTTCATCATCATTAGTGGCGTAACAGCCCACGAAGGGCTAGAGCCTAGCTTTTGGCGCCACTGTGTTGTGCGCATTATAATTTTGACACAAGACTTACTCTCAAAAAAACCAAACTTTCTACGCAAAAAAAAAAAAGAGATAATGAGAAGCTGAACCTTAAAAAAATCGAATAAGTTTCAAGGCTTAGTCTAAAAACACGTGTTTAGTTCCTCGCCTCACTGTCGCACACACTCGATCGGCAGACTTACAAGAGCTCCATTGGTGTATTGATCATCCTTCCGAAGTAATTTGTTTACAAAAACACACTTAACAACCGACAAAATGATTTATCACCACTCGAGCGAGCTCGTTTATGCTTTGTTTTGAGGTTTACGATGATGTTTATGTGTGTGGTACATAAACATAAACAACTTTGACGAGTTAATTTTCAATGATTTGGTTTTTTTAATGGCACAAGACTTAAGATCATCTCAGAGGCACACGCAATGCAAGTCTTCCTCAAGAACAGATCAAACTTTACGACTAAGTCACTCTCTAATTGCGTCTACACCTCCAGGAAGTTCATTTTTCTCATCTCATCTGCATTGAAAATTAAAAATCCATAAAAATGCAAAAATAGCTTCTTCTGAGTGCACCTGGCAATGCTGAATCCACACACTGACCGACATAACCTACCACAGTTTGATTTGCCATACCTACATATAACGGTACATGAAATAAACAAACACACACACACACACACACATGTGTGGACAATGACGACGACATCACAACTAAAATGTGAAGTAATCGTCGGGCGGAGACCATCGTTGAGTGGGTGGCTGTGGAATCGCCGAGTTTGTCGAATGACAGAGCACTCACTCACACTCTCTCTCTCCTTCGCTCTGCTGCTTTGTGTCCGTCGTTTTCTTTCTTTCTTTTGATGTTTCGCTTTTATTTCCCACCTCACACACACACACAGATGTCCAAACGACCTTGAGCCATGGAAGCGCACACAAAAAGGAAGAAACGACATGTTTGTGTGGAATTAAAAGAAAGAAAGAAAGAAAGAAAGCCGGCGAAAGGCAGAGACGGTGAGCGAGGCAAGAGAGTGAGAGTAGCAGCAGATGTGAAAGAGAGATGAAGAATGGAATGGAAGAATGTGTGTGTGATGTTCGTGACGTCAGTTGTAGGGGGAGAAAGGAAAAAGAAAAAAAATTTTATTGATTACCTCACGCATTTGGATTCACCACACATGTGTGTGGGGGTGGGGGTGGGTTTATGAATTTTACAGGGCGAAACGAATCGATGACGACTAACCGAGCGGGTGCAGATGGGCTGCCAATCGGAGGGTGGCGGTTGTGTATCGACATCGAGTACTCAATTATTGACAATTTAATGGGAGTTGGTTTGCGGGGGGGAGGTGGGGTGGGGGTGGTTGCGGACGCACGCCTCGCTTTCTTCTCGCACTGTGCATCGTGTGGGTGTGGGAAACATGGCAATGGCTTTTGTGTGTGTGTGTTGTCATAAATTTTATTTATTGCCCGGTGGTTAATTAAAAATTTATTTGTTCCGTTATATGATGACGATGTGTTTGGGAGGCGGTGGGATGGGCTGGAAGGGAAGGAGGTGACGGCAGGCAAACGTATGCCCTGTGCAGACACATCCTTAAGCCTGGGAAATTATGAGTTTTCCCATCCGGGTTATCGATTGAAATGTGAAAGTGGTTGGGCGCCCGTCGGGAGTGGCGGCTTGTGGATGGATGAGGTTTGATTGCTTTAAGGAGGGCCGGGCAAATGGGTATGGGCATGGTTTGCGTCAAGAAGTTGACGAACGTTGTCTATCAGCGAGATGACGTTTTGGAAGGGTGGCAGTGATGGAAGCGGAGGTGGGTCAAGGCTGTATGGAGTTTAGGAACGAGCCATATTGAGCGTTTCAAGTGGACTTAGAGTTGAGAAGTAGACTTTCTGAAGTTGGTCTGAGGCTGAGTTGAGATGGTTTGGGTTAGGAGAGCTTTATTTTTATTAGGAACTTGTCTAAATGGGCCATTTATGTTTCTAATTTGTTTCTTCTTGATTCACTCTCATTCTTCGGGTGGACTTTTCACACACAGAGATCTTACACACGTTTTTCGCAACAACCCTGCGGGTTGGATGATGGTTTTTGAGGACTTTAAAAATTAAATTTGATGAAAGCTAGCTAAGAACATAGCGATCTGACTGCTTTAGGAGTCATTTCAAAGTCTTTTCCTAGAATTCTTCTCAAATGCTTAGCCAGTACACGCCATAAATTAATTAAAACCTCAAAAAATGAACTGAGGTAAAGTCTTTGACTTATTTTTCGGTTTAATCATAAAATTGATGAAATTCGAACGCAAAGACACTCATTTCGTTGAGCTGGTGTGTATAGAAAGATTTCCTATAATTTTGCTATAATTTTTCAAAAAGCATAAGAGCTAAAAACTGTTGGCAGAGATCCTTAGAAAAATATGACAAACGTAGTTTTGACCTGTTTAAGTACATCTCCTTATTAATGACTAAAGGAAGGACCATCTTGGTAAAACTCTGATACCAGAGGATCATGACCGGGAAAAATTTAAGACTCTGTTGTTTTCCCACATCCTAAGATAAAAGAAAATGAAGAAAATCACAAATTTGCATATGAAAGATTTACGATTTTCGAAACTTTTGATCCTGCAATAATCAAAAGTTCTAAGTTTTCTGTCATCGAACAGGTTCTGGAGTTTCTCCAACGATCCAAAATACAGCTTTAGCCTACAAGGGACAATATTCTTAATTTTGTGTCCCACAGCTTGTTAAGAGGCATTCTCAGAGCTATCCAAATTCAAAATTTGAAACTTCATAGACTCTAGATCATAAAAACCGTCGCGTTTCGGGTCGTGAAAAGGTTAAAAGTGCTAGAATTTCATGCCTTAAGATTCTTCTTGAGGAAAAATGAAATTGGCGCACAACGTTTGTCTGTCCACTTTACCTCTGGGACTCTCATTATCGCCAGAAATGTCTTAAGATTCTTCTTAAGCAAAAATAAAATTGCCGCACAACGTTTGACTCCCCACTTTACCTCTTGGACCCTCATTACCTCCGGAAATGTCTTAAGATTCTTCTTGATCAGAAATGAAATTGGCGCACAACGTTTGTCTCTCCACTTTACCTCTTCGACTCTCATTACCGCCCCGAAATGTCTTAAGATTCTACTTGAGCAAAATCGAAATTGGCGCACAACATATGTCTCTCCACCTTTCCCCTTAGACTCTGATAACCACCAAAAATGTCACATCTTCGACCATTTTCTGATGCAAGACCACCCCATGATTGAACCATTCTCTAAAAATCGAACGATCTAACAAACCCCCTCCCCCTGACATTTGCGTCACTTCCTCTGTCACCTTGGCAGTCACTTACCGTCTCTTCGTCTCTTAATTTAATCAAACACAGAGTTCACCAACTCATCCCCGAGAATTAAAGAAATTCACATGCAACTGCTAATCTCACAAAAAAAAAAGTCCACGCATTTTGCACGTCTCCAGAGCCACCCCGACATTCGTTGTTCTAAATCAAAACAATGCCAACAAAAAAAAAAAAGAAAAAAACCTGAAACTCAATTAATGCTGCCGCCTCTCTCGGCCTCCGCAGCAACGAATGCATTTAGGAGTTATCGTTTTTTTAATTTCTAATTTTTTTTGCCATAAAAAAAAAAAAATAGCCACCCATCAACCTTGCGAAGCACCCGTCCAGAGGAGGAAGTAAAAATCTCGGCATTGTTTCACAGAGCGACGACGCGTATATTTAGCAACATGTATCTAAAAATACAAGTCTATCGGTTTTGATTTGGTTTTCGAATTGAAAGCGAGCGCTTATTCTGAATTAAATTAAAATGTATCTATGTATCTTAACTGGTTTCTCTTGAAGGTACCAACAACAACAAAGCAGCAGGATTTTTTTTCTCCGACGCAGAGCAGAGTCGTTTACTGCAGCGAAGCAACCGTTTGATGTATTCATAGAAATTCTGTTCGATGTTGTTGTTTTTTTTTTTTTTTTGCTTTTTTTGTTGTTGCTGTTTTTGGCGATGACATGAAAAATGTTGCCGCGCGTTAACAGGTAAATCAACTTAGCGAGAGCATCTGCAACATTCGCTGACGCAAATTAATCGCCGAGGGGGTGAAGTGGGCGGTGCGACTGAATTCATATGCAAATATCCTTCAACCAGTTGCGAGTGGATGTGCCGGGCGGGGCGTGGAGGAAAGGTCTGATGCATAAAAATCTCCTCTCAAGTCTCGATTCTGTTGCTGGGAAGTGTCTCCGTTTTATTTTCGAGCCGGGTGTTGTTTTATGAAATTTTTCAGATTGGTGATGACTTGCAGTTGAATATTCATCAAGTAGAACTGGCCGATCGCGGTTTGATGTCGTCCGGGGCAGGTGCGGAGTTCTTTGAATTTGCCACATCGACTGGCGGTGGGTGGGTGAGACGCCCACACTGCGAGGCAGTGCCATTGACCGGGGAGTGACTTTCATTCGTAGTTTTGTGTCCCTGGTTATATTTTGTCGGAGCTTTGACCTCTTTTAGGTGCGCTTTGGTCGTATTTCCGTGCGGCATCACGTGTTTCTTAGCCGGTGCAGTTGCATCTGCAGCTGCTGTGACCTGTCAGGGGTTTGACTGTGACAGCAGGTGACATCTTTATATTCGTTGTGGCGGTATTTATTAGACGCTTTGCGTCTTGTGGCGTTATGCGTGATTACTACTCAGTCGGCTTAAGTGTGGGAAGCAAGTCTTAAGACTTACGACAGCGGCAAAAGACCTCATGCCTTCAAACGCGTGCACCACGACTGTGGCGAAATTTTAAGTTTGAAAGTCTTTTTTTTTGCACTTCTTAACATAAAGCAATTAACGCAGCACTAAACATTTTTGAGTCAACATTTTACACACATCATTCCAGCGGTTTTGTACAAATCTCCTTTTTAAATCTTCAACGTCATAAGTTCACTTTTTCTGTTTCGTTTCTTCTGCTTTGATTGCTCTAGCAAAAATTGTAAGAAGTTCTTGCCTTAGATAAAACTCCTACGTTCTTAAAATTTTATATACAGTACTCTCCGGCTAACAGCACATGCACGTGGGGATAAATTTTTGTTGCTAAAAGCGAGATTTAGAAAGAGCAAGTTTCCCAAAATTTCGTGTTATTTTGTAGCTGGCTGGCCAGTTGGTTGGCTGGTTGGTTTTCTAGCCTTATTTTCCCTTGACTCCTTTCTGTTTAACCCACGCTTTTTTATGCAAAAAGTAACTCTTCTTCGACTTATTTGCTGATTTTCTATGTTTTTTCGTTCGATTATTTCTGTTTGAAAGATGCAGTTATAAAAGTACATGATTTTGAGTCTAATTTTGCAAAAATTGGCTTGAATTACTTTGCTTGGGTCTACGTGATAGAAAATACAATTTTAGAAAGCATTTCATCATCATCGGCCCAATAACCGGGGTCCGGTCCTGGCATCCCGCAAATCCACCTATCCCAATCGCTTGCCGATACCATTCAGTTGGGCTTCGGGCGTCCTGGTCTACGCCATTCTTCCAGCGTAAGCGGGGTCTGCGTCGTTGTCTTGTACCATGAATTAGAAAGCATTTGCAGATGAATATTTTTACCGACTCACCATTTTAAATTTTCCATGCCACCCC
Organism: Syritta pipiens; assembly: GCA_905187475.1. NCBI lineage: Eukaryota > Metazoa > Arthropoda > Insecta > Diptera > Syrphidae > Syritta > Syritta pipiens. The sequence goes on from LR994571.1 coordinate 90,465,358, forward strand.
ACTGGTATTGATCTTCGACTAAAGCCCAAATCGCAATGGCGCGTTCGGTCGGTCAGACTTTGACAGGCGTTGGTACGCATTTTATCGACTTTACGAAAAAGAATGTCAACGCGAGCTTCACTCAATTTGCCAAATCGGAATAGAGCTCGCGCATTGGCTTATCCTCGAAATGTTTCATCCCCTGTCACACTTTCCCGGCACCTACATGAGGTGAATGTTAAACTGCTCTGCCATCTCGTCAAGAGATTTGCGGCAGTTAAGGGCTGTTTTTGAGTTAAAAGTGACAGACTTCAGGGATTTGATCGCAGCTTGACTATCAGCACATAACAAAAAACCTCAGTCCCAGTCAAAAATCGCCTTAATGTGAAGTTTTGTCACAAAATGTGCACTCCACTCAATATTCGTCGTAAAATTCGTATCGTAGCTGAGATTCTAGTATGTTGGGAACAAGAGTACCTTGAATATGTTAGTAAAAAATCGAAAAGTTAAATGCTCATAATAAAACAAAACAAAAAATAAATGCTCTTAATAAAACAAAACAAAAGATTGCAAAAGCCAGACATAATTGTAAAAGCCGGCTTCATATTATCTGTGTCCCGTATATCTCCTAAGTTAGTGCTAAACCTCAATTGTCAACTCAACTGTCACAAAGTTTTTGTCGCTTTAAAAAGTTAGTCATAAAATTCGTATTCCAATCGAGATTCCGTCTTCACAAAATTCATTCTTTCTCCCTCAATTTTGTGTTCCATTAAAATCTTGACGTATCCCGACCAAATTTGTATCAAGAAATTTCTATCGCAGTTTTATATTTGGTCACAAAATTCGATTCAAAGCCAATACTTGGCAACCAGATTTATGTAAAATACAAATTCCGTCGCAGAATTCATGCTCCATTTAGAATAGAGCCCAAAAATGTGTATCCCATTCAAATCTGCCTTAGACAATTCATTTCATATTTATTTCATACAATTCATACATTTAACTCATCCGAGTCGAAGCTTTGTCACATTCAAGTCTCAATCGAAACTTTGTCATAAAATTCGTATTTATGTCAAGAGTTTGGGTTCCATTTTACATTTTTTATTTACATTTTCCCACAAAATTCGTATTAATCGTATTAAATTTCCTCTAAAATTTGTCTTCCTACTGAAATTTTATCACAAAACACAAAAATGCATTTAAAATTTCGCCAAAATTGATTTTAAAGCCGATCCTTTGCTCCAGAATCATGAAAATGAGCACATTAATGCTTCATTTGAGTTTTCGTTTTAAAATTTGTATCCAGTCAATTTATGGTCACACAATTCGAGTCTTAGTTAAAGGTCTGTCAAAAAATTTGTTTTCATTTGAAATTTCATTTTATAATTAATTTTAAGCCATATGAGCATAGTTTGCCGGCATTATTTTGCAAAATAAAATGAGTCCTAAATTGCAATTTGTGCAAAATACGAGTTTCAGTAAATTTATGGAAAAAAATACTGAATTTGTTGCACTCCACGTGTATAAAACTTACAATTGATTTGTTCTCGAAATTGCCTGACTGGTTAACAGTATTCTACTCTAAAATCGGTTTCGTAAACCGGCAAAAAAGAATCATTTGAGCCGTTTAGAGCACACACCATAAAACAAAAATTTAACAAAAAAACGATGAAATATGTAATTTAAATTTTGCCTTTGAAATGCACTACGATTTATTCAAGTAGCTGTCGTTTAGTGGTGGTGATCTTTATTTTTCAGGAAAGATATTGTTAACATACAAATTATTTTTCAGGAAAAATATTTTCAACATAAAAAGTTATAACTATACCAAGTGCTTTTACATTTAAATCTAAGATTTTTCAAAAAGTGGAATTAATCAATCTGTGCACTGAGCGGCTTATTTCCTGAAAGAAAATTTAAGATTCAAAAGAACTCTTGGCCCTTTTTAGGGCTTCGTTCCAAAGGAATAACGAAGCGGTGAGCTGATTATGAAAATGTCTGTCTGTCTGTCATTAGGCTTTAATCTTGGTAATTGGCGAACCACTAAGAATTAAGAAATGAAACTTCGCCAAAACATGTATTTCAATTGCCCAAAGAAAATTCAGGTAAAAAAATTTAAAAAAATTTCATATTAGCAAAAAGCTTAGTACCAATACTAAATTTGAAAAACCAATTTCTTTTACTAGTTCCTTGATATGGGTATCGTTGGAAATAGGATGAGAGCTTGATCAAAAAGTTGTACCATGGCAATCACCTTACTCTTATTGGTAAGAAGTTATCAGTCAACAAATTGCAAAAAACTGACTTGTGTACCGTGTCCCCCACCTTACTTTCTAGAATATTTGACCAAAACATCTGAAAAAAATGTTATGCAGCAACTCATCGCAATACCCCAAAATTATCCGAAAATCATGTGTGATTTTTTATTTGTACTAAAATAAATTAATTACTAACTTTTTTTGAAAAAAATTTCACGGCAATATATTAAGTGAGGTACCATCGGATAGGTCTTGTAAAATGAAATTAAGTTTTCATTTTGAACTTTTTAATTGGAAGCTAAGTTTTCGAGATACGAAGCTTCAAAGTCGAAAAAAGGCGTCCCCCCCCCCTCTCATTTCCACGCCCGTTGGTCTAAAAATCTGAAAAAAATCTGAAATGTAGGTTTTGATGTAATCTTTGTGTTAAAATTGGTTTGAGCACTCTGGCTTTAATAGTTTTCGAGATATTGGCCGAAAACCAAAAAACAACAACACTCGATTTTGAAGATCCGAAAACGCCATTTTGTAGATCTCGGCGAAAGAACAATAAAATATTATGCAAAAAAAAATATTTTCATACAATTTTTCGAGATATTAACGATTTAAATCGAATCAGTCATCGCAAAAAACGATGAACTGACGGCAGTCTCAGTGTCGCTTGCGGCATTTCATCCCCTAAATGCACCAAAGCAATTTTCACACGGCTGGCGCGATCAGCAAATGGGAAAGGATTTTCTTTTGTTCAGTTTCGTTCAAAATGAAAAGAAGAATTTTAGTGAATGAACAGTGAATTGAGTTTAATTTGATTTGACTATTTTAGTTTGTTGATTTCTTAGACTTATATTAAGTCTAAACTACTAATCTGTTTGCGAACGAAACCCTCGGCGGGTGAGTAAAACTCACACTTGACCGGTTTTTTAAACTCAACTGTGAATTCTCTGAGACTTTCAATCCGAAAATATGTCTTTAAGTCGTTTAGGCGTTAACAGTTTGACACAGAAAAAGGTCAAAACGTTTCAAACTGCGCAACTTACACTTAGTCCGCCTAGACTTCAAGAAACGGCCACTAAATTGCAATTTCAAACACCTCAAGACCCAACTAGCATCCGTCCTCTGTTTTTATATGAAAATGATATCCCTACTCAACCGAAAATCCCATAAAAACGCACCACAAGCTGCAAACTAAAAAACGCTCATCACCTCAACTTCAATGAAATTCCCCGCACCACCAGGACGCCTCACGGCAGAACCAGGAACCGAACGTACTCAGCGATCGCATTACACAACAATTTCCATTTGAAATCCCATACCAGGCCCCCGGTGCCATTAATAAAATGCCATCATGTCGATCGCCTTAAGCGAAAGAAGAGCGCCACCATTAACCACACGTCTAAACATCGCCGTTACAATTATCATTCCATCGCACCTAATCCCCAGTCCAGTCCGCAGATCAGGAATCCCAGAATCGTGTCAATCCGGATGTAAGTGCATTCAGCAAACGGTAATTCGCATGCATTTGATCATAAAAATAAATCAACTGATCTCTTAGCACCCCAATACACACGTTAGCTCGATAACCTTGCAGGTGAAAAAAAGAAACAACAAAAAAACAAATAAAAAAACACGAAGAAATGATGCCGCTGCGATGACCGATCAAAGGCGCACACACTGCCGGCATCTGCGGGTTGTTTCTAAGACCCGCAGAAAAAAAAAGTCTCGCACACAAAAACGACCCGATCCGATGCTGATGTACCCGGACTACACTTGTTACAATCTGAAGATAGTAAAAGTGAAATAACCGGTCGCCGCACGTCGTGTGAGAATCTCAAAGACAGGTCTCGGCCCGCGCCGCGTCTCCGCTGCTGGAGCATCATCTGACAGCGCACAAGAATCCGCAGCCGCCGTCGCTGCCGATGACCATACCTGAGCCGAGGCATTTGATTAGCTAATCATGAGATGAGAGAGCCGCCACTCTCACTCTTCAAGAAGTCGTCGTTGTCGGTGGCGAAGATGTGCGGGACTTTGTCGCTGCAAATGGACGCGCCGCCGGACAAATCTAATCTAACCGCGGCAAAAAAAAAAGAAGAAAAACAGAAACAGCACAAAAACAAAAAAAAAAAAAAACAGACTCTTAATAAAAATAAAATCCGATAATTTATACATTTATCTGGCATCGATTTGCATTTATGTCCGCTTGACATAATTAAACACTCTCGCACACATTTGCGCGTCTTCGTGTTGTGATGTGTGTGCGCCGAAGCGACTTGTCCAAGGTCGCAGCGGCAACGGTGCTTTAATTTCACGCTTCCATCTGCCAATGGAGATGACACGATGACACGACCGACCGACGATCAACGATCGCCCCTCGATCGGTTGCATGACAGTCTTTGCCGCTGCGACAACAACGCGGTGACCGGCGACGACCAGATTCGGGCAAAAATGTGAATTTGATTTTATGGGAGTTAATTATTTAGCGACGGAGGAATTAGCACATAAAAAAAATGCGTCTGCTTCGCGACTCGAGCTGGGTTTACACACAGAGTTTTCTTTCTTTCGGACCGGAATTGTATTTTTGGCGAATTCGGTGGAGAGTTATTTTTACACGACAGTGGGGCTGTGACGCAGGCAAGAGCGGCGGGACTAATGGGAGCTTTATGCAAATCGCCGGCAACCGGGGCAGTCTCGGATCTCGGATTTAGATCACTGAGGCGATAGGTTTTCGTTGAAGGTTTCGAGTTACGTGGGATGGTGCTGGGAGATGCCTCTGCGGAACTGGTTTTGCGGGGAAATTCATGAAAGCGGCGGGTTTCGGTGCTTCACGGGATTTTTGACTTTTTCAGGTGGTGTCTGTTTCTAGAGTGCTCTCGTTTATCTAGGCTTTTTCGGCGGGGTTCTAGTTTTTTGAACGAGCTAAGTTTGATACGTCCTTGTGGGGGATCGACTATGAGTCGCAGTGCTACTAGAGCTTTGAAATTTCAGGTATTCAATTTCAATGGAAGCGAGGCAAAGTTTTGCACAAATTTTAGTAGAACAACTTTTTGATTTTCGAGAGAGCTAGGCTTTGACCCTAAACGGGCTCTAACGCCAACCAATTGATTATGGTTGATGAATGATGAATGATTATTATTACAGTGACATTGTTCTATGGCCGATACTCTCGGGATCACTAAAATTGTCCTCTATAAGTGAGCGCCGTGGCTTAATCATTAGTGCGTCGGACTATTAAGCGAGAGTACCTGGGTTCGAATACAGCTCGGGGAAAAACAAACTTTTTTCATCACCCCACCTTCAGCGAACGACTAACAACCCTCCTGGAGTACTTCTGTCATGGAAAGCTTTCACAATTCGCCATTCGCAACCGCCAATAAACTGTAGGTCCCGTCCACATGTGTCAAAGTATATCGCGCACAACACAGTGGAAGCGCGAAGAAGCTAGGCTCTGGCCCTGTATGGGCTGTTACGCCGTCTATTTATTTTTTTTTTCTTCTCTATGGCGGATATTCTCGGGACCACTAAAATTTTCCTGTATAAAGAGGGTCCGTTGTAAAGGGGTTGAAGTGTATACGTTTCTTCTGCCGGAGACCAGAGATATTGTCCATTAAGAGTGGTGCCCCTTATAGAGGGGTGTCTATAAGGACAAGTTTCACAGTATTAACTTTTTAAGAAGACCTGAAACAACTCTTCAAGCTTCTCAAAACTGATTTTTATTTCGGAAGATCCTAGCAAAGTTATCCAAATTTACTAAAAATTACTATTTTTATTTTTAGGGTTTCGTTCCAAAGGAATAACGAAACCCTTATAGATTCACTTATGTGTCCGTCTCTATTTTGTTTTTGATTTCATGCAGATTTTTAAGACCTCGCTTTTTTTATTTCCGTGCAGATTTTAAACCCTCGCTCGTGGCTAAGAAATCGGTCTCTGAAGCGCCTGACGACCGTGATAAGCTTCCATTTCCACTTGTAAGGGTTTCGTCCTCGTCTCCAAGATGTGTTTGTCAAGAATTTCGTGCCTGCACGTCCCGCACCTCATAGAGCCATAGACCGTGCTTATAACGCGTCTATAATCAACTTCTAAGCCAAGCAATGCGTCAAATAAGCTGAATTGTAAGCGCCGACAGGTCCAAATAGACAAATGGTGTCTTTAACCGCTTTTCTGAATGCTTAAATGGTGTCTTCACCATATTTACTGAGTTCCTATAGTCACGCTATAAGGTATTTCGGAGCTACCATCAACTCTAGATGCGTAGAAATAGTCGCAAGATGTCCTTAACACATTGCGATTTATGAACACACTTAGTGCCGGACACCGGTGACCCCCATGGCATTCAACGTGTTAAATGACTTTCTGGCAGACAAATTTGCACCTACACCTTTAAACCCCTGTTGACCGTGCTTTGACGTTTGCTATAATCGAGCTAGAAAGCACTCTAGGACTATAATCAGCTCTAGCATATAAGCCAAGATATCCTTGAATGGATTTCTAGATGAGACCTTGATCTTTTCTTCTTTAGTCATTTCATTTCATTTCATATATTAAGTAGGGATGTGCAATAAGATTATTATCCTTTATAGTACTTAGATACAAATTTAGTTGGAACTATACAATTTGAAAATTTATAACTTATAATTAATATAAAAAATAGTTTAGAGTTCCGATAGCCAAGCTATAAAATTTCTAAGCGTCTGAAATTTCAGTCATAAATCGGGCATTTAGGAAGCTTGGAGATCACAATTTGAGACCGAAGATGAGCGTCCTGTTTTCTTTGGTGGTTTAATTCGCACGACTGCTTAAAAAAAACAAGCTAAAGAAAAGTTAAGGCTAAATTGTGTTAGGCTACAATAGGCCTCCTTGATTTGGCATCACTTCTGCTTTGCTCCCGGCTTAGACTTCATCCATTACTCGAGTCATTTCGATTCACTTTGGTTTACTTAATCTCAAAACTGAATGTCTTATATTTTAGAAGACTTTTGAAGAAGAAAGGTTTATTCTCGATCAAAGGTTATTCTAGATTGCAAACAAAGACCGACTAAGATCCATTTTCCTGTCAAACTGCACTCCTACCGCATTCTACGAATCGTGTCATGTCAATGCACTCCACCACCGCAAAAATGGCACTTCTCCACGGCGACCTTCAAAAAAAAAAAAAAAATAACCATCATACAACGTGCCATTCCCCGGAGGCATCGCACTACACGACCATGCACAGTAAGCCTCTTGTCCATTAATTATCCCCCAATTTACACCTAAAGGATGTCCCACCGTCACTGCTCAATCACTCAGACAAAAAACAAAATAGAAATACACCAAACGTCTCCACAAAAGGCGAAGCCTAACAAATTGTCAAAACAAAAAACCATTCAAAATTAGCACCGTTAACAGTCCAAACATTAACAACCGAAAAAGAAAAAAACAAGAAGCGTTTGCCCAATCAACGCACACACACACACACCTGATGCGTCGATTCGAAACATGGCTTCTGTTTGTTGTCACCATTTTGGTCGCGAACCGCCGGCGTTGATTGATCGCTTTGGAGCGTCTGCAAAAAGAAAAAAAAATTGAAGACTCAAACGAAGACGATGTTAGAGACGTTTAAGACCAACCAAGCCGCCCCAATCATCCTTGAAAGTGTGAATTCAGCGTGTTTCTTTTTTTTTCGGTTTTCTGCGCGTTTCTTTTTGCGGCTGCATCCATCACAGCTGGTCTTCTCTGGTCTTTTGATGGCATCCCACAGCGGTCAGCGTTACTTTGTTGCACCGTCGAGTGACACGAACCACGATGGACATCGATGGACGACGATGGACTGCCGATTTACATGGGGGGGCTTTGTGTATTGATGCCAATGATCTTCCTATAAATCAGTCAATCAATCCACCTGCTCAGCCGATTGAATTCACTCTTATGGACGCGTAATTACGCCGGGGCTCGGCCGAGTTGCCGCAGTTTTAGTGGCGCTCATTACCGAATTGAGTCGAACAAGATAATTACTCGCCAAATAAAGGTGATGCGGCGAGTTTAATTCTGTCTTTTTTTTTTTTTTTGCGTAATTAATGCGCGTGAATTCTTGTGAGGGTTTGAGGACTTTTGACAGATAAACATGACCCCGAAGCTTGTTGCAACATGGTTTCGTTGACGTGATGAAATTTATGAGGTTTTTCTCTTTTTTTTTTTGTCGTTTTGGTTTGTTGCGGTGCAGCGGATAGCGAGTGACAAATTAGACTGTCACGGTGTCCGTAAATGGAGTGATGGGTTTTTAGAATGCCTCCTGGGGATTTAGAGGTGGTCAGTGAGCTGCATGCAACATTCACTTTCGGAATCTTTTCCCAAAGATGTGGTCAAAATTGCTCGCAGCTGAGTGGAATCTGGAATTTTTTCCTAAATTTTAAGCTAATTTTTCTGTCTTCAAGTTTTGTATTTGTCCTTCTTATCTCATTTTTTGACAAAGATTAAATTTTTGAACAAACTCAAGTCGCTCAAGTTTCACTTTGTAGACGAGGCTTTGTCTTCATTTGAGTTCCATCTTCTTCAGCAATTTTGGTGTCTTTCAAAATCAACGGGAAAAGCTAGAGTCTCCTTCAATTTTAAGTTCGTTTTTGTCACCATCACTTAAGACTCTTTTAAAACGGTGTCTTTTCCAATTTTCGAATTTTACCAGTGCCGCTTCTCTTCAACATTATTAAATGTCTTAATTTTATGAGCCTCACTGTTCCTCCTAAAGTCTTTTCATTTTTCCTTATCCAACGCTGTGAGTATTTTTTCCCATTTCCGTGTCTTTATAAAACTCATTTAAACACAAAAAAAATTGTTGGTAACTCCCATATTTTGACAATCAAGTGGTCAACCGTCTGTCAAATGCTTAGATGTCATTTGACAGAAAATTTACCTACCTCATAAAAAAGAATCCAACCGTGACAGAGGTTGGGCTTCGTTTCAGCGCAAATGTGTGTGACACTGATTTGCCTTTAGTTTGGCTGATATTTATTTAATCTTCTTGCTAAAAAAAAAAATCATCAAATAAAAAAGAAGGCTTAAGACCACAAATGAGCCAATACAGCCTCTTCTCTTGCCCCTAGATTTCATTGACAGCGCTTTTTTTTATAACATTTTGTGTCTGTGAATACGTGTGAGAGCTTCGAACAACAAATCAAACAAATTTGGGTAAAAATAATGAGCTAGGGTTCGATGATTCCTGAATTACTGTCAAAATGTTTCCTGTATTTTAGCTACATTCGTGAAATACTGTCAAATTCATTGATGGGCGAGGGGAAATAGCAGCTTCCCAGATGGGTGTCCATATTGGGTTGTCTGTGCTGACAACGAGTCTTTTGAATTTTTTCAAATTCAAGACAAGGCTGTCGTTTTGTGGTCTTCGTAATTCCGACAACAATTTTCAGTCAGAAAAGAAAATTAAATTGCCTTAGAAGAAAGTTCCATGATTTCACCACATCTTCTGTCACCCTCAATCTGAAGTTTTGCAGTCCACAACATGAGATTTCGTTTGGGGATTATTACTGCTTGTTTTTTCAGAATTCTGAAAAAATAAGCAATCTCATTTCTCATTCTGAGATTCTGAAAGAAGAAATGTCCATGATCTCACCACATCTTCTGTCAAATGTCACCTTCGATCTGAAGTTTTGCAGTCCACAACATTACATTACGTTTGAAGATTATTATTGCTTATTTTTTCAGAATTCCGAAAAAACAAGCAATCTCATTTCTAATTTTCCTTTTTAATCGAAAAAGAAAATCAGATTCTCAAAGGAAAAAATTTCCATGATCTCACCACATCTTCTGTCAAATGTCACCTTCGATCTGAAGTTTTGCAGTCCACAACATTAGATTACGTTTGAAGATTATTATTTATATTTTTTCGGAATTCTGAAAAAAACAAGCAATCTCATTTCTCATTTTCCTTTTCAATCGAAAAAGAAAATCAGATTCTCAAAGAAGAAATGTCCATGATTTCACCACACCGTCTGTCAAAACTCACCTTCAATCTGAAGTTTTGCAGTCCACAACATTACATTACGTTTGAAGATTATTATTGCTTATTTTTTCAGAATTCCGAAAAAACAAGCAATCTCATTTCTAATTTTCCTTTTTAATCGAAAAAGAAAATCAGATTCTCAAAGGAAAAAATTTCCATGATCTCACCACATCTTCTGTCAAATGTCACCTTCGATCTGAAGTTTTGCAGTCCACAACATTAGATTACGTTTGAAGATTATTATTTATATTTTTTCGGAATTCTGAAAAAAACAAGCAATCTCATTTCTCATCTCATTTTCAATCGAAAAGGAAAATGAGATTCTGAAGGAAGAAATGTCCATGATCTCACCACATCTTCTGTCACCTTCGATCTGAAGTTTGCAGTTCTTAACATGGAATGGCAGTTTGAGGCTCATGTCGGTTTCTCTTAAATTTGTTTAGAAAAAAGTCGATAGAGGAAATTCGTCAAAAGAAAAAAACATTAGACTAGTCTTTTTCAATTTTACGCATTAATTTGAAGAAAAGTTTTGAATAATTTGGATTTTAGTAGTTTGGAGAAAAACTTTTAGTTGTTTTTTTTTTACTTCGAAACAGTTTAGTTGCCTTTTTTATATTGCAAAAGGAATTAGTAAAAAGGGATTGAGCTACAGAAATCCAATTACCATAGAAGAAACCTCGAAGATCTTGTCACACCTTCTCTCAAAAGTCACCTCGGATCTGACGTTTGCAGCCCTCCCACGGCATAAGTCATGAACCTGCACAACCTTGACAGTTCTATCTACATCCAACCACGAACGGTGGGCGTTAAAATATCTCGCTAATCCACCATTAATTCTCAACTTTACGAGCATACTCGCCACCGGTTTTATCGCTGAGAAAAAGAAGCCTTCCCCTCGACTCTTACACAAAGGATTAAGTCAAACAGTGGGCATTTCGACTCATTTCAAATCCGACAGCATTTGACACTCTTCCTGACATGTTGTCATCTTCTCCTCAAGCGTTTGATCTTCGCCGCTAAAGAGAGAAAGATTTTTATCAATTTGCGTAGCACAAAACTGCAGGTAACCTGTGGTTTAATGGGCCAATCAATCTTTCTTAATGTCCCAAACCAGCCGCATCCCATAATTCGTTTCTTTTTGGAAAGAACAACTCATTATCCGCGGTGTTATTTCCCAACAACAGCCACATCCACCAAAAGACTCTGTCGGTCGGTCGCGGAGTCGAAATGCAAATCAAATACCAGGCTACACGTAGTTTGGTGCATGTCAAGCAGTTTTGCATCTATTAGTGTAATAGTCATCGAATTAAAATGCTTGGCTAATTACAAATTTGCAACTGGCTGTTTGGTGTGTAACGCCTGCGGCGTCTCAACACGGGTATCTTCTTTCTGCATCTGATAACCTGAAACGAGAAGCAACTTTTATTTTCATTTACTTTTTTTTGTTGTATTTGTGTGTCTCGTCTTTACATCGAGGTTTTTACCGTTATATGCGATTAATGTCCACGCCGCACGACACATTTGCAAATATAACCCCGCCGAAGTAATAAAAAACTTTAACAGAATGAAAGATACTTTTGGTTTGTGTGCCAACAACTTCATTGCAACAATTCACTTTGGATATCTGAAAGATACACGTAGTATCTGTCTCTTGGTCTCTGGCGGTGTGGGTGAGCCATCGTAGTGGACCGGGACCGGGTTGTAAACTTGGTTTTGTTTGCGGTCAGAGTGGTTGGCGAAGATGAAAAATTATTTAACTATTTCCACTTAATCATTGCGCGGGGGGGAAATGAGAAGGAGGATGCAGCATTCATTGTCTCCTGTTGTTTGCGTCAGTTGTGATGTGTGGCCAGTGGGGTCAGCAGGTAGTTTGTAGATGTGGTTGGGAATGGGAATTATTGACCTGTCAGTAGGGGCCTTTGAGTGTGTTTCAATGGGGTTGTGAAGCTGAAGATTTATGCGGGGTTATGCTGTAAGCTCGTAAGAGGCTTATCTCTTGGTGAGGCTGTCTGCACGAGGAGCTGCGGGTGGATTCACTTGTCGTTAAGTTGGGATTTTATTTTTAAACTTCTTCAAATTTTCTAAAAAAATTATCGGTAGGCCATGTGAGGGATCTCAATACAATTTTTTTTCAGAGAATCATCAGTTGTCTTAGAGGCTGCAATTTTTGAAAGCTAGTAGCTGTATCTTGCTCGGCGCTTCTTTAAATTTCTCAGCTAATGGTTTAGCTCCAAGGATGTTGCAACGTTGTAACGTTTGTCAGTGATCGTTAAGGGATATTTTCTTGATTTGAGTTAATTGGCAGCTATACTCTGGTTAAATTCTCTCTTTGGTTTGGCAGTCGAAGATCATTTGCTTGTTGACAATCGTTTTCCAGTCAATGATCTTTTCCCATCTACAATCAATTCCAAGTTGAATATTGTCAACTGGCTGAAGATCCTTCCAGCTTACGATCTTTTCCAAGTCGAAGATCGTCTTCCAGTTGAAAATCGTCTTCCAGTTGAAGATCGTCTTCCAGTTGAAGATCGTGTTCCAGTTGGAGATCGTCTCCCAGTTGAAGATCGTCTCCCAGTTAAAGATCGTCTCCCAGTTGAAGATCGTCTCCCAGTTGAAGATCGTCTTCCAGGTGAAGATCGTTTTCCAGTTGAAGATCGTCTCCCAGTTGAAGATCGTTTCCAAGTTGAAGATCGTCTTCCAGTTGAAGATCGTTTCCAAATTGAAAATCGCCTTCTACGCAAAGATCGTCTTCCAGTTGAAAATCGTCTTCCAGTTGAAGATCGTCTTCCAGTTGAAGATCGTATTCCAGTTGGAGATCGTCTTCCAGTTGAAGATCGTCTCCCAGTTGAAGATCGTCTTCCAGTTGAAGATCGTCTTTCAGTTGGAGATCGTCTCCCAGTTGAAGATCGTCTCCCAGTTGAAGATCGTCTCCCAGTTGAAGATCGTCTTCCAGGTGAATATCGTTTTCCAGTTGAAGATCGTTTCCAAGTCGGAGAGCGTCCTGCAGCTGAAGATCGTTTTCCAGTTGAAGATCGTCTTCCAGTTGAAGATCGTCTTCCAATTGGAGATCGTCTTCCAGTTGAAGATCGTTTTCCAGTTGAAGATCGTCTCCCAGTTGAAGATCGTTTCCAAGTTGAAGATCGTCTTCCAGTTGAAGATCGTTTTCCAGTTGAAGATCGTCTCCCAGTTGAAGATCGTTTCCAAGTTGAAAATCGTCGTCTACGCAAAGACCGTCTTCCAGTTGAAGATCGTCTAACAGTTGAAGATCGTTTCCCAATCAAAAAAAAACCGTCTCCTGGTTGAAGATCGTATCCAAGTTGAAGGTCCCTCTCCAGTGAAAGATCATACTCCACTTGTTGATCTTTTCCCTGTGAGGATCATCAAAGACTTTCAGTCATAAGAATCGCAGTAAAAAAAAAAAAATGCCAGAGCTTGACTTAAAATGCGAATCTTAAGACACGTGTCTTGCCGACCCATAAAAGCCACAAACTCCGTTCTCCTGTGCACCCTTCAACAAACAACTTCTCAAACTTCCCAGAACTAGGTCAGCAGTCAAAGCAATTAGCACCTCCTGTCGCAAAATTTAAACCCACCAAGGCTCATCAGAACCCAGCTGACAGGTGTTTCTGTGTCGAAGGCACGAACTTCGTCCACAACCCGTTCCATTTGACCCACTCGACAACCACAACAGCCACTCACAAACGGCCTAGACGTCTGTCAGCAACAAAACACTTTCACTCCTCCTCAACTTCAGACCACCAATTAAAGCGCCTTCCAGAACCACTAGAACACCACCAGGAACACACAACACCTCCCCCTAAAGAATTTAAATTCATTCATTTTTTTTTTTCTTTTCAATTTATTTCACACTCGCTTCCAATCCAATAAAGCCACGTGATTAATTTCCCATAAAACTTATCTCCGCCACATTTATCTCGAGTTAAACACATAATCTGAGCTCACGTAGCTCACAACTCACCCGAAACACATCAGATACCATTTTGAATGCGTGATGCAAAAAAAAAAAAAAAAAACAAAAAACCACAGAGGAAAAAAAAAATCTTGTTCCATCTACCGAAGGCCATCTTCGGACGGGACAGAAGAACACGGCAGCGACGGTGGCGGTGGCGGCGATAGAGCACCAGCCACACGGTGGAGAGCAGCATCGCGCATCATCGTTGCCGAGCGACAAGACCAGTTCGGTTGTTGTTTGTTTCTATTTCTTTTTTTTTTTTTTTTTTACTGAATTTTATTCAAAAATTATTGAAAAGAAGTCGTCTGTGTGTGGAAAAGTACAACGACGACGAAAACTCGTCTTTCCATCGTCAGCGTCGTCGAGTCGAGCAGCATCGGCATCGGCATCGGGGACGTGTTCTTAGGTGCAACCGTGTGGACAACCTGAACAAATGGGTTACAAATCAAAATGTGGGTACATGTTGCCAATTGATTCGTTAGATGCTGCTGCCGATGATGAGAGATACTCGCCGATGATGAGATTCCAAGGAATCCTGCGCGGCGGTGGAGATTTGAAATTCATATGAACCCAAGGAATTTCAATCGCGCGCTGCGCGTCGTTGCGCCGATCGCGCGAGCAATGATTTACGATCCAGCGCTCGGCACCTTGTAAAGTGCTGCCACTAACGATGGGAGAGGTGTAAGTCGCGCGTTATTTTAATTTTTCTTATTTTTTTTTTTGAGTTAATCAACAGTCTTGTGTTTGCCGAAATGAAATGCAGCAGAGAAGCAACACTAACGGTATACAAATTGTGTTGCACAACTGCAATGGTGGTCAGTGCGCGCGGGAAGGTTGCTTCATAGTTGTCCACGTGATGCACGATGGGAGGAGGCGAGGGGAAAATGGGGAGTGCGAAAAAGGAAAAACAAAAAAAAAATTAATAATAATAATTATTTAAATTAAACTTTGGCCATTAATTAGCCGGCGGCGGATGAGACTGGTGATGGAGTTGCATGAAGTTGGATGGGGGTTGAGTGGAACGGAGTTCTGTGGGGTTTCGGCGCCACGTTTTTACGGATTACCTCACGGATTAGACATCGAAGTGAGGTAAGACTGTCTGTGATTCTCGAAGAGAGTCGCTTTGTCGGGGTGACACGAAGAGTTGGGAGATGGATCATTTTAAGCCCAATGACAGAATTGTCGTCCAGATCTCTGTGATCATTTACGGGTCGTTTGAATCGTATTTGATTTTCAGTAACCAATTTTTTCTTTCGAGAGCTGCTGGCGTTGTACAAAGAGAAGAAGGAGAGACCACGATCTTAGTTATCAAGTGATAGTTTACTTTTCTATAAAATAAAACAACCAACATTGGTTAATGTTTTCCACGGTTCCACGGAAGCTGAAGAAAAGCAACAGAAATGTTCAAAAACCGGTCGTGTACAGTCTTCAATAAGATCTGAAGTCTCTTGTCGGTCTCCTCGACATGGCTTTGCAATCATTTGGAGTCAGTTTAGAAGTCCTTTGACTTCAATTCAAAAAAAAAACAAGAAAAAAATAAATGTCTGGCGTCAGGTCGAAAGCTTTTTGAGGATAACACCCGAAAAAAATGTTTAGAAATCTGTTTTGAAGAATTTAAAGTCGATTTCAAAGCAATTTTGTCATTACCACGGTTCGTAGTCGATTTCGAGACCTGTTGGCAGGGTTCCTTTTGAAAGAATTGTATCACTTGAGTCCGATCCTTGAATTCAACTGAAGATGAACTTCCTTGTCAAGGTATGTACTGAGATCTGAGGCTTTTCGGAGTCCATGTCAAAAGAATTGTGTTGCTGAATTCCCCTAAAAAAAAAAAAATAGCTAACCTGGGTAACAACACAGGGCCAGAACATAGCTTGTTCGCGCCTCCACTTAATTGTGCGCGATATAATTTAGCACAATTGAAGGGGGCCCACTGTTTTATGGCGGCTCCGAACGCCGAATCGCGAAAGCTTTCCATGACAGAGGTTTCTTGGCGCCCAACTAAAGTTAAACTTTTTTGACGCCCTTTTGCGATTGTCCATAAAGTGCAAAGTAGATTTAAATACTTAGGTTAGGTGGTGTGGGGAGCTGCAGCCTTGCAATTAGACCAGACGAGGTCCATTGTGGATTTAGGCACTTAAATAGACAATTCTTTATAGCACAGGTTGTGATTTTTAATTTTAGAGTTTCATTCAGATTTCTGTTCCAAAAATCTCTGAATTCAAATTTTCTCTTCTTATAAGAAAAGGGCCCAATGATCGTCGCCAATAATATGCAGCGTCCCTCTCAGGAATCACCTGTGGCTCTAAAAGCCATCTGTAAGGTCTTTTTCAGGCCTCACACAGATTAAATTAAGATCTCATCCCAATTTTCGCCCCTTTCCTGACATTTGCCATCTCACTTTCCTCGCCAAAAACCCAACACAGAATCCTAATGCCACCGCAAACACCCCAAGGCTCGGCGCACCAACCGCCCACTGTCCCACCCAAAACTATCGACTGACGCTCCTTTCAATTTTCGCCCAAAATTCCGCCACCTTAGAAAGACAAGCCTCAAGCTTTGATTACCTCCAAACCATCAAATCGAACCACCTCCATTTTCGTCACACATCGCATCGTGGCCTCCTCACAAAAAAAATACATGATCTCATCTGCTTATGTCTGCATCACTAGAACCCCATAATTATGGCCTATAAAAGCGTCTACATTCACGACATTCCTCAATATCTTTATCATGATGTAAATAAAGATGCTCGTCACCCATACAAGTGTGCATGAAATCATGAAAACATGAAAACCACACGTTTCATGTCACCTCTCGATAGCCTGCGGTGCACAAAAATAAAACAGAAAACCCAACCAAACACGTCCAAAGTGTAAACTGACTGAATGTTGTCTGTGACCAATTTTGGCCGGAATGTATCTCTTCTCAATCAGGATCATCACCCCGGGACCGGATTTGGTTATGCAATGGGCGGGTAAAAGAAAACTGTACACGACTATTAGTTCATGCAAATCCCTCCAATTAAGCCAACACTGGTTGGAAGTGTGGTGGAGACATGCCTGTGAAAATGATAAATGTAACAACATGATTAACACCAACAACATACATCCATTAATAATTTTGTCTTCACCCTAAAACCAACTTCATTGCCGTCCCATCCATAGTTTTTGGACGACAACGCGTTATAGACGGCCTAGACGATGTTGGATTGTGCCGCATGTCATCCGCGTAATTATTACCAACATGCTCCGAGTTACTTAAAGTGCTTCACCAAAGCTCTCGCGGACTTTTAGGCAACATTTGTTTTGAAATGAGGAAGTTAGTCATCAATCGAAGGGAAGTCCTCCTCAATGATGCCAGACCCTGTGTATTTTTTGAATTGTGAAGGGGGATAAGCACATACTCGATTAAACAGTGCCTGAAGGTGATCATTCAGAGTTGAGAGAAATAATTTGATGTCAATGAAATGATCTCTTCTGTCTTTAAATCACAATATGTAAAGGTACTTCTTTTTGGTGATAAAGCATCCCTTTCATATTTGCATTACTCAACTCCTGTGGCACCTAAGATGGTACTAGTGGCTGGCTGAGGCAGCAGAAGCCCATAGCCACACTTCGATCAGATCAGTCCCATTGTGATAAGGCACCTGACAAAAAATTTTAAAGATTTTGATGCGTTGCAATCTGTATAGATGGCATTTTATTTTTTTTGGTTCACTATACCTACGGTTATAATGAACTACTTATAATTTGAAGAAGATATTCATGCATTTAAAAACAAAAGTACTCCTTATTTCAAAAACTATTCATTATTATCCAGTATTTTATTTAATTTTGTTAAAACAAAAAAGAAAATCAAAATACTTTCAACAAAATGATAATGGGAATATGCCCTGATTTACTGAATAAGCAAAAATGATAATGTAGAGTGAATCTTTTGTGAAATTCAAAAACACTTTAAAAATTGACTCAAGCCAAGCTTTGAGTCCTCCAGAATGGAATTCTCCAACAAAAGGAGTCTTAAAGAATATTTGGACAAATGGTTCTCTCAAGTTCTATATTACCCTGTTCTGCATTCCACTTTTTGTGAATTCAATCCACAAAAGTGGAATTGGATGTTCTACATTTCGAGTGAAATGATCTACAGTGAATTGTAGTTGTTCGAATGTATATACATAATTAGGAGCTCTGGTCTTTACTCGAAATCATGAAAGTGAATTCGAGTGTTCGAACATGGAATTTGGTGTTCTACAATCCACAATCCATCATTTTTATGTGAATTGTCACCTTTGTGAATTGAATTCACTTATCTTTGTATCGTATCATTCTCAATTCAAAAGGAGAATGAACTTGTGATGGGGTCTTGTAATTCGAAAGTTTGTATCATCCACACAATCCATTACTTCTGGAATGCTACATCTCTTTTTTTTTTTTTTTTTTTATTTATTTTCTTTATTTCAAGATAGTGATATACATCACTTATTTTTTAGATACAAATATAAAAAGAAAGAATTCATTTGTCTAAGAAATAGTTTTGTACAATCTGTTACCAAAGTGGCAAGTGGCGAAAGTACATTAAAAATTTGCAGATATAGCTTTATAACAAATTAAATGTAAAGAGCCACTTTTTAATATTACTTAAAAATAAAATTTTCGTCCTCTCACACCTTAGGAAGTCTGGTAAAGAGTTAAATAGTCTAGGAGCTGTAACGCTATAGAACCGACAAAAATGCGATTTGTAAATAGTTGGAATGGTTGCGATGTTTCCAGTGTTAATTCGTAAATTGTAATTTTCGTGATATCTAACATTGTAGAATCCCGAATTTTCAAAAAATATCTTCAAGACTTTATAGCAGTACAGGTGTCTTAATGGAAGAATTTTCATGCTTTCGAACAATATAAAGCTAGGTGTTCTTCTATTTACTTTATTCATGATTCTGATTACGTGCTTTTGTTTGACTAGCAAAGGTTCAATTTTATTAAAATAAGCACCACCCCAACATAAGATGCCATACTGCAGCTTAGATTTAAACAAACCATTATAAACCATTTTTAAGACTTGAGTACTGCAATATAGGCTTAAATGGTACATTTGCCTTACTACCCCATTGAGGTGATGTTTTAAGTATGAGGTATGATCGTTCCAATTGAGCTTATTATATACTTGAAACTGTCAACACTCTCAATACGAAAGCAATCTTTATTGCAGTTCTCATTTTCCTTAAAGGTAACATTATCGGGACCATTTAAGCCAGTTGAACAAAAACGTAAACAGTCAGGAGAGTGATAAAATAAGGGCAAGTCAACATTTAGAGAACCTTTTATACTAAAGGTCATAAATTTAGTTTTATTGCTGATTAGTAATTTATGTTTTCTAAACCATCGTCGTAGTAAGTCCAAGTCATAGTTGACATCGAAATAAAAGTTTAGATAGCTGTCGTTGGAGTATGAAAGTGCAGTATCATCAGCAAAAGCCGTGATTTTGCCTTTAAAGGGTTGACTAAATAAAGAGTTTACATATATCAGGAACAATAGAGGGCCCAAGACAGAGCCTTGCGGGACTCCAGTATTCACATATATTGCAGAACTGAAAGCATTACTAATTTTTACAACTTGACGCCGATTTTTAAGGTAGGATGCCAACCAATCATAGAAAAATCCCCGAAATCCAGCATAAAAAAGCTTATTTAAAAGAATAGTATGATTAACCATGTCAAAAGCTTTGGTTATATCAATGAACAAACAAGAAGGAATTTGAGATGCGTTTAGACTATTGTATATTTCCCCAACCAGCTTTAATAACGCACTTTCAGTAGACCTACCGCTTCTAAAGTCAAACTGAAATTCGCTGAAGAAAAGTTTTGTGTCCAAGAAGGAAATCATTCTTGATTTTATGCCTTTTTCAAAAACTTTGGAGAAAACAGATAGCAGTGAAATGGGGCGATAGTTGTTCAAAGCCATAGTGTCGCCTTTCTTGTGAAGAGGCAATACAACAGCAGTTTTCAGCGAATCAGGAAAAACACCATTATTCACGCAAGAATTAAAAATATAAGAAATTATATCAGAGATATAAAAAGATATGTGTTTTATTAAAAAACTTGATATCTTATCTAATCCGGTCGAATTCGATATTTTAAGTGAAGATATTATTTTTTGAATTTCTAGGGGCGTAAATTCGTTAAAGTAAAAGCTCTCTGATTGAAAACTAGTTTCCGTTAAGCTATCCGTATCATAGTTTGAATTGATATTTGAATTTGTGCTGACATCGACAAAGAAGTTGTTAAACAAGTTAGCAACTTCCGAAGAGTCAGCGATGGTAGAATTGTTGTGGTTCAGTACAATATCATTGCTAGGTATGTTATTATTTAATATTTCATTGACAACCCGCCACTCTTTTTTGGAGTTGCCAATATTTCTAGCCAGCTTCATACTGTAATAATTGTTCTTACATTGGGGTATTTCAATCTTTAATTCCTGACAAATTTTATTGTAAAAAGATTTCAATCTTATATTGTTAGGATGCTTTTTTAACAGAACGCAAAGTTGATTTTTCTTTTTGATTTTTTTTAATAATGGAATAGACATCCATTGTTTCAAACACTTTAATTTGCTATCAGCTCTAGTTTTCTTTATGGAACAGGTCGCAATATAATAACTTAGCTTATCTAAGAAAAAATCAAACGCTAACGACGGGTTAGAACAAGCATAGACTTCATCCCGGAATTCATAAATTAGAAGACTTTTTAGATTAGTGAAATCTATTTTAGAAAATTCTCTGACTTCTATATTATTAGAACGAGAAACTGGGTTACTAAGCTGAATACAAGTTAAATGATGGTCTGTTATTCTTAGATCGTGGGCCATTGGCATATGCCGCAGTTGACTATTCTTATGGTGTCTCATAAAAATATGGTCTAAATAAGAATCGAGACGCGTCGGTTGGTTGAGAATCGAAACAAAACAGCTTTTCCTCTTCCATCCTTTGTTCTGTTCACCAATCCTCGTTGAGCACAATTTGATTTGTAAAACGTTCAACAGCTCGCCAATAACTTTGCTGACTGCTTATTTATCAAGAGCAATCACAAAATCCTTTTCTAATAATCGACGGTAACTTTCTTCAACCAAAAAAATCGAATATTGCTCCGTTGGTAGTTTTGCATTTGCATGATATTCGTCTGGAGCTCATATTAACCGGCTGTAAGCCAATTGCCTATGCATACAATATAGCCATTATATTAGCCCTGCATGGGCTAGCCGGGTGGACGGATAAGATTAGACCTGATGTAAGTCCGTCGAAAACAGAGCTAATCCAGTTCCCAAGTAAATTCTTCATTGCACACCGAATTTCAAATTTAAAGAGCTGGGTTTTTCGAAAACCTCCAAATATCTTGGTTTAATTCTAGACAGTAAGCTCAACTGGAAATTCAATATCCAGGAAAAAACAAACCAACAAAAGCTTCAATTAGTACTGGGGCTCAATAATGTTCAGGTGATTTCACCAATAGAAGATGTCATCGAAAAGATACCGAAAATGTACTGCGTTATCACCGGTACAACTTCCTTCGTTGTCGGCAAAGTGTCGTGCAATATTAACAACGTCGAAAACTTAAAAGAAAGTCCTGGTCCACCTACTTCGCAACACGTAAGCATAAGAAAAACGGAAGTGCACCACAAAATCGCACATGGGATATGGGGAAATTTATGAAAACCACGCTTTTAATTACATATTCCAAATAGAAACACACTCTTGTCTATGAATTCAAAAATGATTTTAAATCAACAGCTAACTTTGACAAAGCCAAGACAATTTAGCTTTTATCGTAGACAAAAATTCGAAGTGGATTCGAAAATTCAAATTCACATGGATTGCACAACACCGAATTTTATTTCGAGCGTAATTGAAATTCATTTTAAGTCCACTTTCACTCGAAATAGGCGATAGCATGTGTTTAATCTAATTTTTCATTCAAACTGGTGGTGTTTTTTTTAATAGCAGTAATAGTGTGAGAGAATATTTTTTTCTTGGAGACTTAGGGAATGTTCTTCTACTCAAGAACAATAACTGAAAGGAGTAAACGATTTTTTAATTACTCCAATTATTAGCATGATATTACTCAAGTTGCAAGAAGGTATCCTTCAGAGTCTTCAAAAAAGTGATCGCGGTAGTCAGTACCTTCTACCATAGACTTGTAAGTCTGGAATTGAATTGCAAAATTCGACCTTAAAGATATATTGTACTCCTTCTTTGGTTCAAGATTTCAGTGTTTGTCAAACCTTCTATCAGTTGGAAAAGTCTATATTTCCTAGCTTTCCCAAAATGTTAATGTTTTTTTTTCATAGCGACCAGCAAATTTTATACGCTTCTTCTAATTCATATCTCTAAAGTTTTTCGTGAGCTGTTATGACCACATGTATGGACTGATCTCTGACAATCCGCTTATTAACTGTTTCTTAACAGTAGCTTTCTCACAAGGATCTTTTTGTATTATTCTACTTATTTCAGTATCATCTTTTTTCTTAAGCTTAGACGTGTATTTGCTTTTGTTTTTTTAAATTTTATACTTTTTGCGTAGATGATTTGAATCATCTAAGCCGCCGTGGTTTGATGGTTGGTGCGTCCCCTTCACTTGATGGATATGCTTTCCATCACCAAATTTTTAAAGAGTTACATTTATTTATAGTTTCTTGTAATTTGCAACTGCCTTGCCTTGAATTTTTGATTCATTCCTATTGATTTTGAAAGATTGTCTTTAAGTTATTACAATGAAAAGCAAAACTGGCCTTGCACTTCTATAATTATTTTGTATTCTCGGTTCTCTTTATTTTTAAATTTCAAACAGTTTTCTCAAGTGTAAAATGACCTCCTAAACACGGAAAATGTAATTATTTTGTGAGTAAAATCTTGGGGAATCGATTGGCATAAAAAGAAAGTAAAACTATCCCCGTTGGGAACCGACGTCGACCAAATTTTTTTCAGGAGAAGCAAATTGCCAAGATACATCGCTCCAATTAAAGAGTGTTTGTCAAGATTCATCTTTCCAATTACAATTTGTCCGTTATAAGCTGAAAGAAAAGAAAATTCTAGTACACTTCACTTCTTCAATGGCTTAATTCCGAAAATTGGAGTAACTTTCCCCACTGTGCGATTTCTATGTTATGAAAATGAAAATGAAAATGAATTGAATTATTAAAAATTTGTGATAATTTTCCGCACTCCTCCCCGACTTGGCGCGTCATTTGTTTTTCCGAATTGCAACCCAATGAGATGAAGAAAAATTACGAGGCACCCACCTCATTATGTGGCAAGCGCGCGGCATTACCAGGTGACCCCTGGGTGCTCTGTGTGTCGCTCCCTCCAACAACGGGTAGACCCGAATTTTCCAGTTCCCGCCACCGTCACCGTCACCGTTGCCGACAATTTAGAGAAGAATTCCCAGTCAAACAGAGTTACAGAGCTCGAGCTCAAGCGTCTGCTCCTCCTCTTCGTCGTCGTTGTCTCGAACAATGCTAATTCAAGTCACATACCGCTCAAGTGGCATACCTTCTGCTTAAAGTCACACAGTGCCACAGATCCACCGATCCACACCGATCCATGAAGTCAAAGAGCCTCGGTGTGTCTCTTGTTGGCATTGTCGTGTGCACACCTCACCCGGGGGAAGGGAGCATCATCTTTAGAGAGCTAATCAATATCTTTGGCCCGACTTCGGTGCACCGTCCCAAAAGCAGGAATCCGGGCGCCCAGAAAGGTAATCCATGTTACAATCAAAGACTCCGACCTGACTTCTTCGACTTTATTACTGTTATTTGTGTTTCGGTCGTCGTTTGGCAGCGTAGTTTTCCCGAATTCGCCAAAGCAACAGGTACATGCGGCCGGGGTAGGGTGGCTGCCAAATCGAAAACAAAAAAAAAAAAAAAACCGAAAACCAAAACCGAAACTGAAAACGAAGACGAAGAAAAATCATCGACAACGAGGCTGAGGGATTGGGTGCATGCCGAGCTAATAACAATCGTGGAGTTCACAGAACGCACCCATAAGCCACGTTATTTTGTCTCTGGAGGAGCGTGTGTCTTGTTCGGGTCCCTGAGCCTCCTCTTTCGGTTGTACTTCTCTCTCTTTCTCGTGTTTCTATGTGTCCTCCTTTCGGTGTTATGAGCTTTACATGAACACCCAGATTGGTGGATTGGCACGGCTCCCTCTGGTTTCAGGCGGTTGTTGGTGATTTCCATTTCAGGTTTTTTTTTTTTTTTTCTTTATTTGGCCAAAAAAAAAAATGAAAAAGCAAAATATGGGTGAACTAGGTGCGATAGTTTCATCTTGGGGTCTTCGGCGGCAATCCGAAGTGCACACTTCTCGGTCGGACATCGGTGAGCGGCGGCTGGTGTTGCCACGAAGGTGTTCGTTGGGGATTGGTGATGTCCTAAGGCACTTCGATGTAGGTGACGGAATCCAGCCATTCGAAGGTGTATTCTAATCGAAATGAGTTGTGGCAAATATATGGGACGACATTTGTAAGGGGAAATAAATCAGATAAGCACGGGCCTACGCCTGGAATTGGTGTGTTGGCAGCGATTGTGTCACTTCTTAAATTGGAACCAAGAACAGGTTGATTTTTTCCACTCCCAAGGCATGCATAGGCCTGAAGGTACCATCACTCTAGTGTCATTTTGCTCATATTTTTTTCATGGCTTGACTAGCACTTATGTTACAACTCAAGTCTTAAGCTACTTCAACGAATCGAAATTGGAATTTAATTTCAACTTCCAAACCCTGCACAAGCTCCAAATTTCACTGAGCCTGCTTGATGGTCACGTCTGTTTTTGTTAAAACAAAGTCTTTACCTCGATTGGCAGTCGTGTTTAAGGGATCGTTCCTTTGACTGTTTTTTAAACCTCGCAGACTTTCTTAAGAGGTCAAATTTTGACTTTGATGAACGGACCAGAACAGAACTGAAATTTTCTCATTAAAAGTTTCTTGTGTCAAAAGATTTTGACTTCAAACTATCGTCTTAAAACGTTCGTTTTTGACTGTTTTTGAGACCTCGCACACTTTCTTAAAGGAGCCAAATGTTGACTTTGATGGGTGGACCAGAACAAAACTGGAAGGTTCTCATTCAAATTTTGTTGCGTTCAAAGATTTTGACTTCAAACTATCGTCCTAAAACTTTCGTGCGTACAAAAAAACCGACAAGGTGGTTGTCAAAGTTTCGTAGATTCTTAAAACTATAACCAAATATCAAATTGAATGCATTTTATTCAGTTAACCACTTAGAATCCCGCTAATTTAATTTTAAGTACGAAAAAATCTCGAAATAGGATAGAAACGTAGTTTGACCTGAAGGAAAGAGTGGCAGAAATTTGGACGATGAAAATTCTAGTGTCAAGCAGTTTTCTTCCTTCAGCTGTCATCAACTTTGACGTTTAGTTTGACTTCACTTCATGTACTTTTTACAACTATATTTTGGGATTTTATTCAAGTTTTTTTGCATTTTGAAAGACTTATTCTTGGTTGTTGACTGGATTTGCCTAGAGTTTTGGTCTTGGAATAAGTTTCGTTTGAATTCCCGTTGGAATTCCCGTTGGAATTACCGTTGTAGTGTGAACAGAAACTCCTGTGGAACTCACGAAAAAAAAACCCGTCGTTTAATTTGATTTAAAAATTGTTTTTCAGTTTTGCTTAGAGTTTTGGTCTTGGAAAAGTTTCATTTTAATTCCCATTGAAGTGTGCTGAGCTCAGGTGGACTGAGGCAAATTATCAAAGCTTGTGATGATAATCGATGAGTAAACAAAAAGTCGCGGTGAAATCACCAATTGTTTACTTTCATTTAAAAATTGTTTTTCAGCTTCAAACTTTTGCACTTCGCTATTACCTGCACATCTTTATATAAAATGCTCAGCAAGTTTCTGCAACTCAGCTTTTCTACTTCCTATCTTAAACCTTTTCAGTGTTCGATCTTGAAAAGCCAGCTAGAGACCCCCTCTTCCAATGTTTTCAGTTCTACATGTAAGCTCTCGTGTGTGAATTTCCCAAATGCTCATCCTACCCGAGGGCAATTAGTCGTTCAAACCTCGAGAACAAATCTCTTTTTGGCAGTATCAATCACGACCACCACCTCAAGAACCTCATTTTGGTCCAACCCACCCCAAGCAGCCTTGACTCTTCTCGCTCTCAGAACAAAAAAAAAAAAAAGAAGCACATCTAACTCTCTAGAACTTCGGAATGTATGAACGACGACAACGACACTCCCCCGAAAAATTCAAATCAATTAAAGTTCAGCTCGAAACTAACTCTCCCAAGGCACTTCGACTTCGAAGGCTTCGCCCTCAACGTGACTACTCGCCTCTGTCTGTCTCTCCCGTTCCCCCAAACCAGAGTCTCGTCACTTCAATTCTTCGATGCTGTGGCTCTTTGGCAACCTCATCTCCAAACAATCGCATTGATTTATAGAATCACCCCCTGTCCCGCTCGGCAAATTCTTCACACCATTTCGAGAGAGGTGCTCCAATCCTGTCTCCAGCCATAGCCAACCATTTTTGGGCAAAAAAGATTAATCGCAGCGGCGCACATTGCACGAGACTCGAGTGAATTATGTAAAATAATTTGATTCTTGATTCGATTGGAACGCCGCCGCCGCCATAGACGCCGACACCACCGCAACGAAGATGATTCTGTTGTCAGGTTTGTGGTTAAGTCCGAATTGCATTCGGAGGGCGATTTCTGTGTGTCCGAAAATCGTGTGGGAACTGAAATTATTCACTTATTTATTGTAATTTTTCACACATTCAACGTGGCAGAGGGTGCGCGCACGTAGGAGTCTCTGAAGCTAGAGAGAGGTGATCGCCTTCCATTGCACCAGTGGCTTCCATGTGCGCGCCGCCGCCACCGACACCAACTCCGACACCGGCAACAACACCGGCACCGGCAGGGAGAGCAAGCGCGCTCACGCTGGGTGTGAGAGCCGCTGCTTTGCTTTACTTAATTGCGGGGGAATTTATGGTGTCGTGCATCTATTAGACGTGTATTTATTGTCATCTGTGAGGAGATAGCAATGGCGGCGGTGGCGACTTGGCGGTGGCGGCTTGGCGGTGCAATTTCTCGGTAATCACACGGAATTAGGAAGACAGGGGAAATGTGCAGAATGGCGGTTTGGAGGTGGTATGTTTAGAAATTTTCCAATTAACGGTCTTCCAAAGCGGGTTAATGAGGGGCGGTGGATTTCTGTGTGTCTGGGAAAAAAATTGGAGAGGTGGAGTTCTATGAACGAGCGATCGATGGACTGTAGACAGGTGGCGGAGCTTGGATCCGGGTTTTTTTTTTTTTTGTGCAGATTGACAAGCTCTGTTGAAGGAGTTTAGTGTGGAAGTGTATGAACTGAAAGCTTTGACTGTCATCTCTGAAAAATTGACAGATAATTTTGTAACTTGCATTTTTTTGCGAGAAAACTTTGAAGCAACTTTTCTTAGATATGCGCCAACTCGTGCTTTCAGTCGTTGTCGACCTAATTTTTGTTATTCTCATAGAAACGTAGTAAATCTGGCTTATTTGGTCAAATAGCGACCAATTTTTCGGTGCAGAAATGTGTTAACTGTCAGATTTAACTGTCATCCCTGAATCATCTGTCAATTTTGTAATTCGCATTTTTGTTGCGAGTAGAAACGTCAAAAACTTTGATTAAGCTTTTCTTGAAATGCAGTTTTTAACCTAATTTTTCTTATTTTCTTTAGAAACGTAGAAAATTTGGTTAAATGGGTTAATTAACAAGCAATGCTATGTAGAAATGTGTCAACTGTCAGATTTGACAATCGTCCACTTTGCAGATTTTACCAATAAAATGTGTCAGCCGTAGGATTTGATTGTTTTCTTTGAGTCAACTGTCAATTTTGAAAATTTTTTTGTCGTAAGTAGAAATTTCAAAAATTTTGATCCGTTTAATAGTGAAAAAACTTTCGCTAGAAATGCGTCGACTGTCAGATTTAGGTGCATCAGTCGATTGTTAACTTGTTGTGTAGAAATGTGTCAACTGTCAGATTTGACAATCGTCTCTTAGGCGTTGCCTATCAATTTGATGTTTTTTTGTCGATTGGGAAACCAATCAAATGTGTCAACTGTTAGATTTGATTGTCTTTTCTGAGTCAATTGTAAATTTTGTAAGTTGCTTTTTTTGTCGCAAGTAGAAATTTCAAAAATTGTTATGCGTCTAATAGTGAAAAAACTTTCCTTAAAAATGTGTTGATTATCAGATTTAGATGCCATCAGTCGATTGTCGACTAGGGAACGATGTCGTGTAGAAATGTATCAACTGTCAGAAATGACAATCGTCTTTTATATGTCATGTATCAATTGCCAATTTCATGATTATTTTTGTCTATCGGTGAACCAACAAAATTTGTCGACTGTCTTTTCTGAGTCAACTGTCAATTTTGTGAGCTGCATCTTTTGTTTGCGATTAGAAACGGGTGCAGCTAATAGTAAAGCAACTCCCCTAATAAAAGCTTCAACTGTCAGATCTAGATGTCATCAGTCGATTGAGAACTTAATGTTTTTTTTATTCTCAGACGAAATCTACAAACAAAAATTCTGTTTGACCATTACCATCTATTAATCGAACCACTTTGGGTAGATATGCGTCAACTGTCTGATTTGACATTCACCATTTCGATGGCACCTGTCAATCGTCTCTTAGGTGGTATCTGTCAATTGTTAACCTCTATTGTTATTTTTTATTTTTAGTCTAAATATTCAAAATTTCATTTAATACGCTCATTGGCGAAACAATAAAATGTGTCAACTGTCATATTTGATGGCCACAGTTGCCATCTGTCAAATAATGATTCACAATTTGTTTTACCTTGATTGGAATTGTTCAGAATCTAGTTTTATGGGTCAATTATCATGGTAAAGAGTTAAAGAAAAGTCTTTTTCGTCTCTTGCCAACTTCGTCAATTGTTAGTCATATAAAATTTGGGTCTAACGCATGTACTTAAAAAATCTTCCTAAAGACACTCGCAGCTTTGTTTTAAGACCACACAAAATGGAGTCAAACTTACAATTGCAAAATAAAATTTGAAGACCCTCATCCTTCGAAGAATATTCTTTAGTCTGCAATCACCCCAGATGCCAGTTTTGAAATGTGTACAAAATTAGACCCGGCAAACGTTTCAAAATTTTTTTTCAGAAACTTAAAGAGGTACCTTCTTGATCTTGATTTTCTCTCAGATATTCCATGGAACAGCCTTCTGCTGAGCCCATTTTACGGTACCCAAAAACGACCTCAAATTCCCATTCCATCGCATTCTCCGACTCAGTCACACCCCCGCATTCGTTCGACCAGCAGCCATCTGATGAGAGGTCCCGTGTAATTGGCCGCACTTTGGCGCTCCTGTATCTGTATCTCTGCCCTCGCAGATGGCAGCAGATCCATTAGCCACCGCCACAGAGGCAACCCCGTTGTTGTTTCTGATTATTCCACGATTAAAGGATTAGTTCATGCGTAACCATTGCGAAAGCCTTAATGCGAAGTTTGTGTCTCTGCGTCGAGTGATTTATGCTCCGACTGCACCGATTTAGTGTTACAAAACACGGATATCTATCTCTCTCCCATCTCGGCGTGTGCTTTTTTTTTTTTTTTTTGTTTCTGGGACTTACCAAGAATGCATCAGAGGAAAAAAAAAAAATGCAAAGCATCCCGGCAATTTGTACAATTCAAATAAATGTCTCGCGATCGTCATAAACCGCCGTCGAGGTTCCCTTTTGGAATTCTTTGATATATTCCGACGAAGTCACCGTCAACAACAACAACGATCAACGACAACGAGCATAGAGCAGCTTCCTATTTCGAAACCAAATTTCCATTTCTTCTCTCGCGCCTCCATAGCAACTGGCTGCATCTGCATCCAGCGCCGGCACACAATGTGAAAGAATTTAATTTATGAGGCACTTTTTTCGGCGAGCTCGTCGGCCCACCTCAAAACGCTCACCGTGCGCGGATGATGCATGTCCACCGCTAATGTTGCTACAATGCTCGCATAATTAAACATAAATCATAAAAATTACATCAAAACATGTCAGTCGTCGAATGGGGATTCCGTCGTGGTGCAGGAGGCCAAAAGTTCCAGAGACGATGTGATGGTCGGGCCAAAACTTTGCTGGCCCGGCGCCGGAGAGCCTCTTTGTTCTTTCGGCTTCGCTGATTAAACGCTACTCTCGGCGCACACGGCGTACTATACTGCACTGTACAGAGGCGCCCTCTGCGGCGCTTGATGTTTATCGCGGTGATTATGTGGCCGGGGGAGAAGATCTGTGTGATGCCTGTTGCCTGATGCCTGGTGATCCTCCTCGAGCGGGGGATAGGAGGATTTTTACGATGCAACTGTTTGTTGTACGGAGCCTCGGGATGTGTGGAGATCATTTGAAGACGTCGTTTGTTGTTGGTTTTTTTTTTGTTTTTTTCGATCAATCAAAGCGGAGTTTTCATTTGAATTTGAATTGAAATCGAAAGTTAATGACGTCGAATGAATGCGAGAAAGTTGGGGTTTTTTTTTTGTGTTTGGGGTTCGGGTTGAGATTTAGGACCTCTGTGAATGGTTTCCTCATGGAGAACTGATCCTTATCGGTTGTTTCTCTTTGTTTTGTGTGGGAATTGCCTGGAGCGGAAGTTTTTTTTTCGTCCTTTATGAGAGGTTTCGGAGCCGTCAAGGCAGTGGACGGTCATGGTGCTTCTGCTCTCGATGTGTGTTCATACATACGACTGCTGCTGTCAGATAACCGAACTTTTTGTACTATTTGATTCTAGAAAATCTTTTATTAGAGAATACGGACTCGAAAGAAGTAGATCTTAGGTTAGTAGCTGGAAGGCGGCCGTAGACTGGACCTATACGTTCATTTTGAGATCAATAACTCCTTAGGAGTGCTTTTCAAGTGCCTTAGCATCGCTACACCGCAAATGAATGATTGTTAAAGCCGGCAGCAATAATTTGTCTGGTGACAACGATGCTTACAGTTCCTATGGCGGAAATTGGTTAGAAAACCGTTGCTCCTTCCGATTTCAGTTGCAGAATCTTTTTTTTTTTATAATCAGCGCATGTTGTAGAGTTTTTGGCTACCCTTAAGTGTCCAATTTTTCACACAGCACGGGCCGTCACGTTCTGTAAAGTGACGAAAATTCGACCGCAGTTTCACAAGAAACAACTTAGAGATTGATACATGCCAACTAAACGCGCTCGTCATTTAGCCCCCTTCGAATTCACCGACCTTTCCCACTCCGCCTTAAGCAATAACGAATACCTCAACACGTCTACTTCACGCCTAACTCCGCACCCAAAGCCATTTGGACCCCCTTGCAACCGAATCACCACCACCTCCCCAAGGTTTTAGATTCTCACCCACCGTCACTCGCTCGAAAGCAAACATCAACAAAACACAATTAATTGTTGATCTTTGACTCACAACAAATAATTTGTCTTTTTTTTTTTTTTTTCATTCCGTTAACCCTCCCCAATGCCCTCATGACAGTTAAAATAAACTACAAGACTACCGATGACCTGACAGATGAACTGTCAAGTGATTGAACTTCAAGCTGATCATCTTGTGGACTTAAGCTTAAAGCTAAGCAAAACTCTTAAACGACTTAAAGACGACACGCGTTACGGGTGATCGCCGTTATGGGGGTATGCTATCAACAAGATGACTGCGGTTTATAACCGTGTAGCGTGTAAGCACGTCGTTAAAGCAGAGCTGTTGCTAAAAGAATTAGTTGTTAGGTACTTAACGGTAATTTTATTGTATTACTTTGTAATTTTTTTTTTCTTCTTTTCGAGAGCTTCGAGCGATCAATTAGGGAGACGAACGCTTTGAAGGAGAATTAGATGAATGTGATAAGTGAGATATTTTTTTATTCGAGTGGTTGCAGACATGGAACGAGGCTGTCGACGAATTGATGTGTCTCAGTCGAGTGAATGCAAAACCACAAATAGGCGAAGTTGGGAGGTATATAGGGAAGGGCGCAGATTAAAATTACGTATGGGAGATTCTTAAAGAACATTTAGATCTAAGAATACCTAGATCCGCAGATCTCTAGCTTCGTCTCAAGCTTCAATTACATTACATTGGGTGTCGAGTTCAAGTTTCAATTGGTTCACCAAAAGATGGAGCCAAGTCTCAGTCGAGTTGGACCTACTTCCTCTTTTGTCTGGCAGGTTCTTGACTTACGTCTTGGTATAAAATTCTCTAGATATTGAAATATCAGGCCTATGCTTTAAGTGTTTCAGCAAAAAAAAAATGCTGCCAAGTCTCAGTCGAGTTGGACCTACTTCTTGTGTCGTCTTTTTGAGTTTAAGTTCGTGGCAGGTTCTTAACTTCCACAGCTTGATTTAAAATTCTCTCAATACTTAAATCTCTAGCTTATTCTCTAGCTTCATGTACTTCAGCAAAAAAAAAAATGCTGCCAAGTCTCAGTCGAATCGGACCTACTGTTTCTATCGCCTTTTTGTGTTTAAGTTCGTGGCAGGTTCTTAACTTGAATAACTAGGTATAAAGATCTCTAGATACTCAAATTTCAGCCTTATCTTCCAGCTTAAAGTGCTTCAGCAAAAAAAAAAAAAAAGTGCTGCCAAGCCTCAGTCGAATAGTGCCTACTGCCTGTGTCGTCTTTTTGAGTTTAAGTTCGTGAAAGGTTTTTAACTTCCATAACTTGGTTTAAAGTTCTCAAGATACTCAAATTTCAGCCTTATCTTCCAGCTTAAAGTGCTTCAGCAAAAAAAAAAAAAAGTGCTGCCAAGCCTCAGTCGAATAGTGCCTACTGCCTGTGTCGTCCATAACTTGGTTTAAAGTTCTCAAGATACTCAAATCTCTAGCTTCAAGTAGTTCAGCAAAAAATGCTACCAAGTCTCAGTCGGATTGGACCTTCTGCCTCTCCACAGCTACCCACACGACAGTGAGTACGTGAGTTTTTCTGCCCCTTTCAGCGACTAAATCCTTAAGTATATAGCGCTTGCACCAGCTCTTAGAGATTAACTAAAACAGTGCTACCAAATCGAATACAGCTCACTTTCATTTCTGCCCCCTCCAACAGCAAATAACCAAAGCGTGGTCTCTGCGAGTGGATTTTTCCGCTTTTCATCGACTACATCTTTAAATCTGTACTGCCTTTAGAGATTAACCAAAACAGTGATACCAAATTGAATACTGCTCACTAACACTTTTGCCCCTTTCCACTGCAATTAATGCAAAAGTAGTCTTTGTGAGTGGATTTTTCTGCTTTTCGTCGTCTACATCCTTAAATTTGTACAACCTTTTAGAGATGAATCAAAGCAGTGCAGCCAAATCTAACACAGCTTGCTGCCACTTTTGCCGTCTTGCACAGCAAATCACACGAAGTATTTTTTGTGATTAGATTTTCTACTTGTCTTTGACTACATCCTTAAATCTGAAGCATTCACGAAAAAAGTGCTACCAAATTAAAAACACATAAATAAAACAAAAATACAAAAGATAAACTTCCAATCAAATCAAGCTCGAAATGAAAGTGTTGCTAAATCTATAAGTGCTGCCAAATTCACCCTCTACCACAAACGACACTTTCGTGGATAAAAAAAAATCCACTTTGAGAAAAAACAAATTTCCGATTTAATCACCACTTAATCAGAGATTCATTTGATCCCATCACCCATTGCCGCCGATATCACGTCAATCAAGCGAAGATCCATCACCGGGGACCCACTTCAGAGACTATCTGGTGTCTCCCCCTGTTGGTTACATCATCAATTACCTCGCGTATCCTTTCGGTGTTTTTTCTTCATTTAAATTCTTTAATCAACCAACAATCATCGAGCAGCGACCGCGTGTAATGCGCCTAATCCCGAAGATCCCGCTTCCTCGTCGTTCGCGATCTGATCGCTGGTCCTCTCCAATTGATTGGAATTGGAAAAAAAAAAAAACAAAAAAAAAAACGACCCAAGCCAATAAAACAAATTTTGAATTTATTATAATGAATCGTAGCTGTGCATGTGCACAGAACGATGATCATCTTCATCTGCTTCCTCTTCTCGGGACTGGGCCGTTGCATAAGTGCCGGTGGTTGTTGTTGTTGTTGTTTCTTTCGTTTTTTTGTTTTTTTCTTATATATTTTATTCACCACGACGATGCGGTGGTGCACCTCCCTCCCATCCACTTCATGTAGATCGTAGACGACCAACTTACGGCGTCTATTTGCATCGATTCGTGTGAACCACATGGTCTCGAGCGCCCAGACGATGTCAAAGGAGTTTGGGTCGTCTCGGGTCGGCCCCGAGAGAGACGAAGATTTGTACGAGTGATGATGATGCTGATGCTTGCTTGCTTGCTTGCTGCTGCCCACGTTTAAGTTGGAGAGCCCATCGAGGAAGAAGCGCCTTTGCTTCGAAAAAAAAACTTTCACTCTCCGATTGCGGACGGTGAGGCGGTGTTCAGCTGGAAGCGAGTTGCACAGCGAGAGGCTATCTTTGGGGGGAGATCACCTCAAGTCTAACGTCAGTTTAATTTCGGCGCGGTTGTGGCGCTGTCGTCGTCATGAGCGGTGATGTGCGGTTGTCTGTCGGTTGTCTGTCGGCGGCTCTACCGGTGGAGGACTTGGTGGCGTATGCAAATTGGGTTAAGTCAGGATGTGGTGTGCTCGTAAGGTGACCTCTCTGGCAGTGGGCACTGCTTATGGTGTTGGTGGAATTGCATCATACCTTGTGTAGTGGAGTCCTAGGAACAATGTGATGAAACACTGGAATTTTTTGTAACACGAGGTATGGATTTAGCGGTTTAGGTTTGTGACTCTGCTTGAGTTCACTTCTGTTGTTGATCCTTCTTTCCAAGTAAAGAGGAGTACTTCGCAGTTTATACGCTCGAAAATTCTCCAAGGCGCTGAAAGGAGCGAAATTTGTTAACAATCCGCTTGGAGATAATTTTTTCACGCCTAAATTAAAGTCTAGATTTTGGTTGCATTTCTAGTTTTGCATTTTGCAAACTTCTGTGAAATCTCCTCCAACAAAAATATTTCTAAGGCTAAACAATGAATTAGTTCTTAGATTTTACAAGGACATGCATTGAAATATTGATTTTGATGTTTAATTAATGGCACGACAGTAACGATGAGTTTCTTGAACTCATCACGAGGTTTATGAACTCCGCAGGACTGCAAATTTAACATCAAAAATAAATATTCAACAACGGTTGACAGGTGTCAAATTCATAAGCTTCAATGAATCAACAAAATGGCGCACCAGAACGCGGTGAACTGGAACTTATGCTTTATCAATCGTTAGGTATATATTAGTAGTAAAAAGAAATCCATTAGTTTTGCATGAAATTGAAGGCTTTAATTTCCATAGTTAGAATGATCCGATTTAGGTCAAATATGCGCCGTTTTGTTCGATAACTTGTTGCCATTTTAAAGGTAATTTCATTATGCCTCTCTCATAGAAGCCCTCGTTCCTATTAGCAAAAAATTAAGACAGTCGATTTTCACAAGCGAATTTTTCACCAGCAAAATTGTTCGCCATGGACAGGAACAGATGGTAATCACTTGGTGCCAAGTCCGGACTATAAGGTGGATGCATAAGAGCCTCCCAACCAAGCTCCCGGAGCTTCTGGCGAGTCACTATCGATGAGTGTGGCCTAGTGTTGTCCTGATGAAACACAATTCCTCTCCTATTGGCCAAAGCTGGCCGCTTCTGGGCGATTGCTTCCTTTAGACGGTCCAATTGTTGACAGTACCTCGATATTTGGCTGAAGCTAAAGACATCTTTCAATTACATTCCCAAATATTAAAAAAAGAACTGAGTGTTTAACTGTTAATTGTATCTTAAAGACCTTTGCTTGACGTGTTCTGCTACTACGGCCCAAGAGACAATCGAGGCCTGCATAAAGACCTGCCCATTTTTTGGCAATTCATTCTTGTAAGGCTTAGTTCATGAGAAAAATTGTTTGCTCTAAAAGACAGACAGCAACAGAATTGACTCTAAAGAGTCTCTTAAGTGATGCCAAACTGCTCGTGGATTGTGTAGTACATGAACCCACGCTAAACGTCCAAATAACAAAAAGAATTTGGTTTTTTTCTTGTTCGTCAGGGCAATGTTGACAACGAAATGCAAGTTACAATCTGACCACGAAGCAAAACCTATTTTTTATGATTCTTAAACGATATCACAAGCTTTTTGTTGTTTTACAAGAAACTTCAATTATCAGAATGGACTGAAACCTAGACCAACTTGTTAATCCGAATGTTCCCACAGCTTTATAATCGACATGAAGGTAAATAAAATTCGCAGGTGGTTGCCTCCTCGCCTGGAAGTCAACCTGTCAATTTTTGACAAATTCACGTCTCATGGTTTGACCACAAAAAAAAAGCCAAGCCCCATTGAGAGCCCAATTCACATCTCGACCCCCCTTGAATTCACCACTCAACTCGATGGATGATTCCCTGGATCGAATGTCTTAATTAGACGGCTATCTGGCATGCCTCATCGCCAGTCGAGCGGCGCACCACATCGCACCGTAATCTTCGTCGTTGGTCTCCTCCGGCAAATTAGGCGAATAATCGAAATAAATTGCCCTCCTGTGCGCGCCGAGAGTTCGTGGTGTTGATGAATCAACGCCAAGATGGACCCCATGTGGAGATGTGTGCCCCTCATTCCGTTCATGCTCCGTTCGGGTCCTGAGGTCTTTTCTGCACTTCCTCCAGCGTGCGATTCATCGACGACGACGATGACGACCGTCGCGACGGTTCGTTCTTGCGTTTTACGTTCCGTTTATTTAATTTTTGTTTTTATGGCTCTGCGCCTGTGTACTGTGTGTGTGTGTGTATGTGCTGTGGTGCATGCGTTGCGCAACAACAACAGTCCGCAAATCGGCCAAAATCGAAATCTCAACATCAACACGGTCGCACACGACCGCATGCGCTCGCAGATCATGTTGCATGTGCCCAAAGGTTCGGCCTGGGAGTTGTTAGACTTGCCTTCACCCTCTACCCTCCTCTGTAGACGGCACAGCGTCCACGTCCACGTCCACGTCCAACGGTCGTTACTTGACAATCAATGGAAGAAAAAAAAAAAGGAAACAAGATGAGCGCGTGTTTCACTCATTTCTACGGCTCATGGCGCGTCTTCTTCGGCTGCACCGACACACAAACACAGAGAATAGGTGTGCAGTGCAACTCAATAAACTTAGCGATGGAATGAGATTCTCTTACGTAATGGACTCCCCATCATTACACACCTTTATAAATTATTTGTTTCAAAATTATTACCCCGGGGGGGTGCGCAGTGGGGTCGACGCGAGGCACGGTGCACGAGGCTCGGTTGTGCGATACTCGTACGATTTTTTTTTAAGGAATCAACAAATATTAACGGTTTTTTTCTTGATTTTTGTTGTTGTTGTGTTTTTTTTTTTTTTCATGTTGCAATTGAAGTTGTTGCAGCTCGTCGCTCGTCATATTCGATGTTTATTCGGTGATGCCGTGGCGAGACGCGATGCTTTTGCGATAGTTTGTGTTGTTTTACACGGCGCGCCGTCCATTGGACGCTGTCGTGTATCTATTCTGTTTAATAATGAAGAATAGAAAAAAAAAAATGAAAAGAAAAATATGAAAAATGCACACGAGCTTATGTGTTAATCTCGGTGATAAAGTGAATAATTTGAGGTTGAAGAGTTGAGGAGTTGAAGAGTTTGTTGGTGGTGGGATTGATGCTGCTGGTTGTGGTGATGCTTTGCTGCACCTGATCAAGAGAAACGGACGCTTCGTGAATGGATTTGGCATTCGATTCAAGGTGGGATCTGGGAAATGCTTTGGCCTAGATGCGCCGAAGAAGTTCTGTGGCGGGGTTAGCCATTGGGTCAGCTTAGGCAGTTAATTAGTTTTAGGAGTGGAGTGTTGACAAGTTTCATGATGACAGCTTCGTTTTAAATGGATTGATGGGCAGGATCAGGAAAGGATCTATATCTTTGCTACGAGTCCATACAGTTTTTATGCAGTTCGTTGACTTTTAGTTTGTTACAAAAGCATCAAGTTCAAGGTTTGTCGAAAATTCTGATTGTCAAAGGTCGTTTTTCTCGTATTTTATAAACATGATGTCTTTTGGGCAGCTAACAGAGTGTGGACTGTAAAGTGAGAGTACCCGGGTTCGGATTCAGCTCGGGGAAAAAACACCACAAACGTTTTTCACGGCCCCACCTCCAGCGAACGACGGACAGTCCTCCTGGAGTACTTTTGCCATGAAAAGCTTTCGCAATTCGCCGTTCGGAACCGGCATTAAACAGTAGGTCCTCTCCACGTGTGTCAAAGTATACGGCGCCCACGTACTTGTACTTTTACTTAATTCTCAATCGTAAAATAGACTTCTTGTCTGTCGTCGTTTTCTAGTGAACCTAAAGTTCTATCCGATTTCAACGTTTCTCATTTAAAAACGCATGTTCAGCCATTTTTGTTGTCAAGTTGAACCTGTGGGAAATAAACAATCACTTCAGCTTGGCGACTGTTCTTACTCAAGCTAAATAAGCTGAGTCTTACGAATGGGCATGAACGTTACGCTTTAAAAGTTTAAGATTTTGACTCAGCCAGTTTTTGTAAGACCTGCCAACTCGCACACCTCGCCTAACCTGTCGAGGTTGTCAACCTTTGAATCAGAGTTTTAATTTTGTGTACTTTTTAAGTCAAAATCTGAGTCTCTATGACTTTTGCTTTTGCGGCTATTAACAGGCGACTCTCAGACAAATTTACGTAGTAGAGTCCAATGTTTCGGCCTGTGATTGGACATCCAAAGATCCTCATCCCTCAAGTGATGCTGAGTTGAACCGGAAAAGTCACTTAACTGAACCTGTCCTTGTTTTGAGTCGGATGGGAACGTCTAAACGAAGAAAAGTAAAAAAGGAAGACTTTGAATTTGAACGCAGGACGAGTTCATGGAAGCCGGTGACAACTCTCAAAAGCCCCATGGCTACTGAAAACCTCCCACCTCGCCTCTCTTTCTCTTCGTGAGAGCCGACCTGCCTCTGTTGCAACTTGTAATACTTCCTGTACCGTTAGGTCTACATGATTTTTCATAAGCCACGATCTGTCGTTGTTGCGTTTCCTTCACATTTTTTTTTTCCACCCCTCTGCGCCGTTTATCAAAGATGCTGTGACAACAACAAAAAACCAATTAACATCTTCAACACGCTGCCGCAGTACAGCAGCTTTGCGTGTACTCAATTCGCAGCAACAAAACGTCGTTGATTGTCGGTCGTCCGCCGATTCGATTCTCATGCGCCTGCGGGCGGTGTGCGGGACAAAAATTCGATGTTCACCAGAACATTTATCCCGCGCAATCACTTTAATTAGCATTCTGCTCTCTGCCGCACGTTGTGGTGCCGCATCACCCTCTCACACTCGCCTGGCAGTTCATTAATAATCCATGGAAGTCACCTAGTGGTGCAGCGGTTCAGTGGCGCTGGTGGTGGTTGTGATGCTCTGTGTGGCACCTAATGTGGCATGAAGCTCGCATTTAAACTGCATGTTTATCCCATGAACCCGGCTTCACCTTCGGTCCTAATCACAAATCGAGATCGCTCTCTTGCGACGAGACGAGACGAGACGCTCCGCCGCGGTCGTCTTCATACACAGACACACACACATGCGGTGCCGGTGCGCCGCCGATTTGCCACGGCACCAACTCTTTTTTTTTTTTATCATTCAATCGCAACCGGCGGATGGATGCCTGGCTGTGGTTAAATAAATTTTTGCAAAATGGTGTTTAATTTATTTCATTTGTGCATAAAATGTAGTCCGAGAGTCGTCTGATGGCGGTGGCGGTGCTGTGGTGCTGTGGTTCAGTGGTGCTTCATGCTCATCGTCCTGACGTAATGGAGCGGCGGCAGACGGAGTAATTATTTGCTTGGCGATAATATCTGCATTTGGCTTTGCATTCTTTTGATTACTTGAATCGAATTTTATCGATTGGACTTTCCCTTTCGAATTTGTGGCGGGTGCAGGGAGGCGCTTCCGGGTAACGCTGCGCGGTGTACAAATGACACTCGATGACAGCGAAAGGGCAGTTCGACTGATGGGAATCACCCTCGTGGGTGATATTTGTTTGAAAGAAATGTGTAGTCGGGTGACTGGGGTATCTGATTGAAGGACTGCTGTCGTCGACGGTCGACGGTGATGGTTGGGCGCCCGGTGGGAGGCGGTGGCTTATCTGAATCTTCTCTGGGCGCTCTGGGAGCTCTCTGGAGGCATAAATTAAGCGGACGGGTCCGACTGCTGGTCTTACGAGGGAGTCGTGTGGCGCAATCTCTGATTTTGGGTCGAAAGGGAGTTGTGCAATTTTCTGCCGTGTGGGACGAATTTGGTGGACGATTGCTGGGAACTGAGTGACTCTTGGAGTGTGATGGTCGACGACAGGCATCTGGACGTGGGCTTGTAACGATATCGGAATGGATTGGAGTCAATCGCTGGCGGAGGTATTGCTAACCCACTTTCTGGGAATGAATTGAGGCCCTAGGGTGTCGATAACCGATAAAACAAACGTGTCATGTCCATTTTACAGTGCTGAACGCACTCTCTGTTGTTTACCCATTTAGTGGAATACAAAAAGGTTATATTTTCAGGATAGGACGCTTAGAAAAGAACAACGAATGAACATGCACGCTAAGTAGGCAGCTCAAAGAAGTATCGCAAAGTGTGGTCACTGCCGGGCGCCAAATTCTAGAGTCATCAATTTATTTATCATAAGTTGATTTACGTCAACGATTCAGCGAACCTCTTTTTTTTAGCAGATAGTGATTTTTGTCGCACTCTTCCATAACCCTGAAAGTTTTTGTTCGACGCTTCTGATCGTTTTCACGCAATTGGCCGTCGGTTCTTCATCCTATTCTTTAAGTCCAAAGCAAAAAGTCCTTGTGCTAAGCAAAATGAAGCTTCTGTTAAGTCCTTTATTCAAAAGCCTACACCAAACGTCGCAAACGAGTAACTTTTTAAGCTCCTCTTTTCTTCTTTTTAGCTCAGACTTCGTCATTCTTGACTTTTTGTCTAACTAAAAAAATTTGAATTGTCCGACAAAAAAAAATGTGGTGCAGTTTTCCCAAACGATTGAACGGTATTAACTGCAACGCTCTCAGAAATTCACCATAGGACTCAAGCATCGTTCCCAAGGTCACCAGTTATGCTCCCCCCATAAATTCAATTACTAAATACGTGCAATCTCAACTTCCTCAAGAATCTAAACGCAAAATCAAAACCTGTTTACTTGTCCCAACTCGACTCCGTTCCCACTGAGGGCACATCCAGTGGCCAGCATCGATGAGCTCTTTCAATAAACTGCCAATTAACGGAGCCCCGGTCGCGTCGAGAGCACCAAATATCATCTTCTTCACCCGAGCTATTTGCATCATTAGCCATCCCATATGCCACCATTTAGCTGCAGCTCCTTTAACCACAACGTTACACCGCCAGCCGCCACGGACAAACATCAAAAGCCACGGTGAGGAGGACTCTG
Source organism: Syritta pipiens (assembly GCA_905187475.1). Taxonomy (NCBI): domain Eukaryota; kingdom Metazoa; phylum Arthropoda; class Insecta; order Diptera; family Syrphidae; genus Syritta; species Syritta pipiens. The sequence goes on from LR994571.1 coordinate 90,507,040, forward strand.
CCGTGCTAACAAGCAGACAGGCGCTGTAACTTCTCATTTTGTATCGCGACCGATTGTCGTCTTGGTCGTCTTGGTCGTCGTCATCAGCAGCGTGTTGTGCATCCGACACAACACAAAACAACAGAGTACACACCGGTGCGGAGGGGCCAAAAGTCAGACACTAAAGTTCCCTCAATTGCAGCATTCCGAGCGCTGTTTACGTGACGAATTTAACGAATTTTACATCGCACACCGCTGTTGTGTCGCTGAATGCTACCATCAAAACAACGGTCGTGAGATATTTCTCCCATCTCGCGTCTCACAGTTGCATGGATACATTTTTCTTTTTTTTCTTTTTTTTTTTTTTTTTGTATAACATTTCGCAGAACATCTTCATTAATGAGAATCTAATGTTTCCTCTCGTGGCATCTCTCTGACAGCGATCTGTGGCCGGTTATGCAACAAGGAATTGCGTGCATGTTCTCCTTGAGAGATGCCACTTAATTATGCACCCATTTAGATATTCACCGCTTTAAACAAAGCACCGCTTTATGGGATTCTGACACAAGACGTTTTTTGACGATTATCTTCGTGTGTGTATGTCAAGATCCGTTGGCCTGCTTGCGTTTATCGGTTGCAGATTTATTGAAATTACTTCGCAATAAACACATACACACACATTTTACTCATACAGTAACCAACTTTGGTTGGTCAAAAAATTGAAATCAGAACTCGTTTTTAGACCCACTCCCCGCAATCTCGTCAACGTTTTATATCCGTTTTGGTTGCGCATCGTAAATCGTTTAATTTATGACCCCCTGTGGAAAAAAAAAAAAAAAGAGAAGAAAACCAAAAAAAATCACGCGAATTTTTTCGGTCCACCTGGGGCATCCATCTTAATTGTGTAAGAGACAATTTAATTACCTGAAAATCTATTCGATCTGTAAGCGTGAACTCCACAATTGCAGTATCGTTTGGATTTAATTTGCATTTATTATTTCAAGTGTTTCTTATGTTGCCATCTTAAGTGCTGTTTGACATGAGGGAAACCAACAACAACAACAACAACAAAAAACCGAACACGCTCGTTAAATGGCGCTTGTGGTTATGAGTTTCGCCGACAATTAATCGATCGTTTGAATAAATCAGAGGCTTGCGACAAATTGACTTTTAATTAAATGAACGTAAATGAAAGTGAAGCTGAAGGGTCTCTTTCATGTTGATAGTGGGTGCAGAGGCAAGTATCGACGTTTGCTTGGTGTGAAATGTCAACGGCTTTTACGGTGTTTGACAGGAAGCATGAAATGAAGTTTTGTGCGGGGACGTCAGTGTGATGTCATTTTCCATGATCTGGTTTTTTTTTTTTTGTTGTCAAACGATTTTTCGCAATGGAGCGGTGTCAAGTGCTTCTGAAATGTTGTCGAAAATTAAAGAAGCGTGGGAGAGGATGCAAGATGGATTTTTAATGGAGAGCGTCTGGTTTGCAAGAAGCGTTGTAAGACATTTGCATGACAGTGTCTTCTGTAATTAGCACAAATGAGCCAAGATAGATACCCAACTTCTTCTTCTTGAATTTATTTGACAACGTTTTTCATAACATTTTGTGTCTCTGAATTCGTGTGGGAGCTTCGAACAGCAAATCAAACAAATGTCCGTAAAAATGATGAGTTAGTGTTTGATGATTCCTTCATTACTGTCAAAATGTTTCCTGTATTTCAGTTACAGTTAGTTCGTGAAATACTGTCAAATTCATCGATTGGCAAGGGGAAATGGCAGTTGGGTGCCTATATTGAATTGTCTGTTGTAATTAGTTGGATTTTTGTAGTCAAGCGAAGTGGTTTTATTTAGATTGTCAAATTCTGGATATATAGTGCCTCCATTATTATTCGCATTTTGAAGGAGAATATGGATATAGAAAAGGAACTACAAGTCGTACAAAAAATGTATGTACATGCTTTTATTCTGCGCTAGAAACTGAATAAAAAGACATGAGCCAAAACACAATGCTTTAATTTTCAACAAACTTACCTACAAAAATGTTCATTAACTTTGCATTTCAGTCTAGTATTCGCTCACCCTCATAACAGTTCAGTTCAAGGTTTCTGGAGCATATTTTTACTTACATTTTTTTGTATAATTATGGCCTTTTTTTTTTTTTTTTTTGCCTTGAGGGCGATGTGGAAACCTGATAGGCAGGTGGAACAGGCCCGTTCTATTCCAAGTAGTGTCAGACTTTCACCCACTAAAACCACATCTTGACCTCTTCTCCTTGACACCATCCACTCTGGAGCCGCTTTCGCATTACTTCAGAGTGGTGTCGTTTTCTCCCCCCCAAAGGGGACCGGCTTTTTCATTTTCTTCATCGGGTTAATTAATTAATCTTGCCGGTCAGGCTGTAATCGATCTTCATTTGGGGGGATGCTATATCCTTCCTCTCTCATTTTAGTTCTCAGCACTACTTCAGCGTATGTCGCGATTTTGGTCCAGTGGGTGCTGCTGGATAGCATCTTTTCGACGACGGTATCAGGTGATATGCTGCCTATCTCCGCTTCCAACCTGGTCCTCTGCACTGCCCACCTGCTGCATTCGAAAAAGGTATGGTAGGCGTCGTCTTCTTCGGAGTCTTCGTACTGGCAGGCAGCGCTCTCTTTCTTGCCCATCTTGTGGAGGTACCTAAGTGTACAAAAATTTCAAAATGTGTTTAATGTATATTGATCTTTTTGGAATGGAATCCAACAGTTTTGAGCCATGCCAGATGTTATTTGATATCATTCAGTACACCCATCCATTGGACTCATTCATTTAACCGAATTTCCAGCTGGCAATCTCATATTTTTTTTCTTGTATTTTATTCGGAAATGTCTAAAAATTTTGAATAAGATCTATGCCTGATGATTCAAGAAGCACTCCAATCTATTATGGAGCATTTGGAGGTTGGAGGTTTACTCGGAAATGTCTCAAAATTTTGAATACGATCTATGCCTGATGATTCAAGAAGCACTCCAATCTATTATGGAGCATTTGGAGGTTGTTTGAGTATTCTACGATATATGCCAAGCATCGTTATGTAAACTACAAATGCGGTCGCCATCACGACCTTTCTGACCTGCACTGGCCTAGGGCTGTATCTTAAGAACGTTTGTATATTCTTTGTGGTCCATAATAATATTATTAAAGTGCACTTCCATACCCATACAAGCACAAAACTAACACAGAACGACCCCCATGATTGAATGTAAGCTAAGGGTGCATTGCAAGCATTTCTGTTTCGACTTCAGAACATTTTTCAATGTATTTCTCTACGAATTGAACACTGGGGAAGTTTACGTTTTAAACAATTAAAATGAGAGGGAATTTATGGTCCGTAAAAAATTTGAGAGATCCTTCCCTTGCTCATTTAGTGAAGACTGCCTTAATTGAATGAGTGCATTGGATTTAAAAAAGAATGCATTCAGCTTTAGACAGACTCTTCGTTTATTAAGCGTCTTCAAAATTGTAAAACACCAAACAATGGAAGCAACTTTGTCAATTCAAGCGTCTTCAAAATTGTAAAATACCAAACAATGGGAGCAACTTTGTCAAGAGCAGTTGATCCTAATAACCGGAAAAATGTAGAAACGAATGTAAGAACACAGATTCAAACCTGCTCTCGTACGTAGTAGGTATCAATTTCATTACATTTGTGACTAATTTCGCAAGCATACGTCCAGATTCAGAGTCTGATCCTTTTTTCTGAATTAAAAGAAAAATAGGGTTGTATGGCAGCATCTGAGGACGCTACAACCATTTGTTTCTTTTTTTTTTTTAAGTAAACGAACACACCAAGATTATTTTGTTTTCCTTTGCGACTTAGAGCTTCTGATGGTGTCAGTTGACCAACTGTGCAGTGGTTAGGGAGACTTGGTCAGAGTACAAGTTATCACGAACCAACGACCTTCTTAATAGGACTCACACAGACATTGCTAAAATTATAGCGATTAGTACGGCTCATTGGCCGATAGGGGATCATGCAGGCAGACTAGGAATCCCTTATCGCACACGCTGCTCCAAGAACTCAACAAAAAGACGAATCATGACACTTATTTCTGTCATGAAACAATCAAAGAAGCAAAGAGGAACTTAATAAAAAGTACTTGAAGGTTGGAAAAGGATCAAAGGTTGGAAATGAATCAAAGTTTTGAAATGGAGAGAAAGATTTGGAATTGAGAACCTAAAGGATTGTCTGATAGACTTGGACTTCAATGCAACACAAGCAGAACGTCATCACAGACGACCGGTTTGACATTTAAATGAATTCATCGAATGGTGACAGCCCAATTTGTGAAGGAATCACACTTCGACTGGAATTTGGACAAAAGCACCCCTCAAAAAACTCCCTCAACACATTTCAAGCACGAAATTGTTGCTGATACTTCACTTAATGAGTTCCTGTGGGTCATCCTAAACCATCTCTCACTTAATCGAACCTCAGTGCGGAAAGCCGCATCGTTGACGGCTCGACATAAGACTCATTTATCGCATATGTACCGTGAAATGTTGCAAATGTCAAACATGATTTAATTTTCAGTTTAAATTTGTTTTTTGCTACTTTCCTAAATGCCACTGACTCTCACGAGTCCCTTAGGAGAGATTTTCATTTTTATTAATCCCTCGCTTGGCTTGCATTTTATTTTTGCTGCTTTGTTTGCCTGCTTAACTTTTCTTAGTCATAATAATTTAGAGAACAGTTTATAATTTGATTATTTCTTTTTTTTTCTTTTCAGGTGCTTCCAGGTTACTAAACACCTCCTTATTACACCGCTTCCCTTCAGAAGAGAATACTGAGGAAGTACCATCAAATAAAACAAAAACCGAATCGCCAAATAGCGATAGAATTAATTCAAGGGTATTAGCCTCATCAAGCATGTTACTTTTGCAACCAAATGTAAGTGAGAAAAATTTTTGAAAACAACACAGACGGGAGGTGTTTCGTGCGAGAGAAGATTTAGGCGTCTATTTATGTCTAGTGAAAAAGTCTTAATCGTTGGCAAAAGCTGTGGATTCTTTTGAGTTTTAATACTTTTTTTTTTCCCTATGTTGTATGTCTGTCCATTGATTGGACACCTAGTACATTGTAGTGCTTTTAGGATGTCTTGACCTCACGACCAATGTCAGGAAGTCATTTGTGTGAATTAGTTTTAAAATTTAGTCAAAATAAATATGTATGTCTCATGAACGTTTTTGAGAGTGTCCTCTTATAAGGTCTGTGGGCCGTGTCCTTTTCAATCTTCTCCGTCCAGACATCTCTTGCGCTGGGATCGTGCTGACTTCACTCATCATCAAAGTTTTGATACTTGAATTGAAAAACATGTACAAAATGTGTCCTTAAAACAATTTTCTTATTGTTTCGAATGAAAATTTAAATAATCGTGACCCTATTAACGAATTTTCGGTATTTTGGGCAAAAAAAATCAGCCAAAAGCGTCTTTTAACCAAATATTTCGCATTTTGAAACAAAGTTTAAACAAAATATTGACCTTTTCCACAAAAATTAGGACAAATGTATCTTTTTTATTGTTCCAAAGGAAAGCTCCATAAATTTTTCTCATTCTGTCTTATCTTCCAAGAATTTTTGGCATTTCGTATAAAAGTTTGAACCAGTTTTCTTTTAAGCATTTTTTTTGTCATTTCCGATAATAGAAAATGAACAAAATGTGTCTTTTTCGATGACATTGATGTTTTGTCAAAAAATGTATCCAAATGATATATTTTTAACGAGTTTTTCGACGTTTCGAATAAAACCTCGAACGTCTTCGACGTGTCTTTCGTAAAATTTTGATATTTTTCACCTTCTGTTTAACCTTCTACAAATTTTTGGCATTTCCTATAAAAATTTGAACCAGTTTTCTTTTAAGCATTTTTTTTTGCTGTTTCAGCTAAAAATAATTGAAAATTATGTGTCTTTTTCAATGACATTGATAATTTGGGCAAACATTTTATGCAAATGATTTATTTTCAACAAATTTCTCCGAGTTTCGAATGACCTCGAGCCTCAAATGTCTTCGATGTGTCTTCAGAAACATTTTGATACTTTTGATATTCTGCTCAAACTTCAACAAATTCTGGGTATTTCGTACAAAAATTCGATCCAAATGAGATTTTTTTAAACAAATTGTCGGTATTTTGGTTAAAAATTTGAACAAAACATTTCTTTTCGATACTTTTTTAATTGTTCGGACTAAAATTCGATCCTATTTTCTGTGTTTCGTACAAAAATCTCGAGCTAAACGTGTTCGTCGATCAATCGTTAGCTTGTTGCACGAGATTCGGGCAAATTTTTTTTTTTTTTCGAGAATTTCGCGTATGTCTGGCAGAAATTTTTATGAAAATAAGATTCCTGCCTGAATTTTCAACAATTTGGCACTTTTTTTTTCAATCACCAGCTTGTTTCACAGCTTGAGACAACTCCATTGCAAGGTGACGTCCTAGAAGCAGCCCGTAGCTGTATCTTTAAGGAATGACGTCTTAAGATCTCTTAAAGTCGTCACCCCGTCAAATGAAAATAATGACGGATGGGGAAATAACTTTTTGACAGCACTGCTCATTTGTCACTCACAGGATCCAACTAACCGTTGTCCCTCCATTCACCGCTTCAATAAATCTCTCAACTCAAATTTGTCACAATAAATTTTACACTGCCCTCTCCCTCACCCACCCAATGAAGACCTGTCAACATTTTTGAAACACATCTGTCAGATTGACTTCTTCCACCACGACCAATCACAAGCAAGACTTGAATTTAAGAACAAGTTATGAATCCCAACCCTCCCGCCCCCCAACAACCCACTTATGTAACTACTCACCACACACACACACATATGCTTTCCACTCAATCAAACACGTAATTTACGTCAGACTCATCTTACGTCAGCATTTGTAATTCACCTTAAGTAATGGAAAAAAAAAAGCGACGAGGTAAAGAGAATTAAAAAAAAGGAAATAGAAAACAGAACGACATGCGTTCAAATGCCAATCAATAACCGCTCGAAATCCGAAAATATCTTCAAATGTTTTTTTTTTTTGTGAGAACCCGTGCGTTGGAATCTTATTCTGTCGCCACTTGAGTCTCAGTCTCAAATAATCGCGCGTTAATTGCATTTGCATAGATCCGCGTCAAATCGGTTTAGCACGGCAAATCAGAGCCCGAGCATCTGCCCTCTCGAGGCGCCCATTAATCTTTGCCCATTAGCCGAGCGGCGTGACTAACTTCTTTGAGCGAGAATCCCAAGCACACAAAGATAGGGGTTGGGATGGGGTGCCTCTTGTCTCGCTGCCGTTTGGGGTTGCTTTGCTTCGGCACTTCGCGTGTGTGATGTGTGCCCGTTGCTGCTCGTTGTAAGGGTTATACCGGCCTCGCGATTGGTTCGTTTCCGGCGCATGTTTGATTCACCACTCGCATGGAACACCTCCCTGTTAAATTTTTCACCACGCGAACACCGCCAATTTAATTGTCGCTCATTCGTTGACTTTTGTTGTACCGTTGCAGAGCTCTTTCAGTTCTCTCTCTCCCTTTGATAATTTCTCTTCGCAACAATCGCATTTGTCGCCGAGCGATCACCACCACCACCATCATCAGCCTGCGGAAGGACAACTGATCGACTCGACCTTCAACCAGCTCTCCGACCTATTCTTCCCGGCCGACTCGAACAACTCGCTTCTGTCGTCTTGCGTTGATACGCAAGCGGCGAATTCTGAGGCTCTCGGCGGTTTCGGGAGCAGTCCGCAGCTGCAGGAGCTGCACCATCAGCAGCCGCATCACTCGTCGTCGAGCGAGACGCTCATCGGGAGCGGAGGTGAGGACATCTCGGGCTCGATCGAGAATCTTGCGAAGTTATCCTGTCCGACCCGCATCAAGCGATTGTCATCAATTCCGGAGCAGCAAACTCTGTCGCCAGATCCGCTGTGCTTCGACCGGACGACACCACAGGAGATCGGGTTGCTTACGTTGCGATCGAGCAGCGATCCAGCGATCGCGTTACACAGCCTTGAAGAGCGCCAGGCTGCACTACAGGCGAGTGAGAGCCTTGAGCCGTTGGCTTTGCTGTCAACTCCGCCACCAGCACAACTCACATGCGGCAGTTCACTGCCCAGTTTTCAGGAAACCTACTCGCTAAAGTACAATCAAATGCCCAATCTGAGTCTCAAGATGGACGAGGACTGCTTCAACATTACCACCGCTGCATCGCATCCGGCGTCACATCACCACCAACATCAGCACCATCATCAGCAACAGCAGCAGCAACCGCCGCAGCAGCAGCAGCAGCAACAGCAGCCTCAACAGCAGCAGCAGCATCAGACGCACAACTCCGCAGGACTCCCCTCATCGATCTCAGCCTACTACCATGGACACTTTGCCAATGCGACGAACATTCAGCATCAGCTGAGTGCCTATGAGTACAGCGCACAACAGCAGCAGCAACAGCAACAGCAGCAGCAGCAAGGATATCCCGAAGGATTCTACCATCAGTATCACCAGCAGCCAACTCAGCAGGTAAATTGACATTTGTTGTCCTTTTTTTTCCGTGGACAACAACGCCCACACACCCACGCTTTCCATAAATTTAGAATCCACGTGACAGTGCATGACGTGTGAATCGTGTGAATTAGAAGGATTCCGAAATAGTCGTTGACACATTGACCAAGTGATGAATGCGTCATGTTTTGACAGGTCTCCAAGTGACATTTGACATTTACGCTGGGACATGAGCGTGCGTCAAAGGGTTCAAACACTTGTCTTTTTCTGAACACAAACGCAAAATCTTGATCAATCTTGAATTTCATTAAATGACAGATGACGTCATATCACTAAAAGTGTCAATTTTACAACAAATTGTGACCATCAAACTTGAAATTACAGAAAATTAAGACAAATGATGAGATTCTATAAAAATTGTCAGAGAAGTGTCAACAATTGTCAGCTGCAATTTTGACAAACAAAGCCCACAAGAATTGCATTCAACGGTATTAATATTGACTGACGTTTGATGCAGCCATTGACATCTGTCAACTTTTTTTCATCATACTGCCGAATATGCTCAAACTTTTGCTACTTCACAGTCATGTGACAAACTAATGACTATCAATTTCTGTTTCAAATTTTATGGTCGAAGCAGTTTCGAATTTTGGAAAAAATTGTGCAGAATGGCATTCAAAATTTCAAACTTCAACGAGTAGACTGACGTTTGACATTTTGCTCAAACTTTTACTTCTCTATATGACAAAGCTTGAGTTGACTATTTTACTTCCTCAGTCAAAAAAAACCGAACAAAATTTCTAAATTCCACCAAAAAAAAAAATCTTAGCCTCAAACTTTGACAGATCCTTTTGACATTCCTTCCTCGACTAAACACACCCATTTCTCTCATTACAGGCCTACAATTCGACCCACGAACGTTACTCACTTCCAACATTTCCCACCATCTCCGAGCTGCAGGCCTCGGCGGCACCACTCCGCCGCGCCTCGCTCCCAATGCAGCGTTCTGATTCGCCCGCCAGCAGCCACAGTCCGAAGCTTCCGAAAATGGGCATCCTCAAGGCAATGGCCAGTGCGCCCAGCTCCGCGTCCAGTTCGCCCAGCTGCCAGAACAGCAGCAACTCCAGCAATGAAGTGCTCAACAGCCGAATCCTCCATCCGGCTCCATCACAACTCTGCGCCGTTTGCGGTGACACAGCCGCCTGCCAGCACTACGGCGTCCGCACATGCGAAGGTTGCAAGGGTTTCTTCAAGCGTACCGTACAAAAGGGCTCCAAGTACGTCTGTCTCGCCGACAAGGCCTGCCCCGTGGACAAGCGACGACGCAATCGATGTCAGTTCTGCAGATTCCAGAAATGTCTTGCCGTCGGCATGGTGAAGGAGGTCGTCCGGACTGATTCGCTGAAGGGCAGACGCGGCCGATTGCCGTCCAAACCGAAATCACCACAAGAATCACCACCGAGTCCACCCGTTTCGCTGATCACCGCTCTGGTGCGAGGCCACGTGGACACCACACCAGATCCATCGTGTCTGGACTACTCCCAGTACAAGGAGCCGGTGCTCAATGAACCTGTGATTGGAGAGGCTGAGAAGGTGCAGCTGTTCTACTCGCTGCTAACGTCGTCGGTGGATGTGATCAAGCAGTTCGCCGACAAGATTCCTGGCTACTCAGAGCTCTGTGCCGAGGATCAGGAGCTGCTCTTCCAATCGGCCTCGCTGGAGCTCTTCGTCCTGCGGCTCTCCTACCGGGCACGCGTCGACGACACAAAGATGACATTCTGCAGCGGCGTCGTCCTCCATCGAAGCCAGTGTCAGCGATCCTTCGGTGACTGGCTCAATGGCATCCTTGAGTTCAGCAAGAGTCTGCACAGCCTCGAGATTGACATTTCTGCGTTCGCCTGCCTCTGCGCCCTAACTCTGATAACTGGTAAGTCAGAAAGCTTTGAGGAGTCTATAAAATCGGTTTTAATGTTTGTGGTCTTTTCTTTTCAGAACGCCACGGCCTCCGCGAACCGAAAAAAGTCGAGCAGCTGCAAATGAAAATCATCGGCAGCCTTCGCGATCATGTCACCTACAACGCCGAAGCCCAAAAGAAGCCGCACTACTTTAGCCGACTCCTTGGCAAGTTGCCAGAGTTGCGCTCTCTCAGCGTTCAAGGACTACAGAGGATATTCTACCTGAAGCTCGAGGACCTAGTACCTGCCCCTGCACTTATAGAGAATATGTTTGTGGCAAGTTTACCATTCTAGATTTAAAAAAAAAAAAAACAAAAATATACACATGGATATATTTTAATACACTTCATAGAATATGCAAATTTATACATTTTATGGGATATACTAAATGTTTTATCTTTTATCAAAAAAAAAAACAAAAAAACACACAGTGATTAAGTTCAATTTTGAGTATAACCTAAAAGCAAGAAGAAGAAAAGAGGAGAAATACAAAAAAAAAAAATACGTGTACAATAGATCGTAAGTTAAACAAAAAAAAAAAAAAAGAGAAATACCAGAGACCTGCATAACGATATACATACATATTTAATATAAAAAAAACAAAAACAAAAGAATATATATATATTTTTTAAATGCTGTCAATTATTTCTTTTTTTTCGTTTCCTTTTTTTTTTATTTTACACTTTCCTTTCTTTGTTATTTCTTAATCTTATATAATATATTTGTATAGTATATATGTATCCTTTATAAGTAATTAATAAACAAAAAGTTAAAAAAAAAAAAGAAAATTAACTATAAGCGACCATGTCTGCGACTGTGGATTTTAGAAACGTAGGTTGACTAGGAGGAGTGAATTTTAGTTTTTTTTGTTTTCTTGAGAAGAGTTACAGTGAGGAATGTGATTTGAGTGGTTAAAAGATAAATGAAACTGTGCTTAGATGATTTTTTTGGTTTTCCTTTAATTCGAGCTTAACTTCTTATGACTTTTACAACCCGCAAGTTCCTGAGAGTCGTCAAATATTTGGTCGCTTCACAATATGGCATTTGAATCTAAATCTAGAACGCCATCGATTGTGAACAAAGCTTGTTTTTATCAATTTTTTACAATTTTCTATGACAAAGACGGCAGTTACGGCAATTGCTTCTATTTCCGAAGCAGTTGCCTAACTTGCAAGCCTTGTTTGAATTTTCGTACATTTTTTACATGAGTTTTACAAATTTCTACTCCAAACCCTAAAAGAAATGAATTACTTTGAATTAACTAAAGCACTAGCAATTTTATTTCAGATTCCTTTTTGTTTATTAGGAGTCTATTCCGAGCTTCAAGCCTCTCTGAAATAGTTGTTTAAAGCAACGGGACTCGTTTGTCATTTCTTTTTCCGGTTTCTTTTTTATATTTTAACTTTTTTTACTTTAATTATCTCCGCTGCTAGTACTGTTGCAATTTGTAGCTAATAATATGTTTTCGATATGTTGTTGATAAAAATTAAATAAATATTCATTTGTTATTTATTTATTTATTTTTTATTAACAACATACTAAAATATATTATTAATTACAAAATTTTAAGAGCTCTAATAAATAAATATCATCATCATCATCATCTTCTTGACCGCGTTCTAATAAATAAATAAATTCTGAAAATTCTTCTACTTTTTGGAAAGAGATTTCGAAACGTCTGCGACTTCTTAAAAAAAATTCGCATCAATTTTACAATTTTTTATGCAAAGTTCTTAAGCTTATTTGTAGCACTTAAATTCTTACAAATGCTCAGATCCACAAGCGTAAAAAAAAACAGAACTGGAAGAATGAAATTCTCCAGAGCTGCCTCTTTAATTTGCAATCAAATTGCATTTGTCAACAATTTTATTTGACAAGAATAAAAAGCAGTCGCCACTGCTCAAAACTAGGCTTTAAGGCAAAAAGCCTTTAAAATCTTTGTACAAATTTTATCATCATCATCTTCTTGACCTCGTGTTCCACTATTGGGGTCGCGTGGGTAATGCACGCAGAAGAGATCTCAAGACAACTCGATCCTCCGCCGCCGACTCTAACTCATCAGGTGGACTTCCAGCGTCTCGTCTGCCCAGCGATCGCCTTCCTGACGGGACCGCATTCAAGGCACACCTACAAAATTGTGTTGGATCATAAAAAGCTGCTGACCGGAGTGGATTTTGTGTCAATCATTCAATACAATTTTTGTCGAAAAATATGCATATACTCACTTACAGCACCGAAAAACACGGTCATGATTATTTCAATTGCATGATGGGAAGTTCCTTAAAATGAGGGGGACATTTCTTGAGTCCATGCATACAAAAATGTTACTTTGCTGAAATGCGAAAAATGTTCACTTTTGTGAACATTAATCATTAGAAAGTCCTTTTCCCGAAATTCATCAATCATCAATTTCTAAACGTTTTAAAACTTCCATATTCAAAGAAATAATAAGAAGCCCAGAGAAAGTTCAAAATTTTTTGTGTGTTCTGAAAACTGCATTTGCAAAACTGGTAACAAAAAAAACTTCTCAAAAAATTGCTCCAAAGTCCTTCAAATCCTCGTGCTAATTTGCTTTCATCTCATTTTTTGCTCCCCGCACGAAAATTCGAAAACAAACATTTTCATCGCTTGGAGACTTTCAAATTTGTGAACTACGAATGTCTATTCTTGTAGATTTTTAAAAAAAAAATATTTATTTTAGATTTTTAAAAAGTCTTTTTTATTTCACCTACCCAGAAGCCAGAATCTCCCGAGTTTTAAATGTTTAAAATTTCCGGCTTTGGATTTTTTTTTTATAATTGGCGAGTGCTAAAGGGGTTGGGGCTACCCTTAAGTATACTGTTTAAGACACAGCACAGGCTGAAGGTACTAGGATTGGCTTAAGCTCGATAAATAGATGATAGACCTTCTTACCATAGAACATTTTTGCAGTACTTTCTTTTTTTTTTTTGGTTTCAAAAATTTGAGCTGAGAAGCTGCCAAGACTCATCAACTCTTCGTTGGATATCAATTCTGATGCTGCAAAGAAAATTCAGTTTTCTCAACAACTCGTTGGGGTTTTTTTTAGCTTCCAGCTCAGATTTAAGACACCTATAGCCTCCGCAAAAGGCATTCAATATCCTTTCGCAAAAGCAATTGCTTCTTTTATGAACGTTACACTTTCGTAATCTGACATCATGGTTTCATTGGTCGATCGTCCTTAAAATGTGCTTTCCTTAAACCTTTCATGCTCGATGTTTCCTATGTTTGATATGTTGTGCAAGTTAGTTTGGCGAATATTTTATTATGGGTATTGCTAGTGTTCACTTTATAGTCGATCTTAGAGTGCACACTTAACAACCCTAAACCCTTAAATGATTTAATTTTAAAAGTGTCGATTTTGATGGGGCTGGTACTAGATCACGAACTTTTAACAATCGCCACAAATTTCATCCATTTTTTCAACGAATGACGATTAAAGTTTTAGTCATTCATCGTGTTAAAATTTAAAAGTTGACCAAAAATCATCCCAGTCTCAAATTTATTTTCAAAATAGAGCCGATAGCCTTGCTGCTAGTGCTCTTGGTTTTTTGTTATTAATTATTTATTTTAATGTTGTTAATAAAAAATAAATAAATAAATATTTTCAAAATCTGCCCAAAGCCAACTCCTCCCCTCAAAGAAATTTGCAAATCTTTCGATTGAATTTCCCACCTGTCAAAGGTGCTTCCATCACCTTCCTCCCTTCCATCTTTCTATTTCTTTTTTAATTCGATAACAAGCCGTCATCAACCACCAGCCCTTCTCCATTACATGGAAATTTCATCACACTCCATGTGTGTGTTGTTGTTAAATCACTGCAATGCAAGCTTACTCTGCAAGCGAACGCATATCGAAAGGATTAACTAAAAAATTCATTCGAAAATTGGAAAATCGTCGTCACAACAAACAGCCAAACACACAAGCACACGCATATACATAGTCGCACCTTCGTGACTTGTCTACGAGCCTACTTAGAAGTGACTACCCACCAGTCAATCAGGAATTTGTCAGGTAAATTGGACAATTTGTCCAGTGCCCGTAAAATTGATTTAATAAATATTTTACCACAAAAAAAAAAAGAGAGAAGAAAAACGAAAAAGAATAAGAAATCTAAGCACAGTTTTGTTTCATGATTTATACCGAAGTTATATCGTGAGGTTTTGTAATTATTTCGTCCTTAATCTGTTTTTGTGTTGCCTTTTTTTTTTCTTTTAGTTTTGTTGTTGGGTAGGCATATATATATTTTTTTTTTCTTATTGATTATCATGCATTTAGAGTTTATGAAAAGAAAAAAAATATTCAGTGGTCAGTGGAAGGCTTAGTTTGTTTTGTTTAGCTTTAAATGTTTTTTTTTTTAAAGAAGCAATTCTAGTCGTTTTAGTTGTTATGTTTTGTTTTTTTTTTGCTTAGGAAAAGAAAAAAAGTAGTTTATTTTGTTGTGATTTTACAAAGTGTTATATACTGCCAGTTTTTGTTTATCATAATTTTACATAATTGGTTTAGTTATTTAAAAATAAAAGCTTTTTATAACAACACTCAGGAGAAGTAAAAGCAATTCGTCTTTCTTAAGCCTTGGATTGGAACAGATGAGTGAGTTCAGTGGGATTGCAGACCAAGTAAATGTGTAGATTCAAAGAGCAGCTTAAAGCAATCGGCTTTTAATTGCTTATTTTTGAAAACTTTGCTTATTTTTAAAAATTCTTTGCTTGTTCTTCATATTTATTGAGCCTTTTTTAGAGCTGTATCCTAGTGTTCCAAAAAGTTTACTAAAACAGAGTTTTTACAGCTTTTTTTTGCTTCCAAATGACTGCGGTAAACATATCCAGTCAAACCATTTAAGTGGACTCAACGAATGATTGATTCGAATATGACACCTATTCTTGTCCACCTTAATTATAAACCTAGTTTACAAAGGAATTGATGTCTTACAGTTTCTTCAATTAAGGTTCCGAAACAAGATTTCAAGGTCTACGAACTCTAAACGACGTTTAAGTCACATGTGTCCATTTTGCTTTATATGAATAATTTTAAAACCATCTTTTCTGCAGATTTAAGGTTTTCTTGGCACGAATTTTGGTCCATCAAAATCCGCCAATAAAGCGACGATATATCTGAATTGTGACATTAATTTAAAAAGCAACAGTCATCTCAATCTCGATTTTTATTTTTGCAATATAATTTTATTTCGGCAATAATTGTAGATGAACTGTTTTACCGACAAAAATTAATAGCCTACAGAAAAACAAGCTATTTGAAGCTTTCAATTTAAGTTAAAAACAAATTTTTACAATTATGTTTTCATAAACTTATTCTACAATCAATTAAAACATGGATTAACCACTATGTTTGCTGCCTAGCCTTATATAAGAGTGGCTTAGCAATTCCTTTTAACATTTTTTGCATCCTTCACTGATCAAAAATGCGGTCTTCAACCCTATCCTGTCTCGAATGCAAAGCTCCTGAGTGTTTGTTGTTTGTAATTAAAAAAAAAAAAAAACGTTCGATCTCAAAATTTTTCCATATGCGGCCATTTTGTAAATTCGAAATTTCCTAGTTATGTATAATAATTTTGTTTGTTAAGTTTTTACTAGTTTATTTTTATTTTGTTCATCCTAAATAAGGACCTTATTTATGTGTTTGTTTTTTTCTAACCCCTTCTCTCTTTCTCTTAAACCTTGGAGCGAATTTCTTTTTTTTTGGAACAGGACATAGGTTGTACGAAATGAAATGTGATAGAAACAAACAAAATAAAATGCTACAAAAATTACTATTAAAAATAGTAACCAGGCAACTAAGACAAGGCATAGCCTTAAAGAAGGAGTAAAAAAAAATGAGTAAATTTATCTTTTTGAAAAAAAGCATAAATTTAAGATGAACAATCGCATAAAATATTTATAAATTTCCCTCTAAGTTTTCAAAACAAAAAAAAATGTTTTAATTTTCAAACAAGAGAAAAAAACAAGACAAAATTATATTTTATCATTTTACAAAATACATTATTAGATAGGATTATATTGAGAACTATTTTAAATGGGAAAAAAAATATTGAACAAAAAAAAAAAAAACATTATACAAAAGAAAATATTTACTATTATTTATATAGAATATTATATACAAAAAAAGTACTATATATTATTATATACTATAAAATAAATTTATAGAACTACAAAAAGAAAAACAAAATCTCCTTAAAAACTAAATGGTCGCCTTTAATACCCATTTATTGAATAAATAAGAAAAAAATACAATTTTAAATAAAACTATACACCTACCTACGCCTTAATGTTACATTACAATAATCGTAGCACTAAAGAAAACAAAATTATTTATGTATGTATCTTTTTTCCTTAAAAAAAAAAAACTTTCTTTTTGAAAATAAAAACATAAAAGGAATATTGAAACTTCTAGAAAAAAAAAAAAAACTAAAACATATCGTATTCGAATCGGTCCTTTAAAAAAAAAAGCCATAAACTTCATTTGTAGTGTTTTAAAAGAATAAAACTTTATCAACTTGAATAATACTTCTGTGTGTTGTCAATGTTGTGAGTGCCACATTAAACTATTTTGCACAGAAAAAATAAACAAATATATTTGTGTTTTTTGTTTACTTTAATATTAAAAAGAAATTTACGCATGTAAGAAAACAAAACAAAAAAATAATAACTTTTTTTCATAAATATACATGTTTTATATTGAATGTGAATTTAGCTAAAAAAAAACAAATGAAAATCTCCAGAGATATAAAAAAATATTCGTATGCTTCTTAAATTATTGTATTTTTCAATAAGAGATGTAAGTTGTAAGTTTTATTCGTAGATAACTTATTTTTTTCTTTTTCATTTCTCTTTATGTGTAAAATGTGAAACCGTCATGAATCCTTACTCCGTTCACCTAATGAGGCCATAAGCTTAGAATTGGTCAAAAAACAAATCCACTACACTATTGTCCATTTGTTATAAGGACTTAACATCAGACTTTTATTCAGTTGTTATTATTAGTTATTCTTGGTCACCATTTGGTTAAAAGTAGCCGAGCAATGCTTGAAACAAAAATTACAAACTGGCAAAGCAAATCTACTCCAATGGCGAACATGTCCAAGCCATCGAAATAGTTGCGCCAATGGGTATGCAACGATTATTGAAAGTTCCTGAAAACCTTGAGACGCAAATCTGCGGAAAGTGTTTCTTCCTTCCAGAGGACTTTTTTCTGGCAATCAGACTTAAACCTTATTTTTGTTTTTGAAACTTCTATATGCCTTTGCGGTACCACACTTGAATGCTGATAAGACAAACATGGCCGGCACAGATTTTTTTTCAAGTTCAGCCCTAACGTATGCTCTTTTAACAAATTCAGGAGCTGTCAACAGGTGGCATGTTTCGAATGTTTCCTGAAGTTTTCTGAATTAGTAAAAGAAATGAAACTTTTCCACTCAAAAATTAAAGCTTTTGCCTTCCCTGGTCTCAACATCCATCATCCTTCAGCTAAATTTGCCAATCATTTTCCATCAGTTGTGTCCTTTAATAGGAAATGAGTGATTTAATGAACCGTCTTCAAATCACAATTAGATTGATTGACTTGATCCTTTTTTCTCTAAAGACTTAAAAATAACACATTTTGGATGCGTTCTACTGTTTAAATATTAAACGAACACCCCAATAAGCTAACCCTAAGCTGAAGAACCTTAAAAAGCCAATGGACATCAAGAAAAAAAAATCGCCACAGCTTATGGTCTGACTAAGTGCAACACTTCAATTTAATTTCCATCCCGTCTCTTCAAATAATCATAAAAGAAAACATTCACTGTTAAATCTAAGAAACAAAACAAAAAAACTACTTTTGTAAGGTGCACTCCCAAAATAAAAAAAAAAAAAACATAAAAGTTACATGTCGCTGTCCCCTTAAATTTCTATCTGTCTATCCTACGTATCTATAGAATATTTAAATTGTATTTGTTGTTTATACAAAATAAGATACAAATAAGAATTTTAAGTGCAAATTCTGGTGTGCTCCTAAAAAAAAAAGAAATAAAAATTATAAGCAAAAGCAGCATCAAATAGATATCCAACGAAATCCTTTACATTTTTTTAAAAACAAATATAAATTCATTAAGTTTAAGCAAAAAAAAAAAGAAAATTTTTAGAAAATAACGCGTTACAAGCAAAAAAAAAAAAAACAAGAAAAAAAGAAATCTCTGTTTATTGTGTTGAGTTTTTCTTCTTCTTTTCTTTTTCTTTTGTATCTTCTTCTGTTTGTTTGTAAGAAAAGAAATAAAACCCCTTTATATTGTTAGATTTAAATATACGATTATATATTTATATAAATGAAAATTTGTAATCATGTTTTGTGTAAAATTTTATTTAGAATTTAAGATTTAAGCAAAAACAAAAAAGAAGGATTAAAACAAAACAAATTAAATTTAATGAAGAGATTAATACTGTTATGTATTTTGTTTCCTATGAATTTGTTGTGTACTTTTTTTTCTAAAGACAAATAAATATATATATTGATTTTTGATTCCAGTTAAATGAAGTTGTTTTTTTTTTCCGACGATATGAACAATTGAAGCAATGAATTTGTTTTTCATTCTTTCGTTCACACCAGCACATTATTGTTCTTGCTGGGGGTATAAGTGTAGCTTTTAAAGAGGTCTTAAATATATTTGGGTGAGGACAAATTTGAAAGAATGTATGCTGGTCCAAAAAGAAAGAGGATTAGTCTTAATCGTAGTGCTTGTTGCAGCCCTAAGAAATTTAACTGCATTGAAGAAATCGTTACAACTATCAAATAGCTGTAACGATTTGCAAGAACTACCGAGGTATATCCCGGCTCAATGTCGCCTACAAGATCCTGTCCAGTGTGTGTGTGAACGTCTAAAGCCGTACCAGTGCGGCTTCCGGCCCGGCAAATCGACGATAGACCAAATCTTTAAACTACGGCAAATTCTGGAAAAGACCAGCGAATTTCAGGTCGATACACACCCCCTTTGCATCGACTTCAAGGCCGCATATGAAAGCATTCATCGCAGGGAGTTGTTTAGGGCGATGGCTGAATTCGGGATCCCGGCAAAACTGATCCGGTTGTGTCGAACCACGCTCAACAACACTCGAAGCACCATACAGTTCGGCTGAAGAACATCCGAGCCCTTTGAAACATGCACAGGATTTCGGCAAGGAGACGCACGTCATGTGACTTCTTTAATCTCGTGCTGGAGCAAATAGTGCGGCGGGTCAACGTCCGGAAGGCACAATCTTTCACACGTAAGGCACTATCTTTCATAAGTCGGTCCAGCTGCTGGGCTACGCAGATGATATTGATATCATCGCTCGTTCTCAGCAGGCCATTGTGGAAGCTTTCACTGCGATTAAGGAGCATCCTAAATGAACTGGTCTGAAGATTTTGCAAATGAGGAGAAATCCAAAAAAAGCTACCGGCGAAGCCGATACCCCACAACGTAGGACCGAACGTAACAGCCGATAGCTACAGCTTCGAGGTAGTTAAGGAGTTTATACACTTTGGGGCGATATTAGAAATCGTAGTAGATATTTGTCGTAGAAAGACCCTCGACAACCGCTGCTACTTTGATTTGTCCAAACAACTAGGATCAAAACTCCTGACTCGAAGAACTAAGGTCATCTTCTACTAGCCTCCTATCCTGTCAGTCGTACTGTATGGAAATGAAAGTTGAACCCTTATCCTGCCAGTCCTACTTTATGGAGCCGAAATTTGAACGATAAGCAGGATTGCAGAGCTGATACTTGACTCCTTCGAAAGAAAAATTCTACGGTGGATATTCTGTCCAGTCTGCGAGGAAGGTGAATGGAGGAGAAGACATAACCGCGAACTTTCTGATCTGTACAAGGATGTGGATATAGTCCGGAAAGTTACTCAGCATAACTGAAATACAGTCGAAGTCCTCTAAGTCGAAAATTCCTCTAACTCGAATTTTTTCGTCATATTTTGGCATTCCCTTCAATTTTAGTCGTTTTTTTTGTAAAAAAATAAACAAAAAATTTCCTTTCGCAACTTGTATCAAGCACACAACTTGTATTGCAGGCTCTGATTCTTTCTCAATTTGGCACTGGACGACGAACACCTTTCATTTCATGTTGATTTTTTAGTGCAAACACGTCGCAGAAAAAAGCGCATGTGGCTGACCTTATTATTGTTTACCTATGCAAGAAAGAGAGAGAATGTTCACAGCAAGAATGAGGACTTGCATGGCGACCTACACGGCAAACATCGAACCCAAACAACATTAGAAAATCAAAACTATTCGCCAACGGTTCTCGAAGCACAATCATGTTGGGCGAACACAATTGTCGTCTAGGACCACATAATCGTCAAATGAGCTATAGCTCTGTATGAATAACTGCGCTGATTATTCATTGTTTTGTTGGTCGGCCTCAAATAAAAAACAGTTAGTTATCTGAGATATTTTCAAGCTTCATTTAGTAAATTGAGAGTCCGGATGAGGTCCAACACTGCCTTTTTAAAATAGAATCCTTTTTTAAAAGACTTCATTGTCCAATTTTAAAGACTCAATCCAAAATGACAAGTCTTTTTAAGTAATTTCCTGTGTTTTTTCCTTACATGTACTCTTTTGGATAAAATAAAGGCTTTAAAACAAAAAAAAATATGAATTTCTCTAAATCGAATTATTTGAAAAATCTCTGTAACTCGAACTAATTTTGATATCCCGTGAAAATTCGACTTAAAGGGCTTCGACTGTATATGAAAAACATGGATGCAAGTGAAAGTGGCTGATGAAAATAGTTATTTTTCCTTTTTTTCATTTTTCTTTTCTTTAACGTTATCGAAGTTTTGTTTCGTTTCAAGTTTTTTTTTTAAATAAAATATTGATGTATTAAAAATTATGTTAGAATTTTTTGAATTTTCAGACTGGATAAAAGAAATTGTTTTTCAGTTATCGGAAGTTCGCCTAAGAGAAAATATTTCTTAATTGTGGCAAATCGGTGTTTCAGTTAAGCGGAGACGACTGTATGTGCAATGTTTTGGGATCATGTTTAATGAGAAGTAATGACATCAGGCAGAGTTTTCTCCCGATTCGTAGACTTTTTCCCAAATCATATCCCTGTAACATAAAATGGGTGATTATTTTTTGATTTTAAGTGCGTGATTAAAACGTATTTTTAAGTTTTTTTAAACTATAATTTATTTAAATCTCCGTTTACGAACCGAAAATGAACAATCAAGCTGACGAAGAGTACGCACTTATTTTTATATCAACTAAAAAGTGAATCCTTTTGGCTGCATCTTTAGAGCATATGCAGGCTTCAATCTAACAAGATAAGGGGCTACCCTTAAGTATCCTGTTTAAGACACAGTACGGGCCGAAGGTACCGAGGGAGACATGGAAAGAAGGTACCGGTGCGCGTTGGTTTTAAACGTCGTCACGTTATACTCAGATGGGAAAACTGAGTTTGGAGTCAACCCTGAGATTTCCCGCATTATGTATGGCGCAAACATTTTTCAGTCTCGATTGCTAAGGAAAGCTGAAGCCTGTTAAAAGATTTCTATACATTTTAGTTTATCAACCTAACCTCAATATTAAGCAAACAATGCACAAGGGTCAACTTTCAAGATCCGGCGGAACTTTATTCGTATTGCGTTTGAATTTATAGTTTTTGTTGTGTACCTACTCAGTTATGATATACAACTGGACTTCTCATATTTTTACGCCTTTGAGAATGTGTGGACATGTTATTTCCACCTAAGCTTTTATTATTTAGATTTTGTAGTAAAGAGTGCCTACTTAACGTTCGGTGCAACAAATGCGCTTCCTCCGGGATCAGTTCATGGATTTCCTGTCCTCAAATGGATCTAGGCCTTTTGGGCTGTTATGACCATTTCGTAACCTTTTTAGGTAAACGTAACGCAAGCTTGGATTTAACGGATATGAAGGTTAGAATTTACCCATACCTTGAAAATGTCTTGTAGTGTTATTTTGTGATAGGCCTAGCAAAAACCGAGGCTAGTTGTATGGGGTGAGCAGCTAGGTGCAAAAAGATTTATTGGATTCTGGTACAGAATAGATCACAGAATTTTTTGAGATATCAAGCCGATTACACGCACCGATAATTTTTAAAAGCCTTCGCAAAGTTGGAGAAGCAAAAAAATAACGACAGGCGCAAATCATACTTGAAAAATACCGAATTTTTAAGCTTTTATAAATAGTATACAAATTTGGCATACCTTAAAAAAACGCCGGATTTGAAGACAATCAAAAAATGTATCCACTATACACTCTAAGCTTCTAAGAAATTTGATTTCCAACGATCACTTCGACTTACAAAACACAACTAATTTTATGTATTTTTTTGCCAATATTTTGCAGCTGTTTGGATGCTGCAGAACCCTTTATTTTATTCCGAGAATCAATTTTTTTGCAGAATAATATTCTATGACGTTCTAGCTGTTAATTCCCATTCAAAAATTTTACCTTGGCAAACTTTATTTTTAGGGTTTCGTTCCAAAGGAATAACGAAACCCTTATAGAATCACTTCGGTGTCCGTCTGTCTGTCGCCTTTACATATTTGCTAATAACTTCTGAATCCTCTGTAGTTAAGGGATGAAATTTGGAATGGATATGTATCTTGGCAACCCAAAATTAAATAAGAATTTTTTTCCGTATATTAAAGAAAAAGTTAGTACTGAAACTAACCTTTGAAAAAACTTTTATTTGAATTAAGTTCCACTAGATCCTCAAAATTGAGCACTGCATCGCTTTGCACATAATTTTTTTTTTCAGTTCTTGAATTTTTTCTTTTTTTCTCGATTTGTTTTATTATGTTGCTTAATAGAATTGGAAATGAATAATTGACTTCAATATAAGACTTCGGTCAATCAATTTTTCCATCTTTGTTTCTTCTGGAAGCACACAGCCCTTGTGAGAGTGGTACGCTTGCTGCAGTCAGTAACCACTATCCGTTGAGTCGTAAGATGATTAATTGGCCTTGTTGTACGTCTAGCTATTAGATCGCTGCAACACAAAATTCCAACGAAAATAAAAAGTCTATTTATATTTTCACAACCACGGTTTATGGTCAAAACCCTGCCCCTAGCTTAAACTCCCCTGCCTTCATGTTTTCGTACATCAAATCGGTCCTTATTCCGATCCATTCCAACCCTCCAATTGCCCAGGCAAACTGCTGTATACCATTCATCAGTCCTCTCGAAAAACGGCCTGCCTCATGATTGTCGAGGTAACTGCTGTGACGTAGAGACTCTTGTCGCCTACTTACTTTTCCATCAGCCAAACAATGAAAGCTTTTTGCTAAAAGGCACATCTTCAAAATATACGCAGGCTACATCATCCAATGAGAAATTCTCTAGCCCAGGTCCGCCTACACATTTTAAAAAAATCCCACCCCACCGATGACGCAAAATAATAACAACAAACAGTTTTTTGCTTTTATGCCACTTACCGTGACGTTTATTCATTATTTCTTTAAATCAAATTTCAATCAAAATCGAATAGTATTATACATATTTATATAAATTTCGAATTCACTGCCTCTACACAGAAAAAAAAAAAACAAAATCTACCCTCCCCGATGTAGGGAAGCTCTTTTATATACACCTTGAACACTAAGCAAGGTGAAAGAGAGAATTCTAAAAATAAAACCCTCCCCCCAAAAATCGGCACACTTTTGGGTAAATAAGTTTTATTTTTGTCTGTTTGTCTCCTACTACGTGTAATATATATGATTACAAATATTCCATATAATTCAAAAAAAAAAAAATAATAATAATAAAGATCTCCTCTCAAGTTTGGGGAGGAGAGGAGGTCCCCTCCACGCCTAATACTAACTTCATTATTGCAAGAGAATAAAAATCATAATTTAATTATTTCTTTTAAAAAAAAAAAAAGAAGGAAAAGAGAATAAATATGTACTTTAAAAGTAACTGCTCGAAAATGGATGTTTGTTTGTTTTAATGCTTTTGGTGTGACTGGGCAGAGGAGAGGAGTTGAAGTAGACTTTTTGGGGAATAAGTTCTACTTGAAAATTGCTTGCATCTCGGTAGATAGTACGCGGTGTAGCTGAAAAAGAGAGCCAAAAAGTTAGTAAATAGAAATTTTATCTTACCTTAGATTTTGGCGGTGATAATGGTTGTCGGACAATTCATTTTCTATGTCCACGGAGAGCTTGATAGGAATTGTGCTTGGATTTTTTTTTTTTTTTTTTTGTTGGTTGTATATTCGAGGTTCGCGTGGGCTTATTTTTGGGGGTTATGTTCTGTGGTTGCATGCATTTTTACTGCGTCCGATGAAAGTTCTTCTTTACTTTTCTCTATTTTGATTCAAATAATTCTTTTTCTTGTTCTTGGTCTTCCTCCTCTAAAGCTTCACACTCGCATACTCTCCTTTTCTTCCTCTCTGTCGTTTATGGTTTCTTTTTTTTTTTTTAATATTTCTTGTATCCGCGACGATTGTTGTTCCGGTAGCCTCCCCCACCGCCGGATCCGTTGCGAGCCCGTGCTCGGTTGGTGCCGTAGTTTTGAACCTTGGCTGAGTATTTTCCTGATGGTGGAACGTAGACCTTCTGGTCTGAGCCTTGTCGGACTTTCTTGTCATCTGCATTGCCGTTCTCGTTCTTGCCGTCAAATGTTATGGGTGCGTGGCGTTTGGAGCCAATTTTATTCTACAAAAAAAAAAAAGAAATGAAAACAGTTAGCAACTATGATGATGGTGATTTACAAAGGAATTTCAAGCATCCTTTATTTATATTCTTTTTTTCCAATAGCTGTAGGCACTTGGTAGATTTTAGTCCTTATAGGAATGATTGTTAGAGTAACAACAATACTTAAGATTGAAAGTCATCATATTTTTTACTTACATTTTTTCTTGTCACCCAGGAGAGTTGAATCTCAGTCTTGAAACTTGGTGGTGAGTGGAATAGGTCACGTATCAGTGCACTGATGTTGGATGTGGTCTTCAAAGCCGTCAGCTTCAACTGATGTTCTTCTGATTTCAATTCTTCTGATGGTTTCCCTTTAACAGCTTCTTCCAATTTCTTTATATATCTGTTTTAAGTCAAACCATAAACATTAGCAACAGTCTTCACTTCACTTTCTTTATTTTCTTACCCTTGTGTGCCTCGTGCCAAATACTGTAATCTTGATCTGAAATCTTTAAGCTTCTCTGGATCATTTACAAATGCCAAACTGTCTGGATTCTTCTTGCCCAGCATATGCAGAGCATACAACAAACATTCGGCGTGTGAAAATTGAAACGAGGGCGGGGTTGCTAGGTCGTCATCGGTTAAAGATGGTAGTGGCATGTATTCCTGCAGGCAAAATAAAGACGAACCATGAGACTCTGTCTTAAATGTGCCAAGAGTTTAGTTAACTTACCCGTAGAACGGTATACACGGCGTCAATCCGAGCTGGTGCATTCTCCAGTGTATCACAATAAGCGCACATTTCAGCGAAAACTTTCAACAAACGCAATTGAACTTGATCCTGTTGAACTGCTGTTGCGATCATGTTCCAGGTGCTCAACGGTAGCAATTTGTCGCATACAAACACAACAAATTGTGTTGATTTGATTTGTGACTAAAAAGAAAATGAAAAATTAAATTAGTCACAAAAAAGCGTCTTTGTGATGAAACAAAGTTTAAGGAATTAATCATGAGACGAAAAGGTGAAACTTACAGAAAAGTATGGCATTGCGTGTGTTGCGCATTGAATGAATCTTTCTACGATCTCATCTTCGATTGTGATGGCGTCAATGTCTGCTCCTAATTCTGCTTGTTCTGTTGCTAGATTAACTAATTCGGCGTGTCCTGTCACGGTGGAGCCCAGTTTTGTTGAGCCCAAAATATTCATGCATAAATGGAATTCATCGGCGCTAACATCCTGGAAAGATAAAGGAGAATTCAGGAATTAGTGATTGTAATTTACTCAACAGAGGTGGTGAAGTAGAGAAAATGTCATGAAAAGTCAAGAAAAAATGAAACAAAATTACTTTCTGCTCTCCATTTCAATATTATTAGTTTTGGAAGAAGGCAACAACGAACCGAAATTCAGTTAAAGTTTTCATAAAGCTTGAAATACTGGTGCAGTTGTACGATCGGGATTCTTTGGACTTTGGAGTCTATGAAAATCAGAAAAAGTCGCTTACGAGCTACTTTTTTTTATATACAGACCTGTCGTCTGTCTGTATACTCGTTCCTTTGGAACGAGTTCCTAAAAAGGATCGGTTTGAAAAAAAAAACTGAAAGAAAGCATGGCATGTGGTGCTAAAAAGCGTGGAAGATTATGTCATGACTTTATGGTAAAAAAAAAAGAATAACTCCTTGTAGAGAGCACGGTTTTGTCGTCGGTACTTGGGAGCCAAACTTTACATCACATTTGCCTTTCTTTTTAATTTTGCGTTTTTATAGAATTCCCACAGTTGACATTGAGAACGCTTTGAAAACGAAATTAAGAGCGCTTTGTTTTGAACCTATGGTTATATTCTGTCAATTTCTTCTTTCTGTTATTCATCACGGTTTATGATGGAATACATATAAATAAGACGACTTGTGAGCGCCGTGGCTTAGTCAGTTAATGCTTTGGACTGGTAAGCAGAAGTACCCGGGTTCGAATCCAGCTCGGGGAAAAAAACACCATAAACATTTTTCACAGCCCCACCTCCAGCGAACGATTGACAATCCTCCTGGAGTACTTCTGTCACGGAAAGCTTTCGCAAGTCGCCGTTCGGAACCGGCAATAAACTGCAGGTCCCCTCCACATGTACCAAAATTATAACGCGCACAACACGATGGAGGCGCGAAAATGCTAGGCTCTGACCTTTCTTGGGTTGTTACGCCACTAATGATGACGACGATAAAGACGACTTGTAAGGGTCGCCATGTAATTTTAAATCTGTTCAATCTTAGTTTCGACCGTACCTGTTAAAATGCAACTTCATTTTCTTGTGTGAAACTACAAAGCATCTGTCATACTTAAAAGCAGACTTGAAATCATTTCACTATACAGGGAGACCTCGACTTACATCGCTAATTAGTTCCAGGAAAAAGCAACGTAAGTCGAAATCGATTTAAGTCGAAGCAACATATACCGAACTGAAAAAAGAATAGTTTTTCCGAATGTCAAATTTCGAATTTCATCTTCTACAAACGCAATGACAGTCATAACTCGAAGAATAATTGCTGAAGAATTGCGTCGAAGTAAGCTTCCAAAACTTTCTCGACGCCATAAGTCGAAATGACTTAACTCAAAGTGTAACTCGAGGTATGCCTGTAGTTTAATGCACTGCTGTTTTTCTTTTTATTAATACTTCAATTGTGTTTTTAAAATCAATTGAAAAAGAGGTTATCTTAGAAAGGTTAAAAAACTGGGTTAGTACAGTCAGGTCAATGGTAACTGACACTGTTTTCATTTGCAGCAGATTTGTCGCGGAATTTTTTCCCTAGACCCTAAATTGATAAGATACTCCTGACACTTTAAAACAGTGTCAATTTTTAATTACATTTGTCTGCCTGTTGCCGATTTTTTTTTATAAAGAAAAATGCAAAGCTATTTACTATTGCCGGGCCTTATCAGTAAAGACAAACAAAATAACTTTGTGTAGTAACCAGAAATGAATTGATACAAAGAAATCTCCTCCGCTCGCTGCAATGAATTGCAATTGAAATTTTATTGTCTCTCCGATGATATCATTCTTCTAAATTGTTGACATAAACAGACCGTAAGGCTACTTGTAGCTTAGTTGGTTGTTGTTGGTTGACTCATTCAATGGACAAGTTTTATGCCATTGACAAATTTATTGAGGATAATCTAGATGAACTGAAGCCAAAATCAGGAGTGTCGAGCTTTTAAAACTGATCGTTTTTGCAGAAAATATATTCCACAACGACTTCCAGCTGTATTGCGATTAAGTTGACACTATTTCACAAGAATAGAGGGAATATTGAAATGAATTGCATTTAAAACTGAAAGCTACTGCAGGTAACATATTGCTATGTATGCTCAAAGAGAAAATCGCAGCTGTAGCTTAAGCCTGCGTTTATTGTCAAGCGAATTCGCCTCGCGTGATGCGATGATATTCGCACACTTTCAAGTGATGGCATCATTGTCAAGCGAACAGCATTGAAAAACGTACTTAATTCGCTTCTCACACATTCATCATCATTAGTGGCGTAACAGCCCACGAAAGGCCAGAGGCTAGCTTTTCGCGCCTCCACTGTGTTGTGCGCGTTATAATTTCTACACATGTGAAGGGGACCTACAGTTTATTGCCGGTTCCGAAAGGCGAATTGCGGAAGCTTTCCGTGACAAAGATTATGATAGGAGGTTTATCAGTCGTTCGCTGGTGGTGGGGCCATGAAAATTGTTTGTGGTGTTTTTTTCCACGAGCTGTATTCGAACCCATACACACATTCGCTTCGCCATAAACACCTTCATCTGTAAACATGGAATTGGTCGTTATTAGCGAATCGCTTTGAACAGCGCTACGCGAACTCGTTTGAGCATAAACGTATCAAAAGAGTCTCAATACGCCAGAAAATATCGTTCAATTGTTGATTTGCCCGCCATGAATCTACGTCAGGAGTGCCTTGCGGAGTCAATTAACAAAAGGAAAATAGGACCAACAATCCTTGAAGGAGGAAACAATCAACAATGAATTTAAGAATCGAGTTAAGAAGGTGGCTTAGTCAACGGACTCAGTCATACGGTTAAAGGTTTTTAAAAATTTATCGGAGATCTTTTTATGGAGATGGTTTTCTTCATACAGTGGCTTCTCTCCATGCGTATACCTTTGTTAGCCCAACAAATTTCCCTGTATCATCACTGTCAGTCACACCAAGCTACCACCCAAATGGAGGAGTTCACTGTATTTTTATAAATACACTGGCAGAAGGTCGAGATAAAATCTTGACGAAGAGGCTAAACATTTGTCTTTCAGCGCAAGGAAACATCCAAAGTCGCAGAAAGAAATTTTATTTATAGGCCAAAAGTCGGAGTGGCTACAAACTGAGCTCTATTGATCTTACAAAACGCT
This sequence comes from Syritta pipiens, assembly GCA_905187475.1. NCBI lineage: Eukaryota > Metazoa > Arthropoda > Insecta > Diptera > Syrphidae > Syritta > Syritta pipiens. The sequence continues at coordinate 90,536,538 of LR994571.1, forward strand.
TTGAGGCTGAATCCAGAAAGCTCGCACAAGTAGTTCAGATTTATCTGTCCTGCATAAGGCGTTTTCTGAGCTTCTTCATGACTCTCTTTAGCCGAGGTTTCAAAAAGGTACACTGGTTGGACAGCATAAGAAGCGTTAAAATGTAGAATTAGTAGTATTGACGAAATGCATCGAACATACGACTTCAAGAAGCACGCGATTCCAAAAAACACATGACTGCAAGAAGCATCCGACTCCAAAAAGCACCCTACTCCAAAAAGAAAAACTTAAACAAAAATATGACCTACTAAAATAGATGCTCCTCTTTACTTTTGTCTTTCTGTTTTCAATAGGCAAATCAATGTGAGAACAATGACACACATTCGTTTAAAAATAAGGTCGGTTTCGAAGAAACAAAAATTAACCAGAGATGCAAACTCAAAAACTTGTTTGGTTGAACTGAATGTAAACCACAGATCGGCTATCAAATGGCGGATATTTTTCCAACGAAGCGGAAGGCAATACGTGATTTAAAACAAAACTAAAGCGAATTTACAGAAACCTCCTCACCAATGTGTTAGATCGATGACTGTCGGTTCCCCAGACAATTGCCATCCCCCACTTACCTGCAAAATCTTCTTAATCTCCTCAATGAGGTACTCCTCCACTTCCTTTGTAACCACAGTCGATCCCATCGAGAACAACTTGGTAGCGATAAATTTGAAACATCTTTCTCGTGTGGTTTCATCGCCCGAAACTATCTGTGTAAAGATTCCTTGAAGAGCTCCCTTGGCGTCGGACTGAAATTCGAAAAAACCTCGTGAGTCGTGCACACCCAGACTAAACCTCAAACTCACCTTCAAAATAGTCTGCAACGATGCATTTACTGTCTGTAACTCCAGTGGGTCATCGAGAATCAATAACTGTGCAAGAGTGTCTCCAATTTTTGGGGTTATTCCCACTGTGTCCTGGCATAGCTTCGGTAGGTCCTTGATTGCTTGTCGGCGAATCTAAAAAAAAAAACACTCACTTAGTTCAAGCCACAAGCTCGATTTTTAATCTCGAAACTCACCTGCATATCGTCGTCTTCACAAAGATCAAGCTGGGCATCTATGGCGGAGTCTGCCAAATCCGGAAAATACTTAAAAAATTTCCCAATAAATTGTGATGCTAAACGTTTCTCTTTCGAAGATCCCTTCACTGCTTTTAAAATATCCTTGTATTCGGTTTCATGCTAAAAAAAAAAAAAACAACAAAATTCATAACTAAACACTTTACCCATCGATGAAAAAAAAAAATTAACACAAACCTCTTTAATTTTATCACCAGCTTCGGACAAAATATCGTAGCACTTGTAAAGGTGTTCAATGTTATCCATTTTTATTTTCCTTGTTTTGTTTTCTTGGTGAAATATAATTTTTAACTGAATATCAATTATTGTGAGATTTACACTCGATTTTCAATGTGAAAATAAAATTCTTTACTTTAAATTATACGTGCCCGTTCTTCACCGACCGAAACGAGAAAAGCGAATGCGTTGTGAATTGATGACAAAATTTTCATTCAATGATGGCTTCCGTCGTGATGCGGTGTGTGAGTGAGATGGATGATGGTGTTTCGTTTTCATTTGGAATGTGTTGTGGAAAGGAGAAAGAAGGTGCACGTGGAATGGTGATTCTTAGCAAAAAGGTAAGAAAGACATTAGTGAAAAATGATTTGCTGGAAAATAATTACTTTTTTTAATGATATAAGTGGTTTTTATGAGCTCATGGCTTTGTTTTGAATTTAGCAGGTATATTTTCATTCTGTGTGATAAAAGGATTAAAAGTAGAACCGATTTCGTGGAAATAACGAGAACTTTGTCGACATTCGCACAGGAACTCGAAAATGTCTGCAGGCCAGTTAAAGGCTTTGTAATAGTTCGCTGTTGATGCGATTCTTTTCTTTTATAGAGAAATGTGGACCTAAGTATATTTTGAAATTGTTTTTATTTTGTACAGCAATATTTTGTATATCATCTATCGATGTATCTGCAATTGTAAATGCTCTCTTTTAACACATTTAGTGATGAAATAAATTTAAACTCTCACAATAAAGCGCAACAAAAATTTCATCAGCATGTTGTTTCGGATCAACTTTTCAGCAATGAGTTCTAATGATGAGGGACATAATGACAGTAAACGCCTTAAATCTTTAATTCTTTTTACATCTAGAGCGTTCTTAAAGAAACACAATGTCCTTCCAACCCTCGACACTGCCTTCCGAAACACTTCCTTCGATTGGGTACCGACAAATGAAGTGAAGTCTTGGCTAAGTTTTGCACTCTAGCGCGTTCGCAAAGCAGCACAATGACCTTCCACTAGTCAGTACTGCCTTTCTTAAACTCTTTCTTCAATTTTTTGGGGTCCTTGCAGGCTTGTCTAAGTTTTCATTTGCAACAAAAACAAATGAATGATAGAGTTACGTGATGCAAACTTTCGGCAACAGCGTTTACGATAGTTATCTGGACGATGATCGTCCGTGATGAGAGCCCAGCTTCTTTGTAATTTTTTTTTTGCAAATTATATCGTTTCTCTTATTCCTGCTTTTATAAATTTCTTTTCGACGTCCTCCCGTAGAAAACTCAACCTCGGATGCAGCCCATACCCAAGTTTCATTTTTTGATGAAAGCAGGTTTCCCTCACTGACACTTTTGACTGTTTGCAAACATAACCCCGAAAAATTTGGCTTCGCTGTTCAAAACAAAAACACGACTTTCTCATTAGAATTAAATATCAAGTCAGAAAAAAATGTTTTCTTCAAATAAACTGTGAGACTTGCATAAAATGAAATCACGTAGGTAAATCAGATTTATTTTTCCCACCAGAAGATGACTGATTTGTCGTTCTGTCTTGCAGCGGAAACCAGCCAAAGATGCTCACGATTCTAAATCCAGTTCTGGAGATTTTTAATCTCGTATCCAACATCGCGCACTATCTGCTCGTTATCAGCTACCTCATTGGGAAGGGCATATACTTCCTCCTCAGTCAAATATGTGCATGGGCAGTGATTTTATACCATGGAGTCGCCGTAGTTGCGGAGGAATTGTGGCTATTTGTCCGGGAGCTACATGTGAGCATCAGTGAGATGTTTACGTATATCGAGAGTTCAACGAATCATGGGGTGGGTGGAGTGCTTGAGGGATTCACAGTATTTGGCAAAGAGATGGGACGTTTTTTAACAAATGGGAAAATGCATTCGAAGCTGCTCGCATCGGCAGTGGGCAGGTGGATTGTGAATTTCTTCAATGTCATTCGCGGAGGGCTGCTGCTGATTGCTGACTCCGTCTGGTGGATGGTGACAATCATCCCGAAGACCCTTCTAAATGTGTTCATATACGTGGGTGATATCGTGGTATTCACGATTGACGGTTGCTGGAAATTGACGCTGCACCTCGCACAGAACATCATCGACGAGGTGTTTAAGTACACTATAGCTGTGGTTGTCATTTTTGTCCTCCTGAGGAACAGGAGACGCATTTACAGGACAATCAGACGATGGACAACACGAGTCGTTCGGACAAGCATGAGAGTAAGTAACTTATTTTACAACGATTGCTTTAAATGCACCGATCCAATGAACTCCCTTTCCTTCCAGTGGACCGTAAGAGCATTTCGCTTCTTCTTCGTTCTCCGATCAAACCGGCCACCGGTGCGTAGTCACACAATTTCTCGAGGTCATCAAAGGTCACCGAGCTACACTACAGTGCTGGGCAAATCCAACGAATTAAATTGCTGTGTGGTCTGCCGCGATCGACCCAAGTGCGTCCTGCTATTGCCCTGCAAACATCTCTGCATGTGCGAAGAATGTGCGGATTTTATCCTCACAATGCGACAAGCATTCTGTCCATTGTGCCGCAGTACAGTTCACAAACAGTTGTCCGTGTATATTTAGAGAAGTACAACTGCCATTTGACTAAAAGTCTGATACAATAGAAAGCCAATTTGTTCAAGTCCCCCCTTTTTTGTGTGTGTTTTAGGAATTTTAATCATATAAGTAAATACAGATGTTATTTTATACCACAGTGAGATCGTAAAGTGTAATTTTTTCTTTTTCTTGGTTTCAAGTTCAAGATCAATTTTTTTCTAAGGTTATGTCTGGTTTTTTTTTTTTTCGTGGGGATATTTTCAGAATTAAAGTCGCCGATATTAGGATTCGGTTTCGGGCATGAAAAGCAATTAGAATGTTGTTCCACTGCCCAATGTGCGACCATCGTCCGCATGGAAATCAAATTACCTCGATAGAATTTTAATACTCTGGTCGGACTTTGATCGAAGGCTGGGAGGACTGGGTTGGACCTATCGATTTTTACAGAGCTCGTCCCCGACCCGTGGTGAAAGTAAATCGTGCCTTACTTGCAGCTGCAGAAAATTAACTACGCTGTCGTTGATCTAGTCAAAATTCTGCGAGAACAGGCTTAAGCTGCACATAGGCACCAGAATAGGAGAAGGGAGATGCTTGCGATTGGAATGTTGAAATTTTTTTTTAGAAACAAGGCTGCATGTTTTGTTTTGTTTATTTTTTTCAGCCAATAAAAGTAATAGAAAACAAGGAAAAAGAAATCAAGAAGTCAATTGAGATTCTTAAAGTTGAACTTAATCTTAAAAAGTCGAGAATGTCTTAGGTACCATTGAGTGAGTTTGTGTAAAAGTTTGGCACATCAAAACATGATTTAATGGACCTAATGGAGACATTTAAGAGCGCAAATGTTTTTGATCGAGATCTTTACTTATTACGAAAGCATTATCTCCATTCGAGCCGACCTGCTTTATTTGTTAAATTCACAATTTGATCACAAACCACCACCTGTGCATTTTCCGTCTAAAAACTTCATATAGTTTTTAGCCAGCCATAGGCGTTTACTTTGTTTCTAAATTGTCGTTCAAATAATAAAAAAATAAAAAAAGGGAAGCAATAAACGGATGCTTGTAAAAGAAATATACATATTATAAAAAAAATGTCATTGAATTACATAAATCCTATTTGGCAATATCTTGTCGAAGATAATCGTCAGAGGATACCACAAAAAACCTTAAAAATGAAAACGAGCTACTTTCCCGAGCTTTCGGAGAATCTTTTAAATCGAATTGCAAAAATTATTCCAATCGGCAGTAAAGGTGAAATTAGACAGCGAAAAAAGCGAGGAAAACGAAAAAAATCACATGATGAATTTTGTGGTAATTCCAAAATGAATTTTCTTTATTCATTTATCTAACCTTAAATTGTATTCTTATCCTATTTTTACAGAAACTCTAATATACGACCAGATGTTTGCTTATAATTTAAGATTCTTATAGAGTAGTGAACATATGTATGTAGTGCATATATGTAAATGCAATTATAAATAAAATAAAATATTGGGTACGAAATAAACGATACAATGGTTGTGCCAAGGGGTTGTACAATTCTGGTGTTGTACCAAAATTGTACAACTGTTCTACCGATGCTGGATTGATATTGTGTAGTCGCATGCTTATGAGTATACAACCGTGCAACTGCTAGAAAATTACCAAATAAAATGTTCGGTCGCATGTAAATTGTAAGCAGATTGTATAATGTCTGTGCTGCATACAACAGTTGTTTTGACAATGGCGCAACGTAAGTCGGTACAACCATTGTATCGTTTATTTCGTTCTTAAGAACTCATCCATTGTCTAACGGTTTAGGGAAATGAATTTTATGCTTCGCATGTACTATTTGTTGATTGACCTTTCCCTTAAAAAGCTCACACAACTTTGTGCTTGTCATCGATTCTACTTTCACTCTAAATTATCGATCAAACAAATCAAAAATATCGTAGTCAAAATTTTTAAATCTGTGGAAAGGCAAGCGTAAGGAAGTTACAGAATAAAACAAAAACAACATGCCACAAAAACGGCAGAACCTCTATTGGCGAAGTGTAGTCGAAGATATCGAGCGTACCGCTAGGAAGAAAACGAAGAAGGCTCGAATCAAGAAATACGACTTTTATCCTGTACTGCCGAAGAATCTTTTACAAAAAGTTACAAAAATTATACCAGTCGATTACCCAGATGATCTAGTTGAAACCCAAAAGAAAGTGGAATCGTCTTCTTCAAGTGAAGATGAATTTGCAATCAAACCAGAAGTTGATTCATAACGTTCTCCTTCTGTCCTCAGCTTACTGGTTGCTCTTCTTTCCAGGAAGTCTACAATGAGAGTACCTGCTCGCTGATAGAAAGAAAGGAAAAGGAATACCCTGTGTTCGATTTGAATTTGGAATACAGGGTTGAGAAGAAGGCGGCTCGAAAGAAGCTTGAAAATTGGTACACCACGTACATTTGCGCTGAGCGAAAGGACAGGATTAAGTGGAAATCGAAGATCTATCGTATGGAACGAAACACGTGGGAAAAACCACTGGATGAGCAGGCCGAAGAGCTCATGGAAGCTGTGAGTTGAGATGTATGACTTGAGGTCTTTAGTCATCACCAATTCATTGCAGTCTGCTGAACGTTTCGCAGACTGGATAAATGGCATGGGGAGCAAAGCAGATAAGGAGATGTCAACCGATCAACTAAAGTCACTCTTCTCAATTGAGGGTAATTCGAAGCTTTTGGCTTCGATCCAAACTGATCCAAAAGAGGTTAAGGCCATCGCGCAAACCGTTGCAGATCGATGGAATATGCCCGAGGTACAATTTTCTTATCTACCCGTAAAGTACCTCACACAGATTTAATTTTTTTTAGATGGCGATCGAGTTAAAATATGAAAACTACATCAACTCATTCCTAAAGACGGCTCCACGGGAATGCAGGACCGTAGCATTTGGCCAAACGATTCCCTACAAGGAACGACCGTGGGTTCGAGTTAAAGAGGACGTGGCTATTGACACCATATTCCCAGATGAGTTACGCAGTGGAGAACATCTCTTCAAGGGTATCGCACACTTGCGATCAACCAAGGCACTCATTGAGTATTGTAAGAAGAAGCCGAATGTCGCCAGGCCACGGTACTTGGTAGAGAATGGCTATTTCAAGAGTGCTTCGGAGACAGTAGCAGAAGGAGAGATACCACTTTATGAACTTTTGAAAATAAAATAGAGTTTGCTTGTTTTATTTTCTTGTTGCTTAATGTAACGATTTGACCAATTGGTCTGCATCCTCCAGGTGTGAGCAGATACAAGGGAACTTAATTTAATTTTATTTCTAATTTCTCTGAGCTTACCACGAAGAGATGACTTCATAAATGTAGAACTGCTGCAAGGTTTGCATTCACAATAAACCACGTTACATTTGTGTGACGGCAGTTGAAAATTGCGTTCATAGAAGCAATATGGCTGTCAAATTCAATGAATTTGTCATGGTGGATTGCTGGGAACCTGGTAGAGGCAAGAAAGTGCCGAGTACTTATGGTGGTTTTATAAAATCTTCATATAAAATGTTGTATTGCTACAAACTTGCGGCAGCATTTGTTTTTATATTTGTATTGTTCAGTGAATGGGCAACAAATGTCGCAAGTATGAACTTACCCAAATTCAATTCGGCGAAACATGTCTTGTAAACCTTGCAAATGTCGTCCAGCGTTCCCTAAAATCATTTAAAAGGGTGTCAGCTTTAATCCTTTGATCTGTTAAGATCAATTAGAATGTCTAATGTATAAATGAGAAGACTGCGTAGTTTTAAGAATTAACTTTGAGTCATCATAGAGATTAAAGATGGCGGTTGATATCCGTAGAGCTTAACCATCTGTATCTGAACTCATTTTTGTTTTTCTAAATTTTCCAAAAAACTAAATCAAATGCGTGGCTATTGCATCTGTAAGAAATATGTTGCCATATTACGATTGGTAATATTTACATGAAGATAAGCAACGCACCTTAAATAGAGCAGCAGCGGTTCATAGTTTATCGGTTTCGAATGATGCTGCCATAGTTGTCAGGAATAAAAGCCATCGACATTGCTTTTCAGACAATGCAAACCGTGTTCAACAATTTGTTTTACGGTGGTGTCACGATAATGGCCTAATTATAAACTCAAAAAACATTAAATAATAGGTATGTGGCATTTTCCAATACTAAGAACTTCCATAGTCATTCGACTTGTATAGACCTTTTCAATCTTATAAACGACTCGAATAACAATCAAAGTCTTAAATACTCGATTGATCGCGGGGTAGACACAAGGCAAAGGATCAATGGAATACTGAAAATTCCGAGCTCAAATCAGTCAGTTATTCCTTATTTCTAATTCCGGGGCTCATCTATATAAATATTATAAAACAAAGTCTAAAAAAATGTTTCCAAGCGGTTTTCACCAGTAGTATTGTTGAGTATCTATTATGGGTATGGACTATATTTTATAGATATTTTGGCACAACAAGTTAACGGTATATTGAAATATGTAAAAAAAAAGTCAAGAACTGGCAAGCTTCTAAGGCGGGCGCTGTCTAAACAGTTAAAGATACGAAAAAATAATGTACTGGGGAATTGATTGTCTCAAAAAGTTCTAAAAAAAGTCAGCGATGGCATATGTCTATCTTTTAAGGTAGACTCACAATTACCATTTTTATGGCTCTGTAAAAATTCGAAAAGATAATCCGCCCTGTAATCTCCACACCGCTTTGTCAAAAAATCTGAAAGAATCACAAAAAACCGGCTTCCATGAGTACATTAAAAAAAAACTAATTTTAGCATTCTAGCCCCAATACTTTTGGAGCTTTTGGCCAAAAACGATAAAACGTGAACATGAGAATTTCGAAAATCTAAAAACGCAGTTTTATAGATCTCGGTGCAAGCACTAAGAAATAATAGCTATAAAAATATCGATTAGTTGACGAAATCCGAGAAATCGTTGATTAAAAGATGTTTTTAATCTATAAAATTCTGGCTGAAATCGATGCGAGTCTCAGTGGTGTTTTCCATGTTCATTTCAACCCCTATTTGCTCAACTCAAATTTGCACACAGCTGGCATGATGATGATCGCGCGGAAACGGTGTTGTACGGATAGAGGCATATGAGATGTGAAAAATGGATATATGTATATGTGCATAGGTTTACATAAATGTACACATTAGAAATACAGGCAGCGATTAAAGAACGTGGTATTTTTTGTTGGAATATGATAACCAATGGGAAAATAACATGTCTGATGCGTGTTCTGTTCTACAGGAAAACAACAAGGACACTTATTTACTTTGATAATTTCCTTGTGTAAAATTACTGAACCTTTCCTGCCGTGGCAAAATTACCGCAAAATTTGATTGAAGATATGTTGTTCCGCAGACAACAACAACTGTCATCCGATTATGGGAACATTGATCAAAATACATGCAATCGAATCATTCTAAGTCGAATTTTCACGGGTTAGAGGCAGTTATGGAAATTCAAGTTAGAGGGTTTCATATTTCTTTTTTTTTTTTGTGTTGAAAATCCTTTATTTTGGACTGTAATATTTACAATTGGAATTATACTGACAGACGTCTTTATGCTTCTCTTCTAAAGTAAACTTCCAATACACACGCTAAATGAAGCAAGAATGCATCTCAGATACGAGTACATATCCGTTTTTAGATTAAAAGCCAATTATTTGTGTGTGCGCGATGCGACTAGAGATGGCTCTCGACAACGATAATGCTCGCTCGCGATGTTCGCATGGAGGGCCATGTTCGCAAGCAAATCCTCATTTTTGCTGTGAACTTCGTCTGCTCTCTCTTTTTTGCATAGGTAAACAACAATAAGGGCAACCACTTGCGCTTTTCCTCCGACGTGTGTGTACGAAATGAATGTTCGCGAAATGTCTAGGACCCCAATGAGAGAGTCGGATAATGCGAGTGTGCGTACTTGCTACAAGTTGCGAGGGAAATTTCTTTTTTGTCTGTTTTTCAGCCAAAGAAATAAAACTCGACTTAGAGGTGTTGAAAGTAGACTAAGGCTGGAAAGAATGTATTCGGGTAAGAAGGATTTTCGACTTAGAGGGATTTTCGGCTTAGAGGAATTCGACTGTATGTTCTGTGGAATTTTATTTCAAGTAGCCATATAACATCAAACCATGCAGAATACATGCGAGAAAAAATCTATAATCATTACTGACTTATTGAAGAATGATTTAATTATGCTATTAGTCTACAATAACAAGGGGAATATTTTCTTTTTGAATGCTACTGGAGGCAGCGGGAAGACTGCTTTTGCTGTGGCATCGTCTGGAATTAAACCCACACTTTTAGATGGCGCAGGAACTAACTCTGCTAACTCTGCTTTTAAACTTCCATTAAAATTTTGTAGTGCCGATGTTTCAAGTGCTTGCAATGTTTCCAAGTAGAGTAATACTGGTAAATTGACGATGGATTGTAGTTCAGTAGCTTAGGACGAGACTTCAATGCTCCACAAAACGTCTAACAAGACGCACTAAAGCAAAGTCTATGCTTCACTGAAAGCAAAGTCTATGCTTATTTAACTGACCGCGCTTTAGATGTAGAAGAAGCGGTGCATTATCCCAAATTATTTCTAAATTCAATAACACTTTCTGGTATTCCATTGCTGGAATACTAAAAAACTTTAGATATAGTGCTGCCTGCGCGAAGCCAGGACGGGTTGCTAGTAACTCATATGAACAGGACTTTCTTTTGTGGTACAGTTTTCGATCAACTTACACGCTCTCTCTGGAGTATACAGCCGTTGCATACCAGGAAAAAGCATTTAATAAATTAGTATTAAACATTATAAATTACTAGAACTATTTGAAAGGTAAAAGAAAAAATGGTGGCATGAAATAACGCAGAGTGAAATAAAGCAAAATGTTATTTGACTTTGCTAAAGTGAAATAAGGTATACGAAAAAGTTATCAACAATTTAAATGTTTTCTTATTTCCGATCGTTTAGTTAGTATTGGGAGTTTCTACAGTTTCTTGATTAACCTATTTCTTTCTAATGCACAGAGAACTCCAATCTATGACACTTAACGCCGACATTTTTTTTGCTTCCATCCATCTTAACACAAAGATATGTTTCTCTATTTGTTTTGATTAAAATTTTGATATAACGCAAATAATGTATCATTTCTGTAAATCAACTGAGATGTTTCAACAACATTAACCTGCGTTCTCATCATCTGATATAATAAACAATGCACTGGCTGATTTGCAAAGTGTCATCTGTGCACCGTCTCCATGCAAAGCTTGCACAACTTGGACCTTGCCACCGATTCTACTTCCAACTACTTCCACTCTAAATTATCAAAAAAAATTATTTTTAAGAATATCGTAGCCAACATCTCTAAATCTGTAGAAAGGGAAGCCTTTTGCTTCCCTAAACAGAATAAAAAAAAAAAATAGAATCAAAAAAAAAAAAAAAAAAAACAATATGCCACAAAAACCAAAGAACAAATACTGGCGAATTATAGTCGATCATATAGAGCATACCGCTAAAAAGAAAACGAAGAAAGCTCGAATCAAGAAATACGATTTTTATCCTGTACTGCCAAACAATCTTTTACAAAGAGTTACAAAAATTATACCAGTCGACTACCCAGATGATCTAATTGAAACTCAAAAGAAAGTGGAATCGTCTTCTTCAAGTGAAGATGAATTCGCAGTCAAACCAGAAGTTGATTTATCACTTTCTCCTTCTGCTCTTAGTTTACTGGTTGCTCTATTTTCTAGGAAGTCTACAATGAGAGTACTTGCTCGCTAATAGAACGAAAGGAAAAGGAATACCCTGAATTCGACTTGAATCTGGAATACACGGTTGTAAAGAAGGCGGCTCGAAAGAAGTTCGAAAATTGGTACACCACGTACATTTGCGCTGAGCGAAAGGACAGGATTAAGTGGAAATCGAAGATCTATCATATCGAACAAAGCATGTGGGAAAAACCGCTGGATGAGCAGGCCGAAGAGCTCATGGAAGCTGTGAGTTGAGATGTATGACTTGAGGTCTTTAGTCATCACCAATTCATTGCAGTCTGCCGAGCGCTTCGCAGATTGGATAAATGGCATGGGGAGTAAAGTAGATAAGGAGATGTCAACCGATCAACTAAAGTCACTTTTCTCAATCGAGGGTAATTCCAAGCTTTTGGCTTCGATCCAAACCGATCCAAAAGAGGTTAAGGCCATCGCGCAAACCGTTGCAGATCGATGGAATATGCCCGAGGTACAAATTTTCTTATCTATCCCCAAAGTATCTGACATAGATTTAAATTTTTGCAGATGGCAATCGAGTTACAATATGAAAACTACATAAACGCATTCCTAAAGACGGCTCCACGGGAATGCAGGACCGTAGCATTTGGCCAAACGATTCCCTACAAGGACCGACCATGGGTTCGAATTAAGGAAGATGTGTCTATTGACACCATATTCCCAGATGAGTTACGCAGTGGAGAACATCTCTTCAAGGGTATCGCACATTTGCGATCAACCAAGGCACTCATTGAGCATTGTAAGAAGAAGACGAATGTAGACAGGCCACGGTACTTGGTCGAGAATGGCTATTTCAAGAGTGCTTCGGAGACAGTGGCAGAAGGAGAGATACCACTTTATGAACTTTTAAAAATAAAATAGACCTTCTGCCTTTTTTTTTTTTTAATGCAACGGTTTGTCTTAAATTTGTTGAAGGTGATGGGTAGAGATAAGGGAATTTGATTTAAATATGTCTGAGCTTGCAACTCTAAAAGGGAAAGGGCTGAGTTCATAAATGTAAAATGGCTGCAAGATTTGCGTTCATAAATATATGAATAAACCACGTTACATTGGCGTGAAGGAAGTTAAAAATTGCGCTCATAAGAGCAATATGGCGGTCTAACTGCGATCGTATTTGCATTGTGGAGGCAAAAAAGAGCCGCATACTTTTATTTTAAAGTATGCGGCACTTCTTATACTTTATACTTTTATATACTGATACTTTATTTTAAATGGTGTACTGATTGTATTGCTTCAAACTTGTGGCAGTATTTGCGTTTATATGCATTGTTCAGTGCATGGGAAACAGATGTTGCAAGTAAGAACTCACTTTGTTTGAACTTCATTCTTTTTGTGTGCTGCGAAAATAAGAATCGTGTCTTATAAATCTTTCAAATGTTGCCCCGCGTTTTCAAATTTGATACAAATTTGCCGCTTTAATCGTGTTCATATAGTTCGTGATAGTTAATGCATTCAGAAAATATGCAGTATATGACCTACAAAGTTGGAAATATGAACGCAGCTTTACTTTACATTACATGTAAGGTCCCGTGGTAAACGAATATAAGGTGTGCTTATTCTTACCCTCTAGCAAAACCCTTTGGAATAAATTTCCACAGAAAAGCTAGGTCTCGCAGATTCGCCTTAGGTCCATAAAATAATTTTCTCTTTTAAAATAATTAATTGAATATAACATTGTAAGGCTTTTACATGGACTTTCATCTATTCTTCAAGGTGTAACGCAGCATAAAAGCGAACCACTCCATAAAGATATTGAAAGGCATATGAAATACAGCAGAACTTCTTTAAATCAAACTTCAGTTACACAAAATGTTAGCATTTTCCATATTTTTATGTTTTCTTATCGAAGAGGTATTTTACACGTAACTCGAATTTTTTTAGCGAAATCTAATCTCCAAATTGCTTTCTTCAGTAAAAGGAATGCCCCTGTTGGAAGTAATGTGCCTGACATAACTTTTGCCTCTTTACTTTACTTTACTTAGCCCTAGTGTACTGCGCGAACGCCTTAAGCCGTTTCGCATCGCACTAATCGGCACGTATCAGTGCGGCTTCCGGCCTGGCAAATCGACGATCAACCAAATTTTCACACTAAGGCAAATCCTGGAGAAGACCAGCGAGTTCCAGGTCGATACATCGACTGGAACTCGCTGGTCTTCTCCAGGAGTTCCAGTCGCTCGACTTCAAAACCGCATATGACAGCATTCATCGCAAGGAGTTGTTTAGTGCGATGGCTGAATTCGGGATCCCGGCAAAACTGATCCGGTTTTGTCGAACCACGCTCAACAACACTCGAAGCACCATACAGTTCGGCTCAAGAACCTCCTAGCCCTTTGAAACATGCACAGGATTTCGGCAAGGAGACGCACTGTCATGTGACTTCTTCAATCTCGTGCTGGAGCAAATAGTGCGGCAGGTCAACGTCCGGAAGGCACAATCTTTCACACGTAAGGCACTATCTTCCACAAGTCGGTCCAGCTGCTGGGCTACGCAGATGATATTGATATCATCACTCGTTCGCAGCGGGCCATTGCGGAAGCTTTTACCACGATTGAGGAACAGGCTAAACGAGCTGTTCTCAAGATAAATGAGGACAAGACGAAACATATGCTGTCGACGAAGAAAGAATCCGTTGCACACCGCATAGGACAAAACGTGACTGTCGACAGCTACAACTTCGAGGTAGTCAAGGAGTTCGTAAACTCCACGAATGACATCGTAGTGGAGATTCGTCGTAGAATGACCCTTGGCAACCGCTGCTACTTCGGTTTGTCGAAACAACTGGGGTCAAAACTCCTGACTCGAAGAACTAAGGTCATCTTCTACTAGCCTCCTATCCTGTCAGTCCTACTGTATGGAGCTGAAAGTTGGACCCTTATCCTGCCAGTCCTACTTTATGGAGCCGATAATTGAACGATAAGCAGGACTGCAGACCTGATAGTTGGCTCCTTCGAAAGAAAAATTCTACGGCCGATATTCGGTCCAGACTGCGAGGATGGTGAATGGAGGACAAGACATAACCGCAAACTTTTTGATCTGTACAAGGATGTGGATATAGTCCGAATAGTAAACATCCGTCAACCACAGTGGCTTGGCCACATCGAGCGCATGAACACAAACCCTCCACCTAAAAGGGTCTTCGAATCCGAGCCTCCTGGTTCGACGAAAAGAGGGAGACCGAACCTCCGGTACAGAGATCAAGTGATCGTGGATGCAAGACAGCTTGGTCTTCCGGACTGGAAGCAGCATGCCCGGGGCCGTCAACGTTGGAAGGCAGCTTTTGCTCAGGCACAGACCCTCCAAGGGTTAAATGCCTGTTAAGTAAGTTAGTTAGCCTTGTATTTAGTGAATGAATTTATATAAAAGGCGAAAGATCAAACATATTTACAGAATTCTTTAAAATTAACCAATAATCATAATTCTTCTATTAAGCGAAGTTTCTATATCTCGAACTTACTGTCTGGTCCATCGAGATTCGATTGAAGGAGTATACATTCTGCATATACTCGTATGCAAAACTCAAACTCGAAGTAAATCCATAATCGAGAACAGGTCGAACTTCAATTGCAGAACCGATGTCGAACCGGCAGCCGAAAAAAGGCAGAAAAAGACACACTTGCGTGTAACCTTAAGCAAAACAAGAAAACCATTTAAATACCCACATGTATATAGTATATTTATTATATATTTATTTGTATATAAGACTAAACGCAGATCGGAAACATAGTGTACATGCACTTGCATACAAAGATGAAAATCATATATGTAGATAATTATGTTTTTAAATATGTATATCCACTCCTCTAGTATAATTAGTAGCCAATGGCCAGCTAATAAAAGAGCTGACGGGGGCCATGACGACACGCTTTTGTTAATTTTTAATCTTTAGATCTTCTTCGCTAAACGGAGCAAGCAGTGAGCATGTGTTTACCTCAGCAATTTAGGACTGCGGTGGCTGCCTGCTGGGATTATCTGCGCCGGGTTGTCCAGGAACATTAGCGAATCCGGTTGCGACAGTTTGGAAGAGTTGTATTAAGCTGTCGGCGTCGAAGCCGCCATCTGGCCCAGCGCGGATGGCTTCGAAGAAGTTCATTAGTCGTGGATCGTTCCTCTGTATCGGCCAATCGGTGAGCAATTCTCTGTATGCTGGAGTCGACAACACTGCACTGATTGCCTCTGATAGCTGTGGCGGCACGTTGTATCCTCCGATGCCGCTCGACCTCTGGTTCTTGGCCACCTCCAAGTTCGTCCGGTAGTCTTGATTGTCGGGCTCCAGCTCGATTGCCTTGGTGTATGCTGACTGAGCTTCGTCAAAGCGACCAAGGTTTGAGTACGCGATACCCATGCGACCGTAGGCTTTGCCGTAGTTCGGATTGAACACCAGCGCTGACTTGCAGTCCCTCACGGCGCGGTCGTTCTCGCCCAGCCGGATACAAGCCGCAGCCCGGTTACAGTAGAAAATCGGATTTTTCGGATCGAACGTCAGCGCCCGGTTGTACTGGATCAGGGCTTCGTGATACTTGCCTTCCTTCATCAGACGATTGCCTTCGTTTTTGATTTGCTCGGCGATATCCATTGACTGTGGATTGCGCTCGATGAAGAATGATTGATACATCTCGAATAGGTCAATGCCAGCGTCTGGTTTGGGAGCAGATCCTGCTGCGTTTGGTTCACTTGATCCGGCAACCGGTTGTGGCTCTTCGTCATCGCCCAAATCGAACGCCGCTTGGAGACATTGGACGGCAACTTCCAAGCTTTCGAGAGCGTCTGCTGCCAGCAATTGTCCCTCGACTTGCTGCTTCAGATATCCAATGAAGGACTTGACAAATTGTTTCTGGACTTGATCGGACATCTTGTATTTTTTTTCCAGAATTTCGATGTTTTCCTTTTTTTTTTCGCAAAACGTTGGACAGAAATTATCTCAGCAAGCAAATGCGTTCGACGATGACAAAAAAAAATAAATTGTACTCGTTTGACGTTCTTCGGGAAATGGTACGAATGAGAGCTGTTCGCATTTCGTTGACGTGACTCTGACGCTGAGATCTGTTTGTTTTGTGAAGCGTTTAAGAAAATTTAGTTGGAGTTTTATTTAATTTAATTTTTATATAAAGCCAGAATTTTTAAATTCACAGCTTGAAAATATAGCCGGAGCAACAAAGGCCTTTGGCTAATAAATGCATTTTTAAATTTAAGCTTTCCACTGAAGGGCTGTTGTTTGCCAGTTAAAAGGAGTATTATTATCCTGTTTGTGTCTAAAATGATTTTTGGCTCGGTTATCAACGGCGCACCAAAGTCATGTGTTACAATACAACTACGTCTAAGCTACCCAAACCGAAAGTCTTCTGAATTCTTCCTCATTGAATTCTCTCTCAATGCCAACTAGAGCTTAGAAAAGAAATTTTCCAACTTTAAAGATTTGCATAAAAAGATTTAATTAATTTAATTGACTGACTGAGGAAGATCGAACGAAGTTGTGGGCTTTTCTTTTTTTTATAATTCTGAATTTGTATTCTTTTATCATGTGACAACGTTAACTAATATTCTGCATTTGTGCTAGCGTCCACTTTTCTTTAAAATTGAGAATTGAAGCTCGAACATTTTCCAGTGGTTTGCTAGTGAAATATTTTGAATTGAGGGATCCAAATGCGTCCCTTGTTCGAGTTTTCATTTCAACTAGAGTGAACTCTCTCTTCATGGACACTTCTCTTTATGGACACTTCTCTTTATGGGCACTTTTGTTAGCCGGGCAGCTTTAATAATCGGACCGATTTGTCAGTATTGTTGCGGTCCAGTTATGGGAAAGTT
Source organism: Syritta pipiens (assembly GCA_905187475.1). Lineage (NCBI taxonomy): Eukaryota > Metazoa > Arthropoda > Insecta > Diptera > Syrphidae > Syritta > Syritta pipiens. The sequence goes on from LR994571.1 coordinate 90,554,008, forward strand.
CATTCTATCTGTGAAGGACTACCGTCGTAACATGAAACCAATAGCCCCATTCTGGGATACCTCACAGATGCTTCATATGTCACAGCAACCTCACAAGAGTGTGTGATATGACACATTGACATTATATAAGGACTGCTACTCTTATGTCACTTTCATACATTGCCTGCGCGAGATTTGGTTCTAACAGCTCATGCGGCAAGTCAAAAAGTGAGAGATTCTCACGCATAGAAAGTTTCGCAATCTTTCCCCTATTATAAAAAAATACACGTTATGTCATACATGTCAAAAGAAAAAAAGCAAGATGGCGTATCATCACAATTTTCCTTTCACTAATATTTGTGAGTTATGACTACATCACGATCAAAAATAGGGCAGTATTGCGTTCCTCGCGCTTACAAAACAAAATACAATATACACGTAAGTTTTAGTAATAAAAACTCTCGTAAGAAACAGATCTAACCTTTGCTCCATCCACAAACCACATCAGTATAACACTTTCGCACACAGGTCAACGTGCAAACGTCCAGAATTCGGTGTATGTCCCCGCTACAGCACAAAAGCAACAGCAACAAAAATAAATAGAAAACACCTTCTCTGCCATTCCGCTTTACGGTTTTCTTCTTTGTATCCACATTTTCTTTCAGTGTTCTTCTCGCGGATGCAGGGCGTAGGTGATTGTAACCGATGTGCTCCCCGAAATTCCCAAAAAAAAAAAGAAAAACCACTCCGTCTCAGTGCTGCACTAACCGAAATTCCTAAATCTCACTAAAATCCCACCTCGAAATTACATAAACTTCGTAAAATCGGTCGTGTTTACTTGTCCAGAGACTTGCCCCCAACCGTGCGTGTGCTTCCCCCTTCCGTTCCGACAGTGTGCGTTGCTGTTGTTGTTGTTTTATCCCAGCCATGGTCCGACTAACCAGAAAGGAACGTCAAGACAAAGTCGAGCTCCTGTCCAGCATAAATAAAGTTAATATCGGTGACGAGAATGAGGCCCTAGACAACGGTTGGTATTTTGATTGTTTAAAACATTTATGTAATCAGTTATGTGGTCAGCGGTGGTATGGAAATGGAAAGAGTCTTTCACATGCTCCATGTCCAGCGTCTTATTGGTCGTCTTTTCGCACGGGTAGGTCTTGAGTGTTAACAGAATGACATGCACTTGGAATTTTGTGCCTTTCTGTCTTGCTGGCCATGTTCACCGTGGTTTGCATGACGGAAGAGATTAAAAATTTTGCCGAAATAAATTGAACAGAGAAACACCAAGCCTGGGAGGGAGTAAAAAAAAAAATCATTTTTATTTTTTTCCTTTTTTTTCGCTTTTTTTTGTGTATTTCCAGATGGCTACAGACATTGCGCAGATTTCAGTTCGGACTTATCGGACACGGACGAAATATTCTTGAAAGGTTTACTGCTGAGTAATCCTACGACACCACGCAGGGACATGGTGAGTTGCTGGATTCGATTTCGTGGTGCTGGTGTATGGTTTCTCCATTTAATAGTCCTCCCACTCGTGATAGGGATCTTATTGTTCCATTGAATTGGTTGTTAACAGCTGGAGGTGGCTGTTCAGGTAATTAGGTTATTAGTTTGTCGGAGTTCGGTTAGGTGTGAGGGTGGAGAGTTCAATGCACGGAGTGGCGATTGTCGTTTAACACGTTCTGCGAGTGCTCGGGGTGGAGGTTTCGTGTTACTTTCACATGCCGTGGACGGGGACGTTGATGATGATGTAAAACATATGGTCGCCGATTGGACTGGTAGGGAATCAGATTTCGTCGGAATGTAGGTAACAGGGTGACTGGGTACTGTGGTTCTTGTTGATTGAGTTTCAGTAGTACGTGGGTGGGCGGACACACAATACGTGCTTGCATGCAATCAGCGATTGTTTGTGGTGATAAAACGGATTGAATGTCTTGAAAACGTGTAGACTGGGTCGAAAGTTCAATTATGCAGAAAGACTGCAGTGGCTAGAACTCACGCAAACGCGGGGTTGCTGTTTGCCTTGACCTGGGACGACGAAAATTGAATCACGGGTGTGATATAAAAGCCAATCGATGTGATGTAAAACATTTGGCCATCAATCGAAGTGTTAATCTGTCTAATTTTGAAGTGGGGTTACATTTCTTACATTTTTCTACGTAAGAAAAAAAGCTGTGATGGAGACATTTACATGCGACTAATTTATGTAAAAGCATTTTTTCAAGCACAAACATGTAGAGAAGCGATGAGCGAGACAAAAAACCATGTTCAAATTCAATTTAGAGCGAGAAAAATGCATCGAAGGGCGTCTGTAATTGGAAAATTATGTTTTTCGTGCATAAAAGTTTACGGCTAGCAACTGAATGCTGGGCGAACCATATCTACAGGTTGGATGAGTTCATAAATGCAAAACCTGTTGCAATTTTGCAAGACATACATCCGTTCGTTCATAAATGAAAATATATAATTTTATTTATTTGTTAATTAATTAAAAGAATTAAAATTGATCCAAAAAAGACACAAACTGCAAAAATTTCGGCTTTTAAATTTAAATAAACTGCATTATTTTTGCATGAAAGCAGTTCAAAAGTGGCATTCAAAAAAGTAAAGCGCCAGTTAAATTGTTTTCAAATTTCCAAAGATTTTTGTCATACTGTGGAGTTGCAAGCAACATGGCAGAATTAAAAAAAAACCGGTCATGTGTGAGTCTTATTCACACGCCGAGGGCTTCATTCGCAAACAGATTAATAGTTAGGATTTGATATAAATTAAGGAAATTTTGTATTAGGCGGCGTAACAGCCCGTTGAGAGCCAGAGCCTAGCTTTTTCGCACCTCTACTGTGTTGTGCGCGTTATAATTTTGACACATATGGAGGGGACCTACTGTTTAATGCCGGTTCCGAACGGCGAATTGCGAAAGCTTTTCATGACAGAAGTACTCCAGGAGGGTTGTCAGTCGTTCGCTGGAGGTGGGGCCGTGAAAAATGTTTGTGGTATTATTTCCCTGAGCCGGATTCGAACCCAGGTACTCTCGCTTAACAGTCCGACGCACTAACGATTAAGCCACGGCGCCCAATTAAGGAAATTAACAAATCAAAATAGTTTCAACAAAATTCTTTTTTTCATTTCGAACAAAACTGAACAAATTAAAATTCGTTCCCATTCGCCAGCCATCGCCACAGCCGTGTGAAAATTGCTTTAGTGCATTTGGGGGATGAAATGCCGCAAGCGACAATGAGACTGCCGTCAATTTATCGTTTTTTTGCGATAACTGATTCGATTTAAATCGTTAATATCTCGATAAATTGTATGAAAATAATTTTCCTTACATAATATTTTATTGTTCTTTCGCCGAGATCTACAAAATGGCGTTTTCGGATCTTCAAAATTCGAATGTTGTTGGTTTTTGGTTTTTGGCCATCTGGTATCTCGAAAACTATTAAAGCCAGAGTGCTCAAACCAATTTTAACAGAAAGATTACATCAAGACCTACATTTCAGATTTTTTTTCAGATTTTTAGACCAACGGGTGTAGAAATGAGAGGGAGGGGGACGCCTTCTTTTCGACTTTGAAGTTTAAATATCTCGAAAACTTAACTTCCAAATGAAAACTTTGTTTCATATTACAAGACCTATCCGATGGTACCTCACTTAATAAATTCTCGTGAAATTTTTTTTCCAAAAAAAGTTAGTAATTAATTTATTTTAGTATAAACAAAAAATCATACACGATTTTAGGATAATTTTGGAGTATTGCGATGAGTTGCCCAGTAACTCCAATTTTTTTTTAGATTTTTTGGTCTAATATTCTAGAAAATAAGGTGGGGGACGCGGTAAACAAGTCAGTTTTTGGCAGTTTGTTGGCTAATAACTTCTTACCAATAAGAGTAAGGTGATTACCACTTTTTGATCAAACTATCACCATCTTTCCAACGATACCCATATCAAGGTACTAGTAAAAGACAGTTGTTTTTCGAATTTAGTATTGGTACTGAGTTAGGTTAGAGTGGCTGGCTGAGGCAACAGAGGCCCAACCACACTTAGGCCAGATTAGGCTCATTGTGATACCACAATGCGAAAATCCATTCCGCATCCTAATGGAACCAGTTGGAGCTTCTTACAAAGTTACGGATCTGTTTGATGCTGATTTTACTCAGATCGCTCAGACTGTCAAGGAAGTGCTTGCCCAGGTGAGTTCTTCTACGAAGCGCCAAGGACTCGCGCTGAACATAAGAGATGGAAGATGGTTTCCTCCTCCTCTTCATCCTGACAACTTCTGCAAAAGTCTGCTGGCATGTCTGCCGATAGTGCAGCATCACGTAATGACGCCTATAATGACCCTAATCGCCGGTCTGTCCATCCGAAGGAGGCAGGTAGTGCGTTTAACATCCAGCGCGGTCCAAATCTGTTTGGTATGCAAAAACGTTGAGCCTTTTTGCCACCTATGATTCGTGATTCTAAGGCTGTGAAGTTTTATGTTTAATTTGGTTGTAGCTAGTGGCATGGCCGTGAAGTCATCCAACCGGATAAGGTCAGCCTCTGCGCACCTCTAGCTACCGCGCTCCTCCACATCAAATCCAAGACCATTGCGGCAACCAATCTTAGGTGGTCGAATGGTACTACTTGTTGCGTCAACAGGGAAATCTGGCCTAGGCTAGATCCTGAACGCTCAGTCTCCTAAGACTCAGCAGAATTCAGGTTAGGAACCTGATCAGTGTCATAACTGGGCACTCAACTTTTGGCAAACATGCAACCCGACTAGACCTCCCGGCCAATGACTTCTGCAGAAGCTGCAGAGACGAAAAAGAGGAAGAAACCTCGCTCCACCTTTTAGGAACCTGCAGCGCCCTTGCGAACCGTAGAAAGAGGCATCTCGGTCACTACTTTCCAAATAACCTCGGTGAACTAGCTGACACCAGCATAAGCCGTATCCTCCGCTATATTAATAGCTTCAATTGGTTTCTAGAGTAGTGGGATGTTTTTGCATCCGCTCCATGTGGGCCTCATCTGGCCTAAGTGCTTGGCTGCCTTGCGTAGCTCACCACACAACCTACCTACCTACCTAGTGGCATGGCCGGTAATTCTCTTCGGGATTGTAATGGAATTGTGGTCGCATGCCTGGCGATTGCGGCAGATTGGCAATTATGTGGAATGTCACTATGCCCAGGCACCCACATGAGGTGAATATCAAAGTGCTAGACCATCTCTAGTATTGGTTCTAAGCTTTTTGCTAATATGAAATTTTATTAAAATTTTTTTACCTGAACTTCCTTTGGGCAAGTGGAATACATCTTTTGACGAAAATTTATTTCTTAATTCTTTGTGGTTCGCTAATTACCAAGATTAGAGCCTAATGACAGACAGACAGACATTTTCATAATCAGCGCACAGTCTCCTTTCCAATGGGTGTCATTGGATTCGACCATCAAAGCTAATAAAAGTTTTTTCGAGTGTTGGTATTAGTACTAACGTTTCCTTTAATCTACGACTAATTCCAAAAAAAAATCATGATTTGTTTTTGGGTTGCCTAGATACATCTTCCGCCCAAATTTTATCCCTTAACTATAAAGGACTTATAAGTTATAGTCAAATATGTAAAAGGCGACAGACAGACAGACAGACAGACAGACACCGAAGTGATTCCATAAGGGTTTCGTTATTCCTTTGGAACGAAACCCTAAAAAAGAACTTCTTCTTTCGTTGCTTTAAACAACCTTTCTTTTATTAAATGCTGAGCATGCTGCGAATTTCCGGCAGTATTTGTGGCCATATTTGCATTTTGTACCTTATGATCAAAAAAGAATTTTATTAAAAAATGCAAAATTTTAATTTTTAATAATTTTCTTTATTGTCACCTTCAAAGTATTCTCCTCCTGCGGCAATACATGCATGCCAAAGCTTGATCCAATTTTCCATACAAGTTTTATAGGCCGCCGAAGGTATGGCCTTTAGTTCACGCAGCCAATTCTCTTTTATGGCCTCTATGGTCTGAAAACGCGTTCCCCGCAATGGCAATTTGAGTCTGGGGAAGAGGAAAAAGTCACACGGGGCCATATCTGGAGAGTACGGTGCTTGGTTGATGATATTGGTTGAGTTTTTGGCCAAAAACTGAGACACAACACAACACAACACGACGCTGTTTTTGAATGAAATTCAGGTTTTTTGGCATCAGCCGAGCAGCGACGCGTTTTAAACCCAAAACATCAGTTAAAATGTGTTCGGTTGATCCATAAGAGATGCCCAACAACACAGCAATCTCTCTTATCGGTGCAGAACGATTTTGCAACACGATTTGCTTCGCCGATTCAATGTTTTCTTCAGCAACAGATGTTGTTGGGCGGCCAGGGATCTCATCATGATCCAAGCTTGTACGACCACCTTTGAACCGTTTATACCACTCATATGCCTGTGTTTTTCCTAGACACGATTCACCAAAGGCCTTTTCTAACATTTTCAACGTTTCGGAACACTTAAATCCATTTGCAACACAAAATTTGATGCACCCACGTTGTTCTAAATTTTCATTCATTATAAAAATCGCCACACGAAAATTTTTCAACTTATTTGTATTGACGTCAAACAAAAATTAATCATACGATATCCGTCAAAATTTGACAGAATATGTATAAAAGTGTTGCGAACGTTGAGAGAATAAAGTTTTATTGATTGGACAAGCGCGGGAATTTTAAAATGAAAATTCCGGTTCTTTTTTGATCATAAGGTATAATGCAATAAATGTTGCATATATGAACTTACCCATTCCTGGACAATAATTTCCTACACATGGCTTTAAAAGTTTGTGTCCAATAATGGCTTTGGCTGTCCCACATTCCGTGTCTGCATTTTATGACAAGTGCTAAGGGACTTAATGTCGTGTTTAAATTCTAGTTTCAATAGCTAACTCTTGGCCTCAAACTCGCTAGTTCATAAACATTTTGGTTTTAACAACTCTTCTAATGCCTGAAAGTGCAATTTGGATCTTCATTTTGTTTTTTCGCTTTCCAATAAAATCAAATGAATGCTTCCGATCACTTAGCTTGGTGTTAATCTGAGTGAAACGTTTAATCGAAGAGTACATTAATGCCTTTTCACTTTCATGTGTCTTGTCCCATACGTGTAGCATAAATCAGCAGGTGGCAGACGGAAACACTGATTTTTTTTTTTTAAGCTGATACATAAGTACACTAGGCTTTCTCTTTTTTACAACTTGCAACAAAAGAAGACATCTTCGAATGATGATCGTAACCAAATCGCTGTCGCATGGGAGAATCTGTTTTATGTTTTTGTTTTCGTTTTTCAAAAGCCACTTTGATGCACTTCAGTGAATCCTAGTCACTGATCGCTGATTGAAGAACATAAAAAAGGGGGAATTGATTCCCCTTTCGCTTCTTGAAACTGGTGGTGAAGATCCATTTTCAACGATAATTCCACGCATAATTGATTCGCTGTATGTGATTCCCGAGAGATGTTAGGGGATAAGGCTTGTCCGATACGAGGGAAATTTAATGGAGACTGAAAATGGAAAGGATCAGGTTTTTTTTAGTAGTTCCGAGATGTCGAATACATTGTCATCGAGCTAAGGACTAAAAAGTAGCTTTGTTGCTGAGTGGAAGAAATAAATTAATGAAAATATGGATAACTACACTGAATCGATTTGTATCTTATCATCGTCGTCATTCTCAGCAGCATGCTCTATTAAAGGAGTCGCGGGGCAATGCACGCAGATGTGATCTCCAGTCTCGATCTTTCGCCGTCAACTCTAACTCATCAGGAGTTATGCCCAAGCGCAATTAGGCGAGCTTTTGGACTTGGATGGCTGGAGCTATTGATATAGCTGAGAATATGGCTTATGCTGGTGTCAGCTAGTTCGCCGAGATTATTCAGAAAGTAGTGACCAAGATGACTCTTTCTACGGTTCGCGAGAGCGCTACAGGTCCCTAAAAGGTGGAGCGAGGTTTCTTCCTCTTTTCCGTCTCTGCAGCTTCTGCAGAAGTCGTTGGCCAGGAGTCCCAGTCGGGTTGCATGTTTGCCAAAAGTAGAGTGCCTAGTTATGATACTGATGAGGTTCCTAGCTTGAATTCTATTGAGTCCTAGGAGACTAAATGAGTGTTCAGGATCTAGCTTAGGCCAGATTTCTCTGGTGACGCGGCAAGTAGCACCATTCGACCACCTAAGATTGGTTGCCGCAATGGTCTTGGATTTGATGTAGAGGAGCACGGTAGCAAGAGGTGCGCAGAGACCGACCTTATCCAATTGGATGGTTTAACTGGTTCCGCGTTTGGCAAGATCATCGGCCAGGCAGGTGTCGCAGTCTCCCGGCACCGACATGAGGTGAATGTTAAACTGCTCTGCCATCTCATCAAGAGATTTGCGGCAGTTAAGAGCTGTTTTTGAGTTAAAAGTGACAGACTTCAGGGATTTTATCGCAGCTTGACTGAGGAGGATATAGTGGACGCCGTGGCTTAATCGTTAGTGCGTCGGACTATTAAGCGAGAGTACCCGGGTTCGAATCCAGCTCGGGGGAAGAACACCACGAACAATTTTCACGGCGCCAACTCCAGCGAACCACTGACAATCCTCCTGGAGTAACATCTTTCATCAAAAGCTTTCCCAATTTGCCGTTCGGAACCGGCTTTAAACATTCATTTGTGTCAAAATTATAACGCGCACAACACAGTGGAGGTGCGAACAAGCTATGCTCTATCCCTGTGTGGGCTGTTGCGCAGATTATTAATTTTATTTTTTATTTGACTGAGGATATAACGTTGTACCTCAGCCACGACAAGGCTTCCTTAATCGCCATTATCTCCGTTTGAAACACGCTGCAATGGTTGGGAAGGCGAAATGAGATCTTGATTCCTAAGTCTTCGGAAAAGATCGCTCCACCGACTCCGAAGTCGTAGTTATCTGTTGAAGTTTTTCCAGCAGTTCTCTCTCATTCGATAGTCATTGCCCAATCACTCACCATGTGTAGGTGATAACTTTGACCTTTTGTGACACTTCTACGTCTTTCTCAAGTTTGAAGAATAAACTGCATAATCGAGTAATAATTCACTTTTTGCATAATATTAAATTATTTGTTTTCTTTCGCTGATTGAAACACACACAAAGTTGTAGTTCAGGTTTTCTTGCGTCACTCGTTCTTCATATTGCCTCTCGGACAACTTCAGCATTCGTGTTGTTACTTGTGAAATATTTTCTTTGCAAAATGTGTACATGGACTGGTTTTGCTAATATTCTAAAACACAGGAAAGAGGACAATTTCAGAAGTTGATACTGCAAGTTAGCTAGAGTTTTCTTATGCACATTTATATGGCCGCTGTTGTTAATGTACAACAATTTAGATCTTCATTTTGTTTTTTTCGCTTTCCAACATGAACTTTATCTGCTAACAACTCAAAATTATTGGCGCAGTTGCAGTAAATTCATTCTAAAACCCGATTTCAGAACATTTAATTCTACAGCAGATGTCTTTCACTGCAATAAGAATATTCGAGAACTCTTAATTCGTTTTCGAAAACATCGATGACGATGGATTTAATGTCCCTCAGGGGAAATAAACCTCCTTAGTGGCCAACTAAAACGCGATGAAAGCAAAATTCACTCAAAAAGGTGGGGTTAAGCGGTCGAATTTAGTGTCCAGGTCAGAGTCCCTCGACTCTTTCCTGTGGCTGGGATTCATGACAAGAAAAATTGTGCTCCCAATATGACGTTGTACCTCAAGCCTCGCATCCAGTCTTTGAAAACTGACTTAAAACGTACACCTGATAGAAAATAATTCTTCGAACTACCGGACAAAGCAATCACTTAGCGCACTTAAAGTCGACGATCGACCTAAATGTTCAACAGCCTTTTCATTCATTGACATTTATCTTCATGGGGTCAAAGAAGTTGCTCAAGTGTAACTTTATTGTGAACAATTTGCTTTTCGTTTAGAGAGTTTTTTTTTTTCAATTTACAGCAGTCAATTGAACTTCAATGGTTTGATGATGAAATGAAATGAATTTGAAATAAAAATGAAATGAATTTCATTTTATAAATGTACATAATTTCCAAACTTTGACATTTATCTTGTCCTGTCAGATGCATAAAATCACTGTGCTTGATGTGCTCGAGTGCAAATCACCCATCCAGAAATTTTTCAGATAAGCTTCTCCATCTTCTCACATCCCATTATGTACACTCAGACATATTTTAATATTCATATTTCTACCCCAAGTCAATAAGCAGAGATTTAAATTACTCCAAGCACGTTTCATGCAAAAAAATGATTTCCTGCGGAGGCACCCAGCAACTTGTTCATCCTTCCGTGCCACCTGCATCATTTTCTGTTCAGAACACTCTCTACTGTTGCCACTGACTCATAGATATGCCAATAAATAGTTTCCGCTTAATTATCATTACTGAAGTTGCATGACAAATGCACGTTGTTTACTCCAACAAAACACGATACGTTGTTCGAGTAATTAAAAACACTTCTGCACTTTCTGCCAAAGAACGTCGGATTAGAGAAATAAAACAATAATTCGCATTATTATCGAAAGCTTAGGAACTGGTTTTATATATTTTTTTTTGTTAGTTCTGTGATGGGCGCTAATGAAGAAAGTTCCGAGTTATTTATAAACGTGATTTTTGTTTAGGGAAAACTGGTTTCTTTGAACCAACAAAAAAAGATGATTTTCGCATGCATCGTCTGTCATTAGTTAGCACTTTTTATGTTTTATTAGAACTGTGTTAAGGGATTGTTTGCTTAGACGAATACGCGGGTGTTTACGAGTCTGGTTAGAGAAGTTATTTGTAAGGTTATTGATCGGAATGTGATTCAGAACTTTGTATTTTTTGTTAGAAGTTTTGTCTTGGTGATTCGACTGTCATTTTCGCTGTTTGCGTAATAAGCGCTAATGCAGCTGCATGGTTTTTAATAGCTCGTTTGAGTGCATGCACCGTCTCGTCTAAATGCATGGTGTGTAGTGTGTTATAGCTAGAAATACACAATTTATTTGTTGTGCTGTAGTTTTGATTTGTATGGCGTCGACCTAGTTTGTAGCGTCTACACCTACAACGATTTATCATAATTAGGGTGCGTTCATATTTGCGACATTGTTGCCTATGCACTGCAAAAAATATTTTCTCAAGGCAAGTGATGGTGATGATGAAGGAAAGCAATACTGAGCTTTCCTGTAGGATTCGCCAAGCTGGGTCAATTTTGAAACGGCTTGGAAGGTGTGTCATCAGGAAGGCCGAGCTTGGTGTAAAGGCCAAGTTATCTGTTTTAATTCGGTATTTGTTCCAACCCTCATCTATGGTCATGAAATTTGGGTAATGACCGAAGGACCGAAGCTAGCTTACTTCATTAAGCTATCTTAACTAACTTACTGGCCCATTGCGAGCATTGCTGTCATCCAAACGTACTGCGAATTATTTACATTAAAGAGCACAAGTCTTGCAGCAGTCTTACAGGAGATGTGATTTCTGTGTGCTGGAGCTACTCGCCGAAATAAGGTGGGAAACATGACGGTGCGTGGAGAGCTTAATGTTGAGCAGCTACTTCTCCGACCGGAAAGATCCATACTTCGATAGCTTGGTTACGTGGCACGAATGCCCCCAGCAGTACGACTATCGCGGCGTGGCTTGTATGCGACTGCATCGGGTAGCCGACCGCTCTGTAGACCCAGATGAGATGGTTGGATCAAGTCCAGAAGCTCGCCTGGTTACACTTGGGCATAACCGCCGTGGAGTTAGAGTCGCGGGGGAAGATCGGGTTGCCTGGAGATCTTTTTTGCGTGCACTGTCCCGGCAACCTCCCTAGTGGAACATGCGGTCACTGAAAATGGATGGATGGCAAATATGAAAACAAATACTGCCGCAGGTTTGCAGCATCTGAAAAAAAGGGTTCATTAAAACAACATAATTAGGTGGCGCATTTTCTCAAATCAACAACAACTGAAGATGATAAAAATCATTGCCATTTTTATAGCGGTTTGGTAATCACTTTGCTTTTCTAGACCCAATTTTGAACTTCTGCATTTTTTTTTATTTCGTTTTTACTGCAATTTTATTTAAACTTCATTGGAAAACTTACATGCACGACAAAAGTACAATCCCTTTAAGTCGAATTTTTACGGGACATCAAAATTAGTTCGAGTTAGAGGGAGTTCGACTTAGAGGATGGTTTTTGTATTGAAAATTGGGAAGGAGAGTGCCAAAATATGGCGAAAAAGGGGAAATTCGACTTAGAGGGAGTTCGATTTAGAGGGATTCGACTGTAATTAAAACTAGCTTACTTCATTAAGCTATCTTAACTAACTTACTGGCCCATTGCGTGCATTGATGTCATCCAAACGTACTGCGAATTATTTACATTTAAGAGCACAAGTCTTGCAGCAGTCTTACATTTACGACCTTACTCATAGTTTTACTGCAAGTAATTTAGAAAAAAATTACACGCAGTTTGTATTTTCGTTCCACAAAAACCTAAAGACTCTGTATTCAGGATTCATGGGTTTAAGGTGTAACAAAAACACTTAATCGGATAACATTAGTAGAACTGCGGCATGCAAATTAGGTTTCATGTTGCTCGACTGCACATAGACAAATGTAATTAGATTCGTAAAATAACATTCATGTTCATTTCAAGCCTTCTTATCCTCTCCTCACTATCTCGACAATATTATCACGGAACACACACGTAAAGTTGTTTTATGGGATATCTAATTGCTATTTTCGTGTGACAGACAAAAAACAATGCCTCGAATCGCCAACAACAGACGCATATCTCCAACACGTGATGACAAAATTCCTACACCCACTTTTTTTGAGTTATTTTTAAGACAAACATGCAAGACTTTTTGCGTAAACATGAGATGCCATGCATGAATGGTCTTTCGTGTGATCCATCCGGAACTCAAGTGAATCGTGCATAAGATCAATTAAGACTTCGACCCCACCGAAAATTCATTCATCCTACTGCCCTAATTTACTAGAACCTAAACCCAATAGACAAACATCATTTGAATCAAAAAACACTGAACATCACTTACCCCCCACAACATCAGAGCTGTTGTTCAACTGATTAACCCCATCAGCCCTAGAGATCACTCCAGTCGAATCAGTGAACTCAATTTAAGCGTGACTCAAGATTCCTCCGGAATTAACTGTTTTGACCTTTGTCTGTTGTGTGCCACTTACAATAATCCAAAATAATGGCAATTAGGCGAAATTGCCTTAACAATGACACAGACAACGTCGTCGTTGTCGTCGTCGGCGGCGGCAGTCTAGCTGCGAGCCCGCAATTGACTTTGGTCATAATTCCCATTATGCGTGGAGAGATAGAATAGTCGCCTTAAGAGCATTTAAAGTTCTTTCTAACGATCCAATGGGATGGGATGGGATGGGATGGGGAAATTGAGAGTTTAATTGAACAGCGAAAACGAAAACGACATTCGAATGGAAGAATTGAAGAACTCTTGTGCAATAGCAATGGCAATGGCAATTATGGGTGTGAAAGTGTTTCGTTGAAAGCAAAATTGACCTGTTTGGTGAGTGAAAAATGTTGAAAAATGCGGATAATGCACATGGGAAGTGGGATGACGAGTTTTTCTTTTGCGGAAAACACTTGTATCTGACATTTGCGGTGAGTGTAGTGAACGAGTGATTAATCTTTGTGGGATTTTGTAAAATGTTGCTCGTTCTTTGTTTACAAATGTCTTGAATGGGGTGAGTAAATGTATAAGAGATTCAATTAATGTGTTCTTTATTGTTTTATGCACCTCTGTTGAATCGGGTTTTATGGCTCAATTTGTGGAGGTCTTAAAAGAAGGGTTACAGTCGCTGCAGAGACACTTCTGTCAAGGGCAACCAAATATCTAAGTTAAACTCTTCGGGTGGAGTTCCGAATAGTACTCACCTCCGACTTTTTTGAAATTTTTCGAGAACATGGTCGAATGCGTCTAAAACCGAAATCCAAAGCCGTTTTGACCGCAAATGAATAGAAAGGACGAAAAGGACATTCAAAGTTCAAAATCCGTGAAAAAAAAAAAATGGAAATATTGTATCTCGTAAGCCCCACAACCTATTTCGAATACTGTATCGAACTGTATGAGTTTACAACTCAGCAGTCTATCTTTTTTTTATTTTCGTATCGAACTGTGCAAGCATACAACTCGGCAGGCGATGTTTTTCTTGTGAAGGAGATCTGTTGTGAAGGGTTTGTTTTTAGTCTAAAATTTGTACTCAGCAATGGAGGAAGGAGTTTAAACAATAAAAGTATATTTTTTACTTCGTTTTCCACTCTAAAGTAGTTGGTTTTTTTTTATAATATTGGGCTACGAAACAGATACAAAAAAACACGAGCCGCAATACACATGTTGCGCAGTATGCGTCCTCCCACGTTGTTTACTCTCCGACTCAGAAGTCGTCCTTGCTCAGCCTTCCGGTGCTGTCGTTGACACTATTTCTCGATTGGTTAACTTCTGCCTTCCTCGACATTCAATCTTCAAAAACGGGAGAGCTACAAAAGCAAGATAGCTTTAAAATCCCGGGCTCCAGCGTACACTGTGGCGCGTTGTATGGAGAGCGTGCTCAAAATGCAAAATTGAAATTTCAAGTTTTATTTGAAAGAATGGTATCGTTGGAAAGAAGACAAAATTTCTCGTCAAGCTGCTAAACTTTTAAGTCATTGGAGGCTGTAGGTTTGGAGGACTAAGCGGTGGAAGGTAGGATAATTTTTAAAAGTAAGGAATGTGTTTTACTTGTTGGGCATAAAAACCGGGAAAAAATATATTTCGCACTATTTTAAACAAAATAAAAATAGTAGAGATCAATTTAAGAGTAAGAACATCAACATACAACAACTTTTTTTTAAATTTGAAAATCCAAAACGTTGTCTAAATTTCTTTTAAACGTCTTTTTCTCCATGTAGAGCAAGAGGTTTTTGAAAGCGAATGTGTTTTCTAGTAATTCAGATATTCTTTTCTTAGAAACAAAAGTCAGAAGTGAAAGCTCTACTTAAGAAAAAAAGGCTTTCAAACAAAATGTTTGGGTAATTCTCTTGATTTCCAAATTTTAAAAAAGGTTGTTGTTGTTTTAATTAATCTTTTATATTCATAGATTACCGGCATATATTTTCATTTTGTTTAAATTAGTGTGAAATATATTTTTTTCAGTTTTTTATGCCCAACAAACAAAACACATTCCGTACTTTTTGCAAAAAATCCTATCTTTGAGCGCTTAGCCTTCTAAGCTAACTTGTAGAGGAATTTTCTTCTTCTTTCTAACGATATTAATCTTTTACGTTACTCTTGAAATGTCCATTTTTGCATTTTGAACACGCTCTCCATACAACTGGCCCCAGTGTGCAGCGTTGAAGATTATTTTAGGAACCTTCTTTTAAAGTGGTAAAGACCGAACTGTGGCTTTTTCGCTTTGCACATGTGGTGAACTGTGGCCTTTTCACTTGGCAGCATGCAGTAGCTGACCACTCATATAAGCATTTCTGACTGCTCTATTCTGCAAAGTTTGTTTTAAGCGTCTTATCGTTAAGTCTACTTCCACATCCTCCACTTTTCTAAGATTAAATAATCAGGTTCCTAAAATCTGTATCTTAAATTTCTTGAATTTAGTTGCACTTTCTTAAGTTCTTGTTAGCGCCATTACAAATTCAACAAAGACATGCCCTTAATGCAACTTTAATCTTTGAAACTACAAAACAAACCAAAAAACAACGACAAGCGTGGCAAATTAGAAAACAGCGAAAAGGTAAACGTGAGAGAGTGAAAATATTCAAGAAATGTTCTTGGCCTCAATTCCTCGCTATGCCCCCACACCCAAAGAATATGCAGAGCAGCTCGTCAGCATAATTGGATGCTTAATTGAAACTGTGACCAGGAATTACCTCCGCTCCTGATTGAATGTCGTGCCTTAGACTCCGTGTAATTATCCGGATTTCACAGATTGTGACCACGCATGTTCGGTGTTATGCATGAAGAGCACTTACTTTACCGTGTACCGCCATCGACGTTACACGCCAGCGAATTCTTAATCGAAGCTTAAGTTCATTTCAACCCAAGTCCATCCACCCTGAAAAGACAGAAAACCAATTTCATGAATGACATTCACCCGCAACCACCATCAGTCTCTCTTCAAGTGCCAACACCCAAGGTTTTCAGGCAATTCCAGTCCACAAGACTTCACCGCCAAATACTTTGCGTGTTACGACGACGAAAAGGTAAACAATTCTCTACTCTCTACTCCAGTGCTCTACATCACATGAAAAAACACGGGCAGGCTATAGAAAGAGAGAGCGTGAGAGGCTCATCCAAACACACACACCTCGTACCTGTGGAGTGCTCCGTTCTCCTGGATTCCGTGGGTTCCGCGTTACCTGTTCGAGAAGGTGTGACGTGTATGAATTCGAAAATAAAATTTTTAACTTGACTCGATTCGAAAAATGGAAACCTGTTCTCATCGTCGAAAAATTTCTTGGCAACTACATAAAGCCGCTCTTTTTCTCTCTCTCTTTTCCTTTTTTCGGTTTTCTTTGTGCTTTGTTTTGGGCGTCGATGAATTGGAGTCAGGTTTTGTTACTGGTCCAGAGATAAAGCTTGGACCACGGTTGGACGGAGAAGGGTTGCCAGGTTAGGCAGTTGAGGCGATTTACAAATAAATAAAAAAAATGAGTATAATATCCTCATCACATTTTCGGTTGATAAGCGAGCGGTCTACACGTGGAGTTTTTCTAAAGAAGCCTTTTGTCTCTAGGGTTGCCAAACTGAGCAGGTGTTTTCAAATCATTAAATCAAAATGGTGTTTCATTTTGATTTAATGATTTGATTTGCAACTGAAACTGAACTGATTTGCAACTGAAAATATGATTTTCATCATATTTTCAGTTGCTAAACTCCGGCCCGAAGAATCTCCGAACGTATGGGACAACGCAGCAGAGGACGCACGCGTCTAAGGTGGCGTACAGAGGTAGAGAAGGACTTGAGCCGACTCGGTGTGCATCACTGGAAGCAGCTCGCACGGAATCGTGCTGGAAGGAGAAGGTTGCTAAAGAAGGCCCAGGTCCACCCCGGACTGTAGCGCCGCACAAAGAAGAAGAAACTCTTAGTGGCTTACACGTGGATTTTCTTCTGTATAGAAGCCCTTTGTCTCTACTGGCTCCCATTATAGGACGGATGAGGGTTGCCAGGCTGGGCAGTTGTGGCGAGTGACAAACGATTTTATTCTAATCAATAAACAAGACTATCTTTTATGTTACCAGTTGCCAGTTGGCATGCTCTGAATTGCCTACACGTGGACTTTTTCTTTGTAAAGAAGCCCCTTTGTCTCTAATGTCGTCCATAGTCCGCACAGATCAATCAAATTAAAGCTCCAAGAGAGGCGCGCTTCAAGCGTCTACATGCGACTATGGCCGCCATAAATCACCACTTCATGACCATTCCCTCGACCCCGTGGGTCTGATTCATTTGCATAGTTTACATTCAATCGGTAACCCTAGTCACGAAGCTCTGACCACTGTCCGTCCACTCTACCGCGACACGACGACGCGAGAGAGGGTGGACACAACACAACACAACACAACACAACACAACAACCGACCAACACAACATTAAGATACACTTCGTTACGAAACCGATTGATGACGGAGTCGGTCTCTGCCCCGTGTGTTTCCATTTCATTTCAGCCGTCCGTTTGGTGCTGCTCGTGTTAGTTTGGCTTTTCGTGTGGCTGTGTGCTTACTACTAGTTGCTGCTCTTCGGCGGACAGGTTTCTCTGTTAGGCACAGTTAGAGAGTTAGCTGTGTGTGCTGCCTACGGTGAGTGATGTCACTCCTTAGCGATTCAAATTCGAAACTTCGAAGATACATTTTTCTCTTGTCTCGTCTTTTTTGTTGTTGCAACGTGTTTAACGAAAGATAGAGCAGAGAGCTCAGAATCTAGTTACTGAGGTGAGGCCGCCTCAAAGCTTTCGCAGTCTCGATTCCAGTTTTGAACCTCGCAGTAATCCGGGCTCTGTGGTGCGCGTAGTCGTTTCGAATTTCCCGTCTCGTTCCCAAGTGCAATTGAATTATCGTGTAGTTGTGAAAAAAAAAGAAAAGAAATACCTTCGCTGTTCCTATTGTCGACCACCAGGTGTTAATCGATATTCGAAGTACGTTTAGTTTTTCTTTTTTTTTCTGATTTTTGTTTGTCTTCGCTACCTAGGTGACAACACTCACTACTCCCAACCGTGATATACGTGTGTTGTTTAGCTCTGCTAAGAAGCTCTGAGTTTAGTCGTTCCAAGCCAAACCAGCGGAACGTTGTGTAACTTGGTTGAAATTTTTTTTTTTTTTGGGAGTGGCTCAAATATCGAAAACATCAAGAGACTGTTATTTCACTCGAAAGCGTCGTTGTCTGTTTGCTTTGGGCGTTATCCGCGACGAATTCCAACGTGAAATTTTAAACAATAATTCACATTTTTTTTTAAATAAAGGTGTAAACCTGATACCCGAGTAAGTGGAGTGAAGTTAACAAAAATAAAAGTGTGAGTCCTGTTTGTCCAGGAATTTTCGTTATTTGTGTCCCTCGTGTGTAGCAGAATCTTTTTTTTTTGTTTGTTTTACCTTAAATGAGGCCAATGACCTACCACCTTCTCCTCCGGGTGCAGTTCCATGCCATGCACTTTCTTTGGCTTCTCTCTGTCTCTTTCTGCGGCGGCGTGTGGTAATGGAAACCGTGGAAAGTTCTGAAATCGTGTTCATATAAACACGAAACGGGGAAAACTCATTAGAAAAACAGAAATTGTAATTATTGTTGTTTATTAAACGTATCAAATGATATCGTGATATCGTGTAGTTGCGCTGCGTTCCTCTTACGGATGAGTAAGCGATTGTGTGAGTAATTGTGAAGCTCTAACTAAGCTCGAAGGTTGTACGGGAGATATTTTCGAGACAAAAAATAAATTCCCCTAAATGGCGTCTTAGTGCAACGACTCGGGGTAATTAGTAAAACGACTGTCCGATTGAGTCTCAATGCCAAACTTGACTGTGTTTCATACGCCCTAATTTTCCTTGCAACATTTATAACAATAAACCAACAAAAGAAAACAAAAAAATACCTCAATAGAAGGTTTACTTGTGTCACTCACGTTTTATTACACCTCAGGTCAAAAGTTTTACGAGATTGTTAAAAATTTCGTTTACGACTGTTCGGCCATGGTTATGGTGAATTAAAGAATGCAAAAAAGTTTTATCGTTGCTTTGCTGTTTTTTGTTCCGTCTCTAGTTTTGTGTGTTTTGCAATGTTTTACGAATGAGAAATTAATAAATTGTAGTTTGCTTCAATTCGATAGGCTTCGGTCGCAAATTGGAGTGTGGGTGAAAAATTTGTTGTAGATCCTCTTTTCGCGTTGCACATTCTAATTTAGTTCCTCGGTCTTCAAGTGTCGAGTGGACTTTCTAAGTGCTCGTCACATGAGAATCCTTTCCAATTTTGTGCAGTCACGTTTTGGCTGAGCCATTTAGTGGCATGTGAAAAGTCTTTCGTTTGATGGGCACTTAGATTTCGTATGATTTTAATGAAATTTGACCTAGTAGTCAACCCTCATTTCGTTCGTTAGAAGGATTGTGTTGCGTTATCTATCGCACTAACACAATCGTTTAGTTTCAACGAAAACTCGTTAGTTTACTCGGTTTTGTTTTTAGTTTCAGGACTTTTTTAACTCTAATCCGTCCACCCAATCACTTTGGGCCACGGTTTCAGTTTAGGGTTTTCGAGTTTTCACAAGTTGTTGAAATGCGATCATACAGTATTATATTGCGATGTACATATTTACACTCATTGTATTTGCTGCACTAAGTAAACACTCTGTAGAAATAAACATCAAAGAAGTAAAAAAATTGTTACTGTACCAAACATATACAGCTGTGTTCATAATAATAAGAGCGATATCCCATAAATGAAAAAAAAGTACACTGCTTTTATACTTTTATCTATTTTTCATTCTCTCTTTTTCCATAGTATAGAATACACATAATTCAATAAATATAGGCAAAAAACAATAATAAGATATACAAGAAAAATTAAAGAAAAGATACATATATTGATTGTCAAATATCTCCCTTCCGCCTTTTTGTCTTTTGAATTTTCCGGCTATGTACAAAGCGCTACAGAGCTCGTATCTGGCAATACATCATTTGAAAGGTCTTGACATAACCTACAAAACGACGCTGATTAGTTTTTTTATTTAATTATAGGAGTGCATATGGGAGCATTATTATTTTTTGCTTAATTGTGAAAAAAACTTTCAATTTTATAAAAAAAAATAACTTAATATTTCGTTTTCTATCTCATTTTTTAATATCGCCAAGCACTGATGTGGCATAGAGTCAATAAGATGCCGGTAACGAGTTCGTGTTATTTTCTGCCAGGCACTCCAAAATTGATATTTGTTTATTAATTTGTCATCGGCAACATCATTTTTGACATCACACCATGAGATTCACGTCAGGGGACTGTGGGGACCACTCCAAAACCTCAATCCCTTTGGCACGAACCTAATTTTTAACCTTCTGGCTAGTGTGCTTGGTGCCGTCAACTTGTTCAACAGGCTCATTTAAGCGGCATATTCTATTCGGTATAAGGGTCCATAACCTCATCTAGTATTTTGGTATAAGGATGTTGATCCTTATTACAATTTATCGAATGGGCGACGCTTCATGGTGAGAGAAACATGCCCCAATCATGGCTTTTTAGGACCACCATGTTAAATGGTTTTTTGGGTGTACTGAGACAAATATTTTGTTTTGAACGAACGACGAACGCGTTGACGAGAACCAGTTCCACCAAACAAGACGAACCTGCCTTCATCCGACCAAAGAATTTTTCGCTATTTCGCAGCAGGCATTTTTTACAGTCATTTTAACTGGGCGCTCCTATTATTATAAACACAACTGTACCATCATCACTTTTTCTTTTATTAACCACTTTTTTTACTTTTATTAAGCACATTTTGAAAATGTGACATTATCATTATTTTTTTACCTAATTCAGAGACAGGCAGATTAGGGTTAAAAGTAGTAATCAGAAATATCAGGTTAGGTTAGGTTGGTGGGCCGGCGGATATACCGCCTCACTTAGGTCCTTGTGGACCCCTTGTGTTACCCATTGGGGGTGGTAAGGTGTCCCCCTCCTCACTCGCGGTGTCCTAGTTTTAGGAATGAAGTGATAGACCTTTTTCTTTCTTCTTTTGATTAAAAGCGTCAGTTAAAACCTTCCCATAACAACTGCAGCAAAGAATGTGCCAAGCCGCTATACATGTCTGTGCTGATTTTGATCTTCCATTGCACACTTTTTCTTTGACCTGTTGCGTTTTACTAAATTTAAGTATTTGTACCGACACCATCATACAAATTAGAAAACCGCCAAAGCACCGCCGTCGTCTTGTTTCAATCTTGACATTCACTTTAAAGAGCAGACGACGCCTTTCAGAACTATTTGTACGAATTGTGGTTGCTGTGGCTTTTTAGTTGGGTTCAAATTTCACACGTAGTCGAACGATTTCTGCACAAACTGTTCTCCATCAGCAAAATATCGTGAGAAATGTCTTCCATTTGCATTTCGACGCATTAAAAAATTTATCTCACACCAGATATTCAACCTAAAAGGTCTCTGATCTTGATTTTATGCGTGACCTCTTTATAGCTCCCTATTTATAGCTCTCTGAACGAAAGTAATTCCACATTCATATGTATCTCACAAAAATGCCACTCAATTGTGTATCGTTTCCAGCTTCACTCATTGGCAATGATTCTGCAAAAAAATGGTTAAAAGCGGTCAATGTTCTTGTAATCGTTTTGGTGAAGAGTGAGAGTTGCACACATTCGTACAAAGCTTTAATAGAATGATTTTCTTTAAGAAGCGAATGACTCATTTTCTATTTTAGAAAAAAAAAAGTGTTTTGAAGACTACTCACTAAGCATTTAGTTCCACAACGTGGGAAGTTTGTAACAAATTGAACGAAAACGAACGATCTGTTGAGTGCTCAGACATTGGTTTGACGCAGAAAATTTATTTCACTCCACGTAGTCAAATCGAAAATATTTCCATTAGAGCAGTCTATGCATGAGACAACTTTTATCGCGTTTAAACTCTTGAGCTTTTAAAGAATGCCGGCTGAACGTAGGTAAACACAAGAGACTACATTAAGTCATCTTGTGTCATGCAATCTTTGTCGTGTCTGCACACCTTAGATTCTAATGAAATTCCGGCTAAGACCTTTTTAACTTCATGCTGCATCTAACGACTAATCGTTTGTATATTTTCTAGCCAGCATTATGTTTCAACGTTTAATGTCGAAACACTTTCCACAACTCTTCGAAAAGGTATTTCGTACTCAAATTTCAAAGCTTAGACCCCCAGACCCCTCTTAGATTTGCTAGAAACCATCGCACAAATTCAGTTTCGTTAGCTCCTTTTAATAGTCCCACCTGTGCTTAGTTAAATTCCAGTGTACCTCAAGAAATCGAAGTCCTTCGCCCTGCACATCTTAATAATAAGGCCATTATCGACGAAATAATCCGCAAATACTCAACAAATCGCGGACGAGACGCACGAGAATTGGCCAAACTAGTCTCTCAGCCTCATTTTAAGGTACACATAAGTTCTCACAACCTGCAGTCGATCACATCTTTTCACGTTTGTCTCTCTTTTCCTTTTTGTAGGCATTGATCAAAGCACATGATGAAATAGGAGAACTCCTCACGAATCGAGTATACAAAGAAGAAAGCCGAAAAGGCGGTTATCTATTCCCACCCGATATACTAAACAGCGAAATGCCAGTGGAAACAATTAAAATGGTCGGCTTACGCCGGAATCCCAAACAACCACTTGGCCTCACGGTCGAGGTCGATGAACACAAGCAACTGGTTGTGGCACGTATCCTAGCAGGAGGAGTCATCGATAAACAAGGACTTCTACATCCAGGTGATGTAATTTTAGAAGTCAATGGTGTTCCAGTTCACTCACCCGAAGAACTACAAGTGGAGGTGTCCCGGGCGAAGGAGAATCTAACAATGAAAGTCGGTCCGAATGTCGAGGAGGAGATGAAGTCAGCTCGATTGATGATGAGTGGTGGACAGGTAAAAAACGGACAGAATCTCGAACCTGGGAAGAAGTTGACGGTAAGTTGTGTTGTGAACGAATAGATTCTCTTTTTTATGCTTCTTTGCTTTTTGATTTTCGTATACATTTGACATTTAATTTGCAAATTGAATTTTTAATGAGGCATGACCATGTGTAGATAAAAAAAACAAAAAAACAATCGCATTTATAATTTCATTCTAAACTCGCTCTTACTGAGATGAAAGTAAGTAAACAGAAAAAAATCTATCAACAGCAAAGAATCAAAGACTGAAGTAAAGACTAAGCCATGCAGGAGTAATGATTGATTGTTTTTTTCACAGTGCTACATGCGGGCCTTGTTCACGTATATTCCATCAGACGACACTCTGTTGCCGTGCAAAGAGATTGGCCTCGCCTTCAAGCAGGGAGACATCCTTCAAGTAAACTCACACGACGCCCATACGGTCGTTTACATCCACTCACGCTTTGTTATCTCCTCCCGCAGATCATCGACGTAAAAGATCCAAACTGGTGGCAGGCGAAGAACATCACCGTTGGCAACGAAGAAATCGGTCTGATCCCATCACAAGATCTCGAAGAGCGACGGAA
This sequence comes from Syritta pipiens, assembly GCA_905187475.1. Lineage (NCBI taxonomy): Eukaryota > Metazoa > Arthropoda > Insecta > Diptera > Syrphidae > Syritta > Syritta pipiens. The sequence continues at coordinate 90,577,700 of LR994571.1, forward strand.
GGCGTTTGTGGCTCCAGAGGCGGACTATGTGCACAAAATTGGAATTTGTGGTACCAGGGTATGTGTTTCGTCTTCGTATCTTCCCCATTAAATCTCTCACAATCTCGTCCATTTAGATCTCAAAAAGAAAGCGCAAGACATGGTACCGGTCCGTGGCGAATTGCGAGTTCGATAAGGCCGACTTAATGTTGTACGAGGAAGTCACTCGAATGCCACCGTTCCTCAGGAAAACTCTAGTGCTAATCGGAGTTCAAGGTGTGGGTCGTCGTACGTTGAAGAACCGATTAATTACTAGTGATCCTGATAGATTTGGTGCCGTTATACCTCGTAAGACTCGATGGACACGTGGTGGATCTTTAGTTTCTTCATTCGTTTTCTTTCTACAGACACCTCCCGACCGAAGCGAGCTTTGGAAGAGAATGGCAGCACATACTGGTTCCTTGAGCGAGAGGAAATGGAAGAAGAAATCAAACAGAATGCTTTCCTCGAGTACGGAGAACACAACGGACACTTGTATGGTACACATCTGCAGTCGATACAGGACGTAATCAAATCTGGTGAGTGATGAGGATGAAATTCGAGATGTCAAGATGCGGATTTACTTACATTTTCTTCTTCTAGGTAAAATGTGTGTTCTCGATTGTGCTCCAAATGCACTGAAAATCTTACACAATAGTACGGGCTTAATGCCATTTGTTATATTTATCGCCGCACCTGGAATGGAACAATTGAAGCAAATCTACAACGAAAGGAGGGCAACGGGCTCAAATAAAAATTTGACCGTGAGTATTTTTCAAAGTTTGATTTATTTCTTGATATCTATTTGACTGCTGCTGTGTGTAGGGAATGCATCTGATCTTTAGAGTTGAACTTCTTATAACCTCTTTCTCGGTTCTCTGTGTAAACATCATTTCTCCTTTTGCTGCGGTGATGTGATAGGAAGCCATAAAATACTACGAGAGATATATTTTCTGCTTTCCTATACCTTCTCCAAGCTGATTGTTTGTGGGAGTAACCATCAAGAAAGTTAATCTTGGAGTTTGACTGTTGTAATAACATAACCTCACACCTTTGAACATGATATGGAAATCTTGGAATGTTTTCTTCATAGTGTTGCAGCTCACAGCAGTAATTCGTTCAGTTCATTCACATCGACAGAGTAACTGCAGTCACATAATAGAAGCCATAATAATCTCGCAGTTGAAAGGTTCGCCATGAACCAGACACCAAAGGTGTGATGGAATGAAAACGCACATGCAAATCCAATCAAGAAAATTTCTTCCAGTTCACGACTTATTGGCGGACTATGGTGGACTTGCTTCTTTGTTTTTCATGAAAGTGATCGGGCAGAGATATTTATACAGAAATGCATGAACAGAGATCTGCAAGTAGGGTGTCCGAATAGATTGTCTAAACAAAGGTGTCCGAATAAAAGTGTCCAACATTTTGGAACTCTGTAATGTCCCTGTTCATTTCTTTTTTATATTCAATTGGCATTAAGTAACATAAAAAAAAATGTTTTTGTTTGGAAATTTGGAATTTTCTAACACTTTTTTTTTTTTGTTTTGAGGCGATAGGCAACCTAATGCGGAAGTGAAACATAAACAGAGTTCCAAGTAATGTGGGACTTTCACTGCATTAAACCCATATTTTGACCTCTTCTCCTTGAAACCATCGATTCTGGGACCGCTTTCGCATTACTTCAGAGTGGTGTCGTTTTCTTCCCCACAAAGGGGACCGTCTTTTTCATTTTCATCGACGGGTTAAATAAACTTTGCCGGCTAGAATCATACTTCATTTGGACGGTATTATGTCCTTCCCCTTTCCTTTTGTTTCTTAGCACCACTTTTGAGTATGTCACGATTTTCGTCCAGAGGCTGCTGCTGAATAACATCGTTTCGACAACGATATCAGGGGTTATGCAGTTCTAACCTTACAAAACTGGTACAATCTATCAAAAATTGTGTACTCATTTCTAGTTCAAAATGATTTAAAAAAAACACTAGCTTTTAGACAAAGAAGATCTTTTCTGTTTTACAGACCTTGGCAAACGATACAAGTTCACGTTTGGCTTCTGAATCCTCCAAGTGTCTGGATGGGGTGCTCCGTTTTTCGTTGTCTGGCTACTTCAACGCAAGAAATAGAACTAAGGCCTCTGGCATCAAAAGACAAATGAATTGTATGTTTACCATGTTTTACTTATCAAGAGCTAAAGAAAAAAGTCTCTAGTTGTTACTGCGCAACTTATAAACGCCAACCCTAAACAAAACCTAAGTAAAAGCCACATGAGGCCTTTTTCTCTTCCATTCCATTGAAAATTTCAACAAAATTTTGCTGTTGAATATTAAATCATCGTCACGTTCATGGCTCTGTTTCTAATGGCGTCTTGCAAAAGCAAACACGCTTGTAAAATGCCTTCGATACGGTGTACTAGTCCGTATCTTCCAATTACTGGCTTCAAAGTAGTTTTTTTTTCTGAAGACCATTGTAATTTTCTACCTTCACATGATTGCGTGCAAGATCAAGATCATGACATGCGTTATAACAAACATTTCCATTACACACTCATTATCATGCATCTCACACTAATTTACTTTCTTTGACTCTCCCCCACAGTTCGACCGTCAAAGCTCCATCCGATACAGTTCCAGACGTGCTCGTACACTGGAATCTCTAGCATCACTCTACGAAGTAAGTCATCCATTCATTTAGTTCACACATTCAATTAAAAATCTTACCCTCTTTCCCAGGATGACGATCTAATTGCCACAGTCGAGGAAAGCTGTTTCGTTCAACGAAAGTATGAGAAATACTTTGATATGGTCATCGTAAATGAGGACTTCGATGAAACATTTAGACAAGTTGTCGAGACTTTAGATCAAATGAGTCACGAACACCAATGGGTGCCAGTTAATTGGATTTATTAGATAGAATCTATTTTGCAAAACAAATTACAAACTCTTCAACAAAAGAAAAAAAAAAAAAACAATAACAACCAACGGCGGAAATTAAGTGTCTTATATTATTTAGTTAAAATTTACAATTAAACTGCATATTTAAATAATTAACTTGTACAAATACGATGGCGGGTGATCGCGTTTCAAATTCTCACATTGCAACGTGTTTTGTTATAGGTGATAATTGTTTTCGATGCGATTAAGTTTTAAACATCTGTTTTTTTTTTAATTTTGTCTTTTTAATTTAACAGAAATGATAATCTTAACTTAAAGTACAATAGGTACATATTAAATATGTATTAAAGCCCATGTTAGTTGTTGATAGTGTTTATGTTTAAGTTTTGTTTTTAATTTTTTCTTTTTTTCTTTCGTCCATTTTTCCGTCTTGTATTTGTATTTTTCATATCTATATTAAATTACATTTTTGTTTTGATTTAAAGTGAAGAGAGAAAAATGAAAAGTTCTTAGCTTTTAAGGATAAAACCGAGGACGTAATGGAATTTCTAGAATTTCTATTTTTTTTAATTCATTTTTATCGCTTGAGAAGAATCCTGCCTAATCGAACTATTGGATGTTGAATAGTTAAGAAAAAAACGAAAATTTAAAACGTAAAGTATTTAAGCTCAAAATATATTTGCTTTTTAAGTGTACAGCTTGGTTTTTTTTTTTTCCTTCCAAACATTTTTCAAATATCTTCGAGTGAACTCGAGGCATCTGGTTCGAATAGTAAGGCGAGTAGATGAAAAATTGTACCGCCTGGCTTCCAATCAGTCCAACGAGTCCAGGTTCGGAATAAACTGAGAGTGTGACAACAGAATAGGCCAACCTATGGCCTACGAGGGCCGCGGCAGAGTTGTAAAAGAATGCAATTCAATTGATTTGCAATCAATAGATTGGTCTTAAAGATTGCTCCAGTCAAGATTTCAAAGAGAATGAGAGATTTCAATGGTGCAGTCTAGCTCGCAGATTTAATTTATGAACTAAAAAATCAGAGGTATGAGTTCAATTGATTTTTAAAGTTAAAAGATTGCAATCTTTTACATCTCTGGGCCGCGGTCATTCCCACTTAAGACCTAAGACCACTCAATCAGCTTAACGTACAGGAAACGAATGTAAATACGTACTTTAGATGGATCTAAGACTATCCTGTCATATTAAATAAAGAAACTCTGGATTATTTGTTTGAAGAAGCCATGAGCGAAGGCACCTAAGATGCAGCATTTTCGCTAAACGTTGAAGAGCGTTGAGCGGAAATGCTGCGTCTACAGAAACGATTAAAGTAGAAATATCGTACACCACAGGTGTTTTCACTGATTCATTAGACGACCATAGAGGAGGATCATTTCAAGACTTGCTCTGTGATTCGACAAAGAGATCATTTGAAGGATCAATCTGAGAATTAAAAAAAAAAATCCGCTTGCAAACATCCGAGGCCATGCAGAAAAGAAACCGACGTGCAGGCGAAGAATTCGGATGAGATTTATTGCGTTTTTAACGAAGGAGACAATGGACGGAACTCCTGTGGTAATGTCACCTTCCCCCACCACTGGAAAGTTATAGTCAGTCGACGGGACTTCTCCTGTGTTTACTTCCCAACTCCAATCTTAAAAAACGTCCCGACGACTCCGGTGGGAAAATATGCATCAGTGGATAGGATTCTCGCGGTAAAAGCCACCCTCTTCCGCGCCTTTAAAAGGCACAAAATCACGGACTCTTGTTTAAGTTTGATTTTTAACAAACACAAATCCCAGTTCGAATCTGGACTCGAGAAAACACAAACAGCATGGACGTTCTTAGCTTGCTGAGCTCATTTCCGAAATTTCTTTTTCTTACTTACCCCCTCCATGGTCCACATTTTCAACTCTCGCTGTGGAGAAAAATAAACGCAATAAGGACGCGAACCGCAATGACAGCAGGGGACCTAATGTTGGAGGCTGAAAAGAAATAAAAAAAGAAATACATACAAGTGAGTAAGATGTTTATAGTTAAAGTGGTGGGTCCCTCTCAATTAACAGATAAGTGTTAAAAATTTAAATAAATTAAACTAACCTGAAGCAAACTCCAACAAAAAACATGCGCTGAGTACCCCGATATACAGTGGCGTGTAAAAATGGATGCATACCCGGCGGTCGTATGGGTTTTTGTAAATAAAAAAACCCTCCCATTTAACCGATTTGAATGATTTTTAAGTTATTTGTTTCCTTACTTTATCAGCAAAAAAATGAAGTACATACGATTTTGATCGCATCAATAAAACGGTGAAAATTCACAAAAGTTCATCTTGACCCCAATGTATCCATTTTTGCACGCTTAGAAAAATATCTATTTTGATGTGCGAGGAGAGTAAGACAGCTTTGACGCCAAAAATTGATAATGGTTTTTCACAGAGCGTCCAAAAACGAACAATTTTTGCTATGGGCGGGAGGTCTATCTCACCCCGTTTAGAAGATAGTGGCAATTTAAGATCAAAGCAAACAACATGGAAAGAAAATTCATTAAAAAACAATGGCAACACCTACAACAAAGTACTATGTCAACTTAGAAAGGCAGAAACTTGTTCTTTAGTTATACATTAAAGTTAGATTGTTCATGCCCATAGTTTGTGAAAAATTTGCATACAAACTCAAAATTTTAATAAGGAATAATAGAAAAAAAAGTAAATAATTTTTTTTGTACGTCGCAGTGCTAAATTAGGACCTTGCCGTTAATGCTCACGTTCATCCTGAGTCCAACACAAAAAACAGAATGGTCCTATGTCTTCTAGTTCAAAAGAAAACTAGAGTGGACCAACAACTTTTTAAATGAGCCAGTCACACTCTTACGCACAAAGGCACTTGTTTGCAATTCAATTATCTTTAAAAAAGTGGTCGGCCCATTCTAGTTTTCTTTTGAACTAGAAGACGTAGACATCTGTCAATGTGCAACCCTCTTAAAGCCACATTCGGCATTTCAAATTGTGAGATAGTGTGCGTTGAAACATATGTACATATATTAATGTAAATGAATGCAACATTGCGTTTAGCGCCTATTAAACTTGTGATCAACATCCTTTACCGATAAATAGATCCACTTCCACAACGCATCACTCACAAAAGAGACTAGCAACAACTATTTAGCCTTTTTAAAACACCTTTTTTTTAATGCCTACCACTCTTAACAAACTTTTATTGCCACATAAAAACAACTTTGACTATTTGGATGATACAATCTGTTTGGGTGACCGTTTCTTTAGCCACCATTTGAAACTGGGGGATATCTTTTTTGGTTGCATCATTCGGTTACGGTTTTCGATGAAAGCTTCTCGTTCCTTTAGCCAAAGTCGACCGTATTCCCAAGACAAGAGCAAACACATCAGTGGTTCGGAGGTCTAAAATAGAAATACACTTTCACAGAGTGGCAAGCAACCGCAATCAGGAAGTAAAAACTTACACTTTTCTCGAATGAAGCAACAAATGGCTTGGTTTTTGATGGAGGGTATATATGGTCACGTGGCGGGATCCTATACGATTTAACCCATATGTTCATATTTTTAGTGATGTAAAAGTATGTATTTGTTAAAAATATGTATGCACAGCTAAAAAATAGAAAGAAATTTGCGAACGGTCGCAACGTCTACTCACAACGTAAAAATTCTAATCTACTTTAAAGTGGAGACTTACAGCGAAACTGATTAGGCTGTCAGGATCTTGCAACCGCCTTTATGCTTTATTTATTTTCACATCTACAGATTGATGTGGGGGCCAAAGTCGCTTAACTATTTATACAACGGCTTCCAGAGATGTTAAAGGAGCCTGATCACAACCGAGCAAAATGGCTGCCACAAAAGTGATGTCATATGGATCAAATTCGTTGAATCTTTTAACAAGACGACACTTTAATTCATTCTTGACCATCGTCTAAGTCCCAAACCACTTCGCAAACTAAGAACCTGGACGACTTTATATCGCAACATGTCATGTGAATTTTTATATTTCGTTTTTATATTTAGTCAGTTTGACGTGGCATAGAGATTCATTCCCATTTTATATTTTTCAACTTTTCTTGATTACCTTAAGGGATCACATTTTTTTCTCTCTTCAACTAGATGGGCTTTCCAAAGGAATGGTCAAAAGCCTATACACCTCAGCAGCGTGATAATATTGTCTCGCATGTTTTTGCAAAATCCAAGAAGTTCCTAGCGTCCTACGAACGTGATGTACATGGTTAGATTTAATCTTTTAAATAAGTTAATCAAACTTTTTCTTTTGTAGTGCTCCATTCCAACCATGAGCCTTATCCTTAGTTGGGAATATGGACGGATTTGGTTAAAGGAGCGTGACATCTATGCAGCTAAGCGAAGACTAACATTTATTCCAAAACGAATTTCAAACAACTACAAGTGGTGGTTAAAGAAGCGTGAGGTTAAAAGTCCTAAACGTGTAATCTAAAGAGGGGGAATGGATAGTGTATGAATCCGTAACCCATTAGGGTAATTTGTCGATCAAGTAAATGCTATTTATCGATAGACTTTGATCTAATCAAAATAAGTTTTCGTTGTTTGTATTCGATCAATTGAGGGTTGGTTGTTGATTGGACAATCCTCGACACTGAGTCGAAAATCATTTTCAGTACACGTGTAAGACAGGATCTGGCAATAAGGCGACGATATTGCTGGAGCTTTCTATGCATGCCGAGATGGACCTGAGCGTCAGCCAACTAGAGCAGGGTCGATCCCTAGTATTACAGTCAATAAAGACCATTCGACCCATGATTAATTACTTTCGGTCCTGAATTGAATCGCCTTGATGTAGGGGAGCTGTTATTTCAACAAAATGGCGCAACATGTCACAGCGTATGCCACAATTGTCTTGTTAAAGAAAACTTTTGGTGAGAGCATAATTTTGCTTATTGGGCCTACAATTTGGCCTTGAAGACTGCGATCTAACACCACTGGACTATTTTCTGTGGGTGTATGTAAATTCCATATACCATTCTTTTGGAACACCCATTCGGGCTTCATAAAGTCGATGTGTCCCGTTAAATTAGTAAGAAAAAAAACGAACCGATCAGTACGGCTTTAAAAAAAATAAATTCGCTAATATACACCGATAAGCTAGAGACGATTTAGAAAACAAAACTTGGCACTCTATTGCTATTAAACACCCCCAAATGGTGCAATAATTAAAAATTGGATTGTAAGACTGGACTACATTCCACATAAGCCAGAAATCATATTCAAATGAAAATCGCAAAGATTAGAGACGAAACCATTTATGATCTCGAAGTTTTGCCGATGTTGGATTTTTTTTTTTCATGGACAAAAAATATATCGTCTTATCTTCATTTAACGTAAGACCACTCGCAAATGCATAACTGGCAGTCCGTTATTCGTGCTGAAAAAGTTGCCATGCATCTCAAATAAAGAAGCTTTTTAACGGAAGGTTGCCGCTATATTTGATATAATATTTTTATTATTTATTATTTATTAATATTTTTATTGGCTCTAGAATGAAATGCGATTATGCGGTTGTAGTAAAATAAAAGGTTCTGCTGATAATATCGATGTCATTGCCATATGGAAGCAGTTGCACAGACTTGTGGAAAAACGGGCCTGAAGTGCTAATATCTGATTTCGACACGATCTTTTTGAGAATCGTGTTAAAGAAGACGCATGACAGTGCGTATTGTCTAAAGCCTCATCTATGCATATACTATGTTCTACACTCCGTGAGGTTAAGGCTATCCGCGCACATGCGTTTTCCGTCGCACGACTTGTCGGTCGCAAAAAGTAGAACAGCATTCAATGTGAACGCGCGCACATAATTCCTGACAATTGCAACGATTAGTAGCCTCCGATTTGTCCTATTTTCTTGGCGATGCGATTGTCGCAAGATAAAATGAAACATAGGCACCGCCAAGAGTATCCACACACTTGCGAAACCTGTATTGTTGGTCAAAAATGATCTTAAAAGCTAAGGCATGGTCCTAGCTCGCTAGAGAACATAGCAATTGGGCAGCAAATGACTGAAAATATGTATTATGATCAGACGAATCAAAATTTAATAGGTTTCAGTCCGATAGTAACCAATGTAGTTAGGGTCACTCATGGGAGATCACCCATAGGCATTTTTGACCAACAATACAGGTTTCTGATTTTTTTCGTCAGAGGCGTAATGAATGTCCTAGAGAGTTCTACTCAAACTTTATCGATTAACAGGCGTATTTACTGCTGTAAAACAACCTGCGGTATTGAAAACTTGTTTGTTTTCACTTGTATCATCATCACATCATGGGTCTACTTTCGTTCATGTCCTTTTACGGACTCTAGCTTATGGTTTTGACGCAGCTCTTCAACTCGTATGACCTCCAATGGTCACAGCTTTGCTTGTATTAAGCTGCTTTTCTATCGATTAGCTATTTTTTGTCATAGCTTAAGCACAGTCTTCGATATATTGAGGCGGTTTCATCCATCTTTTGAGAATCGTTTGCAATCAATACCAATTTCGATTTTGAAGGATAAAAAAGGTCTTATTGCATGCAATTGAACACCTCATAAACAAAAATAATTAAAGCACTGAGAAAGCAGCCAAAAAAATGTGATCATAATGGTACATTTTTGAGTTTTTGGGGCTAAGATATCGAAAAAAATGTTGGGTGCAAAATTGAGTACATACTGATTGTTCTTTGTTTTGCTCGTTATTTCTCAAACTTTTAGGTTTTCCATCTTATATTATATACCATTCTTTTCAACTCTGAATGTAGTAATAAAGTGCAAAAAAAAATTTGAGCTTACCTCATTCCGTTTTTAGGGTTTCGTTCCAAAGGAAAAACGAAGATCAAAAAGTTGTACTATAGTAATCATCTCACTCTTATTGGTAAGAAGTTATTAGCCAACAAATTTCCAAAAACTGACTTGTGTACCGTGTCCCCCACCTTACTTTCTAGAATATTTGACCAAAAAATCTGAAAAAAATTGGAGTTGTGGGGCAACTCATCGCAATACCCCAAAATTATCCAAAAATTGTGTATGATTTTTTGCTCATACTAAAATAAATTAATTACTAACTTTTTTTGAAAAAAATTTCACGGCAATATATTAAGTGAGGTACCATCGGATAGGTCTTGCAAAATGAAATAGAGTTTTCATTTGGAAGTTAAGTTTTCGAGATATTAAGCTTCATAATCGAAAAAAAGGCGTCCCCCCCCCCTCTCATTTCCACACCCGTTGGTCTAAAAATCTGAAAAAAATCTAGAATGTAGATCTTGATGTAATCTTTCTGTTAAAATTGGTTTGAGCACTCTGGCTTTAATAGTTTTCGACATATTGGCCAAAAACCGAAAAACAACAACATTCGAGTTTTGAAGATCCGAAAACGCCATTTTGTAGATCTCGGCGAAAGAACAATAAAATATTATGTAAAAAAACTATTTTCATACAATTTGTCCAGATATTAACGATTTAAATCGAATCAGTTATCGCAAAAAACGATGAATTGACGGCAGTCTCAGTGTCGCTTGCGGCATTTCATCCCCTAAATGCACCAAAGCAATTTTCACACGGCTGGCGCGATCAGCAAATGGGAAAGAATTTTCTTTTGTTCAGTTTCGTTCGAAATGAAAGAATTTTAGTGAATGAACAGTGAATTGAGTTTAGTTTGATTTGACTATTTTAGTTTGTTGATTTCTTAGACTTATATTAAGTCTAAACTACTAATCTGTTTGCGAACGAAACCCTCGGCGGGTGAGTAAAACTCACACTTGGCCGGTTTTTTTTTCTATAAAGTGTAAATTACACATACAAAAAACATGTACTCATTTGTGCACCTCACTGTAAGTTATGGTTTAGTGTTACGACTTTGACTTCAAAATTACAGTCACCAGTCCTCTTGAATAGTCCGACTAATAAGTCACGAATCCAGTGCATTGACTGTAAGTTAAATGACTTCAGCCATTATTAACTGGTGCTAGTCTTCTTAGTCACTTAGTTTTTTGACTTAAAGTCAAATAACTATTGTTTAGTCTTTTGACTAGTATAGTCCTCACAAAGCAAACAATTTTATATTCTATGTGTCAACTCAAGTCTTTAAATTACACACCGATAGTCGATTGTAATACTCTAATTTTAAAGGCCATGTGAAAAAAAAATGCACCGTGCTAGTTTCGTCACATTTCAAGACAATAAAATATCTTTAGAGAGGACCACAAGTACTTTAACGAAACAAGACGAGTTTCAGAAGCTTATTGTCGAAATGATATCTCTTTTGTCTTTTGATCTTTTGATTTTGATCTTTTGTTGAAAGTTAGGCTTTTAAGAAGGTGATACATTTCGCAAACCGCAGCTTGAAAATAATGTGCCGTCGAACCACAGTAGAGGTCAATCATCTTCATCACTTGAGGTATTTTACACCTACCCCAGTTTGAAAGAAACATTTCAAAGGTACCACACCCCAGTGCCATCATCAGCAGCTGTGGAACGCCTTTTTTCAATAGTTGGTCTGTTAAATACGCCCAGACGTGGGACACTTTTAGACTGCAATTCCGAGAAATTGTTGCTTTTGAAAGTGAACAAGAAGTTGCTAAGAAAACCTAGAATTTGGGTTTGTTACTTGCGTTTTTATTGCATGTTTTTATTACATATATTAGGTTGTCAAATATCTCCCTTTCGCCTTTTTGTCTTTTGAACTTTCCGGCTATGTACAAAGCGCTACAGAGCTCGTATCCAAACTAATCATGCATAGCGTCGTTTTGTAGGATATGTCAAGACCTTTCAAATAATGTATTGCCAGATACCAACTCTGTAGCGCTTTGTACATAGCCGAAAAATTCAAAAGACGAAAAGGCGGAAGGGAGATATTTGACAACCTAATACATAATATGTATTGTGTTCTTTATATGTAATACAAAATCTTATGACTAAAAATTAAAAATCACTTCAAAAAAAGAACTTGTTTTCATATCATGCTAGACAGTACGATTGGTCACTTGGTTGACCAGTCAAAGGTCTAAAAAACAGTTAATTGACTTTAAATCAAAAGACTAAGTTACTATTTTATGTAACTAAAACGACTGAGAGCAGTCAATGAACACTGAAGTCATTTAACTTATAGTCAATTGACTAGATTTGTGCTTTATTAGTCAAAATATCGAACGTGACTGGTGACTGTAATTTTGAGGTCAAAGTCATTGAGTAAGTCAAAAGACTTATTTTAGTAAATTAACTGTAGTCATCAAATCACTGTGATTTTTTCCAACTATGGTGCATGGCCATATTTGTTTGCAACCACCATTTTTCTGGCTGCGATGAAAAAACGCATGTGTGCGCCTAGCCTAAAAGTGTAAAATTGGTAATTAAAAATGAATTGGAAGAAATTCTAAGAAGTGATTTAAGTTTCTACCGTCCACAATTAAGGCTTACACTCATCATCATTGGTGGCGTAACAGCGCGCTAAGGACCCAAACCTAACTTTTAGCACCTTCACTGTGTTAAGAGCGTTATAATTTTGACACATGTGAAGTGGCCTGCACCCATCCTTATCAATTATAAACCTCTCATTCCCCGCACAGTAGACTGACACCCAAACAAAATCAATAAAAAAAATAAAAACTTCAGTATTACTTCATGTATTTGATATGCATGCATGCACATGTCGTTTAAATAAATATTACCATATCGCATTTCAATAACACCTCTTTTTTCAAACCAATCGCTTGGCGGTCTTAACTTGTCGCTTCTTTAACCACCACTTGTAGTTGTTTGAAATCCTTTTGGGGATAAATGTTAGTCTTCGCTTAGCCGCAAAGACATCGCGCTCCTGTATCCAAATCCTTCCATATTCCCAGCTAAGAATAAGGCTCATTGTTGTGGGAGAACCCTATCAAAAAAAAAAAAAAATTAAGGAACTATTAAAATAGAAAATCCAACACCAAACAGAAAACTTACGTCACGCTCAAAAGATGCAAGAAATTTTTTGGATTTTGAAAATACATGCGAGACAATATTTTCACGGGGGTAATGCGTGTAAGACTTTGACCATTCTTTTGGAACACCCACCATTCGGGTTTTATAAAGTCGATATGTGTCCCGTTAAATTAGTAAGAAAAAAAAAAAGAAAAACGAACCGATCAGTACGGCTTTATAAAAACAAATTCTACAAATTGAATAAAAGTTTTTGACAGTTTACATTCGAAGTTCTACGACTACAACGTAAGCAAAGTGTTAGGGTAAAAATGGCTTATGGAATTTTAAGCTTGGATTTAGAAATTAGTTAAATACTGATTTTTTATTGAATGGTCGTCCTCATGCAGCCATGATACATGATTTAGAGGAAATAAGTTAAAGGACTACAGTCAATCTCTGTCTATGAAGACCCATCCATGCCGAATGCTGCGACAGGTGGTTTTATAAAAATAATGGCGGTGTCCACGACCTGGTGTACTTCGAGTAAAAATTGCATATGAAACACATAGTTTTCTAGTCAAAATGTTTATGTAAAGAATTTGTTAGCTACCTATTGTAATTTTTTTATTGAGAATTTGAGATAGTGCTTTGAAAGAGTGACTACAACTTTTGCTTCAACAGCAATTTGCAATCTCTGCTGATGCGAAAGTAAGCAACTACAACTTCCTGGCACGAACCGTCGCATCCCTTTCACTTCATTTCACTAAAACAACTACAGTAAATAATTCGATAATTCGAATTTCATAGGACCAAGAAAAAAGTTCGAATTACAGAGGTTTTTGAATTTTCGGAGGTTTCAGAAAAAAATATTCATTCATTCAAAAAATTCGTCACGAACACATTTCAACAAACGGTTGTTGAAGAAAAAAAAGAAAACTCTACCTCAATTTATAGAGGTAAGCACTTGAATTATAGAGGTTTTTTTTATTGTTTTTGTACAAAAACAAAAATCGATTTAACGAGGACGCCAAATTGCATCTCATAGAAGAATCAGAAAAACTTCAATTGAGGCCATTGAAGTTTGCCGAGATACGCTGCGCCAGAGGATTGCTGTGTGGTTCGGAGAGCGGAGGCTTCGCATCACATTAATCAAATGATGTAGAGATTTGGAAAAAAGCCATATTCCGGATTCCCGGATATACAACGCATTTGAAGGAAACGAGGTTACAGAGTATGGACTTAATGGGGAAAAAAAACTGGTCAAGTGTGAGTTTTACTCACCCGCCGAGGGTTTCGTTCGCAAACAGATTAGTAGCTTAGACTTAATATAAGTCTAAAAAATCAACAAACTAAAATAGTCAAATCAAACTAAACTCAATTCACTGTTCATTCACTAAAATTCTTTCATTTCGAACGAAACTGAACAAAAGAAAATCCTTTCCCATTTGCTGATCGCGCCAGCCGTGTGAAAATTGCTTTGGTGCATTTAGGGGATGAAATGCCGCAAGTGACACTGAGACTGCCGTCTGTTCATCGTTTTTTGCGATACCTGATTCGATTTAAATCGTTAATATCTCGAAAAATTATATGAAAACAATTGTTTTTACATAATATTTTATTGTTCTTTCGCCGAGATCTACAAAATGGCGTTTTCGGATCTTCAAAACTCGAATGTTTTTGTTTTTCGGTTTTTGGCCAATATCTCGAAAACTATTAAAGCCAGAGTGCTCAAACCAATTTTAACACAAAGATTACATCAAGATCTACATTCTAGATTTTTTTCAGATTTTTAGACCAACGGTTGTGGAAATGCGAGTGGGGGGGGGGGGCGCCTTTTTTCGACTTTGAAGCTTAATATCTCGAAAACTTAACTTCCAAATGAAAAGTTCAAAATGAAAACTCTATTTCATTTTGCAAGACCTATCCGATGGTACCTTACTTAATATATTGCCGTGAAAAAGTTAGTAATTAATTTATTTTAGTATGAATAAAAAATCATACACAATTTTTGGATAATTTTGGGGTATTGCGATGAGTTGCCCCACAACTCCAATTTTTTTCAGATTTTTTGGTCAAATATTCTAGAAAGTAAGGTGGGGGACACGGTACACAAATCAGTTTTCGGCAATTTGTTGGCTAATAACTTCTTACCAATAAGAGTGAAATGATTACCATAGTACAACTTTTTGATCTAGCTATCATCCTCTTTTCAACGATACCCATATCAAGGAACTAGTAAAAGAAATTTATTTTTCAAATTTAGTATTGGTACTAAGCTTTTCGCTAGTATAAAATTTTCTTAAAATTTGTTTCCTGAACTTTCTTTGGGCAAGTGAAATACGTCTTTTAGCGAAGTTTTATTTCTAAATTCTTAATTGTTCGCCAATTACCGAGGTTAAGGCCTAATGACAGACAGACAGACATTTTCATAATCAGGGCACCGCCCCCTTTCCAATGACACCCATATCGACCATCAAAGTTAGTAAACGTTTTTTCGGCCGTTGGTATTAATATTAACTTTTTCTTTAATCTGCGACTAATTCCAAAAAGGGTGCATGATTTATTTTTGGGTTGCCTAGATACACCTTCAGTCTAAATTTCATCCCTTAACTACAAAGGACTTATAAGTTATAGTCAAATATGTAAAAGGCGACAGACAGACAGACAGACAGACACCGAAGTGATTCCATAAGGGTTTCGTTATTCCCTTGGAACAAAACCCTAAAAAGTGCCAAAGCTAAATACGGCAAGTTAAATTTAACATTTGAATGTGGCTTGGTTATTTCTCCAAAGCCCTCTTTTTTAGCATGCAGTCCGGATGACCTCTCTTTTAATGGCGAGAATGCAAAACTATCGAAATAAAATGCTTGATGAATGGGAAAACAGAGACAGTAAAAAAATTGAAATATGTAAAAATTGTTGATGGTACGTTATGGTCTATACAAAAGACACAAATATTATAGACCATGAGCCCACAGCAAATTTTGGGCGTGAATGATAACCATAAATGGCATATACCAACGTAAAGGTCTTCGACAGACGATATCAAAACCACAAGTCTTGCAGCGATCTGTAGCGGCCAATGATTTTGATGGTCTGCTGAAAACGTTAATTTTTCCGAAATCTGAATTTTTTACATAACCACTTGAGAGTGGCATCAAATGAAAGATTGAACTGCCACGATTACAAAAATGTGGTTGCCAGACGTTTTGCACGCGGCCTTACCTCCGCCAGAAGGGCTTAAAGTATACTTTTTTTTTAAAAAATTGGTATAACAAAAAATCGATTACATAAGCTGAATTGTGAGAACGTCCTGATGACAAAAATATGGATGCCAGATGTTTTGCACGCGGCCTAACCTCCGCCAGACGCGCAAATACAGTAAAAAAATCAGAAAAATCTGCTTTGCTATTACATGTGTTGTATAAACTAAGGGCCTTCAATGTTTAATATATACATAAATATGAACATAAATGGAAAATTAAATAACAAATAATGAAATAATGAGGTATTAAACACTAGTCTTTATCTTATTCATTTGATATATCGCTAGTATAATTATCATCATCAGATGCACCCACGTTTTTAATTAAAATCTATAGTTATAGTTCTTTTGATGATTAAATTTCGATAGTTAATGTTGCAATTGATTTCGAATTTCCAGATAATTTTATACAAAAATTAGTACACGGTTATTTTAAGCAGATTATGCCTTGTCAAGCCCAATCCTTTCTTCCACTTGTATGAATTATCAAAATGTAGATTGTAATATGAGATTAAGTATTTGTAAGAATTTTTCTTTATTTATGTATATATTTTTATATTTTACAATTGAAGTAGCAATGTTAATATTCATTTATTTATTTATTATTATTTCTGTGATTGTTACATGAATTATTTATTTATTTAATGAAAACATTAAACATGCAATATAAATCTATTTATTTTCTGAATATTATTAACTTAAGAACTATTAAAAAAGTATTAAAAAATCAAAAATAACAAAACGATGCTTACATATTTCATAGAAATTCACTAAACTTAATAAAAACAAAATTCATTGAAATTTACAAAAACTGGTCATCACTTAAAATAGGGGAAGAAAGATTCGATATTGCACATATTACCGTAACAATATCATCTAAGTACGGTAAATCACAATAATTTACCGTTTCACTTAGTATTTTAAAAGTCTTTATCCGTGCGATCCTCATTTTTACGGGCACTCTAGCGGATGCTATCTGCCGATTGTTCTCAACGTCTTCCTTTGTCTCGCCCGGTTGCACAAATTGTGGTCGGATCAACTGTACGCCTAGTTGCTGGAGATCGTTGCTATTCATAAATCCCTTGCCCACCTTTTGATAGAGAGAATTGAAATTTAGACTGCTTGAAATGTGAATGTAAATGATACCTACAATTACCGCATCACCTGGTTTCAGTTTAGAAGCCAAGTCCGTCAAGTTGAAAATTGCCTTATTAGAAGTATTCCCAGTTGCAGCTAAGCTTATAAAGTTTATAAGACCTGACGGAGACACTCCAAGTAGCAATTTTATTATACTTGTTCTGCACTTGATACAGCCGAATTTTATGGTCTTGATTTCGGTGCAGTCTAAGACCGTCATAGTATTCCGAAACTTGGCAAAACACTTCGGTAAGCTTCCTCGGTTCTCCTTTTCGCTTTGCCAGTAAATACAGGAGGCTAAAACCTTCGCCAGTAATTGGATAGTATCCGCAAAATAGTTCTCTGCCGTCTTATTTGAAATTTTAAATAAATTAGCCAAAAAAGAATTCGATAAATTTTGTTTTAATTTTAATGTTGTTAATAAAATCCTGTATTTTAATGGCAAGCCAAACTTCCAATAATCTCCGGGCCAAATCATTTCACAGATTTCAACAAATGTGTCTAAAAGGGCTAATGTTGGTATTCCTGTTGTCGTATTTAGCTCTGCATCTGTGCTAAAACTAAACGGCTCGGGAGGCATATCATCCTCCTTTACTTGAACACATTTATGTTCTTGCCCTACGCTGGCTTGGATTCCAACAGAAGCGTACGAAGGCCCAGTTTCTGGTACATCAACGTCCTCGCTTACTGAAATCCTATAAATTAAATTAAAATTACATGTAATTAGTATAGAAGATTTTCACTCGGCGAAAGAAAAACTAGTCAGCTAATTACAACCACTAAAATCAGTTTTTCATTCGATTTGTGTGACTGCTTTGAACGATGAACATTTTCATTGTCCATTGTACAATGTTTAAATCACTCCCAATCAATTCACAAGTATTAACACAAAAACTTACATGTTTTTCCTTTAAAATTTTGTTTTCAATTCCGACCGAAAATGAACAGAGCAAATATTTTAAACAATTTTATTTTACAGATTCTCTGACAATTCAAATAATTTGCTTGGCGCCAATGAACTGTCAAAATTTTGCCTCCGCAGGAACTACAAATAAGCCAGCACAAACGCACAATGCACATTTTCAGTGTTCAATAAATAATGTTTAAAATCATTTCCAAACAATTAACAAGCACTTATATACAAGGTTAACATGTTCCATATTGATTTTTGTTTTTATGTACAACTGTTTGATTCATAAACAAAGAATAAAAACGATTTTCTTTTCGACCGATTTTCCGAAAATCCATACAATTTTCTTCGCGATAGTAGCCTGTAAAAATTCTATATGGTCTCGAGGTATAAAATATTCTTCACCAGAGACGATGAAAACAGTTTCCGAATCGTGAATACAGTCGAGTCCCGATAATTCGAAATGGCAAGGGTATAGCATTTTTTACGAATTATCGAGATTTCGATTGAATGAGGTGGGAAATTAATTTCAAATCAAACAACATAGAAAGAAAAATCATTAAAAAAAACAATGGCATAATACATGGCAAAAAACAATAAACATAATATTGAAGATGTTGAACGTCTAGAAAAGTTAACTGGAGAAAAGGTTTTGTTTTGCATTTTGCATTACGAATTATAAGAGGTTTTAGAAATGTATTACGATTTATCAGAGGTTTTGTGTTCATTGCATTGCAAAACAAAGAAATACGACATAACGATGGGAGCAAAATGTACATTTTACGAATAAGGGACGATTTTTTAAGGGATGAGCAGTTTGCTATGAATTATTGAGGTTTCGATTTATCGGGGTACGATCGCGATTCGACTGTAGGTTGTCTGTGGTTTAAAGTTAGCTTGGGCATTGTACATTACATTTCAATTTTATATATAAAATAAACATTATAACACATGAGGTAGACTTTGAATTGGTCAGGTCAGCCGATATAAATTTCCGAAGTAATTATAGCCGATAATATAAAATTATGAGTTACATTTCAGTGTTTCAGTTTGGGCAATCTGACTTTAATAGCTTTGAAGTTATTAGACGAAAACCCAAAGAACAACAACATGCGAATTTGAAAGATCTAAAATCCTCATTTTATAGATCTTGGTGACTCGACTCTGGCACAGGGGTCGACTGTAAATGCCGCTATACGATTTTGCCACCCCTGACATAGACTTTTAATTTTTGCTAACTTTTTGTGACACTACTAAAACGTATTTTTGAAAAATGAAAGTACAGTCGAATTTTCACAGGACATTAAAATTACTTGGAGTTAGAATGAGTTCAACTCAGAAGATAGTTCTTGTATGGAAAATTGGGAAGGGGAATGCCAAAATATGGCGAAAAAATTCGAGTTATGCTAGATACAGATGTGCAGACTTTCTTGTGCAGCGCAGTTAGAATATAGAGAGATTATATGTAGCTGAAGTCAATCAATTTTTATTTCTAATTTAGCTGCTCAGCGGCAATAGTACCACAACATAAAAAAAGTATTTTTGAAATTTAGAGGTTACTCTGACTTCTGACGTTGGCATTTGTTTATTATTTGTCTTAGAAAAGAAGATAATAGCTATTTGTTTTCATAGCAACTGATGTGCTGAATTGTCGTTAAATTCTGCACGTTTGCCACGGCTAAAAATCTGCATGCAGCGCTGCTCTCAGAAAGTCTGCACATATATTTCCAGCATTAGAAGGAAATTCGGCTTAGAGGGAGTTCGAATTAGATTGAGTCGACTGTAATTTATTGCAGCGCAATTTACCTGAACAAAAGTATTCTAACACTTTAAACCACCCAATAATGAAATTTTTAAACTGAGAAAATGCTTTATTAAGCACAAATATCATCATCGTCATCTTCTGTGAGTGCATATTCCACTAATGGGGTCGCGGGGGCAATGCACACGAAAGAGATCTCCAGGCAACTCTAACTCCGCAGATCCTCAGCGGCTGACACTAACTCATCAGGAAGTATGTCCAAGCGTAACGTTGTAAATTAAATGTAGTTAAATACAGTCGAAGCCCTCTAAATCGAACGTCCTCTAAGTCGAAAAGACTTCTAGCTCGAATACATTTTTTTTGACTCTTGGTCTATTTTCAATCCCTCTAACTCGAACTAATTTTGATATCCCGTGAAAATTCGACTTAGAGGGTTTCGACTGTATTTAGGTAAATTTTCAGTTGATTCCGCCGGAATTTTATGCCATTCATGTACTAAAATTGACTTCAAAGACATTTTTTGTACTCTTCTCATCGTCAGGACGGTGGGAAGTCGAATGAATATTTAATTGACTAAATACCGTGACCATAACATCATTTGGATTTCTTAGAACAATAAGAAAGTGTTCATATCATTTTCATACGCAAAAATTAGTCAGTCAGTCGTGAGTTTCATCGTTGGTTCCAAAGTAGCGAAGGAAATTAACAGGTTCTTAAACCAATTCCTATACAGCACAACAATTGCGCGAAAAAAAAGTACCGACTTTCTTAAAGGATTTTTAGAAACCAACAAATCCTCATCGCATTTCCAACTAAAACTTGTATCATTGGGTCGCGTGACAGCTCGTAGAGAGGCAGAATCTGGCTTTTCGCGCCTCCACTGCGTTTTGCGCGTTATAATTTTGATACATCTGGAGGGGAACTACTGTTTAGATGTCGATGCCGATTCAATGCAAAACTTGCATCAACTTAAAAAAAAAAAAAAGAACCATTTGTCTACTATAATTTGCTTTCAGATACTTTAATGGAAACTCCGACAAGAAATCTAATTCACAGATCGAAAATGAATGATATTTCATAATTTTGTTGCATACTCAATAAGACAGACTAAGCACTAGGAGAATTCGAGGACTTAGAGGACTTAGTTGACTTAACGGAGAACTTGTAACCTCTTTTCCTTAGCCACCATTTATAGTTTGTTGATATTTTTTTTGGCTTTTCTCTGCTATGCATTTCTCCAAAAAATCCATCACGCTCAGCCAACCACTTTCTCCCGTATTCCCAACTTAGGAGGTAACGCATTTCTGGGGATGAACCCTGAGAATAATTCTTAGTGAAACCGGTAACGAAGAAAAGTTACAGTGAATAACTTACGTCTGTTTCATATGATGCCCGAAATTTCTTTGATTTAGCAAACACATGTGAGACAAAGTTTCCTTGCGGGATTTTTATATAAGACTTTGACCATTCATTTTTGTATGCCATGCGTTACCAATATTACCGGCGATCAACACGGAAACGAAGCTCACAAAATGCAAATAAATAAAATAAAAACTAAAAGAACCCTCAACTTTGAACGCTGAAAGGCGAATGGGGCTGTCAAGGGAATTGACTCGCCAGATGGGGTTTGCTAAAAAAATAAAGTGCAGATTTTCTGAGAATACAAAGTAAATTGAATTTAGTGTATGACCAAGTTGTGCGTGAACAACCAATTGCGGCAGAATCTAATCAGACCACACTGATGTCCACTTCAGGAGGGCCAACAATTTTTAGTTCAACTTGCGAAACTGACCGATGAACTCACATTTGAGTAGAGAAAGTTTTTAGATTACGCTAGGACGGCAGAAAGCACACATGACGCTGGTATTTAATTAAAAGATGCTTTCCAACCCGATTGAGTCTCTTCCTGTTCACTCAAACAGACAAAGAACAGCCGAGAATCTTTCATTCAAAGGCATTTCTTCTTTTGTAATCACAACACACATCCTTCGCTTTAAAATCACCTCATTTTAATGATAAACATGAATTATTAGAAAAAAAAAGATTAATGTCCATTTCCCTCGCATTACAAGATCCCCAGAGACTTCTCGACGACTGCATGAGGCTGACGCAGGATCTCATGGTTCTCAGGAACACCAAGGAAATCGCTGAATTCAATCATTTCATCACGACCCAACAGAACGTCTTCCATCATGTTACTGCAAATGAATAATAAGACGTGGTTCTCACTTTCTTTGTCTCAAATCAGAGTCCATACCTCGACTGAAGGAAAGGCAACCGGCCAATTTGACGAGCTGCATGTAACTCCATTCCCAGTTTGAGTGGAGCATGAAGTCCCTCACGGTTTCGGAGCATTTGCATTTGCAAATCCAATCGATGTTTGTTGTAATTTAATTCGGAATCCTTCAGACGATGGATGTGGGCAATTTGAGTGAGACAATTGGCATCCGATGGACCGGCTACCGATGGCGAAGCCTTCAGAACGGAATGCTGAGTTGGGGGCACTTTAACCGATTGCTGGAAGTGAGTTAGATATTTGGTTAATTAATTGAAAATATTTTGAGAGTAGGTGCGTACCATTTTGATGAAATTCTTTTTAGTAATTTGGCGTGTAAGGAAAAAAATAATTCACTTGACTCGCTGACGGATGACAAACAAAAAGTACGACGTGAACTTGGTAAGCGTTCGCGTGTGAAGTTTTGAAATGTCACCTTCGGTGGTTGTCTCTGCTTGACGATAATGTGTGCACAAACCGGATGGTAGAAAATGGTCGAACTTTGCGTTGCTATAATTTAAATTTGTATTTAATTTTTAAAATTCCGAAACAATTCCTAGAGTGTTGTGATCATTTTTGAAACAATGCTGCTCCTCGTGTTCTTCTTCATTTTTTGGGACTATTAAGCATTTGGTAAAGTCCTGTTGTATGTGTAAAAGGACATTGTGAGTGTGTTTTCGTACTTTAGAGTTTTGAACTGAATTGATTGTTGAAAGCCGATTCTTTAAGAAATTTTAGAAACAACCCATTAAAGCCAAAAACTAGATCAAAAATTGGTCTTTATCAGAATCCTCCTAGATTTTTAGAGAATCTATCGAGTTTTGTTCCAAAAACTAATTTTTGTGCAGCTTTTTTAACCGAAGAAGTCGAAACTTCGAATATTTTGTACAAGTTTTGAACTGAATTGATTGTTGAAAGCCGATTCTTTAAGGAATTTTAGAAACAACCCATTAAAGCCAAAAACTAGATCAAAAATTGGTCTTTATAAGAATTCTCCTAGATTTTTAGAGAATTTATCCAGTTTTGTCCCAAAAATGTATTTTTGTGCAGCTTTTTTAACCGAAGAAGTCGAAACTTCGACTTTTCGAATATTTTGTACAAGTCTTTAATTTGCTGTAAGTCGTTGTTGGCAGATTTTTTTTTTACCGAAAAAGTAAAAAAATCCCATTTAGATTGAAGAATCGGTTAAAAAAAACTCTGAATTTTGGGATTTTTCCTAATTTTTCCGTATTATTCTCGCGAGGGTTGTAAATAAATCTTTGAGTGGCTCTTAGGGCCTATTAAGTAGTCAAATTTAAACTTGTGGGTATCTAAAGTTTTTAAAGATTTAAAGATTTCTCTCTATTCAACGACAGTAAATAAATCTTTATGCGGCTGATTAGGAAGTCAAAATCAGATTTCCTAGGCCACTCCCATTCGCCAGTCACGTCGCAAAAAAAAAAAAACCGTGAAAATTCAAAAATTATACACCTGTCTTTTATTAGCGGAACCTTGGCTTATTTAAAATTCATTCAAAATTAACCACAAATGAATAATAATCGATTCTAATGGATTTTTAATTTTTCTTTGATCCCCGAAACGAGAAAAATAAATTCGCACAAAATTTAAATTTAAATACGAATTTCTTCTTTTGTCATTCCTTTAATCATTTTATTGCAGTCGTTTAAGCTCATTTCGAATGTGTGAAAGTTGAATGACATTTTTAATGTCAAATTGTCACTTTCAAACGTGAGGCTTACCACAAAAGACTCAGAACTTGAGAGACACACATTTTGGGTCTCCCAATCAATTAACATTCCTCCCCAAAGAGGACAGCCTTTGGGCCTACGAAAGTAAAACTAGGCTTCAAACTTCAATCCAGCGGTGAATGAATGCACCAGCGCATCGGCACACCAGCGAAAGCCACCGTCGTCAGTCGGTCGTCTTGACGCAAGTCTGTAAATTAATTAATTAATTAAACGCTTGCATTCTCCGGCCTGAGGTGGACGTACATGGAGCATTTATTAATTAACACGTCAACGGTTAACTTAAGAGACATCAAACAAACAAACAAACCAACACAACACAAAACGCTCTGCGGGACAATTTCGGTCTTCGGATGAATGGAATTCTGACTGGGAAGCCGCTTCAGCCTCGAATATGGTGAAGCTTTTAAATTCAATTAGTCGGAGCGTACTAATGGAGTCAATTCGAATGGGGGAGCTCGAAGCTGAGCTCTACTTTTGGGAAGGAAAACAAAAAGATTGTGGGCGAGTGAGGTGAGTCAGTGGCGCAGGCACAGCGAGCAGAGGAGAAAGAGTCATGATCGCAAAATTAGGAAAGAAATTAGCCAGCAGACAGAAAAGGGTGAGGTTCGTTGATAAAGTCGGTGAGATGGTTGGTGACGGTTGATTGACGAAGGCGGACGAGGTCCGGTGCAGTGGAAAGACCCAGTCTCGTGGGTTGGTGGTCTGGCAATTGCAGTAACATCCGTTTTGAGTTGTTTTAACCTTAAATTATGAAAGACGCATTATTTTCTTGATAAAAAGTCGAAGTCTCTTTAAAGACACTGCAACTTAGACGCTGCTACAAGTCTCTTGGTGCTGTAATTGTTTTCGACTCTGGGAGAGCTCTTGTACAATATTCTAAATTAAATCGTGGCAAGAAAGTTTTGATCCTGAATTGTATTTTTGGCGCGGATATTTCTTCGAAAACATTTCGGCTGCATACACAAATACGTTCCAGAAACTCAAATGCACTGCTTTCAAATGATTTATTGGCACGTCTTGAAGTTAAGTGGTCTCTACGAGTATATTGTATTGTATTGAGCGGCGTAACAGCCCGTTGAGAGCCAGAACCTAGCTTTTTCGCGCTACGAGTCTCTACGAGTAGAATAAGGTAAAAGTAGACTTGTTTGAGGGGTTCCTGTGCAGTTTATATCCGTCATGCGCTCTTTCTTATCAACGAAGAGTGAAGAGCCGAAAAAACTGTTGCATCAAGTTTTAAATGGAAGCCAGGGCATTCCTTATGTTCTACTTTTATTAATAATTTTTTTACTCTTATTACGCGCAATTTGAAAATTTGGTACACTTAGGCCAAAGTTAAGCCCTGTTGCTGCCAACCAACTTTTAGATTCCTCATAGGTGCCTAATAATTCGAAGAATAGCTGGCTTCATAATCTTGTAAGGGGGTCATAGGCTTAAATCAGTGGTTATTTCGACACTGACAGCTCTTTCCCACTCGAAATCTTGGGAGAAAGTCTGTATCAGACCTCCGTAAAACGAAATGAGTCGCTTTACGTTTTAGCATTAGTATTAGGCGGCGTAACAGCCCGTTGAGAGCCAGAGCCTAGCTTTTTCGCACGTTGGAAAATATTGAAAACTTATTTCTAAAGTGAGTGTGAACATTCTTAGTTCGGGCACACTGTGGGTTCTTTTTATTTTTAAAGAAATCATGTTTAAGCCTTCTTTGTCCGCGCCCCGAAGCTGCAATTTACCTCTTTGGACTTTCTTTGTGAGAAGCCGATGTTTTGCCAATAATCTGGACAGGATTCAAGCCAATAGCCCGATAAGCTTAAGCCCGAAAATATCAACAAAGTCTTTGAAAGTAGGAATGACAGAATGCTCAACCGCGAAGACAGCAGAGGTAGATACATGAGCGACGTTGTTAATGTTAATTAATCGGAATGCTTTCTCATACTAATAAAATTACAATATAAAGAAAAAAATATTAATTTTGTTTATATTATTGCATTTTAAAATATCTCTGCAATTTCTTTTCTTTCGGGTCAACTGCGATTTAAATCTGGTTTTGCTATATTTTGTGTCCAACTTTAATTACTATCATCATGACATGTATCCCGAAACCGAAAAGCAATAATTTTCTGTTCTCAAATCATATTTTTGGATTTTACAAACCCTTTTCGGTTCGATGAAGTCGACCAACGCAGAGGTGTTAATGATTCAAGACATAATTCAAAAAGAGAAACGTAAAAAAGCCACAGTTGCGAAGTTACTAACAAGAAATGCTAGTTACTAGAATGGTTTTCCTAAATAAAGAAAGTTTCGTCTTTTGTTTATCTTCGTAAGAATCAAAGGAATAATTTTATCAAAACTCTGTAATAATAATTTGTCCCTATTTGACATTTACTATTTTAAAAATCACATCTTTTTAACTCTGTAACAGCTACAGTATGACGGGCAACAAATAGTTTGTATTTAGCCAATTTCAGTGAAATTCTTACTTTCTAGGGTTTCGTTATTCCTTTGGAACGAAGGGTTTTGTTCCAACGAAGGGTTTTGTTCCAAAGGAATAACAAAACCCTTATGGAATCACTTCGGTGTCTGTCTGTCTGTCTGTCTGTCGCCTTTTACATATTTGACCATAACTTATAACTCCTTTATAGTTAAGGGATGAAATATGGACTGAAGGTGGTTCTAGGCAACCCAAAAATAAATCATGCACCCGTTTTGGAATTAGTCGCAGATTAAAGAAAAAGTTAGTATTAATACTAACGGCCGAAAAAACGTTTACTAACTTTGATATGGGTGTCATTGGAAAGGGGGCGGTGCCCTGATTTTGAAAATGTCTGCCTGTCTATCATTAGGCCTTAACCTCGGTAATTGGCGAACCACTAAGAATTTAGAAATAAAACTTCGCTAAAAGGCGTATTTCACTTGCCCAAAGAAAGTTCAGGAAAAAAATTTTAAGAAAATTTTATACTAGCGAAAAGCTTAGTACCAATACTAAATTTGAAAAATAAATTTCTTTCACTAGTTCCTTGATATGGGTATTGTTGGAAAGAGGATGATAGCTAGATCAAAAAGTTGTAACATGATAATCACCTTACTCTTATTGGTAAGAAGTTATTAGCCAACAAACTGCCAAAAACTGACTTGTGTACCGTGTCCCCCACCTTATTTTCTAGAATATTGCACCAAAAAATCTGAAAAAAATTGGAGTTATGGGGCAACTCATCGCAATAGCCCAAAATTATCCAAAAATTGTGTATGATTTTTTATTCATACTAAAATAAATTAATTACTAACTTTTTTTTTAAAAAAAATTCACGGCAATATATTAAGTGAGGTACCATCGGATATGTCTTGCAAAATGAAATAGAGTTTTCATTTTGAACTTTTCATTTGGAAGTTAAGTTTTCGAGATATTAAGCTTCAAAGTCGAAAAAAAGGCGTCCCCCCCTCGCATTGCCACACCCGTTGGTCAAAAAATCTGAAAAAAATCTAGAATGTAGATCTTGATGTAATCTTTGTGTTAAAATTGGTTTGAGCACTCTGGCTTTAATAGTTTTCGAGATATTGGCCAAAAACCGAAAAACAACAACATTCGAGTTTTGAAGATCCGAAAACGCCATTTTGTAGATCTCAGTGAAAGAACAATAAAATATTATGTAAAAACAATTGTTTTCATATAATTTTTCGAGATATTAAAGATTTAAATCGAATCAGGTATCGCAAAAAACGATGAACAGACGGCAGTCTCAGTGTCACTTGCGGCATTTCATCCCCTAAATGCACCAAAGCAATTTTCACACGGCTGGCGCGATCAGCAAATGGGAAAGGATTTTCTTTTGTTCAGTTTCGTTCGAAATGAAAAGAAGAATTTTAGTGAATGAACAGTGAATTGAATTTAGTTTGATTTGACTATTTTAGTTTGTTGATTTTTTAGACTTATATTAAGTCTAAACTACTAATCTGTTTGCGAACGAAACCCTCGGCGGATGAGTAAAACTCACACTTGACCGGTTTTTACAATTAGATTTCGATGGATTTCTATTTTATTATGTATGAGTCATTCCACGGGATTTTGGTCAAGACGTGAAGTTATTTTTGATAACTTCGACACATATCTGGTAAAAACTTTATCTTGATAAATACTCGAATCCATCGAAATCTAATTGTAAAAAGTTAGAATTTCACTGAAATTGGCTAAATACAAACTATTTATTGCCCGTCATACTGTAGCTGTTGCAGAGTTAAAAAGATGTGATTTTTAAAATAGTAAATGTCAAGTGTCATACAAGAATTGTATGCTTTGTATAGCCATCGAAAATAAAATACTTACTACGTGAAGTGAGATGGTGACCAGTTGAGTTAACAAAAACCCGAAATAACTCTTCTAGGAAATTCGTCTTGTTAAAACGCATGTCTTCTGCATCCGTATTACTAATTTTAACTGACTTTCCTCAATGCCTTCCTCAGTTGCTCTAGGGCTTTCTATTCTCTAGCCAGTTGGCTCTAGTAATTCAGTAAGTTGTTGAACCTTGTAGACGATGAAAGGATTAAGGATGCATGCGTCTATCGATCGATTAGTGCGAATTTTCTTCAACTCAGTCTTTATCGGCAGCCATATTTTCTGTATAGCGTCCATTTTTCGATAATGGATGAGTCTTATTTTTGTTTTTTCTTACTAAAGTCTCTTCGTCTGTGATCTATAATTTTGTTTGCGTAAAACACGTTCACATGAATAACGATATCGACTCCTAGTAATTCATGAAACTTACCTAATGCAGAATTACTATTTTTTACAGCAAATTTTTGGATTATTTTTTTACGATCACTTTGTGGAATAGCAAACCAATAACTAAACATAAACTAAATAAATTAGTAACTAATAAACTAGTTCTCAGTTAAAATATAATATTTTGCGTCCGATCAATAATTGGACAAGCCTAGATAGACTTTTCTCTATTTCTTGAAGGTAAAAGTCTTAAAGCAGTTTTCCTCGTATTGAAAATTGGATCAGATAGTATTAAACAAAATAATTATAAATTTTGAGAAGACTTATTAGCAATTCACATTGAGGTCTACTATTTTCATCATCATCATCGGCGAAACAACCGGTGTCCGGTCCGGGCCTCCTGCAGCAAGCACTTCCACCTATCCCGATCGTTTGTCGACGCCATCCAGTTGGGTACCTTCTTCTGGGTACCGATTCTGGCGTCCTGGTCTACGCCATGTTTCCATCGTAAGCGCGGTCTGCGTCACTGTCTTGTACCATGATTTGTACCCCAAAGGACTTTCCGAGCAGGGTCCTCTAGGTGCCCAGCCCACCGGAGTCTACCGAGCTTTATTTTCGTTATAACATCTGCTTCGAGGTAGATTTCACACAACTCATTGTTATACCGGCTCCGGAATTGTCCTTCTTCACGTATGGGGCCAACAATTCTCTATAAGACTTTCCTCTCGAACGCGGCTAAGAGGTCAGAGTGCCTTTGGCTAAGCACCCAAGTCTCGGATCCATATGTGAGCGTGTCTTGTATAGCAGCAGTTTTGAATTCATGATAAGGTTCTTGGATTTGAAAAGCCTTGCAAGACTGTAGTAGGTTCTGTTGGCTTTAAGTAACCGCCCACGTATTTCTTCTTCCATGTTATTACCCGCGGCTACTACTGAGCCTAGGTAGCTGAAGGATTGCACGATTGACACTTGCAAGAGTGACGATTGCTACCTTGAGAGTTCTTCTAACATTTCTCGCAGACGATGCCACCATGCACTTTGTCTTTCCTTCATTTACATATGTACAGCCCCGGGTTTTTTGCCGCCTGCTCGATCTGGATGAAGTAGTTTTGTACAGCTTTTTCATTTCGTCCGAAGATGTCTATGTCGTCTGCGTAAGCCAGTAATTGAGTAGACTTTCTCTCTCTCTCAGAGTCTCAGAGTCCCGGATTGCTTTCTCCAACGCCAGGTTGAAGAGGAGGCAGGCCAGCCCATCCCCTTGTCGGAGTCCATTTAAGATATTGACTGGTTTGGACAGCAATCCGGCTACCTTAACTTGGCTTGAAATATTGGTCATGGTCAGTCTACATAGTTCTGTTAACTTGTTTTGGATGCCGAATTCTCTCATGGCTTTATATAGTTCTATCCTGGCTATGCTGTCGTAGGCGACTTTAAAGTCTATAAGCAGGTGGTATGTTGGAATGCACATCGCCTGCCTAAGGGTGAAGATCTGATCAATTCTTGATTTGCCTGGTCTGAAACCACATTGATACTTCCCGATTATGGTTCCCGCGTATGGGGCTATCCGATCTTGAGGCAGTACCCAACAATGTTATACCCCTATAATTGCTGCACTCTGTGATATCTAATTTCTTGTGTAAGGGACAAATGACTCCCTTTCTTCCTAATAGTCTTCCTAATATTTTGTTGAGTTCTTAAGCAGCCCATACACGATTCAATTCGATTGTAAACTGAGTTGTCAACTGAATTGATAGTCGGTCACACACTACATCAATTGACTTGGAAACCTGCCAATTTATATATAATTTTTCACTTTAAAACTGAACAAAACTCGTTTACACACGATTTCACAATGAATGTCTACCGAAATTTCTTTAATTTGACAGCTTGTCGATGAACTTGCCCACACGATTCAATTGAGTTGAAAGAATTGCCAGGGCTCTCATCACGTAACACGACTATCGTCTGACGATATCGTTTGATATCGATGACGATGACGATAGCTGTGCTTCACGTAAGCATAAAAAAACGATATCGTTTTCTCTACTTCATATAAGCAGAGAACTGTCATTTGCTATCGTCTCGACGATGCTTTTCTGACGATACCTAATTCACTATCGTCCTGGAGCAAATTGTGAAAAACATTGTAAAATTGTTGGCTTAAATAAATGAAATATTGTATTTAATGCTGAAAAAATAGTTTTGCTAATGTTTTTTTTTTGCATTATACATTGTTTTTCATACAAGAAATGCCTTTTTTATTTCTCACATTCGACCTGCAATCATATATCTAACCCATATTTTCTTTCTAAACCATGGATAACTTTGGTTTGAGTCCGTGTTCAAGTAAATGCCAGTTGTGGGGAGGAAATGGAATGCTTATAAATAGATGCTAATTTGATTAATTCAAGCTTATAAGTTATTTTTATATGAACTGGAGTGCCTTATACCTCCTTAGCACTCATTACCTATACTTTTAATTCGGTCTTAGACTTGAAAATACAAAAGGAAATTGAAAGATGACAAGCAGTTTTTATTTTGACATAAGGAATGTAGCATTTAGTAGCGCTCAAACTGTGACGATAGACGAGACGATAGCGATAGTGTTACGTGAAGCAAACTTTTGACGATAGCGTTGACGATAGTCGTCTTGACGATGATCGTCTAAAAAGTTACGTGATGAGAGCCCAGTCAACTTAGCAAAAATCCGAATCTTTTGATTTTTCGCCAACCGTCAAATCGATCAATTGACGAAGCCACATACGGGTTGATTTCACAGTGATTTGACTGAGTTGATGATTGAATTGAATCGTGTATGGGCTGCTTTATAGTCTAAGGAAAGAACTTTGATTCAAATGTTTTTACATTCCTTGCACTTTTTTTGTATGATAAACAAATCTACAGTTCGTTTTTTGACTAGATGGTCAGCGAATTCACTAGACATCAGTTTGAACAAAAAGACGGCCGCCACTGTGACTTACAGACACGTGTTTTTTTAGAGGCGCCACCGGACCTCAGTGAGTTCGATTCGTAAAAAAAAAGTTTGTCACTATGTCATTACCGTCGAGAGAGGCCTGAAATTGCGAGTAATGCTCTATAAAAAACAAAAAAAAAATGCATTTGCTACCCTGTCTCATTTTTGTTTACTTTTCTACGAAACCCACTGATCCTACGTAGAGATTACCCAAATTTGTAACATTTTAACAACGAAAAAAAAACACGACTCATTTACGAGTCCATAGCGAATCCTTTCCGACCCTCACTCAGATCATTCCATTTGTCGCTCAAAAATAACAAAAACAAAAAAAAAACCCTAGGCCGGGTTATTTGCATTCGCGAATTTCGAAATTCCAGCGAATCTATCCGAAAAGGACACATCACCAATTCCGAAAAGGATGCAATATCCTAGGAAAAAAAAGGGAATGCTGTGCAGGTAGGATTCTCGAGGTCATTGGCTCATCCTAATTGCGAGCTCATTACTCAACAGCTTGTTGCAAGGATACGCCACCGAGAAACGATATGCAAAACAGCAGCACATTGCTTTGAACCGATGCCGAAGCCTGACGTGGAAAGGAGTTCGTGGAAAATTCAGGACAAAAGGAACATGCACATGCACCACCGCGAATGCCATTAGTGATGCTACTCCTGGTGAGTTATACCAAAAAAGGATGCAACCGCGTCAGACGCAAGGAATGCACTTCGACGGAGACGTGCGATGATTTGGACAATCCGTCGCATCGATTGGGAGTGTTTCATGCCTACGAAACGTTTTTTTTTTTTTTTTTCTTGAATCTTTTCACACTTGGATGTGAAAATTTTGGCTTCGTATCTCATGTGTTTTTTTTTTTTTTTTTTTTGAATTCATTTCAATTTGGTTTTGGTGCAAATGAAGCGGATATCACGCGGGTATCTGGGGAAGTGCGGCACTTTGCTTTGACCTCGCATTTCGCTCGCTCCGCTGGAGTGCAATTTTATGGAGGACCCCTTTCGGTGTGTGGAGGTTGATGTTGATGTTGCTGTTGGTTACGAAAGTGCCATTTGTTTGTGCCGACAGACGCGGGTTGCACTTTCGCTTGGGGAATTCTGAGAAGTGGCCATGTCTGTCTTGTGGGAGTGGATGAGCAGTTAATCGGCGACTGAGTTGGGGGGCTAAGAGGCTTCAAACTGCAATCCGACTTTCGGAGGTCAATCTCAAAGTGTCTGCGTTATCTTCTTTTTTGCGTGAATGAAGTTGTGGTTGTAGGCAGGGTGAACTGGTTTTCTGTGTGTGGTTGCTATCATTGCAGACTGAATGCATAACGCTGTCCTAAAAAAAATATTTTTTTTAGTATTTCTACATTCGTAGACACATTTTACTAGAGAGGGTTCTGACGTGGCCTATTCCGAATCTGCTTTAAGATTTAATCCGAAAATTGACTGACTTTACCTCGACTTTTTGATAAGATCTATGGCAACTGAAATCAGGTGTCGCAAAAAGGATTGCAGCTGAGAGAAAAGAAAGAAAGCCAGACATATGAGTTTCTACAGCAAAGTCGCTGAAATCCCCTCGATATCGTTTCAACAACAAAATTTGATTAAAAATCGTCGAGTTTTAAAAATTCACTAGATCTAGCGACAAATCACTAAAAAAAGCAACTGTGGTGACCAACGTTAATGGAAGAAGTCTTTTTAGCTATTTTCAGTAATCACAATTGAGCCCTTAGTCCTCTTTTCGATTCAAAGAAAGCATGAAGTGACTTTCAAGCATAGCCACCCTCATAACCGGACACCGGATATGTTTGGAATCTACGTGACTGATTTCAGTTTTTTCTTTTGAAAGTCTTCCATCGATTTTCTGACATTTGATTTTGCTAAAATCTTGATTAGAATATCCCAGGCTCTGTTGAGATTAATTGGAGGTGCGATCATGCGTTGAGAAGCTTCAAAGATTTAAACGTAGGTTTCCCAGAACCCTTTGTAACTCATCGACATCCTTCTACAACTTTCTCTTTTACCCTCATTTGTTTCGACACACGTACACACCCCATCACAACTACTCCGCCTTTGAAGGTGCGCCGCGTCTAATGAATTTTTCCACCTAGGCACAGAGCGTGGGCTCACGTCTTTCCACTAGAGTGGCTTTGAATTAGATGTTAATTTGCATTTCAGTGCAGCAGCTCTACAGAATTAGAGTAATTTAAGCATAATTGGTCATCGAAAGGAAGCAGATGTTGTTTGGGGCATCCCATGAACTGGGAAGTGTACAGAATCATGAGCTTCAACTTGTGTCTCCCACGCTTAATGAAGTGGCGAGGAAATTAAAAAATTAGAGAAAAGTAGCCTTGCAGTTCATTTGATTGTTTTGAATTGTTAATTCCTAAGACTTTGAGAGGAAATGTGCATAAATGAGGCACCTCTAATACATTCACTGATCGCTAGTCTTTCCTTCATTTATGTGCAGCCCCTGGTTTTTTGCCGCCTGCTCGATCTGGATGAAGGAGTTTTGTGTAGCTTGTTCACTTTGTCCGAAGATGTCTATGTCGTCTGCGTAAGCCGGTAATTGAGTAGACTTGGTGACGATTGTCCCTCTTCTTGATGTCTCAGAGTCCCGGATTGCTTTCTCCAACGCCAGGTTGCAGAGGAGGCAGGCCAGCCCATCCCCTTGTCGGAGTCCATTGAAGATCTTGACGGATTTGGACAGCAATCTGGCTACCTTAACTTGGCTTAAAATATTGGTCATGGTCAGTCTACATAGTTCTGTTAACTTGTTGTACATAATGAGGCTTGTTGTACATAAATGAGGCACCTCTAATTCGGTTACTGATCGCTAGTCTCTCTGAAGTAATGTGACCACATAAGTCGATCTTTCACCTTGTTCTTTTGAATATGTTTGCCGGCTCACACAACTTTGCCAATCTTTTCCTGAGAGTTTGTGAGCAGAGACCAAAAAGTTTGTTTTTTTTTTTTTTTTTCAAAAATACAGTCGAAGCCCTCTAAGTCGAATTTTCACGGGATATCAAAATTTGTTCGAGTTAGAGGGATTTTCCGAAAAATTCGAGTTAGAGGGATTTTTTTTTTTGGTGTAAAAGCCTTTATTTTATTCAAAACAGTACACATGTAAGGAAAAAACACAGGAAATTACTTAATTATAAGCTTGTAATTTTGGTTTGTGTCTTTAAAATCCAAATCCTTTTAAAAAAAGGACTCTATTTTAAAAAGCCAGTGTTGGCCCTCATCCGGACTCTCAATGCATTCACTAAATGAAGTGTTCGTCGTCCAGTGCCAGTGGATTTTCGACTTAGAGGCCGTTCGACTTAGAGGGCTTTGACTGTAGTTGATTTTTTTCTTGTACTCTTTTATGCGGACGTTTTTAATTAATTTTTCATCCGAAAAATTTAACCAAACTGAAACCGTTTTTAGTACTAAAGTCAGTCCTGAAAACACTTGCTCTTTGAAGCGACGACCATATGAATTTTATTTAAATTTGATTGATTTACATTTCAAGCCATAAGCTGATATCTACAGTAAACAGCACGGCGCACAGAAGGACGACCTATGGCAATATGTGAAAAAATGAATTTTTAGTTTGGCACTTCCAATCTTGAATATCTACAGGTTCTAATTCCATTTAAATGAACCTCATATCTCAACTAATGGCAAAGTTAAGGCAACGTAAACATAATTTTTTTTAAAACATGAAATATGTGTTTATTAGCAAATTTACTTCAATGGGCAACATTTTATGTTGCGCGTATGAAGAAGAAAACAATTTTTGGTAATCAAGGAAATTTAAATGATTAAGCATTTAAATTTTGTTTTTCCTTTTTGTGTTTTTATGTGTAACTAGCTGTACCCGGCGCGCCTTGCTACGCATAAAATAAATTAAATTTAAAAAAAGTCACAAGCGCACCCTTTTTACAATTTTGGATCTTTCCAACAGTACTTTTCACCGACAAAACCAGAGAGAAAGTTCAATCTCATTTTGAAAGACCTTTTGATTGATACAGTGGTGGAAAAAATAATAGAAACAAAAGTTTTTTTAATGCGCAACGTTTAAGAATGCCATAAAAAAAAGGTCTTTCTGCAATACCCCTTTTGTATGTAAATGCTACCTAACTATACTTTAAGATTATGCAGTAGTTTGGTCTTATCAGGTTTTAATTATTTCAAATGATAAAAACATCGAGTAGTATGTTTTTTTAGGCTGGAAAAAATAATAGAAACAAAGGCAATTCTCAATGTTTATCAATAGTTTTCACGTGCAGTTCAGTCTTGTTTCATCTTTTTTAGTGTTCTGTGAAGTGCCAATTTGTGAACTGAAATTTATTTAAAAAATTTAAAATAATTTAGTGACAACTTTTCGAAAATGAGTCGCAGATTGTATTGTACCGATACCGAGCGAAAGTTAATTAAAAATCTAAGAAAAGACGGGAAAACAATGAATGAAATATCCAAAATTATTCAGTGTTTAAAGAAAAAAGTGTTTACAGCAATTCATTTTAGGCTCAAGCTGGAAACTAGGGGAAGGAAACGGAAAACAACACCTCGTTTCGACTCGTTACTAGTGCGACAGTGCAAAAAAATCCATTTGCTTCGTCAAATGAACTGAAAAACTATCTTAATGCACCAGTAACGAGTCGCACCTTAATAAACGGGTTGAGAGAAGCTGAACTGTTTGGCAGATCTCCTAGGAAGGTACCTTTTCAGAGTAAGCAAAATGTTCAAAGGAGATTGAATTTCGCGACCAGGCATCTGCATCGTGAAAACTGGAACAACGTGCTATGGTCAGATGAAACCAAGATTAATTTGTTTGGTTCTGACGGGAAAACGTACATGAGACGTCCAAAAAACACGGAATTCAATCCCAAGTACACTAAAAAAACGAATAAGCATGGTGGTGGCAGCATCATGATCTGGGCATGCTTTTCGGCATCTGGCGTTGGTCAAATTTTTTGGATAAAAAGCAAAATGTGTGCAGTTGACTACGTACACATCTTAAATACAGTGATCATGCAATTCGCCGAAGAGGACATGCCACTGAAGTGGGAGTTTATGCAGGACAATGACCCTAAACACTCTTCCAAACTTGCGAAAGAGTGGTTTACGCATCATAAAATAGCAGTTATGGAGTGGCCATCGTAATCCCCCGATCTTAATCCCATAGAACACCTATGGGGAATCTTAAAACGCAAGATCGGCGATTGTAGAGCCACCGACAAGGAGCAACTGTGGTCCAAAATTCAATCTGCGTGGCTCTCCATTCCTGCTGAAACTTGTAGCAAGTTGCTTCGTTCCACGGGACGAAGATGTGCTGCAGTGGTAAAAAACAGAGGCTCAACAACCAAATATTAAAGGATGTGATACATGTTAACTGTAATTTCATTACTTTTGCATTTTCATTTCCATAAACTCAGTTTGTTTCTATTATTTTTTCCAGGCTAAAACTGGCGAAAAACAAAAAAGACTTTATTTCCACCATTTTTTTAATTTTTTTATGAAAAATTTTTATGTTGAATGTTTGTAATACGTTATTAAAAATCAACCTGTAACGGCTTAATATACTTCTTACCAAAATACGTTAACTATAGTTAATAATTCCCACAAAAGAATCTTGTTTCTATTATTTTTTCCACCACTGTATATCACTCGACAGAATCAGGCGAACTTTGAAAGTCAGCCGCTACTTTACCTCAATGGGAGTCGTTTCCCTCCAAAGAAATTGGTACCAAAACCCTTTTGACAGAATTCTGAACAAAGTTTCCAAAGACATCAATGCTCCATCTCTTACCATTTAGAAGTCTATAAAGGACAAACAAACAAACAAACATTGATTTTTATATATAGAGAAGAAATGTTCCTTAAAATGTGGGACTTTTCCGAATTTGAATTTAAAAAAAATTTGATCTAAACTTTAAGTCAACTTTTCGTAATTAGCCCGAAAAATCCTTTTGGGATCCGTCTTATTTTATCATAAGGAGTATGTATATTAATTTTTTTTATTGATAGTTTATTTATCCACTTAGTCACTGTTATACATTTTTATTGCCTAAATAAACTTAAAATGCTACCTATTAAATTTTATACTATATGGCCATAAATGGCCTCAAGGGCTGTCAACACTTATGCTATTAGGTTGTCAAAAGACAAAAAGGCGGAAGGGAGATATTTGACAACCTAATATTATTATTTTATTTTCAAGTCCAGTCTAAGCCCTCTAAGTCGAATTTTCACGGGATATCAAAATTAGTTCGAGTTAGAGGGATTTTTCGACTTAAAGGGCGTTCGACGTAGAGGATTTCGCCAAAATGTGGCGAAAAAGTTCGAGTTAGAGGGCGTTCGACTTAGAGGGCTTCGGCTGTACTTGTTTCTAGCCACTATTTTGATTTCTTTTTTTTTCTTTTATTTCTATAATTTATTTATTTATTTAGGTTGTAAGGGAAAATGTTTCAAAACCTTATGAATTACTTATCTCTTTTTTTTTTTTCTTAAAAATATTTTTCTTAATAAAATTTCGAAATAATAAATATTTTTCTTAAGGCCCTGGCATACGACCTCTAGCTCTCCGACAACACGCTAGGTGAGCAATATCACAAGCATTCTATCGGCGGAAGGGTCGCATGTGAGAACCCAACTCTGCTTCTCCTAATCGTTAGCTTCAATCCATTCGAGCCACCAGTATTTTTTATTGTTAAGTCTTTCGAGATGTATTTTAATTAAATCACGACAAAAATCTTGCGCAAGCTTGCGCCTTTTTAGTAATTGGCACTTCTGTTGTAGTCTCTAACAATTTTCGATAGCGATTAAGATTTTTTTTGAAAAATTAGATTTGAAGAGTAATACAATTAACCAGCGTACTTTTGGGTTATTGGAAAATTATCAGGCAAGTCATGAGCAGTCATTAATATTTTGTTACATAATCATTCACATTGTCAGTATGACAGCACGGCGGTCAAACTGAAATCAACCAACATGTGGACCAGCCTTAAGACTGGGCATTCCACAATACTAAAAGAATTCAATTTCCCGCTTTCAGTCACCGACTACACCCTTCTCCAACTACACTTCCTCGATAGTATAAACAATATCAGCATCGACTGGATCCGTAGCTTTGTGAGAAGCTCTCAATGGTTCCCATTGGGTTTGGAT
This sequence comes from Syritta pipiens, assembly GCA_905187475.1. Taxonomy (NCBI): domain Eukaryota; kingdom Metazoa; phylum Arthropoda; class Insecta; order Diptera; family Syrphidae; genus Syritta; species Syritta pipiens. Next base: position 90,616,464 of record LR994571.1, read on the forward strand.
AAGATATCCGCGTTATGGTATCACAATGGGCCTAATCTGGCTTACATGTTCCTGTGAGCCTTTCTTTCCCCAACCAGCCACTCCTATCTCAGCTAAGCCATAAGCTCATTTTTCGCAATTGCTGTCATGAACACATTTGTCGTCTCGACTGTATTTGTCTTGGATGAGATGAAAGAGGAAAGTGAGATTTGAAAAAAAAAAAATCTGAAAATTCATTTAGAACTTTAGGTATTTTGACAGAAATGTTTTCATAATTAATTAATTTCAATTAATTATGAAAACAATTATGTTTTTGTTTCTCTTAAATACCAAACATGTTAATGCAAGATTTATCAAACTACAATAAATGAAATGAAATGAAATGAATGAATGTTTTCATAATTTTATGGTAACTGATGATAGTGATCACAAACTCTTACTAAAAACACAATTTGTATTACGACTGCGACAAATTCGTTTCATCTGACTTTTTTAAACAAAATGATTCCGCTGAGATTAAGAAGGAAGAACATGCTCCTGGGCAGACATTTGCTCCTCAAAGCGTTGCACGTCAACCTTCGCAAAAAAAATCTAGCAAAAAGTTTTTCATTGCATCTTTGTACAGTTTCAGCTGTAACTAATGTTTGACTTTATTTTCAGCGTTCTATTTTTTGGTCCAAAAACACATTTTTTGCTGTAGATTCTAGTTTTTGATTGGTCTTTTAAGATTCTAATCAAGAAGGAAACATTTTTAAAGAGGAGAATGAGCCAGAAATTTCTTTTCATTGATATTTCATTTGAAAAAACAGACACCAATAGCAGCTGAATGATTCCTTGGCAAGAAAAGGTAAACAAGAATAACTTAAATGGGCGCAAAATGGCCGACGATGTGTTTGTGTATGGAGAAGTAAATCCTTCCACAATTTGATATCTTATTGGATATCTTTTTATGTTATTCGTTTGAAGATGCAGTTTTAGGTCAGTAAAAATGCAGATTAGTTTACTAAGCGACTAAAAATTGTCTGTCTGTTTAGAATATCTTATGGTAAAAGTCGAATCTACATTTTCTCGTTGTTGTATAGTGGTCTACTATCAAATGCACTACTAATTACAAGAAAGAAAACTTTCGTCGCTGTTTTTATAATTCAAACTCATTTCTTGCGGAATCACATCACCTCTCCACTTATGCAATTTCCACATTATATTCAAAAAAACCAACCGCCTGATGTGATGTACTCACGCTTATTAGCGCCCATCAATAAAGCAAAACTTTCCTTAAAAAAACAAAATCATTTGACAATTTAATTAAACAAAACAAAAAACCAACAAAACCATCGTCTGTTTGTTGGCTGTAAAACACCAGTCTCTGTTCCCCGCCTAAGCAAAGCCACACAAAACCGTTTTATTGTTTCTTAAAACAAATAGGAAATATAAATTCGCACAATTTCGTTAATTTACAACAGTGGTGCAGTAAAGACATAAAATTAAATGTCAAATATAAAAATAAATTTATCCACACCTCGTTGGTGTAACGCTCTTTCTCTTTTCATCCGCCATTTCGAGACGGGCGGAATGAGGTGAACTGCGGATAGGGCGCTTTGTCACTCTGTCAATCTGTCGTCATACGAAAGAATACATAACGCATGTTTATTGCTGAAATCTTAAAGTTTTACGGTAGATCAATAAATTAATTTGTGGCTGGTAGACCTTTGGGCCGTTCTGATCAGAGAGACCATACTTGACTTAAAGAATTTAGCGGTTCTTGTTTAAATTGGTTTGATTAAGATGCGGTTACTGCGGGCAGATGACAGATTTGCTTGGGAAAGTCTGTCCAATAAGCAGATGTCATATAAGTTTTTGTGTTTAGGATAGCAAGAACGATTTATGGTTCAAATACGCTTAACAGAGTAAAGTACAGTCGAATCTCTCTAAGTCGAATCTCTCTAAGTCGAATCTCTCTAAGTCGAATTTTCACAGGACATCAAAATTAGTTCGAGTTAGAGGGAACTCGACTTAGTGGATGGTTTTTGTATGGAAAATTGAGAAGGGGAACGTCAAATTATGACGAAAAAATTCAAATTAGAGGGAAATTCGACTTTGAGGGAGTTCGACTTAGAGGGAGTTGACTGTAATTGGAATGATTGAATGTCTAACAGTAAGACTCACCCACTAAAAGCTGTTCAGTTACTGAAGGTGAACATTAAATGTGAAGTATTATTTTTATCCCAAAAGATTTATATGCTTTGATATCAATCGCCGGATAGAACTCTGAGAAAAAAACACGTTTCGTTTATTTGTTCTTGAGTCTAAAGAGCATTGCGCAGCGCGTCACAAAGAATTAATTTGAGAAATCAAGTTAAAAGGGGCTACAATTTCTACAAAGTTTCTTAAATACTGGACATGCCTATAAAAGAAAGGGAAACCGATAAAATAACTCAAAATAATTTCAATCCAGCAAAGATCAGAACTTCACTGGGCTAACTGAATAATTATTTTTGTACCTCAGATTAGTCAGTTTTAAAAAAGGAGCAGATCACACCTTTGATTGGGTCGAATAGGTTAATTTGTTTTATCACAATAAGATTTTAGTTTCAAATGTTGACCTAGCCAGATTTAAAATAATCAACTAAAAACAAGGAACAAGGATTGACTTCAAAGACGTCCCATCTTGGGGGAATTGTCAAATTTATAAAGACAGCACTTAAAGCACAAATGAGGCAATATGGACCCTGTATTTCAGCTACATTCGTGAATTACTGTCAAATTCATCGATGGACGAGGGGAAATAGCCGCTGTACAGTTGGGTGTCTATATTAGGTTGTCTGTGGATTCTATAGAGCAAAAGCTTACCTCGGTAGACGTGATTCTTAGAAAACTAGAAGGACCGACGCAACGCATTGGCCAAAAGTAAACGATTCCAAGGGGTTTCTTGTTCACTTTTAATCTTCGAGACGGAATGTCTTGCAGTTCTCTGCAAATATCAACTTAAATCGTTAATGTAAGATATTTTACGGACGTGGACGCCGTGGCTTAGTCAGCTCGTACGTCGGACTGTTAAGCGAGAGTACCTGGGTTCGAATACAGCTCGGGGAAAAGGCAACATTTTTCTCATTTCTCAAACATTTTTCACGGCCCCACCTCCAGCGAACGATTGACAATCTTCCTGAAGTACTTCTGTCACGGAAAGCTTTCACAATTCGCCGTTCGGAACCGACAATAAACTGTAGGTCCCCTTCACATGTGTCAAAATTATAACGCGCACAACACAGTGGAGGCGCGAAAATCTAGGCTCTAATCCTTCGTGGGCTGTTACGCCACTAATGATGACGATGATGACTATAGGTCTTTAAGATCACAGTGCAAGTGGCTCAATCACATACCCCAATTTCTTTTATTCAATTCAAGATTTTGATTATCTGAATAAATAACAAAGTTTAATTTTTATACACAAATACATGAGCATATTTGTCATAAGGACAGTGAGTTGTTCCTGCAATTTTATGTTTTGAGCTTCCCGACGATGGGTAGATATGTGCTTAGTTAACACGCCGCACAGCGATAATTTCCGAGGGAGCATTCGAGTCGACACATTTGGTTTGGTCAGGTGCAAACATGTTCTCATGAAAACGACGCATGGAGTCAAATTGCATCGCGCCGGATACACGCGCTGCACTTGATCTGATGACACTGCGAATTGAACGGAGGAACAGACACTTGGAGTAAATAATGTTTTTAGGCTAAGAGTTAGTTCTAGTTTGGTTTGTTCAGGAACGGACGTAATTAATAAAATATTAAAAAGTAAAATCGGAATTTTAGTTCGAGTAAGTCGAACGGTTGGGGGGAGGTTTGGCCTCCCCGTTCGCGTTTTTTTTTTTAAATCCCATTAAGGGGTTCGTTAACTTGCTTATTAGCAAAGACGACCTTATGTTGCTGTGATTGGAAAATGTGCTATATTCAATAAAAACTAAAACTCAATGAAATTAGTTTTCAAGCTGTTTAAGACTCCTGAGAGTTGCACTGAATGTAATGCAAAATGTTCATTGCTTTGTGGAGACTAATGTCACCATTAAATTTGTCACTGGCTCCGACTAAATTCAATTATCCTCCTATCCCTAATGCTTGGATAAGAAACGCAGAATATTAGCATCCATTTTTACTGTCGACCATTTTCTAACTCATTCCATTAAATGGCGACTGAAAATTATCCATCAAAAGCGTAACGTAGTGTTACGTTGGCAAGATATTTGAGATTTCTTACGAATAAAATAAATTCTATGCTTGCATTATTATCTCTTTTATTTCTTTATCTTTGCTCAATTGAAAACAACATGAAACTGCCATCCTAATACCAAAGAAATTCAAGGCAGGCTCGTGACATTAAGCCACCAAAACTCCAGCACGAAAGTAAAAGTTCTACCTCTGTGTGATCTAACATCAAATTGCCACCCCAAAGAATAATAATGTCGCCTTTGCATTAGCAACTGCAAATGTCATAATTACGTTAACTCTCACATCATGAAGCCGCCATTAGCTGAAGCATTTCATCAACATTTTTTTTTTTTTTATTTTCTCCCAATATCATTCGAATGAGAGCGTGTAACAAACTAAACGTGTTAATTGTTAAAAATTGACGAAAACTTTATAAAAGACAATAAAAAAATAATAAAAACCACAACTTTTTAATCATCGAAAATGAACTTGAAAGTTGCTGATAAAAAAAAGAGAAAAAAAAAACTAATCAACTTTTGTTACACTTTAAAGAAACACAGCAAACAGCGATGTTTGCTCGATTTTATTACGTCGTGCGGATCTAATCGATTTGGTTCACGCAAGCGTGCTTTTGGCGAGATGCGTTAATTTGTTAGATGTTTTTTTTTTTTTAGTTTCTTAAATTAGTCAGGGTTTAGTTTAGTTGGAGGTGATGTCTTGTTTTCGAGGAGGCTTGAGACGAAGTTGTTGTCGGTAGTACTTACGTCAGAGGCTGTCAGTGTGACACTTTTTGGGTCTCGATGTTGTTAAGATTGAAAGCGTTAGAAAACCACTTATCGATGACTTTGTATCAATTTGCACCACAGAGTGTCAAATGGGTAAGATAGCTCTCAGTCATAGTCTATAGAGTGCTATAGAGTGCTATAGAGTGCTATAGAGTGCTATAGAGTGCTATAGAGTGCTTTGTGAATGAGTATCCCTAATTCGTCTAATGGATTTGAGACGTCTTTGACTACGAAAAGAGCTTGAGGATAGTATGAAATGATTTTCGCTTTTGCATTAAAATAGTGCTTTAACGAATCACTTTACAAACGACTCTGTAATGACCCAAATCCATTACAATGATCTCTGAGTTTCTGGCCATTTTCAAATAGATATGACTGTTATGAATATTCATACAACTGTTGATTTTGAAGAATAGAATATATGGAGACAGAATAAGTCATGAAAAGACGTAAATCTTGTCATGATCATGATGTAAATCTTACACTAAATGTGTCAAATTTTGTGTAGGCTATCTTATTCAATTGATTTGACTGGAAAAAGTTCATGGCGACCATTTTTCAATTGATAAAACAATTGACTTTGAAGACAAATCGAGCTTTGGACACGTTAAAAATTCGAAGGCAAAGACATAAAAGCATAATATGTGTTGTAGAGGATGGCGGCGAAACGCAGATCACATAGACCAGTATAGGTGCATAGTATAACCACCGTCATAGAGTTGATAAACTTGTAACATCCTGTCACACCTAATTGAGGCAGAAGGATTTGGATGCATATGCGAGACTTACTAATTGAGTCGATTCAAGAAACGCAAGCACTACACGAACAAGATCAGATAAGATCAATGAAAAGGACACACTAACCAAGATGTGTAAAATCGGTTTCACTTGGATTGCATTAGAAAATAAGGAACCATGCGACTTTTTTGTTTTTAATACAAAAAAGTAAAAAAAGAGTTTTCATTATTATTATTATTCTATTAGCGAAAAGGTGGACATTTTACATTAAGGTCCAGTTTTTTTATAAGGCACGCTATTGTGTTTTCGTAGTGCACTTAAAAAATTCAACTGTTTCGAGTATATATTTTTAAATTGTGATACAAAGTGTTCATCAAACTAGATGTAGGGTAAGTTGGGCCAGTGTTGGGCCACAAGTTGGCCAGTCCCCATGAATAAAATGGTAAGAATAACTTGGATTTTTAGTAAGTTCAGATGTTCCCAATGAACTTCAATCTATTTCCCAGCAAACTGTGGCTGATATTATCTAATGTGCATGGACAGATTTTCTAAAAGTGCTAAAATCGGGCTCATAAGAACTGCTCACCTGAACTTGACGCCATTTTGATTTGAACTAACTTAAATTGCGACTGTTTCCTACTTGTTCTGTTTCAAATAAAATTTTAATTTTTTTTATATTTTTTGAGATATTGTACAAGAATATGGTACGAAACTTATACCACAGCTCACAAAATGTATATTTTTATGTGTGAAATTTGTCGATGTAACATTTTGTCTTATTTAGACTTAGTGGACCATTGCAATTAGAATACATCCATTGTCTTCTCGTTGGTGTTCTCATATGCTACGAATCTTATACTTGTGGAGTAAAGTTCTTATCGTTTGATGAGAAGAAGAGCATCGAAGACAATTTTAACAAATGGATTATTTATTCTTATATGAACGTTACGTTAGTTTAATTTCTTTTCTTTTTGGCTATAAATTTGAGTGTTGGCTAAGATGTAATATTAGATCTAAGTTGTAGTCTTTTAGTAGTATGTATTTCCTTTTTCGTTCCATTTCTCAATATTTTTTGAACCAATGCCCGCGAAATTTGAAAATTCGCCTTATTTTTTGAACTGACCTCGTATTTTGAGTGAAAGTAAATTCAAAACGAATTTCAATTCTACTCAAAATAAAAACCAATGTTCTGTAATCCGTGTGAACTCAATTTTTTCGAAATTTATGCCTACGATAAAAATTTGTTTTAACTAATCGCTCTGTCAAAATCAGCACATGTCCGCAATCTGGTGTCTCATCCACCTATTGATTATTTTTAACTTGATTGCTGGCTTTGTAGCGACGTTTTTCGCTTGGTTTGTTGGTATTGACGTTCGTTTGACGTTTGGTATTGACTTTCCAGTTGAGTTTACTCTATAGAAATACACCACGATATTTGCGGTTTTCCAGAAACCTATTTCTTAAATTTGCAGTTTGTTGGGCTCAATGAAAGAACTTGGATTTTCTTGAGAACAGGATTACCTCTGCTTTCGACGGGTTTACGTCGAGTCCAAACTTATATGTCCACGCGTCTAGCCTATGAAGGACTGAATCCATAATATCCTCATTGACGTGTGAAAATGTAATAGTTATATTGTCTGTATAGGCATCTGGCTTACAACCGACTAAGATGAGTTTCAGAGAAATATCATGCACATGCAAAATGCAAAACTACCTTTGGAGCAACACACTTCGTTTTTTTTTGGCTGAAGAAAGTAACCAACGATCTTTGGAAAAGGATTTTGAGATTGCTCTTAATAGAAAAATAGACAGCAAAGTTGTTAGCGAGCTGTTTACAATTTCAAACTCGAAAAGGATTGGAGAACAGAGCACAAGGATGGAAAGGAAAATATATTTTATTTTAAGAAATATAGCATTTCAGAAGTAGTAGGTTTTTTTTGTTGATACACACTTTCGAATTGCCAAGCCATATCAGAACTCCAATCTCTTTTTTAAGCCTTTCGTGACCGCATTTGCTGGAGGAAAAATATTTTGTTTCGCTTCACCTAAAACGAAATAAAAGGTTTTGAATGTCCTTATTGCACTAAGGGACGCCTGATGCAGAAACAAATGAACCCAAATAGGTTCTTCTAAAGAAATTCTAAAAGACATTCTTACTGCAATTGCGCCAATATTTTCGAGTTGTCGGCGGATGAAGTTCATGTTGTTCACGAACAACACTGGGCATGAAAAGGTTAATAGGGAATGATATGATACAAAGGTAAGTGAGGCTAGCATTGGTAGACTAGTAGGCGTTCTAACTGGCCACTGCCTCTTTGGTAATCACGCCAGAAGAGTGGGCGCCCCCTTCAATGATTTCTGCAGAGGCTGCAGGGATGAGGAGGAAGAGGAGACGACACTTCATCTTCTGAGAACATGCCCAGCACTCTCATGTACTAGAAAACGCACTCTAGGTGCATACTTCTTTAAGGACTTAAGCGAACTCGTTAACTTGGATGTAAGTCGCATCAGCGGTTTCATCAACAGATACAATTGGGTATAGCCCAAGGGATATCAGACTACTAACTTTGCGCGTCAAACAGGTAGTATGACATGCCTACTAATGTTTTTGGTTTGGTATATTTGCAGGAACTCTTTAGGCAGCGAGTGTGAGCATTGGAAACAATCCGGATGCGTGACAACACAATGGGCCAACAAATGGCCTACGTGAGCCTGGGCTTAGCGTAGGCAGTCACTAAAACCTAAGACCTAAGACCTAAGTGAATTCAATTCAACAAACATTCTGTTTACATATGTAGTGCGATTTGTAGTAAGATTTAGGGACTGCTACAATTGCTTGAGCTACTCATTTTAAGAAAGTGCCTCAATGAATTGCTGCTTGCACCAACCGCGGCATTCGATAAACATCGCCAGCAGACAACAAAATCATGAGTGATTTTTAAGAATTCTATGTAAAAAAGTTTGAGGGGGTGTTGAATTTTTTTTTTGTTACGTTTGCTAAGGTTTATTAAGGAATATTAAACTAAAATAATATTAAACTAAAATAGTATTTGAATTATCCGAAATTGCGAGAATAATCTTGTCATCGACCCGCAGGGAATAGTGGATGTCTTTAAGCAGCATTTCCAGCAGCTGCTTAACGAGCATGAAGAAGAGAGAGTGGTAGTGGACGAAGAGATCCCACCTCCAGTCGATGAAGTCGTTCCCCCTCCCAGCATTGAAGAAATCGGCACAGCCATCAAAAAGCTGAAGAACAACAAGGCCGCAGGCTCGGATGGTATCCCATCAGAGCTCTTCAAAGCTGGAGGCGATGTCCTGGTAGGGAGCATGCACCAGATCATCTGTAGAATTTGGGAGGACGAATGCATGCCCGACGACTGGAATACCAGCTCTATCTGCCCCATCCACAAAAAAGGCGATCCTACCTCGTGCAAGAACTACCGAGGTATATCCCTGCTCAATGTCGCCTACAAGATCCTGTCGAGTGTACTGTGTGAACGTCTAAAGCCGTTTTGCACCGCACTAATCGGCACGTACCAGTGCGGCTTCCGGCCCGGCAAATCGACGATAGACCAAATTTTCACACTAAGGCAAATCCTGGAGAAGACCAGCGAGTTCCAAGTCGATACGCACCACATTTTCATCGACTTCAAAGCCGCATATGATAGCATTCATCGCAAGGAGTTGTTTAGTGCGATGGCTGAATTCGGGATCCCGGCAAAACTGATCCGGTTGTGTCGAACCACGCTCAACAACACTCGATGCACCGTGCAGTTCGGCTCAAGAACGTCCGAGCCCTTTGAAACATGCACCGGATTTCGGCAAGGAGACGCGCTGTCATGTGACTTCTTCAATCTCGTGCTGGAGCAAATAGTACGGCGGGCCAACGTCAACACGGAAGGTACTATCTTCCACAAGTCGGTCCAGCTCCTGGGCTACGCAGATGATATTGATATTATCGCTCGGTCCCAGCGGGCCATTGTGGAAGCTTTCACCGCGATTGAAGAGCAGGCTAAACGAACTGGTCTGAAGATAAATGAGGAGAAAACCAAATATATGCTGTCGACGAAGAAAGAATCCGTCGCCCACCGCCTAGGACAAAATGTTACAGTCGACAGCTATAACTTCGAGGTAGTTAAGGAGTTCATATACCTCGGGGCGAACGTAAACTCCATGAATGACATCGTAGTGGAGATCCGTCGTAGAATCACCCTTGGCAACCGCTGCTACTTCGGTTTGTCCAAACAGCTAGGGTCAAAACTCCTGACTCGAAGAACTAAGGTCATGCTCTACAAGACCCTTATCCTGCCAGTCCTACTGTATGGAGCCGAAAGTTGGACGATAAGCAGGACTGCAGAGCTGATACTTGGCTCCTTCGAAAGAAAAATTCTACGGCGGATATTCGGTCCAGTCTGCGAGGAAGGCGAATGGAGGAGAAGACATAACCGCGAACTTTATGAGCTGTACAAAGATGTGGATATAGTCCGGAAGGCAAAAATCCGTCGACTACAGTGGCTCGGCCACATCGAGCGCATGGACACAAACGCTCCAGCTAAAAGGGTCTTCGAATCCGAGCCTCCTGGTTCGAGGAGAAGGGGGAGACCGAACCTCCGGTACAGAGATCAAGTGATCGCGGATGCAATACAGCTTGGTCTTCCGGACTGGAAGCATGCCCGGGACCGTCAACGTTGGAAGGCGGCTTTGGCTCAAGCACAGACCCTCCAAGGGTTAAATGCCTGATAAGTAAGTAAGTAAGTAAGTATTTGAATTAAGAAAATTTATGTAGATAATCTAGACTCTAAATCACTAATCATGCTTCAAACTACCACTTGTTCTCATTTAAAATTTTTAACTTGGCCAAGCAGTGTTTCAGAAGCCAGAAATGTGGCCCACTTGCCAAGAAATAAAGAATTTCTTGGACATAATTATTTGAAAATCTTATAAGAGGTTTATAAAGTAGCGATGGACAGAACTGTAATTGATTATTTTATTCTGAAATAAACGCATTTCATCCAGCAAAAAGCTACCTAAATTATTGTGCGTTCTCAATTGTCCGTAGAGGAATTAACAACTTTTCAGACTCCATTACAACAATTGAAGTTCCTTGCGACATTAAAATTATTCAAAACAGTCTACGGAGGCGTTTCGTTTTCTCCTCTAAATGTCGCCTTCCTTTGGGATCAAATAGACGCCAGTGAATTGAAGCCAATGTGACCATTCAAAGACAACTTTTTTCCATGTCCTCCCATCGACACTTTTCAAACTGCCTCAGTATCCTATTCAATGAACACCCTTCAGCTGCCAACTTCAAACAGAAAAAAGAAAAAACAACAAACCCCACGCCATTAACGCAAATAGAGTTTTCTTCCTCCAAAAGACATTAAAAAAAAAAAAAAAAACGAAGTTGTGTTTTCCTATTTTATTGCCCTCTGCTCCTAGTTCCAGCGCCATTATTACTCCTTTCCTGATTAACTTAAGTAGACCGGCTACGGGCCAGCGTACTGATTACGAATGTTAATTCCTTTTATCGTTTTATACCCTCCTCGCAACGTTTAATTCATAAATATTAATAAAAGCACACACACACACATGCACACAACGAACGGACACCGAATGTTACATAATTGAAAGATGGAAAAAGGAAAATTGCCGCCATTTTGATTCCGTTCAAACACAAACGCACACCAGTACACGCAATGCATTTGTTAATTAAGATTACCTGCGGCAGGAAACCGTCCACACTCACACACGCTTTGCAGATGGTCAAATGGTCAGATGCTCACCACCACACCATCGTCGGGGATTTTGGTTTACAGCACGAACGCCTGACCAGCAGGCACGAAGGCAACAAAAGGCGACGGCCAATTAAAGAAATTTTCAAATTCCATTGAAGCCGGTCGGCCATTGGCCATTGGACAGCCGCAACGGCAGCAAACGTGCATCCATCCGAGACGAGCGCATTCATGCGTGCCCCGGCCGACCGGAGGAGGGCCGTCCGTCCAATTGGCTTGACTCTTGTCGCATCTCGACGAGAGATCAGCCATGTTATGGGCATTGTCGGCCACAACTGTGAAGAGAGATACAAATTTCTTTTCATCTGTCTTTTGAGATACATCGGTCTCCTCATAAAAGCGTGGGCAATAAAAAAATCGAAACGACGACGGACAGAGACGAAGACGAGGAACTTGGATGGGACACAGCTCAGCCGTTTATGGCAGGGGATGCAATAAACGAGATGCCCCTGAGGTGAGGCAGAGGAGGCTCCATTCGGAGTGGCGAGGGCAGCAACAACTGGCTGCCACAGCAGCAACAGCAGCAGGTTGTCCAAAAGGATTCCTCTTCTTCTCCTCCGCTTTCTTTCCAGCCCGTTGTGTTATGTGTGTGTCTTTTTGTTCGAAGGGCCATAAAGAAATAAACATTTTTTAGTTTTTCAGTTTTTTGTATTTTTCTCGCTTTTTTTTTTAACGAAGACAAACGAAAGAAATTCTGGAACTGGACACTAATAGAGATATACCATAGATGCGTCGGTTTTTTTTTTTTTTTTTTTTTCTCCATCGGCTATCGTTATGTCCGTCCACGACACATTGCCGAATGCATTATCACTGCAAGAGAGATAAAGGTCCAGAGCGGTTGTTATAAAAGTGAACCCGAGGTGACGGATGATGGATCACCATCGATCCGATGCCAACGAGTTTCAATTAAGTCAATTTCGGGTCGTAAAAGTCAACGTTAGCAGACGAAAATTAAGCCAACACAAGACGAGAGTGATTTTGGGCAGATACCACTTGTATTTATGCATTTATTAGATTCGGATTGGGGGAAGATACTACGATCGTTGTAAATTAACCGATATCGACACTGGAGTTGAGTTGTGGAGATGCCAAATTTTCGGGGAATTTAAGTTTTTTTCGAGAGAGATTCCGGGAGTTTATGGTTTCCCGTCGGACGGAAGAGGCGCCTCGTTGCGCGTATCGGAATGGAGAGATGTAGGTTTCTTTTTGTCGGTGGCGGTGTCTAATTGAGAGGTTTTCTGTGGGTTTATGACGGGGAGAAGACACAGATCTGTTTTGGGACAAGAAAAGCAAATTAGATGGGCGGACAGTCAGGAGGTGGTAGGAGGGACCGTAAAAGGTTCGCTGAGAGGCGGCAAACAAACGAAATTTGAATGCATAACAAGTTATCTGATCGAATTTAAACAGAAATTTTATAATTTTCATTTCGATTTTTGACTAAAATCGGTTGTTAAAGTGACAATCATTGATTGAAATCGACCCTCCCAATAGGAGCCACAAAGAAATATTGGGAGTACAACTTGAAAGACGCGCATTGTTACTAACTTCATATACATTCACACGCGCTATTTTTTTGACAGGGACAGCTATTGTATGTTAAAGAGCGTCGAAAAATCTAGTTAATTCAATCTGTCAAAGTATACACAAGTTAATTTACACAAGTTTTGTTTTACGTTTAAAATGTCGAATTTTGTGCCTTCAATTTGCGGGAAGTCTTAATTCACTACTTTCATTTGAAGAAAAGTGCAACAGATGCGCAACGTTTACTCATTGAAGTTTACCCTGACTGTTCTGTAAGTGTCAGAATGTGTCAGGAATGGTTTGCACGCTTTAAAAGTGGTAAAATTTTGTTGTTGAAGACAAGGAACGTCCTGGCCAAGTGAAAAAGTTTGAAGATGCAGAATTGGAGGCATTACTGGAAGAAGATTCATGTCAAACTCAAGAGGAGCTTGCGAAATCATTGGGTGCCGTATGAATTGAAGCCGAGAGACGTCGAACGCCGATTTTGCATGTCCGAAATGCTTCTTGAACGCCACAAAAAGAAGTCATTTTTTCATCGGATTGTTACTGGTGATGAAAAATGGATCCATTACGACAATCCTAAGCGCAAAAAATCGGATGGTTACCCGGATATGTCACAACATCGACGGCCAAGCCAAATATTCATGGATCCAAGGTGATGCTCTGTATTTGGTGGGATCGGAGGGGTGTGATCTATTATGAGCTGCTACCGAGCGGTCAAACCATCACTGGTGAACTCTATCGAACTCAGCTGATTCGTTTGAGCCGCGCAATCAAAGAAAAACGGCCAGAATATGCGACTAGACACGAATCGATAATTTTCCATGATGACAATGCTCGGCCACATCGCACTCAACGGGTTAAGAAATACGTGGAAAATGTTGGACGGGAATTGCTACCACACCCGCCGTATATCCCAGACCTGGCCCCTTCCGACTACCATTTGTTCAGGTCCATGCAGAATGCCCTGGCTGGTATACGCTTCACTTCAGTTGACGGTATCAAAAATTGGCTCGATTCATTCTTGGCCGCCAAACCGGCGCAGTTCTTTTGGGACGGAATCCACAAATTGCTAGAAAGATGGGAAAAAGTTGTGGCTAGCGATGGGCAATACTTTGAATGACATGTATTTTTATTTTCATATTCAAATAAATGGTTTTTTTAACAAAAAAATACGCGTACTCCCAATAACTTGGTAAATATCGGCTGACGGCCATTTTGTTCACGATGATAGCCGGCTCTTCTGCCACAAAGTTTCCACCTGTTTTGGAGACTGCCTCGTAGCTTATATTAAAATACAGAAATAGCCCGACTTACATTGCCAATTCGTTCTGCGAAAACACGTAAGTCAAGCAGGAACAACCATAGCTAAACTGGGAAAAGAGCGGTCGTTATAAATGTAAACCCAAATGAACTAAACTGGAAAAAGAATAGTTTTTTCCAAATTCCACGGTCTACTAACACTTTTACTGTTGTAGCTCGAAAAAAAAAGTGACGTATATCGAGGTAAGCTTCTGGAATTTTTTCGACGTCATAAGTCGAAATGGCTTAACTCGAAGCGTCGTAACTCGAGGTATGTCTGTAATGGACAAAATGAAATGGGCTCTTGTTTTTTAAACTCGTCAAAAGGATTGCAGGGAGTAGTCTGGCTTAAAAAACATTTCTGTACCATGTTGAAATCAGTCTGAACAGTAAATGCTTCATAATCTGGCTCAAGGTTGACTAAGACGCCATAAAATGATGGTACTCTAGCCATTCATATGTCAAAACTATAACGCGCACAACACAGTGGAGGCGCGAAAAGCTAGGCTCTGGCCCTTCGCAGGCTGTTACGACACTAATGATGATGATGACTCAAGCCATTGACCAGTCGAACTTCGATTTATCATCGCACTAAATGCATCACCAAAGATCCCTTCATTTAGCCCCAAAAACTTAAACTCAGCTTTAACTTTCAGCTTTTATTGGCCACGTTCAAGCTCTTTAGTTTACTTCCTCACTTCCTTCTCAACACTAGTCTTTCTTTAGTTTGATTGGCGGTGTATCACTCACTGGCTTTCTTAAGCTCGACGAGCTGGAATAAATGTTTTGTAAATGTTCCTGAAAAGACAATTTGATGACATTTACCATAAAAAAAATATTTCTTACATACCAAGGTAATCGACGCTAAGATGCAAGCCATCGCCCAGGAAACCCAAAAGAATTCAGACAGCAATCGAGCCAATGAACCGTCCCGAAGCGAACCCACCGCTTTTACCGCCGGCCGAAAAATGTTCAACTTCGTGAGTGCTGAAAAGCTGAAAATCATTTTGTTTACTTTTTAATTTTAAAACAAAATTGAATTACAAAAAAAAGTTTTAGCCCTTTATGTCAAACAAAGTTTAAAAACAAAGTGTGCTATATAAAAATTTGTTAAAATTGAATTTCTGCCATCTTTAAATTTTTGAGTCTAGTTCGTGTTAGGAGAAAACTTTGTTCTTCAAGCATTTTGTTGATGAGGGTGTTACATTTGGACAACATTGTAAAAGTTGCGTCTAAATCACAGACAACCTTATATAAACACCCAATTGAGCAGCTGCCATTTCGCCTCGTCCATCAGTGAATTTGACCATAATTCACAAATGTAGCTCAAATGCAGGAAGCACAGTAATTCAGGAATCAACGAACACTAACTAGCTCATCATTTTTACACACATTTGTTTGATTTGCTGCTCAAAGCTCTCACACGTATTCAGAAACACAAAATGTTATAAAGAACGCTGTCAAATAAAATCAAAGGGCAAGGGAAGAAGTTGGGTATCTGTATTGGCTCATTTGTGGTCTAAATTGATCGACAAAATGGACGTCCTGAAAGAGATAAAAGACAGAATAAAACTAAAAGAACATAGGCCGATCAAAGATCAAAGTCTCATGAACTTATTTTTATCACGAATCACAAGATGCAATAACGCCTTAGGCAACGGATGACTTAGGAAAGGGCCAGGAAGTCTGTTACGTAATCACTTGCTGGCTGCGAGGTCGCCAACTTGAAACCATCATATTAACCCATCTTCAAAATTTAATGAAAAATCAACAAAGATATTTTTTTAAGGGAGTCTTAAGAATCGTTGCTCGAAAAGTAACAAAATTATCAAAGGTGTAAGCCACAAAGCTCGCAATAATATTCAAAGTCATGAAAATTATCAAATTTGACAAAAAGTATTCCAATTTGATTTCTTTTACTTTCTTGAAACTGAGAGTTTCTAAAGTATTCCAGTTTGACTTCAGTTACGTTCTTGAAACTGAGCGTTTCTAAAGTATTCCAGTTTGACTTCTGTTACGTTCTTGAAACTGAGAGTTTCTAAAGTATTCCAGTTTGACTTCAGTTACGTTCTTGAAACTTGAGTTTCTAAACAGCTTCTTCATTAACCACCTGATCTAAGATTAGGACTAGGGAAAAGGCTTGTTTTTTGTTTGTTTGTTGTTTGCTTTTTGTTTGTGTGTGTTTGTTTATGCTCTTAAACGTTGAAAACATCGTTTACAATGCATGAAAACTCCACTCAACCACACAAAACTATCTAAAAGCCCAACAGATCAACAGCTGGCACTCAGTTTTACAACCAAAGCCAACGCTTTCAAATTTCTATGTTACCGTAAATGTCACGCAGCCCACCACAAAAATCTCTGCATCCACTCGACTGACGCCAGTTAATCAGCGACTTTTTTTTGCAATTCCCCTCCACTCTTGAACAACGAAAGAAATCGTGGCACACTTTAAAGTACACATTTATCCGTCCATCATAAAGTGCTCAATTTTTATTGGATCATCATTTGATGTTTATTGTGATGATTGTGGTGACGGTGACGGTGTCAGTGACTAATTGTACAAGGAGTAAAAGCCAAAACCGCTCTCAATACCGAAATTTTATTGCGCGTACTTTATCCAACTTGAATGGCGGCCATAAATGTACAAAACGATTGAATTATATTCTAATTTTCGTTTTACATTCGTAATAAATGCCTAATTGTGTTTGCTTTATCACATTTGTTGACAGCCATGGAGCCATAGTCGCGCTGAATGCGCTCGTTTCTCTTTTTTTTTTTTTTACTTCTTTTGGTTTATTTTATTTAATTTAAACAAATAAATAAAATGTGTGGATGGTAAGAAATCAAATCACAAACTATGGCCAACTAAATCGTGGGGACGGGATCATAAATCTCATGAATATCGGCGATTTAAGTCCACAAAATTTGTGACTGTTGGCTGTGGCCGGTGACAGACGAGGAACAAGTTAAGGCAGCACGCTGATGGATCGACGACGGTCGATGTTGTCTCTCTGTCGCCTTCGCTTTCTCCCTCTTGGGCTGTGTGTAATCGCTGTTTAGGACTCATTGTTTACTCGTGGTAATCCGGGTGTAAACACAACAATTTGGTGTTATCAAATGTTGTGTGTGAATGCAGGCAACAAATTGTTAGCCAATTCAAACAGAGAGGCGGGGGAAATGGATGCAGTTGTACGGTTTGTCGCTTTGAAGTCGGGTCACGACGTCAGTGTCAAACGGAGGGGATGATGTGGAATGCGGAGTTGCAGCGTCAGAGGGTCTAGGGAGAGTGCACGACCCCGGAGGCATGTGGAGCACGGCAGAAGTTATGGCGTCGGTGGTTCTCTTTCAGAAGAGGGTTTGGGCAACACAAGCGATCGCATTTAGTCATGTGCAGGCCATGAGTTCCACCCGAAAAACTTGGGAGGAAAGAACTACGTTGTAGATCTTTAAACATCTCCGATACGAAATTGACGACAACGATGCGACTAACAGGATCAATGAACGCAGTTGAAGCTGTGCGACTTAAGCTCAAATCGCAACGGCGCGTTCGGTCGATCTGACTTTGACATTTGAAGTAAAATACACGTAAAAGCATTGTACAAATCAAAATAGCCCGGTCGGGCGTTGCAACTTCGCAGATCGTAATATTGTAAGCCCGACGGACTGTGTCTACTTTCTACTCACTCGGGCTTTTGACAGATGTGTGTATAATTTTTGTTTATTTAAAAGCGAAATTTGCATGCGGAAAGGCGATTTTTTGAGTAATTAAGAAATGCTTTTGATTTTCGCTTAAAAATCAAATTGTTTTCTTACAGAATTTGTTTCTGGGGATGGAGGATAAGCTGATTTAGGGAAAGCTAACGCGCGAGCTCCATTTCGATTTGAAAAATTGAGTGAGACTCGCGTTGACACTCTTTTTCGTAAAGTCGATAAAACGCGTACCAACGCCTGTCAAAGTCCGACGGACCGGACACGCCGTTGCGAATTGAGCTTTATTTTTGTGATCCT
The DNA here is from genome assembly GCA_905187475.1 of Syritta pipiens. Taxonomy (NCBI): domain Eukaryota; kingdom Metazoa; phylum Arthropoda; class Insecta; order Diptera; family Syrphidae; genus Syritta; species Syritta pipiens. The sequence continues at coordinate 90,634,801 of LR994571.1, forward strand.
CGTGCTTCGCAACACATTTCGCGAGACACTGTAGCTCAGTCAAAGTCGTACTCTTGCGTTGACAAGGATTTCAATTTTGTTTTCCAGGCCACACATAAAAATGATTTCTAGCCTTTAGGATCGACCGCCTCCGCGGGTACATCATACAAGACGATTAATTTAAACTCTGCTCATCGCTAGTGAACAGATTCAAGTAGTAACCGATTTCCAAGTATAAAACATTTCCAAGTATATAAAATACAAATCTACTAAATGTGATGATTTTGTTGTGAGCAATCAACTACAATTTTATTTTCTGGCGAAGACCTCACATGCAAATACTCAAAAATACTCATCACGGCCTGGTGAATTAATTTACATGTCAAAAATCATTTTTTCAATCATACACATCATTATTTTCATGCACATCAAGTAGAAGATGAATGTTGAGAAAGAAATAATAAAAAAGCGTATAATGGCGAAACATTGCCAGCGTAGGAGTATGTTCCCTATGCAATGTCGTTAGAATAAGGATAATTTTGATAAAAAAAACTACCATTTGATGAGAATGCATTATTCTTTCCCGCAATTGAATTAAATGAGACTCTCGTATAAAATTTATACTCTCCAACAAAAAATTATTTCCTTTTAGCTTTCCTATTTTTCGTTTATTTAACTCGCAAGATGCAAAATCAAGTTTTCCATTTGTTTTTCAAATTTAACAATAACTAATGCTAATAACCTGCTTAATCGCAGATCACAATTTTGATAGTTTTTCTGTGCTCACAATCTATGAGGTCCTTGGTTATAATACAAAATCGTCTCAAATTGTGACACTCTGGTGAGGTTGCTGTGACATATGAGGCATCACTGAGGTGTGCAAGAATAGGGCTACAAGGTTTAATCTATTCGCCGTCTCATGATAAAAAATTTTGTTCTACAGAGAAAAAGTATTCCTGGATGAATTCTTCGTCCTTCACACATCTCATTACACCAATAAAACAAAGGGAAAGATTCTTAATCCAAACATCTGTAAACCAGCGCAAATCTTTTCACTAAACTTTGCACATTGACCGTTAACATTTGACAGAAAGCCGCAACTCACTTAACTTACCATTGTCAAATTTCACAAATTTTTCATCGAAAAACATCAGCAAATGGCGCGCTGTGCTGTAACGTAAGCCCGTGGACTTGAGTTCGTGGAACACTGCCAAGTGTATATTTCCTCTAAAATAAAACTTGAACAAAATTTTCTTTTTAGATTAAAAGGGGTTATCTATTTTGACCAATAAAACAGTCATTGCAGTGCTCAATCAACAAAACTGTCACCGTTTACCACCGATTGAGACAGAAACGGACACGTAACGATTATGGCGCAGTAAACTACAACTAACGACTTAGCGCCAGAATTTATCGCTGCTGGAGCAAAAGGGATTTTCTTTTTGTTTTTTTGAATGCACCTTATTTGATATTGGGAGCGATTTTGAAAGGAACTCAATGCCGCGGTTGAGTTTGTCACGCTTCAGGTGATTGTGCTCGTTTTGTGTCGATATTTTTATCATGCAGGCAGCTGTTATGAACTAATTACCTACGTCTCAACTGAATCGCGATGGCGTATTCTTAAGAATCCCACACAAGATGGACTTAATTCACTTGCATTCGTTGACGAGTGACTGTCAATCCGAACTGCAAAAACAACTCAAGTCCACTTTGATCACTGTCTTGTAACTAGTACGTAAGACAGCTAAACCTCTTGCAATAAAATGGAATTAAAATAACAAGAAAATGCCAATAATTCACTTTATTGCTGATAATTGAATTTAATAAGCCTTGACCAAGTTTTATTGGAGCTATTTTACAACTGACCGGATTCCAAACGAGTTCCGGTTTTTCTAGAATAATTTATGCTAGAAATCGGTTCTGTAATCACATTGTGTTGTTACATCCGAATTAGAGAGGTCGATGGATAGTTTTTGAAGGATTTCTGAATTCAATGAGACATAACTCTCAAAATTCTGATAAGCATTCATGATGGGGTTTTGTTTTCAAGTTTTTCTGAATTCAATATGGCATAATTTACAAAATTCTGATAATTAAATGAAATTAAATGAAAATTCAGTTATGATTTTTTGAAATTTAAAAGAAAATCTTGAATTTGGACTTTTTACCAATTTTTGAACCTTCGTTACTCGCAAACTATATCGAGTTGAGCAAAAATTGTTTGTCCCATGACTTGAACCACTTCAATAAGTAACTCCACCAATTTAGAGCCATATCGGAGAGGGGTCGCTTAGAGCTCCCCATATAGGCTGGGTGAGTTGTCATGGAATGACCCCATATCAATATTGAGGGAACTCCTACTAGGGATCCTTTAGAACTTCAAATAGTTTGGCCTCTCCGATTTCCAAATATTTCTAACTTTGACTTTGACTTATCGCTAAAATTAACTTTTTCGAAAATTCGAGTGCAGTGTGATTAGTTTTTACCAAAATTAAATATGGCAACCGGCGGCAAAAGGAAACTATTACACACATTTTATGTCTTGAATTGTGAATTCAGCTAACTTTTGGAGTTTGATGAGCTGACAAGAAGAAATCTTCCTTTACTTAGGTTGTTCTATCAGGTGCTGGCCCAGCACTGACTTTTAATTCTTGCAAACTTTTAGTGCAGATTGCCTAACGTATTGAGTGAAAATTTACCACCAAGGGCTCCGAAATTAATGTTAAATGGGTCATGGTTGTTGAAGCAAGACAACGATTCGAAGAACACAGCTAAAGAAGTTTAAGAATAGCTGCCTTTTTGTACGCCTAGACAAATGAGTGAACATCTATTCTAACGAGGCTTGAATTTGTGTAGTAGTTTGTGTGATTATCTTAATGGCAGCAGAAATTTAGGCAAATGAAAATTAAGCTAAATATTCAACTAAATTTAGTTTACACTATGAAAAACTAGAAGAGAACCATTCAGTTTTTTTTTTGTGTTTGATTCAGGATTAAAATACGCATCGACCACAAAAAGTCAATTTGCCACTTTATTTCAAAATTTTGAAAAAATAAATTGGTTTGTACAGTACAATCAATTACTAAATGTCCAAGGACAGATGTAATGCAAATCGGGAATTAAAAAAAAAATACAGTCGAAGCCCTCTAAGTCGAATTTTCACGCGATATCAAAATTAGTTCGAGTTAGAGGGATTTTTCGAAAAATTCGAGTTAGAGCGATTAATTATTTTTTTGTTTAAAACCATTCATCTTATTCAAAAGAGTAGACATGTGAGGCAAAACACAGGAAATTATTTAAAAAAGCTTGTAATTTTTGGATTGAGTCTTTAAAGTCTGGAAAATTAAGCCTTTTAAAAAAGGTGCAGGTGTAATTTTTGGATTGAGTCTTTAAAGTCTGGAAAATTAAGCCTTTTAAAAAAGGTGCAGGTGTAATTTTTGGATTGAGTCTTTAAAGTCTGGAAAATTAAGCCTTTTAAAAAAGGTGCAGGTGTAATTTTTGGATTGAGACTTTAAAGTCTAGAAAATTAAGCCTTTTAAAAAAGGTGCACGGTTGTGTGCACAAATACCTACAGCTCATTTATGGTTGAGTGTAAACGACGATTATGTGGCCCTAGACAACAATTGTTTTCGCCCAACAAGATTGTGCTTCGAGAACCGTTGGCGAATAATTTCAATTTTCTCATGTTCTTTGGGTTCGATGTTTGCCGTGTAGGTCACCATTCAAATCCTCATTTTTGTTGTGAACATTCTCTTTCTTTCACTAATACCGCTTCTCTCCTCCCTCACCCAACCATTTTAATGTATATCTCTATGTTAAATGAAGGTTTTTAATGGCTGTTCCTTCCGAATACCTTTGTAAATTGTATCATATTAATTGATTGAAATTATACTTATTAATGTTGTAAGGTTATATACGTAAACCGTATCTCAAAAAATAATTATTTACACATGTAATAAATTGATACCAAATAAAATTAAAAAAAAAAAAAACAATCTCTTTCTTTCTTTCATAGGTAAACAATATTAAGGGCAACCACATGCGCTTTTTTCTCCGACGTGTTTGCACTAAAAAATCAACATGAAATGAAAGGTGTTCGTCGTCCAGTGCTAAATTGAGAGAGAGTCAGACCATGCAATACATGTTGCGTGGTTGATACAAGTTGCCAGAGGAAATATTTTGTTTATTTTTTTGCAAAAAAAAAAAACATTCTACTTAGAGGAATTAAAAATAGACCAACAGTCGAAAAAATGTATTCGAGTTAGAAGGCTTTTTGACTTCGAGGGGGGTCTCGACTTCGAAGGGGGCTCGGCTTCGAGGGGCGCTCGACTTCGAGGGGGGCTCGACTTCGACTTAGAGGATGGATTTTATATGGAAAATTTAAGGGAATGCCAAAATATGGCGAAGAAATTCGAGTTAGAGGGATTTTCGAACATAGTCGGGCGTTCGACTTAGAGGGCTTCGACTCGACTTTTTTATCAAAATTTGGGCTTTCAAGCAAATTTCCAAATCGATTAACACAATTAAAATGATTTAAATGCAGGATAACAGAGCAAGTTTCTGGCTTTTACTTTACTTCTGGCTTAAACTGGTGTCTAACTTCATTGTAAATGTTGCCGTTGTTTTTTAATAATTTCTTTTTTAATGTTCATTGATTATTCTTAAATTGCCCCTAGCTCTTAATAGTCGTGAGATAGACCCCTCCTCCATTGTAAAAAAAAATTATTGTTTTTTACCCCTCCACTGTTATCATTTTTTTGCGCCAAAGTTATCGTCGATACTCTCCCCTGATCTGATACTCTATTTCTAGTTTTTGAGTAAACGGTGGGCATACAGTATAATTGAAGGGCATTGAAAGACCCTTTTCGATATGATCATCGATTCCAAAAAATACTGCAGGGACCGGGAGAGAAACTCAATGCGCTTTACCGTCGGCTTTTGACTTTCGAAGTTTAAAGACTAAAGAAAATGAGGAAAAGTATGTAGTGAAAATTCCCTTTATAGACATCACTCTTAACGGATAATTTCTCTGGTTCGCGGAATGAAGAAAAGTATTCATTTCAACCCCTTCACAACGGACCCCTTTACCACCGGACCCAGAGAGTGTCCGCCATAGAGAAAAATTGTATTTACGTTGAATGACATATTTTTTGTGAATGATCTGTTTTTACTAGCCGTCCAATAAACCAACAGTACTGGAAGGCAGTGGCGTGGCGTGAAAAATCTGAAAAGGTAAATCGTTAAGAAAATTCGCTTCAACATTCTCTTTGCGGTTGCTATCAACTTTTTTATTGAGTTGATTAAGTAAGCTATAAAAGAATTATCTAAAGAGGTTTCAATCCGATTATTACCGAATTTGTGCAAAAGACAAACAGCTACGAATATGTTAATCCGTTTTAATATGTTCTTGTGCCGAGTTATTAGCGTACCCCGTACGGCTCCAAACACTAGCGGAATTCAAAAAAAACGAGAAAGCAAGGAAAACAAAACATTTTGTTAAGTTTACAAGTGCATGTCAGCCAATTACATTGAAATGCGAAACAAATCCATCTTTGTAATTATGTTTAATCTATTTTCATCGAAGGAGTAGAGCGTCCTATCTCTGCAACCCTTTTTTTTTTTGAGAAAATCTTACTAAAATAATTTCCTTCATTCAAAACGAAATCTACCACAACAATTTGCAGATAATAATGTCATTTTTACAACAAATCAAAATCTCTTTAAGTTACTATTTACAATCTGCACGATAATTGAATTATTCAAACACAAATAACCTAAGAGAAACAAAAATCTAAGAGGCACATATCGTGTATTATGATTTTGCATATGGTTTTCAAAATATGTGTTGTTGCTAGCAATAAAATAACCCGAAAAAGTTTCGGGTTATTTTGTTGCCATAGATGATGCAGTGTACCTTATGATCAAAAAAGAACCGAAATTTTCATTTTAAGATTCCCGCGCTTGTCCAATCGGTAAAATTTTATTCTCTCAACGTTCGCAATACTTTTATACATATTCTGTCAAATTTTGACGGATATCGTATGATTAGTTTTTGTTTGACGTCTATACAAATAAGTTGAAAAATTTTCGTGTGGCGATTTTTATAATGGATGAAAATTTAGAACAACGTGCGTGCATCAAATTTTGTGTTGCAAATGGATTTAAGTGTTCCGAAACGTTGAAAATGTTAGAAAAGGCCTTTGGTGAATCGTGTCTAGGAAAAACACAGGCATATGAGTGGTATAAAGGGTTCAAAAGTGGTCGTACAAGCTTGGATCATGATGAGATTCCTGGCCGCCCAACAACATCTGTTACTGAAGAAAACATTAAATCGGCGAAGCAAATCGTGTTGCAAAATCGTTCTGCACCGATAAGAGAGATTGCTGTGTTGTTGGGCATCTCTTATGGATCAACCGAACACATTTTAACTGATGTTTTGGGTTTAAAACGCGTCGCTGCTCGGCTGATGCCAAAAAACCTGAATTTCATTCAAAAACAGCGTCGTTTTTGGCCAAAAACTCAACCAATATCATCAACCAAGCACCGTACTCTCCAGATATGGCCCCGTGTGACTTTTTCCTCTTCCCCAGACTCAAATTGCCATTGCGGGGAATGCGTTTTCAGACCATAGAGGCCATAAAAGAGAATTCGCTGCGTGAACTAAAGGCCATACCTTCGGCGGCCTATAAAACTTGTATGGAAAATTGGATCAAGCGTTGGCATGCATGTATTGCCGCAGGAGGAGAATACTTTGAAGGTGATAATAAAGAAAATTATTAAAAATTGAAATTTTGCGTTTTTTAATAAAATTCCGGTTCTTTTTTGATTCGGTTCATAAGGTATGTTGTTCAAGAAGAGGCATGCAATCTTGTGTGTAGTGTTTGTCTTTATATAGAGCAGCAGAACTTGGCGCTTGTGTTTACAGATGTAGGAAAAACTTAAATATATGTAAATATTAAGATTCATGTTGCTTGTTGTATTGGTACATTGTTGAAGAATTGGAATTTCAAAAAGTAACTCGGTAGGAATCGGGTTATATGGACGCCACGTCATTGCTAGAAGGTCAAATGGGTTTTTTTCAATAGTGCTTAAAAACTTTTCACAGACAAAAATCTTTCTAAGGGCCGTCTCTGCCTCTTTCATTTTGTCTCTGGCAGAAGTGTCACCAGAACACAGAAAAATCGTCTTTAGGTTTATTTAAGAATCTTCAAAATATAAAGTTGAACGTTTTCCTTGATCGTTTTTTGAGGCAAATACATTGGCAGACTGAAGATGAAATGTTTCTCAACCACTAAATTTCGAATTTGGAGACATCGTTCCATGATACATTTCAACTAAGCTAAAATTTCATAAATTTCAATTAACTAGAGAAACACAGGTTCTTATTAGACGAACAAAACTTTGAGTTATAAGTTCTATTTTTGGAGACTAACAGCTGTGTAGCGTATACGTATTTCAAATGTTTTTAATCCTTTCGACAGTTTCCGATCATCAAAGGAGAGATCACCAGACGTCAAACTTTTTGAACAACCACAATATTGCAAATTGAAACAAACGTCAAAACATATAGATTTTTTTTTAACCTTCCCTCCGTTGTCGTGATCGTCAAGTAATCCAACTAATTGAATCCACCAGCCTCCAACTTTAATTGAACCCTCACAACTTCACCGCATGTGACTCCCTACGCTAATCGATTGCTAACGTCAGTCCAAATGCTCTAATCTAGATCAACATTTTACAATGTCTTAATTTTCAAAAAAAAACTAATAAAATTTATTTCTCCTACCACAAAAAAATTAACATCCCATCGAAGAATAACGTCACCCTGAAAAATCACCCATCAAAGATTTGGATGAAAAAGAAAACACAATTTTTTTTTTGTTTTATATTTTTTTTTATTTAATTCATTTTTCATTAGACAATATCTACGAAATAAAATATAAAATTAAAAGGATAAAAATAAATCAAAAGAATCCAAACGAAGATCATAAATTGTCACCCAGACTTGCTGGGATTTTCTTCAAACTTGTTTTTGTTGTTTTTTTTTTAATTTTGTCAGGTGTTTGAATTTTACACATTTCTTAAGCAAGAACTACGTTTTTTTTGGATAAAACGTAGAAGATTTGTTCAGTTAAGTAATTCATTTTGTGTTTTTTTTTCTTTTTTTGCTTACGAAATATGTCAGTACGACTATTTACAGTTTTTGCTATTTGACTTAAGTTAAAAGGTAAAATGTTTGTTTGTAATTAAGAAATAGAATTACATCAAAAAAAAAAAAAATGTACACATATAAAATAGATTTTCTAAAAAATTTGTTTGTTGTTGGTTTTTAAGTACAACGTTAGATTATAATAATCACGTTCATGCGAACATGATTACGCTTAGGCTATTTACGCTTACAATTGCACATTATAAATATGTATATGGTTTTTTCATAGTCTATATATTTTTTTCTTTAACATAAATATTTTTAAATGATTTAGCTGGGACGGCTTTGTTTTTTTTTTAATAACATTTACTTAAGTTGTACATATTTAACCATTTTTTTTTAATTTAAAAATTATATAACAGAAACTGTTTAGAACGAAAATCACACTAGTATTTTGTTTTTTTGTTTTTTTTGATTGTGTGTCATTTAAATAATAAAAAATAGAATAATTTACATGATTGCTTCACTTAATGTTATAAAAGGAAAGCCATACCTGCAAGTTTTTGAAAAAAAAAAAAAACTCAGAGTGCCTTACATCACACGGAATCTCATGTGAACTGTGCCTTAAGACAGCGTGGAAATGGTGAATTGTGTTGTATGTGTGTATGGTGTGTTGGTGCAGGGCGACTCTTGAGAGTCCTTTTTTTTTTGCTTCTAGGTTTAAGCTTGTCAGATAGGTAGCGCACCGACGGAGGCAGCTGCAGCCGCTGCAGCAGACATCTGAGAGTGCGTTTGGTGGAGATGCTGTGGAGGCGGTGGCACAGCCAGCGAATGGCCATGGTGTAGCACAGAGTGGTGGTGGTGAAGGCTCATTGGCATGCCCATGGCCATTGAACTCATCGGATGCAGGGGATGCTGGAGGTGGTGGAGACCCGGCTCGATTTTCGGTTTGGTGTCCATGTAGCTGGCCAGATCTGGGTGCTGGACGACAGCTGCCATGGGATCATCACGTTTTTTGTTCTGTTTGCGTTCCTTGGCGCGGCGGTTCTGGAACCAAATCTTAACCTGGCGTTCAGACAGTTGGAGGCTCTGTGCGAGCTCGGTTTTCCGGCGAATGGTAATGTAGCGCGAGGTGCAGTATTCTTTCTCAAGTTCCAACCGCTGGAAATCGGTGTATACAACGCGGTACTTGTCTTTTGTGCGGGTCTTGCCTGGAAATAGAAAAAAAAAGAATGTTGAATTAAAATGTCTTTAAAAAATATCTAGAAAAAAGAAGTCTACATGCAAACTACGCAAATTCTACCACACGACAACGGTCTGTTTGATCAATAAACGATGTAAGAGGCTCGACCTGCAGCTCGCCGCATGTCAATCATTTCGCGATATCTCAAAGTCAACGACCTGAACTTGACAAAGAACCTCTGGCCATGACGGAAGCGATCTGATGGTAATTTTCCTCGAAAAAAACGCACCCAACGACCGCAACCCGTGTGTCACCCTGTCATGCGAAGGCATCGCTCAGTGTCAGATAATCGCATCAGACCCCGACCATTGCAACAGAAAGACGTTTGGCAGATGCTGAGCACGGCATTTGTATAATCACCTACGCGATAAGCACCCTCCTCCCATCATAACACTTCACTCTCAATTGTGTAATCAAAACCAAAGCAACAGAATTTTTAACTTGCGTCACTGAAGAATTTATAGCGCATTGGAGTAGAAGCACACCCCAAATATGTCAGCTCATCTGTGGAAACTGACAGTTGACAACACCTCAGACAGTGAGTCGAACCTAGACGGTTTGTCGGTGAAAGATCAAAAACAGACAAAAAAAAAAAAAAAAAAATGTCGCCAAAAATTTTACTGCGCAATTCGTCAATCATCTGTCAACAGACTGTAATCAATGTCAGTGCAACGTCATTGCTTCCTGTTTGTCAAAGTCAGGCTATGGCGGAGGTCGTGGAGGCGCGCTGAACGCGCATTTCTTTTTCGCAATCCTTTCCCTAATGGAGGTTGAGCAAATACAAGATCGTAAAGCACAGGTTCTGGTTATGACTTCAAAAACAAAAAAAAAAAAACTCCGAGAGCGTGTTTGCTCTCCATTAGTCGTCGTCGTTGTCGTCGTCATTGTCGTTGTCGTTGCCGTTGTCGCCCGCCTACGTGTGGAGTGGATTAGATGACATGTGGGTTTCGCTCCTCTACCGGCCGCGTGTGTTATCACCCGAGAGATGGGATTTCGGGAAGTAAATAAATACGTCAAACCAACGATAAAATATACAACTTCTCACCCTCATCCTTCGGGAGAGGTTTTGTTTGCGTCTGCTCGCGGTCGTCGGAGTCGTTCGAGTTGTCTCCGTACTCGTGAGGTATTGTGTGGTGGAAATTCAAATATGATTAGTATTTTACAACGTTTTTAACACTAAATAAATAATTTACAATGCAAAGAGAAAGAGAGTAACCTAGACGCGACTTCTGATAAGACACGGCACGGCTTATTTTTTGATGAAAAGAAGAGCAACTCTTGCGCGGGTGAAAACGGACACAAACGAGAAATTAGGTGGTGGTCTCACTCTCAGCTCACTCGTAAGAACGTAGTCGTAACCTCCTTAGAGGGGTTTTTATCTCGGTACATAAATTCTGTATGTCATTTGGCAAATAATAGTGTTAAACAATTAAAAACGGCTTATCGTACACGGTGTGCTTTTATTACACCCCGTTAAGGGGTAAACTGGAGCAAGTTGAGGGTGTGAAATTGTTTTTTATTGTGTCAGTCAGTCAGTCACTCAGTCAAAATCAGAACGAGGAAAATATCTGCTCATTTTTTTTTTTTCTTTTTTTTTTTTTGCAACTTTAATTTATGAAAATGTTGAACTCTGATAAGCGATAGAAAATATTTTGACAGTTTATTGAATGAATTCAAAGCTCGTTGACAGATTTACGCACACGTCACCTCGAGTCGACTTCCTGTAAATTTTCAGAGCTTATGTAATTTAAGTGTGGTGTTTAATCGATTGCGGAGCTGATAGTGAGATAGTGGGGATTTGCCTTTAGATTCAGGTGGATAAGGTTTGGTTGGCATTTACGTCAGACGGCTGCGAGTCACGTCCGAAAAATCAACAAAATGAGCCACAGAAAATTTTTGAAAACGCCGTTTTTTGACTTGAAATTTGACAGATGTTAAGTACTTGGGTACTTAGAAAAGCTCAAAGCGCCTCTCTGAGCAAAGAAAAGTTCCCCTTTCCATCAAAAGACTGTCAAAATACTCGCCTGCCCTCATCCATCATCTCGAGCCCATACAAACATGTCGAACAAATCTCTAAAAAGTCGACATTAGACGCAACGACGCTACCGATTTACCATCCTCAAATTGACTCAAGAAAACCATTAACCTGACAATCCTTTGACAGATGTGTCAACTATCTCACACGCAGACACAGATACCCCTCGCACGATCGATGACAATGATTTATCGAATCGACTACGACACATCAAAGTACCGCCCAATAAACTAAACTCTAATCCCACTTGATATGAAAATCAATAAATTGTTGCTGCAGTTTTTTTCAATAAGTGCATCGATGAGAAGATAAGAAATTCTATGTGCCATGCAATTGCTCGCTTAACTGTCAACAACAATCGCTTTCGTTTCTAGCAAAACAGGAAAAAGTCACAACACAACCGCAAGCAAAGTAACGCCCCATTTTTGAGTGAAAATCCATCGAAGAGATCCCAAAGTGCACCGACAAAGAAGTTAAGGGCTTATGCTTGCATTTATCGAGGATTTTCTTTATTTTTGTGCAAAGGCAATAAAAATGTTGACGATAATCATTGAAATGGCAATAAATTGAAGGCTTGCGATTACTCGTGTAGCTGTCAGTTGAAGTGCAGTTTTTTTTGCGGTTTACACTTTTTTTTTTTGTGGGACACTTCAGAGTGTCGGTGGGCGATTTGAAGAACTATAGAGCGTAGATATGTGAGTGTTTAGGAGGTGGATAGGAGCGATCTTGGTTGAGTTATGCAATAAGAGAGGGAGCTGTGAGTTGGCTTGAAGTTTACTGACTGATCGTGGGCTTCGGGTGATTTGAACTTTGAATTCTTGTTGCTAACAATCAATTTTTATATCGACTTGCATGTCCAGTTTTTTTCTGTAAGAAGTTGTAGAAGAACTGCGTCCTGACGTTTAGAGATGACTGACGTTTAGTTTGAGCAACACACGAGTGGTGCAACTGCAACTGCATCTACAGCTTTTGACATTTAAACGAGGTCGTGCTACATTAATAAAAATGCACCTAGTCAAGCGTAATGATGGCTGAAAAACAAAGATGATTAAAGCGCAAAAGCAAAGACAATTCAAAGCGTAACGATGTCTTGCAACGAAGAATTGAAATAACCACTAAATTCGTCTGCTCTATTCAACTACGCGTAGCACAAAATTAGCAATTTGACTTCTTTTGACAGCTCCACTGACAAATATCAAAACAACCGTACGTTGTTTTACCGGCGGCAAAACTGACTCGGAAAAATGAAAAAATTGTAAATTCCTCCGAACCACCCGCAGGAAGCCAATTAAATTTAACGCCAGATGCAATAACAATAAACGAAAAATTACGTCCTCACTTCCTGAACCCGCAGACGAGCCCACAAATTAAAAGAAATCATAACCGTTCAACAGCCTCGTTGTCCCCCGGGGCGAGCGACACTTTCTCTCACCCCCACAGCATGAAATGAGCTGCATTTCAAGTTGTAACCGAAACCACAAAATCCTTAAAAGGAAAGGAAAAAAATTTACCGCAAAGAAGGATAATTTGCCACTTAACGCTTTAAAGCGACACCCCGCTGTCGTGGTGCACAACAAATCCTCCTGTCAACGCACGAAGAGAGCACGTTAAGTGTCCTGGGAAACATTTTTCACGTCGTCCTCTCAACCTCATTCGCAATTCAAAACATGGTACAGTTGTATAATTGAGACTTCATGGTTATGCTGATTTAAAGAGAGAGCAGCAGAGTCCGACTCTGAAACGCTTTAAGTGCCAGTGAAGAATCTTCTTTCTTGTCGGTGAGGGTGTGAGAGGTCGGATGATCCTCTGGGACCACAGACAGACAAAACCCATCCTTATTCTTCACAGACCGCACGGAGATAAACATGTGTATAACTACCCCTAAATCAGAAGTCGTAATTTCGAAAATTGCACCCTGGGGATGATTTTTCGCACTCAACAATTTGTTTGCAGTTGTTGTTGTTGTTACGAGTCTTGACGGAGGGATGATAGTTCCTTTCTCCAGCACAAGACGAACACCACCCCATGTGGGTGTGCTAACAACTACCGGCCGACAACGAAGACGACGACGATGTTGGCGAATGTCTTCGACTTGTGTCGTAAAATAGCACGTATGTGGTGCTGTTATATCGTAAATATTAGCGACAAATGACGTCATAAATGTGATTTTTATTTGCGATTTAAGGTTTATTTCTTTATTTTGCAGCGTTAATTTTATTCTTTTATAGAAATTGTCCCATTGGGGGGGACTATTCCCGTCATCGGCTGACATTTGACAACTGAAAACTGACATCTGTCATCTGGTGTGCGTGTGCCATTGTGAATTATGAGTGTTGTAGCTCCACTCCATGGCATGCGTGTGTTCATTTACTAAATGGAATTTTATTTTTATACCATCGCATTTTCTACCAATTAAACATCACATTTTTCGTTGGTTCGTTTTATTTTGTTTTACATAAAAACTCATAAAAGCAAAATGGCCACTACGCTGCGGGTAAAAAGATACGAATCTGAATCGCGTGAGGTTGAACAAAAAACAAAATATGGAAAAAACATAGAAAATTTCAAACCGCCATTGGCTGGGTGTTTGGGTTGGTTGGGTTGGTTTGGTTTATTTTTCTAGATTACTCGCCCCCCGCAAAAAAAAAGAAAAAATATAACCTCAAAACAGACATGCGATGTCGGAAACTACAAAAAACTTTTTTGCCTTAATTATTTGTGTTTTTTTCTCTCTCTCTTTCGCTTACACTCTGTTCTTTTTTTTTTCAAAGTGGAAGGGGAGAAGAGAGAAAAAAAAATCATAAATAACAAACCAAACACGCAACGCTCCACAACAAGACCGAAGCTAAAAGCTAATTTCATGCAAAAAGCCAGAGAGCAATAAAAAATAATAAAAAAGAATGAAAGAAAAAAAGAAAAAAACGAAACCAAAAGAGAGGTGGTGGAGTGGTAAAGCGGACGAATGGAGAAGGAAATAAAATGTTTCTCTCTTCGTGGTTTTAATTGGTATCGTGCAGTAGAGAGGGAGGACATGAAACTACCAAAACAACAAAACAAAAAAAAAACATGTCAAGCGTTCTTTTGTGGGGATTCAAAAAAGATATAACTGAAGAAATTTAAAAGGAATAAAGAATCAAGAATCAAGAATCAAGAACAAAGCTAATGTTAATCTTTACATTGTCCTACCGCTTGCCTCCAAAATTGTGGTGAAATCTTGTAAACATGGTGCTGATGTGCAAATATCATCGTCTAGAGATCCTACAAATTTATCAAAGAAAATTTTAAAAAAGATTTCAATTAGATACAATTCACGAGTGATTTATGCTCTACAAACCAAAAGAAATGCAAGAAAATTCAAATTAAGAGACAAACGAAAGGAAAAGATAAATGGAAATCAAAGAAATTCGACAGTGTGCAGTATTTGGAAGTGCACGCGCATAGAAAATTTTAGCCTGGAAGTCAGTGGTAGATTTCAGAGGTTGCATGACACGAAGATCTCAGCATTTTACCACCTAAATTAGAAGAATCGAAAGCCACACGTTTGTCACAAAAGTTTTACGACGGAATTAAAGAATGTTGATTTCCTAACGAAGCTCCAAAGAACAAGTGGAAGCTATACAAATGTCGGTAAAGTGGAGTTTTGCTAATAATCATCTTTATATGATTAAATTGGGGCTAGGCAATGTTAAGAGAATAAGCCGACAATTCGTAGTTAGAAGTTCCCGAAGTTTCATGAAAGATAAAATTAAGTAAAGTTTTAGCGCTTTTGAAATATCCGGTCACACATTTTTTTACAGAAATTAAGTGTCTAGTTCGCGTCTTTTTTCTTACGTTTATGGCTTAAAAGTCTCTTGTGTTAAAAGCCTAATGGGGAAAAAATATGAAAATATGAAAAAATGAACGGCTTAAAAGTCTCTTGTGGTTAAAGCCTTATGTGCAAAATATGAAAAAGAGCGAGTTATCATAAAAGAAATCGACAAAAAGTTTGTTTGAAGCGAAAGAAAAAAATGTGTAGATGATTTCGGACAAAAGAATCGTTGAGAAAACCCTAACCAAAAGTTAAATTTCATGTGAGAAAATATGTCTATATCGATTTCAGGCAAAGGTATTAGGCCACAAGCCCACAGATTACATCACCTCAACGTCTTAGTCACCCGCTGTCACAGCCATGTGGACAACGACTTCCTATGGACTTTGCTCCACCGATTAAGAACCCATCAAAAACAATTCAAGCATGTTGTTTGCTAAAGTCTAGAGCAGGTCGTAAGACTTGGGCTTATTTGGGGAATTTCACTCGATTTCATTAATTCTCTGAATTCGCGTGCTACAGTCAATTGAAGTGCCACTTTAGACACAAAAAAAAAATTTGTTTGAGCCCTTCCGTCATGAAAACTTTGGTTTTTAAGTGTCCATGATCGACACCGCCACTCGAACTGAGTGAAAATCATTTAAATGCATTGAAAAAGAGGTGACATGAATTATCTTAGAACACAAAGAATTTTTATTACCAACGTCCTAAAATTACTTTTTGAGGTTATCAGTCAATTGATATCAAATCGGGTTCTATTCGGTTCAAGGCGGCAACTCGTAGACTTCACCTTGCATCTTACCGATAAACGCGATTGGGGAATTGGCCTTAGTTTCGAGACGAATGATATCATCGGTGTCGAAAAGTTGAAATCGATAATTGGACAAGAGGACATGAAGCATGGACGATGAAAGAAGTAAAGGTGCCACAAGGATCGGTTTTAGGACCTATTCTAGTTGAAAGTTTGGTTTTAGGTTCTGTTCTAGTTGGCAGTTTGGTTTTAGGACCTATTCTTGTTGACAGTTTGGTTTTAGGACCTATTCTAGTTGACAGTTTGGTTCTAGGACCTATTCTAGTTGACAGTTTGGAGTGTGTTGTGTTTTTAGAAAAAAGAAGGCAACTAGGCATACAATTTCTGTAAAAAAAAGTGTGTGACCGCATTTATGATCCGAGACATTTCGGCCCATTCGACTGTAGTTCTACTTCTTTCACTGCAACGAACCTGGTGATCGATTTTAATTTTTTGCTTACCAGAAATGCTAATTTCGTTCAAAAACTAAAGTCATTTGATTTCAAAAAATTGGGTATGTCTCATATTTTAAAAAATAGAAGCAGGGAAAAACTTGCTGCTTCTGATTCAAAAATAACGGATGAATGTGTGGGAAAAGAATTTATTGAAAACAAAGCCCACTCTCGAGCCTCTCTTGCACAAAGTTCTAACAAAATTATGAAACAACCTTAAAAAGACACAAAGACATTAGTCACAGTCACCAGCCGCCGAACGTCATTCCTCAAAGAAACAAAAAAAAAAAAAAAAAACATCCGTCTTATTCTGTCAGACACCAGGTTGATTCCCATGACGCCAGACCAATCCAATTCACCATGACATCCTGTCAAAATCTCCAGCAAGCCTGAAATCTCTATTTATTGCACGCTTGCAAGTCTAGTATATCATTAACTAAAACCACCTCATTCCCGTTGATATACTACGACCTACTCGCACAGTTCCAAGTGAAAGAATCCCCCGGAACGTATTTGTCCCTGGCAAATACTACAATTTCACCAAAAAAAATCTCATATCTCCTCTAAAGATCCCACTTTAAGCCACTAAGACTGGGGGACACGACAAGCAGAATACAAAAAAAAAAAAAAGGCACATTAGACTTAAGCAAACAATTATCACCTAAGAGATCATGAGTTTGCCTGCTGGCGATATTTAATCAGGGATTACACTAGTCTCGAGAGAAAACACCCGAGCCTCGGTGTCTTATCTGAGTGATTTGAAAATTTTCAAATCATCCATTACCAGACAACGAACGGTTTTTATTCATTTCACAATGACACACGAGATCTGAGTGTGTTCATCAATACGAAAAAAAAGAAAAACGTCAGTGAAACGTCATTGAAATGTCAACGAATCATCAGTCGGAAGCCGACAAATCGAGCCGATTGTAAATTTTTCGACAGGAACTAGTTAAATTTGTGAATTTATTACACGACAACAACCGTTTAATTGTTTTATATTTATTATTTGCAATAAGACAAATCACGTCGGTGTATATTTCATTTTTACAGTTTAATTTTCTTATTATTATTGCTACTTTATTTTATATGGCCAACTACTTGAATTTTGTAAGCATTATTGGCTATGATTTCTTTGCGGTTATTAAATAATCTTTACGCCCACCGTTGTAGGTGTGTGTTATTTCACGTGCCAAATAAACGTATAAATTATTGATTGACATAAAGACGGACGAACGACGACGATAATCTTCGTCACTAGGAACGATAACGTGTATCGGGGAAGAATTTTGGTCGGATTGGGAAATCCCATGTCCGAGCGAATTTCAAATGTCAGCTTGACAGCTTTGGCCGTTTAAGACCGTTTTTCGTCTCTGCACTCCACACCCCCATCACATTGGTGGCGAGTGTTCGATATCACACATCCGTCGTCCATTTTTGGAAAATATGTGTGCGCATTAATCCAAATGGTGGGGAACGTTCTATAGTTAGAATATGATAACGATATCAAGTCTGTACTGTTCGATCCTGAGGACTGAGCAAATAAAAAACTTTTCGTTTCGTTTGCCCCACACTGGTGTCGATGATTTACGCTATAATTTTGTACATTCTCGATTGATGACATATTAAATCTTAACGTGTCAAATTGCCTGACAGGTCCTAATGTAAACGGTGGGGTGGCTTCGACCTGTCAAAGTGGTGTTTTCGCCTGATTTTCTGAGCTTACTTTTGGGTCAGTTTTTGATTGCCTTTTACATTGGCAACTTTTTTTCATGATTTGTATTTTTTCTATTACACATTCGCTTTTTTTTTGGTTTTGTATGCCGTTGTTGTCGCGCTTGATTGTTTTATTGGAGGCTTTTTATTTGTTTATTAGCCATTCAATGAGTTTTTATTTGATACCATTGTAATTAATGGCGAGATAATAGAACACACAGCTACGATTCTTATTAAATCGACTAATCTAATCTAGACTAATTCTAATTGCCACACCTTAATGGAGAAATATTTCCACCCGTCGATAGACGAAATGTCACAGATCTGACAGGCGTGATATGACAGAAAAAAAAAAATGTCGTATGTCGGTTGTCGTTGACGAAATGAAAATGTGATTCGATCCTAGATGCGAAGGGTTGTAAAACGTAGATACAACGAGTTTTTTTTTTTTTTTTATTTTGTCGACGACATATTTGAAGAGTGGGAGTGTTGTTGCGTGTACGCAGGCATACTTGCATGTGTGTGGATTTAAGGCGTTCACCAAAATGGTATTCGTCGATTAATTACCGAGGAGAGCCGACGAAGGGTGGGCAAGTAATTCGCATTCTTTTTTTTGTTGTTTTTGCTGATATTTGGGGAGTTAATAAAATTATTGTGCTACGTGAGTTCACGATGACAGATTAGGAGGGGAAATCCATTTTGTGTCGGTGTTTTTTTGAAAGAAATCAACTTGTGATAAAATTTTGAGGGAAATTTCAAAGATTGTCAACATTTAGACTCATTGTAGACTTTGACTGTCAAACAGGAACACCAAAATATCTAATCTAATTTTTCGCTTGTTCTCATCGTGTCTTGCACCACCTAATTATCTCACTAACCAACTCCCTAACCCCGTACACAAAAAGAATGTCGCCTCTCATCCTTTTCTCCTTTAAAATACCGCTAAATTCCACACCTCACTTTCAGCCACCAGCCCAGTTGATAATTTTCAATTAAACACCACGGCATTAAAACCTTTTTGTAAATTGTCGAAGAATTCTAAACATCCAACAAACCAGGCCGTCTTCCTAATTGGGGAAGCCTTCGCAGTCGGTTTTCGCTTCCGACCTGGCTCTCCTACATGGCTCCTACGTGGAGGGACACACGACAGCTCAACGCACCGGGCCTAAGATGTGAACTGAGCCTTAAAGACGCTAATTGATGTGAGAAATAAAAATTCCTGCCGAATGTTCGGTATGAAGACGTTAAAATCTTTTTCTCTTGCATGTGCACAACCATCTTCTCCCTGTCTGCTCTCTGTGCGCGGCATCGATGGACACGTCTCCTGATTGATTTATGAATCAAAATCAACTGACATTGATGGGTCTTCAGTTTTCCTTTTGACATGTCTAGGTGTCGTCCATTTTTTTTTTTTTATTTTGACTGCCGGTTGATTTATTGGTAAATCTCTAAAAAAAATAACTCTGACATTGTGGTGTTGGAGACTTTGTAGATGCTGAAAAGAAGACGAAACGACCGGGGATTTTGACACCTTTAATTGAGGTACTCTTTGATGGACACCATGGCATGGTTGGGCACCCTCTCGTTTTGTCGGAATCCATAAAAATGAAATCCTTTCAAAACATTGTGATTTCGCGTCACTATAAAACGTGTCACACAGTTGGAATCGGATTTGGGACTTGAATTGTTTTTTTTTTTTACTTTTTTTTTGAAGCTTGAAAGCATAAAACGGAAATGGCAGCTTGTTTTTGAAAGGAAATTTGTCAGACTGCAATGAAGTTTAAGAAATAAATCTGAGCTCGTGGCAGGAATGACGTTAAACGAAAAATTTGTGGTGAGGTAGAAGATTAATGGTGACTATTCGAGTGAGGATTTGACATGATTCACGACAGACAAATCGACAAATACAAAAATTTTATTTCGTTAGCATATCTTATAATAATAATAAATAAACTACAGATGTATAAACTACATATAAATAAACTAGAGATACAAATTATTGAAATTGTTGAAAATTGATTCTACTTGGTTATGATGTGTTTTGATGACACATTTTTTTTTGGTTCTATTGCCCACATTGAAATCGATTACGTGATGTATTTCAGCAATTGAATGTCGATGAGTCAACAACGAAAAAAAAATGTTTGTGTTTGAAATGCCGCATCGCGTTTGAAGACTCAACAGTTGATAGTTTTGCTGGATGTTTCAAAAAAGAAGACAAAGTATGAGCGCGTAAGAGGACTATAGACTCTTAAACTACAGATATGGTAAATTCACAGTAGCTCTTAATCGAGAGATTAATCTCTAAGTTCGGTACGGGTAGAATCAAAACTTTTTGAAAAAAATATAAAATTATGATTTCGGAGGTCGAAATTTAAAATTTTAAGATTATGCTGTCACAACAATTTAGTTTTTTTTGGGCTCAAAAAGATTTCAGTTTTTGCAACAGAGCAATGTCGCTTTTTTGTTTTCTTGTGCAAAGTGTGTAAATAAGAATATACTTTATCGTGTTTCTCTAAAAAAAAATATACACGAATATACTTTATCGAGTCTTTTCTAAGAAAAAAAACTTGAAAATCTTGACGGAAAACTTATTCCTTGTAGTTTTTCCTCCAAAGTTAGAGCTCTACGGGGTCTTTCTACAAAGATTTAACTGCGTTTCGCAAACTTGGTTTCAGTTTAGAGCCATGAAACGATTTTCTCTGACAATTTAACTCTGACAACTCTAAGGCAGCCTATACACGATTCAATTCGATTGTAAACTGAGTTGTCAACTGAATTGATAGTCGGTGTGGCCGAATCATTATCAAACATCAATTGAATTGAAAACCTGTCAAACAAAAAATATTTCTTCACTTTAACTCTAAACAAAATTCGTTAACAAACGATTTCACAATGAATGTTTACCGCAATTTCCTAAATTTGACAGCTTGTCCATAAACTTGCCCACACACGATTCGATTAAGTTGAAAGACTTGCCAGTCAACTTCGAAAAATTAAAATCTTTTGATTTTTCAAGAACCGTCAAATCGATCAATTCACAAAGCCATACACGGGTTGATTTCACTGTGATTTGACTAAGTTGATGATTGAATTGAATTGTGTATGAGTTGCTTAACAACAGTACAGTATTTTCATGTGCAGAAGAAAATGATGTGTAGAAAAAAAATTGATTGGTAAAAGGCTGTGAAAATGCCGTCGGAAGATGCATTTTTGAAAGTTCTCAGTCGTATATTAAACTATTTAGAAACATCTTATTTTGAAACAAGGTTTTTTGGATTATGGATCTGGCAGATTTTTCCTAGACACTGTGTTTGAAGTATCAAAATCACAAATGGAGTTTTTTTTTTTTAAATTTTTGTTGTAGAGCCTGAGAGGCTGAACTTTGTGGTTCCACACTAAAAAAAAATTCATGAATTATGTAAGCAAATTACACACACCTCGTAGAATGTTTTTCATGATTTTATTCACGTTTTTAAATGATATTTCTGTTTAGGTTAAAAAATTAACAAAATATTCCATTGAATCGAAATTGGCTTGTTGAAAAGCGTAGGCAAAATTTTTATTTCATACATGACCAAACACGCAAGCGTTTGTATGTCATCAATTAACGGTCTTTTGATTGACAGAACTGTCATCTACTTTGACGCTGAGCTAAGTTTCTAGTTGTCAATCGTTCTATAGATAGTTTTAGATTTGGAAAAGCGAAAAAAAAAATGTTTTATTGAAATACAAAATTGTCTAGTTTGGGTGAGTTAGAAAAAACTCGTAACAATAGATGCCGGTGGTGCGAATCCAACCAGGACACATCTTTTTTTTTTAAATAGCCTTGAAACTAAACCCTTGGAAGTTATAGAGTTTTCAATTGATTGTTGAAAAAGACCGCCAAAACCGAAATTCATCTACTGCGAGTCCCCACTGATGCCCCGGCCAACGCAAATGAAAACCTTTAATCCAATAAATTGAGTTAATTTGATTAATTAATCCATAGCGATATTTGAGAATCATCCTACGCGATAAACACCCACGCGAAAAAATGCAAATCAAAAAATGCCGCAGAACTAGTCAATGACCTTGGATGCTGTACCTCGAAGTTTCCTTGGAATTCGAGACAAAAATCAGGTAACTGTACAAAACATCACTCGAAAAATTCCGTTGTGAGATGCCGGAATGGTGTATCAAACCAGCAAAAAATTAAAATCAAAATCTAAAGAAAAAACAAAAAAAACTAGAATTAAAATTAAACGTACCTGGAGTTGGTTGGGCGGAATAGGACTGCTTCTTCATCCAGTCGTAGTAGGGGCTCTTGATCGGCGAGGATCGCGTGGCGTTGGTGTTCAGCGTCGCGCTGCTGTTGCTGCTTGTATTGTTGTTATTATTGTTGGTTGATGAACTATTGTTGTTGTTATTGTTGGTGCTACTTGTACTGAGGTTTGCATGCGGCGACGATGATGATGCTGGTACCCCGGGGCTAGAGATCTCGCTACCCGAAACGGTGATCGGAGGCGATGGCAAGCCATCGGTGATCTGCGGATCGCCGGTGCTGCTACCAGAGTCGTTTATCTGAGTTCCAGCAGCCTGATGCTGTTGATGCTGCTGGTGTTGTTGTTGCTGCTGTTGATGCTGTTGCTGGAGTTGATGTTGGTGCTGTTGCTGCTGCTGGTGCAGCAGATGGGATTGGGTGGCATTTTGGAAATTTTCAGCCGAGTGCCAGTCCGAGGAGGGGTGATTACCGAACATGTTGTAGTATTGGATCGGGTGGTGGGACACCGAGTGTGGGGACTCCACGTCACCCAGGAACTGGTGGTTGGGTGGTGGGTGATAGTTCGATTGCCATGCCCATGGCTGACCGCCGGGATATGATAAATTCGGGGCACTGTGCTTTTGTGAGTAAGAGAGTGAATTGTAGTAGGATACCATGTTGGATTTTAGATCAATTTTGACGATTTTTTATTTTTCCCAAAACAGTAAATGAAATGTTATATTTTGAAAATAGGAGGGACGCTTAAGCACAACAGAGGAACAATATACGAGGGGAAATGGAATCTATCCGTGGGTAATACCGCACACAAGAAAATTTTCCAAAACAAAAAAAAATTTTTTTTTTTTTTGAAAATCAATCACAGTTAAACCGTATCACACAAAAACTCTATCAGTTTTGTTAAAACACACACGATTATTATTTTTGTTTTCACTAGCAATTGAACCTTACCACCAATTTTGAATTACCAATTTCTAATAATGTTCTCAAGTTTATAAATTTTTTACGAGACATATAGAATCAAAAACACACAAAAATCTAAAAAAAAAGAAATCTAAATCTGAATCAATCTCGAATTGCTCGCGCTCTTAAACGACCGATAACCGTTCGCCAAACTTGTTTGTTTGTGACTGATTAATGTCGGACTCTCAACTACCGCTCTTGCACTCCGTTCGACTGTAGGTAAAGCAACCAGTGCCAGTGGTGATAAGCGGCAACCTTCTTAGTGGGAGAAAGAGGGAGAGAGATAGCTAGAGAAAATAGAGAGGGAGAGAAAAACCAAAATGGCTTTTTCGTTTCGTTTGTTTATCCACGCGGCCGCCTGGCGGAGCGAGAGTGCACGAGTCGATGAGGGTGTGTTTGGACCGCCCATTCGTTTGAGGGTTGGTTGGCTGTTTTTCGTTACTGCTTGGTGGAAAGAAAGAGATGGCTCGATTATGAGGTCAGGTAATTAAAAAAGTCATTATTTACCTGGATTAGGGATACAGAGTTTTTTTTTTGCTTCTCGGAATGATTTGAAGACTATTTATCCTTTTCTGTCAACAGGTTTTGACAGTTGAGAGACGTAACATCTCTGTCTGTGGCAGCTACTAATGGCTGCTTTGGCGTTTTTTTTTTTTTGAGCGGCCCCTTTTCTTGGAAATTGATAATTATAAAAAAAAAATCGATGAAGTGACATCTACCATTTTTTTGATGGAAGCATTTTGGATTTATTTTGGGAAAACCAAGGAGTAGCTTCCCTAATGATGATTTGAGATTTTGTGTGAACTCATTAGGGACTGATTCTGGTCTATTTGCTGATTTTAACCATTTATGCTTGGCTTCTGTGCAAAATTATGGTTTCAGAGACTAATTGATTGATTGAATGTTATTAATTTTAGCGTTTAACAAGTTTTGTGTCTGTGGCTTACTTTACTGCTATTTATGAGGAAATTTGTTTGGAATTAGTCTAATTTTCCTGCAATTATTGTAAGTGGTTAATAGATTTGTGGTTTTGACTTCATAAACAAAAGTAAAACACAATTTGTTATATTAATCAATAAACAAAACTATAATTACTTGGGATTTAATCAGTCACAGATATAGATTTTTTTTTTCAAATACATGGGTTAGATACCTAGATCTGTCGCGCCGGTAATGTACAGAAAAACCCGAAACATCCAGAACGCTAATTACTTTGGCATTAATGACCTTTATGAAATTGACGCATTAATGATGAAAATAAAAAAATGTCATTAGGAAGTAAGCCAGAACGTGCAACAATTATTTTGTTCTGTCTTGCCAAAAACATCAACGGCTTTGCTTATCGACCAACAAATGCTGAAAACTAGAAGGATTAAGATATGTCTTTCACATTTCAGTCCTTTTAAAACGAAAGTAAGGAAAAATATTTATACTTTGAGTAAGAATGAAAAATCAAAAGTTGTATTACTTACAGTAGATTGTAATAATAATGTGACAAGCAAAAACCTGAAATATAATTCCTATTTTCTCAGAACTCCTAAGGGCTTAAAATTGTAAGTGTAGTTTGAAAGCTTACACTATTAGCTTACTAAAAAAAAAATTATCAGAAAAATTTAAAGCTTACGCTAATAGCTTACTAAAAAAAATTATCAGAGAAATTCTTCAAAAATCAAAAATTAATTCAAAAGTTAAAAAAGGTTTTGATTTCAGATTTCTACTTGTCCCATTATTACTTGGAGCTACTGTACATTTTACTAAAGATCACCATTTTTTTTTTTAAACGAAAAACAAAAATGTATACTTAAAAAGCGATATTCAATTGTTATCTTTATACCCAAGCCTAAGATCAAAAAAAAAAAAATGTTTCAATTAAATTTTAACTAAAAAGATTAGTAGCAGAGACCGCTTTTTAAGTATACATTTTTGTTTTTCGTTCAAAAATGAAAAATGAGAAAAAATGGAAATTGGAAACTAATCAAGCTTTATACCCTGAGGTTATTCGACTACATTTCTCGACGACTTTTTCTAAAATCTCTTAAACATTTTTCTCACTTTTCCTTTACCTTTAAAACATAAAAAAACGCTATCGAAATACACAGTTCGAGTACTACATTTAATCTAATTGCTCGAGTTCCATCCTGAAAGGGTTAACTAAACGAGGTCGAATTTATGCCTTTCCTGTAAGGACCGAGTGACTGGATAGTGCAGTAAATTTTTTTTTTAATAAGATCCAAGGCTTTTTTAATAAGGCCCCACCTCAGGTGGTGCAACCAAGTGAAGAGGGACCTCAACCAACTTGGTGTGCGAAACTGGAAACAGCTGGCAAACAACCGGGCCAGTTGGAGAGGCATGTTGGTTCAAGCTCAGGTCCACCCCCGGACTGGACTAAGTAAGTAAATAAGTAAGAACCAAGGCTCGAACATTAGGTCTTCGACATTTATCGGTAAAATGATGTCACAATTTGTATCCCAACTTTTCTTCGTTGATAAAAAAAAAGACATGAAAATACCGTTTACAGCGTATAGCTCCTTTCCAGAACATTCTCCTTTTTTCCAACTTCTTGCGTTTGCGCAAATTTGCTGTTCAGAATCACATTCAAAATAGAATTTCAGATTGAAAAATAGAGTCTTAGCTCTGAACTAAGCTATCTTACTAAGTCCAATCCACAATTTATTGGAATAAACTTGATAGTCATTTTGTTCAGTTATACAAAAGCCAATCTATACAAATCTTCAGGTCAGCTTTGGTCTAATATACGGCCATCATCTCTAACTAAAAAAGTTTTGCGATGGACATCAGTAAAGGAATCACAAAAGTGGGTCTCGGAGATTTCGATAATATCGACAGAAGAAGTCGAAAACAGAGCATTCCTCTAAAAAAAAAAGTCTCTTGAGGGAAAGCAGGTTTTTGTCCCAACTTGCTAATCCTTCTTCTTGACTATATCTTTTATCATGAATCATCTGGGGACATAAATAAAACTCCCACTAATTTGAGTGTCCTTAGGTTTGACTACCATATGCAGGTGGAGTCAAACTATCATCCTTTAAATAAACTTCTACACGAGTTTTATAGGATTACAAGAAAGTTTAGATAAAAAAAAAAAAATTAATTGAGGCATTTTTTTTTTATTTCTCTTTCTGAGAGTCCTAATGTCATACAAGGCCCTGTAAAAATTCAAACAAAGATAAAAAACAAACTGTCGGTGAAATAAAGAAACAGTACTTAACTGTTTTATTATTTCACTGAAGACAGGTTATTAAATTTTGTTGTCCAATGCATTGAATCAATTTTCTAAATTGTGTAGTTGATTCTCGATGATTTGAGTGATAAGGGACCAGTGGACCAGAGTAAAATTTCAAACCACTAAACTTCTAAGACAGCAAGACTGTAACCCTACACTGTGCGGTTTTTTTTTTTTTTTACTGAAACAAAATATTTTCTTATATAATTTATGGCTGTAAGCAGACCTGTAAAATTCAAGTACAAGTACAAGTACAAGTATAATTTCTTGTAGACGGGGCTCTGTACTTGAATTTTTTTTTAAGTACAAGTACAATTCCTCTGTACTTGTGATTAAAACTTTCAAATACCCAGTCCTTACAATTGTACCTATACTTGTAATTCCTTTCAAAGTAATTGAAATCACAATTCAAGTACCAAAGTACTTAAAAAATTATCTTAATTACTCTTTAATTCCTTAATTCCTTTCAAGTGCATTCCTTAATTCCTGTTAATTGCTTAATTCCTTAATTCCTTTCAAGTACTTTTAATTAATTTTTAATTACTTTAAAAGGAAGTGAAACCTTAATTTTAGTTACTTTTGAAGGAATTGAAACTTTAATTTTAATTACTTTTGAAGGAATTGAAACTTTAATTTTAATTACTTTTGAAGGAATTGAAACTTTAATTTTAATTACTTTTGAAGGAATGGAAACTACTTGAAAGGAATTAGGAATTAAAAAGGACATTTTTTAAGTACTTTGATACGTAAATTGTAATTTCAATTACTTTGAAAGGAATTACAAGTACAAGTACAATTACTAGGACTGGGTATTTAAAAATTTGAAGTACAAGTATCAAGGGATTTTACTTGTACTTAAAAAAAATGCAAGTACATGGAATTTTAATTAAAGTGTACTTAAGTACAAAAATACTTAATTACCTTATAGGCCTAGCGGTAAGTACCAGAAAAATAATAAAAAAAAAAAAAAAAAACGATTAGTCTACGTGAATTGAAGCAGATCATCTACAAAGCTTAACTTAGTAAAATTGTGATACATAGTTTAAGAAAGTAGTTTAAATTGAGGTGTATCAGATCTGCTACACTGCGCAGTGTAGGGTTAATTTACTAAAAGGATAAGGAGGATCAAAATTCGTGATTTATAATCTCCAACTTCATTTCAAAAGGTCCAATAAATTTTCGATAGTAGTAATAATAATTAATATGCAAATCCACCTAATTGTTAAAAGGAAGACTAGGCTTGCTCTTACCTCATTTATGTCAGCAATCAACAGCTCTTAAAATGTGTATAAGCAAGCAATAGGTCTGTTCATAAGAAAACGCTTAAAATTATAAAGTTCGAAGCACAAATTTTAAATGTTCGGGAGATTCAGTTTGGCGTCAAATTATCGAGAGTCTACTGTATCTAACAACAGTCATTTTTTTCATTCATTTATTTCTTTCATTGATAGCCACATCTTTGTCCTGTCTGTGCTAAAATTTGTCGGTGAGGTCTAATGTCTCTGAAGATCTTAAAACAAGCGTATAGTTCATTTCTGGTTGTTCACAATTGCTCCAAATTTTGTCAATTTATTTCAATACACTAAAATATATCTCAAATGTCTGATTAAAAGTTGATTTCTCTGTTTTTTGAACGAATACCAAAATTTTAAATGAACTTTGCTTTAGTCTGAAAAGCCTCTCGAACTTGTTGTTCAGATCCAGGAACCTAAAAAAATTTGTTTGCAACCGAATGGCTCGAAGATTTTCATGTTAAGTTTTGCTTGGTGGCTTTTCACATGCTGAATGGCTTCCCTATAATGAACGTCTATATTAGGTTGGAGAAAATGAAATCCATTATTGTGAAAATCGATTACTAGAGTTTTTCGCCAATAAGGACCAAGACTTCTATCAAAGAGGCGTTATGAAGCTACCTTTAAAATGGCAACAAATTATAGAACAAAACGGTGCATATTTGACCCAAATCGCACAATCTGAAACATGTTAAATAAAGTCTTGAAGTTCGCAAAAATAATGGATTTCTTTTTGCCCAACCTAATATAATGAAGTAATGAACTTATTTCAAAGACACAGCTTTCTGGTTCTATTTTAGGTGTATTTTTATCGCCTTATAATGAATTTAAATTTAATGAATTTTTCTATACAATGAATAAATTTTCTAGTTGAAAACTTGACTTTCATACGTTTTTTGTCTCCATATAATAATTTTTTTCATATTCATGCCGATTATGGAATCCGGCGGATAGACTGCGGCGGGAAAATTTTCACATTCACTTATTTTCCCATTATTGAAAACGCAAATGTGAAAATTCTCGAATGTCGGTAAAGTAGTGTAAACAATTGCTATTATAGAAAACGCAACTCATCCGCACTCCATATATTTTGTAACGTTTTCAATCCGCATTAAATTAGTTGCGGATTTGAACTAAGAAGAGTGAGTTTGTATAATGGAAAGTAGGTTTTACATTTTAAATGAACGTAAAAATTATTTTATTTGCAGAAGAAGAATTCTGCGTTTTTCTTTTTCGTTTCCTTTTAGTTTTGCATTTTTAAATAAAAGATTATATTTGCATTTTTTTTGTGTTAGATATTTATTCTTAGATAACCACTTCAGAGTTAAGAAACTGACCTACTCCACTAGCTTACAGACTATCCCCTCTTCCCATAATGGGAGCAACCCTCCAAATTGTTATGGAACTCTTGACTTGCCCATATGTTTCCTATCCCAGGTATGATAAGGAAACTTGTGGGTGACTGTTACCCAAGCCACGTTTTCGCAGGTGTTAATGCTGTGCATTGACGTCGTTTTTTGTGACCCCAATCCTGCAGTTCGAAGCCTAAAGTATTTTACAAGTCTGAAAGAGAGATGCCTAAATGGATGCTGATTAGAAGAAAACAATTTTTTTACTCACACATTATCCTGTATCGATGGTTATCCCAGGACCATCACCGACGAACTGCAATCAAATTCGGATCCTACCGACCAGCAGGAATATTTCATTGGAAGAACGAGGACTTCCGTGCTGACTTCCGTTGTGAAACGTCGCACTCGGAGCACTCGGTTTTGATAAAAGATTGCTTTAATAACCCATTTATCACTGCGGCACATTTGCATAAGAACAAACAAACAAAACTGCTTATTTTGCACTTGATTTTCACGATAAAATTATTTTTGAAAGCAATTAAAACACGAAAATCAAAAATTGTCAGAAGAAATGTGATTAAAAAAACGATCGATAAGGAAGTTGTGCGGACCGGTAATGTGGTTCATCCGTCGGATTCTATAATAGGGTTGAACTGCGAATGCGGATACGTTGCGGATTGTTCCGCCGGATTCCATAATCGGCATGATTATGTATTTTCTTATTTCAAAATACTTCCACATCTGTACAATCGAATATCGACTGTAACGGTAATTTTAACCGTTGTTTGTTCAATGTCCCTTCGAGACTCCTTGTTGGTTTAAAAAAAACCATGAAGAATTAGCCAGTGAAGAAGAATCGGTGGATGCGGTGTTACCTACAATGGGTCGAATTTCTTCATCACTTGATGTACTTCGAACCTTTATGGAAATGAAAATGAAAGAATGAAGGTAGAATCTAAACCAAAATCCCTGATTATTTTAAATAAATGTTGAAAACATATAAAATATCAAAATCTCTGTATAATGAAGTTTTTTTCTGGTCTCGTGTGAGTTCATCATAGGGAAGTTCGACTGTATTAGCCTAACATTGAGTGAGTTCCTCAATGAGAGTGTTTGGTTGCAAAAAATAGTTTATATGTTGTAAGGCAAAATTGTTCTTTTAGCTTTAAGTTGAAGTGAATTTAAATTGTGTCGCATCGGTGTGCCACCCGTACTACAACATGCAAAATTTCTTACGAACAAATTCAATTAAAAGAATCATCATCATCATCACCAAGGTTTTCGCGCCTCCACTGTGAAGGGGACCTACAGTTTATTGCTGGAATCAATTAAAGAATCAAGCGAAGACAATTCAGTCCCTACCATTTGAGCAAATTCAATGAATGGGCAATGAATCCAATGAATGTTGGGAATGCTAAGGTTGTTCAAATGCTAAAGTTCTATGAAGGTATCCACAAACAGAATCTTTAGTTTTTTCTGCTGAAAAGGAGAAGATACCCTAGGTGCCTACCCACCCCACAAGCACATAAGTACATAGATGCTCTTGCTTATCGTATTTGCCGGTCTCACATTCATCGCCTGAGTGACGACAAACAAAAAATATCTCTTGTCATTCATTAACTTGCAAGTGATTGTGAAATGCGTCCTTTATGGCATTTTTTTTTTTTTTTGTGGTCCAACACTAACGCCCGCCCCTTAAGCTCAACATAAATTCAAATTAACTAAAAGCTGCCTTAAGAGTTTACATACAAAACCACAAAAAGAAAGAGAATTAAATGAGAATTGCGAAATGTTACAAAGCTTTTTAATAATCTTTATAAGCCTACGAAATAAATTTTAACCACACTCTAAATTCAACACGGGAAACATGTCACACTCTCGCCCGCGCCCTGTGTGTATGTACACCGTGCAATGACATCTTTAGTGCCAATTCATGTTCTAATACTCGCGCAAACACACAATTATGGCCGCAATCCGGTTTAAATGACTTTTATATGACTTTCAAAATTCCTTTTTCTACACTAAACAGACGAGGAAAAAAAAACCCAAAGTAACCACGAAAATAGACGAAATAACAATAAAAGATTGTGCGACAATAAAAAAATCTCTCGCATAATTGTTTAAACAATTCTTTTTTTTTTTTTACTGTCAACTCGTCTGAACATCGCAATTAGAAATGGGCAGAGCTGACAGCAGTCCTCGACGCACTGTCAGTGCAGACAAAAAGGGACACCATCTGTCAAAAAAAAAAAAGGAAAAGGAAAACTTACTGAGACATGAAAATGAGTGATTAGCGAAAAACAAAAAAGAAAAACCATGAAAAATGAAAAACAAAAAGACCTCGACTCGGCTTGGTTCTGACTGACGAAAGTCTCTTTTAGTCGTGTTTTATAACCCGTTATAGTATAGACAAATAATAAATTTATTGCATCTCATATAAACCACGGCATGATAACACCATACCATTGAGCTGCACAAACACTCCCTCTTCTTCTCGACCACACAATTATAAAGTAGGTACGAGTACTATTTACTTTTTTTTTTTTTTTGGTTTTCTCAACTTTTTTGGTATTTTATCGGAAGAAGAACGATGACAGTTGTAGCGTGTCAGTGACTTTGACAGATGCCGACTTTGACACGTTTTGCGGTTGGATGAGGATAAGACGAGAAAAGAAATTGTATTTTTTGTCCAGAAATTTGGTTTGTTCCGGGCTTTGACTTGTCTTTGTGGTAATTTCCTGCAAATCTATGGCCATACGTCGAATTGGCACGAATACTAAAAGACCAATGCAAACGAAAAGCAATACAATCGCTAGACTATCCGACTATCAGACTTAAATAGTGAAAATATTCTATGCACACAAACAGAAAAGAAAATTTTAGGTTTACAATCATTTTGTAAAGGTGAACGTCCTCCACAAGTCGTATGTCACTTTAGTCT
Organism: Syritta pipiens; assembly: GCA_905187475.1. Taxonomy (NCBI): domain Eukaryota; kingdom Metazoa; phylum Arthropoda; class Insecta; order Diptera; family Syrphidae; genus Syritta; species Syritta pipiens. Next base: position 90,667,023 of record LR994571.1, read on the forward strand.
AGACGTTTCAATATTTTGTTCATTGATCTCACATTTTATAATGAAACCTTAGGTAATAATTATATTTCTCTATATATAAAAAAAAATAGAGACGGACACATAAGTGAATCTATAAGGGTTTCGTTATTCCTTTGGAACGAAACCCTAATGAATGTTTGTTTGTTTGTCCTTCATAAACTTCTAAATGGTAAGAGATAGAGTACTGATTTCTTTGGCAACTTTGTTCAGAATTCTGTCAAAAAGCCAATCTTTTTGGGGGGATGGCTCCCATTGAGGTGAAGTGGGGGCTGACTTTCAAAGTTCACATCGTCCTGTCGAGTGATATATCCAAAAGGTCTTTGAAAATGAGATTAAACTTTCTTTCACGTTTTGTCAGTGAAAACTACCTTTGAGACATGAAGCTCCAAAGTTGTAAAAAGGGTGCCTTTGGGAGTTCTTTTTGACAGGATTTTGGACAAAGTTGCCAAAGACATCAATGCTCTATTTCTTACTATTTAGAAGTCCATAAAGGACAAACAAACAAACAAACAAATATTGATTTTTATATATAGAGAGAAAAAAGAAGATTACAGTTAAAAAACATATTGAACACACGATAAAAAATATTCAATGTACTGCAAATATAAGTCAAATGGTTCAAATCTTTTAATTTCAGTGTAATTCTTACGAGATTACTCTGAGGAGATTTGAAAAACAGGACAAACTAATTTTTCGGTTGAAAAAAAATCAAAGGAAATCAACATAAGCGAAAAACGTCTTGCACTATTGACAGACTTAAGCTGGCTAATTTTTTTTATACTCAAATATGAAATCACTATAGCGATGCATCTTTTCGCTCATACACACACAATTCTGGATTATGATTTATTAATGGCCGAATATCAGACAGACAGATTTTTAATAAAAACACAAACATTAAGTAGCAAAAGCTTTTGAATTTAAATTCTCTGAAATATAATTTTTATAGCTTTAGGCCATAGCAACTAGCATTCAATTATATTAATATTATAATTTACTTATATGTAATTTTTGAATTTCAATAATAATAATAATTTTTATATAATTTCCTTTTTTTTTTCAATTGAATTAATTCAGTTTCTTTAATTGAGTTTAAAAAAAAATCCACAATGATCGTAGGACTGTGAAGAACTTATTTAGGAGTTTTTGAACTGGTTAGCCTGAAGTCAAGGTACTATACTCTTCGGCAAATGTAATTAGTTGAACACTGTGGCATATTGCCGATTCTGCATTCTCAAGTTCCGATGCCTTCAGCCAGTCGTAGTTCCTGTCATATGGTGCTATGGGACAGTTGTTACAAAAACGCAAGATCTATTCTACTACCCGTCTTAGCCTACCAAACGAAGTAAATTTTTGGAAGCTGTCACAAACTAGGTTCATATGAAGAAGTGTAAATTTAATTCTCAGCTATCTTTTGAGCCTTCCAATCTTGTGTGTAAAATTTCCACTCTTAGCCAAAAACAAACTAAATTAACACTTAGACAACGAATTGCTTCAAATTTTCAATTCATAAATTTAAAAGATTGAACGTTTTTTTTGTTGTATTGATTTGAAAGATGGTTGAAACATTCAATTCAGTTTTGAAAAAAAAAAAATTGGATTTCACAATGTGCAGATTATGTCCAAGCCTCCTCCTATTTTCGATTCATGAAATTTGAGTTAACCTTCATCCGGCCCGAGGCGCTGTACTTTTACTATTTCTACTGCTTTTTTTATTTTACCAGAATTTCTTATTGTACACATGAAGCGTTTTTATGTATCGGACAGACAGACTGACAGACACCAAAGTTCTATTCTATAAGGGTATTATTATTCCTTTGGAACGAAACCCTGTAGTTTCCAAACTGTACCTATGTCTCGTTACTTAGAAGATATTTGAAAAACAAAACTTCTTCTGGTTCGATAAATAACGGTCGAACGACAGATAAAGGTTAAGCCTATATATCATGCAAATCATCCGAATTGTATTAGGAGTACAACTTGAAAGACGCGCATTGTTACTAACTTCATATATATTCACACGAGCTATTTTTTTGACAGTGACAGCTATTGTATGTTAAAGAGCGTCGAAAAATCTAGTTAATTCCATCTGTCAAAGTATACACAAGTTAATTTACACAAGTTTTGTTTTCATATTCAAATAAATGTTTTTTTTAACAAAAAAATACGCGTCTTTCAAGTTGTACTCCTAATAAGTAACAAAAAAATTCAAGGCGTTCAGCTAGCTAGAAGATGTTTGGAAAAAAAAAATGCTTCTGGTTAAAAAAGTTACGATCAAAGGGAGCAGAAATCGTAAAGAAAAGAAAATTAAAGTAAAGAAAAGTTGCAGATTTTTCTGAAGCCGAAAAAATTCTTCTTGTGAGCAATTGGGTTAAAAAGGTTTCCAAAAATGTGCTAGACACATTTTTCTTTCCTCTGAAGTAATGCGAAAGCGGTCCCAGAGTGGATGGTGTCAAGGAGAAGAGGTCAAGATGTGGTTTTAGTGGGTGAAAGTCTCAGTCTACTTGGAGCAGAACGGGCCTGTTCCACCTGCCTATTAGGTTTCCACATTATCCTCAAGGCAAAAAAAAAGACGCATTTTTCAAAACAAATTGAGGATAATGTAAGTTCCACTTGTTAAAATTAAATGTTATTCAATCTGAATCATGAAATAACTGCGATAATTGAAATCTAAAATAGTCTTTTTCATGGTTTTACCTTATTTTTAAATTTTCTATAGCTCATGATGTCTCTATAGCTCATGATGTCTGGTAAATGTAGGCAACAAAAAACTACTACAAGCAAGTTAACTTTTATTTGTATGAGGGTCAGCACGACAACAAATTTTAATATCAATGATGATAGACAAATTATTTTTGGTGGACAATATATTTTTATAAATATTGAGTGATAATGAAGGGTAATGTTTACAATTTATATGCAGAGTTAAAGAGGTAGGACGTAGAGTATTTGGGAGTAATAGGTAAGCGACAGTCTACCATGCATGCCGAAGGTACATTTGTAAAAGCTAACATACTATGAGTAAATATTTCGATTCTGTCCTGCGCATACTGTCAAATTATCTCAATGTGCCGCCATTTGTAACGTGTCGTTTTATTAAAAAACACTACTATTTTTTTCAATCCACAAGTAAACGTATGGCAATTAGTGTCACAAAAAATGTAGCCACGTTTTCAGCCATTTTGGATTTTGTTATTTTGATTGACATCGTCATCGGCGCAACAACCAGTGTTCGGTCCAGGAACCCTGCAGGAAGCACTTCCACCTATCCCGATCGCTTGCCGATGATTTGATTTATTTGATTGACATGACCTGTCTATCTGTTAACACATGAAAAAATACAAATTCATAATTTAAAACTTTGATTTAACAGTGGGTTACAAAAACTGTTTACATCAAAACTTTTAGAAGAAGCTTAAGGGCACCTATAATTTCGAATTTGATGTCTATTAACACATGCAAAGGAATAAGGAACTAAATTCAACTTTATTTAAGACCCAAGCTTAAGTTTCCTGAAAGATAAAACATATTTGAGAATAGGTCGAAGCACTGAAAGCAACGAAATAGATACAAAAGAATCAGTAATTTGTTAGCTGTTTAGCTCTTCCATAACAATTCTCAGGCACAGACCCTCCAAGGATTAAATACCTGTTAAGTAAGTAAGTAATTTGTTAGCTGTAACAAATTGTTTTTTCTGTTTCCTGAAATGGCTTGTGTTTGATAAAATTACATTCAATTGTTGAGAAAAATGTTAGAAAAGTACTTCACAATATCATTTTGACACGAGTTCTGACAAAAAATCATTTGAATTTTATTACATACACTGAATGACGAAAGTATTCGGCATATAGCTGAATAGATTAAAACGCTAATAACTTCCATAAAACCAACCGAATCAATTAAACTTTTTTGTACATTCTCCTAAATTGTAAAAACCATAGAATAAATGTTTTAATCTTCTGAAAACCAGAACTATTCGATGCATCAACTTCAAGGGCAAATTTTACTCCCGTGGAGTCACTTTAGTATTACCCTTAGTGCTAGTTATAGTTAGAATAGGTTAGGTTAGGTTGGTGGGCCGGCGGATATACCGCCTCACTTAGGTCCTTGTGGACCCCTTGTGTTACCCATTGGGGTGGTAAGGTGTCCCCGTCCTCACTCGCGGTGTCGTATCCCAGTGCATCCTCGGAATATAGTTAGAATAAGGGGAAGGGGTGGCAAAAGGACGCCTAAAGCACTGCCGCCACGGATGGACCAACTTAAAGTTTATGAATCTTCTAAAATAATGAATTTCTTAAAATATGAATTTTATCTGAGTTTACAATTTTGTTGGGGCATTCTACCAGATAATTCGGCTCAACACACGCCAATGAAAGCTGCCCGAAAACTATAACCACCTTTCACTTTTCATCTTCAGCTTTCACTTTCATGATCATGTTTCAACATGTCTTAGCTATTCGAGTCAAAACCCCGCTAGGTTTCAAGGTCCACGTAAGGTCATTCCTCTTTCCTTTTCCAAAACAATCATAAAAATATATTGAAAGTATTTCTCTATTATTTGTGCAATATTCAATTATTGGTTTCGCGAGCAACATAAAAAAAATTGAAGAATTATGGCCCTAGCAACAAGAGTAGATGATTTAAAATCATCAGCCGAAGGCTTATACCAGACCAAGGCGCAGACGATGCTGAGAGCCTATACCTAATATTCTTCAAAGTTTGACTCAACTGTCCTGTGCGCACATTTTCAGGAATTCAGATACAAAAGGGTCAAGGCTTTTGACCGATTAAGTGAAAGTTATCTCCTGGAACGTGACACATCACTGTCCTTAAGGCGTCAAAATCTAACGAATAACAGGATTTAGTCTCGCCAACTCAGCACCCTGAGCGCCGACGTGCGTATTTTAAGCATTTTTACCAGATTACGACCCCTACAATGTCTCAAAATTTTAAAATCTGCCGACCATAAACCCTCTGTGCACCAATCTATTGTGAAATTATGAAACTGAAACAACAGCCATAAACATTTCCGTCTTTCGTCGGTATCCTTTAATCTTTTTGCATTTCATTTTTCGCAAATCAACACAAACATTTCCATTTTAGGTATAATTTGCATTCTTCAGAGCATCGATGACCTCGAATTTTGAGCGAATATTCTCTACCTGTCTCGCAAAAATCTGCATCTTCTAACCTTCTTTCCATTTCCGCGCCATATCCTGGTAGACAATGCTCGATGGGTTTTTTTGTTTCCACACATTTTTACCTCGTCCTAATTATTTTCCGTGAAAATGGGTTTTCGCGCAAAGACTCGAAAAAAACAAAAACACAATCATCCCTTAACCTTGCCCAGCTAGGAACGACACTAAACAATGGACGTGTTTATTGTCCTCCACCCATTTTTATGGCAGCACTCCTCAGCCGGCTAATGCTTTGCCTAATTATGAAAAAAAGATCGCGGCACTGTTGAGCGACCTTCGCAACATCGGAGCCGAGTCTGATTTGGTGGGTAAACAAAATATTGTTGTCCTTTAATGCCCTGGTTTTGTTTTCATCAACTCACTGTTGATGGATTTGATTATGAGACTCCATGGGACGCGTAATAAAATGTTTCATTGACGAGTTGAGTTTTGTTAACTGATTGTCTAGTTCACAGGCTCTTGCCACTGTGCACTGTGTTGTCTTTCAAGCTGTGAGTCTTGTTATTTGAAGACACTGTCGTGGTTTTTCAGCACTATGGTGTTTCGTTGGGAAAATTTAGACGAAATGCGGCAGAGTTCTTTGCCATGGAAGACAAAGTGAATACGTTTGACCAGAGCACGTGTCGGGATGTCAAGTCGATAAGCGAGGATTCGTTGTCAAAGAAACTGCGAGATCAAGCTTCATGCAATAGAAAAAAAAATCCAGGGCTATGTTTCCCAGACTGATGCAAAGAATCTTGACACCCTACGTAGATTTAAATGCATTCAATAAAGAAATGTTATTATCATTTCCTTCGCAACCACCTCTAAATGTAAAATACAAACATTGTAAATCACTAAAACGAGCGTGGCCACATGTGTTTCGGTAGGTCTCATCTGTTTTAAGACTCTAAGGCCGGTGACTTTCGGGATTTCCATGTCATCTGCATCCTGGGTTCGCTTTGACAGAGATTTTTCGAGCAACATAACGTAAGATTGACGAAGGGAATAAAAACTTAAAGAGAAATAGAGTTCGTTCAGGACACAATGAAGAACTGGATAAGATTGTTGCCCGGTGGTTTAACGAAATGAAAAGCCACAATGTTGCTATAAGTGGACCATTTATAAAAGAACAAGTCGTAAGGTTAGCTGAAATATTGAATGTTACTGGTTTTGAGCCAAACAATAGCTGGCTTTGGAGGTGGCAAAAAAAGGAAAACATTAGTTTCAAGAAAGTTCACAGTGGAAGAAACGATACTGATGTTCCAACTGCATCGCAATGGATCGAAGATATTTTACCAACATTATTAAACGAATATTCTGAAAAAGACATAATAAGGGTCAGGTTCGAAAATTTTGCACCATATTTGTCTTCTAATTGAAAACTTTATAACTAGCTGGGAAAACCTAAAAGGAATATAGTAGTAGAGGTCGGTATTCCAATTGAAAATGCCATCTCATCATCTGATAATCTTAAACTTTTCAATTCTAGTTCCTAACACACGGCCTTTGATCCTTTGTAGAATTTAATAACAAAGCCTTTTCATCAGAGCACGTCATGTGAAGTGAACATTAACAAGGTTCGAAATGGAGACGTGCGGACATGTTTAGTGCTTATAACACAATGGAATATACAGTAGCTCAAAAGCAATCTGGAATATAAATCTTTATTGAGTTTTGAATCAGTTTTTTTGTTTTAAGGTTTTTTGTGAATTTTTATGATTTTTATCTTTTTAGTAACTCATTACTTCACTTATAGTGATGGAGGGTGAAACATAGTGGAGGGTGTATCATGGTGTGGGTCGCTTTTCCGTGAAAATAGAGCAGCGAATGGACCAGTTTAAATGTAAAATAGTTTCGGAAAATCATATGAAGTAAAGTTGCGCAAATCGTTCCAGCCGAGGAACGAACCTAGCACGGTTCTTTTCCCTGCCGGAACTTGTTTCTGGAACGATTTCCTGGAACTTGTTTCTGGAACGAGTTCCTTTAAATTGTTTCTGAAACGAGTTCTTTTAACTTGTTTCTGGAACGAGTTCCTGGAACTTATTTCTGAAACGAGTTCCTGGAACTTGTTTCTGAAACAAACCTTGGAACGAATCTGTTCCTCGGAAGCTTCCGATAACGCATCGCATCGATTTTTCATCACTTTTCTTCAATTCAGTGCCAGTGTGAACAACTGTTCGGGCTTATCGCCACATTTACATAAGTAAATACGCATCACTGAACACTGAATTTCAATGTTCTAATAATCAATGGAACCTTAGACATGTTTTTGAATCCGGAACGATGGACATCTTTTCGTTCCGAAGCTAACCAAATCCGATTGAGGAACTAGTTCCCGGAACGACCCAACTGTAATATGAAACCCTTTGCAGACGACATTTTGCCAATTTCATGGACATTTATGCACGAGAACGATCCTAAGTGCACTTCCCGGTTAGTGGAGCAGCGCATTCGTGATCGCCAAATCGATTTTCGGAGAATCCAGTGAAATTGATATTCTTATGAATGCCTTGTTATTTATGCCGAGGTTTCATTGATTTAATCCCGAGGTTCGAAAATTTGCTCATCCGCTCAACATAGCCCCCAAATTTTATTCGAGTTTTGCATGTCTTATAATACAGTGAACTCTCGATAATTCCAATTTCATCAGCTCACAAAAAAACCTTCGAGTTACAGAAGTTTTCAAATTACGGAGGTTTTAAAACAAAATATTTTTGCCACTCTTATTACGTAAGCTTTGCCACTAACGGTTGTTGAAGAAAAACAAAAAAACTTGACTTCGAATTAGCTGTTCGTTGTTTTAATTTGATATAAGAAGCGATTTGGAAAAAGCGGAGGCGTTTTTCTCGTGAAAGGGGGAGTGTGGCGTTCTCTGACTTTGGGAAATTGATGTCTCATAGGGGAGCTATCACTATGCCAAATTTCATCAAAATCGGTTCGTGCACTCTATTTGTGAGAGTACAGAGAAAATCTATAGAGCGGTGTAGAGAGCACGTTGGATTAAGAAACCAGTCAATTTGAAAAGGCCTTGCCAAGAGTTAATGGAAGGCATAATAAGGCAGCAAGCAGAAAACGTATCCAAAATAGTATGAAAAGAATATATATTCTAATCCTTTTAAAAGGAATCGATTTCACAATGTGTTAATTCTGTAATCATCATATGTTAAACCTACTGATGATTTTATCATTATTATTTTTTTGAGATATTATTTTTTTATTTAAGTTGTTCATGGTCACATTAAACAAAATGAAAAACAAAAAGTGTAGAAAAATATAGCTAATAAAGTTATTTTACTTATTTAAAGTGAACACGGGGAAATGTGCTAATTTTCCGACTGATACTGCATATACATATTTAGTACAACTGTTAATCTTACAAGCATATACAGTACCCCGTAAAAGTATTCGTAATTTGATTATTTCGTGTTGAAAATTTTATAAACTGGCTAATTTTGTGCGTAGGAATTCGATAAAGACAATAAACCTTCCTAATTTGATCGTGTCAGAAAAAAATAACGAGTAAATATCGTCACTTTTGTGAACCGCAAAAGTATTCCTAATTTTTTAATTAACTTTTTTAATTAATATAGCCGCAAGAGCATGAAATTCAGATTATTTTCATTTCGTTTTTACTGATCAATTCTTTAGTATGATATTCAATTCTTTATTTCTGATATTTTCTGATGTGTTCTTCGACACATAAAGCTACAATATATATATTTTAAGACAAACAAGGCATGAAATCATAGAAACCAAAAACTATTTTCTTGTTAATTTTTCTTTAAATAAAGAACTATGCAACAAGCATCAGGTAATAACCGTTTTAACTTTTTATGTGACTTTGATACCAAAGGAGCATATTAAAATGAAGTTTTCGATTGCAGACAAGAGATGATAAAAGGACATCAACACGTTAATTCTGAAAATGAGAATGAAGAATAAATTAATGACGTTAAAAGATGAATGCATTTTAACGAGAACAATGAAAGTAGAATGAATTCATGTCACTGAAGATGACGCCAGTTATTCTGTTCACATGTTTGGTCTTTCTTTAAAGTTTGTATTAAAAATATTGAGTTTCGATTGTACATTTGCGAAAAAAAGTTTATGCATTTTTTGCCTGTACTAATGATCAATGTATTTTTTTTAGAACACGATAAAAAGCCAAGCCATTTTACTGCTGAGAAAAAAGACATGAGCAGTAATAAAACGTTTGCTGTTTTTTTTTTCTGGACAGGCTAATTTTGGGAATATCTAAAATCTCTTCAACTCATACCGACAGAAAAACTATTTCTTAGAGTAAGCAAGTATAGGACTTTCACTTTTTTGTAAAGAAGCAGGTTTGAGGGTAAAAGGTTTTCCTTTTGACCAATTCACAAAAGCTTGAATCATGAAAAAAGCCGTGTGCCAGGAAGGGAAGTATGTACTCCTTTCAACTTCAATTACATACTTTCCGAAAACCAGATAATAATCATTCATCCGATAACGACATTGGTAATTGTAACATTATTTATTGTACTTATCATTAAAGTCAGTTCACATCAATTTATGTTCTTTAAATCAACAAAAATATATGAGTATGCCATAAATATTAATTTGCAATAAAATGGGGCTTTATTCATAAAACCATATTAATATTGTCAATTCACCTTTACTGATCACTCGGTGTAAAGATGATTGCATTTTTCGACCACCCACAACGACCAAATTGCTATGCTAAATAAATTTAATTGTCCTAGTAGCTCGTCATTATAGCAATAACAGTTTTACTCGTATAACTTAAGGGACGTATATCCGCTGAATAATAGGTCGATAAAATGTTACTGCTTTATGGAAGCCCTATTAAATTGCTTGTCTTCGTTTTAAGAGGATAAACTGGAAATGATTATCAAAAACGGTTGTTATTATTCAAAGATGTTGATAAGCTTTTCTTATAGTTTCTCGTGTATTTTTCCTGTATTTTTCTTGTATTTGTGTGCAATGGATAATTTAAAGTCTTAATGTCCATTTATATTGATCACTTCCATATAAATTTGTATAAAATAATAATATTTATAAATCGTTTTGATGTGGCATTCAGAGCTATTTGTTATTTAAATACGAATGCCACTACTATTCTTTCTCTACCATTAATTTTTGATTTTACATTGTTAACTATTTGACTCTTGGCTTTTTTTTTTATTGTACTAGTAGTTTAAGAATACTGATAATAAATAAAAAATAAAAAAAGCTTAAGCCTGTGAAGCTTTTTTTTGTTTTCGTGGTCTGCCTCAGCTATGGAGGATCCGAAATGGTCTTAAGAACACTGCGTTTAGTCACCAAGATCAAGTTATCATACATCAGTGATGCCTTGTTATTTATGGCGACATTTTATTGATTTCATCTCGAGGTTTGAGGATGAGTTCATTTGCTCAACATAGCCCATTCGCCATTTTAGTAGACTTTTGCATGTCTGAAAATACAGTGAACTCTCGATAATTCTAATTTCATCAGACCATAAGAAACTTCGAATTACACAGGTTTTCAAATTATGGAGGTTTTAAAAAAAAATAATTTTGCCACTTTCGCTACGTACACATTTCAACTCACGGTTGTTGAAGAAAGACAAATAAACTTGACTTCGAATTATAGAGGTAAAAAAAACAATATTTTCGAGTTACAGAGGTTCTAATATTGTTTTGCATAAAAATAAATTCCAATTAACGAAAGGGGCCTCGATTTGCAGAGATTTTTTCATGGGGCTATGAGAAAGCTTCTTTGTTTTCGTTTTATGAATGTTCGAACCACCGAAAATTCAGTGTCTTCAGATTTTTATACCGACCGTAACGTTCGTGCGTAGTATGTCTTCGCCATTTTTGCAAATCAGAAATCCACAGAAATTTTTTCTGCTTAGCTCTTCTATTTTATTTGTCGTCTTTTGATCACAGATGAGCCAATATTGGGTAGTTTGTGATTTTGATCCAACATAGAAGGACTGAGAGGATAAAAATATTGTAGATCCTTATCTATAAGTTCTTGAATCCTTTTAGGCGAGTGAGAAAAAGAAAAAAATGGATAAGTTTGTATTTGCTCCGAGGTCTAAAGAAGTAACCGCTTAAGTCGAATTAAGGAAAAATTGATTTAAGATTATTGCGATTGCTACGTCAAAGAATCTGACAAGGCTACTGCAAATATGGATACATAATCAGTAAATTTATGTTTTTTTTTAACGGAATTGTATATTATTTTCGAAACATTTGAAAGGGAATTCGACAAATATCTATTTAATACAATTTTTGCTACTGTTAGCTTTTGACACATGAATCTCCAAAAGGATCTTCAACTTCAAGTTGCATTTATTTCAAACTCGTTCGCGTTTTATTTTAGGATTTATGGAAGGATTCCATCATAATTTATTTGTCGAGCTGGATAAATGCAGTAAAATGATTTATAAGCATACTCCAATTACGAGGGTGGTCCGAAAAGTTTCCGATCGAACAATGACACAAAGCATTTTTTCTCGATTTTTTTTTTTTAACTTTCCTTCATAGGGCAAGTTCAAGAAGTTAACACAAGAGAAAATTAAAAAGACGCAGACCAGTAGACCTTTAATAAAATAAACGTGTGTAACTGTGTAACTAATTGTAAGTCATTCTTTGTCATTTGTCAAGATGTGTATGTTTGTAAATAAAACAAAAAGAGTTAAAATCAATTAATGCATACCTCAGCGATGTAAAATCTTGGTTGTATAAGACAGTGGTCCTATAACTCAATGTATCCCTTAACTACTTTAAAATCAATTACTTAATGTACAAGGACAGATGTAATGCAATATGGGAGGAAAAAAAAAACTATTCTTCATAATCTCCTTGTAACTCTCCACACTTCTTCTAACGATGCTCGCATCTCTCTAACCCGTCCGAATAGTACTTTTTTTTTTATTGGCGCGTGCTAAATGGGTTGGGGCTACCCTTAAGTATCCTGTTCAAGACACGAATGTACTGAGCGAGAGATGAAAACAAGGTACCGGTGCGCGTTGGTTTTAAATGTCTGCATGTTATAAAATATTATATTCAGATAGAAAAATTGAGTTTAGAAGAGTGCTTGACATTTTTCTCTGCAAAATAATTGTTCACGAAGGTCACTACCGAAAATCTCTGTCTTCCGAGCGCTGTTTTTAGATGAGCGAACAAAAAGAAGTCGCTTGGGGCAAGATCTGATAAGTACGGCGGATGGTCAAGTAGTTCAAACTGTAATTCGTGGATTTTCGGAACCACTGAGGTATGAGATGGCGCGTTGTCTTGGTGAAACAGGATTTTCTTTTTCTGCACTCACATCGAATATATTTAGCAAGTTTTTGGGGCGGGTTTCCATTATGCGCACTAATCATAACATTTTTTTTTCTGCCTTAAAACGGCATAAAAAACTTAAAAATAGTAGTTTTTTTTGAGGAAATGAAAAAAAAGAACTTTTTTTAAACATTGGTTTTATTTTTTTGTAATCAAACAGTACTTATGTGATTTATACACAAGGGTTTTAAAGCAGCTCTTCAAAGGCTATTTAACTACCAAAAAAACGAATTAGAATAATTGTCATTGTAAAATTGTCTTTTAACGACGCACTGAAATTCGTTTGCTTGGATGAGTGTGCTATCAGGAGCAACATAAGGACTGTTGCTTTTGCTTTTTATGAATGAACCAGCAATCGGTGTGAGAGCAGTGCTACAAGTTTGGATAGGAATGGATAGTGGATAAGTGTATACCAAAAACTTAAGTATGAAAGTTCTGGTGTATTTAAAGTATAGGGTTGGTGGCTCGCTTCGCACACTAATAGGATTTTAACGCTTTTTTCCGCAGGGTTTAAACGCTGAGGCGACTTCATCGCTCCGCTAAGGACATGTCAACAACTGTCAGGCAGGCGCCTGGGGTTAAAGCTGTATTATATTTGCTCTGGAATATTTAACAGAATAATATTTTTGGAACAAAAATCACTTAGCACAAACGTAAACGCGTCTATTGGTCTCTGCACTGGTAGCACTGAAGTTTCGGGCACGTCTTGGAGAGGGTTGAATTCCAGATTAAGAAGAGCACGCTCTGGATCGAATGTCGCTTCTCAGTTTTTGTCTCTTCTTCAATTAATTGGTTAAAGTTGTTCCTCTTCGTTATCAACCTGTTAAAGCCTTCGCTTTCTGGAATGAAGTTGCAGAGCCTGATTAACAATTATCGAGTACAACCCTTCATGCATCCTACAAATCAAAAAAGGATTCAATCAACGACCCGTAGAACATGGCCACCGCTGTAAAAGAAACATTAAAAGAGAACATATTTTTTTCGTTTGGAATTTTATTCCTTTTTCTTAATACAAACTTATAAACAATATAAAAAATATTTTACTTTATTTTTCCTCTTTCACAGAGTGTTCTAAATATTGTTTTTTTTGTTTTTAATTGATTCGTTTTAGATTTTTTTTTTAATTAATCGTTTTATTTATTATTTACACACAAAAAGCGAAATAAAAAAAAGAAGTTATTTATAATGAGCAACATTTTCATCTCTACAACTCTAGAAAAATATTTGTCGTCGGATCCATTCGAGACCCGACCGACAAATGCATTAGAGGTCGTTATATGAGGCGGCCGTTTTCTAAGGAAAGGAAAGGCATACAGCATACTAACTAGTCTACTTAGTCAAGTTCATCATAAAGGGATATGGATCGCTGTGCGGGGGAGCTACTGGATGGTGGTGGTGTATCGCATGCCATACACCGTGTGCGTTGTTTGTCTGTCTGTTTCTTCTCTCCCAAAAGTCTCGTTTAAAAAAATATGTATTGTATATATGTAAAGGTATATATGTATATATATATATTTATCAGGTATGTACAAACTGTATGGTGGTGGCCTTCAGGCAGACCCTAGGAGTGCTTCGTTGGAGGTCATCTCCCGCATGGTCAGAGCGGCGGGATTGATTCTCGTCCGCGACCGGCTTCTGCTGAGCTGCGCTCTCCGCTCGGCTCCGGCAGCTGGCCGTCGTCGCTTTTGCCGTTGATCACGGTTACCGAACGCAGAGCCGGTCTGTAGGGCTTCTAGCAGACTGTCCATGACGCCCTCTTGAGCGGCGTCCATGTCAACGAGAGCAAGCTTGCGCTGCTGCCTCTCGAGGAGATCACGCTGCGACTGCTCGCGGGCCTCCTGCATTCGCCGCTTCTTTTCCTCCTCCTCGCGTATCCGCACGTTGTCCTGGTGGGCCTGCAGGAACGCGTCCTTGAAGGTCTTGATGTCGGTGAAGAATTCCTCCATGGTGTACTTATTCGGGTCGAAGGCGTAGTACTCGCCGAGCTCCTTGAACAGCTTCTCCATTTGGACCTGCATTTTGCCGAGGACATCGACTTGCTGCCGGCAGTCGCTGGCGAACTTGCCCATCACCTCGGCGAATTTGTCGTCGTCGCACTGGGGAATTTTGTTGTTATTGAGGTCGGACTCGAGGTTCTTGACGGCGGCGTTCATCTGCCGCATTGCTTTCTGAATGTTGTCGAGATTGACACGCGACGCCTTGTCGACGTGCGAAAGATCGCTGTAGAAGCTGAGCGCGTCCGGGAACTTCTTCTCCACCAACGATGCGAGGTAGTGTAGGAGGGTCTGCTTGTTGTCCGCGTCCTTGGTGTTGGACAGCTTCGTCAGATAGGAGAATTCAAAGCCAAACGCTTGCTCGTTCTTTGTACCCGAATTCATGTAGTTGCCCAGCAGGAGGATGAGCTCGAGAATCTTGGCGAATTTTTTGCTCGTTCGCACTTCGTCACACGCGGCGGTGCCCGCAACGATGTCCGGCTTAATGTCCTGGACCATGTCGGCGTAGGTGAGCTTGAAGTTCAAGCTGTGCAGACGAGGTCCGAGTCGTTTCACTTCTCCGATCGTTGCTGCGAACTGCTCGACGCCCGACAGCGGCTCGCCCTTCGTCTTGATCTCCTGCAGACGCTTCAACTGCTCCGGCGGCGGCATGTACTGAATCAGTTGCTGGAGAATGTTGGAAGACAGGATGTCTGTATCACAGCGAAGGAGGCAGATTTTAATTTGCTCGTACGACAGGTGCTTGAGGGAACCACCCAGGAGGATGGCGATGTTCTGAGCAGCCTTGCCGTCCAATACTTTCAGATCGATGTTCTTTTTCGACAGCGTGGTGGGCTTGTCCACAGAGTCCTTGGTGTCCTTCTTCACTGGTTTCGATGAGAATTTCACTGAGAG
Organism: Syritta pipiens; assembly: GCA_905187475.1. Taxonomy (NCBI): domain Eukaryota; kingdom Metazoa; phylum Arthropoda; class Insecta; order Diptera; family Syrphidae; genus Syritta; species Syritta pipiens. The sequence goes on from LR994571.1 coordinate 90,682,437, forward strand.
TTCGGTGAGGAAGTCGTCGGAGGCGAGGGAATCCTCCTGGCACTTCACCCAGAAGGCCTTTTCGGACATTTTCTGTGGGACGATTGCCTTCCAGTTGGCACGTTTCATTGGGTTCTTGACTTCCCACTTCTTCTTCGGCTTCAGGCCGTAGGGCAGCGCCGCGGCCATCATGAACGGCGGTGGCGGTGGGCCTCGTGGCCCGCCCATCATGCCGGGCATTGGTGGCGGCGGTGGTCCCATTCCTGGCATCGGCGGCGGTGGCGGAGGTCTTGGGCCTCCACCCATTCCCGGCATCGGCGGTGGTGGCGGTGGCGGCGCTCCGGCTCGTGGTGCGCCCGGCATCGGGGGCGGTGGAGGAGGACCGCCTCCCGGTGCTGGTGGAAGCGGAATATTCACCTTCGGGAGCTTTCCTGGCGACCCTGTGAACACGACACCCGACGCTTCCATGAGTTTTATCTTCTCCTCCAAGTGCGCCGCCTTCGCCTCAGCCTCCTGCTTGGCGCTCTCCAGTTCCTCGATCTTCTTCTCGTACTCCTCCGTCTGCTTGGTCTCCTTTGCCTTCGCCTTCTCCACGATGTCGTCCAGCAGCAGCGACGTGTCGATGTTGAAGTTCCGGTTCTCAAAGTTCGGATCGCAGTAGTCCTTGTGGAAGACAATTTGTGATATGCATTCTTCAATCAGCTGGTAATACGCCGGTCGCATGTAGTGATCGTCGCGGATGAACAGCAAGTGCTGCAGGATCGAGAGGAAGTACTGCTCCGACGACGTGTCCACCACCAGATTCTTAAGTACATCAAAACAGTCGTTCACGTCGTCCATGTCGAAGCGTACGTTGTCGAACCGCTGGATGAACTCTTCGAAGTCGTCTTCGCGGATTTCGTTAAAAATCTTGTAGTGCTCCTTCAAGTCCTTGTTGTTGCTCTTGCTGACGATCTCGGCGAACTCATTGAGCTTCTCGTAGAGGCCCATTCGCATGATTTCGCATCGCAAGTGCAGACGGAAGTTCACATCACTCGGTGTGTTCGTGAGGGTGTTGATGAAGATCAGACTGTGGCAGGCGAGGTCCTTCTTGGTGTCGTTCTTCACCTGAACAAACAGTCCGTCGACAATCTGACGGAATCGTTCACCACCCTTGTTCTTCGTCGACGCCGCTGACGTTATGGCACGCAGAACTTTATCGTAGCCATTTCGGTCTGAAACCAGACAGAAACTGGCCAACATTTTTATAGCCTCACACATGGTGTTCGGTTTTCGCGGGTCGAGACTCTGTGCTAACAGCAGGACAACGGGATGCTGTTCGGGTGTGAGGATGAGATTTAGGCCCCATGTATTGTTCATGAACGCCTTCACACAACGTATGCACTCGAATTCGATGCGCTCGAAGTAACGTTCCGTCTTGCATCGTCGCAGGAGATTCACTATCTCATCGATGCCAGTCTCACCGAATTCTTTTATCCAACTTATCGGATTGCTCGTGAGAGCCACTCGCAAACTCTCGACGCACTGGTAGATTTTATTTTCGGCATGTTCTCGATTCTGGAGATATTCGATGTAGTCATTCGGTTTTTCAAATCGTGAATTCGCTCGGTGTTCCAAGGAATTTTTTCCTATGAAGAATAAAAATGAGAGAAATTATGAAAGTCGATTTTAATTTCGTCCTAGTACGAAGAGAAAGTTAAAGATAAGTTTTTTCTATGTTTTACTGTAGCTTAATGAATGAAATAAAATAGAAAAAAAAATGACTGGTTTTATACAAAATATTTTAGCCATTTCAATAGCTTTGTGTGAACACTAACGATTGAAATGAAGGTTACTCTACTCAGTGGCATGTGAAAACTGAACCGATAGTAAAAAAAAAGGAACTGTACGACTTACAAAATTTAAGAACCGAACGCTTCTTAGATTTTGTAAATTGCAGACGACGAAAAAGAATGACTTAACAACTGATTGAGATACAAGCTTGTGCTTAGCTCATAGACATGGTTGATGGACAGTAATTTTTTAGTACGCGAATCGATTGTCGCATAAAAAATTGTTAACAATCAGCACAGGATAATTTTAAATTATTAAATTAGGGGGTAGGTTCGTAGTCTTTTTATGCGATTTTTTTTGACAAATCCTTTTGAGTGAAGATGGTTAGAAAACGTTTTATAACCGTAGTTCATTTTTTCAGCCGAATACACGGCTTGTTTGATGGCCATCCTAATTCAAAGATGCTTTTATAATCAAGGTTTACAGAGGCTGATCATGTAGTCGACGTCAAAATCGCCATTTCTCAACTGCACACACCATTTCCGTGCTGTAGACGGCATACGACACCGTCTCCCTATATGTTCCAAAACCTCCGAGCTCCTGTAACCACTTTACGGCATCGATGAAATGCGAAGAAGAGCATATGTGTTGCTTTTAAACTCCTGGATATACCATTTCAAAGCCAAAAAATTAATTTACTCAAAAAGATGATTAGCACAGTTTTGTAGAACAGAACGTGCTCTATCGAAGAAATACTATACATTTTGTCAGCAAACAAAAGAAAATGAAATTGCTACGAAATCATTCTTTGACCTAATAAATGAAGTGCTTATGACAACAACGTGATAAGCCACAAAAGCAAAATATTGGAAAACTAGGTTTCAAAGATGTAAATAAATCTACAAAAGAGGATATCACGCATTTGAGCACCTTACTATTTTTAGGTTAGTTTTTGTTCTTGTTTTTATATGAGTAAGTCAGTGACAGTTTTGTTAGCTACATTATTGCTGAGTACAATGCAGCTAAAATCTAAATTTTTGAGACACGTTATTGACATAATCAATTCATATGCTCTCTACGAAAAGGGTACCACTAAAATCAACGTCTTAGATAAAATATCACAATAGGTCGGCAAAACATTAACCCTTTCATACCCAGTTTTACTCGTGAACAATATGAATTTCCATGATTTCTTTTTAGAGTCTAATTTGAGTTAATTTATGTCTACTTCAGAAGTCTCTTAGTGCAATAAGAAAAATATTTTCCTTAGTTTTTGGTGAAGTAAAAAAAAATATATTTTTCGGTCAGGCGGTCATGAAAGGGTTAATGGAGTCAATAACTTTGTCGACTAGACCTCGCTGAAAACTCAAGTAAAAACGCCAATGCAGAAATAAAATAAAGAACTCTCTTCTGACCATCAAACAGACAGAACACCAAAAACAATTTTCACGGCCCCATCTCCAGCGAACGGCTGACAATTTTTTGTTTGCGAATTAACGAGGGGACTAAATTGCATAGATTTTGATTTCTCCGATTTACAGAGGTTTTTTCAGGTGACTGTGAGAATGCTTCGATTTAGAGTTTACTGTATCATTAAAAAAAAATTGACAACAAATTTTGTAGGACTATGATTTTAGTTAACAAAGACAGTTCGCGAAAGTTGCAAAATTAAGTATTCATTTACTAAACTACTCAGCAAACAAATACAACGTGTACAATCGTGCGCAGCCAGATGAAGCTCAGAATCATTTCGAGCGAAAAAACATTCAAATTGGCCCGGCGTGAACGAGTTGAGCTGTTTGGCTATATTTCTCTGCTGGCAAGTGAAGTCTTTCTCGTGGTCATCAGTAAAGACACCACTGCTCTGCTTTAAAAAATCGTTGAGACCCCAAAATATGAATTTTCTCTTCTTAGGTACTGCCACGCTAATACCATAGGCGTCATCTTAAGATAGAAAAAAGGATGTGCGTAAAGATAAGATTTAAATCAGCTTGCCGTACCAGGACTTAATCGGTATCTTACAATTCTGTGAGCAATTGATCTAGTACAACCAAGCGTGACGATCACGACTAAGAATGGTGACCAACGATTCTTAGTCGTGATCCTCACGCCTATGTCAATGAACACTCCACCAACATATTTTCACAACTAGGATCGTAAGGTAACTTATTAATCCCTAGACTCGGTCACTTTTACCTCTAAGACCACCTTAAAGTGCCGCCGCCAACCTCTGGATGAGATGGCCCAGCACTTCAATATTCACCTCATGGGTGCCTGGGCATAGTGACATTCAGGTGAGTGATATCCAAGCTGACGCACTCGCGACCACAATTCCATTACAATCCCGGAGGGAATTACGGGCCATGCCACTAGCTACAACCAAATTAAACATAAACCTTCACAGCCTTAAAATCACCAATCAAAGGTGGCAAGAAGGCTCAACATGTTTGCACACCAAACAGATTTGGCCCGCGCTGGATGCGAGTTCGAATACAGCTCGGGGAAATAGCACCACAAACATTTTCCACAACCCCACCTCCAGCGAACGATTGACAATCCTCCTAGAGTACTTCTGTCACGGAAAGCTTTCGCAATTCGCTGTTTGGAACCGGCAATAAACTGTAGGTCCCTTTCACATGTGTCAAAATTATAACGTGCACAACACAGTGGAGGCACGAAAAGCCAGGCTCTGGCCCTTCGTGGGCTGTTACGCCACTAATGATGATGAATGCTAAACGCACTACCTGCCTTCTTCGGATTTACAGACCGGCGATAAGGGTCATTATAGGCGTCATTACGGGACGCTGCACCATCGGCAGATATGCCAGCAGACTTGGAGTCCCTGCCAATGACTTTTGCAGAAGTTGCCAGGATGACGAGGAGGAGGAAACCATTTTTTATCTCTTATGTTCAGCGCGAGGCCTTGGCGCTTCGTAGAAGAACTCACCTGGGCAAGCACTTCCTTGACAGTCTGAGAGATCTGAGTAAAATCAGCATCAATCAGTCCGTAACTTCGTAAGAAGCTCCAACTGGTTCCATTAGGGTGCGGGTGCATTGTGGTATCACAATGGGCCAAGTCTGGCCTAAGTGTGGTTGGGCCTCTGTTGCCCCAGCCAGTCACTCTAACCTAACCTAACCTAAGGTAACTTATTGACTGGGGACCAGATCCACTCAGAATATTAAAAGCGGTGTATGATAAGGATGACAGCCGTTTTTTGCCCTTGATTGGTAGATGTATAAGGATAGTCATCGTACATGTAAGCATGAACATAGCAAAGGAAATCTTGACCAGTTTTTATTTACTGGCGCATATCTAGAGTTAGTTAGAGTTAGAGTTAGGAGGGGAGGAGGTGGGAAAGTGTCACCTGTGTCACTGTGGCCGCGAGTGGTCCTATTGTGACTGCCCCGCCCCCACTTATGGTTCACGCAAAAAGCCCGAGTTCGTGATGAATCTTAGGATGCTTTTGAGTGAGCTGGCAGCGATATTTCCTGCCTCTATGTAGTGCCTGCCAAGGTGTCGATGACGTGTACTGACTAAGCAGTTACAGTGACACAGTATGTGTTCCGCTGTTTCTTCGTCCTCGTTGCACATTCGACAGGTGTCATCCTGCATTAAGCCCATCACTTTTAGGTGCTTGTTTACTGTGCAGTGCCCACTCAGAAAGCCTGTGACTGTTCGAATTTGACTCCTCGTAGATCGGCGCAGATCTATATAGGCTTTCTTTCATTTTCAAAAATAAGAGCTTTCGTGAAAGATAATTGAAAGACTTCATCTACTAACTGGCTGACAAAAAAAAATAAACTGAAATACGGCAAAGAAAAATTGTGTTTGTATGTCAGCGCCAATCATTCTTCCACGAAGTTTCCTCGAACCGATCTAAGTTGAACAACCAATTGGCACATGATTATGCCGAACTCATTTTCTCTGATCATTTCGATGACTATCTTGTTGCCTCCGATGCAGTCTGTCGGTGAAAAGCAATGAATATTTCCCAGAAATTGTCTGACAGCTCTTCAATTTGCACTCAAATAATTAGAAACATTCATCAGATCCACATATAGAGTCTTTCACTGTCGAATAAAATTGAGATAGGAGAATCTCAGCACCTGTACAGTGTACATGACTGCATCACAAATATGGAAATGTCATCATCGTCAAAAATATAAACTTAAATCTGATTTCGTTTTTCATTCCTCCTTCACACAGCACTGGGCCTTGAAAGCATTGAAACACAAAGTTATTACGAACAGAGAACTGTGTCATGAGCTAAAGTACACGACTCTTCTAAGGCCACCACTGGTATTTTATCGACAGTTCGTGATAAACAAAGCCACACTTTATCAGCGCAGCGTAACGACAAAGCAACCAAAATGAATCGTTTCGTAACGCCTGTCACTTTTCATTTTCCATTACACCAAAAAAGAAAAAAAAAAAAATTTCAATGTCATTGCGCGGCGCAAATCTGGAAGCCGATGCACACCAGAATCTAGCTATTCCTTTACCTAACCGCCACTGACCGTGGGCGTAAATGTCACAGTCTCCTCGAGAGAGTCTAAAAATACATTTTGAGAGTTCATACACAAAGCCAAACAAATCAAACCGCGAACGCTAGAAGGCCAAACGAATATTCGCAAATTCACATGATTCACACCTCCGCCACGCTATCTTTAACTTCGGTGTTCTTCGTTTGGCTTATCTCGCGTATGTGCGTGCGAACGTAGAGTGCTACTTGTCAATAATCGAACATGATCTCACCTTTTAAATGCATGCAAATCATGTTTCGTCTGTCGCAGATGCTCTTCGACAGCAGCGGCTCCCGCTTGTCCTTCGGTATGTTCATGTCCTCGAGGATTTCCATGAACTTGGCGTCCAACTCCAACTCGCTGAGACCGCTGATCATCTTCTCCACATCCAACTCAGGGGCATCGCCATCTGTGGACACCGGCCGACCCGAAGGTGTGTTGTAGTTGTTGCCTTTTGTCTTCGGCCGACCGAACCAGCTTTCCAGGATCCCCCCAGACTTGTTCTTTTCGTGCTTGGACATCCTAAAAGTAAAATTTTTCATTATTCACAACACTTATCCGATGGGAAAATTTGCGTTTGTCTCTTTTTTCGGAAGGAACTATTGTAGTTGCATTAAACAAAGCCAAAACCAAAGACACAGCAGCACACGTCGATGACGACGATGACGGACACACAGCACATGGGGGTACATTGTAATCACCCAAACTCCAGATGCCTGTCGATGCTGCTGTGTGTTGTGCGCACTGCAATATCCCGTGTGCCGAGGACGTTCGGGATGAAAACAGTGCGGAGAAAGATACAAATCGAGCAGCGAGCACAAAATGGGGAAACGAGTTTTTGTTTACATTTTGTAAATCACCCCACGCCCATTCTTTTGTACGAGTCAATCAATTGCAACACACTCGCATCGCTTACTAACCGTCCACTTGGAGAGATGATTTAATCTTTTGCTGCTGTCGATTTAGTCAAGTGGAGTTTGTGGAAAAACAGTAGCGGTTTGTTAGAAATACTAAAACGATGATATTACCTTGCCCGGTTTACGTCATAGACGATTATAATACAAGGTAAAACGCTCGCAGCGCAGCAACTCTACGACGAAACCACTTGTTGAGTTCTCGAGACGACTTTTTTTTTTCTCCGATTGTTTGGATTCAATTGGGATTTTTACAATTTCGGCGGCGATTCTGTTGTCGGGAATACGGTTTGTGCGATTTAATTGTGTACAAGTTTTTCGAATGTATTTAAATGATATTTGTACATTTGTTGGATTTAATAATAAGAGAAAAAAACATTTAAAAACACTCAGCGCAATTCTTTTCTTGTTCCGTTTTCGTTCGTTTGGACGTTTTATTCTTTTCTCTTGTTTGACGACGAGTAACTCTTTGCGTGTGTGTTGGAGGGGCTTATGTCATGTGAATGTCAGTGTCAGTATGAAATTCCCCTCACATTTGGTTCACAATTGTTTTACGATGTGTGGTGAACTGTGTTTGAAATGAGAGAAAATGTGATGTGATGTGTTTATTTGCAAGGTTTATTTCTGTTTTTAAGATTTCAAATACATAATTAGAATATTTTTTCTTCTATTCATACAAATTTAAGGCCTAGCTCTGTTTCGTTTTTGAACGAAAACTGTCAACTGCCTATGGTGACTTGCAGAAAACCGCTTGAAGTAAAATGACACTATTCAGCGCTACATCAAATCGCATTGTCGAAAAGTGCTCTTGTCGTGTACGCTTTCACAAAATTTATGTGACAATTCTAACAATTTTATAAAATCAAATTTAGTGGAAGTTTTTTTTAGTAAGAAAACATTTTCTGTACCCTCTGGCTGATGTCGAATTTCTTATCTCCAATGATGTAGATTTTCTTATTCTTGTTTTATTTGAGAATAAGCTTAGTAATTTCTTTCTCTTAAGCTTAAATTTCTTCTCCATATGTGCCTATGTATTTTATTGAGACTTTCTTTTAATTAAATATTTGTTTTCTAAAAACGACTACACTTATATCAATTTACATTTGCTTTGTTTTCAAATTGACATCTTGGGAGCTTAAATTTTTGCTAAGTTTTGCTCTCAATTTAACGTCTCAGTTTAAATTTCTGGTACGCCTTGTTTTTAATTCGTCTTCTCTTCTCCGCTTTGTTTTAAATATTTTCTTTCTTCTCAGCTTTCTTTTTCAATTCGTATTTTCTTTTAAGTTTTTCATATTTTCTTGCAGTTCATCGTTATAACTAAATTTGTTTCAAAATCATATATATCCGTCCTCAAATCAAGCTCCACATTCCACAACTATACCCATTGTGAACTTGTCTCGTTTTTCCATTCAATATTGACATTTGAAAAATACCCCTCATTTCGCATTATTGGAAAAAAAAAAAACAAAAGTAAAAAAAACATTAAAATTTTATGCACAGTCTTTAAAGACTTCTTCAAAAAAACAATTTAAAAAAAATAAATATAAGCACAAAAATTATTTTCAGTCTTAGATGGAGCAAAATAAATCCCGCCCTAAGCACCCGATAGGCCTGAAAGGCCGTGAAATCGGAATGTTTTATAAAAATCGTCAACGAAACAATAAACCAAAATCGACCCTAGTGGATTATGTAAAAAACAAAAAAAAAATATAAACAAAATAAATAAAATTCTCATTCAAAACTTATTCAGGGCCCATCAATATCGCTTTCGGAAAGAACTCTTCATGAAATCAACAAACTCCTTAATAAGTATCACACTGCAGCAGATGATGCCCAAATTTCTGATCAATTCGAGAGACGTTTCCAAGATCTTTTACAGAAAAATTTTCACGAATTTATTGTCAGTCGACATTGTGAGAATGGACAACCCGCAGATAACGCAATGTTGAACGAAAAGTACATAAACGAATTGTCCAGCCGCAGAATTACGGATGAGTATCAAAGACGCTGGCAGAACAGGAAAGTCCTGCCGGCGATGAACCAAAGGCGGCAGGTTCTCGAAGCTATACACAAGAATCAGGTTTTACTCGTGGTCGGGAATACTGGCTGCGGAAAGACCACACAGATTCCACAATTTATACTCGACAACCAAATCGAAGCGTTCAAAGGTTCACGCTGCCAAATCGTCGTCACCCAACCGCGACGGATTTCGGCAATCACCGTGGCTGAGAGGGTGGCGTATGAACGGAATGAAAAACTTGGTAATTCTGTGGGATATCAAATCAGATTACAAGGGTAAGAAGTTGCCAAGAATGTGTCGAAAGGTTGATTTTAAATTTTCTTCTGATCCCAGAGTAACCCCACGGCCCAGCGGCTCAATTTTGTACTGCACAACAGGCACACTGTTGAGGCGAATGGAGGCAGATCCCCTTCTTTACGGACTCAGCCACATTATTCTCGATGAAATCCACGAGAGGAGTGTTGAGACCGATATGCTGATGGGGCTGATTAAAAAGGTACAACAAGCAGGTTTGTTTTGGTTATCTGAGGCTTCAAATCGCTCCCGATTTTTCAGATCCTGCCGTATAGGGAGGACCTGAAAGTGATTTTGATGAGTGCCACCGTATCGGAGAGTGAATTCCAGCAATACTTCCATGACTGCGCATCCATTGAGGTTCACGGGACTCTATTCGATGTCAAGGTCAGGTACTTGGAGGATGTTCTTCAGATGACCGGCTTCCGGAACTTCGATTCTGTCCGAAGGTCTCACCGTCATCAAAAAGCCGTGCGTACACCCCTAGTATCCCTGTTCCAAACACGCTCCTCATTTCCGTTTGCATCCACAGGCATTGGACGAAAGATCCCTGCAGTACAAGGCTCTCATAGAGCCTCACGTCCGCATCATAGAGCACTACTACGACAATCATGTCATCCAGTCGCTGCGTAATCCCAACTCAGAAGAATTCAACGTCGAGCTCATCGAAAGTCTCGTATTCCACATCTGTGAGAAAAAGTCCCCCGGTGCAATTTTGGTATTCCTGCCAAGCTACGATAAAATCGCGAAGGTGAACACGGCGCTGGTAAATTCGAAGCATTTCCGCCGAGCGGAGCACAACATCTACACTCTCCACTCGACCATGCCCACGTTGGATCAGAAGTACGTCTTCTTTCCACCGCCCCAGGGTGTTCGTAAGATTATTCTTGCGACGAATATCGCCGAGAGTTCGGTGACCATTGACGATGTTGTCTATGTCATCAACACTGGCAAAATGAAGGTGACTGACTTGGATGTGGAACAAAATTTGCAAACGATCGAGGAGCGTTGGCACACACTGGCGAATGCGCGTCAACGACGTGGTCGGGCAGGCAGGGTTAAGCCTGGTATTTGTTTCAACTTGTACTCGAGGTAGGCTTTTAATTTGACATCGGATGAGAGAAAAAATAGTTTCCTTACATTTCCTTACATCTGATCCTGAATTGACCAAGGTCCGATCCCGGTCCCTCTTATGTTTTATCGTATACCAACGTACACCGAACATTCTTCATTCTTGCAACTTCTTCTATTTCAGAGCTCGCGAAGAGCGTATGCAGGCATATCCCAGTCCGGAGATTTTGAGAACCAAACTGGACTCTGTGCTGCTCAATCTGAAACTTCTGCACATAAACGACGTTGGTGGCTTCATGCGCACTCTCATAGACTGCCCGTGTGAAAAAGCAATTGAAAATGGAATTGATATACTTAAAAGGTAAGCAAAGGTCATCTTTGTGGTACAGGCACATGATTCCAATCGACCTGCTTACAGAATAAATGCGTTGGATGAGTTTGAAGTCATTACCCCGCTCGGTATGCATTTAGCTCGTCTACCAATTGACCCACAGATGGGTAAGATGATTCTCATGGGAGCGTTGTTCCGGTGTCTTGACCCAATTACAACTGTTGCCTCAGCTCTGGCATTTAAAGATCCTTTCTACAGACCGCTGGGTAAGACCTTGAGCCACCTTGAGAGATCCCACCTCATTTTCTTTTTACAGGCAAGGAACAGACTGTGGACGCGATGAAAAAACGTCTCTCGGTCGACACAAAGAGTGATCACTTGATGGTTATGAACGTCATCAACGAGTATCGTCGCTCTTTGGAGCGGAAGGAGGAAAAAAGTTTCTGCTACGATAATTTCCTATCGCAAACGACGCTGGATCAACTCGAAAAGATGAAACAACAATTCTGTGAGATTCTCGAAAGTTCAAGGTGAGCAAGTGAGCGAAACAATTTCGAGTGCAATATTCTTATCCAACTTTTCTAGATTTATTGAGTCTGCCAATCCACGCGCCGATCTCTCGAATGTGAATTCCCTGAACGTTACTCTACTCCGAGCAGTCATCGCCGCTGGTCTCTATCCGAATGTGGCACATTTGAAGTATGTACGATCAACTGCTGTCCATTTCTGTTACATTTAACTTTGTCTTCCAGGAAAGTGAGGCAAATCAAGAACCGTGTACAACCAATCCACAGCATGTGGACACCAACAGACAGGAGTGTTAAATTTCATCCTTCATCTGTTAATTGCTCTGAACGTTCTTTTGATTCGCAGTGAGTTTTCAGTCATCACTTCGTGTTTAGAGGTGTGCTAATGGTTTTTGCTTTTCAGTTTCTTCGCATATTTCTTGAAGCAAAGAAGTAACGAAGTTTATCTGATGGACACAACAATGATCTTTCCCATGGCATTGATTATCTTCGGTGATGGAGTTAATTGTGATGTTGATCGAAATGGGCGTCATTATCTGTCGGTGGCTAATTTCTTTTTGTAAGTTCATTCACACGAGTTTCGAAGATAATGGGTGAGTTTTTAAAAGCAACTTTGCGGCACTCCTGGGAAGGAACTATGAACGAAATGCTCATCAGGATACAAGCGGAAATCCTTGCCATTACGGAGGCGTGTCGTCGGCTCAAATCCGCCAAATGCCAATTCAAAAATTAGCTATCTTTGTTGACAGTCAAGCTGCCATTAAGGCGGTTTCAACAAATTCCAAAATAGTCGGTGTAACAGCTCATACAGGGCCGGAGCTTAGCCTCCACGCGCGATATATTTTGACACATGTGGAGGGGACCCACTGTTTAATGCCGATTCCGAACGGCGAATTGCAAAAGCCTCAAAGACAGAGGTAACTTCAGGTTTGTCAGTCGTTCGCTGGAGGTGGAGCCGTAAAAATTATTTATGATGTTCTTTCCCCGGACTGGATTCGAACCTCGGTCTAACCTCTGGCTTAACAGTCCGACGCACTAACGATCAAGCCACGACGCCCGACAACAACTTCTATAACCTCAAAATTAGTACAAGAATGTCGCAACCAGCTCGCAGATGCCGCCAGAAAATTCAAAGTTATCTTAGCATGGGTCCCAGGACACTCCAAAGGTTTCGGTAACGAAAAAGGCCGACGAACTGGCTAAACAAGGAGATGCCCATCATAGCTCGTCAGCTATGGAGGTACACATTCCACCTGGGCTAGTTACACCACGACTTACATCTCACTTCATGGGAATGGCTAACCTTCGAAGGTCTCAATTAATCAAATGTGCAGTGTCTAGGAAGACAAAGGCTTATGAAGTCTTAATATTTAAGTTAACATCTAGACAGACTTGACCAGAGTACAACAAATCACGATCTAACAATCTTCTTAATAGGACTCGAACAGACATTGCTTAAATTGTGCGATTAGTACGGGTCACTGGTCGATAGGAGACCATGCAGATAGGCTTAGGATCCCACACTTTACATACTGCCGAAGTTGTAATAACTCGGCAGAGCCAGAATCATTGACCCACTTCCTCTTCTCCTGTCCAGCGCTTGCCAGGGAAAGGCTACGGACTCTAAGCAAACCCTTCCCTGAATCTCTGCGCGAGGTATCTGAAGTTAACATCAAAGATTTGATTTCGTTTCTCAACGTCGCACAATGGTTCTAATTTCCAATCTAATTTACTTTTCAATTTCCAGAGCTGTGGTAGCAAAACGGCACTTAGTGCTAATTGTGTTCTTCTAGAACCACCACCTCACACACACACGGGTCACTGGTCAGCTACATACGAGAATTACTGTCAAATTCATCGATGGGCGAAGGGAAATAGCAGCTGCCCAGATGGGTGTCTGTATTGGGTTGTCTGTGGTTATAATTCAGCATAACCAAAATCATTGACACACTTCCTCATCTCCTGTTCAGCGCTTGCCATCGCAAGGCAACGGACTTTGAGCAATCCCTTTTCTGAATCTTTCGGCGAGATATCTCGAATGAATATCAAAGGCTTGATTTTGTTCTTCAACACCACACGATAGTTCTAAATCCCAACTTTCAGACCTGTGGTGCCAATTGGGTCCTCTAAGAACCACCAGCTCTCACACAAACACACATACTCACCAGGATTGTGCTGCAGTGTTGCTTTTATGAACTCATCCAATTTCTGGTCCTCTTTCAATTTGAGCCCATTTTGTGTAATTTAATTTTGTTTTTCTTTTTTTAGCTTTAAGAGTGATCTAGAAACAAATGTATTAATCATGAGGCTTCGTCAATCGTTGCGTCTGCTGTTGCAAAAAAAGGCCCTCTATCCATCGCCAATTGATTTTAACAGCAAGGATGAGATCCTGATTAAGTAAGTAATCTTCCTCGTAGTTTAGAGTTTCAGCAAATATCGTGCTCATGGTCCATTTCATTTCAGCGCACTAAAAATCCTCCTAAGCCATGATGAAGCCATAGACGACGATGAGGACCTCGACGATGATTAATTAAATCTGTCTGCACTGTCTTAAGATTGAAATCTATTAAATGGTTGGTTTTGAAAATTGACGTTTATAGAAATAAATTATTTGGAATGGAAAGTAACAGTTTTTTTCTTTTTTTGTTTATTTCTTTATCAACTTTTTCTTTTTTTTTTTTTTGTGAATAAATTACAACTTAGTCATCGTCCAATATACCAAATGCATTATTCCGCTGTTTTGATGTTGTGGCTGGTTCGGAGTCGTCATAAGCGTTTTTGTCGTCCTCGGAACTGCTCTCATTGTCACTATCTTCACCTGCTGATTGTAAAATTTGTCTTCATTCACATTTCTAGAGCTCCACAGAGTGATTCAACTTACCATCACTGCATTTATCTGAAAAATCTGTGCTCAGATTGTCCTCGTTCAGTTCCTTGTCGCCCTGGTACTTCTTCACCACATCAATGTCCTCATGCTCTTGCCATTTTTCTTCATGACAAACAAGATTAGTGTACCCCCAAACTCTGCCATAATATGTAACTTACCTCGCTCTGCGATAAAATTCGGTGGATAAAACTGCAAGACAATTTGTCCGCCTAAGCACATGCGCAGCAATTCATTTCCCGCACGATATAGATCTGGACGAGCCGCTTTGGCCGTAAAATAGCCTCTTTTTTGTGCCCAGGCTTCACAGATCGCCACCGGCGACCACTCCTCGTAGTCCTCAGGCAGTTTCAATTTAAGTAACTCCGGTAAATTGACATTGTCCGCCAAAAACCGAACAGGATAGATTTGTTTTAATTGTGCAATCGGATAGCTACCGAGAAGGACTTGCAAATATTTTGGTGTCGAGGACGGAAATACTAGACCGGGGCAGTCACAAAGACGCACTTTGCTTGTGAGGAAAATGGTTTGAAAGTGTTTAGTGTGACCCGGAGTGCGACTGACACTGACGACTTTCTTGCCTTTCATGGCGTTGATAAATGAGGATTTGCCGACATTCGGGAATCCAACACAACCGATGGTCAGGATGCCATCCTTGAACATCACGTGCTTTTCGAAATCAAAGTCACTCTTTGTGGCATCGGAATGTTCGGGATCATTCGAACCGAAGCGTTCGTCCTCGTAGCAGAAATCTTCTCGCATGTCCTCGAGGATCTTCTGCTCCCAATCGGATAGATCCACGCTGGAGTCAACTATGCGGTGGCATTCTTTGTAGATGTTGTGCACTCCTTCAATACTGCGTTTGTGGGCCATTCGTCCCTTTTTCGAGCCTGTCCGAAGAAGAGAAATAAGTTTGCTTGAGCTAGGACAAAACAGAAAATTCTATGGGTTATCTATGGTCCCATCTGCAGGGACGGTGAGTGGTGGAGAAGGTTTAATCACGAGTTGTACGGGCTTTGCAGTGACGCTGATTTGGTCAGAAGGATAAAAGTCCAACGACTGAGATGGCTAGCGAGCGGAGCGAATGCACACCAATGCTCCAGCCCGAAAAATCTCCAAATCCGTAAAGGGAGACTGAGGAACAGATGGCAGATGGCGCACCGAAGTGTAAAGCTGATCTCAACAAGCTTGGTGTTGAGTTCGGTCTTTAGCCAGCTAGAAGCAGCTCGCTAAAGACCGAACTGGCCGGAAAAGTTCGCTGCGTGAGGCCCTGGTCCACGTCGGACTGTACCAAATAGGAATAGAAGTGGGACAGGTCATAAAAGGGTCTTCTAATTCCGGAAATTGTTTGAGATTGAGCAAACCTTTTTCAGTCTATGAATCCAAACTTAATGAGTTCGCTTTTATGTCGCGAGTTCAGACCTCTAATGGTTTTCTTATCATGACCTACTTACCCTTTAAAGTCTTGGCTGGATATGAGGCGAACAGGACTACGGTTATTCCAGGATAAGTGTTTTCGAAGTAACTCCGCCAAGCTACAATTACTTCTGGTGACACCAAATCGACCTTGTTCAACACCAAAATGGCGTGCTTCTTAAGTGTTTCCACGATGTACTTATACAAAAATGGAGGAAATAAAAGTGTCTAAAATAATAAAAAGATGAGTAAGCAGTCTCGTTCAAGCAGAACACAATGGTTTTACCGCATATCGCACATCAACAATTATCAGGAGGACATCGGACATCTCAAGTACTCGCCACAGTTGCCTCCAGGTTTCCAAATTCAATTCAAACAAGCTCAATCGCTCTCCCATTTCGGAGTTGATCTTTCGGAGATTCTCCACATATTTCTATGAAGAAACAAACCCTTTTATTGAGTGACACCACACGCTGCCACAACATACCCGAAAGTAACTATTCTCATTCATATCCAGAATTTCCTTCGACATCTGATGATTCCACTCCGGCCGAATGGGGAAGTCATAATTTTTAAAATAACTCTCATCGATTTCTCTGTCCTTGGGATTAGCCATTTGTACGGGATCGTACATTCTTACCATGAGCTCCTTCAACTCCTTCTCAGTCTCGTGATAGAACTTCAGATTATATCGGACAGCATTCCGATTTCGTCCTCGAGATGGTTGGGCGTTGATCTCTTGTACAGTTTCGGTATCCTCGGTGGTTTCATCATCATCATATGAATCGTAAGCTGTCTTAAGGAGTTTCTGTTGTGTACCTTCATTAGAGAAAAATAAGGGACATTGAGATGAAAAACAAACACAATCCGGTTTTAGTAAGAACCTTTTAACTGACGCTTTATCTGAATTTGATCTCTTTTCTTTTTACCACTGAAGGGTACCTTACGACGATTTTGTGGCATTGTGCTAAGATGGGCCTTCAATCACTTTTGTTTCTTTAACTTTTAATTCTCAAGTCAGGATGAGCAAAAAAACATTTCAAAATAAACTCACGAACTCATTCGTCAGCTGGAATTCCTCCAGATTTGACATATCTAGTCCATGAGTCGGTAGAGTAGTCCGCGGCTGCAACAAATAGTTTTTTAAATCGACCCATATATGAAATAAACATTTTTATCATTAAATACATTCTAAATAAATTTAAAGGGGGGGGTTTATAATTTAAGAGCGGAGATATATAAAGTCTTAGACGTGATTTTACGCTTAAAATCGGCTAAACCAAAAAAAAAAATTTATGGACAGGCAGCACTTGCTTCATTCACAATCGCAAATGCACGAACTGTCATCGAACCTCACATGGATGTTTGTTATTGCTTCTGGATTGTGAAAACTAAAATTTATTTACAAAATACTGAACAGCGAAACGAAGTAAAAAATGAAAATAAATAGATTTAAAAAGTCTCAAAAAATACTAACATTTTTTACAACAAACTTCAACTATCATGAGCCATATCAAGTGCTAATCGACGCAACGTTTTGTCAAGCTGCGCTTCAGGTACAGATGCTCTATCTTCCTCTCGTGATTCTAATGTCTCTTCTTTCAGAACAAAGTAATTATTGAAGAACAACTAAAGAAATATTTTCAAAGTCAGCTTAAGCTCCTAACAACGCAATGTATTATTTTGGAAGCAGAAAGTCTTGGTGGACCGCTCACTGGTGCGACTATGATCGTGAAGAAATTCTACGTCCACAAATGTGGTCATGAGGGGAAACCAATCTCCGCATCAGATTGCATCAAGTCAATGGTATAAGTTTGTCTTCTACACATTTATGAAAATATAGACTAAATGTTTTCGACTAATTTCAGACAAAAAGCAGTCGATACATTGTCGCCTCGCAGGATAGAAATTTACAGGCAAGTCTTCGTAAGGTTCCAGGTCGAGCATTGTTGTACCTGCACAAAGCTACACCGGTGCTAGAAGGTCCATCAGATGCTTCGAAAAAGTATGTACACAAGAAAACCAACGATCTCCTGCCACAAAACATGGAGAAGCAGATTGTCAGTCTGAAGAAAAGCTATGGAATACCTGAGGCACAAGATGCCAGTTTAGTGAAAAAAAAGAAGGGAAGGAAAAATCCGAATCCATTATCGTGTAAAAAGAAGAAGGTACGTCCTGATGCAGCGACTGCTAAGGATCCTGTGAGGAAAGTCGAAAGTACTGGAATTAAGCCGAAGAGGAAAAGAACTAAAATCCCAAGTCACGTTAAGGAAGTTTTGCAAAAGTCTGTAAAGGGTTAGAAAATAAAGTTGTTAAGTTAATCTATAAAAACAAATTGTCTTTACGTTACATAAAACAAAACTTAGCACGTTGTCCCTAATTTTGACTGAACTGAATTTGAAATGGTCTTTTAGTGAATGTAAACTTAGTTTATCATGAACGCGGTCAATTAAATTTACAGACACTAGACGGGCATATGTGTGGGTTGGGTGCTTCGATGGCAAGGAGTCTTCGAGTCCACCAAGTGCATATTTTATATTACTTGCACTTGTGCTGCATCATTACGCTATAGCAGACCATTTTAATTCGATCTTCCATTTAAAACCATCCTTAATTCCACAAATTAGTTTCTGCAAGCCATTAATTTCACCATCAGCTTGTTAGAGCTTAAAATGACTCTGGGTATCCCCACAATTTCACCTCTAATCTCCATTTTTTTGCATTTACGTTTAAAATGTCAGATATGTTTCAGAAACATTTAGTTGATTGTTCTTAAAACTTATAATCAATGCTCAATTAATATTTGCGACATTATTTTCTATTATATCAATATTTTTTTTATTAATATTTACTCTTACAGAAATGCATTTACAAATATTCCTTAATGATTAATTTTGATTACATGGTAATTATTGTATATTTTCATCTATTTCTTAGTAATACTGGCCAACGGAATTTCGAAATAACTTTTTTTAATCTTCTTAATCCAATTAAGAGCGAACAAAAAAAAAAATAACCAATAAATTGTTATCCTCATTACTTCAATCGTTTTTTTCGGAAGAAAAACAAATCTGTCTTCCTTCGATTAAAAGTTAACTTTGGTTACTTCACTATTTGTAGATTTTAATTAATATATACTTCTGTTTTTTTTTGTCACACGCATTTACTAAAAACTTTTGGCTAAATATTTTTATTATTTAAATAGAAACACAGAACCGTTTTACGATTACAATAAAATTATCTTCAATAACAAATTCAAAGAAAAATGTACACTAAGAATAAAGATTTATGTATGTAGTTCCTAAATAAACATCTTTTCTTTTTTTTTTTACTAAAACAATATCACATTTCTAAAACGAATTAAATATAAAGGAAAATGTTAAAAGTAGAAAATACACATCCAAATATATCTACTTATTAACTTCTACTTATTTACATTTTGAAAAAAAAAATTCATTGATTGTAAATAACTTTTTTTTCTTGTTATAATCTTTTAACCTAAAGAAAATGTTTTTTTTTTTGGTCTTGTTAACGTATTTTTTTCTTCTAGTTAGCTATATTCGGTTTTAAGTTTTGTTTAATTGGGATTAAGATAAGAATTAGCAATTCCATGTTAATAGGAATAAGAGAAATGTAGGTTTTTTTTTCAGAAATAATTAAGTGTCTGTATATATCGGGCATTAAGAATAGAATAGAATAATGGCAACTTATGATGTTGGCCGTGGGAAAATTGTTAATGTGGAACTTTGTTTAGGTTTAGTTGGATCAGAAATTGGAGTGATAGTGCGTTTTAAATTGTTACTAGGAGCTCAAGAGGCTAATTGACCAAAAAATAACTTCAGCAGTAAATATAGATCTAGTGTTATGGAAACAAAAAGAATCATGAAACATAAAACAACATAAGTCAGAAAGAATGCCTTGAAGGCAGTCAAAATCGCTGGAAAATGTTTATTATAAAGTGAAAAGTATTGCACTGATTATTTTTGGTCCTTTAACTTATAAGGCTTTCTTAGCTTCTTCGGAAGACGTTAGCAATTGCCGCAGTGGGAGCTGCTGACTAAAAAGAACTGCAAATCTGCAAATCTGTTGAATGTTATACTCTGAAGTGGCTTAATCAAAGAACTAACCTTAATAGGAAACTACAACTGCTATCAACGACTTCCGGTCGCGTGTTTTGTTCCAGAGTTCAGCAACAATTGTTTGTAAAATATCAGCAATGACAATAATCCGGCTATGAATGTACTCTTAAGCTACGATAAACAAGTTCTATTTGGAAAAAGTATTAAAGGAACAAGAACTGATAAGCTGAACCAACATTACACCTTTCACAAGTTTCCACCATTTTACTGTAGGATCTCAAGACATCGGTGCCACTAAAATTGGCACAAGTTTACAACACGCACTCTCATAGGCCTGTCTTGCGTCCGCCTGCCTTATCTGTGACAGTAACAGAACATTTTTAATGTGTAATCATCTATGCAATAACTCTGACTGCCGTACATGTTGATCCGGCTGATGGTCCCCGTCAGGTGAGTTGTGTACGACGACATTCGGACGGTGGATTCGAACTCACCCAGACCCGGTTTCGTTTGCACCCGCACTGTGATGTCGATGAGATAGTCCGTGGTGACCTCTTTCAGGATCTTCTGGTTGGATGTACCGATAATCGCTTCTGCAATTGAGTTCAGATATAACATCCTGCACTGAGGGTAAGGGCGAAGTTTGTCGTTGATTAGCTTGACGATATATCGCGCCGCTCGTTGTACCCGCGCATCATTCGTTTGCAACGTTTGTTTTTGATGACACGTGCACCAGTGAGAGGCTACGCCTGCATTCTCACAGGTCCTTGTGACTGGAATCGGAAGGAACAGGCTAATTCCTCGCGGTATTGTGTCCGACTCTTGTAGATCTGCTGCTCGTTCTTGTAGCTGAGTGGACTCTAGGTCGGATAAGTCAAGTAGGTCGAGAAAAGTCGCATGCAGATCGTAGTGTGTGGTGAGCTTCTTGGAGTTGTCGCGGAAATTCGCTACCGCCTCGGGATATCGTTGTGCAAACCAATCCGGGAATATACTAACCAGCAACGGCTGACGTTCTTCCATCATGCCTTGA
The DNA here is from genome assembly GCA_905187475.1 of Syritta pipiens. Taxonomy (NCBI): domain Eukaryota; kingdom Metazoa; phylum Arthropoda; class Insecta; order Diptera; family Syrphidae; genus Syritta; species Syritta pipiens. The sequence goes on from LR994571.1 coordinate 90,703,279, forward strand.
TACGTTTTTCGGAAGGATCCCCAGCGCAGGCCATGATCGCTCATGAGAAAGATGATTGTGCGATCAAACACCTCGGACATACGCAGCGCATCAAACAGCTCCGCGATATCCTCGTCCAGAAGGTACGGCATGTTGAAGAAGTCATGCGTCAGTGACGCCATCCAGAAAAACGAGAAAAACATGTCACGCTTGAAGAAAGGAATCAGTTTTTTGATGAACTCAAGGACGACATCAACTGCACGTCGACCGCCCAGGCAAAGCCGCACGTTGCCCTTTTTCTTGTAGGCGATGTATTTTTCCATTTCGATCAACACCGGGCGGAGGTAGTAGTCAGTCGGCTGTTCCGTGAACCCAGTTCGGAAGTAGTTGAAGAGTCCCAGGTTGGCCACGTCTTCAGCGAAGACTGTCTTGTAGCCGGCTTCCTTGTATCGCTTCCAAATAAACGGACAGTTGTCGTAGCTAACATTCCGTCCATGGATCGGCGACAAGCAGGCCAAGTTAAGTTCACTCTCATCCAGTCCGCTCAGCGCCGGAACCAGGTTTGGATACGTATTGTCTCCGACCTTGTTGTAGCCTATCAGCTCCACTGCGTTGAAGTTGTCCCGCACTATCCCCGCAGTCCGATTCATCTGCCGCAGGAAATTCAACCTCGACACGCTGTCGATCCCAATCACCATCACCGAGACCTTCGGAGTCGCATCGCGTCGAGGATTCGAACTCGTCCGAAAGCCTTTTCCACTCTCTTCACGGTCACTGCTGCTGTGGACGTTCATTGGAGTCGTTGTAGTTGCATCCTCCTTGCCGCTCTTCGGAACGGCGAAGAAGTGAAAGTCCTTGTAGAAAGGCTTTGCGTCGTTGTGCTGGCAGACTACTTTAACAAACTCAGCCTTAACCACACTGGTCACCTCATTCGGCTTCAGATTCAACTCATATCGATGCTGCGCATAATCGTTTTTCGTGTCAGTCTTTCTCTGGAACTCCTGATAGTAGCAGGAAACCTTATCCAGGTCTGTTATGTTGTACAGCTCCAGTAGTTCGCTCTTCTGAACGTTAAGAGCTATGCCATCGTTGCCTACTGTGCGCGTCAATGCCTTTGTGCATGTGAACTTCGGAATTCGAAACATGTACTGCAAAATCGTATCGTCGACGATATTAAAGCTGGGCATTCGACATCCAGGCGTGTCAACGAAGTACGCCTGGCTGATGTTCTCCGGCTGAGCTTCGACCTTTGGCGAGAAGTCGAAACGGTCTTTGAGTCGAGTGATCTTCGTCTTGAGATTGAAATCAATGAACACGTACGAGAAAAAGCAAATGAACGCAAATATCGCGATGAGCTTCTTGAGTTGGGCCCGATTCTTTGGCGCATTGTGATGATGGTAGTGATAGTAGTCACGTTTGCTGGTTACGTAGTGTGTGTCGAGTAAATACTTTCGCCTGAAATTAAAAGAAATTGTGTTTAGCACTAATTCGACTGGTGAGAAAGGTTAGGAGGGTAAGCCAATTCTTGTTTAACCTTCATCCGTCCCTCGGTCGTTCATTTTTCAATCAGAAGCAGTTTTTTTTCTTTCTCAAATATCTTCAAAAATATGAGGGCTAGGGGCTAGTTTTCGTATGTAATTAGCAGCTGTGGTACGCCGACGACGTAGGGGTCGTCATCACCGCAGAAGAAGCAAACCTGAAACTGAACCAAGTAATGGGGCAAGTGCAGGAATGGCTGACAAGCCATGGGCTAAAGCTAGCGGCTGAGAAAACGGAGATAGTCCTCCTTACAATCCGACGAATCCCGCGCCATATTGTGTTTCTGGTAGGGTCCCAGCCCATTACCAGCAAGAGCGCAGTCAAGTACCTAGGCATGCACCTGGACTGCAAGCTCTCCTACCGGGAACAAATAAAAGTGGCAGTAGGGCGCGCGACAGAAGTGACTTTCTCACTCTATTGGATCATGGCAAATATCGGAGGACCGACCATGTCCAGGCGGAGGCTCCTCATGGCTATCACCCACTCCATCTTATTATATGGATGCGAGATCTGGGCTATATAAAGCCATGAGAGAATTCGGCATCCCAAAAAAGTTAACAAGACTATGACCAATATTTCAAGCCAAGTTAAGGTAGCCGGATTGCTGTCCAAACCCGTCAAGATCTTCAATGGACTTCGACAAGGGGATGGGCTGGCCTGCCTCCTCTTCAACCTGGCATTGGAGAAAGCAATCCGGGAGTCTGAAACATCAGGAAGAGGGACAATCGTCACCAAGTCTACTCAATTACTGGCTTACGCATATGACATAGACATCTTCGGACGAAGTGAACAAGCTGTACAAAATTCCTTCATCCAGATCTGGGCTGATGCGCTTAATAAGGAGTCCTGCAGAAGACAGATGGCTGCTGTACAACGACGTGGAGTTCTACGGATCATCAGCTCTTACCGTCTTGTATCCGAGCCAGCTGCTCTCGTCATACCAGGAGTGACCCCTATCGATCTACTGGCCGCAGAAAGAAAGTACGTCCACGACCATAAGACGGAAGCGGGAATCACAACAGCAATGGTGGCTGCGAAGGTGCGAACGAGGCAGCGGTGGCAAGCCAGGTGGGACGCCGAAACTAGAGGAAGATGGACGGAAGAGATTTTGCTGCATGGACAGAGCGGAGACATGGTGATGTCAACTTATACGTCACCCAACTGCTATCTGGACATGGGCCTTTCAACAGGTACCTCCATAAGATGGACAAAAAAGAGAGTGCTGCCTGCCAGTACAAAGACTCCGAAGAAGACGACGCCTACCATACCTTCTTCGAATGCAGCAGGTGGGCAGTGCAGGGGACCAGCTTGGAACTGGATATAGGCAGCATATCACCTGATACCGTTGTCGAAAAGATGCTATCCAGCAGCAGCCACTCGATCAAAATCGCGGCATACGCAGAAGTAGTGCTGAGAACCAAAAGAAGAGAGGAAGGAGATAATATCCCCCCAAACGAAGATCGATTACAACCTGACCGGCAAGACTAATTAACCCGATGAAGAAAATGAAAAGCTGGTCCCCTTTGGGGGGAGAAAAAGACACCACTCTGAAGTAATGCGAAAGCGGTCCCAGAGTGGATGGTGTCAAGGAGAAGAAGTCAAGATGTGGTTTTAGTGGGTGAAAGTCTCAAACTACTTGGAACAGAATGGGCCTCTTCCACCTGCCTATTAGGTTTCCACATCGTCCTCAAGGCAAAAAAAAACCTATGGTAGCAAAAATATTTTTTCTAAATCGATCACTAGGTTCGTTGCAGTTAAAGAAATCAAAGTACAGTCGCCTGAATCTAAAATTACCCGAAGAACGGATGAAAGTTAAGTTTCCATTCCATGAAAGTGATTCATTTTGAAAAATTTAAAGTGCTTCCAAATTATAAAAAAATATTTCTGTTTTGGGACCTAAACAAGTGATTCTAAATGATTGATTTCAAAAGAAAATATTTCTGCTTGGGTCAAAAAACTGTTTCATTTTAGCATTCACTAACGACTAAGAAAAATGTATACGAACGGTTAAGAGACCAATCTGTTAACGACCCAATAGACATGATCTGCCACAAGATTGTTGAGGAAATGCAGACAAGGACGATTGAAAGAAACACAAAGAATCTAAACCAAGAGTGGAAACGACTCTTCTAATTAAAAAAAAAAAATTAGCAGAACAAAGCAGCAAGTAATCGATTAAAAAAAAACATACCCACAATTCCCTCACCGGAATCCGAGCCTTGCAAAAACTCAAGAACTTCACCCTTTGCAAATTGCTTCCCAAACATATTTCCTTATCCCAGTCTCAGTCACAACTTTTCAGTTAACCACCACCCATTCTATTTTTAACTCACAACCTCGGTGTCATCATCACAAAAAAAGGAAGAAAAGAGAAAAGCAAGAATAAAACGTTCGAACCGTGACTAGCATAAATATCGAACATCGACACATCCATTGTGTGTAGTCACGAGATGAACGCCCCTTCAAATGCAATTAAAGCAAACTACAGCGGCACAAGGGAAGAAGGAAAAAAAAATAAATAAAAGGCACAAGTAGACCCACTCTCCCTTGTACCAGACGAATCAGATTTCCATAAATTACACGACCTCAAGTGCAAAATGTGTGTACACTGTGTGCGACTTACTCATAATTCATCTCCGGAACTGGAAATTCTTTTCTCACAGCTTCTCTGCAAAATTTTACTCAAACATCAAAACTTGGGGGGTTTACGATGATTTCCCCAAAAAAAAAAAGAGAAATTACCGCGACATATTTTCTCTGAACTGGACTTTCTACACTTCTGTCGATTATCTTTATGCGTTTTATTTCACTTTTTTCTTTTTTTTATTTAACAACAAATACACGAACGACGTTAGTTTGGACTAACAATAAAAACGCACTAAATCACTGCCATCATCCACCCAGAAAGCATCGGAATTTTGTTTTGACATCCAGAGCGAAACGGCGGAACACAAAAGAGCCTCGAAAAACGTCTCATATCCTGAGTTTGCGCCGTTAGCAAAGGATGCTGAGAGGATGTTGCACCAGTGAGTGAGAATTTTATTTGTATTTTAATGATGTCTCTGGTCCGTATGTGTGTGTGTATGCGAACTGGAGCATTCTTGTGCTTCAGTGTTTTGCTACGCGATGTGCCAATAAGGAGGTTAAGGGTAGTAACCGCCAACAACAATGCCATGACAATCACTGGAACTGTATTTTAATTGAGTGCGAGTGTGAGTGGCATTGGCAAATTAATAGTTTTTGATTCAAGTGGGGAGCCATGGGTGAAATTGGGCGGGATATTTTCACTGGACGTGAGTTGAAGCACAAAGGGTTATGTGGGAGAAGAGAAAAATTGACCATGTGGTTGTAGATAAATAATCCCATTCCTAAAAGTTTGGCAGTAAAAAAGGATGCCTGTCATATTGTGTTGAATCCTATTAAGGAGCAGTCAGTTAACTTAGATAGATAGTTTTTTTTTTAAATCATCTAAAATTACATTTATAGCAGATTGTTCTTCTACAAAAATTAAAATTCACATTATTTCTTGAATCTTTCAAAATCTTTGGAGGACGAGATTTCTAACTCTCACAGGACTTTATCTATGAAATCAAAAAGATTTTCGTTGGAAAATGGCAAATCAAATAGATTTTTGTTAGCAAGTCACCCAACGAACATCGTTCTCAAAAGAACAGAAAATTGTTGGATTCACGGATTAGTCAGACACTTGGTCGATCATGCCACTATCTAACTACGAAATCCTGCGTAGTTCTTCTTCTTCTTTGTGCAGCGCTACAGTCCGGTGTGGACCTGGCCCTCCTTCAGCAACCTCCTCCATCTAGCACGTTCTTGCTTTGGCAGAACATATACTAAAATTGGAACGATACAGAGAAGATTAGCATGGCCCCTGCGCAAGGATGACACGCAAAATCGTGAAGCGTTCTGTTTATAACTCAACACTTCCTCTGTCACTGCCCCAGCCTTTGTCACCTGAGGCACAGAACATTAGGAAGTTACTTCTTCCAAGACCTTAATGAGATAAACTCTTTACCTCTAAAGAATCTTTTCAGGTATTTGAACCGGACCAAATGGACCGAGGATGCACTGGGATAGGACACCGCGAGTGAGGAGGGGGACACCTTACCACCCCCAATGGGTAACACAACGGGTCCACAAGGACCTAAGTGAGGCGGTATATCCGCCGGCCCACCAACCTAACCTAACCTAGCACGATCCCGTGCCAGCTGCTTCCAGTGACGCACACCGAGTCGGCTCAAGTCCTTTTTTACCTGTGTAGGCCACCTTAGACGAGGGCGCCCTCTGCTGCGTTGTCCCATAGGTTCGGAGTCGAAGATTCTTCGGGCCGGAGCTGTGCTGTCCATTCGCTCTACATGGCCTAATCACCGACGCCTGACCAGGCCCATGCCGCCGTACAGTTCGTGATTAACCCTTCTCCGCCAGTAACCATCAATGCAAACAGGACCAAAGATCGTACGGAGAACTTTTCTCTCAAAAAGGCCAAGGGCTTCTTCATCCGCTTTTGATAAGGTCCATGTCTCCGCGCCATAGAACAGGACTGGGATGACCAGGGTGTTATATAAAGCCATCCTTGTTTTTTGAGAGAGGGCTCTATTACTCAATTGCCTCTTGAGCCCAAAGAAACAGCGATTGGCCAGAGTTATTCTGTGTGTTTGATCTCGGTACTGATGTCATTCGTTACCGCGGTTATATAACCACAAATTCTTTCTTGGACACATTTTTCAGAATACGATCGAATATAGAACTGAAACAACTTATTGAGCCTCGGGCAAACTCATCCACACCCTCTATTAACCCGGATTTTATCTTTAACTCTCCGATGGGCAGAAGGGTTTGGCCAGACACACTCCAGACCCACTGGCCAGACTGAATATGCTCAAGTTTTTTTTTATATACATGCATACTAGCAACGTAAAATAACGCACAAATACACGTTTAGTACATCAGCCGTGCCTCTTCTGAAATATACGTTTTTAATAAGTTGGTTCTGTGCAAATCCTTTATGCTCCACTTAGCGCTAAAAATGCCGCTACCAATATGAGGTTTAAAGAGATGAGCACGTTCTGTTGTAGACCTTCTAATTATTTAGAAAGCAGTGTCTTAAGCAAAAGAAAAGTCGGGACTCCAGTACTACGGCATATTTCCATCAACCTGCAATTTTTTTTTTTATAATTGGCGCGTGCTAAAGAGGTTGGGGTTATCCCTAAGTATTCTGTTTAAGACACAGCACGGGCCGAAGGTACCGAGGGACAGATGGAAAGAAGGTTCATTGTTCACTGAAGCATTTCATGGTTGGAAGGGATTTTATTTTACACCAACTCCGAAAAAATCTCAAACTTTTTTCTGTGATAACCTCATGAACACGAAGAACTATTAATCTGGTAACGAAATTAATATTTTTCGCATTATATGCGACTAAAGTTTTTAAAGCAAAGCTGAGCCCTTGGTTTTGTACCTCTACGTCTATCAAAGAAATGCCTAACCTATCACATTTGCAAAAGATTATTGCACTTGGGAACCATTCATTGGGATACCGTTCTCGGTAGAAGAAACATCTTTTGACTTCCATCATCCCAAGACTATGTAAATTCACATGATTGCTGAAGCAAAATGCAGCAGAAAAACATGATTAACGCTGCGTCACTATTGCCATTTTTTGAGGCGATGGCAATAGCAATGGTAATGGCGATTTCAAAGAAGAGTCGGCATTTCATTGCTAGGCAATTTCATTTTTGAACTGTCAAAATGGCATAAAACACCATTGCCCTTGGAATAAAATCAATTCTGTGTGTCGAATTCGTCCGTAGCTCCGATATGTTGCTATTTTCAACCAATCATCTTGCCTTTGTGATATCATTTTTCGCTACATTTGAAAAGAAACTGTCAAACCCAATGCTTTCATCATTGAAAGCAATTAATGCTTGCCATAGGATCTATATTGTCCATATCCGAGGCAATGGCAATATGTGTTTTGATTTATTGCCTTAAAAATTGCCAACGGACACGCTGAGTAACCCTCATCTGTTCTTCGGGCAATTTTTGACCCAAGCGACTTTACTTCGATTTTTTTTACTACAACGAACCAAGTGATCGATTTAAAAAATTTAAAAAAAAATTTCACCACGCATACATACAAAACCTAGTCCCTTAATTTCAAAACTGTATGTCTCATATTTTAAAAGATATTTGAGAAAAAAGACTGCTTTTGATTCAAAAAGTAACGGCCGAGGGATGGATGACGGTTAAGCAACAATAAGCAAAGCTTAGTTGTACATGTGTAGATCAAGGCAATACAATACAATACAATACGAATACAATACATAAAATACAATATTTTTCTATATCTGCCCTCTTCGAAATCGCAAAAATTGCTCAGTAGGCGCTGATATTCCTGTGCGTGTCCGGAATAAAGGGGGTCCGTTGTGAAGGGGTCAAAATGTACACAAAGCCCTATCTCTATGCCGACGACCAGAGAAATTGTACGTTAGGAGTTGTCCTTTATAAAGGGGTGTCCGTAAAGAGAAGTTGCATTGTATTTCAACAGAGAAGACGAAAATTAATCTCTGTTATTTCAATAAGAATCGATTGTTTTTTTTTTCAAAAACAACCGCTCTACGTCTCAATTGCGTTACGTGTAGCGAACTCCACAACTAAAAAAAAACATTGCCTACGCTACGGCACCATAATCAATTTACAGTTACATACAAAACACGAACAAGAAACCCCCATTTTGACAGGTCAAATCATCTCAGCTGTTTTCTGTTTGAACATGAATACCGTCTTATCAAAAAACATTTTCGCCGTTCTTTTCAATCAATTTTGATAAGAATTCAATTAGAGTTTAGTGAAATTTATTAATTTGTTTTTTTTTTGTTTGTTATTATAGTTTTAAGTGTTGAAGAGAAAATCAAAATATAATAAACATGTCTCCAGCGGATACAATGCGTGAGCAATCTTTTATTGTTCGACAGAGTAGTAAAACTTACGAACATCGGGATTCCATGGCTACTGCGATGTCGGTGGATTACACGGGACAATGGGTATTGCTGGCAGGAAGGTTAGTTAATTAATTGTTTTCTTTATGTTTTCAACTTTTTCAGTATTATTTAATTCTCTAGACGATATCTTGCCCTTCAGCGGCTTGGTCAGGATGATACTACGTTGAGAAAATACTGCAGGAATTCAAAGTATGAAGTTTCATCGGCTGAATTTGCAATTTGCCAGAACCGGCAGGACTATTGTGCAATAGCGGTGAGTTACACACTTTTAAAAAAATTACTGAAATTACTTACACAGGAACTGCTTATTGACGGTATTGATAAAAAAAAAGGTTCTGAGAACATCGTACGTTTCTTGCAAGTGAATAAACGAAACCAGTTGGGAGACTTTAGTTTCATATGCAATTGAATTTTCATTTACGCTGAATTCTGGTAGAAATTCTCAAGCCAAACTAATTAAACTTAAGTTTTGATTGATAATTGTTCGACATTTATTTGAAATGAAAGTCCTTCTAACTCGATGCTACATTTCACAAAAATCAAATCCCTCAACGGCGTATGCAGTCAACAGTTTTTCAACTCTTCAACTTACTCCTTAGCATTTTTATCACCACGTTTATCAATAACATTATTTTTTTGATATCGTTATTTTGTTGGTAATAAACTTGTAATAATAATAATATTTATTCGATTTCCTTCCACAGACAAGTCAACTTATCGAAGTTGTTACTTGGGGTTCAGCTGAACCACAGCTTATCCACTCGTTGCGTGGTCACACGCGTGTTGTTACCGATATCGATTGGCATTCGAAGAATCCAAATCTGCTCGTCAGCTGCTCAATTGACACGTTCTCCCATATCTGGGATCTACGAGACGCCAGAAAACCACATCTATCACTGAGTGCTGTCTGCATGTGTATGTCTAAACACGAACCTGATGACTTTACTACACATTTGTCTCTAATTTCCAGCTGGAGCCACTCAAGTGGGTTTCAATAGGGTTTCAGGAAATCTACTTGCAGCGGCACATGACGGAGACTTAAGAATTTGGGATATACGAAAAGGGACATGTCCAACACATTACATCACGGCTCATCTAAATAGGTGATGAAATGCTTCAACACACAGAATCTTTATGAATTAATTTTTGATATAATTTTTAGAGTTCATGGAATCAACTGGAGTCATATGCGAGAAACTTGCCTAGCAACAGCCAGTCAAGACGGGACAGTAAAATATTTCGATGTAAACAATCCGAGGCGAGCAGAGAAAATTATAACAACGTCATCGCCTGTTTGGAGAGCTAGATACACGGTACGGCGCTCAGTCTTAAGCTTCAGTTTTAATGTTACAACGTGCCCGTTTATTTAGCTTTTAACAACCTAACAAACAAGCTTGACTTATGTACTAAAAAAATAAAACACAAACGATTCTAATTCACTGCTGTTCTCATCTTTCAGCCAGTCGGAAATGGATTAGTCAGTATTGTGGTGCCACACCTTGGCCGTGGCGAGAATAGTCTCCTACTTTGGAGTAACAGCAAGCAAACGGATCCAGTTTGTTCCTTTGTTGGACACACAGACGTCATTCTGGACTTCGACTGGAGACCAAACCACGAGAATGAATCCGAGATTGTAAGTTAAATCCTTCCATGCGAATGGTTACTACATTCAATCTGTTTTTCAGGAGCTAGTGACATGGTCCCGTGACAGAACCTTGCGTGTCTGGAAAATAGATGACACTCTGTTGAAGCTATGCGAACCGATTGCATCGGAAGTTGAAGACGAAGGCATGAATAACCAAATCGTTTCGTGTCTCTCATTTTCGCCTCCACCTCCAGTCGAGGCAATGGATGCGCTTCAAATTGCTCGGTCACCAGTGAAGAGTGAGTCGATAGCCAGGTCACTCACAGATCAACCGACTTGTTCGCTGCACCATGAGTTTTCGCTATTCAACACAAATATTCCACATGTCGAGGTGGTCGCCCTTGATGCAATCAAACGCTATGCAATATTCAAGATATCTGCCGCTGGACAAGTGGTTGTCTTGCGGGTAATTAAATGTCTCTTTGTTGCTCTCTGTAGTCAATATACGGTCCCTTCTTAGGTTAACTTCCCCATGGAGTACCCAAGCCCGAATGTAGGTCCGGAGTTTCAATTTTGTCAAGGAACAATGCTGACGGATCAGCTTTCGCTGTATTTGCTCAAAGTCTTAAAGACGAACGCCCTGCAAAGAGTGAAGAAGTCAAGAACTTGCCTGGAACAGTGTGTCCGAGCCTTGGTTACAACTTTGAAGAAGGTGAGCTTTCAAGACTTGCTCAAATAGAGAATTGAAGTTCCTTTTCTTGTAGTCCATTGGAGGAAGTGATAAATCTCAAATGCGTCTGCAATCACCTCGGCTGGAGGGAGCTCTTAGCGGAGCGATTCACGACGCCTGCATACCGTTCCCACGTACATCGGGAGCAAAGTTCAATGCCACAGGAATGCTGGTGACGTTCTCACAAACGTTCACCACAAAGAGACTTACTCTGCGCAATCAGAACGTCACTCCACGCACTCTGTCCGCCATCAGTGGTGGCTGCCTCCTTGGTAACGTGATGGGACCCCAACCTGTACTCTACGCACACCGAGACAGCAATGCCTCCTTTTACCTTCAGGAGAGACTTGCTAAGACATCAAAGAATCGCAGTCTTCAAAAAGCCACTACCAACGCTGTAGTGCACATTTACGACGCACACAAAATCCTAAACATCAGCAAGGAAATGGCACAGGAGTACAAGCTCAGTAAGACCGACGTGATTGGTGCATGTCAAGAAAACAAAAAAGTTGCAGAAAATCATGGTCGTGCAGACCTAGCACCGATTTGGAAGCTCGCCGAGATGATTGCCACACCAAATATCCCCGACGAAGCCGATTGTGAGATGCTTTTCCTTCAGGATCCGTTCAAGAAATTCCTCCTGGAATCGCTGATAACTCATTACGCAACGAAGGGAGACCTCCAAACAGCCGTAATGTTATGCTGCGTCTTCCACAGGTGCGCCCCAGAGACTGAGCCGCCAATTTATGGCAGCAAACTGAATTTAACGCCTACCGGATCGCCATACCACACCGTCTTACCGGTGGATAAGCAATCATCGAAGATGTGCAGTGTGGTCAAGCAGTGGCGCAGCAACTCTTGGTCCGATCCGATGGGATGTGTTGACTCGAATGTGATTAATCCGGACAATTACTCGTGCTCACTGTTGCGAAAGTCAAAGATGCCATTGTTTGACAGCTTAAAGAAGGTCTACGGAGACGTGCTGTTTGGTTGGCAACTGCTTACGGAGAGAGCTTTGGTGGGAAGAACAGAAGAGAGTGTTCGACTTGACTAATCTTTTGCCTTCTTCCAGATTCTAAAGCATACAATGTACCAGAAACCTCCGTCCCAAGATGTTGACTTTGCAACTGAGTGCTCGGGGTGCAATAAGACGAAACGAACTGCTGTTTGTGGACCCTGTCACAGGCTAGTGCTGTATTGTACTCTGTGTCGTCTGCCGGTGAAGGGAGCAGCCAATGCTTGCCTGGCGTGTGGTCATGGTGGTCATGTCAAACACATGCAGCAGTGGTTTGAGGTGAGTGTGGGATGAAAACAATAAAAATGTGTTATTTTGAAAGTACTTCTTTATAGAAACATGATATTTGTGCATCAGGATGCGGATGCTATTGCCTTAAGGAGACCTTCCTGTTGTTCGATCACTTAGATTAAAAATACGACTATATAGATGAATATTTTGTTGGTTTTTTTTTTTTTTTCGTTTTTCTTCTTATTTTTTGATGATAAAAATATAAAATAAAATATATGAAATGTATATATTTCTCTACAATTCTTCAGGAGTTTTATTTTCTTCAGTCTTAGCCTATGCGTACGGTTCAGAGAAGTGTGCAAAAAATTATTTCTTTGCGGCGTTAATAAGATTTGGGAAAAACACGATCAAAAAAGGTCGGAGCGGCGCAAAATCTAAATTCTAAACAATTCCCGTGTATCTTAACTTGGGGGTGTGCGCCGTTGGCTCAATTGGTTAGTATGTCGGCTGGCGAGAGTACCCGGTTTCGAACCCAGCTCGGAAAAAAAAAAACCAGGCTCTGCCTCTTGACGGGCTGTTACGCGACCTCAATACAATACAATGTATCTTAACTTCACAATTACCATGGATTGCAAATTGGAATAAAACAGACACAGCTTCGAAATCACAACTGCAACTGCAGTTATTTATAACTGAAGACTATGGGTGGGGTCTTTAGTCAAAATAACCAGATTCAGAGCCTTTTAACTAAAGGTGTAACAGATATTCGGTTAGTATGTGTTATCCATCCACTTTTTCTTCTATCCAGCCGGATGCCGGAGGTTAAAAGTTTTAACCTCATTCGGACATTTTACAGACATTCTATAATCTAAGCTGGCCTAACATATATCTTACACCTGACGTTAATAGAAAAAATAAAAGTATTTAATAACTTTATGAATTATTTGTTCGATTTGTATGTCCCTATTAAAACTATTAAGATCAAATTAAGATCCTTATTCAAGAAAGGGAACTGTTTTTTTTAAGCGATACAGGAGAAATCCAATAAACGACAATACTTTAGCTCCATTTCTAAAAAATTCCAAACGCTCTTACTTCTGTAGCAAACTTGACAATAAAATGAGTTCTAAGGAATTGTGGAGTAGTCTTAAAAGCATGGGTGTAACACAAAATAAGAAGTCCAGTAAATGCACCTTATGTCCAAATGAGGTTAGCAAAGTTTTAAAGGCGGTATCAGACGGACCATGCAAAATCAACCATCAGATATTAGCTCAGGAGAATTAAATATATCTAATTCCTTCTCCTTTGAGTGCGCCAATGAGTACGAGGTAGCTAATGCATTTAATTCAATAACACTACTATATCATAGCGTAGCAAACGTTCTTGTTGTAATCACCTTATAGACTCAAAAAAAATAATCCAGCATGGCAAGGCCGATAGCTTGTGCAGCAAAGAATTCCTATTAACTACGTCGAGGAGTATATCACAATGTCTTACCGGGGAGCATATGCAGGGTGGCCTTCCTGCCTTTTCTGTTGCCAGTTCTGCTTGCCTTGCTTATGTTGAATGTGTTGAATGTTTATTTAGACGAAGTTGGTGCAGTTCGCCGCAACAATTTTTCAGATCCCGCAAAACAATAAACACCAATTTTTTTACATTTTTGTTTAAATTTTTCTTTTATGTCGTTTTTCTTTTTCTTACATTGTACAAAGTTAAACTTTTTTCCTGTCGCTTAAATTAGCTTAAATATAAAACTTTTATCTGCAACTCATTTAGTTATCATTTTTTTTGATTTTGCACGACATATTTATTCTTAAATGAGTTTGCATTTGTTTTCTTTTTTGTAATTTTCAGTTTTTTTTTTGTTTCTCTTTAGACGATACGTCTTATGTTCACAAATAAAAAAAAAGGGAACTTCGACAAATTAAAAAATAAAAAAACACACTAACTAAACAGAGAACGAAAAATTTGATGGGTTTTGTATGCGCGGGAAAAAAGCAAGAAAAAAAAAAAAAGAGAACAAACTATTTGCATAACTTAAAACGCGATTTACGAATTCTATGGAAATTTTTTTTTTCTTTTTTGTGTTTATACCTTAACAGCAAATACCACTAAAAATAAAATATTATCTTTTTTCTTTTGTTTTTCTTTTATATAAAAACGCTCCATTTTTGTATTAATTTCGTTAAAACATCCTGTAATCAATATAACTTCTCTGCGCTTAGACCTTGAATTGCCTTCATAAGCATACGCACATTGGTGCATTGTGGATTCTTGGTTTGGGTTACCAGGAACGATTGGCAATTGCGGTAGAGTTCTTGCATTACCTTCGGCGCATGTTCTCGTGTGATGGGATCATTTGGATTTATACTCAAAATTGCATCAGCTAAATAACTGTGGGAAGAGATAGATGAGGATTATACTTTATCAGGGGAAATAGGCTCGGTGTTAAAGACTTACTTCTGTTTGACTTCGTTGTGATTGCTCATGTCAGCGGAGATTTGTTGGATAAGAGAGAGCAACACCTTTTGTTCGAGGCAACAAGGATGAAATACTGCATTGTGGTCTGCCCGCAGAAGTGTGAACTCGACTAGCGACAAGTCATTGGCGAGAAGAGCCTGATGGAAGGCCTTATTTATTTGGCCTGTCATGAGGAGGTGCTTGATTTGATCCTTGATATCGTATATCGATGGAGCGGGTGTTGTGGCCTGAGAGCGAAGCGCTACTGTCTGTGATTCAAAGCCTTTTCTTACCTAAAAATTAACAAAACATGTTAGAAAGAAACAAAACCATAAAAACAACTTTCAACAGGCCGTTTTTGCTTGATTCAAAATTTAGTTGCTTAACTTACTTCAGTCCTAACGACATCTGTCATTTGTCTCATCAGCGCCATTTCCATGTGCTTGATGTCCTTCTTTGTATCCAGCATTGACTCTTGTACTGTGTTTCGGTGTTTTATCAAAATCGAATCCAAATGTTGCCTGAAGCCAGAAAATTTATTCAGAATCTCTTCAGTGGAGTCTTGCATAGGTTGCAGATGGGAAAGATAATTATCAAATTGTTCCATAACTGCAAAAAAAAAAAAAAAACACAAACACCCCTTCAATCTACACCATCGTCCAATGGAAGGAACTCGTTTTAATACTCACACTCTTTGATACCCACAGAGAACGCTTCGTGCAGCTGCTTAAACATATTCTGTGAAGACTTTTCATACGCTGGGATCAGGGTACTCGACATAGATTCTATGAATGCTGCCTGCAGGCTTCCTTGAACACCGACTAACACAGACTTTCCAAATGCATCAATTATATTCTAGAATAAGATGTACAGTACTGTATCTCCAGTGAATATGATGCGTTTGGGTTAACCTACCTTACTCTTGCACACGTGTGCAATATTCTCCTTCAGCATAAGGTCAAAGGCGCCCAACTTGTTGGAAACATCCATTTGGATCTGCTGCTGAATGCTGTCGATTTTAGCAGCTAACATTGGCAAGATCTGTCTTTGAATTTCAATTGAGATCACCTTGGAAATAACTTCCGTCAACCGTGTGAGTGTGAATTGATTAATCAGATTCACGAATGTGTCACGCAATTCACGATTTTGCGCTTCTCTGGAAGGATGAAAAAAATACACGAATGAGAAGACGAATTTTTCAGTCAAGTGATTGGGTACTCACTTTCCAGCAAGGAACGCAGTAAGCTTCTTTTTGTGCTCATTCTCATAGCGTTTCAAATACTGCTCCATCAACTTGGATAGCTGCATTTCCACTTTGAAAGAGAAATCCTTCATGTCCTTGTAGGTGCTATAGGCGTTGCCTGCCTTTAGTTCGGTGATTTCATTCTGCAATGTGTTGATCTGTATGGACTGCTTCTGCACCAAATCTACAATGGAAAAAAAGTGATTTGAAGAAATCGTAGAATGGAGCGATTGAACATCCGATTTTACCTAAAACTTGACTCAATTTCATGTTAATATCGTTCAAGTCATTATTCGGCTGAGAAATGAGATTCTCTGAGTTTTGCAGCTCTGTTGAGTGCTTGGTTACTGTGCGCACATCTGGAACCTTTGGCCAGTTGGTGGTGGAATTTGATGATGTCTTTATCTCACCATCTAAAATATTCAATTCATTCATATTTATTCATTAAGTCTGACTCAAAACGCCTTACCAATTTGACTTTCTGACAATTTTTTGTGTGATTTTAATATTGGGCCATTTTCAGGTTTCCCTTGATCTGCTTCATCACCGCTGTAGGAGTTTTTACGACAATCATAATCCTGCAGAGACATGATTTCTTGAACTTCACGACTGGGACTGGAATTTCCACTAGTTAGATTTTCTGTGTTATTACGATTTGTATTGTTTTCAATATCTGAAAAAATAAATATGAGAAATTTGGATTTGTTTTTTTTTTTAATTGGAAAATGTGGTTACAGTCAGCAGAAACATGCACAAAAAGCTTCACCTTTAGTCAAACAGATATATACGGAGGCAAGATTATAAAAAAAGAGAACAAAAACAATTTCTGGAAGAACTGGTACATCTGGAATTTTGAATGACTTGCCAATAAAATTCATTCGAACGTTTACGCTTTGCCAGGGATGTTGCAGCAATTGGATTCAATCACCCAAAAATAATCCCTTGCCTATTATAATAGCTCCTGACTCAAAGAACTAAGGTCATGCTCTACAAGACCATTATCCTGCCAGTCCTACTGTATGAAGCCGAAATTCTACGGCGGATATTCGGCTCAGTCTGCGAGGAAGGCGAATGGAGGAGAAGACATAACCGCGAACTTTATGAGCTGTACAAAGATGTGGATATTGTCCGGAAGGCAAAAATCCGTCGACTACAGTGGCTCGGCCACATCGAGCGTATGGACACAAACGCTCTAGCTAAAAGGGTCTTCGAATCCGAGCCTCCTGGTTCGAGGAGAAGAGGGAGACCGAACCTCCATTACAGAGATCAAGTGATCGTGGATGCAAGACAGCTTGGTCTTCCGGACTGGAAGCAGCATGCCCGGGACGTTGGAAGGCGGCTTTGGCTCAGGCACAGACCTTCCAACGGTTAAATGCCTGTTAAGTAAGTAAGTACTATTATAATAATAATAACAGAACTGCGTTTGTCTCAGAAAAAATACAGCATTTTGAGTATAGCTCAAAGTTTCTGTACCCTCCAAGCCGACTGTCAGATCGTAATCAAAGACTACAGAGTATTGAAATTCTAAGAAGGTTGTGGAACGCAAGAAAAATGTTGCATACTCTTCTTTTTAATGTTCCTTTCCGCTACGGAGGTTGGAAATCATCGATGTTAGTATAACCTTGTTGGTAACTTCTCTCGTGATTTCGATCATGGTAAGATTTAGCCAGTCCCAGGCTTTCATCTTAAAGATGTCCTATTCAAAAGACGTCCTATACGTGCCTAAAGTCATAATCTCCCAATTTCTGATGGATGGATGATGATGTTGATGGAAAACGACAAGTAATAATTTTGTATTTACTCACAGGAGCACAATTTTGAACGAATATTCTAAGACACCTTTTGCCAAAAATAAATTCGCCAACAAAGCATGATCTCAGAAAAAAGCAGAGTTTTTGAAAAAAGAATTAGTAGCCAAAATCTAAGCCAAATATGTGATTCGCTTGCTTTGAGCTGTAAAAACCCTAACCCTACTTTTCCACTCAGATGAATAGAAAATCATAAATGAGGATTTTTTCTCAGCTAATAAAAGAAAAAGCAGAAAATCGTGAGCAACACGTTAAAATAGTTCTTCAATCTTAAAAAAAAGTCCATCAACCAACAAAAAAAACAACAACTACGAAAAACTCGAGCTAACCAACCGAAAAAAAAATAGAATTTGAATGGAGTTCTACGTGGACATAGGGGATACACAGACCATCGAATTGGGAATTCACCATTTAACAAAATTTATATAAAAAAAAGTTTTATTTAGCATTTACCAAAAGAAACTGAGACAGACAAAAAAAAACTCTCGTATTCAATGCAATCAAAATCAAAGCAAAGAAAATCTTTTTTTTTTTTTTTTACTCAATTTCAATACCACTTACCCATGAATTTCTTTTGTGATTCCATCGATTGCTTGATTTTTTGTTGCTCTTGATCTTCTATTATTTTATTATTAACTAAATTCAACAAGTTCATTTTATCAGGCTTATTGGCTGATGAAGATGACCCTGTAACGCTTGCCAGCATAAGAATTGTATTCAAGACTTCAGAACTCACTGTTTCACTACTTTTCTTTCCTGCAATATAATATGTTAAGAGAGAAAAGGTGTTGTTGTTTTTTTTTTATTTTAACAAAAACAAAAAAAAGGATACTCTGTGCAAAACCGAATTGAGGGAGGGATGTGTGCTCCTTTTTTTTGATTTGAAGTAAAAGGTGTGTGTATACAAAGGGGGACAGTTCGGAACTGCAGAGTAACTGCATGTACGTCATGGTAGCTGGAAGTGGAAGCTAACGCCCCCAGGAGGTGTGTGTGACCCAAGGATAGCTTTAAGCTTCTGTCTGAAAACTTTTTACCTTGTGATGGGCTTGCAGATATAAAATCTGGGATAGGGATGCAGAGAAAATTGAGGTGCCTCAATCACCATCACAACTTAATCAAAACAATGCGGCATTTTATATCTCAAAAAGGATTTATAAAAAAATGCCAAAGAGCTCCTTGAGGCTCTGGTCAAAATCACCACCAAGGGCCACCCTTTTTTTGGAGCCAACACGTCAGGCTTGCTCCTACTGCTTAGATCCAATGGCAGTGGACCTCATTTTCCAGCCATTCATTCATGATCTGAGAGAGGTTTTTGCCTTGTTCTCCGATAAAGAAAATTTGTAAGAGGTAAGGATAAGGACCCACCACCAGGATAATGAATTAATCGCATCATGAGCACGACACCTGACCATAAACCTCGATTTAACATGTTGAATGCCATGGGGATCATCGGTGGCCGGCACTAAGTGTGTTCGTAAATCACATGGCATTTAATGTGTTAAAATGCCAGCAATGTGGTTGTGACATCTTTTCCAATGCATTAGCACTCATTTGCTTGTTTGTTTATTTATTCTCTCTCTCTCAAGCACAATGTTTTTTCAACGACTAGAAAATGAAATATAAGGCAGACATTTACTTGTACATAAGAAGACTAGGACAGACTAGGACAGACTAAGACAGACTAAGACAGACTAGGACAGACTAGGACAGATACGAAAACACGGCCCTATCGGAACCAAAAGCAGACAAGACCACAATTTTGATGAAATTAAAATCACACAGAAATCACTTACCAGTGGATGAACTGAATGCATCTGGAGTCATTAGATTAACCTGAGTGAAACTTTTGTGGCTACTTGTGTTGGAAATTTGCGGTGAGGGATTCTGTGAGTCAGTCTTATGAGCGACAGAATTTGTTTGATCATTGGAAACCCTTTCGAAGAGCGCCTCCAACGGACCCTTTTCATTCGTTGTTATTGCCTGTACCACTGTATTCTCGCTATCCTTTTCATTTGATTTATCGCTCACACTCTCTATGAACTCCTTTGTACTGCTGTCATTTGAAATGCTACTCTTCACATCAGTATTATCATCGACTGTGGGTTGATACAGAATATGGCACTCCTGCACACTTTTCGGTTGAACAATAAACATTCGCACAACGACACAATAAATTGAGTTTGTTTCCTCATCATAGTCGTCCATTTCGTCTATCAAGTAACTATCGTTTGCACATTTGTACCGACGGACTGCCGCGTCCACAATGGTGAAGCTTAGGATCGGCGATGAGAGGGGAAACTCTGAGACACTCTTCACAAACACACTCATTATTTTTTTCTTCGCTGGGTCACCATCTTTTCCGTTCGATGTGTTGCTTGCATTATGAGCGATTGTGCCGGGAGATGATACGTTCATGGGATGGCTGAGGGATGGACCACTCTCTGGTGAGGTTATGATCTGGAGGACATACATGACACGAGTCTCTAGATTTGATATAACTAAATATGATGAAGTCCTATCGATTTCAGCAAGGAATTTTAACTTTTTATCTTCGCTAGTTTTCAGATTGATCGTCTGCAGGCATTCCCATGTACCACAATCCCAGACTTTGAACTCTGTATTGTCATCCGCACCGGTTAGAGCGTACTTCCAGTATGAACTAAAGACAAGAATCCAGTAATCAGAGTCAAGGAAAAAGGAGATTTTTACTCACTCTGCTGATGTCTTAGTTAGGTTATCCAAAAAGAAAAAGGAAGACACTGGTTTTCCATTGTGAGGTTTCCACTGGTGCAGACATCTTGGCTCCTTCTCATGGAAATAAACCTACACGAAATCAAGCGTAAGTGATGTTTTTTGTGGATTTAAAAACTTTGCAATCACCTGATAAAATCTTATGATTCCATCCTCTCCACCAACCCCGAGAGTTGTGCCATCCGGTGACAGAGCTACCCATGTGATGACGAGAGAATTTTCAAAGAACTTTAAATACCCTGCGCTAACATCCGGCGGGCAAAACTTTCCAATTTTCTGTAAAAAAAAATTACGAATTATAAGTGGTGGCGTGCGAAAAAAGAATTAGGCTATCAGATTATATATTTTTAAAAGTTACAAAAACAAAAACGGAGTCCAACAGCCATTTCAGTGGTTGGAGGATTGAGATTGCAGAAAGATCGTCCTGGACTTAAATATTGACTTACTGATGCACAAATTAAATACACCAAAGCTACACTGATTTGCTTCGTTTTAAAGTCGCGTCATTTGAAAATTATCGTGGTTTCAAAGCTACGTCGTTTTTTTTTTTCGATTTGGGTGGTTTATGGGAATTAAAATACAAGAGAGTCGTCGTGCGTTGAGTTCTTCTAGTCCTAATGACGTAAATCGAAGCTTTGGTGTATAGAAATTCGTCATTTGTATTCCCTTTAATTGAGTTACAATATATGCGAACAAAAGTACGCTCGTGCACGCTATGTGCCACTTTCAGATCCATTCAAAGCACAGACAAAACAATGATTGGAGAATTGAGGTTAAAAAAGATCTTGCCACGTTTGAATAGAGTCGTACGGACGCACAAATAAAATACACCAAAGCCTTTCGTTTAAATCCTTTTGAAGTCGCGTCATTTGAAAATCGTCGTGGTTTTGGTTCATAAAATTGCAAAACATGGCAAGTATGGAATAAAATTCATAGTCGTTTTGATCTGTGTCGTATTTTTCTGATCCAAAAAACGCAAATCACAGATCGTGTATACAAAACCTATACTTTTATTTTATTTTTTTATGCGAAAAAGCAAGTAGGGTTGGCCTTTTATAGGCTGCTACATAAATTATTTGTAATTATTTACTTTATTGCTTTATATAAAACATAACATAGTTTACGAAAAGATCTAAAGCGTCGAGAAGTTTGAATTTGTTTGGATCTTCTTTCCTGATCTTCCTACCTACTGCCTGTCATCACAAAAAGATGCATAACGCTGACATCTCGGACAAAGCGTTACAATATTTAGTAAAGACTTTAAGGTATCCATCCTCGTCTATTTCGGATCCGTAGTAATCAGGGACAACATCAGCACCGAAATCAAACGCAGAATTATTCTTACCAACAAGCGCTGCCGTTCAAAGGTTCTTCTCCCATCTATCGATTCAACAATACCAGCATATACCTCCGTAAGTAGGCCACCAATCAAGACAATCGGCTCTGGAGAAATCATGAGAGAATTAAACAGTCTAATAAATCCATGAGTCTGAAACACAACCCTATACGAGCCAAACAAGTTCTAGAATTGAACAAAGCTGACTTGGGTGTGCTGTGTGAGACTTACAGAACATGAACGTGTAGCTATCGCCTTCACAAAGTAGGTTTTAGCAGCACTGAAATCTGCAGATTCTATGACCAGGCCAAGGGGACTATACACCACCGATTTTAATCGATTGACCAAGCCTGGACCTAGTCAGATTCAATAATCATTATCATTGGTGTCGTGACAGCCTCTGGAGGGCCAGAGCCTAGCTTTTCACGCCTCCACTGTGTTGTGGAAAGTAAACATATGTGGAGGGGGCCTACTGTTGAACGCCGGTTCCGAACGACGAATCGCGAAAGCTTTCCGTGACGGAAGTACTCAAGGAGGATTGTCCGTCGTTCGCTGGGGTCAGACTCAAGACTATCAAATCAAGATAATCAAATGTAACAAGGACCGACTTAGAGAACAGCCCATCTAATGACGTTTTTTAATTCATAGGAGCAACGATTGAATCCTAGACAATAAAGGGAGTACAATAGAATTTTTAGAGCGCAATAGAAGTGGCTCAATGAAACTCCCCAATTTCTTAAATTTAATTCGATTCATACGATTTCCAACCACTGTATCTTCGGACTTAAAAGGCAATTGAGAGTAGAGCCATATCCCCAAGGACTAAGCTCTATACAAAACCCTGATCATCCCAGTCCTGCTCTATGGTTCGAGTACATAAACACTGTTGAAAGCTGATCCCCAAGAACTAAGCTTGCTCAATTCAAAACCCAGATCAGCCCAGTCCTGGTCTATGGTTCGAGTACATAAACACTGTTGAAAGCTGATCCCCAAGAACTAAGCTTGCACAATTCAAAACCCAGATCAGCCCAGTCCTGGTCTATGGTTCAGGTGCATGAACACTGTCCAAAGCTGATGTAGAAGCTCTTCATCGAAAGTTCTGCGTGCGATTTTCGATCTTTATTTGCGTTGATGACGTATAGAGAAGACTCAACGACGAATTCTACGGGCTATACGGCGGCATGAAACTTGTCAAACGTCTACTGACTCAACGCTTTAAATAGCTAGATCATGTACAGCGTATGGACAACATGTCGGTCTTAAAAAACGCGAGGTCTGAAAAACGCGAGGTCTCAAGGAAGCGAGAGATGCGAGAAAACTGTTTGCATATTTTTTTTTTATGTAAGTGCACATAGTGAAGCAATTTTTTATGCAACAAGTGTGAACATAAAAGTATGCGCAAATTTACGCTTCTTGCATCGCTTTCTCGCCTCACTGTGGCCTAAGAGTCTTTGAATCCAAGTCAATGGGACAACGCAGTAGAGTTCCCGTCCGCTAGTCAAGTGGCGCACACATGTGCAGGATCTAAACCAAATTGTGCTAATTGGGAAAATTGAAAGCGGCTGTCAAAAAAAATCGTGCCGGTTGACGAGGTATGGTAATCGAGGTCCAGGTCCAACCCGGATTTTAGCGCCATAAAAAGAAGAAAAGAATTTTCCTTAGTCAGAAGGATCCGGAGACGAGAATTTCACCAACTTCTACTTCTTTTTGCTTTTAAGTCTGTAGAAACTCTTTAGAAATTCACACGAATTAAGGCACTTCCACTGCCGAACAATGAATTTGTGAAGAAGGAACTTTTTCCAGCAGACACATCGCTGCGTCTTGGACACTCGTTATACTTGAGTAACTTGGACCTAGTTAACACGAAGAAAAGACAGACAGCAGCAAAGACGAACCTCAAGATCAAGTCTCTTTCAGAAACTTTTTAGGTGACACGTCACTAGTGCCCACCCACTTGACAAAGGACGTCATCCTGCTGTCACCGACGCACAAAGACGGACAAGCCACCCCCACAAGACTAATCCGGCATATTCTTTCTTAAAAAAAATTACCTGAAATCGATTTCTTTAAACTCACCCCATAATTAATATTGATTATGTTGATGTTGAAGCACTGGTAGATGCTCCCTCTGGCCCACACAATCAAGTGGTTATTGTCCTCGTCTTCATCACTGCTGCAGTCCACATACGGACACCACGATATTTTATCGTACTTCGGGATGTGGTTGGGCACAGGATCCTCGATCTTGATCATTAGATTACACATCAACGTATCGCCGTTCATATCGATTCTGTGCACATACATCGAAGTGGCGTCTATCGACGCTAGTATCCTCTCTGTTTCGATGTGAGCAAACTGGATGTCCAGAACTTCACCACACAGCCCCTTGATCAATGCCCGCAGTCCGGTGGTTGCATTCACCACGCGTACCATACCCTCAGTCCGAGAGATTTTGTTATTCACTGCAACAAACCAAAAAAAACAAACGGTTGTACTAACATTCACATAACCCTCCACACACGCCCTCCTCTTACCATTTATTACATAGGCTATGTGCTTTCCATCGATGTGAACGGCAATCAAGTGGCCAGGATAGTTCTTTGTCTCCCACTTGTAGTCAACGATATTTTTCAGCTTAACTTTCGAGCTACCGTGATCGTGACTGCCGGAACTTCCAACAATCGTAACATTTTGATCATTTATTTCGTAGCAGTGTTGCTTCTCGCCTGACTTGAAAACACTAGAAGCAAAAAATTAGAAAATTAAAAAAAAAAAAAAAAAACACTATGCACTCCCACACCCGGCTTTTTTTTTTTTTTTTTCTACTCACATTACATTCGACGAAAGGATGTCGTTTGATTTTGTTAGGAAATTACTCATTTTATTGCTTTGTTTCTTGTTCAGTTTTGTAGATGGTCTTTTTGTTGTGTGGTCGTCTTGTTTGAAATAAAAACTAAAAGTATTTTTTAATAATAGTAGAACAGATAGAAACGCTATTAACATAACACATTTGGCGAGGATGAAATCCTTTTTGCAAAACCAAATTGGATCTCGAGTAGAGTTCTCGTTTTTTTATTTTAAGTTTTAGTTTCTTTATATTTTTGGACGTTAAAAAAAAGCTTGCGGTAAACTCTTTAAATTGTAAGACAAACTTTTTACGACAAAACTATTGATAAATGATGGAATTTTTTTTTTTACGTTTTTATTGCGAAAAATAATTTCACCGCATAGGCAAGCGCCCAGTTTTTAGATTCTTTTTTGTCTTTTCTAATTTTTTTTTTTTAATTCTGATGATGGATTTTGACGTTTGTTGCAAAAATTTCCCATTTGTGTGAGGATACCATAACTGATTGAGGTTGTGGCTACACTAAACGTGGGTTGGCTTACATTGAGTGGGTATGTGTGATTTTATTTTTCTTGTTAGATTTTATAACAGACGATGTTGATTACGAAATATGACACAAATTCCAATTTAGAAATCTAGTTGATGCTGGACTGTTAAGCTACTTTTACGCAGGCAAATTATTAAAAATGTCTTGTTAGCAGTGATGTTTTAGAGAGAAATATTTTTATAGAAGTATTAAGTCACTATCTTACTATCCCTGGCTGGAAATTCAATACGAAATCTTTACCTTCTAGGTTCCATATATATTGACCTAGCAGGAATTATTTTATACACGACAATCTCAAATCGAGAAGCTTCATTCGAAGTAAAAATTGATCACGCACAAGATCAATGCACTGAAGAACAAGAACAATTAAAAGGCATCTTAGAGCTTTAAAACAATATTGATATTTATATATGTACAAACAACAAGTAATATAATTACAACTTCTGTCCTCTCACTTTACCAAACCAAACAGACGTTCTACACAAAAAAAAAACATTTATAGACTTTAGCGGATTATTGACACTGGCTTGCTACAACAATTAAACCAAAGTATACATTCGTTTTATTTATCTAAACAAAATAAATTTGCTCCGATATCAATAAATAAATGTTCAAACGCCTTGTCATCAAAAAGAAAAATCCTTTTTGCGCTCATATCCAACATTTCGCGGTTATCGAATTTTAGAAAACACCGCCGTGTCATTTTCTCAACCGAAGAGAAAAGCGAACGTGTCACTTTTGACAGCTGATTTAGCCAATCACCGCAGACCACGCATACACAGATTCGATCCAATTCTAAAAGATGAACTAAAACTGATAGCGTAAACACTTTTCTGTAGATAATTCTTCTCGTAATAAGTCAAATTAAATTAGTCAATAAATTAAACTCACAAAAATGCGTGCGATATTTATTGGTATTGCCATACAAATAGTATTTTGTGTACTCTGTACAGCAGCCGGGCGTGATTTCTATCGCATCCTCAATGTGAAAAAGTCTGCATCGACAAATGAAATAAAAAAAGCCTACAGAAAACTTGCCAAAGAACTGCATCCGGACAAGAATAAAGATGATCCGGACGCATCAACAAAGTTCCAAGATCTTGGTGCTGCCTACGAAGTTCTATCGGATGCCGATAAGCGCAAAACTTACGATCGCTGTGGTGAAGAGTGCCTGAAGAAGGACGGTATGATGGACAACTCCGATCCATTTGCCAGTTTCTTCGGCGACTTTGGCTTCCACTTTGGCAACGGTGATTCGCATCAACATGACACTCCACGAGGAGCAAACATCGTTATGAACATGTACGTGACGTTGGAGGAACTCTACTCGGGTAACTTCGTGGAGATTGTGCGCAATAAACCGGTGCTGAAGCCAGCGTCGGGAACAAGAAAGTGCAACTGTCGCCAGGAAATGGTCACCAGGAACATGGGCCCGGGACGTTTCCAAATGATTCAGCAGACTGTTTGTGATGAGTGTCCGAACGTGAAGCTGGTCAACGAGGAGCGAACGCTAGAAATCGAGATCGAACCCGGCATGGTAGACGGGCAGGAGACTCGCTTCGTTGCAGAAGGCGAACCTCACTTGGACGGCGAGCCTGGCGACCTGGTGATCGTTGTGCAACAAATGCCACATGCCAATTTCCAACGCAAGGGTGACGATCTCTACACAAACGTCACCATCAGTTTGCAGGTTACGTCCCCCCGTCTTATCAGTGATGTTTTGAAAATTATTTAATGATTTTTTGTTTTTCTCTTATAGGACGCACTGATTGGATTTAATCTCGACATTGTTCATTTAGACGGTCACAAAGTGTCGGTGACACGGGAGAAGATCACATGGCCTGGTGCCAGGATCCGCAAGAAGGGCGAAGGTATGCCCAACTATGAAAACAATAACCTGCACGGCAACTTGTATATCACTTTCGATGTTGAGTTCCCGAAGAAGGACTTGGAAGCAAGTGATAAAGAAGGTGAGTGGTGCTCGTGGGTATTTCTGTGGGCGTCGGTCTTACAAATCTCTGTCTCTTTGCAGCTATTACAAAGATCCTGGATCAATCCTCGATTAACAGGATATATAATGGACTCTAAATTTTGGAAATATTCTAGCGCTTAAGTCGTAGACATTAATAAATTGAATAAAAATTTATTTATATTTACGTGGTTGTGACTAATTGGGTATTCGTTGGTGACATGGGACATTTTTTTTTTACTAAAAAGCCAACACGTCTTCAACTTTCAGTGTGATGCTAATTTTGGGACATCTAAAAGAATAATTTTTTGTTTCTGTGGACAGTAATTCATTTTTTGTCGGTTCATATCAGATACAGAAGCGGAGATAAGGAACGACGTGTTCTATTGAGAATAAGTAATCGAAAAAAAAAAGTGGTACGTGGCTTTCTCCAAGAAATGTAAAGCATTCTGAATATCAGGACTCCAGACAATGTTCTCCATTGTTAAACCTGTGTCCTTTTTTTTTATCCGGGACAGCGTGTACGGGCGTACGGCCGATCCCACCAATCACTCGTTGGGTTATTTTTTCAATAAAACACCAATGCGTCTTCAGTTTTCATTGTAATTCTTGACTCGGAACGTGTAACAATCAATTTCATTGTATCTATAGACAAGAATTTATTTTCTGTCTGTTTATATCATAAACAAAAGTAGAGATAAGACCCAAGTGCTCTATCGAGGTAAAGTAATCAAAAAAAAAATGGTACGTGGCTGTCTTCAAGAAATGTGATGCACTTAGAAGCTCCGGAACTGCAATCAATGCACTTCGCGACACGACAAGTAGACCCGTGTACTTTTTCATCAGAAATAACTTACAGCACTCGGCCAATACTCTAATTACACGTACCAGGCCTTGACTTCTGATTTCCTCGTGTCATCCGGGCTTTTCTTGTTATTAAAACGAGAACTTGCTTTAGTCTTCATTACAATGAAACAAATATGTGCTAATAAATTTGTTATTAGCATTTTGCTGCATGTTCCCAAGAGACTGCACCAAAAAACAGATTTTCGTCAAGACCCCTACCGCCAAAACCATCATCTTTGAGGTTGACAACATGATTGAGAGTGTGAAGGCAAAAATCCAGGACAAGAAATTCATTCGCCGAAGTCAGCACTAGCTGGTGAACGAACGCAGTCTCTTCGACAACAATTAAATGTTGTGGTGGAAGAGAAGGAAGAAGTCGAACGTCCACTTGGTACTTCGTCGCAGTGTTGGCATCATCGATTCATCTCTGCGTATCCTGGCATAGAAGCGCAACTCAGAGAAGATGTTCTCCCGAAAATACTACGCTCGTCTCAACCCAAGAACCACCAACTGCGGTAATAAGAAGTGTGGATACCCTCTCTCCCGATGTGCGATTCCTAAAGTAAACCAATGGAATCGCACATTTTCGAATATTTTTTTCTGACTTCAAAGCAGAAGTTAAAGTAGACCATTTCGAATATTTTTTTCTGATCTCTGGTAAATGAACTGAAAAAAAAAAGCCGCACACGCAGTTTGGTTATTATCACACAGAAATATCCACACATGGCTCTCCAAGATTTCTGATTTGGTGGACATTAAAAGATCTGCGAACAAGCTTTGCTCTGGCCCTGTATGGGCTGTTACGCAAATTATTTAAAAGGTCTATGTAGGACCCAGACCATGGCGTAACAGCCCATACAGGGCTAGAGCATAGCTTCTTTGCGCCGTCACTGCGTTATTGTAAATGAGACACGAGTTTTAGCCCCATGAGCGCTTCTTTGTTGGAGCATTGAACTGAGGAAACGGCGAATCTGTGGGTTCGTGTGACTGACGAAATACACGCACTTGGCGCTTACTCCTTTTTCACACAATCCTCAGGTTGATCGGTCTTTTATTTTCCAGCCCAAAGAGCAATTTCCGCTTCCTGTTTTCTTCTCCGAACGTAAACCACTCACGACTCCATTACTATCCCACCCGATACACAAACCACGAGAGTTGTGCTCACGCTAAATTTCCCTCATTTACACATCCCAAGGACAGTTCGTAGTTTAAAAGTCTCAAGGATAAAAAGGACATTCTCTCGCTCTCTCTCTCCCATTTCCACCCTCTTTCCATCACCCACCACCACTACCACCCAAAAAAAAAAAACGACAAATGTCCCAGAAAATCCTTCGAAATCTGACAAACCTTCTCTCCCATGCATTTCCAACCCCGGTGTCGAGTGTGTAAAAGACCTCCTTTACTCCGAACTTCTCTTTACTGTGTTCATATTCCGTGTTTTCAATCAACGCACACAAAATTAATCAAAAATAAAAGTCAAAAACAAAATAATAATAATTAAAAAATAAAACTTCAAATTCAATTTGATTTTTTTAAATTAAACAAATTATTCGGGCCACGTTTTTGTAACGAAGTCTATTTAGTTCTTTTTTTTTTTTGTAATTCTTCTGATTACGATTTCTGGATTCGTCAAAAGAAATCGTTGTAACTCTCGGAACATTTAACAAAAACCAGTGTAATTCTGTTGTATTATGAATGTCGCCCAAATTTCTAAATTTTGAGGTAAGTGTCGTCGGTCGTCGGGTCGAATTGTGCCAGTGATATGGGGATGGAAAAATTTCTCACAAAATCTAGTTTATTGATTTTTCAATTGAAACGAATTTGACCCAAAAATATCCGGTTTTTCTCTGGTGGTTGCCGCCTCCCTCTGGCTTTCTTTTTTATGTGTTTTTCAAAACGGAGGGCTATAATTGTGCTGCTTGAATTTGGAATAAGTTTTGACATACAATCGGGAGAGTTTTTTTTTTTTTTTTTTGAGAAGTGTCATTCGACTGACGGTTTTCTATTTTTTTCGTCTTCGGCGAAGGGTGGGTAATAAATAATTCACTGAATTAATGCGTCCGTCGAAAGAGAGGTGTTATTATAATAAAATTACACTTTCTTTGTGGTGGGGGTGGTGTATCTCGGAAGTTGACCCTATGACGATGTTATCCTTTCAGATAACCCTGATTTACGTTCTATTGTTGATACCATGGCCTCATTCAAATGTGATAAAGTTACTTTGCTCGAAAGATAACAGTCGGCTTGTGCGTAAGATTATACGCTCCAAATGGACTCCAATCCTGGATAAGTATCAGGTAAAGTTGCAGGTGTGTAGACACAAATGAAGTTGATTGATTATTTTTTTCTTTTCTTGTAGGTGAAATTGCCTTTAGAGTGTCCTCTACATCCTTTTCGGGATGTTTTCGGACCACGACAAGATGCAAAGAAGCGTGACCGACCGACACAGTGGACGTGTCGGTTGTGTGGCAAGAGTTTCTATCAAGAAAGATACGTGGATATACACTTTGAGAAACGACACAGATCCGTCCTTAATGAGGTGAGTTTTTGTTGGTGTCAGTTAACATGCTGTGAGTTTATTCGTTAACGAACTAAATTAGTGGAGAAAAATTAAGTAAAATGTCCTTCTTTGGAAGCCTCTTTCTTTATTTTTCGTCTCAATTATACATGCCTCCAAATCAATGTGCGTTAAAACGAAGTTTAAGGACTTTCGATCGAAGTATTGACAAGTAAGCTGGTCCGCCAAATTTCCCATAAATCAATACGCTACGGTAAAATTGAAAGACATTACATTGACGTGTAGGCTGAAGTCTCCTAGACTTCCCCTTTATCCATAGGTTATGGCTTAAAATTTAGAGACATCACATTGACGTGTATGCTAAAGTCTTCTAGACTTCCCCCAAATGATCTCTATCATAGTATGGGAAGTCATCTAGTCTTTCTCCGTATGAAGGCAGCTTGCTAAAGATTTTGCTTGATGGACAAGTTGTAGGTTGACAGTCCGCATTACGAAAAGACTAAATTGAGACTTGCTTCCGTTAACGAATAGCGACGTTTGGGGAACAAACTTGAGGTTCTTTGGTAGTTACAGTTTAAAAATTAGTCATCATCATCATCTTGACCGCGCGTTCCACTTTAATTGGTAACAGATTAAATGTCTGCGCATTCTCCTACCCGTATACAAGATTGCATCGTTTCCTTTCTTAAGCTCTTTTTTTTCATTTCAGGCCGAGGATGCTGTGTGCTTTGCCGACTTCTGTGACATAATGCGTTGCGAGGTGTTTCAATCGGAGGAGGCAAGCCTATCGGGCGGTGATACACACATTGTCACCGACATTGAAGTCTGGGGGAATTCATTAGGACAAAGTTCAGCGTTAGCTAAAGCCAATGCTGCATACCTTAGTCTTATTCCATTGAGGTAATTAAAACAAAATGCAAACTTGTTTATACACTTTTGTTAGAGTAGAATCTTCCTGTCTTCGCCTCAGAGTTACTGTTTTCTTAACTTATAAACAAAGATTTCTATTTTTCAGATCGTCAGCACTCGGGGCATCTCGCGCTTCAAAAGTTCAAAATCGCCAATTGTGTCAGGATAAAAGTAGCCAAAATAAATTTAAAGATATTAGTAAGGAGTCAATAAAAGGTTCTTATAAAAGTTTAAATCTTTACACAGTTGAATAAATTTTATTTTGTATTTACAGCAAAAAATCCAAATGAAAATTCAGATAAATCAAAAAAATCTTCAGCTTCATCATCATCATCCGCAAATCATTCTTCAATGAAAATTGATAATGTAGTACAATCGAATGTATCCGAGGAGACCAATAATAAAACTAATAATGGAAGCTCACTTAATATTCAAAAAGTGAGGGCCAATTGCCGCACGGAGGAGTTAAGTAAATTAAAATCTAAATGTGAATACCTTGTGAGAAGTTGCATAGCTGGTCTATTGCTGCAAATGACTGATCATTCGTTCAAAGAAATGGAAGGTAAATATTTAATTTATCGATTTTTTTTTTTTTGTTCGTATAAGTGGGGTTACTTTAATTGTTTCTTACACCGAAGGGTTACTATTAAAGTTCACCTACACGGCTTTGCATTAGTTGTTTGCCTGTCCCACTAATTAAAATGGTATCGTGTACGAAACTCATGCTTATGACATGTTTTCTTTGTTTAAAATACTCATGCGAGAAATACATAAAACTACTTTTTAATGAAAACATGAATGTCTTTTGGGCATAAAGAAAGATTTCTGAAATCAATGCAACTTTACTTTTCTGTCAGAGTTGCAGAGTACTGAATTTGGAAATATGATATTTGCGAAGTAGAGTGCTTTTACAACTTTTCAAGCTGATTTAGTCCACTCAGCGCTTTTATTTAGGCATAACAAACAGTCTAATATTTAGCTAAATTCACATTGAAATCGAAATAACTCACTTATGAGAGCAACAACCCAACAGGAAATTGATTGTAAAAAAGAGGTGCGTTCATAAATGTTAACCGGATGCAGCACTGCAAGTTTTGCGTTCATAAAACTAAATAATTACCTTTGCATGACGGCAATTGAAAATTGTGTCCATAAAAGCAAAGTGATGGCTAAACTGCTATCAAATTCGCAGTGATTTTTGTCATGTTGCAAGGAACAGGGCAAAATGAAAAAAAGTCTGTCTAGCTAGGTTTTTTTTTATGAATCTTTTACTGCAGTTAAATTTCAGTATTCATATTCATATTTACAATAGAAGGAATGTCGTATATATGAACTCACCCAAGTTCATGCCGATTTCACGAAAACAAAAGGCAACTTATAATCGCTTGATTATTAAAAATCTAACTTTTCTACCGATCCAACTATAAATTATTGCAATATAGACTAAAAACACTGAGTATGGCCCGAGAGGATTGCTTCCGAGGCTTTAAAGAATAAGAAACTATATCACAAATAAAATAATTCATTAAATCTGCTAAAAGCTTACCTCTTTCTGCTCTTGACTTACCTTATACAACGCAAACTGATGTGAATAACTGCAAAATTTCTT
The DNA here is from genome assembly GCA_905187475.1 of Syritta pipiens. Taxonomy (NCBI): domain Eukaryota; kingdom Metazoa; phylum Arthropoda; class Insecta; order Diptera; family Syrphidae; genus Syritta; species Syritta pipiens. The sequence goes on from LR994571.1 coordinate 90,736,215, forward strand.
TCCATTGTGTTTGTGTGAGGTGGTGGTTCTAGGAGAACCCAATTAGCACAAAGTTACGTTTTGTAAAAGTTGAATATAAATTACGATTTAGAACCATCGTGCGACATTGAGGAATGAAATCAAATCTTTCGGGATACTTCGCTGAGAGATTCAGGGAAGAGTTTGCCTGGAGTCCGTAACCTTGCTCTGGCAAGCGCCGGATAGAGGCAGACGAAGTTTGTCAGAGATTCTGGTTCTGCCGTGTTAATGCAGCTACGGCAGTGCGTGCGATAAGGGATCCCTAGTCTGGCTGCATGATCCCCTATCGACCAATGACCCGTACTAATCGTTATAATTTTAGCAATGTCTGTGCGAGTCCTATTAAGAAGGTCGTTGGTTCGTGATAAGTTGTACCGTGGCCAAGTCTCCCTAGCCACTGCGCAGTTGGTCAACTGAGACCATCTGAGGTTAGCCATTTCCAAGAAGTGAGTTGAAATTCGTGCCTTGACTAGCCCTAGTGGAACGTGTACCTCCAAAGCTTTCTATTGGTTAAGATTAATTCAATTATTTTGAAACAATGTTTTCCACTTTCAGAGGAAATGAATAAAGCCGTTTGTTGGTATTTGTCCTGTGATCGGTATTGGGAGGATGGACCACTAGAACCGAGAGCGTTCCCATGGGGATTAATCCTTATACTTGTTATGGTGTTGTCGCTTGGAATTTGTTTTTGTTACTACATCATTTGGATACTCTTTGAGTAAGTTACACATTCGTCACACTCATTTACAGATTTACTTATTTCTTTTACCATTTTTCCCCATCTCACAGCTCAGAAGAGACGACAATCAGCAACAATGTACATCGCTATGATTATTTACACTATCCACCACAGCACCATAGTAGTCCACGTTATATAGCTGGTCCTCCGCCTGCAGTTGGTCATCACTTAACGCATCATCCACAACAAGAAATTTATGAACGTCGTGAAGTAACCACACGACTTCCATCGACAGCTGTAACAATGGTTGACTGTGATACAACAATTGGTGGTAAATACACATCGTCGGGGAATGTTATCGATGGAGGATCTACAGTCGCAATGAGACCGCCCTCGTCAACAGAAATCCAAAATGATTTGGCACATAATGAGCACTATATTTATGTGACCTATCCACCGGATTTAAAAAAACGATTATTTGAAAAATACGATTGAGGGCAGCGGACATTTTTTTCGGCATATTCATGCTGATTAAAAAAAAAAAAAAAAGCCGTTTTAATAAGAACAAAAAAAAAACAAAAAATTTTTAAAAAATAACTTGAAAATTTAATATTTTTTTTCGTAATAATAAATCAATTGAAAAAAAAAATTTCAACAAACATTTTTATTAGATAGTGATCCAGCGAACGACTGACAATCCTCCTGGAGTACTTCTGTAATGGAAAGCTTTAGCAATTCGCCATTCGGAACCGGCATTAGTAGGTCCCACGTGTCAAAATATATCGCACACAACACAGTGGAGCCGCCAACAAGCTAGGCTCTGTTACGCCGACTATTTTCTTTTTTTTTGTTTTTTTTGTAGTGGTCTTAAAGATGCATGACTTATGGTGTCTAGGGTTTTACACGCAAGGTTAGTTAGCTTTCAAGATGAGGCATCTCTGTTTCACTGCCGACGTCTGGTTTTGGTTTTGTTGTACATAGCATATTTTTAATTTATAAAAAAAGGTTCACACGCACAGAGGTTTACTCAAGAACTTCTTACTGACCGTCTGAACCAAAGTTGGTCATTCCATCTGTACATAAGTACGAACGGATTAGCAGAAGCCACTATGTACGAGATAAACAGCTGTCTTATTTTTTTTTTATTTCCTTTCGATGTTATATGAAGAGTCTGTCAAGACTAATAAACTTCTTAGCCATTGAGAGCTTTTAAGAACCCCGACGTGGCCCATTGCCTACTTAAAGACGGAATAAGATTCTTGACAAAGAATAGAAATTAGCTGCGCGTCTTTTATCGCTTCACTGTCTTCTGCTTTGCCTCTAAAGTCAATTGTTTTGTATCTGCTTTTGTTGGAACTTCCATTTAGAAACAAGACCGTCTTTGCACTTTCTTCTCACCCCATCCAACACACAAATGAATACAACCATTTCCATTTTATAACATTGACAGGACATTTATTGAGAAAAAAACAAAAAAATTAACTAAACAAAAATATAATAATTATTAATAAATTAGATTTACTTTGCACAACAACGATAAAATTTTCTTTCTTAAAGATTTAAGTCAAAACAAATATTACTTTTCTTTTTCTTTCTTAATTAAAAAAATAAAACAAAAAACTAAAAAAAAAAAACACATTAGCCTTATAATTCTAGATCAAACACAAACATAGCATGCCTTCTCCTATGTTTTCTTTTGCCTCCATTAAACCACTTACAAATAAAAAAGAATGCGATTGCAATTTGCATATAGTAACAATATAATTAATTTAATTTAATCATTTCAAAAAAAAAAAAACAAAATACAACTAAACAAAAAGTGAAAACTTAAAAAAAGAATAAAATTAAAACAAAAAACACAACAAACACTTCCAACATTTAGTAGTACATTTTTTTTTTAAAGGTATATGGTATATATGTATAGTATATGTATAGATTTTCACAAAATCATTAGATTCAGCATTATTACACAATAATAAAAGTTAATAACAGATTTGGTCCATTTCTACTCTTTCTTTTTTTTCTTTTTGGAATGTATACAATAAAATTTGTCTTTTTTTTCGCTTTATTTAATATGTAAATGCTCAGACACATGTTTTTTTTTTTTATTTATTATATGCAATGTATATTTTTCTTTTATTTTTTGCGATTTAAAACATTCTCATATGTATATGTATATATATATAAATATTTTGTTGTAAAATGTTTTATGTTTATATGTACTTTTAACAAATATCCACATTTAGGTTTTTTTTTTGTTGATTTTAAAAATATTCATTCTTGCTTTTAATTGTTTTTATAAAATATCAAATGTGTAAATGTGTATTTAAAATGTATACATAAATGTTTTGTCTTGTATATGAAAAAGATATTTGTAGTATATAATTATAAAGTGAATTTCCAGAATTTAAACAAACAAAAAAAGTAAGCCAACAAATTTTAGGTTATACCACATGAGATGTCTGACTATTTACGAATACTTCTAATACAAAATAAAGATCACTGAATCCAAATCAAATGAAACCTAAAGCCGCAGTACGTACTTAGCAAATAAATGCTCTTTTCAAAAGTTACATAAATAACAAAATTTATTGAAGAGCTTCGGTAAATAAGATAAGGTTGTGAGAGAATCATTTTGTAGACGCGTGCAGAAGGAACACGAAGTGTGTACCTAAACTAACAATCAACATTTAGTTGTTGATAAAAATTTTCTTTCTCGACTGTACCTGATCTCCTTCAAATAGAAATGCATCAGTAAAAGAATTCGTGCAAGCAGCCGATATTTATATTTATTTGGAACTCTTACAGAAATTTAAAACGCACCTAAGCAATGGCGTTTGGTTTTGATGTGAATGCAACAACGCATGCAAATGAAAGATCGAACACAAATGAATTTGTGAAACATTAAATATGTGTATTAATGGTTTTCTTGCTTGAGGAGCCTCAAATCAATAACCGAAAATTATAACTCGTATCACACAAAATTGATGACAATGAAATATTTCACTATAAATCAAGAAGCTTTTCAATCAAGTTGCAGAGAAACTTTATAATGGCCGAAAGTAGCAAAATTAAAAGAGATACGTAAAGAGCGACAGGCTTGGGATCCGAAGACAGAAAAGAGCATAATGCAGAGGATCGCTGTTTCTTTACAAGACAACAAGTTACAAGAAACATATGATGCTAAAAAATGGAATGATTTAATGAAAACACATTGAACCTGTTTAAAATATAATAAAATGGAATGGCTGTTTAAACGCACCAATGTTTGCTTTAGCCCATGAGATCTTTTTTAGTGATTGATAGGGATAAAAAAAATTGATAGGGGTAAAAAAAAAATGACGATAAGAAATTCTTAACAAGAATATGTGATTTTACATTTTTCATCATTTCCATAAAAAAGATAAATCTTGGAGCTCGAATGAAAATCGAATCTGTATCGAACTGCATGACTTTATAACTCAGCAATCGATGTATTTTATGTTTTTAGGGAGTTTTGCTGTATTTATAACTATTTTTACTTTTTTGTGAGAAATTTAGACGGAGCGGTATTGTGAAATAAAAGCGGTTTTTCGTTTTGTTTTCCGCTCTAAAGTGGCTGTTTTTTTTACTGGGCTTTAACAGAATCAGAAGGAACAAGTGAAAGGATTTATATTGCGTCGCGTCGTAGTAGAGAAATGTTGAACATTTTCTCTACTACTATTTCGATTGGCTATTGCTATTTGCCAATAATTGAATTCTCGGATGACATGTTGAAATTTTTCGGAGTCCTATCCTCGGTGAAAGGTTTTTTATTTTTCCACAAATACAAATACCCTTCAATGATTCTTAAAAGACAAATAAGGTGATTAAATTTATGTCAAAATAAGGCTAATGAGAATATTAATTGAATTATTGCCGTTCACATTTATTGATTTACCAATTGAAAAAATTGAAAAGTTAACTACAAACTGGAATCTGGATCTCCTTCGCAAAATTAAATACTATTTAACATTCAAACTACTTCTGGACTGGGGCAGCTGCTCCCACCATTACGAACAGATCAATACGGATAGATCACATCCAAACTACCCACGATCCGCATCAAAAACTACCATTTCTACATTCATCCGACTCCGGCTGGAACACACGAAAACTACACATCAACATCTACTTCAACGTACAAATCCATGCTAATACCACAAATTAGCCAATACAGATACCCAACTTCTACTTCTCTTGCCCCTTGATTTTATTTGACAGCGTTTTTTATAACATTTCGCGTCTGTGAATACGTGTGGGAGCTTTGAACAACAAATTAAATAAATGTGCGTGAAAATGATAAGCAAGTGTTCGGTGCTTCCTGAATTACTGTCAAAATGCTTCCTGTATTTCAGCTACATTCGTGAATTACTATCAAATTCATCGATGGACGAGGGGAAATAGCCGCTGTACAGTTGGGTGTCTATATTAGGTTGTCTGTGGCTAATACCTAGCAATAGATATCTCACATCTCCTAAACTTGGGCTGTACAAACATTGCAACACAGAGTCAAAACTCGACCTCACGTATACTAACATTATTAAAAAACCCAACCCAAGAAAACATTAACAAAATTCATGGTCTATTTACTAACCGAAACATTGTAATTTAACAACATAAATAGCTAGTAAGTTTCAATAATAAGTTCTTAAGTTAATATTTTAGCGGAAACCTTTGCAGTTTGTACCAGAAAAAATGTTAGCTTAGTAATTTTAATTGTAAGATAACGTATTATAATAATAATAAGTTAACACGATGGATCGCAGACGCGAGTTACAAGAACAACAACCAACATATGAAATACTATAAAATCAAACATCCACACCCAACAACCACAGCAAACGCAACGTTATCAATTCTATCGGATGGCATCGACACCGGCAGCAGCGTCATCACCTTCCATCGATGTCATCGAATTATGTAGTACAAAACAATGTAATTGCACGGGTGACCCGAATAAGCTGTATCAGCGTCTGGCAAATATCCGCTTGTTCGATCACCTTTGCAAAGTTAGGTTTCATGTTAAATGTTGTTAATGAATACTTTCAGTCTTGATCTTGCACTTGTACTTGTAGTTTGAAAAATAAAAATTATTTTTTTTAAGCTCCCGCGACGTTTTCATTTATATTTCGCGCTTCTATATCGGACACGCGCAGGCAGGATGCAACCAGAGAAGTCTCGGATAGCGACCGGATGCATCGCTTGCATTCTCAACGATGCAGGTACGAACATGCGCAAGCGATTATTGGAACCAGAGAACTTGGGCAACGAAGGCGAGATTATACGATAAAAGTATTGTAAGTTAGTTGAAGTTTGGTTTCAGTCACGGGCTGTGGCAGCTAATAAATCATTATAACGTTTTATTCCTGTGTATTATTTCATTGACCATTTGGCACGGAGGAATCTGTGCGTGTTTGGTGTTCAAAAATGAATGAAAATATAAATGAAAAATGTTAAATGAATTAAACATATAAATGTAATTAAGGCCTTAAGCCATAGAAATAAGGGCATTAATCAAACGTCAAAGAGACTATAACAATAAATCATTGATCGTAACTACGTCTCGACGCGTATTGAACAGAAATAATGACGAGATATTCATCTTTCCAGCTGGAAAACCCCTCCTCCACACTTTTTCACGCATACTTAAAAAAAGGTTGTCGGTTTTCACGCATATTTCTTTAAAGCCTGTCGGAAAGTAGGGGAAGTTCGTCGTTTTCAGGAGAATTTCGTCGGTTTACCCCCCACTACTGCCAAAAGTTCATACATCTGCTGTAAGTCAGCCAATTGAGACTTGGAACGGTGTGCTCTGGTGGTTAATAGGTGCGCAACGGTTACCCGATCGAATTTCGACAGGCCGAAGGCGGGAGTTAATTTGTATGAAAAATTGGAAATCAATGCGAAATAAAAATACAAATTTAAATGTGAAAAATAAAAGCTATAATTATAGTTTTAATTGCAATGGCTTCAGAAAATGTGTAAGTATTTATTAAAATAGTTGTCAAGTGTTTAGGAGTGAAACGCAATTCAAAAACATGGTCATAAAAAAGCAAGAAAAGCACTATGTTGTTTGTGTAATATGTGTTAAGTGTAAGGTGCTATAAGTGATTCATTTATTACTTATGTGTTGGATTACAAATCAAGAGATTGGATACAAATAAATTGATAAAAAAAAATAGTGTTTGGTTTTATTTTGCATCTGGGTATTTGTTTGTGTCTGGGATTTTGGGTTTATAGTCAACTAGGGCGGAGGTTTATTTACCCTTTTGTATTTGGGGCGTTAAGTTTGATATTAATTCTTGCTTGTTTTTACTTGGGGTTAAACAGAGCAAGGTCGTCTGATACTGAATTCGACCTGAATTCGAAGCCCAACATGGAAATTGCAGTACCTCCATTAAATTTCCATTGTGGAACTTCGCAAATTTTTTCATTGTTTTTACTTTTTTTAGTCCGATTGACTAAATTCAAATCACATGCAGTTAAGAATGACCATTTCAAAGTGCCTATTTCACTTCGCAAAAGAAATAAACTAATAACTTATATCCGCAAAGTGGTATAATTGCTTTGCATAATGCACATTTTCAGGGTACAATAAACAATGTTAAAAATCACTTCCGACCAGTTAACAAGCATTAACATACAAGTTTAACATGTTCTTTATTGATTTTTGTTTTTATTTACTAATGTTTAATTCATAAACAATGAATAAAAACGATTTTCTTTACGACCGATTTTTCGAAAACCCATACGATTTTCTTCGCGCCAATAATCTGTAAAAATTCTGTCGGGACACGACGTATAATCTATTCTCCACCAGAGGCGCGGAAACTAGTTTTCCAAGTGTCAATAGCAATGCCGAATGTGTTGTGCTGTTGCGCAGCTTGTCAACACAATTGGAATTTCCAATAACAATGTTCGCAAGGTTTGCAGAATGTAAGAATGAGAAAGGATTGGTAAAAGAATTTCTTTTAAGGTAAATATTAGCGACCTCTCATATATTTTAATAATATTACACAATAAAATGCTGCTGATATATAAGTATTTTGCAATATTATTGAACTTAATTTTGGTCACCTATTTTTGAGGTTGATGTGCATCGGAATATTGTTTACATATGATGATCAAGAACTTATCATTAATCTTTTAGAACACTGCACTATTTTCTAATACTTTTTTGGCAATAAAGATTATTGAATATATACGTATTTATTGTAATATAAATATATAAACCTTCAGGTGAATATAAAGAATGGAATAGACAATCAAGCAATTCAAAATTGTTCATATACGGTACAATCAAATGCTCAATAAAAATCCACGCAACAAACGATTTATATTTGAAACAATAAAACATATCATTTCATACTGAAATATCATTTATTATTTTGTGGTACTAGGTTATTTCTCATAGACGAAAGCACAGCCTTATTTTGCTTTTATTACTGTACACATCAACAATATTAAATTGAAGATAATGAAGAAGATCGAAAAGAGGCAATTTATCTTTATTTTCTATAACTTTCATTTGTATTTCATAACTTTAATTATTGTCTATGGTCTATTTTAACCAATGGCGTTTCATTTACTTCCAATATTGTTTCCAGTGTGATGTTTTATAATTATTCGTGCTTATGGCATGAACCTTATGAACATAGCGTGGCGATTCGTTTTCTCCGAAGTGGCCGTTTGTTTTGAAAAAAAATGTAATTTTGTAATTCAATAAATATTGCAAAATGATTAAGATTTTCATTCAAACAAAAGCGAAAATTAAACAACACATCTTATTTCACACATTTGTCATGAATATGTGCAAATACTAAACATAATATTTAAAATGAATATGGGCAGTTAAAGCAAACATTTTCAAATTCAAATAAATTCTCGGAATAAGATGAGCAGTTGCCTCACATGTATTCACAGACGAGAGGCAAATTACAAAAACAACAAGCTGTCAAAAAAATTTCAGGGGCAAAGAGGGTAGCAGATGAATATCTCGTTTCCTTTATTTCTGGTATTGAACAACCGAGTATAATTTTTTTAATTGTACAACGTACAAAAATTTAAATGATTTTTTTTTAAACGTCAATAACAGTGCGGTCTATTTTTTTTTTCGCCTCTCGTTACATCCTCCTTAAATTGAGAAATAAAGGTGTAGTGGCGCCTCAATTTCATTTATTAGGAGTACAACTTGAAAGACGCGCATTGTTACTAACTTCATATATTCACACACGCAATTTTTTTGACAGTGACAGCTATTGTATGTTAAAGAGCATCGAAAAATCTAGTTAATTCCATCTGACAAGTTAATTTACACAAGTTTTGTTTTCATATTCAAATAAATGTTTTTTTTAACAAAAAAAAAATACGCGTCTTTCAAGTTGTACTCCCAATATGTTGGAAAAAAAAACCGTAAACATATAATGATGGGAATTAACACTTAAAGCACTTAGAGATGAGAATAAGCACTTAGAAAAGAATATTTTTCGTGGAATGACTTGGAACTCTCCACTTCATGGTATCGGAATGGTTACTCTATAGAACAATCAGGTACTGAAACCTAGAGGTATAAGAAGATTTTAACAACACAAACTGCAATTTTACTAAGGAATTATATGATACACGTCCCGAAATAGAGAAAAATATAGATCGTTTTATTACGAAATACAGGAAAAATGAAATGCTCGTTACAGATGCTTTCATTAAGAAAAACAACAGAACTATAAAGAAACAAACTTAAAAGCTGTGATGCAGCAAAATTTTGAATAACATACATTGGGTGTAACAGCCCGTTGAGAGCGAGAGCCTAGCTTTTTCGCACATTTTGAATTAGCGTAAATTTAATCCAAATTTATTTTTATATGCTGGGACAAAAAAGTCCATGTAAATAAATGCATATAAGCTAATTTGATAATGATGGCATTAGGATGTGAGTTGGCAGGTGAAGAGATTAAACAGGGAAGTAGAAAGACAAGACTATGGGGGACTGTGAGAATCATGCCGAGGATATTACCGACTCATACCTATATTAATTCTATGCAAAAAAAAATTTATTTATTTTACAAGTATTCGAATGTCACTCCAATTCACTCGATTGAAATCAGAGTTTTGAGTCCGACACCTCAAATGGTACAACTGTGTTTAAAAATACATCTATTTGAAATGCACTCGGTGCAGTTACACAAAAATAAACACTCAGTTTCTATTTTTTTTAAATTAAAAACTTATTGCTACTTTTAGTTTATATTATTTAATTTCTTTTTTTTTTAAATGTAGTACAAGTGTTTAAAAAATTTTTCTATAAATATTTTTTTAAGGTTTTAAATCTAAACTACAAATTTTTTTTCTCTTATTTATGTTTCCAAAAGGGGGGTTACAAAAAAACAAAGAAATAAACATTTTTTTTTATATCAAACAACACCACATACGGAATATGTATGCCTCTTTCCATTTTAAATATATAAATATTTTTGGTTTGAAATTTTTGGTAAATATTTTATTTTAAATAAAAAAATATGTGTGTAAATAGATAAAAACAAAAACATTAATTCACTTACTTCTTTTTTTTTTTTTTGTTGAAAGTGATATTTTTCTTTTCTTTTGATTTAAGTCGGTTTGTATTGTTTTAAAAAAAAAAACTTTGGTACTCTGTGTAGAAACTTGAAGGTCAGTGCTGATGATTTTTTTGAGTCTGATGAGCGGTAGAAATATTAAATGAGCTTACGAGATTCATTGAATAACAAAAAAATAAAAGAAATACCAATTCGATTGAGCAAGTTCACTTTTTAGTGTACAAAAAAATATTCAAGATTTTAAATACTGCTTTTAATAATATCATTAATTGATGTCCTTGAAGTTGAGACAACTTACAGAAGACCTCCTTTGGGTGCCTCTAAACTTCAGTCGAAGTACAACTGCAAGAAGACCTCCTTTGGGACTCTCTAAAACTGCAGTCGAATTCCGGTGGTAAAGAAAAGAATAAGGTCGCCATAAGGAGACGGCCTTAAGAAAATAATGCGTTTTTGGAATATGTCGGTTTGTTGTAAATTGGTGAAGCGATAAAAAAATGTGTCGTTTAAAAAAACAGAAAGTAATAGGCGTTTAATTTTGTATACTCTATCCTTTAGTTTGTTGCAAGTAATTTGTTGAGAACGAAAATATTCATCCTTTTAACATCAATTAATATCATCACGCGCATCAACGCGCTTCCTCATCGCACACGCGCTTTGTATTTGTATTTTTTTTTTTTTTTTTTTATCTCTTACTGGAAACATAACCATAAAGACAATTTATATTATGCTCCGAGCTGGGAGAAGAGATGGCTGAACACTATGACCATCAACAATTCGGTAGAACAATCTATTGACCTTTATCATTGACATTGCGCAAATATCTGGACCAGACCTCAGTATGATACAAATTGGATCAGAGACTTCATCCGAACAGCCGATGGGCATGCCCGCTCCACTTTCCCGATTATCCAGATTTACTTAAAGGAATGGATCAATATGGATCTACTATACCAATCTCGAGAAATCAACGTAGTTGAGACCTATCAATTTGGTGCTTTGATGATGGAAAGCTTGCCGATTTCTCTGATCTTAAATGCCAGCACTGAATATGAGATTTCCAATTTGATAACCCAATTTAACTTAGTGCAAAATGGGAGGCTTAATTTACCATGCACCAAACTTAGGTCCGATAGTGATATCTTAATCAAACAACTAGACACATTATGGGACAGGAATATGCTGCTTATGTTCAAAGATACTTGTATTGCTCGGTTTCAAACATTACTGGCTATCCAACATCGAACCAACGATCCGTATACAACGGGCCACCTAAGTACAATTATCAAGTTATACAGAGCGGGTGATGAATTACTCAAGTTCAACACCAGGACTGCATATGAAGTGTTCGGCCTCATTGAGCCGTTAGCATCCTTAAGATTCTCAGAACTGGCCCACTCATACCGACCTTTAATTCCAACATTCCCTCACTTTCGAGACCATGTAGAAGGCAAAATAAGAGAATTGTCCCGACTTGACCCATCCATTGTGGTCTTTACCAATATCATTGAGAATTGAGAACAAATCAAAAAAATCATGATAAAATCAAAACAGTATAACCGATACTTATTCGGATACTCATACGACAACGCATATATATTGCACAGACAAGAAGACTCTGCTGGCAATCTATGGTTCCTTCCGACACTGGGGTCATCCATTTATAGAGTATATGACTGGATTAGAACAATTGTATAGAAATGTCACCATGAAAGTCCATGTAGATGAGGAATATGCAGCGTCACTGGCCTTAGCTTTCAAGGTTCTCGAACAATCTTACCGTTCAAAACTAAAATGGTTTGTAGACATCAACAAAATGCATCCCGACGATCCAATTTATGATCATGTCCTGAACAACACATGGCCTGCAGTAGACATTTTAAAAGGAAGGCCAAAAACATGGCACCTACTTCCACTAACGAAATGTTGGGAAATACCCTAGTATTATCTATTCTGACAAGACTCATTCAATCCAGCTAAATGAGTTAGTTAAACACCTCCGAGAGAGTCCTTGCAAACCAATCCCAACAAGGAAAGTTTTAGACACATTATTACACACTCCCGCTACGAATTGGTAAGAGTTCCTCCAAGAGGTCAACGACAAAGGTTTAACTGAAAATGATCTGATAATTGGCCTGAAAGCTAAAGAGCGTGAGATCAAGCATAAGGGCCGGTTTTTTGCTCTGATGTCTTGGCGGTTGCGTGAATACTTTGTGGTTACAGAGTATCTACTCTTTAAAGGACTAACTATGGCTGACAGCCAGACCATATTGATTAAGAAAATGCTAAAGAACACAGCGGGACAGGGAGGGAAAAGTTATGACCATGTCACTATCGCCAACCACTTCGACTACTCCAAATGGAATAATTTCCAACGGAAAAGTTCTACCGCTCCTGTATTTGAGGTTATTGGCAAGTTTCACGGTCTACCTCACTTATTCTCGAGGACTCACGAGTTTTTTGAATCCTCCTTGATATATTACAGAGATCGTCCTGACCTGATGATGGTTAAAGATATCAAAGTCGTAAACCGGAAGAGTTACATGGCAGGGCCAAGCCGGGGGGTTGGAAGGCCTACGTCAGAAGGGGTGGAGCATTGTGAATCTTCTGGCTATAGAAAGAGAATCTCAGGTTCGCAATACCTTCGTCCAGATTCTGGCGCAGGGCGACAACCAAGTCGTATGTACCTTCTATAAGGTGAACCCGTACACTTGTATAGACGACCTGATGACTCACCTAGATGACATAAAGGAAAATAACGATGTTATCATAGCTGCAATAAGGAATGCTGCCACCCGAATAGGACTAAAGATCAATGAGGACGAAACTCTGCAGTCTGCAGATCTGTTGCTGTATGGGAAGATTATCATTTTTAAAGGAAATTTGACTTGTTTGGAGGAGAAGAGGTTCTCAAGAGTTAGCTGTACCACGAATGATCAGCTTCCGTCAATGGGTAATGTTTTGTCTACTGTATCGACTAATTGTCTAACTGTGGCCCACTACTCCAAGAGTCCCATAAACTCTATGGTGCATTATAATTGGCTGGGAAATTTTGTGATGGACATATTGAATCTACACAATCCAGCATTAAGATGTAAACCAGCAAAAATGCTACAAATGCTGTAAAAATGCGTCCCCTGCCGTACTGGAAAACCCGTTGTATAGAATCGTTGTATTGTTTTAAAAAAAAAAACTTTGGTACTCTGTGTAGAAACTTGAAGGTCAGTGCTGATGATTTTTTTTGAGTCTGATGAGCGGTAGAAATATTAAATGAGCTTACGAGATTCATTGAATAACAAAAAAATAAAAGAAATACCAATTCGATTGAGCAAGTTCACTTTTTAGTGTACAAAAAAATATTCAAGATTTTAAATACTGCTTTTAATAATATCATTAATTGATGTCCTTGAAGTTGAGACAACTTCAAGAAGACCTCCTTTGGGTGCCTCTAAACTTCAGTCGAAGTACAACTGCAAGAAGACCTCCTATGGGACTCTCTAAAACTGCAGTCGAATTCCGGTGGTAAAGAAAAGAATAAGGTCGCCATAAGGAGACGGCCTTAAGAAAGTAATGCGTTTTTGGAATATGTCGGTTTGTTGTAAATTGGTGAAGCGATAAAAAAATGTGTCGTTTAAAAAAAACAGAAAGTAATAGGCGTTTAATTTTGTATACTCCATCCTTTAGTTTGTTGCAAGTAATTTGTTGAGCGCGCTTCCTCATCGCGCACGCGCAGGTAGGATGCTACCCAAGAAGTCTCGGATAACGGTCGGACGCATTGCTTGCATTTTCGGCGATGCAGGTACGAACATGCGCAAGCGATCGTAGGAACCAGAGAACTTAGCCAACGGAGGCGAGGTTAGACGATAAGCAATAAAAGTACTTGTAGTTAAGTTTAAGATTGGATTCAGTCACGAGCTGTGGCAGCTAATAAATTATTGTTACAAAAAGTTTGCAGTATTAAAGAAAGAAGAAAGAAACCAGAAAAAAAAAACAGAAACAAAAAAATCTCCCGGGAATCGTTCTTTTTTGATTTTTGAGTCGATTTTTTTGTACTCTTGGGGAAGGAGAAAAGTCTCGTTTTTTTTTTTGATTAAAAAATAAATAAATAGTCGGCGTAACAGCCCCTACAGGGCCAGGACCTAGCTTCTTCGCGCGTTTGATTAGCCAAATAAAATGTTTTCTTGAGATTGTCACGTTCCGCGTTTTATTCTTCTTGTTACATAATTATAACGTTTTATTTCTGTGTGTTGACTTCATCAAAAAAATGTCACCCATTTCTTGCGAGGTTGCAAAAAATTGAACGTTGAATAATTGCAAGCATCGATAAATTGCTTTTCCTCTTTCGGATCATTCGCTGTTGCGTTCGTAGTTGCACTTTTGTTAAAATTTTCTGTCATCATAGCAATAATTTATTATAAATAAGAGGAATATAAACTTTTGCATTCATTGTGACTACTTAAGCGAATAAAGCCTTTTCTTGTGAACCTAATGTGAGGTTGCATTAGGCGCTTGAGTAAAAAAGTTCTAAAGCATAGAACATTGCACTGATTCCAAGAAATCTGTGCGATCTATTTTTTTTTTTTTGTCCCTCCTCCTTTAACTATGTCCTTCAAGTCATTTGTTCAGTTTCTGTTCCAATTTTTTTGTCAATAAAAAACAAATCGAAAAGCAACTTGGGAATATGAAAAATCTGTTTATCATTTTTAGGACCTGCAGGCAACGCAGTTCACCCACCCGAAATCAAATGAAGATTATAAAAAGCTCTAAAAATATATATTTAAAATTTGGCTTATGATCTCCCGACGGGTTCTTCCTGGTTTATCAATATTCTTCACACGAATATTATGTTATTTATTTTTTTTCAACAGGTGCTTCTTGCGCAACCCATGAGGAACACTTCACAAAGCTTTTTTCTATACTGTTTGATATTCCTGAGAGATGCGATGAAACTAAGGTATAATTCACGGAGTGCGGTTGTTGGTCCAAACTTCAAAAGAAGCAATTCGATTAAAAAATGTTTTCTTAAGTATTCGGGACAAGTATTCCGATGTTGTATTACATGTGCAAAGTGAAATCAAATTCAAATCAAGTTATTATTTATGGCCAAAGCCCTGGTGCCGAAATTTAAGATTAGTCAAGTAATTTATTACTGATTAATAAAGTTATTATAATAATAATAATAAAGTTATTATTATTATTATTATTAGGTTGTCAAATATCTCCCCTTCGCCTTTTTGTCTTTTGAATTTTCCGGCTATGTACAAAGCGCTACAGAGCTCGTATCCAAACTAATCATGCATAGCGTCGTTTTGTAGGTTATGTCCAGACCTTTCAAATGATGTATTGCCAGATACCAACTCTGTAGCGCTTTGTGCATAGCCGGAAAATTCAAAAGACAAAAAGGCGGAAGGGAGATATTTGACAACTTAATATTTATTAACACCAAATCAAGTTATTTTGAGCTTCTCGTCTCCCGCAAATTAAGATGATAAAAAAATTGTATATTTTAGAAGAACTTGTATGGAGTCCTTCAATGAAGGTTAATTTGTCTCGCAGCTGCTTCTTAGCAAAAGAGTTGCTGATGGAAAGAAATCGTTTGTGAATGTTTTGAAACAAAAAAGTCAAAATTTCAAAGGAACTAGGCCACTCAGTTCAAAAGCGACATATTCCATTTGCTTTATGATGAAATAGGGACCGCAAGCGATCACTCAAGTTCAGGAAAAAGAAAAAAAAAAAACTCTCCTCCCACACAAAAATACTTAAAGTCGTGACAAACGGTATACGACTTGATCGTGACATTGCCATCACGCAATATTTAACCCGATTGTAAACTTCATTTAAATTAAATCATCAGAGTGATAATTCAATAAACACAAATGAATGAATTTAACTTTCCGGCAAATAAAAAAGGGATCGACGATGTTTATTCCAAGAGTTCATAATACGAAAAGGGCACTTTTGAACGTTGAGTGCTAACGAAGCATTCAATACCAAAAGATTACATAACAGAAAACTGTGCATTTTGTTTATTCTTCATAAGAAATTCCATAGGCAAATGATCCAGAAACGAAATACGTCCGTGCAGAACGAATAAGATAAACAAACAAGTCACAGAAGATTCGTGACCAACAGGGACGTATAGCCAGGTTGTTGTACTTAAAGCCAAAGCCTATTGGTGGCATGAATCTCGCATTAGGATGCTAAGTGGCATCATTCATAAAGGTCAATTGAAAAAAAAAAATGTTGACACTCTGATAACTTAGCCAGAAAAGGCGAAAAAGTTCAAACCACATAAATCACATTTAAAAGCAATAACTGCATCTTCCGTTTTCTATAAACAATCACTTTGTATTTTATTTTCCATTTAACAGTTTCACTCTATCAGGAGTTAAGTATGGTTTTTTTGTCAACAAAACATTTTACGATCCCACAAAAATGCACTTAAACCTCACAAAAAAAAAAAACACAGGTCACGCGTATGCAACAATAGAGATGTACCGGCGCCTAAAAAAAAATTGATTCCAAAGCGTGAAGGGCAAAAATACAAATTATTTCTTCTCCTGACTACACACAGACCGACTTATGAATTCAGCTCAAAAGTCCAACGCTCCTAATGAAACCTAACGCATTCCAAAGAAGTGTTAACTAATTTTCGAGTATTCTTTAATTTATTCGATTAAATTTTTGTTAAAAACAAAAAAAAAAAAACGTGTGAACACGTAATAAGGTCAACGAGAGGAGCTTTGTCCACGACACCTTCCGCAGTCAATCTTTTCAAGATCTAGATACCCGAAACCACTCAGAAGGAGCACAACAAAACTGTGATTCTCTATTCAAGAGCACAATACGCTTCACGCTTTATTTGTATTTTAATAACCATAAAATAACCGTTCACGTCCGCAAGGTATGAATGCTAAATGACTTGGAAACAAACAAACACAAAAAAAAAAAAAAACAAATAACCAACAGTTTGTTCGACTTATTAAACATTTTAATAGTTGTTTATTAAAATTAGATTGAAATTAGATCGTGTTCGGCATGCCACGACGGGAAAAAATATGTGTTTTGACAATTAGTAAAATAGCATTCGCGCCGATTTGAAATACTGTTTTGGTGGTGTGCAAATAAGGGTCAAAGAACTGGTGAAAAACCATTCGCGATAGGTACTAACGTAACGCATCAGAGCCTTCGTATTCGTAAAATGGATCAAATTTCATAAGCTCATTCAGTGCACACTTATTCATGGGTGCAGGCGTCTATAATAAACCACACGCGTGCAAGTAAACGTCTCTTTTTTGTTTTTCAATTTGCACTGTCTGATAAGCTGCAGTTGGGAACTGAACTTGAGGTTTGTTTTTTTTTCAGTGGCGTGAATGTGCGGAGCGATATAAAGGCAGAGAAACAGGATGTGGAGTGTAGGTCAGCTCGCGCTACTCTAGAGCTCACTGTCAATGCCTCGCGAGCGTGTTGCATGACAAAGTCGTTTAGACCCGATTCGCATGAACTCTAAATGACTCACAGAAGCATAATTTTCTTGTCCTAGCTCTATGACAAGCAATCAACTGCCTCTGTTTTGTTTAACATGCCGAACTAACAGAACAAATACAAAAAAAAAAAACTTAAACCCCTTGACACTCATCTGCACAAGGACAACGAACTATTTTAATGCGACGGGTGATTTATGTTTCGCACTTGAAATCACTCTTAATACTAAATCATCCACGAAAATAGAGAAAAGAAAAAACAGGAAATTTAACACAAATCATAATCTAAAACACGAGTCAGCGATCAAGGCAAGCAAGGCGACGTTCTTCCCTTCGCGACAAACTACCCGAACGAATTGCTATCCTAATTGAATTACACCAGAATGTGTAATGACGAGAAAGGAATATTTCCACTCAGATAATCCAATTTCATATAGAACTAGCATAGTAATTGTGAGGCAATATATTTAAACACCTAGCTAAACACCCAAATAGCCGTAAAGATAATTGCGGTTGCCAAAACAAAACGTGTGAGCTTTTTCTCACCTCCAAAGACAAAATCATTGTTTTAATCTTCTAAAGATATACTGTCTGGCTTGTGAAGATTTACTCCTCGGTATACTGTGATAAAAAAGTTGTTGAATGAATAAAAGCATTCATTTTTGACGTTGTCCTTGTTGAAATAAGAAATGTGCGATATACGTTAAGTAAATAGCGTGGAAGTTGTGTGGATCAAGTCTAGCCAACTCTTTGTATAGAGATTGCAAGTCAGTCGCGAGGGAATTCTTGAAAATGCACAACTGAATGATTAGTTGTTAAGTTTAAGTTGAATAAAATAAACGAATGTATATAGACAATAGGCAAGAAAATGTATTCCTCGAACATTTCCCAGCGTAAGAGGCTATTCAACTTGGTACCTCTACACCCAAAGCCAAATGAACTGATAAAATTCATGAGTGCTAACGAAGAGAATTATTCAACAATTATTGGAATGAGTCAGTTTATCAGAAAATACGGGGTGAAAGGTAATAAATGAAACACTTGGAGTTTTGGTTGTTTGAGGTTATGGGGTGATCTGCATTTTGCTTCAAAGTTATACATAGGCTACGATTTGAAAAGCTGTAGGAAATTCAGTCTTATTATTGATTCTTGTGATGCCGCCATGCTCGGCAGAATGGTTCCAGTCCGAAAATACATCCGAAAGGCCATAGTCGTTTTACCGGAGATTTGATTATTACTTAAAGGTGACGTGACAGTTTGCGAAATAACTGATGCAAAGTTTCGCTTGGGATTTTCCAGCAGATTTCACGAACGATGCCAACAACCAATGTGGGCACATAACTAACACAGATCAAGCCAAAATTCTACAGCGGACACAAGCATTCGAATTATTCGAAAAACATTTGTGATTGCATAGGTGATCCAAATAATTGAAAAACCAGTGTCTGGTAAATTTCCGAGCGCTTCAAAATTACTTTGACTCACTTTGGTAAGCAAGGCATAATTGCCAGAGCAATGTCAAGACAAATCCGATGTTTATAAGGTTTGTAAATAATAAATCTACTCTAGTAATTGGTTTACTTAATTTAATTAATAATAAAATGATCGGTAAAGGTCTTTTTCACAGAAATTATAATTCGCGTTGTTTTCTTTATTTGTTGACACATCTGGAAGGAACCAACTGGATCTAATTTTGGTTATTGTATTAAGTTAGAGAAGTGTTTCATACGAAGCTCCAATTGGTTTTAACGGATAACGTGTGGTCTCGTCCGTAGTGTGGTATCACAATGGGATTAATCTGGCCTAAGTGTCATCATCATTAGTGGCGTAACAGCACGTGAAGGGCCCGAGCTTAGCATTTCGTGCCTACACTGTATAATTTGACACATTTGAATGCCTAAGTGACGCTCTGATATTTTTTCAGGCGTTCAAGTGTTTATCCTCCGCCATTCCTCAATTCTAGTATTTGATCTCATGCGCGGTCAGAGCATTTGTTGCCTTACGTCCAAGTTTCACGTCTCCAACATGAAGTTTTCCCAAACTGTCGAAGAGACTCTAGGCAAACCAGAATGAAAGAAAACTCAGTTTTTCCCCAAAACATTACATGAACCCAATAATCCTAACCTTCCTTGAAAACCAGATAAGATTAGAATCCATGCAGTTCACTCCTCAAGTCTCCAGTTGACGGTGTGGCTCAACAATGATCATTATCAATATGTGCCATGTAAATACTTGTTACATGTCTAGGCTAGACACACACGACATTGACCTGAAGAAATTATACAACACCGTATGTAAATAAACAAATAAACGTGCAAGACGCGCGTAGACAGGCGCCTTGCGTCAATTTAAAGCCGCAGCAAAAAAAAAAAGAAGAGAAATAACGATGAGTGTGGAAAAGAAAAGTGATTATTGTACAACTGACAAGACTCACCAAAAGACTGACTTGATTCGTGGACGATAAGGTGAAAACAGACAATCGAGTAATTGCAGATACTGCCCAAAGGTCAATGATATAAAGAAATTCAAATGATACCACTGCCTCGCAGAAAAGAAACAAAAATAAAACAAATGGACACACAGAGTCGTGACCATCAACACCCCAAAATCAGCTGTAATCAAAATGTTATCGCAATAAAATTTGGATATGCACGTGGGGGAAAATAATCAATCCTCAGCTGTGCATGGGGGAGCAAAATATAAATAGGAGGCATTCTTCAAGTGTTTTCATTTTTCAAGGAAGGGTGTGAGGGAGTTCAAGGTTGGGTGTGAGGGAGTCGACAATCTTTTACGACTTGTTGTTTTGAAATGCAACACATTGGGAAATGATCACGATAATTACAATTTTGGAAAGTGTCATTAGAATTCAATTTGCTAAAATTGGGAAAACATGTGTGCTGCTTTTTCTTTTGACAATCGAAAGTTGTGCAGCGTGTCAAATGAAAAGCAGGTAGCACCTGTTTACATTGCCGTCAAAATAAGACTTGCTTTGCATAGCTCTATTGTGTTTTTGATATGAAATTTAAGAATGAAATGTTTGCAAGCGTTTTTAGCTGCCTGGTTAGATCTCCCAGTATTGTTGAACCCTTAGAGGAAGATCTTTGAAGCAAGTCTTCCATTGTTTGTCTGGAGAGTCTACAGCTTTCGGTGCTGCGGTGATCTAATTTAACTAATTCTCTTTTTTGACAGTACTTATAAGTTTCGCTAATCTTCCCGCCAAATATTTCATTTAATTTTGGAAAATCAATGGCGGACAGATATAGTCTCACCCTCGGACGTATATTCTAGGCCGACGAATTAGCTAGGTTAGGAGGGGAAATAAATTGGATCAATAATCAGGAGTTTCCGTTTCCCTCCATGCAAGAAGTTGGCTCTTGTTTTTAACTTTTTTTCTGATTGCAGAAGCCATATCGGCAGCAAACTTTAGATGGATGTGGCCAACATTGGATAAGAGCAGGACAGAACAGCTACTCTCCATAAGTAGAGCTAACATTAGTAGACTATTAGATGTCATAACTGATCACTGCGTCTTCGGCAACCAAACCAGAAGGATAAGTGCCCCCTTCAACAAGGCTGCAGAAATAAGGAAGAAAAGGGGACTACGCTGCACCTTCTTGGAACATGCCCAGCGCTCATTGGGTGTGTTCCAAGGAAACATTCTGGAAAGATAGGAAAAAACTCTGCGGAGATTCGGAAACATACTTTTTCGAGGATTTGGGTGAATTGACTAATGTAGATGTGAAATGCCTTGGAAAATTTATAAAAAAGACCAATTGGATTGAAGGCATTCTAGGGTAAATAAGCTACTGTTTTTATTTTAAAATCGGCGATAATACAAGCCTTTAAACAATTATTATTTGCAGGGCACTTCTAGGCAAATGCATCCGGGTTAGGCACGAAGATTCGTTGGCCCATTATGTCGCCATGCTTCCGGTTCGTGTGACAAAAAATGGACCACGAATCTTTCGTGACAGTAGCTTCTACCTAAGACCTGCAACCAATGATAGTTTGCTAATTGAAATAAGAATCTGTGAAGCTTGTAACCTGAGATTTGAGCAAACGGCGAAGCGAGTCAAGTGTAGACACTTTCCGTAGATGCTACGAAAGGGTTAAATAGCCGAAAATCAAGAGATTTCAAGTTCAAAAGCTTTTTTTATTATTCTTTTGTTCTCAAACAATTGACGCTGTTAAGAATTGTATGTAACCTCTCCCTTGATTCCCCTTGACTAAATGACATTCTTTCTTCTATTAGATTCATTCATTAATCTTGTTCATAATCTTTACGAAAAAGCTAGGCCCTGGCTCTCAACGGGCTGTTACGCCGCCCAATACAATATACTCTTTCTTTTTATCTGTCAATAAACTCGTTTTTGTACCATTTGAGTTCTCAAAAGCTTCTTCTTCTTTCTTCTTTTGCAGGCGCTACAGTCCAGCGTTGACCTGGGCCTCAGCCATCTAGCGCGGTCTTGGGCTAGGCACCTCCAGTTTCGTAAGCCTAGCTGATTTAGGTCCCTATCCAACTGGTTACGCCACCGGAAGCGGTGGTCTTCCTTTACTGCATTGTCCATCAGGGTTGGATTTGAAGACTTTACGAGTCGGAGCGTTAGTGTCCATACGCTCGACATGACCTAGCCATCTCAGTCGGGACACTCGAATTCGTTTAATTAGATCGATGTCGCTTCATCGTTTAGCCTTCTCCTCCAAACTCCCTCTGTGCAAACGGGACCAAAGCTATAAACGTGTTTTATTAAATTCATAACAAACACTTTATTCACAATGAATAAAAAATTAAGATGTTGATCGTTCTAGGGGAAGGCCGCTGACACTCGTCACTATCAATCCAGAGTTTACGATAACTTCAAAAAACCAAATTTGACAATCATCATGGCAACTGTAGCGTTTAAATACCAAGCATCAAAGATAGTAAAATCAACTGCAAGTGTAATCTGCGATAAATTTATATTTGTCAAGGATTCTTTGGTAGTATTCGCACAATATGAAAACAACACTATTACAGCAAATGAGTGGAGTTGCAGAGAGATTAAGGAAAAACTCTCTGCTGAAACACGAGCCTTAATAACTGGACTTGATATAAGTTGTGCTGTAGATACTTATGGTGCTGAATTTAGTCTAGGACTTGAACCTGAAACTGGGTCCTTGAAAGATATCATCACAGTAGATTACCTTGGCTTAATTAAATGCCTTAAACATTACACTTACTTGGCAGATCGAGAAGTAGCCAAGGGAAGTCACCTGGTCGTGTGTTTATCTGCTTTTACCGCTTATGGTGCAAAAGTGTTTAAGCCTCAGTATGATTTCCTTCTATCGACAATCAAAGAGAAAACTACATTTCTCAACCATAGTACTGATGACGAATTAAAAACTCTTTCGTTCAAAATAACCAATGCTAAAGTTTCTGATGAAAAATTAGATACTTGTAAGGAAACCTTTACAACATTCGCATAAATCCAGACTACTACCCAGGAAGATTTCCAATTTCTTACCATTTTAATATCGCTTGCTATATCTTAGAATTTTGAAAATATAGCTTTTTTCAATGAATGGGTACGGAAGAGGATACCAGCCTGGAAAGGTATAGTTGGTGTAAACCGTGAACCTAACTACATGATAACCATGCCTATACTTCTTTCCAGCTCTCCCTCGGTACTTTCGGCCCGTGGTGTGTCCTAAACAGGACACTTAAGGGTAGCCCCACCATAATATAAAAAAAAATAGCTCGTCTTGCAACGTTTTCCTAACAAGAAATTATCAATGGAAATGGCATTTTTAACAAGAAACCCCCTCACTAAACTCGTATATTTGTACGATAAGCAAGGTTTCTTTCAATGTTCAACAGAAGGTAATTTCATTTCACCAGAAGCCCGCCTGATAAAAGTAAATATCCATTGCTTTGTTTCAACAAGTCGGATAAAATTCATTGCACGTCATCATAATCAACGTCACACGTCGCTTTTTAAATAAATGAATAAATTAAAGCAAACCCTTTCGTTTTTTATTCCCATGTTTTTTTCCAGCTCGTGCGACCGACTGCGAAAATCGAATCAGTCTCTCAATCATGAGCAACAAACTCCAACATGAAATAGAAATCACATAATTTACAATTTCTTTCTCGTGCAGAGAAAACCCGAAGTAGCCATCTGCTTGGTAGCCAACCGCAAGAAGAAGAAAAAAAAAAATTAAATTAAACCGCAGGAGAATGTTGAAAACAATCAATGGACAATCAACAGTGTACAAGAAAACACCCCAAACAAAATGTCTTAACCACACCATGAGGCACAATGCTCCTGCTGTGCTGAGTAGAAGGCGAAGAAAGGTTACAAAAGAAACGAATTAGGGAGTAAATTACAAAAAAAGAAAAAAGGCAAACACTGACCGTAAACCACAAACCGTAAATTAAAAACTGAAAGTATGATATTTGCCATTGACTGTTCATCATCTATCAAGGCGGGGAGCACACACAAATCAAATAAAAACGCATGCAATCAAATTCTCGACGCATCACGATTTACTACAAACACGACACACACGCGAAACTGTCACTTATCATATTGCAAAAAAAAAATAAAAGGGGGATTTCCACCACAAACAGCTCAAACAAACACCAAGGGTAACACAGGAACAGGAACAGGAAAAACAAATCAAAACAATTTGAGCAACTTCATTGCCCTCAAAAAAACAAAAAAACAAAAAAAAAAAACGAACACTAAACCAACACAGCTCACCCAGAGTTGCAGAGTTGCAATTGCAACTGTAACAGCGGCACCGCCATCTCATCGTACGATATTCAAAATTTTCTTAATTATACGCTTTTTGTATTTTTTTATAATTCGATTCGCATGATAGAATTGCGATAAGTTACCCTGCACGTATTTCGCATGCAGATACTTTAAAAACTTTTCGTTTTGAAATTTTTTCAAGTTATCAGGTACAATCTCTTCATGGTGAATTGATGGTGTGGCCACTTCGGATGTTAGCATTAGAAGCTCAACATCATCGTGATGAAGATGATGATGGTGTTCATCTTCTACCCCACGATTGTTGCCATCGTTTTCGTTATCGTTGCCGTTTACAATATCTGACAACATTAACATTTCATGCAATTGTTCGTGTCCCACTGTGATTTGTTGTGTTGTGCAATTTTGCTCAATCAACGACGGCAACAGTAAGGAGGGATAACAACACAACGACGCAGGGCACGAGCTGGAGCTCGGCGATGGCGGTGCGGGTGCGGGACGTATTGTAGAGAACGAGGAGAGTCGGTTAGTGCTTGAATTTAAATTGTTATGCTCGACTGCATTGTCAAGCGGCAAATTACTCACCTCAGTGACAGAGCAACAACGTTTTAGCTGCTCTTCAATTGCTGGAGTTACTATATCACTGTTGCTGCTGCTGTGGCTGTTTCTGTTGGCGAGGGTCGAAGTTGTTGAAATGTAATTTCGACCGCTGTTATAATTATTATTGTTATCATTTAATATTTCTACCAGATCACTGCTGCTGATGCTGTTGTTATTGTTATCGTCGTCAGCGTCAGCGTTAGCGTTTTCGTCGTCCTGTTCTAGTTGTTGGTCGACATAGTTCTCTAGTATGTTCTCGTTTATATCACATTGAACAACAAATAAATTATCACTATCTAAGATTTCATCTAAATTAATAACTAATACATCGCGATCGAAGGAACTATTTAAGGCATTCTTACAAAGGTCACTTAGCTTTGGTATGACTGAGGGTGATACGATGTCGCCGTTGTCTGCTGCGTCGCCATCATCACCAGCGGGGTCATCGGCGATGGCGGACAGTGCAACTGCCACATCTATGTTGACCTCGTTGTCGGTGGTAAGGTTGAGTAAACTATCGATTTCACTAGGCCCGAGGATTCGATTTCGAAACTTGTCGGAATTTATTAACGAAACACAGAGACACTTGAGAGACTGCGGATTGAATTGCAATCGCGATTGGGTGGGATGGTGGGATTTCTTTACGCGAGGGATCTTTGGGCGCATTAGCTTGGGGCGAGGAACTTTCGGTTTCCTTTGGTTGCGCTGGGTCACGAGGCGCAGCTTTTGAAGTTTCGCGATACGCTTGCAGC
The DNA here is from genome assembly GCA_905187475.1 of Syritta pipiens. Lineage (NCBI taxonomy): Eukaryota > Metazoa > Arthropoda > Insecta > Diptera > Syrphidae > Syritta > Syritta pipiens. Next base: position 90,762,090 of record LR994571.1, read on the forward strand.
GGAGGAATTTTCTTCGGAATTTCCTCTTCTCACGCGTCGTCAATTCGGCGGTTTTCTTTGGAATTGAACTCGAGGTTGTTTGGATGGACTTCGCCGGCTCGTCCACGTCCGAGTGCTTCTCCTCCTTTATGGTGACCTCCTCCTTTTCCACCTTGGTTATGTTCGCCGAGAGGATGCCCTCCGGCACGCTGACCATGTCCTTGTTGGACTTTTCAATATCAATGATAATATCAGGCAGATTAATATACTGGTCCGACTCGACGGTGCTGTCCACGGTGATGCCGACGTGGATCTTTGGTCTGGTTGTGAAGGATCCCTTGAACTGCAGGTGGTTCTCGACGATGTGCTGCTGCTGCTGCTGCTCCTGTGCTTGATGGTGCAGTTGGTGGTCGGTGGGCAGGTGCAGCTGCTCGATGAACGGCACGTCAGTGGAGCTCATCGTACGGTCTGAGCACTCGTCCTCGTCCTCGTTCCACGTGGTGAGGAAATCTCTAAGGCTTTGGCTCTTGGTCGTGAGACCGATTTTCGTGTCGACTTGCTGCTGCGAGAACAGCGGCTCCTGCGCCTCTGAACCGGCGTACGCCTGCGGTCCGTACGGATGCAGGTTGTGGTAGTAGTGGTGGCTGTAGGAGGACGTCGACGAGTTGGAGGACGACGAGGGCGACTCGGTATGCTGCTGCTGTAAGTACCTTTGGTTGTAGTCGAGCGCGGTTGAGGACGAGTTGCAGCTGCCCGGCTGGTGATATGACGCCGACGTCGTGTTCATGGTCTGGTACGAGTTCGCTTGCGGTTGAGCGTTGAGATCAGTGTAGACTTTTGTTGAAGCAGATCCGGCGGGTAGAATCGAGCTCACTTGAGAGTTGCTGTAGAGATCATTTTGACTGCCGTCGTAGTCCATTGCCTGCGGGTACTTCACATACTGCTGCGGGTAGTAGTTGGACGCCGCGCTCTGCGTCGATGGGCAGCAGCTCTGATTTGTAACTGCGGCAGCGGCAGGATAACCTGTGGACATTGTGTTTTGGTATTGCATCGGCATCGTGGGCCACATGTTGGTTTGTTTCGCCGCCGAATTGTTCACGTACGCGGGATACGCACTCCGGCAGCTGCTTTGGTAGTCAGTGTTGGTGCCGCCGCCGCTCCCAACTCCGCCACCGCCGCTGTTCCACATCCAACGGCCATCGTCGCAGATACTTTGGCTTTGATATGTGTGGTGTCCTGCAGAGCCGACCGCTGGCTGGTAGCTGTGCGGGTGGTACGAGTAGTTCGCAGGATATTGGGGCCCTCGGCCGCCACCGCCGCTGCTGATTGACGTCGAATGCAGCATTTTGCTGTTAACATATGGCATCGAGTTGGCATCCTTCATCACACCGACTCCGCCCTTCTGCGAGATGTGGTGGTAGTGGGGGTGGTAGTACGGGTGCTGGACGTGGTGGTACGGCGCATATCCGTACTCGGGCGGGGACATTTTCAACGCGCTCTGGTGCTGCTGCTGGTGCTGGTGTTGCTCCGCGGCCACCTTCGCGTTCATGCCGTATTTGTACTGCTGTTCGAGTGCACTTTGGTGGTGGTACTGCTGCTGCTGCTGTTGCTGCTGTTGCGAGTAATGATGATGCTGATCGTAGGCGTATGCGTAATAATTATTGCTTTCAGGTGTCAGCGCGACGCTGTTCTGCGGGTAGCTGCCGTAACAGCTGTTGGGATTGTACGCGTGCTGTGGCTGCATTTTCATCGTGCCGCTTCCCGCCATTTGCAAATGCGCGGTCTTTGACTTACCCATGCCCGTGCGCTCCTTAAATTCCGCCTCCGCATCGTACGGATACACACTAGACGCTCTGACGCCCGCAACACTGCCACCATATGGATCGTACGTATTGTAGGCGACGCCCCTCTGACAACTCGCTGCTGGATCCTTATAACTGTACGCACTGTACCTGCTGTTGGCGCCAGCCACCGTGCCGACTGCTGTCTTCGCAGACGCTCCGCCACCGCCAACACCGACCCCGCCACCTGCACTTGCATAGTTCGAATCCATTATCGTCTCGAATTTGACATCTGATTAGACTTTTTGCATTCACACTGGAGAACCTGAAATGCAAAAAAAAAAAGAAACGAAAAAACAAATTACAAGAGAAAATACCAACACTAAACAAGATTTAGGCCAAGCCAAACACACAGCACTGATATGACGACGGCGACGAGCAGCATGGAACGCTTGTTCTAATTTTAGAGGATTTGTTTTGGTTGCGAGCGAGCGTACGTAGCGAGTTATCTATCTACTATATAGGCGATTATTTTATTATTATTATTGCTTGCGCGCCTCGCTCTGCCCCCCGTGTGTGACCATAGCAACTTGTGTGTGTGACACACAATGGAAGAAAAAATAATTTCTTCTGACTTCCAATGGCAGCCAACAGAAGCACAACAGCAGCACCACTGAGGTGCTCCCCATTTGTTGGGGGGCTACACTATTCCTGCTGCCCCTCCACAATGGCAATGGTAAACAGAAACATATTTTCTCATCAAAATGCAACGATGGAGCATGTTTTTTTGATTTTTTTGATTTTTTGCAAGTAATTGGAGGTGTAATTTGAATATTTACTTACCGATTGCGAATTGAATTCGTTTCACGGGGAGAAGAATTTTTTTTTTTTTTTTGTTGAGGGAACAGAAATTCTAGACGTGTCAGCAAAAACACACGAAAAGGTGTACGACGTTTGTTGAGTACTGTTGGTTTTTTTGGTAGTGTAACCGACCGTAGTATCGTAGTCGTGGTTGATGTCGTCGTCGTCGCTGTTGCTGTTGTCGTCGTTGTCGGTTGTCGACAAATTTTAATGTGCGAGTGGGGCGAAGGTGCTGCGCTTGTTTTATTTGACATGCTTTAACATTTTTCTGCTGAGGGTGAGTTTTTCTTGTTATGACAGTTGCTTTGGGAAGTGATGCCAAGCTAAGTTGAGCGGTTTTGATGGTTCGAAGGGGTTAACAGTGAATGGAATAGTGATCAGTGGAGATTTGGGAACTGGAGATGGAAGTAAAGTAAAAAAATAATCTGCGTAACAGCCCGTACAGGGCCAGAGCATAGCTTGCTCGCACTTTCACTGTGTTTTGCGCGATATAATTTGACATAAGTGGAGGGGAACTACTGTTTTTATTGCCGGTTCCGAACGGCGAATTGCGAAAGCTTTCCATGATAGGGGCTACTCCAGGAGGATTGTCAGTCGTTCGCTGAAGGTGGGGCCGTGAAAATTGTTTGTGGTGTTCTTTTCCTGGGTTGGATTCGAACCCAGGTACTCTCGCTCAACAATCCGACGCAATCACGACTAAGCCACGGAAGTAGAGTGACAAAATGGGGCTCCAATTAGAGAAATTCAAGAAATTTCCATTATCCTAACTAACTAAATGCCAATTAGAAACATAGAAAATCTGTCATGAGTCGATTGACGTCTAGCGGGAATTGAGATGGAATTCTCTAGACATCATCTAGGTTGAAAAAGATTTCTTGTAATAAGATTGTCAGAGTTTAATTGACTATTTATTTCACAAAAAAAAAAAAAATATAATTGGAGATTAAGAAATTCTCAGCCTAAATGATTTGGCTTATGGCCTTTTACAAGATTAACATTTAAAGGAGGAAAGGGCCTCCTCCAAAATACATCTTCTACAACGAAGTGCGTTTTTTTGTGTACTTGTGCAATAGATCCCTGCCTCATACACCATTTAAGATGGCTATTGCTTCTTCAACCGAGATATCCTGAGCTCCAAAGAAGTTTCAGTCTGAATCTTTAAAAACGAGGCATATAGCTATAAAATGAAATAAGTCTTCTCTTTCTTGAAAGTTGCAAAAGTTGCACAAGGGAAGGAAGTTCTGTGCGGTGCGGTATAAAATTTAAGCTTGTCAGCTGCCCTTTTGTTTAAAAGATACTGTTTATCATATCTGCCGATTTCAATGAAATTTGGAAAATGAATTTCTTTGAAATGCATACACTAAAACGTTTACTACTTTGTTTTTGGATTCAAAGAGTTCCACTTCAACTCAGAAAGCAACCGCGGTACATAGCAGGTCGACGCTTCCATAAATTTCAAGGAAATTGGACCAATCTACTGAACCACAAATAAGCCAATATTGAGTTGTCTGTGTATTGGCCTTTTGGCGATTTCGCAGGGTATTCAACTAAAGTATCTCCCGCAACTGATGTGAACCACAACAGAAAGTTATTTCAAGCCCTTTCTGCTCTACAAAAATAAAATATACGGAAAACGATCGCCAAGCAAGACAGGGAGAGAGAAAGAGAAAAAACCATCACAATTTTTCATACAAAATTTTCGAACAAATTTTCGTAACGCTCTCGTCTCTTATAAATCAGTTTACCCCCAACGTGAAAGGAAGTTTTACTTCAATAACTTCCTTAGGCCATATGATTTTTGTCTTTTTCAAATTTCAAAGCATTAATGATGAACTAGAAATCGTGGAACAAATTTCTAAGTCACCCAAAGCCACCGAGAAGACAAAACTTTGTGGAAAATTCTACTTATTTTTTCATTTATTTATCTATTCATTGATTTATTTATATATTTATTTGATTATTCATCCATTCATTTATTTACTTAAACATTTGTTTGTTTGTTTATGCATTTACTTCTTCATTTATTTAGTTATTTTTTTAATTTTCCTCTAATATGAACTAAGAAATACAATATACATTAATTGATTTAAATAAAAAGTTCAATCGACCAACCCTTTGACCTCAGAGTCATAAAAAATCTAATTTTTTAGAATTTCTTTTGAACTTACAATCCACAATCCAAAAATCTCAAACATGCTCTCACCTCTTGTAAGAATACAAAATCGACAACCAGATGTCACTAAAATGCATCCCTCTGAACTTGGCAGCACAGAGAAATTATTACTGTCAATTACAATTCTATTGACTGCTACTGACTCCACCACTAATGACTGAAAGTCATTTTGTGTTGATAAAATTTTCTTCAGCAGTTGAGTTTTTTGAGAGAAATTTCACTTTTCTTTAAACTCAATCGATCAATAAATTTGAAAAGAACGATGGCAGAAGATTGGCAAAGTTCGAAGTTCCGGCAAAATGTCGTTGCAAAAATGTAAGAGCCCAAACGAAGCAATTCTTTTTCATTCATTTTCTAAAGCAAACATGATTTTTTTTTTCAACAGCAACGAAGTGATGCAAAACAGTGGCTCGGATCCGTCGAAAAATGCAAGCGTTATGGAGAATCATATTTATAAGAAAGCCCGCACAAAAGACGAGTATCTTGGTTTGGTTGCAAAATTATTTATGCACTTCAAAGTCAGCAGTAAGTTGGGGAGTGAAAAATTCACATGTTGTCTCGATTAAGAACCCTCTGTGCTTTCAGGTGGTCCCCCGGGGAAACCGCAACAGCCGCCGAATGCAGACATGGGAAATTCAAATGTTATGCAGGATCCCTTGAATGCTCTTCAAAACCTGGCGAGTCAAGGCAATCGTAACGCTCAGATGATGCCGATGGGCGGGGGGCAGCCTAATCAAATGGCCCCTGGTGCGGTGGTCGGAGTCAATGTCGCTGCTTCGAACCTTTTGCAAAATCTCAGTCAGGTTTGTACACGGTTTTGAGTGTTTCCACAGTTCCTGACCCACTGACCTTAAGACTTCCTCACAGCAACGACCAATTCAAATGCAAAACATCCGTGGCCAGATGAACGTCCCCATGGGCGCTAACGTCCCGCAGGGCAACGTAGGACCCGGCAACATGGTCCCCCAGATGGGCAACAACATCGGCAACGTGAACGCCAACCTCAACATGAACGTGATGGGCAATCAGCCACAGCAGATGGGCAACCAGATGGGAATGCCCGGCCAGATGAACCAAATGGGAGGCAACCAAATGCAGATCAACTCGAACATGCAGGGCCAGCCAATGAACGCCATGAACGTGCCCCAAATGCCGATGAATTCCATGAACCAGAATCAATTGAATGTAAGTACGCCTGGGCTTAGAGCCGCCTTCAATTGTTTTTTGTGGGGAATAATCTACAATTCCAGATCGGTCTCAACCACCCCCAACTGAATCAGATGATGACTCGCATGAACAACAACGCTCCGATGAACGTGGGCCCACAAGCCGTCAACCAGGGAATGCACGGCCAGATGAACGCCGGTCAAAACATGGCCAACATGCCGCAGCAGGGTCAGATGCACGCGAACAATGTGAATGCTGGACCACAGGTCGGAATGCCCCAGAATGCCGGACAGGGTGGTGAGTCTTTGGAGTGTCTTATTCAGATCCGGCCAGGTCTAACCACGTGTGCTATTCCAGGAAACCTCAATCAGATCATCAACATGCCGAACATGCAGCAGAAGCAGAACATGCCCATCAACCAGGCCGGCGGGATGTTTCCGGTGAACCGAAACGTCGGACAAACGCAGTTCCTGCGTCAGAGTCCCAGTCCTACGGTCGCTTCGCCCGCCGGAATGGGCCAGCAGATCCCCCAGCAAACACAGCAGCAGCTTCAGCAACAACAACAGCAGGCACAGCAGCAACAACTGCAACAGCAACAACAAGCTGCCGCCCAGCAACAGGCACAGCAGCAGCAGGTCGTCCAACAGCAGCAGCAAGTGCAGCAACAACAACAACAGCAACAACAGCAGCAACAACAACAGCAGCAGCAACAACAGCAAGCCCAGCTGTCGAATCCCCAGATGATTCCCAGTCCAGCCCTAGTGCCTTCGTCAAGCCCTCAGATGTCGAATCTTATGAACAGCAACCAGAGGGGTGAGTACTTCGAAACGATTTGTGTGTCTCAGCATAACCTACAATTTGTCGTTACTTCCAGCTCTTCGTCAGTCGCCAAATGCGCCTCTGAACACTCCCGGACAGGTGTCTGCAACCAGTCCGTTCAACTCACAGGAGGACATTCTGTACCGTGAAAAGTACAAACAGCTGACCAAGTACATTGAGCCTCTCAAGCGAATGGTAGCCAAGATCGGGAATGACGGTAAGCTCCTCCGCCCACCCAATCAACACCGTTCCTTATCCAATCAACCTCGCTCTCTAGATGTTGAGAAGATAACCAAGATGAGTAAGCTGCTCGAGATCCTCTGCAATCCATCACAAAGAGTGCCTCTCGAAACACTCATGAAGTGCGAAATCGCTCTGGAGAAGATGGACATTGTCTCCTACTGTGGCAATCAATTTGGCGTAAGTGGACATCGATCGGTGGTCCTTGATAGAAGCTAATTAACTCCTACTCTTACAGAAATCCAACGCCAATCTCGTCGAAGCCACGAACATCACACTGCAGAGTCCCATTGCCAATCACACGATGCAACGGACATTCAAGCCGAGTTTAGAACTCCTCTTCGGCACGGACATCAGTGCTCCCACGCCAACGAAGCAGTCACGTCTCCACTACGAGGATCAGCCGCAGGACATACCCCACGTGCTGCAGGGCGAAATCGCTCGTCTCGATCAGAAGTTCAAGGTGTCGCTGGACACATCAGCGCAGAACAACAACAAGACAATCAAATTGATCTGCTGCCTGGACGACAAAAGACTGCCATGCGTCCCGCCAGTCAGTGTCAATATCCCAGGTATGGCGTGATGCAGCAAGTCACCCAAAACTAGTAACTAATGCAGAATTTCTGTGTGTCTTTTCAGAGGAATATCCATTTACATCCCCCAATTGCTCGCTCACCGAACAGGAGTACTCGGCCACACCATTCCTTTTAGCTGTGCAAAATGCTCTCATCGCTAGAATCGCCAAACTGCCAAAGTGCTACTCGCTGTCGCATCTCTTGGACACTTGGGAGATGTCCGTTCGTCAGGCGTGCTCACCAAATGTGGTTGTCAACGATATTTCAGCTATTTTCGGTATTTAAATGGTTTTTTGGTAAAGTTATGTTTAGAAATACAAATAAAAGTGCTTAAAACGTTTGTCTATGAAATTTTCAGTATTTTTTATTTCGATGTTGTTTGGGGGGGAAAATTTTTGTCCTTGTTCTGACTTTTTTTAGTCTATCATCATCTTCTTGATCGTGTGTTCCACTTACGGACTAATGGGGTAGCGGGGGCAGTACAGAAGAGGTCTCCAGGGAATTCGTTCCTCCGCAGCCGGCTCTAGCTCATCAGGAGGTATGCCCAAGCGTAACGAGGCGAGCTTTTGGTCCAACCATCTCATCCTAGGTCTGCCGAGCGTTGGCCTTCCTGACGGAATAGCATTCAAGGCGCGCCTCGGAAGTCGTGATGTCTTTTTTAGCCTTAATAATTCTAAATAGAGGTGGATTGTTCCAGTCATGCATAGTTACAAGAACTATGTTAATGGTTTCGATTTTCTAGCTTGTTGTTCGTTTCATATTCCATAAGTGTTGTAGTCACTTTTTTTCAGAAACTAATTCCGATAGAGAAAAGAAGCATTCCATGTTCGTTCCGCGTCTAGAACTATTTTGCGCAACTCTAATTGGGCGTCTCAAACCTCACACCATTGGGTTCACCACATCCCAAGTTGTTCATATGGAGGGGCTTATCCATCAAAATTTATAATTGTTTTATTAAAAAAAGTGTTTCGTACAGATTCTGGTTGATACCACGAGTTTTTCAAGTGTTGAATTTAGTAATTTATCGGCCATTTGCTCCAAATTTTGTTCACGACGACTATTTCCTCGACTTATTCTTATTCCGGTCACAATGAGGTGAAAAAGCAATGCGATGCGAAAAACTTTTGCCTGCAAAAAACACATTTTACACATATTTCTATGTTCGTACTTGGCGCTTCAAAAATCGCTTCACTATACAAACGTAAATAACAATATCGGGCCTATTCTGTTGGGAATATTTCCTGATTTTTCACTATTTGCTATTTATTCGAATCAGAATCGAAAGCGGATTGACATCGGTAACACCAGTAATGTCGGTAAGTCGGTGTGGTATTCTGCTATTCATGTGAACTTGCAAATCCCAGACCGCAGATAACTAAAAACTTTATATTATTATTAGTTATCTATGTCCCAGACAATCTAGATCCGCTCCGAAATTGTTACGGATTTGTTAATTGGATGCTTCGTTTCTTTACATTTGTTTGGAATTCGTTTATTTCTGTGGCTGTTCTCTCCGTAGTCAAGATAGAGCTGAACACGAATTTGAAGTTGTACAACGTGGAACTACTTTAAATCAGTAGTGACCACGAATAATAATATGGAAGAAAAAATACGCGGACGTCTACTTAAAGCCAAAAGAACCTACTGCAGTCTTGCAATTCTTTCTAAATCCAGAAACCTCACCATGAATTCAAAAAACTGCTGCTATACAAGACACTTGTTTTACCACTGTTCACTTATACATACGAGACTTGGGTGCTTCGCCAAAAGCACTCAGATCTGTTAGCAGCATTCGAGGGAAAAGTTTTACGAAGAATAGTTGCTCCCGGAGACGGTACAACCATGAATTGCATGAAATCTACGTTGAATCAGATATTATAACGAAAATAAAGCTCGGTGGGCTGGGTTTCTAACTCTTACGAGCTACTCGGAAAGTTCTTCGTGGTGCAATTCATGATTCAAGACAGTGACGCAGACCGCGTCTACGCTGGAAGGATCGCGTAGACTAGGACACTCGAAACATTGAAGTGCCTAACTGGATGGCGTCGACCAACGATCGGGATAGGTGGAAGTGCCTGCTGCAGGAGGCCAGGATCGGATACTGTTTGTTGCGCCGATGGTAATGATGATTTTTTGAGTAGAGAATCGAAAAATGTAAGAAAATTTAACTAAATGTGCAGCATAATATGCGAATACTCATTCGCAAATAATATAATATTTAAAATTTGAGAGGTCGATGAAAGGGGTTTCATTTATATGTGGCAATTCCATAAAGCAAAAAAGCTGGGCTCTGGCCGACAACGGGCTGTTACCCCGCCCAATGCAATGCAATTCCATACAGTAGAAGAAATACAAAAAAAAAAGTAGTTGACCTAAGCATGTGGGCAGCCGGACAAAGATCATTCTGCATCACGATTCATAATAAGTACAGTTGACTCCCCCTAAGCCGAATTTCCCTCTAACTCGAATTTTTTCACCATATTTTGGCATTTCCCTTCCCAATTTACCATATAAAAACCATCCTCTAAGTCGAACTCCCTCTAACTCGAACTAATTTTAATGTCCTGTGAAAATTCGACTTAGAGAGATCCGATTGTATTTGCAAAATATTATGAACGCGTTTAATTTACTTCATCACCATCGATTAACTCGTCCTTCAGTTCTTCCAACAATCAAATCTTTTTGATTTTTTGTTTTATGTCCTAAATTACTTCTTTTGTAGAATAACTAACAATGTAAATTTATAAATTATTTTGTTTCAAAAGGCATCTGGATAGCAGGTGCATGTGATACCGGAAGAATCTCTTTCTTTCAAGTAAAGAAATTTAAATAAGTAAGGACAAGTTCAATGCTATCCAAATTTATTATAACTTAATTTTAAATTTTAAATATCCACCCAAACACACAAAAGAATTTGTACAATTTGAATAATTTGAATTGAAACTTTTTAAGATTTTCATATGCACAAGAAATAGTTATTTGCGTAAAAGTCAGATTGGTTCGGGATATTGTAGTTCAACCGAATGGTAAGGCAGTGGAAATGGTATTAGTGAATCCAATGTTCAATCCACGTAAGTTGCAGAATAGGGCTAAGTCATAAGATCATTTTTCGAATTTCTTAAAGAGCTATTGGAATAATTTCTCACAAAACCTAAGGCATAGATATGAACCAACGACATGTTTCACCAATGGGCACCTTTGATCGTCCCTTTACGGCAACAAATTTCTGTGACATGGTTAAGACTCTGGGGCCTTACTCTGCATTGCTACTCCAACATGAAATCATTCGCATTCGCAAAATCGGCACTCTCCAACTCTAATATCAATGCCACTTTTTCTAATATATTGATATTGAGCGTGAACTACCGGCAAACAGCCATTCACTCAACCATAACGCAGAGCAATAGCAGCAGCAATTCCAGTGGTTTTTTTAATGTCCACCACTCAATCATATTGTCCACCACTCAATCATATCGCCTGCGACGGATAAACTGACGCCCCGAATAAAGAAGCCTAAGGTAAGAAAGAGCTATGGTCATGTTTACAAGGCGCTTTTCCTGGCAATTATCCACTGTATGGGGTTGAAAGTTAGACAATAAGCAGAACAACAAAGCAGATCCTTGGCTCCTTCGAAAGACAGATTCTATGGCGAATATTCGGTCCAATCGGCGAGGATGGCAAATGGAGGAGAAGCCATAACCATGAAGTTTAGAAGCTTTACAAAGATGAGGATATAGCCCGGAAGGCAAAAATCCGTCGACGACAGTGGCAGAGAAAAAGAATCTGAGCCTTCTGGTTCGAGGAGAAAAGGAAGATCGAAACTCCGGTACAGAGACCAAGTAAGTAATCGAGGATGCAAGACAGCTTGGTGCAGGAGTATACCCGAGACCGTCGACGTTAGAAGGCAGCATTAGCTCAGGCACAGCCACTCCAAGGGTTAACTGCCTGACAAGTAAGCAAAATTTAAGTAAGTTCTGTAAAATAAAGATCAACTTTTTTTAGATAACCAGCCAATCTAACCTCAAAAAATAACTAAGTGATTCAGAGGAAACTCGGCAACCAATTAATTCCAATTCTCTTTTGAAATGAAAACACATTTGTTTTTTTAATGATATTTTGAAAATATATATTTCAGTTTTTTTTTTTTTTGTTTTTGAATTCATAGAGCTTTATATATATTTTTTTTGTTTTTGTTTTTTTTTTTTAATTGTTTTCTATACTCATAAGATATAATAATTTTTCATTTTGTTATTTATATTGTTTACAATTAATTCAATAAATTAGTTTGTTTACGAAAAAAAAACTTAAATATCACAGTTTACAAAGATCTTAAGATTTTGTTTGTTTGATTCTAATCCCAGTATTACAGTGGATTCGGATACATACAAGAGAATTTCAAAGAAAAACGAGAGAAAAAAATCCATTTTCTGCACTGAGGTGCACAAAGGGTTTGACCAACAAAATCCCAATCGATTGGAATGAAAGAGAGACTTCCAGCATGGAACAAAGAGAGCTAACGAGGGCACAGGCACGGCACGGGCCCTATGGTGATGTGGTGGTGGATTTAGTGCATCAGCTTGAACTCTGTTCGGAAGTCGCTGACGCTGCTGCAGTTGCTGCTGGTGGTGCTACTGATGCTGCTGTTGCTATTCGTGCAGATTTGTACATGAACTGGTGCTGGAATGATAGGTCGCAGGTGGATGATTTGACTGTTGACGGCTGCAGCTGCAGCTGCGCTGGCCGCCGCACCTCCTTGCTGGGACTTATCTTTGCCATGGCGTTTGACGTGCTTCGACAAGTGGTCGCTGCGCATGAATTTCTTCTGGCATACGCCGCACACGAACTTTTTCTCGCCGGTGTGGGTGCGCTTGTGGCGGGAGAGCTCATCGGAGCGGGAGAAACGTTTGTCGCAGTTCTCCCACTTGCAGATGAAAGGCCGCTCGCCGGTGTGCACGCGTTGGTGGGCCTTCAAGTGGCTGGACTTGAAGTAGTTCTTGCCACAGTTCGGGTGCTGGCACTCGTAGACGCGCCGCCGCTCTGGGGCAGCTGCGGGCGCAGGTACTGCTGACTGCTGGGGCTTCGACTGAGATGCGGGCTGGAGATTTTGCAGGAGGCCGCTTGCCGGGTTGAACAGCAGCAGGTGAGTTGTGGGGATGAGGGTCTGGGGTGTGTGATGGTGGTGAACTGCCGACGGGGCTCCAGCCGTGGCGATGTATATGCTCTTGGGCGCGATTACTTGGTACTGGGAGCGCGTCTGTGGGGACTGTTGCGGTTGCTGTTGCTTGGGCGGCGCTGGTGAAGGCAGTAAAATGTTGTACTGTTGTTGAGAGACTTGTGTTTGTTGATGCGGTTGTTGTACTGGCATTGAAGCGGACTCGACTACGTCCTTTTTGTTTTCAACATCCTGGGAATCTTCTGACTTTGCAACGTCACTGGCTGTTGCGTTGCGACCCATTTTGAATTTCAATCTTCTCACGATGTTCACTGAATCGTACTCCGGATCCGAGTTGCTTGCGTTCGACTCGGCCGAAGAGGAGCCTTCCAGAGACGAGCACACGCCCGAACGGTTGACGTGCATAATAACGCTGGCACGCGGCTGCAGAGTATTTAAGTCTAGCTCTGGTGGCGGTGTCAGCGCTAAAGTGGGAAGAGTACTGCAGAACTCCTTCGCCTGGAATTGGTTTTGCTGAGTCTCTTTGTCTAGGCGCTGTTTCTTGCACGGCGGCATGTCTGAGTCAGAGTCCTCATTGTCCGATGGTTGTGGGGTTACAAAACCCGATTGTTGTGTTGACATTTGGGATTCGAGCTTGACCTTAAGGTAGGCATCGTCGAGTTTCTGATCAGCCTGCAAGTAAAGAGAAAAACAAGAAATTAGTTTAAGTTGAAATCAAAGTGGGCGAATAACCTGATCCTAGAGGCAACGGAATTTTCATGTGGGCTGTAGTCGAAAAAATAAAAACGCGTGCTGCCAATTTGTCTGCAGCGAACGCAGTGCCCCTAATTGTGGAATTTGAGGTCTATTTTTACTACACAGACATGCAACTGCGCTTAAGTCTTGCATCATATAAAATCGAAAAAAAAAGCGAGGACACGATAAACGACGACTGACTGACACTGACTCCACCCATCGAATTCTGTAAGACGAGATAATAAAATTTTAAGAGAAAATATATGCCTCTTGGCCGAGATAAATTTGAATATTTTGCGCACAAAAAATAAACAAAATCTGATGCAATTCAACGCGACTATTGAGCATGCTCCTGGATGTGGATATACACACGATCTCAATGATAAAACTTGGATTCGTTTCAAGATGCTCTTGACGAGACGTAAATGGAATTGCTTTGCACACTAATTAAATCTTAAATGAGAAGATAAGCCAACGAGTCAATGAATGGCCAACAAAGTTCTAGAAGAATCACTTAGCCGCTGACGACAAAAAGTTAATTAAGTGAAACTTTACCCAGTTCTTTGCAAATTTATCAGCACTCACACGTCATGTGTGATAAAATTTCTGTTTTTTTTTTATGACCAAGCAGCAAGAAGGTCGAGGTACAAGTGTCCCTCCCATATCTTCAGACGTAGACGATGAGACGGCGATAAGTGAGCACAATGCAAGCCACTTAATCGTTTTTTACCTCATCAGAAGGCTATTAACAGGTTAGCCTATAAACCCCTGACGATAAAACTACATTTGATGAATTAGTTAATTATTTTAAGACTTTTTGCAGTCGCTTATCGCTTCCACCCAATCAAAATGTCTTGTGAATCATGTGCTTTCATTGCAATCGATTAGTAATTTCAAAATCAATAAAACATGCAAAAATAAAATTCAACTGCAACGCAAAAAGAAAAATATACCCAACTCCCATCACGCACTGCCTTAACGACAGAGAAGATTACATTTCCGCTGTCAGTCGCCATTTGCAATCAAAATTCGTTGCTTTTGAATTTTCTATGAAATTCTTTTTTCACAAAGCACTCGAAATGAAATTACTTTTCCCACGAAACATTCGAAGTGATTAAAACTTATTCAATTTCATATTTTGTAATTGATAAGCCAAACGGTATGACGAAGTGGGCAGCAAGTCTAATTCCACGAAATCACTGCCAAATCGATTTCGGAAAGAATCGCAATTCGTCTCGTTATGCAGTCGTGAAAAAATAAACAAATAAATTAATAAAAGAAAAAAAAAAGCGAAACCAATCTTTGTCTGCCATAAATATTTATTTGTCGTGTTATCACCTTTTTTTTGGGAGTTTTCTTTTTTTTTCTTTTTTCAAATTTCACCACACTTATCAGTCATGACACCGCAATACCACTGCAGTCCGAACAAAAAATTACGAGTGAGTAATCTATTTTTGTTTTTTTGTGTAATAGGCCTCGTCTGGGAATTTTGCGTTGCGACAAAAAATAAACAAGAGCTTTATCAGTGGAAAAATTTCATTCCAGAAGACAGAAAAATGTCAAAATGTCTCCTACACCCTAATCACCGAGAATAGAAGATCTAAAAATAAACGCTAAATTCAACGCCCCCAGACGTGTTAATCCCAATCCCTTAAGTGTCGAATCAAAACTTGAAATGTCATCCCAAACTTATCAATGGGCGATAAGACCCAAGTGGGTAGGCAAATCTCATCCCTCTGGCACGTCACAGTGTACACACTGAAAAGTCCAAAAACGACAAAAAACAAATTTAAGGTCGCCTCCCCTCTCTGGCTCTGGCCCGACCAACGTCACGCGGCCTTATACCTGTGGCTACGTGATGGAGCTAAAGTACACGACGTCGACGACGAGGCAATGCAAAGACCTATGCCACACTCTCCCCGCGATAACCCAAAAATGTCAAACGAGCACTTAAAACTACGTCACGCCTCGACACAGCAGCGTATACTGCACAGGCCTTGGAGGCGTCTAAAAATAGCCTTTCTCCATTCCCACACTCAAGGTTGCGAAAGAAAGGGCACGAAAAGGGAGAACGAATTCCACCCACCGCCTCCGCGCAGTCAGTCCCGTGTAAATGTCACTTTCCGACGATGGAGTGGAGTGGAGTGGAACCGAGCGCGTGAGTGTGTGCGAGTGTGGGTTTTTCCTCTCATCATGATTCCAAGAAAAAAAAATGAAAAAAAAAACCCACGGAAATGAAAATATTTGAAAAGTCGACACAGCAAGCAACGAAAACACAAAAAGGGGGTGGGTGCGCGTCGCATTCTCATCTCCCCAAGTCGGTGTACACGCGACCTCCAACACCAACACACACACATAAGGCGGCGACGGCGACGACGAGCCGAGTGTACGTGCGACGCGTCGTCAAACGTAATTCACACACACACACAGCAGGCCTGGGCCGGATGAATGCCATCGCGTCAGCAGCCAGTCAGCCACAATCCATGCCGTGTTCACGTGAACACCAGCTGATACATGAACGGGCACTGCGTGATCGTTCAGTGAACTGCGAGTGTAAGCGAAATGGTCGGAGTTTGTTTTTAGAAATCCAATCAGAGCGAGCGAGACACCGCATCGTGGTCGCGCTCGTGCTCGCGGACCTCTCGACTGGTGTGTAAATGCGGCCAGCACGGGGGGGAAGCACAACGATGTGGGTTACAGTCTTTCTGACTACTGGGTGGTAATTTATTGCTTTATTTTTTTACAAAAATATTTTGTATTATCATTGGAATGATTTCTGAACTTGTAATATTCCACTTTGACACAGGGGAGACCAAGAAAAACCATGACGTTGACGGGGGTGTAAAAAAAAAAATTCACCAAAATTCACCTCGAGCTACTTTCACTTGAAAATTCCGTTCTAACTTTTTTTTTTTTTTAAAATCCTCTTCATTTTTTTTGTTAACTTACATTTTTGAATTCACATAACGGCGGTGTTGCTGGCGGTGATGGTAAAATTGCGATATCCATTTTTTGTATTTTTCTTGGTATTTTTTTCCTTCTAAAAGTTTCTTTTCTTATCTTTTTGTTTTAAATTTAAACTTTGCACTTTTGTGTTTATTTCACTTTCTTTCACACTTGGGGAAAACACTTCTTCTGATTTGAAAATAAAGAATTCTTATTTTTTTCTTTCTCACTTGTTACAGAGGATTTTGCGGGCTGCGAACGAACCTTCCCGGTTGGAATTCAACGAACGAATGAAACGCTTTGCGGACTCGCATTTCGTGTTGTTAGCTTGTTGAGTTAGTCAGTCGCCAGCCCGGAGAGTGGTGTTGTGTTGTTCAGGAAGACGACAACGACGTGCGATTACGAAGAAGAAGCGAAGAAGAAAAGAGAGGAAAAACAGAAGAAGAGAAGAAGAAGTGTATGTTGCTGTTTCAGGGTGTGTGCGTGCAGATGTTGTCGTCACCGCAGCAGCGGTGCCATGCCCCTTGACGTTAGCGAGGAGGGTTGCGCGCCGAGGCATGAGTGTGTGTGGTCGTCGATTTGGAATGTAGGCAGACACAGGGGTGAGAGCACTCCGGGTACTGTATAGGGTGTGTCTAGTATTCGAAACGAAGGTTGTTTTCGATGTGTCTCGTTGATGATATAGAATTTTATCGTTTGAAAAATTATTACAAGGACGTTGGACGGAGGGGAATCGACTGGTGGAAAATTTTTGTTTTTGTTTTTTTGATTTTCATGTGCTGATTGTGGTTAAGGGGTGGGTTGGGTAGTTTCCTCGAGTCCCGGTGATGGTCAATGGAAGATTTTTTTTTGTTTTTATCGAATGGGTTGATCGGTAATGAAATGGGGGGCGTTTCCACTAGAGTCAGGGCTTTTAGTTTCTGATATCTAACACGCGGCTTATGGCCATCATGGTGAAAAAAAGGGGTTAACAACTAGCTCTCGCTTTGCATTGTACAAATGGTTTATAAGGACGTTAGTCAAGCAGTCTTAGCCCTCTTTAACACACCAAAAGTTGAGAATGATTAATACTCTTTAACCCTGCACTTAACAATGGAAGTGGTTTACAGAGAAAGCTTGCCCTATCGAGCTATGAAAGAACTTAACATTTTTTAGTAGAATTGTCTTCTCTGTCTCGCTAAATAAGAAATAATCAAAAAGAACCCAATGGGCCTAGCTTTGGCCTAAGTGTACCAAAGTTTCAAAATGTGTTTTAATCAAAAAATTAAGGAATACGAGTTTTTTTCGGGAATACAGAACTTGTATGGAAGAAATGCACCACAGAAATGCAATTTATCATTTAACGTGGTCCGAAATCGGGGAAAAACGTAAAAAATCAAAATCTAGTTGATTTTAATATTTATTTACTTTCTGTATGATTGCTCCGTCTCCCTTTTCAATTTGACCATTCCCAACCGTTGACAAAAGTTTATTTTAATGATAAAATTTGTTTATATGTAAATACAGTCGAAGCCCTCTAAGTCGAAAAGCCCTCTAACTCGAACATTATCGCCATATTTTGGCGAAATCCTCTACGTCGAACGCCCTTTAAGTCGAGCTAATTTTGATATCCCGTGAAAATTTGACTTAGAGGGTTTCGACTGTATACTGATAAATTTTAAGAAGCAAAGTAAAAAAAAAAACTAAGTGGATGTCTACTCATCATCATCATTAGTGGCGTAACAGCCCACGAAGGGCCAGAGCTTAGCTTTTCGCGCCTCCACTGTGTTGTGCGTATTTTAATTTGACACTTTTGGAGGGGACCTACAGTTTATTGCCGGCTCCGAACGGCAAATTGCGTACTCCAGGAGGATAGTCAGTCGTTCGCCGGAGGTGGGGTCAAGAAAATTGTTTGTGGATGTCTACTAGGGAGTCCTAAAAAGGCTTGATATGATTGAGACAGAATTTTGCATTTCTCAGACATATTTCTTGCAAAAACTCGTGTTGTCCGCAGCGTAAACGTAGGAATCACTGCTTTCACTAAATGAAAATCATTGAAAAAAAGCAACTACCACTTGCCTTTGAATGTGATTTTATTTGCTATTAAAAATAAAAAAAATAATTAACAAATAAAAAATAAAAGAAAGATAATTCATATTTTACAAATGCAACCAATCTAAACTGCGAACAATGCTGTGTGTGATGAAATTCCTTCATTCTTTTTGATTCAACCAACAAAAGTACCGCTGTTTTTGTTTCAAAGCAGAAAAAAAGGTTCTAGAACTGTCCCTGCTCAATTAGCTCAGATAGAAGATGGCGAAGGATAATTCACCACAGCACTCCCAGAAATAAAATTAACAAACATTAAATAAGATAATAAAATAAAAAATTAAATGCATGGCTCGACGACAACTCGCGTTGTGAGTAAAATAAAAAGAAAGTAACCCAAAATTGTGCTCTAATTGTTTTGTTGATGTGGGTCCATTTAATTTTAACGGGTTGAGTTTAAAGGGTGGTGTGACATTATTTTAAAACGCTTCTGGGTGTGATGTGTGACGGTGACGCTGGCGTCTAGGGTTAATTAATGAATCGAACTTGCTCGCGTAAAATGCAAAAAAAAAAACAAAATAGAATAAAATAACTGAAAGCTGTAGAGTGATTGATTGGGAAATTCTACTGCTTTGAACAATGACTTGGGATGTTGATTCGTTGGCTTTAAAGCACAAATGAGCCAATACAGATACCCAACTTCTACTTCTCTTGGCCCTTGATTTTATTTGACAGCGTTTTTTATAACATTTTGTGTCTGAGAATACGTGTGAGAGCTTTGAACAACAAATCAAACAAATGTGCGTGAAAATGATGAGCAAGTGTTCGGTGCTTCCTGAATTACTGTCAAAATGCTTCCTGTATTTCAGCTACATTCGTGAATTACTGTCAGATTCATCGATGGACGGGGGGAAACAGCCGCTGTACAGTTGGGTGTCTATATTAGGTTGTCTGTGCTTTAAAGCCACTTGCCGGATGTTTTCTTGGTCCCTCTTTTGACAGGAACTTGGAGATCTGCCTTTTTCGTAAGATACTAGCAACCCGTATTACCAGCATGCACGATTCGCGGGAAGTTTCCACGCGCCTACGTACTAAACCACACCCCTGACTGCTGTTAGGTATTACTTCATGGGGCTGGTTAGCTATTAAGCTCGGTTTGCAGCCTCTTCGGCTCTTCACAGGGCTTCTGCTCTTCTCAGAGCGGCCTGCACCCTTATGATGAAAGAGCTGATCTCTATCCACTTGCCGTCCGATCTAGTCATTTGGCTAACTAGATTTTCTGGGTTTGACATGTTGACCCTTTCTTCTCTAAATCGTACCAAGTGGAATACTGTGTGTTCTGCGTCCTTCCATCTAGGCATACCGGGCACAGGGGCCAGCTATCGTGCCCAAATCTGTGGTGGAGGTCTGCCTTGGAGATCCACTTTAGATGCTGTGAAATACTTTTATTTTCTTCACCGGCTTTGAGATGTTCAATGGTTTCATGTCATTGAAGTCGGCGTTTCTTTCCTCACTAAGAGCCGCGATACAAATGTGAAACATCCCTTAAACTTGTGATTAGAAAGGAAATGTAAAAATTTCGTAAAGAGTACTCAACCAGACAAAGCAGGAGCAGATTAGAGTTTGAATACTCCTTTCGTTGAATTCTGTAGTGTCTGGAAGAATTCCTTTACTTTAGGTTTATAAGAAATAAACGAGATCAAGTAATAGATGAGTCTGTTTCTTTAACTTCTCTCTTTGGAAGTCAGTTTCGTAAAATTTAAATTGTCTTAAATCATGGATTTTGGATTGTATTTAGGGCAACGGCTGTGAAACTTCTGGTTTCCAGACAAACCAGTTGGGTTTTGCAGGTAACACATTTGTAATTATTATGAAGTTGAAGTGAAAGATAAATATAAATAAAATAAAATAAGAAAGCTTGATTTATAGAAACTTTACTATAGAAACTGCGCAATTTTCTTGTTTTTTTTTATATATATAATTGGCGCATGCTAAAGGGGTTGGGGCTACCCTTAAGTATCCTGTTTAAGACACAGCACGGGCCGAAGGTACCGAGGGAGAGTTGGAAAGAAGGTACCGGTGCGCGTTGGTTTGAAATGTCTGCATGTTATATTCAGATAGGAAAATTTAGTTTGGAAGAGTATTCCATATTCGTGTGGTGCGGCTAAAGAATGAGTCTCTGCTGGATTTAAGCTCTGGTACTCTAGCTTAACACTGCCTCTAGCACTAACCGACTAAGCCACGGCGCCCAAATGCGCATGCAAGCAACTGGTTAAAGAGAATACAGCGCGTGCTCTTTAAGTCTACGTCTTGTCATCGGAGATCGATTGTTAACTTTTGTAGAACTTCTGGAGGGAGGGCAAGTAAAAGGCTTGGTTCGTTCGAAAGCTATTTATTGACTGTTTTCTTTGATACAATTCTTGAGTCTACAGAAATAGAAAAACCGTGCCAATCCATAAAACAATAACGGCTAGATCATTCGATCATTCGGGCCAATGACAATTGTAATAAAACACACAGTCGACTGCGTAAGTAATCGGACTGTTTAAGGCCAATAAGACTACACTTCGTGTGTAGGAAGAATTCTGTTTAAGCGTCTTTTTAAGTGGTAAGTGCCACCATCGAAAGTAACGTCGTCTTTTGACGACGAACCTTGTGAACCTTGTATCACTTTCTAGATTTTAAGCCAAATTGAAAGACCTGAAGTAGGTATAAGATGACTGCGTAGAACTTGCGACGAAGAACTGTGATAGAAACAGACAAGTGACCAAGAAGCATTCAGGGGATATCGAATGTGAAGTACAGTACAGTACATAGATTTAGCGGGAACAACTGCAGTAGCACCGTTATTTGAATCTTTGCCCGACTTTTCCAAAGAGTCTCAGATTCCTTAAAGATGATCATCGTTCTGAATTTCACATTTGCTATCCCAGTTGTGGTAAATACAACGGACAAGCAACATCCATCTTTTGCCTCAGCCGAATTACTTTTCAATGAAACCTCGACCGTCTTTGCACCACCCTGTTCCCAGCGACGAGTACTTGCCCACCTATACAATTAGCTCGCGCCAAGAAAGTCCCCGCACCGTACAAGCGTACCAGCGGCGGCGAAGGTGACGGCAGCGGCAACGACAACGACAACTACGACGACGATGTCGGCCCACTCTTTTGCCGCGCCACACATTCCATCGGCCCAGCTCGACAAGCTCCACAAACTCTCACGCTGTTTCAACGATGCCGTCGAGAGAAGAAGAACCTTTAGCACACTTATCATGGGAATTGGGTTGCTGTTCATGCGCTCACCAGTTGATCAGAATCCAGACGAGCTTCGAGCGCGTCAGTGTGTGTACGTTTGTGTGGGCCCATTCTGTGGTTGTGTTTACGAAGCTATTACGTTGCACGAAACCCTGGCCCGCTCCCGCAACAACACTAGTCAGCGCAAAATAAAAACCACACTCTGATTCATAACTACACACCATGGCGTTGTTGTTGGAACTTTGTACTCTCGTTCGTTCGCGTACCGAGCGCTCTTCTCGTCCACGACGCCAACGACGGCGACGGCAACTTACACAAGTCGAGTGGAGGAACGAAAAAAAAAGAAAAAACTGGGGGCTCGTTCGTCACACAGCCAATCAGAAGTCAAGGCGCCGATTGCTGTTCACGCGTTGACCTCATGCTTATCGGCGAGTGTTCACGTGAACAGCGCGCTGCTTCGAGCCAACTGTTCAAGGGTCAACTTTGGCGTGCTCTGGTGTGTGTTGTGTTGTGTTGTGATGTGATGTGTTGTAGAATGAAACAACGTGCAGGGGGACGTGCGGTTGGGCTGGTGACGGCGAGTGGCGATGGCGAATGGCGCGGTTGTTGTTTTTGGCGCATTTTCTCATTTCTGCTCGGCGAAACCAACAACAGAGAAAAAGAAGAGAATGAAAACAAGAAAAAAAAAAAAAGACTTAGAAAGATGGGAAAATATTCCACAAGGCTGTGTGCTGTGTGTGGTGGATTTGTGGGTGTGTATGGCGTTGGGGTGGTGGCCGCTTTGTTACGGACGGAGTACGTGAGCTGTGACCACGATTGACGGAGGAAGCTGTGAGGTGGGTGCGTTGTTGTGTGGGATTGAAAAGGGAGTGAGGAAATGGAAAATTTTCCGCCGCAGGAAACATGAGTACGACTAAGATACAACGACGATACGATACGATACGACGGGGTAGAGCGGGGGAGTTCTCCTTCGCAATCAGTTGAATTGATGATGGCACGGCTCGAGCGTGGTACCAATGTGGGAGTAAAAATGGGATAAGTCGCTGTAGGTGTTGGGTTTGTGGAAATGGAATTTCAAAATTCCCGGGAAGGCACTCACTTTGCTTTTTGTTATCGGGCTGGGGCTGGGGCTGACTCTGGGTGTGCACGTGGCCTCGTGGTGTCGTAATTAGCCTGTTGAGCGGAATTGATTTCCATACTGGCGACAGTGATTTTTTTTTGTATTTTCTGATGTTGGGAATTAGCTTGTGTTGAAAAGGAAATTGACTTCAAGAGTCACGAGCGAGGGATTGGTACTTGGGTCAGAGTATTTTTAGAGTTGTGAGCCAAGCGGCGGGGTGGTTTCCCTTTTGTTTGAATATTTTTCCGTAGCCAGTCGGGTTGTCAAGGGAACCTACGCGGATGCTGAGGCGTGTTGTAGTTTTTGAAGTAGATGATCAAAGTCGGTGATAGAGAGAAAAAGGGAACATGAAAACATGAATGAAAGCATGTCAGTCGAAAAGAAACGAGGAAGTCAACTATTTTATCTAATTTTTAATTTTTTATTTTCACAAATTTAATACAGTCGAAGCTCTCTATGTCGAACGTCCTCTAAATCGAACGCCCTCTAAGTCGAAAATGCCTCTAACTCGAATTTTTTCGTCATATTTTGGCATTCTCTTAAATTTTCCATGCAAAATCCATCGTCTAAGTCGAAAAGCCTTCTAACTCGAATACATTTTTTCGACTCTTGGTCTATTTTCAATTCCTCTAAGTCGAATTTTCGTTTTGCAAAAAAAAAATAGACAAAAAATTTCCTCTCACAACTTTTATCAAGCACGCAACTTGTATTGCATGCTCTGACTCTCTCTCAATTTGGCACTGGACGATGAACACCTTTCATTTCATGTTGATTTTTTAGTGCAAACACGTCGGAGAAAAAAGCGTATGTGGTTGCCCTTATTATTGTTTACCTATGAAAGAAAGAAAGAGATTGTTCACAGCAAGAATAAGGATTTGCATGGCGACCTACACGGCAAACATCGAACCCAAAGAACATGAGATAATAGAAATTATTCGTCAACGGTTGTCGAAGCACAAACATGTTGGGCGAACACAATTGTCGTCTAGGGCCACATAATCGTCGTCTACACACAACCACAAATGAGCTATAACCTATAGGTTATTTGTGCACACAACCATGCACCTTTTTTCAAAGGCTTCAGTCTCCAATTTTAAAGACTAAATCCAAATTTCCAAGCTTTTTTAAGTAATTTCCTGTGTTTTTTCCTCTCTTTTGAATAAAATGAAGGCTTTTAAACAAAAAAAAACCTCTCTAACCGAATTTTTCAAAAAATCCCTCTAACTCGAACTAATTTTGATATCACGTGAAAATTCGACTTAGAGAGCTTCGACTGTATTTTCTAACCTTTCTGAATTGAATGCAAACAATTGCAATTGAGGGCGAAGTTTATTTCGAACGCTTGATACAAAAAGTTTGACAGTGACAGGTTTTTGGACACTGACTTTGACTGACAGGTGACAGATGATGTTAGTATATTGTTACATAAATTTACAGTACCATTTATTTAATTGTCACTCTCTTCACATTCAACGTTTGCTTAACAAAGTTTTTTTTTTTGAAATTATAACGAGTGTACTCATTATTATAAAAAAAGAAGTTCTATGGATGTAATTGATAAAAAAAATACGAACTTACGCCTCTTCAGGACTGTCCACTCTCTAAAGATTCGGTTTTTTAACTTTAACTTTGGCTGCTGCTAACAATTGTTAGATGACGTTTTGATACGAAAACTTTTTCCACAGATAAATTTGATGAAAATTCAACAAGCCAACATCTCTTCAGGATTTGCTGCTCTATTCGATGACCCTGGTCTCTGCAGGATCCTTCAGCCTATCTTACGAAGCAAACGCTTAACATAAAAAGTTCGGTAATGACAGCCTTTTGAAGTTTGCACCTTTGGCTACAGTTGTCAGCCAACAGTTTCAATACAAAAACGAGTTCTGTCACTTAATTTAAAAATGAATTTGGCGAAACTCTACTGTAACAATAAATTATAACGACAAGGTACAGTAATTAACGGATATAACAAGATTCACATAAGAAAAAAAAAACGCTTAAAAGAAACAAAAAACAATGCAGCAAAATTTTTTTTCATATGAATTACTACTTGTATAAAAGAAAAAAACGGTTATAAGAAAAGTGTTTTCCGGATTTTTTGATTTTCTTATATCCGTTAAGTACTGTACAAGACTTTTCGCAGCCCACTGTATTTCTGTTAATTCATTTCAACTCCGAATGATCCTTCGTTATATTTGCAAGCTTCACTTACCTTCTCTCTAAAACGAATGTAATTTTGTAAAAGAAAGAATCAGAAAGCGAATAGTCGATAAAGTCAGACATGTTACATTTAGGAAGGAAAATTTTGTGTGTGAAACTTCCTCTTCAGGATCCTTCAACCGACTTCAAAGCCCATGCAGACATATTGAATGGGAGTTTTCTTTTGACTCTTCTGACTTAAGATTGAAGTAAGGCCTTAGACACATCACTTGCACAAAGATGATAAATTTTGGGAATTCAAAAATCTTTAAATACGTTTGTCAACGATTTAAGAAGGCGTTGTTGGTGCAGTTGATCACGTAAAGTCAAATAACGAGGCATTTAATGTCACCTGAAAGCTTTCAGGCGACTTTTACTTATTTTGTTTTTTGTCGAATGATCGTGATCATCAAAATTTCAATGCGATCGTCTTATGGTTGACAGTTGGCGGTGTAACATTCCACCAGCCAAATTCGTTGACCATATCCATCTGATTGTGGGAACCCAAAAGATGGTTGGCAGCACAATCGACCTAGCTTTGGCGTAAGTGTCCCAAAATTTTCAAAATGTGTGTTGTTGTCAGTTAAGAACTTAGCCATGAAGTGACAGCTCTGCTCTTCTTGACTGAATATACTTATTATTATTTTATTGAGATTTCATTCTAGTACAATTTCACACATAAATTTTAGGTTATAATACTTAATATTATATTGCAAAACCATGAATTCTGCCGACTTAGAATTGGTTAAGCTAACAAGGTAAGATTTTTTGATTCGATTTAATTTCACTCTATAACTCAATTTAAAAGACTAGTCTCTACAATATTGCTTTTTCACACGTCCACGCAACAAAGACGTCTTCTTGACTGAATAACTGAATGCATTCACGGTCATATGTGTAAATATCAGCTATGCCAGACCCAGGGATTTTTTCCCCATTTGTGGATTTTTCAATCCAAAAATGGAAAATTGGAAAACTGTTTCACAAATAGGGGAAATCAGATGAACCAATTTTTTGCATAACTAAGAATATTTTAAACTTACTTTTCACATGTGTCAAATTGTAGCGCGCACAGCACAGTGGAGGCGCAAAAAAGCTATGCTCTGGCCCTGTATGGGCTGTTACGCAGATTATTTATTTTTATTTTATACTATTTCATTAAATTCAATTGAAATTTTGTCTTCCACAAACGTACCATGACTTTATGTACTGCTTTCTTCATTTCTTTACCATGCAAGAAAAACATGGCGGCCAATGGGAACATTTCATATGCACTTCCTAATAAATAATATGCCGTGCAAAAAACCACTTATCAGCATCAAAAATTGAAGGAAACAGTGGCAGCAGCGTGCCGTCGTAGTGCCGTAGACACAGAGGTCAGAAAATTCCATTGGACCTTTGATTAGAATCAGAAACTTCGCATTTATCAGTAGTCTTGCTTAGTCATGAACCTCCAGCGTGGTTTTTCGTTCATGTCATGGTTATCTCTTCTCCAAATGTATGGACCTTAACCCTGATTGTACAGAAAGTTCCAGTTTTCTGCTTAGGTAATTCAGTTTGTTTGTCTGATGATCACTGACTTTGGATGATCTTTGGGTGATCAAGGATGATCAACGAAGATTACAAGTAAAAACTGAGATTTGAGTCTGTCCAAAAGCGTGCACCACATTTTGGTTGTTCTCAATATGCTACAACAGTGTTCTACACTTTTTGATTTAGTCATTGGACATAAAAGAAGTGATTAGTTTACGTTTCGATTTTTAGTGAGTGATTAAAGCGTGTTTTTTAGTGTTTTAAACTATAATTTATCGTTTTGTGGTGTATGAATATATTACAGCCAACGCTTGTTACCCAAATAAAGTCACTCGACGGAATGAGCCCAAATCACAAAACTTCTTTTTCGCTTGTACGAATAATTTGGTATCTGGCAATTTTCAAAAATGGCCGACAAATCACAATTGGCTTTGGTTTCGGAAAATCCATCGGAATGATACTGCAGTTACCTTTAATTTTTTGAATATTAAGTAGCTTCCGTTGCCTCTTCGGACTAAAATTTTTTTCTCTTAGTCAACTGGGAAGAGTTCCAACCAATTTCTACAAATTGAAAGCCTACTTGAAAGCCCTCCCTTTAAATGTCCAACTCATCTTCAAATCGATTTCACGTTGTCCTTTCAATGCCTTCGCTTTTTTCACCTCAACCGACATTCGAATGACTTTGTTTGGCAAGGTGTGCCCATTGCAGT
Organism: Syritta pipiens; assembly: GCA_905187475.1. Classification (NCBI taxonomy): domain Eukaryota; kingdom Metazoa; phylum Arthropoda; class Insecta; order Diptera; family Syrphidae; genus Syritta; species Syritta pipiens. The sequence goes on from LR994571.1 coordinate 90,789,383, forward strand.
CTCCATTCTCATGAATGAAACCAAATTGAGTCCCAATTAAAATTCAGCAACACCGAAAATACCCCAGGAATGTCTACAGGTTAAGGTCCACAAGATCTACGATCTCTCAACCTGCTTGGCAAGTCCCGCCAGACATGCCACTCGCTCAAAACAAAACCCTCACCACCTCCACCTCCACCGTCAATCATCAAACGTAACAATCACAAAAGTTTGCATCACCATCGGGTGGCTACATGCTCCGTCTATTTCTTTTTTTAAGTGATTTTCAACTATTTTCGTTTGGCAATTAATGAATGGCAGCGGGTGGTTGAACACCTCCACCAAACCAAGCCAACACAATCCTCAATGACGCCAGTGCTGGTGGCATGCCACTCATCGAGCATGTGCTCTGCGAGTGACCATTGAGGAAACAATTTACGTAGGCAATTGCCTGCCCCACACTCGCAGCCCACCACAGACTTAGATAAATATTTACGACCGCGTCATGTGAGCGTGTAAACGAAGCCGTTGATCGTCGTTTAGATAAAACGACGCATATCTCGACGTGCAAAGTCGAGATCCGTCCCCATTGACAGCTTGTCGCCTATATTATCACCTGAAAATGACACAAAGGGTGCCCCTAAAGTACACAGCACGAATTCCTCGAAGCCCCTAACTAGCGTGCGGTAGCCTCTCGTTGGCGGTGTGATAAGACGCCTCGAGTTTAATCACATGAGCGGCATGAAGCGAAACACTACCAACCATCGTGCTTGCTCTTATGAAAACAACACAAAAATCTCTGAACCCCAGAGATCTATCGTGCTTCGTGCGTCGCAGCGTCTTAGCGTCTCCCTGGTCCACCATCGCCACCAATCTGTTCGATTGGACGAAGATGAATTTTGAATTTCTCTTCGCCATGGAACACGTTTTGTTTTCGTCGAGTGCCGTGATTTTTTTTATTTCTGGCACGCCCCTATCACGTTCGCCAAACGTGATCAATCGACCGGCGACAGTGTGTTAGTGTGGCCGGGTCTGAGTGTGCATGTCAACTGGGAATTTATTCGCACAAGCCCACAATTTTATTTGTTGTTATGTCGTCGGAGTTTTTGTCGCTGTTGGGTTGTTTGTTTAAATAAATAATTATTTTTTTTTTCTTCGCTTTTCTGTTTGTTTCTTTGCGTTTATTGAGAAATGGGAAGATTATCTTTTTCGGGGTGGTGCATTGGAAGAAATTATATGGAAGAATTACGTGATGACAGGTCGGCGTTTGACATTTGTTGGTTTTGTAATATGTCACTTTAGTACTTTTTCTAATCCGCAATCAATCTTGGCTGATTTTTTGTAAAAAAAAAAAAACTCCCCTTAGAAGCGTTATCACATGATTAATTGACGTTGAACCCGGCTTTCTGTCCGTTTCTGATGTAAAATCCAATTGACGCCATACTGCTATGAAGCCGGAAGTTCGCCACCCAAGAGAGACCGAAAGCGGCAGATTGGAAGACGTCTTTTTATTGGCGACAGTCCTAAAATTTTCGACTGAACTCTTTGAACCGTACCGCTGTGTAAATAAACAAAACGTTGCCGTTTGGTGACAGCTGCGTCGCCATTTCGACCAATTATTACGAGAATGACATTAAGCGCATGAAGAGTGACAGCTGATGATGCGGAAATGTCATTGAACTTGTGTGTTTTGCTTTTGATATCGAAAATGTGGCAAAATGAGCCGAGGAAGGGAAAATTATGTAGCAAATGTGTGGAGGTTTGTGAATGTTTGCTGGTCATGGAGTAAGTCAGGTGGAAGCAATTTTGGTTTAGAAAAGCGGGAAGCTTTTCTGCATTTTTATTTCAACAGGGTTTTCGAGATCTTTTTCAGTCAAGAAATTACTTGTTACCAATCAAAAGAGCTATAGATCGAAAATTCATGGCATAGCATGGCATTCGTGGAAAAGCGGGAAGTTCTTGGCTTTGATATGATGGATACTGCACGGAAATATTTTCTGCATTTTTATTTCAACAGGGTTTTCGAGATCTTTTTCAGTCAAGAAAGTACTTTTTGCCAATCAGAAGAGCTATAGATCGAAAACTCATGGCATAGCATGGCATTCGTAGAAAAGCGGGAAGTTCTTGGCTTTGATATGATGGATACTGCACGGAAACATTTTCTGATTTCAAAAGGGGTTTTGAGATCTTTTTCCGTCAAGAAATAATTTTTTGTCAATCAGAAGAGCTATAGATCGAAAATTCATAGCATTCGTTTCATGGTTTAGCTTCCCTTGGGAGGACCTTATTTACTCCTCATAAAATTTGTGTGAAATGCAACGAAAACTTCGCGATGGTAAGGGTTTAGCGTCAAGTCCCCTTAAAGCCTGTGTACAAAATTGATGTACAAAATACTTAAGGCGATTGTTTCTTTTGCAGCAACAGCCTGTTTTGTTGCTACTGTTAAATGAATAACTAAGTTATTTTGTCTTTTTGAATAAGTTTTTTGGGTTGAAATCTGTTGACACATGAACTGTCAGTCGATGTCAATGGACACTGAATGTCAAAGGGAGTCATTTTCTAAAAAAAGTGCAATATAACGGGTTGCCATTCTCGATGTCTCTAATTTAACTCGTGACAGGGAGTATTTTGTATCCTACCAACCCATTTTAACTACTCCTACGAGTTTTCCTCCTCTCCATCTGGCTCATGCTTAAAAAATAAAACTGTATTTTTGTAGCTTTGTATTCCTTTTCTCGTCTCAGAGGCGCTCTCACATCCGCTTGCATTCAAAAGTCATCAATCATCCCCATCCCGGGAATTTGGACCCATCACAATCCAGCGTCTGCTCTGTCTGACATTTCATCGGGTCTTATCGACCTACGCCGGCCGTTGACATCTGCAGCAAGGCGTGCTACGTGCCTCGAATCGCGCGAATCACACCGAACACCGTGAAAGTTTCATCACTTCGCGAAACTGTGTCATCACTCACTTCCGTGGTCAGACGATACGTGTACCACCCTCTGTTCTCGTTTTCGTTTTTATACAGAATCGCCTTGGTTTTCTCCTTCGAAATAGAATGGTTCCAATAATCCGCCCACCACTGCCCCTAATTTCAAAGAACCAACATCACTGGGACATTGAATGACTCACCCTCACCGGCAGCAGAGATGTCTTATCTAGTGACTCACAAAACACAACAAAACAAAAAAAAGTACCAAAATTAATGCCTGTCAATCCCAGAGAGCCTATTTTTAGACTTACAACTGGTTGCGATCCGGTGGGAAGTGCTCCAGCAGCTCATTAACTTGATAAACCTCCGGGCTTCGGATCACAGAGGTCACCTCATCCCTATCCAGACAAAACAGGGTGGTCAGTAATTAATAAAAAAAAAAATTACCCACAATGTTCGGCCCGGCTCACTTACGGGTTATCAGCAACAACGAAAAAAAAAAAGAAACAAATCAAAATCAAAACAAAAATAAAAATAAAACTCTCTGTACTAAAGGTCGTCTTTCATTGAAACATTCGATGGACGTTCAGCGACATCTGCTGCTGGAGTGCCATCTAAAGTTCAAGTCCAGGACTTATCCACCACGAAAAAAAAAACACGACGCAAAAATAGATACACTTTTAGTATTTTTGATTTGATTCTCAAGGCAACTGACCTCAGGAATCTAGTGTCAGGGTTGCAGAGCTAAACTCTCTCCTGCGAGCGTTCTCTAGTCAACTTTTAGATTAAAGTCGCACGTACTTTATCTGTATCTCTCTCTCCCCTACGAACGAGTTAATTCATCGTTTCGAAAGTAAAATCTTCCGATCGTAAGATGTTTCAATTAAAACGACACAAAAATAAGCAGCATCCATAAAACAAGATGAAAAAAATATCAAAAAAAAAAAAAAAAGATTGAAAACAAATTTTCTAATCAAGTGACAGTGTTCACGCTTTCGTGGACGTGGACGTGGATGTTTCCATTGTTTTTCCCGTGACGCGGTATAAAAATAGTTCAGAGATAAATTAAATATTCTTTCTTTTTATCTACTTTTATCTCGGATATCTTGGGTATTTATAAAAGTAAAAAGGAAAAAAAAAAGATGTCTTATATTTAGCACGAAATGCGCAAATGGGTCAGTGCCAGAACGAGAGATTTATGTGAACGGATTGCTTGTAAGGTTTGAATGGCTGTTTGCCGTGCGACTTTGACACGGTCTGTCAGTTTTTGATGCAGTTGAGGTGTTTTACGAGTCATTGGCAGATGATTTATTGGCCATTTTGTGGCAAAACACTCCCGTTTGGCAGAGGATTGAAAACACGTTTTGTCGACTGAAAAATTCCACACAAAACATTCGGACATCTGGCATTGGTCCTTAGATCTCTGTTCATATGGAATTTTCGACACGTGGTGGTTCGATGTTGTTTTTTATGCACACAATCTAAATTTGGATGCCGATTTCTGAGACTTCTAGAAATGGTGCTGACAGTTCAGGAAGTAAAAGAACAACTCACTTCCGATGATTTCTTTCGGTTTTCAACCGTGACTTTTGAAATTCTAATCCAGTAGTATGTTGCTAATCAATTTGTTCGCAGATGGTGGCTCTAATTAGACACACGCCCCAATTTATTTTTAATTATCAGCGATTTCCATATAGGCTTTCGCCGTTCAGACCGACTTCACGTGAGAGCGTCGAAGAGGAAAGTGATCAGAGGCAGCACGATTTACAGGGCAAGATGTGATCATATGTCGGCTTAGATATGGAGAGGCACACACTAAAAAGAGTCAACTGAAGATAAAATGTTTATGGTAAAAGCTACAGCATCATGAAAAAGTTAATTCAATTTCGTCAGGAACACAAATTTCAGTGAAATTTGTTCGCCATTTGTTTTTCGGTCGGTAAGGTGGGTCGACACAAAATTGACAATCGCCATTTTAGGCGTGATTTCTATCAGAATAAAAGTAATTAATTTGTTTGATTGCTTTTTAAAGTTTGTTTTCTTAAATGACCAACCAAATTTGACATCAGTTTAAATTTCGTCTTAGTTTTACATATAAAACAGCTCAATGTCGTTAAAAGCAAACGATGATCTGAAAGACGACAGCATTTGATTTAATCTACACTCATCCATTGCTTTGCGCGAGGGTTAGGGGAATTAAAAGTTTCGTGCAAACCGAAACCGCGCAAAACGATTTATGAGCGTACATGGATGTATTTTGAACAAAAAAACCATAGTGGGCTATGATTCTTTAAAGAAAAAAACGTTATAACGCGCAAGTAAAGTCGCGCATGTGGAATTTGGGTAGATATTTGAAAATCGTACAAAGGTAAAACGAGACCAAGCAAAATGAGGGATAAGTGTATTTGTTTTCTAATTTCTCCAATAATCTGATAGATCGCAAACTTAAAATAAGTGTCAACCTTCTTGTTTTCTTAGCAACACGATAATTCTATTCGTTTCAACACCCCGTTTAATTTCTGAGAAACAAACATTTGCCTGTGTTGTTTGCTGGCTTCATTTCAAATTTGACTTTTGAACTTGAGACTTTGCGTGTGTTACTTAAATCTTTTTTTTTGCAAATATTGAGATAGCCTGACAAACTGTTTTTTTTTTTTCTGATTTCATTTTCTGGTTTGTGCTTATCTCAGACGTCTCTGGGGTACACCTTTAAACTTTGATAGCAAACTCAGTATATCATCGCTGTCAAGCTAATTCGTGCAGACAGGAGATAGAATCATGTAAAGCAAATTCTTTTGTGTTTTTTTAAGAAAGTTTTGGAGTTTTTTTTTTTTTTTTAGATATTCTTACACACGAATTGTAGCTTGGTGGATAGGGACACTAAAAGTCATTGTGCACAGTTTGCAATATAATAGGGTTGCCATTTACGACTTTTAGGCTTAGCCCGGTGAAAATAAAGTGTGATTACTTTAAAAATTACAAAAGACCACCAAGAGAGCGATCTAATTAAGTCAACACCCATTAAGCTCATTTCCGCAAGGACATTTTATTAGCGATCGCTAAAATAAGACCACATCTTCGTCATTCAGTAGTCCTTTGCAGGTTATTTTTATCACCTTTCGCGTTAAATTAACCCATCTGACGCATAAGATAAAAAAAAAAAAAACTAAAATAAACCCCTGTCAACAACAACAAAACCTGCGTAGGTTAATCAACCACAATTGTTGGCGTTTCGCCCAAAGAATTTTCTGTTGACATAGGCCGCAAAGATTTCGTCATTTTTTCTCCACGTCCTCAGTTTAATGCGTTCTGTCTGTTATTTTCAGGTTTTTCTCCATTCAGATCTAAAAATACGCACAAACACGAGAGAATCTTACAGCAAAACGAGCCAATTTCATATCTCCCTTGGGCGTGTGTTAGCGATCGGTCTCGTGCTGTAACACCGTAGTTGTTGGACCTTGGAAGGCCTTGTAATTATCTAAAATTTGTGGGCTGTGTGTGCGGAGGCGAAAAAAACAAAAACTGGTTAAAACCAGGAAACGGTTTTTTAAAAGCACGTACTTTGTTTACAAGCGGTGTGATGTAAATTTTTATTTCGATGATTACCAGTAAAACAAATCGTAGAATTCTTATCTCGGTCTGCTCACGATGGTCTCGAGGAGTGGTAGTAAAAATCCATTCACGGTAGTCGACGTGACACTCGAGGGCGGCCATAAAAAATGATTTGCGTGGTGAAATTTGTTTTTCCCATGCCACACTATCTACAGCTCCTGATAGGCAGGCCAAAGGGGCAGACTTTAAATTTAGTAAGGACACCTAAAAATAGCCACCCCTTGGGTGGGGGTGTTGTGTCGCATCCTCGATTAGCTCTGGCGCCGATTGGGAATCAAAATCGAAATCGAATCCGAGAATTTTATGCTCCAATCCGATATCGAACTTTGATTCCGATAAAACGGAACCTATTTATACGACACTCATTACGGACGTGTTATCTGGCTGACAGTTGACGTCAGAACGGCCTTGCCATTGCCTTGCCATCAAAGAGATGTTTTATTTTCTTTTTTCTTTCGTTTGTCGTAATGCCGCACTGTTTGGTGTTTTTATTTCGGCGAAAAAATAAAAATATGATCGGGTGGAGTGTGTGATTTATGTTTGCATGGGGTTTTGAAGTATTTCTTCGTGCTTCTGTTTCGGTTTCTAACAACGATAAGGGAATGTGGGTTAGATAATTCTTTGCGTGGGTATTAGTCTGGTCGGGGAAATGGAGTGTGTGAAACTGCGCCACAAGTTGGAGGAGGAGAGGTTATCAAGCTGGAGGTTTCTTTTTTTTTTTTTTTTTGTATTCGTGTTTTTTCTCGATTCGGAAGTCGCACTTCGCAGAAATGGCTCAGTAAACAAAACCAAGTTGAAGAGACGACCGAGAAGCAGGTGGAGTCAAGGCGAGAGCTGCAGATTTTTTGGAATTTTATGATCTTGTTATTGACAGTAGAAAGTGACTGTTTGGTAGCGGGTGTTAGTGGAGAACTCGTCGCATCTTTTTTGTTCTTGACGTGATTTCATTTGAATTTGAACAGTTTTGATAACCAAGGAGTGGCGATGAATGATGAATTATAATGAAATTTAGTGAGTTCAATTAAAAACTCCACGTAGATATCAACTTTGTCTATGTGATAAGCTTTATCCATGTCAACGCACCCGACAAGTCAGTATAAATGTCAATCTGTAGACACAACATCGCAAATTCATCAAATTCTGACAGGTCTCTGACAGTTTTTTTTTTTAAGTCAGCGGCGTTTTTAACCAAATAGGCAGTGTTTTGATAATTTTTCTTTTTTTCTCATACCAGTCTACGACCCACGACTTTGTCTGCTTAGCTATGGAACTCGTCGGCTGACATTACATCTTTTTTAATTTAATTAATCGCTTAAACAGTCACTCACAAAACTAAGTACACTTGACTAAGTACTCTGTGTACTAAATATAAAGTTTGGGTATATAAAAACTTAGCCAAAACTGAACTTCAAAAAATGATTCTGATTTTGTGATTGTCTTTCTCCAAGATCGGAACACATGTTGCTGTTTTGCCGTTTTGGGCCAATAACTTGAAAACAATTAAAGTCAGAATGTTCAAACCAATTTTAATTTCAAGCTTAATGATTTGAAAAGGAGGCGCGTTCTAGAGCTATGGTCGAATCTAGGTTGGGGGACGAACAGTGCGGCTTTCGACCCGGCAGAAGTACTACCGACCAGCTTTTCACTCTAAGAATGGTACTCGAGAAGGCGTGGGAATATGCCAAACCGGTCTACAGTTGCTTTGTTGACCAGGAAAAGGCGTATGACCGAGTTCCTCGAGGAAAACTCTGGAGTGTTCTGCAGGAATATGGGATTAATGGGTCTCTGTTGAGGGCCATTCAGTCCCTATACACAAACTGTAGCAGCTGTGTTCGGATTAACGGCAGTAAATCAACACCTTTTACTGTGGGCTTTGGACTTCGCCAAGGGTGCGTCTTGTCACCTCTCCTTTTCATTATATACATGGATTGGATGTTACAACGCAGCCGTGGTGAAGAATGTTTGACATTGGGGGAGCTGAGGGTAAGTCACCTGATTTTTGCAGATGACTTAGTTATCCTCACATCCTCACAGACGAAACTCCAGCGTGCGCTAGATAGGTATGTGGCCGTCTATACTGATGCTGGGATGAAGGTTAACGTGGACAAATCCGAAATGATGGTCATTTCTAGAACGCCTGTGCAATGCACTCTGCAGGTCAGCGGAGTTCCATTGAAACAGGTGGAGAAGTTTAAGTATTTCGGGGTCTTTTTCACGAGTGATGGGAGGAGCAATACTGAGCTTTCCTGTAGGATTGGCCAAGCTGGGTCAATTTTGAAACAGCTTGGAAGTCTGTCATCAGGAAGGCCGAGCTTGGGGTGAAGGCCAAGTTATCGGTGTTTAATTCGGTATTTGTTCCAACTCTCACCTATGGTCATGAGATTTGGGTAATGACCGAAAGAATAAGATGGCGAGTACAAGCTACCGAGATGAGATTTCTGCGTGCTGTTGTAGGAGTTACTCGCCGAGATAGGGTGAGAAACACGACAGTACGGGGAGAGCTAAACGTTGAGCAGCTTCTTCTCCGAAGGGAAAGATCCATACTTCGATGGTATGGCCACGTGGCACAAATGTCCCCTGCAGTATGACTTCCGAGGCGTGCATTCAATGCGACTCCGTCAGATAGGCGACCGCTCGGTAGACCCAGGATGAGATGGTTGGATCACCTCGGCATACCCGCCGAGGAGTTAGAGTCGGCGGCGGAGGATCGGGATGCCTGGAGATCTCTTTTGCGTGCACTGCCCCCGCAACCTCTTTAGTGGAACATGCGGGCTAAGAAAATGATGATGATGATGATTTGAAAACGGGTAAGCAAATAGCTAAAAATGGAACTTTTTTTTTGTTTTACAAGACTCATTCAATAGATCCCGATAGAACTTTTTTTCAAAAAGGTTATTTATTTTCTGTGTAAATTTTTTTTAAAATTTCCTTTTTACTTTTAGAAGAAAGTTTTTTTCTTGGTTTTTAGTGGCTTACCAATTACTGAGTTTATCACAGACGGACAAATATTGTCATAATCTGAGCACCATCCTCCATAAAATGTTACCCGTGTATAACGAACGTTTAAGCCCATAAACTAACTAATTAGTATTTATAGACCAAGAGCCCACAGCAAATTTTTGACATGAACGATAACCAAAAATGGCATATACCAAGGTGAAGATCTTCGACAGACGATATCAAAACTGTAAGCCTGGCAGCGATCTGTAGCGGCCAATGGTTGTAATGGTCTGTTAAAAACGTCAATTTTTCCGAAATCTGAATCAGTCTAAACTGTGAGCGCCGGTACTGTGTTTTAGCTTGAATTTATTTTTACTAAACTTTACTTATTTTTGACTTTTTCGTAATCATTTTTGTGATCATTAAGCTTTTCTTAGTTTCATTTCTAAGTGATTCCACTGCATAATAATTCTTTGTATACATTTATAAGTTGACTAGCAACCCGTCCTGGCTTCGCGCAGGCAGCGCTATATATCTAAAGTTTTTTCGTATTCCAGTAATGGAATTCCAGAAAGTGTTAATGAATTTAGAAATAATTTCTTCTTCTTCTTCTACATCTAAAACGCTGTTAACTGAATAATAGACTTTTGATGATGAATCACATTTCGCAAGAATTGAATCTTAACTTAATTGACTTACATATTTGTATGCGACAAAAAGCCCTTCCCTCAAACCAAATGAATTAGTAGATAATTTTGCAATATCCGGTTATATCTTCTCAATCATTTCTATAATGTTCGGCACCAAAACGAAGATATTTCTAAAATTTACCTTCCCATTTCAAATTTTCCTGCTCTTATTTTAAGTATATCATTGGAAAGTGATGTGTTGTCTTTTATGTGCAGCCATAAGTATGACTTTTCCAGTGGAGCATAGAAGCCTCGTCCAAAGTTACTGAACTACAATCCTCCGTCAATTTACCACTATTACTCTACTTGGAAACATTGCAGGCTCTTGCAATATCGGCACTACAAAATTTTAATGAAAGTTTAACAGCAGAGTTAGCAATTCTTCCGCCATCTGAAAGTGTGGGTTCAATTCTACACGATGCCACAGTAAAAGCAGTCTCCCCAACATGCTTAATCTTTGCAAGCAGTAGATTTATTAAAAGGTTTTCCCGGTGCCTCCCCTTGCTCCCCTTGTTATCGTAGACTAATAACATAATTAAATTACAAATAATTTTTTTATAATTTTTCCATAACTGCCTCTAATTCAAACTAATTTTGATGTCGATTTAGAATTATTCGACTCTATGTGCTTTGATCAAAATTTCCATAATCGAATGATAGTTGTTGTCGGCGGTGCAACATATTTTCAATCTTATTTTGCGGTGATTTTGCCACAGCAACAAAGGTTCAGTAATTTTACACAACGAACTTATCAAAGTAAATATTAAGTGTCTTTATTATTTCTCTGTGGAACAGAAAACACATCAGACATGAAATTTTCCCTTTGGCTGTCATCTTCCAACAAAGAATACGCGTTCTGATATCGCTCCCTATATCCCTATTGTGTACATTTATGTATATACACATACATACATATATCCATGTTTCATATGTCATACCGTACAACACCGTTTCTGCGCGATCATCTTCATGCCAGCTGTGTGTAAATTTTAGTTGAGCAAATAGGGGTTGAAATGAATGTGGAAAACATCACTGAGACTCGCATCGATTCCAGCCAGAATTTTATAGATTTAAAAAAAAATTTAATCAGCGATTTCTCGGATTTCGCCCACTAATCGATATTTTAATAGTTATTATTTTTTAATGCTTTCGCCGAGATCTACAAAACTGCGTTTTTGGATTTTCGAAATTCGCATATTGACGTTTAATCGTTTTTGGCCAAAAGCGCCAAAAGTATTAAGGCTAGAATGCTGAAATTAGTTTCATTTTAATGTTCCTATCGAAGCCGATTTTTTGTAATTTTTTCAGATTTTTTGACAAAGCGGCATGGAAGTTACAGAGGGGGTTGACTTTTCGAATTTTTACAGAACTATAAAAATGGTTATTTTGAGTCTACCTTAAAAGATAGGCATATGTCATCGCTGACTTTTTTTTAGAACTTTTTGAGACGATGAATTCCCTAGTACATTATTTTTTCGTATCTATAACTGTTTAGACAGTGCCCGCATTAGAAGTTTGCCAGTTCTCGACTTTATTTACATATCTCGATATACCGTTAAGTTGTTGTGCCAGAATGTCTATAAAATATAGTCCATACCCATAACAGATACTCAACAATACCACTGGTGAAAACCGCATGGAAATCCGTTCAATAGTTCCTGAGATCAAACTCCCCAAACATTTTTTTAGACTTTGTTTTATAATATTTATAGAATAGATTATAGATGATAAATAAAATGTCAAAAAATAAGAACCGAAATGAACTAAACAGCAGGAGTCTCAGGCGTCACAAGGATTTCGAAAACAACCACAATGTGCGACTGCTGGCTTTGAAGCCGTAGAAGCACTGCGTCAAGCAAAAGATTAAAATATAATTTTTTCTAGTGGGTGTTCGACAAAATAAGTCAAAGAATTGTCGGTAGATCGCTTTGAAATGTAATAACTTTGGTAATGTTAATGCAATTATAGTAAGTGCTGCTACAGCAGAAAAATGGTTTCAACGTTTCCCTTTTGATTACTTTGATGTTAAAGATGCACATCGATCTGGTCGACTAATGAATCAAAAAATCGATGAAATTTTAGAAAAATCTGAGATAGACCTGCATATAAACAGCGTGGACGTTGTTAGGAAACAAGGCATTCATCAGTAAGCGGTTATCGACCATTTGGAGAATTCTGGATACACAAAAAAGCTCTAGGGTAGGGTGCTATATAAATGACAGTGAACAATTTAATACAAATTTTCAAATTTCCATTTGCTATTCACTACTTAAAAGGAACAAAATCGTCCTCATCTGAAGCCAATAATTTCTGGCGATATAAAGTTAATCTTCAAACTTGAAACAATTTTATTAAACAGTAGAGTCGTGTCACAGAGTAGGATAATTCTTATGTAGAGATAAGAAGTACAATGAATTCTTTGTAACTAAAAAAAAGTTAACCACGCACGACAATAATGTGCGAAAAAGATCATAGACAAAAGTCGAGGCTTCACAAACGGTGGCAAGAGGATCAAGAAAGGTAATGCTATGTTTCTGGTGAGATTGGTGATCTACGGTTTGTCCATCAAGCAAATGTTTATCTTTTGCAGGGGGCTTGGATAGTTGGCTGGATCATAAAAGCAGGATCTACACAACCTTTCCAGCCAGCCAATTTCCATCATATTTGAAGCGGTCTTTTGTTCCTTAGACTGTTGACTTGCTTCTTGGGGTTCGTTTCGATGTTGCCCGGTGGAAGGACTTCCATGCACATTTTAACAAAAACAAGCTCTTCATGCAAAGTTAATTACTTTTTTCCGTCTCAATGGTTTTTTTTTTGTATAATTTAAATAAAATAAAAATGTACTTCGTCATTGCCTAACAGCGAGCATACGAAGACTTGCTTCCCTAGGTTTGGTTAAGTTGTGTTGTGGGCTGCGCAAGGCAGCCAAACTCTTAGGCCAAACGAGGCCCATTGTGATACTGCATGGAGCGGATGCAAACATCCCACTACTCCAGAAACTCGATAGAGCAATTGATATAGCTCAAGATACGGCTTATGATGGTGTCAGCCAGTTCGCCGAGATTATCGAGAAAGTAATGGCCTAGATGCCTATTTCTGCAGTTCGCAAGAGCACTGCAGGTCCCTAAAAGGTTGAGCGAGGTTTTTTCCTCTTCTTCGTCTCTGTAGCTTCTGCAGAAATCGTTGGCCGGGAGGCTCAATCGGGTGGCATGTTTGCCAAAAGTAGAGTGCCCAGTTATGACACTGATCAGGTTCCTAACTTGAATTCTATTGAGTCTTAAGAGACTAAATAAGCGTTTAGAATCTAGCTTAGGCCAGATTTCTCTGGTGACGCGCGGCATGAGTGCTTCTCTAATTAGTTACAACTAGTCCTTAGTGAGAAAATCTACCCGCCGCACAGTGGTTTCACTTATATGGGGCGATGGAAAAAAATCTGTAAAATGAGAACCCGTGCACCGATTTAGAAAATATGTGTCTTATTATTTTTAATAGTGCTAAATTTAGTTTTAAGACCTAGTTTTAATACTATAATAAATACGCATAGGTTGATACTTCATTGCTATCTTTCTAAAAAAAAATTACTGAAAACTTCCCTTTAGCCCATTCACTATATTTAGTTAAAAAATTTTCCTTTATATACCGAACTGCTTTGTATCGTTCGTAAGAATGAGACAAGAATCTTCTCTTCACCTCTATCACTATTTCATTATTTTGATATGGCGTCAAGTCTCTATAATTCTCTTACAAAATTAAGAGAAATTACAAATACTTCCATTTAGGAAATAACCACAAAGAACTTCACATTCAATTTCAAAACTAGCCATCGTGAAAGTACGAATCGAATGAATTAATAAAAGAAACAAGAAAACAAATAATAAAAAAACACAAACAAGTAACAAAGTAACGCAATTATAAAATAACAATATGTTTATTAAGATCAAAATGAAGAAAACGAAGAAGTAGAAACACAAAAGTCGAATCATTCTTCATTTTTAAGCATAAGAAATTAATTTGCGGTTGCCCCAATACAAAATTTCACTCGAAACAGCTTTGCAAAATGTTTTTACAGAATTTATTTCGGTTAAAATTGTACTAGAATTTCAGATATCGCTACCTTTAAACGACTCGTCCTCTCAAAGTGATTAAAAGTGACTTTTAGTTTTTGCACTATCGAAAGAAAATACTTCAAGCTTTCAGAAAATGTAGGTCTCCCATTGGAGCCTCTTGGAGCACTTTTTTTATGAACCAACAAACATTGGGATACCCCTCTCAAAAAGTGTCCTCAGTCAAATGCCTAGTTTGTGAGTTTGGCAAGGAATATGAAAAAGATGTGAATACACTTTGAAAGGTAAAAATGTACCCTTTAAAATGAATGTAAACTTTTGTGTGTATTCATCATATGTCCAAAGATATTTAGCGCCAAATATGCTTAAAAAAATGCATACTTTTCCATGCATTTTAAAATCTCAACTTTGAGCTAACGGTACAATCGAACGGAACATCTAAATTTCACAAAATTTTGGCTTTATAGGTTTTCATATATGTAGAATCAAAAAATCATATCGGTTTTCCAAACAAAAATAAAAAATTTCATGATTTCTTCACTAGCGCACCACTGTGCGCCGCGCCGTATGAAAACTTTTGTGGATTGAGTTTTGCAACATTCGTTCTAGTTTTTGTTATTCCTTTTAAATGGATAAGAGTATTGAATACATTTTGGTATATTCTGAAGCCTTATGCATTGTTCAATTCAAATATTTTGAAACAAATTGTGACGTAAAATTTTAAGAATAAATGACATTTTCCCCGGATTTCTTTTTCGTACGCAAACTTTTGTGGAACGTTGTAAAGAGTGATTTTTTAGCTATTATCTTTTTGGCAACACTGGTTTAAACAGCTGACGCACGTTTCGTGTTTTGTTTCACTGTCAAACATCTTCAGTTTGGTCTATAATTTAACCATGAATCGTCTTACAAACGAACAACGCTTGCAAATTATTGAATTTTATTATCAAAATGCGTGCTCTGTTAAGAAAGTTCAGAAAGTTAAGAAAGTGTTCAGCGACGAACCTCATTTTTGGCTCAATGGGTACGTAAATAAGCAGAATTGTCGATTTTGGAGTAAATATCAGCCAGAAGCAGTGAAAGAGCTATCAATGCATCCAGAAAAAGTCACAGTTTGGTGCGGCTTATGGGCTGGTGGCATCATTGGACCGTACTTCTTCAAAGATGATGCGAATCGTAACGTAACTGTGAATGGTGAGCGCTACCGTGAGATGATATCCAACTTTTTTTTGCTCAAAATGCAAGAGCTGACATGTGGTTTCAACAAGACGGTGTCACATGCCACACAGCACGCGCAACAATGAACTTATTGAGAGACGAGTTCGGTGAACATTTTATTTGACGTTCGGGACCGGTCAATTGGCCGCCTAGATCGTGCGATTTAACGCCTTTAGACAATTTTTTGTGGGGCTATGTTAAAGCTCATGTCTATGCAAACAAGCCCGCTTCAATTGACGCATAGGAAGACAAAATTGAAGCATTTATGCGTGAGATAGCGGCCGAAATGTTGGAAAGAGTATGCCAAAATTGGACTAAGCGGATGGACCATTTGAGGCGCAGTCAAGGTCAACATTTGCATGAAATAATCTTCAAACATTAAATTATATGGACCGTACTATCGATTCAAGATTTCATGCATTTTTCTGAATTTTATGTGTTTTTTTTTTGAAAAATTTTCATATAGCTTTTAAAAAATCACCCTTTATAAGAAAATGTTTTTAATTTTTGTTTAAATTTGTTACTGAATATTTTCGAACACCCAATAATTCGCTTTTGGTCTTTGGTCAGGCTGCGACTGGGTCTGTTCACATCGGCCCGTGCTGTGTCTTAAACAGGATACTTAAGGGTAGCCCCAACTCCTTTAGCACGCGTCAATTATAAAAAAAAAATATCACTTAACACGAGGTTTTCCTTGAAGTGTTTTTTAAGCGAAACGCAAACTGTTTGCAGAGCGAATTTCGCAACTACATTCAGTACACTCAAAGAAATATTGAAAAATTTTAAATTTCAATTTTTTCTTGTGAAATTTTAATACATATTCTGTTTTCCTTTCCTTTAGTCCAAAAATCCCTGAAAAAATCGTTGTTACTCGTAGAAATGCTAACCATACACCCATCAGCAGACATTTCCCCCTCAAGCAGACCCACAGCCGTCACTCCAACTACGCCATACTCATGTGACGCACAAACACAAAAAAAAAGAAGCCTCCAGACAGTTCCAGAGACGCACTCTCACTCGCCTCGTTTGCCTTCACAATCGATTTCGATTCTCAGCCTTGAGTCCACCACACCCCAACCTGTCAAATCGACAAAAATAAACAAAATTCCCACATAAAACCGAAAATATTTATTCTAGATAGAATTCGTGATAAGTCTCGTTTATTACGTTGCTGTAAGTTGTGACCTTGTCTCGAGATAAATTGTTTCAATAAATTAATTCGCGCGTCGCTTACATAAAAAAAAAAAATGAGAAGGCGTGCTTTTTCTCTGAGTGGAAATTAATTCCCAAATTTTCTTTTTTTTTGTGTGTTTACGTTCTCACTTCCGTTGAAAACTGAAAAATTTATGAGATACTTCTGTGGAAAAGCACACCACGAGTGGGATTTGAGTTGTGTTACCACCAGAATGTGAAAAGACTGGTGCTGCAAAATTTCCTCATTGCTCCCACGCGTCGCACTCCCATAGCCGCATAAGGGCATGAAACACAAAATCCGGGTCACCCAAAAAAACTGCTCGAAAATAAATCAACTCGAGGACGCCCAAAACAAAAAGAGAGTAAGAGAGAAAGAGAGAGGGAGCAACAATTGTTTGTAATTTCCACAACTCGCACACGGGGCAACACCGAAAAGAGAACGCCGACACGCCAACACGCCGGAGACTCACCCACAGCGCAGTTATCTGAGATGGAAGTTATTTTTAGCGACATCTACGAAGCCGCTTAATGGGCCAGACATTCCGACAGAGCAATTGCGAGAGTGGAGCAACAGAAACAGCAGCGCCGCACCTCGTGCCCAAGCAAAGCCCAAGGTGGGTGCAGGTGAGTGTGACATCATCCGAGTGGCGCAGAGAACGGCGCACAATGGCGCGATGACGTCATCGTGTGGGTTGGGATCGATGAGCAAGCACGTTTTGACCTTTTCCTCACACACACACACACAAACAGGCACGAACCTCGAAGGGGAGAAAGGGCACGTATACGCCCCCGTTTGAAATCGGATTCACTTAAGCGTGCTTCCGGTGGTTGAGCTGCACACTTTCGTATCTCGCTTGTGTGGGCCACCGCCTGCATTTCTGTCTGTTTTTGTGTTCGCCTTTTATCTGCGTCTGGCTGTGTATCTACGTTCGTAGATTGGCGGTGGTGCAGCGCTTTAAGTAGCGCGTAAACAAAGGCAGACGTCCGTCGTTGTCGGCGTCGTGTTTATCGCGGCTCAGCGCTGTGTTTACGTGGAACTGGGGTGGGGTGTTGTTGTGCGATTTTTCGTTGCTAAGTTTCGTCGAAATACCTCTCGCTCTCTGTGTTCCTCTTTCTGTGACCTTGACAGGGTTGCTTGCATCGTCTTTGTTCGACAACCCCTCGTCGACGACGTGTGTGTGGGAGGTGAACCCCCCATTTACTCACTCGTTCACGAGATGTGTATCTTTTGGATCTCCGATTGAATTATGTAATCCCGGGGGTTGCACGTGGGCGCTCAGCAGGTTCCTGGAAATCGAAACGTGTGTATTCATCCCGCATCCGGGGGGTGGTGTTTGCTTTTAGCCACTTTCTGGGGGCGTTGGTGGGGACGGGATTATGCGATACATAATCGACGATTACGTCAATGGCGGCGTTTCGGACGTCATAACGTCGTGTGCGACGAGGTGGCCGGCTTACAAGGACGTGACTTTTATGGAAACGAAGGCGGCGTGATGTTCGAGTGAAAATTGATTGGGGTGGCTGTCGGTGGTGGCGCGTGGGACGATGGGTGGTCGGGTGACCTTTGGCGTTAAGGACTTTTGCTGAGCGTGTGTCTGTGCGGGATTTTTTCGGGAGTGGGAGTCGTTTTGAAGACGAAATCTCGTCCTTTTTGGTGGTTCAGGGAGAGATCTCGTGGGTGGAAGTCATGATAGCACTGACTGGAGTCACGCGACGAACACGTCGAGGTCATATGGGGCAGAGGACAAAGACACGCAACTCCGAGACTCCAACAAATTTTTGAAAATCTGTAGTCTTAACCAAGAGGACCTTTTTGAAGCTTTACGAAAAGATTTCTCTGTCTTTCGGATTTCCGTGAACGACGAAGTGACAATTTTTATGGTTCCGTGGGTGGAACCAGACAGAGGCCTGCTTCGATTCCAGTAGGAGACCACCTACGCATTTCACTACACGCAACGGGTAGATTCCTGAGACTTCATCTCTTTGGCGTGTAGCCACGCGTTTTTAGGTGCGAACTATGGCCTTTTCGTTGAGCACAGCTGGAATTCGGAGCGGGAAATGTCTCAGATAAACTGGTGGGGGTGTTTGAATCTTCTGTCGGGTGGTGAAACGATTGTGGGATATTCTTCCAGTAAGAAAAACTTCGAAGTTTTAGCTTTAAGTCATTATCTGTGTCTCAGATGGTCAATCGCATTTGAAACTTTCTTCTCACATTTCCTTCCCAATAACAAAATTTCAGGATTTTGAATTTTGACTTTTTACCAATTTTTGAACCTTCGCTACTCGTTACTTATATTCAGTTGAGCAAATATTTTCTGTCCCATTATTTGAACCACTTCAATAAGTAACTACACCAGAGCTCCCCATATACGCTGGGCGATTTGTCATGGAATGATCGTATAGTCAAAACGTTTGGGTTAAATGAATCACTGTCTCTTCACGTCAGAGCTATTTTCCAGTTATCTTATCAACATGGCCGTCTTAAGATGCTTACGAAATAAAAACTGCTTGCCATTTAATAACTAATTACTAACGTCTATAAACGTTTGTATGTCGACAAGAAAATAAAACTTTGAAGCACATTTATTGTTACGATTCAGGCAGATTAAACAAAGGGGACTTTTTTCAGAAAAAAAAAAGAAGTTAAAAATATTGGCCAACTAACTTGCCCGCGGTGCACAACAGGTATCCTTTGTCTCAAAGCATTGGTCTGGTAAGCCCGGAAAAGCTAAGGGCTACCTTATAAATGAAGTTTTCAGCTGAAATTATGGCTATTTATAATGTGTCCAACAGTCTTGCAAATGGCATTAAAAGATGACACATCAATAACTACGTAGAAAGCCAAGCAAGTTACAAGTTAAGTTTACAAAAGCAAAACAACGAAATCGAGTACGGCCTTGAACTTACAGTGGCGTGCAAAAATGGATACATACTCGGCGGTCGTATGGTTTTTTGTAAATAAAAAGCCTCCCATTTGACCGATTTTAATGATTTTTATGTTATTTGTTTTCTTATTTCATCACCAAAACTAAAAACACTTTTTTTTAAAGAAAATTGAAGTTAATATTACTGCAAGCAAGTGCCTTTGTGCATAAGGGTGTGACTGGCTCATTTAAAAAGTTGTTGCTCAATCCTAGTTCTCTTTTGAACTAGAAGACATAAGACCATTCGGTTTTTTGTGTTCTCCTCAGAATGAACGTGAGCATTAATGGCAAGGTTCTAATTTAGCACTGCGACTTATAGTTTTGAAAAAAAAAATTATCTACACTTTTTTTTCTATTATTGCTTATTAAAATTTTGAGTTTCTATGCGAATTTTTCACAAACTATAGGCATGAACAATCTAACTTTAATGTGTAATTAAGGAACTAGTTTCCGTCTTTCTAAGTTAGTATAGTACTTTATTGTAGGTATTGCCATTGTTTTTTAATGCATTTTTTTTTTTCCATGTTGTTTGATTTGATTTTAAATTGCCCCTACGTCCTAAACGGGGTGAGATAGACCCTCCGCCCATAGCGAAAATTGTTCGTTTTTGGACGCTCTATGAAAAACCATCATCAACTTTTGGCGCCAAAGTCATCTAACTTTCCCCGCACATCAAAATAGATATTTTTCTAAACGTGCAAAAGTGGATACATTGGGGTCAAGATGAACTTTTGTAAATTTTCACCGTTCTATAAATGCAATCAAAATCGTTTGTACTTCGTAATCGTTTGGTGATGAAGTAAGGAAACAAATAACACAAAAATCATTCAAATCGGTCAAGTGGGAGGTTTTTTATTTACAAAAAACCATACGACCGCCGAGTATGTATCCATTTTTGCACACCACTGTATATTTTTTCTCTCTACCTTACTAAAAACTAGGAAATTAGGGAACATCAAGGTAGAACTTTGTGTTGTTCTTTGTACAGAACCTAATCGCAGTACGATTTTTAACCCAATAATAGATCTAGAAAAAATGCTATGCGTAGCAAAGCATAGATTCGCTCAGCTAGTACTCAGCAGACAGCAAACAATTTTTGTTATGAAATTAAAAATTTCATTGTCTGTCTGAGTGTTACGTGTAAAGTTGTCAAAATAAAATGAGATTCATATTATTATTATTCTTATTATTATTATTATAAATCACTAGCTGTACCCGGCGAGCCTTGCTACGTATAAAATAAATCAAATTTAAAGAAAGTCACAGGAGGCACCCTTTTTTACAACTTTGGAGCTCCATATCTTTCCATCGATACTTTTCACTGACAAAATCCGAAAGAATCTCATTTTTAAAAACCTTTACGTTGATATATCACTCGAGAGGATCAAGCGAACTTTGAAAGTCAGCCCGCACCTCAATGGGAGCCATCCCCCTCCAAAAAAAATTGTTACCAAAATCTTTTTGACAGAATTGTGAACAAAGTTGCCAAAGATATTAATGCTCTATGTCTTACCATTAAGAAGTCTATAAAGGACAAACAAACAAACAGATATTAATTTTTATATATAGAAAAGAAGATTACCTTAGAATTAAAATTGATAAGCTTAGGCACAAACAGCAAAGGTTTCGGCTTATTCATATTTTTGTTGTAAGACACACATGAGTTTTCTGTTTCACCAAATGATAAATATGATTCGTACTTCTCAACAGATTTCAAGTCCAAAACTCCGTCGAAATTCGATACTAGTTTTCCCCATTAAATTCGAAAACGGGAAGTCCCCTTTTAAGATTCATTACTCATGGGCCAAACGTATTACCTGAAATACCTACAAGACATCATGGCATTTCACAAAATGGTGCTGTTAATTATTTCACGATAATTGCATGCTGTGGTGAATTTATTAAAGTGACTCACTAAGTGGTAGTCATTACAAAGGCGAACTTTTCCTGCAAATTTGTAGCTAAACTTTTATTTGAACTTTGTAGGTATTTGTCTCCATTAACGGTGAAGCACGTTTGACGCGAAGCACGCGTGACTTTAAGGGAAATGCGGGTAGATTCTAGAAACTGAGCTCTCAGTTCTCAGGTGTTTGCGTGTGGTGAGTCTGATTAGATGAGCGTGTGAAGACCACAGAAAACCTATAACTTATTTTATCTGGTAAAGAGTCTGACTCAGTGGTGAAAGGGCATCATTGTGACTGTTAATTTTACTTCGAGGCGGACCCCAAGCACCGTCATTTATTGAAAACTCTTTACTCTTTAGTTCAAATTTATTTAATTTTTAAGAAAAAAACGGAACAAAACAGGATTTCAAATAAATTTTTTCTTCAGCCAAAAAAACGACGCGCTTTTAAACAAAAGGTTTTTACCGCCTCTCCATTTCTCCTTAAACCGTCTCTTGCGCCCTCTCTCCACTCTGCCGCTCAACCATTTTGCCCAGGGAGGTTATTTAGTTTTAACAGTGACTTATAATGAAATGTAAACCATTTAAATCATGTCGATCATGAAAAAAAAATGGGCCATTCCATGACAAATCGCCCAGCCTATATGGGAAGCTCTGAACGACCCCTCTTCGTATTGGCTCAAAATTGGTGGAGGTTTGTTTTTTAGGTAAATTTTTTTAGAAAAAAAAATAGCAAAAAAGCTTAGATACAAGCGGCTGCTTGGCGGTTGTGTACATGCCTTCAACCAATCAATGAAGTAGAGTAAGCGTCCAAACCTGCCGAAGAGTTGGTTGAAAACCTTTGTAAGCGAATTTTTCAAATGGACATGCGTAAATTATCTTAAATGTACGGTTACAGAACGGGTTTCTGGCTTTCTAAACTGGCATAGTACTTTATTGTAAGTGTTGTCGTTGTATTTTAATAATATTTTTTATAATGTCAATTAATTCTTTTTTTTTTTAAATTGTTCCTGCCTCGTAAACGGGGCGAGGTAGATCCCCCTCCCATAATAAAAAATGCTTGATTTCGACCTCTCTACAAAAGCCCATCATCAGTTTTTGACGCCAAAGTTATCGTACCGTCCCGGACTCTTTTTTTCATATGAAAATGTGTATCAAAGTATTTAGATTTTCTTTAAAAAATATTTTTTGGTCGAACCCATCGAGATCCCAACTTGAAATTTGGAGTGAAAATAGTAGAAATATTGTTTTCGAATATGTAAAAAAATTAGGAAAATTAAAATACCATTTTTTGAGATATTCAACGATACGTGTCAAAAAGGACATTTTGAATTATCCTTCGTCTTTGCAAAAAAAAAAAAATGGTGTAGATTACTTAAAAGTTCAAGTTTTTCTGAAATCAATAAGACATAATTTACAAAATTCTGATAAGTAGAACCAAAGTTATGATTTTTTCAAATTTAAAAGAAATCTCGAATTTGACTTTTTACCAATTTTTGAACCTTAGTTACTCGCAAACTATATCGAGTTGAGCAAACATTTTTTGTCTCCACATCAATAAGTAACTCCACCAAATGAGCCAAATCGGAGAGGGGTCGTTCAACACGTTGGGCGATCTTGCGTGGAATGACCCAAATAAAAAGAAAATTTTTAAGATTCTGCTTATGTTTCTACGATTTTAAGATTGAGTAGCAGTCTTTTGAAAGACGCTCGTCTTTTGGTCTTAAGGAAACACAGTGGGATGAAACGACTCTTTAAATGTGGCGCCAAGGCAGCAATGGAAGAAAGTAATTTTTTCAATTTTTAGACCTCAAAGGAATCGTTGAATCGTAGCTAAGGATTTCCAACGATTTCGAACTCTGGATTATTGAGGGAGGTTTAACTTATTAGTGGCTTTTTATGAAGACAACGTTTCTCGTGTCTCAAAAAAAAAAACCTTTCATCGAAGAAATCAATGAAATCAGAGTAAGTATTAATTTTTTTTTACATTTCGGGGATATCAGCGACGCTTTTCGGGTGTGCTTAGTGAGTCTTCATACATTTTGGACATTTGGTGCGCTTGTGTCAAAGCTAGGTGATTTGTTCTTGTGTTTAAGCCTTTTAAGCCTCTGAATATTTAATGCTTATGCGTTCATTTTGCTCGTCAGTTTTTTTTTAGATCCTTAGCGGCTCAGTTTTTCTCTGTACTCTTTACTCTGCTATGTCCTACTCTCTCTGATAGGGATGCCATTCCGTATCGCTTGTACTCTGGAGGATTGTACACAATTCCATAACAATCCCGAAGAGAATTACCGGCAATGCCACTAGCTACAACCAAATTAAACATAAAACTTCACAGTCTTAAAATCACCAATCATAGGTGGCAAGAAGGCTCAACATGTTTGCACACCAAACAGATTTGGCCCGTGCTGGATGCTAAACGCACTACCTGCCTCCTTCGGATGGACAGACCGGCGATTGGGGTCATTACGGGACACTGCACCATCGGCAGACATGCCAGCAGACTTGGATGCCAATGCCAATGACTTTTGCAGAAGTTGCCAGGATGACGAGGAGGAGGAAACCATTTTCCATCTCTTGTGTTTATGCGAGAAGAACTCACCTGGGCAAGCGCTTCCTTGGCAGTCTGAGCGATCTGAGTAAAATCAGCATCAATCAGATCCGTAACTTCGTAAGGAGATCCAACTGGTTTCATTTGGATGCGGAATGGATCTCCGTATTGTGGTCTGTGTGGCCTAGTCTGGCCTAAGCGTGGTTGGTCCTCTGTTGTCCCACCCAGCCACTCTAACCTAACCTAACCTAACCTGGAGGATTGCATAGAGTCTCCATTAGCAAGAAGAGCAACTGGAGGCGGTGCATTGTCCTAAGCTTATTCATATTTTTATTGTGAAACACACATGAGTTTTCTGTTTCACCAAATGATAAATATGATTTGTACTTCTCAACAGATTTCAAGTCCAAAACTCCCTCGAAATTCGATGCTAGTTTTCCCCATTAAATTCGAAAACGGGAAGTCCCCTTTTAAGATTCATTACTCATGGGCCAAACGTATTACCTGAAATACCTACAAGACATCATGGCATTTCACAAAATGGTGCTGTTAATTATTTCACGATAATTGCATGCTGTGGTGAATTTGTCTTAAGCCTTCGTCTTATAAGAGTTTATCGTCCTCAAGAAATTTTATTAGCGATTTTTGATCTACACATGACTTTCTAGAGCTTCGTAGTTCCTTGAAGCACCTTACTTTTTACGAGTAAAAAAAAAAACCTGTGTCAGAAACTTGATTATGTGGGTGCGAAACTTAATTACTGATTCACGTTCTACTCTCCAATCCCGGCGCGTTCGTGACCCCCTGACCTGCTTTGTCAACAAGGCAAAATATCCTTAGCAAGCCTTAGCCTCAGTCCTAAGGCCGTTAGTTCCATAAGGACCTTGTTGACTTCATACTGTTGGAAGCCTTGACCCGTACTCCCCATCTCCGACTGCCCAAGATCATTCGCACCCACCCAAAAAAAACCTTGACGTCGTAAAAACCCTGCAACGCCATCGTGTTTACACGTCTCCATTCCAATCATCGCAAACGTTTTACGAGTGCCCACCGAACCCACTCACTCATCACAGCTTAGCCCCCCCTCCGTTCTCAGGCACTCATGAATATTCATGCGTCACTGGCCGCCGGTAAATCACAACGCCACACCCTTAGCCCCCGATCACATTAGAAGTGAATATTTTTTCACATTTACGTTTGTTTTCTTTTTTTTTTTTCCGAATTCTAATTCGAGTGTAAACGTGTTTGTACAGGTAGACCACGATTACGTACTCGAAAATATTTTGCTCGCTTGTTTTTTTGCGTTGCCGAGAATGGGACACGACGACGACGACGACGACGACGACGACGACGACGACGACGACGTTTACTTTTCCATCACGTCACTTGACTAATTTGACGACCGCCGCGGCGGTGATTCACGCGATCACGACTTTTTCTGTTTGTTTGTTTGTTTGCGATGTGTCCGTCGTACGTCACGCGGGAACATGATTCTAAGCACTATCGTCAATTTTGGGCAGGTTTTTGCGCCAATTAAGCTGTGCGTGACGAATGCGTACGCGGTTAGAAAGCCGCGACGCTAATCGAACGAGGAGACATGTTAATCGGAGGAAGTTGGAGCATTTTTCACGTTGAATGGGGTGTGGTGAAATTTGACCGAGAACCGTCTAGACAGCTTCCTCTCCGATGGACTCCGATGAATATTTAAGGACACTGGAAAAAAGGACACGGGAAGATGATACCACAGGAAATGCTTCATGGGCTTGAGTGGGCTTAATGGGGAAATTTATTGACCCCATCGATTGACAAATGTCCTTTCGTTTGTCGGTGTGTGTCTGGGGATGGCGTCGACGTCGGCGGCGTTAGGAAAAAGTCAGGTGCTGGCTTGTAATTTGAATATTTAAATGGGATTCAGAGAAATTTATCGACCGGAAGGGGACGAAGGTGTAGAAGTGTCATTTGGGGCTCTTGAGGACGGATTTGGGTTGTATCCTTTTGCATTTTTCAGTGGTTCGTCCATCGTCGGCAGGAGTGGGGGATAATGAAGGTGCGTGGTAATTTAATGAGCTTGAAAGTTCAAGTGATTATTTGGCTGACCTTTGTTTTATGTCGAGTGGATGGGGAAGAAAATTCCTTGGGGGTGTGTGACATTTCGAGTGCGATGGGCATCGACAAAAGGGCAATGAATGTGAAGAACTGACAGATGAGTTGGTGGAGACTGTGAGAGAGTTTAAGGTCAAGTCTGTTGTCTTTTGTTTACTTAGATCAGGTGGCAAAGATGAAGCAATTAGAGAGAGAGAGGCATTGGTTACGAGAATGAAGTCGACAGCGGCTAAGAAATTAATTGTGTGAAATTTAAGAACACTTAGGGATCTGAACCCAACATAAAAATTAAAAAAACATTCCGACTTGAATACGAGTTATGGTCGAGTTTGATTTAGCGCTTATTTTACTTCACCAAGGGAGAAGCTGGCTTAAGACTACGGAAAGTTGCTTCCTTCCGACTTTAAATGGAGAATCGGAGAGAACATGGGATGCCTTTGACTAAACAAATCTAAAAAAAATAAAACCCTGAAAAAAAAACGAGAAAGTTTGAGTTAAGCCCAAATCGCAAGACGCAAGAGCATTGTACAAATCGAAATAGCAACCGACTGGATCTACTTTCTACTTGCTCGGGCGTTTGACAGATGTTTGAATAATTTTTTTTACAAACGAATTTTTAAGGCGGAAAGGCGATTATTTGAGTAAATAAGAATTGCTTTTAATTTTAGTCTCAAAATCAAATTGTTTTCTTATAAAATTGGTTTCAGGGGAAGGAAAATTTCGAGGATAAGCTGATTCAGGGAAAACCAACGCGTGAGCTCCATTCCGATTTCTTTCATTCTTTTTCGTAAAGCCGTTAAAACGCGTATCAACGCCTGTCAAAGTCAGACCGACCGAACGCGCCGTTGCGATTTGGGCTTTATACGCAACATTTTATGCGCGCTCAGTTAACTTATTGAAACTTGTTCCAAGAAGGTTTTAAGACTCTAGTACTTGGAAATATGTAGCGGCACAGAGAGGTTGTTATGTATGATAAATTTCTTAAGCTGTTGAAATTTAAATTAATTTGTTGTGTTTGCCTGCAGCTAAATCCAACAATCGAGTGGAAAAGTGTTGATCTGAGATTTGTGCAAAACAAAAAGTAGAAACTTTAAACTCGGGTTACAGACTAGTTACGGATTCAGTGGTGACTAGACTCCATACACGAGGAAACTTATTCATCACCAATCGAAATTTCTGATTCTACTTCAAAACCTAGCAACAGATTGGTCTGTTTTTCGAAAATATTCCAAGACTACAAATTAAATTTATTTCTGAATAATCCAACGCGTACGGAAGTTAGGCCATGTAGAGCGAATGAACAGCACAACTCCGGCCCGAAGAATCTTCGACTCCGAACCTATGGGACAACGGAGCAGAGGACGCCCGTGTCTAAGGTGGCGTACACAGGTAGAGAAGGACCTGAACCGACTCGGTGTGCGTCACTGGAAGCAGCTGGCACGCGATCGTGCTGGATGGAGGAGGTTGCTAAAGGAAGCCCAGGTCCACACCGGACTGTAGCGCCGCACAAAGAAGAAGAAGAAGGAGAAGAAAGACTATAAATTAAAATCAATAGACAACCCGACAAACAAATCATTAGCCGATTGGTTACTAATTGTTTTTTGTGAACCGCAAATGAGTTTTCAACCGATAAAGTCGTGTATGTCGTCCCCTTTGATTACACGAAATCGGAAAAATACATCAACATAAAAACCCAATAGTTTAAAACTCAAAAAAATTTCAGATAAGGTAAACTTTCAATTATTCAAATTTCATGCGACCAGGAAAAAACTTCAAATTACTGAGGTTTTCGCATTACGGAGGTTTCAGAATAGAAAATATTGTTGAAGAAAAAAAGTATACTTGCCTTCGAATTATAGAGGTAAACAAGCCATCATATTTAAATTACAAAGGTTTTTAAGCTGTTTTTCACAAAAATAAATGCGAATAAACGAGTGGACCAAATGGCTTAGGTTTTCTTCGTTTTACAAAGGTTCTTTCAGGGGACTATGAGAATACTTCGTTTTACAGAAGTTTTCGAATTATAGAGGTTCGAACTATCGAGAGTTTGTGTGCTTGCTTGTCCCATTATAACTTTGGATATATACTATCGTAAGTCTTTATAAAGCCTGTGAAATGCGCAACAGCACAAGCTCAACAGTGTGTTTTTACTATGAGTTCTCCTGAGTCTGACTTGTATAGAGTCAAACTTGAAACGCTGCTTTCAATAATCTTTTATTATTAGTATAATTTATTAATAAATAATTAAAATTACATGCAATAATCGTTTATCTTACACTGATAATGTTAGAAATTTACTTGAAAAAAAAGAAGGACCTGTTACAAGCGCATTAACTCCGATGTACATAAGTTTGTTTTGGGACGAACGCGGCTTTTCCAAGAAGGGGCAAATTAGCCCTTTCATGCCCGGTGTTACTTGTTGGCGATGTTATGGCCCCTATTACGGTTTGTAAGTCGAAAGTTCGAATCGTCTCAAACGACCAGGCGAATATTTCAGGTCGAGTGATTACAGTTCGCAAACGACTTTGCTCGCCTGAAGCTGAAAATTATTTCTCAAAGTTTTTTCAGTTTTTTCAAAGCAATGCTTTGTTTACATTTGAAAATTTCTAAATAAAATGCCCAAATAGTGTCTAAGCGATGTCCAAACAGTGTTAGATGGACAGCTTCACAAAATAAGAGATTAGGCGGTGGTTAAATTAAAGATAGCTTTTTTTGCCGCTCTGTCCAATATTAGGTTGTCAAATATCTCCCATTCGCCCTTTTCTCTTTTCAATTTTCCGGCTATGGCAAAATATCATTTGAAAAGTCTTGAAATAACCTACAAAACGACGCTATGCATGATTAGTTTGGATACGAGCTCTGTAGCGCTTTGTACATAGCCGGAAAATTCAAAAGACAAAAAAACCGGTCAAGTGTGAGTTTTACTCACCCGCCGAGGGTTTCGTTCGCAAACAGATTAGTAGCTTAGACTTAATATAAGTCTAAGAAATCAACAAACTAAAATAGTCAAATCAAATTAAACTCAATTCACTGTTCATTCACTAAAATTCTTTCATTTCGAACGAAACTGAACAAAAGAAAATCCTTTCCCATTTGCTTATCGCGCCAGACGTGTGAAAATTGCTTTGGTGCAATTTAGGGGATGAAATGCTGCAAGCGACACTGAGACTGCCGTCAGTTCATCGTTTTTTGCGATAACTGATTCGTTTTAAATCGTTAATATCTCGAAAAATTGTATGAAAGTTATTTTTTTTACGTAATAATTATTTGTTCTTTCACTGAGATCTACAAAATGGCGTTTTCGGATCTTCAAAACTCGAATGTTGTTGTTTTTCGGTTTTTGGCCAATATCTCGAAAACTATTAAAGCCAGAGTGCTCAAACCAATTTTAACACAAAGATTACATCAAGATTTACATTCTAGATTTTTTTCAGATTTTTAGACCAACGGGTGTGGAAATGAGAGGGGGGGGGGGACGCCTTTTTTTCGACTTTGAAGCTTAATATCTCGAAAACTTAACTTCCAAATGAAAAGTTCAAAATGAAAACTCTACTTCATTTTGCCAGACCTATCCGACGGTACCTCACTTAATATATTCCCGTGAAATTTTTTTCAAAAAAAGTTAGTAATTAATTTATTTTAGTACAAATAAAAAATCACACACGATTTTCGGATAATTTTGGGGTATTGCGATGAGTTGCCCCATAACTTCAATTTTTTTCAGATTTTTTGGTCAAATATTCTAGAAAGTAAGGTGGGGGACACGGTACACAAGTCAGTTTTCGGAAATTTGTTGGCTAATAACTTCTTACCAATAAGAGTGAGATGATTACTATAGTACAACTTTTTGATCTAGCTATCGTCCTCTTTCTAACGATACCCATATCAAGGAACTAGTAAAAGAAATTTATTTTTCAAATTCAGTATTGGTACTAAGCTTTTCGCTAGTATAAAATTTTCTTAAAATTTTTTTCCTGAACTTTCTTTGGGCAAGTGAAATACGTCTTTTAGCGAAGTTTTATTTCTAAATTCTTAGTGGTTCGCCAATTACCGAGGTTAAGGCCTAATGATAGACAGACAGACATTTTCATAATCAGGGCACCGCCCCCTTTCCAATGACACCCATATCGACCATCAAAGTGAGTAAACGTTTTTTCGGGCGTTAGTATTAGTACTAAATTTTTCTTTAATCTGCGACTAATTCCAAAACAAGTGCAAGATTTATTTTTGGGTTGCCTAGATACACCTTCAGTCCAAATTTCATCCCTTAACTACAAAGGACTTATAAGTTATAGTCAAATATGTAAAAGGCGACAGACAGACAGACAGACAGACAGACAGACACCGAAGTGATTCCATAAAGGTTTCGTTATTCCTTTGGAACGAAACCCTAAAAAGGCGGAAGGGAGATATTTGACAACCTAACATTAGAAGGTCGATGCAAATAAACTAATAAATGCATATAGTAAATAAGATACGTGTATTATTTCTATATTTTAGTGAATACATTTATTTATACAAATCCCAAAAAACGCAATACATCGTTTTTCAACGGCCCAATACCACAATGACTTTGCTGGTACATGCGTTTGTTCCCGACAAAGAAAGCAGTTAAGCAGAAGGATGGGTATTCTTTTAGATGAAAAACAGAGAAAAGAGAACAAATTGTTTTGAATTTTAATATTTTTCTTGGTTGTATTTGTATTTTTACTGGCCTGTACATAATAAAAAGCAATAATTCAAGTTTATCAATAAGAAGATATGTCTCTTTCGATATTTCCACAGTTCGTCCGCTCAGTCACCAAATAATTTCATTCGCCTGAAATTGACACAAGAAATAGAGATTCAGTCGAACGTTCGCCAAGCGTAATACGATGAAACCGACATTCGGCAAGCTCCTGACATCTTTTGGAAAAAATGTCCCTTTATGGAATTAAAGACAAGGAATTACGATGGTTCAAATCATTTCTGACAAAAAGAACACAAAGGACGAGCTTCAATGGATTTTCATCAGGCGAAATAGTGGTCGAAACTGGAGTCCCTCAAGGATCTATACTTGGAGCACTCCTATATATATTATACATAAATGATATGCCGAAAGTAATACGGGAAAGTAAAATCGTACTGTACGCAGATGACACCTTAATATACGCCGAAGGAAAAAGTGTTAATGACTGTAGAACGAAACTACTAAATGAAAGGAATAAATACCTGGTTGGAAATGAATAAGTTAAAGTTAAATGAGACAAAGACAAAAGTAATGACAATTAACACAGATAATGAGGACTGTATCCAGATTAATAATAAGACCATTGAAAATGTCTGCAACATAAAATACCTGGGTGTTATTATTGACAAAAAACTTAAATTCTCTCAACACATAGATTATATATGCAATAAAATTGCTAAAAATATTGGGTTCCTATCGCGACTACGCAAGAAAATGACTACCTAACGTCAGTAAATGTTTTCAAAGCAATAATACAGCCACATTTTGAATACTGCTCAACTATATTGTATACATGCTGTTCGCAAGGGCAAATAGAACGTTTACAAAGGCTACAAAATAGGGGAATGCGTACAATACTTAGATGCAACAGGTACACACCTATAAGAGCAATGTTCATGCACTGAAATGGATGGACATACAAGGAAGACTGGAACTGAACACTTTACTTGCCGTATATAAAATGAAGTATGGTAAAACGCGGCAAATATTTAACACAAGGCATAAGAAGAATAGCAGAGACACAACCATACGGACTTCGAAACAACGACGATCTAAGGATACAACGACAAGAAACAGAGGCATCAAAAAACACTCTCTTATACAAATACAGCTGTTCAATAACCTCCCTGCGGACATTAAAAATGAAACCAACCTAGGACATTTTAGAAGAAAATGCGATCAGTTTATAAAAGATAATCCTCATACATAAATTAATAATCTAAACAAAATGTATATAAATATTATTTGAATTTTTCTTTGCTTAGTTATTATAATTGTTGTTGTTGTTGTATTGTATTTATTAGTATAAGTATACTTTTTTTAAAAACTATAACAAAATAAATATATTTACATTATAATAACTAAGCAATGAAAAATTCAAATAATATTTATATACATTTTGTTTAGGTTATATATATTAAGGTGTCATCTGCGTACAGTACGATTTTACTTTCCCGTATTACTTTCGGCATATCATTTATGTATAATATATATAGGAGTGCTCCAAGTATAGATCCTTGAGGGACTCCAGTTTCGCCTGATGAAAATCCATTGAAGCTCGTCCTTTGTGTTCTTTTTGTCAGAAATGATTTGAACCATCGTAATTCCTTGTCTTTAATTCCATAAAGGGACATTTTTTCCAAAAGAATGTTTCTGTCGATAGTCTCAAAAGCTCTTTTGAAGTCCAGGAAAAGAGCCATTATTTTGTTTTGTCTTCCGATGGTTTTCCATTCACATATTACATGATTTACTGCTGTTTCACATGAGTGTTTTCCACGGAAGCCCGATTGGTAGGTATTAAAGATGTTGTTTTTTTCTAAGTAGTCCGTTAGTTGTTTCTTTACGACGCTTTCCAATATTTTGTCAAAGGTTCTTAGGGTATTAATTGGTCTAAATTCTTCACATTTGTTGGTATTTTTTACTTTTTCTACTGGGATTACTGTAGAATCCTTCCAGGACTGTGGGAACTCCCCAGTTTTTAAAGATGCGTTTATTATCTCCAAAAGCGTCTTTCCAATCTTATTCCAGTTGTCAAGTATCATTAGTGGGCTGATTTTCATGAAGTCAGGTTTATTTTTTAATGCCATGCATATTTGTTTCAATTCCTCGTGCGTTATTGGCTTAAATTCAAACTTTGATTGATGTTGTGTTATGAAATTTGTATATTTTACGTTATTTATCTCATTTCTTATTTTGTTAATGCTGTCTACAAAGTACTTGTTAAAGTTGTTGGCAATTTGTTGTCCGGCAGTGATTTGCATGTTACGAAAAATAACATATTTCGTCTGGGAAGTGGTCTGTCTTAGTAAAAGACTTTTTATTGTCTTCCACATTTGCTTTTGTCCTATGGCTGAGTTAATTTTGCATTTAATGTATCTATTTTTGGCATCAGAAGTTTTAGTTTTATAAATGTTCCTTGCGTTAATATATTCTCTCCAGGATTCAGCATGATTTAGTAGTTTAGCTTTCATATATTTTTCAGTCTTTTTCATTTTAAGGTTTTGAAGTTCACAGATAAACCAGTTGTTCGTAATTTTTGTTAATTTCATATTTCGGTTGTCGGTAAATTTGGCAATTGTCATTTTTAGCGCCGTATCAAGTTTCTCGGCGTTCGTGTGTATACTATTTGTTACTTCATACCTGCAATCAAGGTCTTGTAGTTCATTGCTGAATTGGTATCTTTTATACTTAAAAATATTTCTTCTTTCTTCATATTCGTTTGTGTTTTTAATAATATTTAGTTTAAATACAATGCTTTCATGATCAGATATATTTTCACTTTCTTCGGTCCAGACTTTTATATCTTGATCGTTTGTTACAATGTAGTCAACGATTGTTTTCGAATCTTTCGTTATTCTTGAGTATTTGTCCATTCTTTGTAGTAATCCGCTGTCATTAAAGAAACTTTGCAGCTCTTTCTTGTATGTGTCATTCAAACACCAATTAATATTAAAATCGCCTGCAATTATTATATTGTTCTGGCTTTCAGTTAGTAATTCGATGCTTTCCTTGAAAAAATCGCAGAATGTTCTTTTGGAGCTGTCAGGTGATCTGTATATTCCTACAATCCTAGTTTTGAAATTCTGGTATGTACAGTCACAAGATACCATCCATGATGTATAATCAATTGCTTTGCTAAAGATGTTGCTAATTGTTCATTTGGTTTTGACATATATTGTGGTTCCTCCTGTTCGAGTTGAGTTTGATAGGCATGAAATTTCATTATATCCTTCAATTCGTGTTTCGTTATTTTCGATATTGTTTGTTAAATGTGTTTCAGATAAGATTATGAAGTCATACCTGTCTCGTTCACACAATATTTCCAACTCGTCGAAGTTGTTTATGAGTCCCTGAATATTTAAATATATTCCCATAACAGACTTTAGCTGCTAATAGCCAATTTTCTTCTTTTTTGCGTTAAGTTTATTCTGATACACTGGACATATTTTGTTAAGCGTGTTATGGTTCTCGTCGAGTCCTAAATTAAGTTTTTTATTAATCGTACTACAGTTTATGCATTTCTGGACTGGGTTGCTCTCACAATCTTTACTTCTGTGGTTTCCAAGACATTTGTAACATGTTTCCTTGTTTTTGCATTCCATCGCCCTGTGGTTGAATCCGTTACACTTGAAGCACCTTAAAACTTCAACTCCATCAAAGATCTTACATCTTTCCCATCCAACGTTCACTTTTTCTTGCTGCATAATTTTTGTGAAAGAATCCTCATCAATTTCAATCACAGCGTTATAGTTACTTTCGTTTTGCCTTTTAATTTTAAAATATTTTACTACTTTAAGTTTACTTTTTTCAATAATAGAGTTTTGCTTTCTTAACTTCTCTAGTAGATCTGCTTCATCATGTTTAAACTTCATGTTTGAAATTATTATTCTCGTATTTAAGTCACTGGGAACTTTAACTTCATATTTTTCTCCCATGCGTTTCTCAATTTCATTTTTTATTTTGTTCCTTTCTTCAGTATTTTCGCTTTCTATTATTATTACTCCATTGTTGCTACTTTCTATATTTGAAAAATGTAAATTTTTTGGGTCTACGTTGCTATTTAAATCTTGTATAATGTAAATATATATATATATATTTGTTATAGTTTTTAAAAAAAGTATACTTATACTAATAAATACAATACAATACAATTTGAGTTGAATGTCATCTACGCGATTTGCGAACGGCAATACGAAAATGTGACTCAGGTGAATTTTTTCGTTCGACGTTCGCGAACCGTAATACGGGCCTATTTGAGCTACGTCCTGTAATTTTAATTTTGTTCTCCAAAGGTTGTTTTTTTCTTAAGATAATTTGATTTATTGTGTAAGCTTGTTGTTGTTGGTGCACTTTATAGCTGGTCTGGTCTGAGTGCACGTTCAACCAACTCTAATTCTTTCATAGTCAATTAATCCGCGCATAAAAGGGTTAGGGAAATATCGGTCAGCAAATAAAGGCTTTGACTTAGCAAGCTTAGAAATTTGAAACGATTTAGAAAGCTTTTTCAATCTTTAGTAACGAGCTGATTATGGGTTAATTTAATTTGCTTGGATGCAGTTGTTTTCAAAATTCAAGCCTTCAATGATCATCTTGACTTCGCCGGTCATCGGTGACCCCCATGGCATTCAACGTGTTAAGGACGGTGTTTTGACTTCTGTCCCCAATACGCTAGATTTGAATCAAATTATTACGTTTTTCTACAGCTGTATTCAAAAGACGGTCAAGATCTACGAGTTCAACAAATGGTTAGAAAGAAGGTGTTTCATTTATTGGCGGTTTGCTGAATTGAAGTCATCTCAATGTTTTCCAGTGCAGCTGCAGTCGACAGTAATCTGAAATTCGGTTATGGCAGAAAACGGGCCAAAAATGAGTGGTCAAAATTGACTAGAAGAGGATCTAAGTTGCAAGCTTCACTTCGAGTCACTTGTAGAAGGACACAACTTATTGATTTTGTTTTTGTTTTAAATTTGAAAGATGATAGGAGCCTCGTCCTTCAGAAACTGAGCCTCGTTTGAATGAAACAGAAACTTTGACAAAAGGAGAGATTTGATTTGTGAGCAATTTCCTGGTCTTTTGAGCTTGATTAAAGAAGTCGACAAAAAATCAATAAAATCTTTGAAGTAGCGCTCCATTTGTTTAGAAAAAAGACGTTAAGTAATCTCAGTTTTTGAGTTTTCGATGTTCCCATGTTCACTGCCAACTCGACGTTTCGTGAGCCCGGTTTGCAAAAAAATGTTCTTCAGAAAGCACGTTTGTCATTCAAATAACCTCGCGTCAGCTGCATTTCACTGACTTTCACTAAAAATTCAGACTGAGTAAACTCACAAATGAGAACCGTCAGAGAGAACCTTTAGTGTAAGGCCATTTCAAGTCTTTGGTGACCCCAGTCAGCCACTCCTACTTAATAAATTCGGTTCGATTTTCTTTTTTACAAACAATCAATAATACCCAAATGGGCTTTAACCTGCACCCATTTATTGCTGGGTTAAAATCAAATTTGTATGCACTTACGCTCATAGTCCCCAAAAGACCATCCCTAAACAAGACAACACGTCCATCGATGCGAAACTCACCGAGCGTTACTCACCCTGGACTGCTGCCAGCTTTGAAACACCCTCGCCCCACGCATTTGCAATAAATTCTCAAAAAATTGCTTTTTGCCAAACAAAATTCCTTCTCCATTAATTTTGAAAAAAAAAAATCACTCCCCAACAAGTTCAATACTCCCATTTACAGTGCGCCAGCCCGTGTGTCATATTCCGTCGCAAGTCCAATCAAAACAGCTGCTTGAAGTGCAACAATTTATTGCAAAGTGGGCTAAAGCCATGCCCAGTCACATGTCCGTCGCATTAACTTTTTTTATTCATCGCCTTTTTTTTCGAAAAGAAAAAAAAACCGAAAAAACCTGTTCCGCTTCTGCGCCGAGACTCTGCTGAATGATGCAAGCCCCCTGACACATTGGTTCATCCGCCAGCCCGCTGAATGGCCACTTAAGGTGATCGAAAAAAAAGAAACAAAAATCGAAGTAAAAATATTTTTATTTTTTTGCGCGCTCATCTCGAAAGTAAATCGCCTTCAATTTGCACACAATAAACCCCAAGGAGGCGGGTGTGGTTTTTTTTTTTGTTTTTGACATAAATTTTCCGCCGCCTCATGCGTCAGTCTGATGTAAGCTCGAGATGGTCGGTCCATCACCGTCCGCATCGGCGTCGACATCGACATCGCACCATTGAACTTTGCATCTCTTTAGCACCTCTTCGTGTAGATGAATCCAAAATATCGAGCGTTCGTTTGTTTTTGTTTGAAGTAAAAATAAACAAATCGAAACGGGCTGTGGGGAGGGGCGGCACTCGCGATGACGCTGAATGTGCGATGGCGGTGAGTGTGAGGCTGCGACCGAGGCGCTTGGTAACAACGCACGCTTAATTAAACGGAAAATCGTGCGAGAGGCCTACTTATAGCCGCCGACGTGGCTGGGTCACATGATGATGATGTTTTATTTGCTCGGTGCTATTTGCGGAATATCTTTGTATCTTTTCTGCGGGTGATCATGTGAACTAGAGACGATGATGACGATGATGACAGCAACAGCGGCGGTATAATCACTTCCACAAATATCCACCCAAAGTCCACAAATCGATTGCAACGAAGTGTGGAGCGGGCTCGAGCTCGTAGCACACTTCCGGTGGCAGGTACCACAGACGGGAAGGTAAAATCCGCAGGCGCAGCCTTCGGCCGTGCTAATTTGCCACCTCTGGGGTCACTCCAGATCGGTTCAGTTCGAATTGCATCGTTGTGCCGAAGGTCAGACAGCCGTCAGGTTGCGTCTGGTTTCCATTGATCGCCAACGTGAGCGATCGGCGCTTGTTTGCCGTGATCTTCGATTGAATCACACACAGCGAGTGAGTGATTGCAAAGCTGGTTGGGGGAGTGACATCTGTCGTTGACGTTGGAGATCAATTCAGAGCCGCCTGTCGCGTAGGCTTACTGCGTGCGTTGTAAATGGAGAGCTGTCCGGCAAAACTGCATGTGGGTTGGGAGGCGGTGAAGAATTGAATCTGGTTTTGCTGTGGGCATCGAAAAATCGCTGCATGTGATTCACTGACAGATGACTCAGGAGGGGGTCTTGGCGGTCTTGGGTTCTAAAGAATGAGGTTTTTGACAGGGACTGACAGTCACGTTTCAGGGGCGTAAGTCTGCTTTTGAAAGAGGGTCAATGGCAGATCGAAAGCTTTGGCTGAGTTTTTTGTAGTCAACATCTGGTTAAAAAACATGGCGCACTGACGTCTGTAGAAACGTGCCTACTAAAAAGAAGCTTCATAAGGAAAGACGAAGCTTTAAGACTGCAAAAAGGCAAGTAGAAAACAGGATGGTAGAAGTTGCAAGCCGTATTCTAAAGTCATTGCAATTTTCAGCTAATTTAAAGTCATTTAAACGAAAAAGCTGAATAAAGCTGGTTTCGCTTGTAAGCACGGCTTGAGATGCGCTGAATTCAGAAAAACTTTCGTTTGCTTTTAACAAATGTTCACGATCCAAATAAACAGAGAACTTACTTAGGTGGCGCTACAGTCCGGGGTGGACCTGAGCTTCAACCAACATGCCTTTCCAACTGGCCCGGTTGTTTGCCAGGTGTTTCCAGTTTCGCACACCAAGTTGGTTGAGGTCCCTTTCCATTTGGGTGCGCCACCTGAGGCGGGGTCTTCCTCTGCCGCGATGCCCCATGGTGGTAGACTCGAATAAACAGAGGAGTGAACAGAAATAATGAGATTTGAGTTATACACTGACCCACAGGACCGCTGTATTTGGACAAAGTCATGCAGATGCAGATGAAAAGTGGTCGTCTTAGTTGTAAGCAGGACTTTAGGCCGTCAGATTCGAGTCAAATACTTGTACCTGGCACTCGCAGCCTTAAAATAATATCCAACATTCAAATATCTCGAAAAAGGAGGTGGTAAAACGTAGTTTTTGTTGTAAGCACTTCGCTGAATTCAAATTTAGTAATTGTATTTACTTGTTATTCTTGTAGTAACGTAGTTTTTATTCAAAGCACTCCGTTGAATTCAAATTTAGTGATTGTATTTACTTGTAATTGTTGTAGTAACGTAGTTTTTGTTGTAAGCACTCCGCTGAATTCAAATTTAGTAATTGTATTTACTTGTAATTGTTGTAGTAACGTAGTTTTTGTTGTAAGCACTCCGCTGAATTCAAATTTAGTAATTGTATTTACTTGTTATTCTTGTAGTAACGTAGTTTTTATTCAAAGCACTCCGTTGAATTCAAATTTAGTGATTGTATTTACTTGTAATTGTTGTAGTAACGTAGTTTTTGTTGTAAGCACTCCGCTGAATTCAAATTTAGTAATTGTATTTACTTGTAATTCTTGTAGTAACGTAGTTTTTATTCAAAGCACTCCGTTGAATTCAAATTTAGTGATTGTATTTACTTGTAATTGTTGTAGTAACGTAGTTTTTGTTGTAAGCCCTCCGTTGAATTCAAATTTAGTGATTGTATTTACTTGTAATTGTTGTAGTAACGTAGTTTTTGTTGTAAGCACTTCGCTGAATTCAAATTTAGTGATTGTATTTACTTGCAATTGTTGTAGTAACGTAGTTTTTGTTGTAAGCACTCCGCTGAATTCAAATTTAGTAATTGTATTTGCTTGAAGCCGTTTTTATAAACGGCTAATGATCTTATAAGATAAGAAAACTACCTGAAATATTATTTTTAATTAAGTTAGCAGCGTGTTGGATGCTGCGGAATTGAAGTTGTTTAAGGACTGTCGCAAAAAAAAGACTTCTGAGTGGAGCAGCAAGGACGCATGTCCCTCCATAATTTAAAATTTTCGAATGAATCAAATTTGACGAAAAGCGAAGTTCGTGTGTGAGTGCGTGTGAGGTGGTGGTTTTAAGAGAACCCAATTAGCACTAAGTGCCGTTTAGTAATAACAGCTCTAAAAAGTTGAATATAAATTAGGATTTAGAACCATCGTGCGGCGTTAAGGAATGAAATTAAATCTTTAATAAAGCGGGGCTCACACCTGACTACAAATTGTACAATTTGCTTGACAATCGTGTTTGACAACTGCAAAACGTCAATGTGAACGCTTAAAATCGGCAGATTTGTAGTGAGAAAGTTCAATATTTTCAACTTTTTGCCTCGATTGAACAATTTGTGGTTGAGTGTGAACACTTGTCGTTCAACTTCGTAGTATTTTTAATTTTTCTTTGTGATCTTGATGGCTGAGCATCTCAGCAAAGCGGACAAATAATTTTGGCTGGAGTTTTTGTAATTGAAGTCAAGTCAAATGTGAACGCCAAGTCAAATTTGGTTGTCAAAGAAATTGTACGATTTTCGTAATTTGGCATTTTCGTAATTTTATTGAATTTTTAAAAAGAAACATGCATTTGGCCCACCCTGTATACAATTACGCTCATGATCGAAATGAATTTCAAACCAAACTGATCGTAGGGTTGGATTACTGAAATTACGTAAGGTGTGAACCCCGCTAAAAGGAAGTGATCTGACATCCAAGTATCTCCTTAGCTAAGTGCTGAATTTGAGTAAAAACAGATTATTGAAACAAATCTTAAAACAGCGATCGTGAAGACGAAAATTCCATAAAAGGCTGCTTCGTCTTCGGCATGATTGATAATCTCATGACTTTTATAAAATTTTCCTATCCAAAATCACGAACTTGAAGACACCATACACGCCACACCCTGTAGACTCTTATTCCAAATTGCTCATTGTACCAAAATTCCCGTGACATAGTTTCGCTGTCCAAAGCACATTTTCCGCAAAAAACCAACACTCCAAGAATTATTGGCACCCCAGAGATGTGTTCGCACGTGGAGAACATCCTTGCACCGGAAAATGCAAAGGTAAACCAAAATCCATCCCCACCCGGGGCTTTGTATTAGAATTTATTTTACAATTTATCCCAAAAGGATGTGAGCAAAAGAACAAAAAAAAAAAAAAAATAGAAAAGCGAAATAAAATAACTCCCCA
The DNA here is from genome assembly GCA_905187475.1 of Syritta pipiens. Taxonomy (NCBI): domain Eukaryota; kingdom Metazoa; phylum Arthropoda; class Insecta; order Diptera; family Syrphidae; genus Syritta; species Syritta pipiens. The sequence goes on from LR994571.1 coordinate 90,830,229, forward strand.
CACACATCACCACATCCCCAGAAAAATGGATTAGAGCACTCCTGCTCCTGTGGCCGAAAAATCCTTTTTCTATACCGGAGACTTTATTTCCGCAACTGTCAGCATTTGGAAAATCTATGCGAACTTTTGTCGAGAATAAAACGCTTTATTTTTTATGTATTCCCCACAAAATATATGCGGCCAGGATTAAAAAATATCCTTTCTATGCATACGCGAAAAGAAATTCTTTCCTCTTTTGCATTTAATTTCCTTAATTACAATTTTTTTTTTTCTCACCCTCTCGAGTGGTCGCTCTCTTCGCTGAGTGAATTTTAATGGAGAAATGTGGTCCACAAACCGCGCTAAAAACAAAACAAGAAAATGGCAATTTACCAATCAAAAAAAAAGAAAAGCGTGGAATTTTATAAATTGCGCCGAGAAAATAACAGTGGAGTTCTAAATCAACCAACAAATCGGAAGTGTCAACGACGCTGACATGCATTTGGCATTTGCGGCTGCCTGACGTCTGTCATTCAATCAAAACAAAAAAAAAAGTTTTTTGGTGTGCAATTTTCGCACGATCGACGTTGTGCATTTTAATGGACGCGCAATTTCGACGGAATACATCTGGAATTTCTCACCTAATTTGTGAGTAGCGAGGTTTTTTTTATTGCTGCGTGGGCGTCTAACCGATGATTGACGCTAATTCGAGCGAGAAACTTCTGCGGTTGCGATGAGCTATTTATGGCGACAGGGGCTTGGTGTGATGTTGAAAGAGATGTTGGGCATCATGGTGCGGTGTGGTGTGGCGTGGTGCGGCTAATTAAACATTGAAGGATTCGGGAAAAGGCTGAGTGGAGAGAGGTCAATGGTTTTTGGGAACGTGGATTGTTTGATTGTGATAAAAAAGAGCGAGGTTTGGTTGTGATGGATGGAGAAGAGGCTGAGGAAGAGAGTAAGGCTGCGAAAATAAGGATAACAGCGATGGTTTGATGATGTCAGAGATTAAGTTAGCAGGAGTTTTTTGATTGCGTATGCAAAACGATTGAGGCCAACATAGAGCATCATCATCATCATTAGTGGCGTAACAGCCCACGAAGGGCCAGAGCCTAGCTTTCACGCCTCCACTGTGTTGTGCGCGTTATAATTTGACACATGTGTAGGGGAGGCACGAAAAGCTAGGCTCTAGCCCTTCGTGTTACGCCACTAATGATGATGATGAAGGGGACCTACAGTTTATTGGCGGTTCCGAACGGCGAATTGCGAAAGCTTTTCGTGACAGAAGTACTCCAGGAGGATATTTGTGGTAAATGATGTTCTACCCTAAATCGATTGGTGCTAGTTGAACAAATTTCGCACTAACGTACCAACCAAGAGACTTACAGGAAACAGATGGCTACAGTTCAACAACGCTCTCAGAATCATCAGCTCCTACCGCAGGGGATCCAAGCTAGCTGTCCTCGTCATAGCAGGAGTGATCCCTATTGATCTGCTGGCTACAGAAAGAAAGCACGCCTACGACCATTAGACGGGAGCAGGGATCTCAACGGCAGTCGCAGTTGTGAAAGAATGAACGAGCGGTGGTCGGACGCTGACACCAATGGAAGATGCACATCGTGACTGATCAGGGATTTTGCTGCATGGACGGTGACGTAAGTCTTTCAACAGGTACCTCCACAAGATGAGCACGAAAGAGAGCGCTGCCTGCCAGTATGGGGACTTTGCGTACCATACCTTTTCCGAATGCAACATGCGGGCAGGGCAGAGAACCAGGCTTGAAGCGGGGATAGGCAGCACATCTTCTGATACCGTTGTCGGAATGATGGTTAATAAAATTAAATTAATAATAAAAAGATTTTGTGGCAAGCCTACCCAGGAGTAAAGCAATTACTAGACTCAGCAGAAGATCTATTGGAGGAACCAGTAGAGCACCGAGTAAGATCCCGCAGAGTTGCCAGCCGGGAACCCAGCTGAAAAAATTTGAAAAATAAAAAAAGAAAATAAATAAACTCAGCAGCCTACTGGGACCGGATCCCAGTCCTATCCGACTAGATCAGATTATCCTAGACCTACCAGACTATCCAACAGTGGGCTCAAGAACCTGGTGCCGACTCAGCAGGAACCCAGCAGCGGCATAGCACTGAATAAAAAAATTTAAGAATTAATTTGGTAAAAAATTGCGGACTCTAAGCAGATCCAGCAAAAAAGAGGGCAGTGAACTTTACAGCTGGCTAAAAGAGGAAAGAGGGCATGATGTTAAGACTGCTGGAGACACCGCTTCAATTATTCACATTATTTATTCATTTATTTGATGTTTATTTAAAGGTACAGTAAGTCTCTCATCTCCCAAATCAAAGAATAGAATGCTTCATATTTAAAACGAGAGTAACAAGATTTTAGTAAGAAGTTGAACGTCTTTTAGTTAGTTTTAGTCGTGGTGCGTTTTCATGAGTTTAAATGCCCTGCGCCATCAACAGGGTCTGCTTTTTCTTTAGTCAATAACTTCTGCATTTAAATATTTGGTGAAAACAAACAGTCCTTAAGTTTCAGACTGGTTAGTCGTGGGTGCTTGGCATTTTACAACTGCCTTAGCATTAAACAACGTTTTGTTGCTGTATTTTATGCTTTCTCACAATCTTAATTTGGCTAATTTGTTTTATTTGTCTTGAGGAGAGGCAAAAGTTAAAAAATTTGTTCAAACTTCGTCGATTTAATATCCATTTACACTCATTTCATTTTTCATTTCATTTCATTTATTAAGTAGGGATGTACAATAAGATTATTATCTTTTATAGTACTTAGATACAAATTTAGTTGAAACTAGGTATAGAATTTGAAAATTTATAACTTATAACTAATATACATAAATAGATTTCTTAAATTATTTAAGAGGTAGAGATTTCAGGGAACAGAGGAGGGGTTATGAATGGGTTGTTGGGGAAGAGAAATGCGAGAGGACTGCACTTTTAAAATTTGCGTGGTTCGAAATGAATTTAATTCGCGGTGGTAGTGAATTCCATAGATTGACAGCATGAATGAAAAATAAGAAAGAAAGAAAATAAGAGTTCAAATATTGGTGTTAAAAAGCAACGATATTTAAGTTTCTTACTGAACGATTAAAGACGAGTTTGTTAAATAAGTAGGTCGGACATTTATTGTAAATGATTTTATGTAAAAAAAATACAATTTCTTGTATCGATGTATTGCTGCAGAGTGCATCCTAGGAGCTTTTTACAGTGATCAGAAATATGGTCGTGTCTACGAAGGCGCACCGCATCGTTGCAAGCTACTTGTAGCTTGTGCTGTGATAGGGAGTCAAGGGCGCTGTAGACTATATCAGCATACATGATAATTGGGACTATTAATGCCACTACCAACTTGCGTCTTGTTTCAACCGGAGTAAAATAAGCCGCAAAAGGTGGCAAGGACACCAGACAGCAGGACACACTGCTATTCTTCGAAATTCGAAAGTCCCATCTCGCACAGACTACCTTCCACCTCAGGAAGATTTCGATAGAAACTATCGAATAAGGATCCCGAACAGAGAGGAATGGGAGGAAGATAGTGTGAGAAACCAGGCTGCTCTGGAAGTATACACGGATGGCTCAAAATCGGAAAAGGGCACGGGCATGGGAGTCTTCGCCGAAAGACTAAACATTGCGAAACCCTCCCGCTCCCGGACCATTGCAGTGTATTCCAAGCGGAAATAACGGCTATTCATGAGGCAGCGCGCTTGCTGTCCATGGGTTCGATAGATGGCCAGTCTATTGTAATCTACATAGACAGTCAGGCGGCCATAAAGGCTCTGGAAACACCATTGATAAGATCAAAAATGGTAAAACAATGTCGCCAATCTCTCAAAGAGATGGCGGACAGATGTAGTCTCACCCTGTGCTGGGTCCCTGGGCATACGGGTATTCTAGGCAACGAAAGAGCTGACGAATTAGCAAGAAAAGGAGGGGAAATGGACACCAACAAAAATCAAGGGACCCCCTGGCCCTCCATGCAAGAGGTTGGTTCACAACTAACTGCTGAGGCCATAACGGCAGCAAACTCCAGATGGAGCAATCTACACTCCTGCCACATCTCTAGGCTAATATGGCCGAGACTAGATAGGGGCAGGACAGAACAGTTGCTCTCGGTAAGCAGGGCAAACATAGGCAGACTAGTAGGAGTTCTAACTGGTCACTGCCTCTTTGGTAATCATGCCAAAAGAATGGGAATCCCCTCCAATGATTTCTGCAGAAGCTGCAGAGATGAGGAGGAAGAAGAGACAACCATACATCTTCTGGGAACATGCCCAGCACTTGCACGCACGAGGAAACGCACCCTAGGTGCATACTTCTTTAAGGAGTTAAGCGAGCTCGATAGCATGGATGTGAGGCGCATCAGCGGCTTCATAAGCAGATCAAACTGGGTTTAGACCAGGGGATAATAGACTATCAGCACTGGCATCAGACAGGTAGTATAACACACCTGCTAATTACTCTTTTTGGTTTGGTAGTTTTGCAGGAGACCCTTAGGTAGCGAGTCCGGATCGGGTGGAAGCAACCCGGAGGAGTGGCAACACAATGGGCCTACAATAGGCCTAAGTGAGCCTGTGTATAAAGCAGGCAGCCACATACAACCTAACCTAACCTAAAATAAGCCGATAACCATAATTTGCGCAAACATCCGTAGATGCGACCAATGACCATTTGTGTATGACTGTAGCCTGAAAGGGTACGCTCAATAACAATGCCAAGGCTAGTGCACTGCTCAACAACAGTAATTTTGCTATGGTTTAAATATATATCTGGTATGATATTCAAGCTAAATTTTTTCTTTGATATTGGAATCAACTGTGATTTAAGCGGGTTCAAAAGCAGCCCATTAGCGACAGACCAGGCATGTATTCGGGAAAGATCTTCATTAATAAGAAGAGCCAGCTCAGAGAGCTGATTGAAGGGTTTCGCTAGATGAAGCTGAGCATCATCAGCACTGATGGGAGATCATTGATAAACAAGCAAAATAATAGTGGCCCAAGAATTGACCCTTGAGGAACTCCTTGAACTAATACTTTTAGAGATGAGGATTTGCCATCAGAGATCACTTTTTGATATCTTCCTGATAAATAGCTGCCGACAAGTTTGACAGCCCTATCACTGAAACAAAAAAAGTACTTCAGCTTCCACTTTAAGATGTTGTGGTTTACCCTGTCGAAGGCTTTCGAAAAGTCAAGCAGACAAAGAAGGTTTACGTATCCCTTGTCATAATCCTGCCTTATTTCATCAAGCAGATTTATCATAGCTGTGGAGCAGCTATGCTTAGCTCTAAACCCTGATTGTTTCGGGTAGAGCATGTTGTTAGTAACTACATGGTTCAGGACCTGTTTCTCTAACACTTTTTCAAAAGTCTTTGATAGGCAAGGTAGTATGCTAATTGGTCGGTAGTCAGAAGGGACATAAGCATTTGTTTTTTTGGCAATAGGAAGTACCCTAGCAATTTTCCAAGATATGGGAAAAGTTGATGTGGTAATGCAAAAGTTAATAACGTGGGTGAGATGGCCAACAATGTACGATAAAATAAGCTTAATAAACCCTATCGATAGACCATCCTCTCCAATAGCATCGGACTTAACGCCCATGGTACATTTAAAAACTTCCTCTTCACTCACCACTTCAAAATCTTCCAGTCTTGGCACAAGACTTTCTACCTGCGCCAATATACGATTGGACTCAAAATCATTATCACAGAGTTGATCACCTACAAAAAAGTTGTTAAGATTAGGATCAAGAGCACTTTGAGGGTTAGAAACGTCAGCAACACCAATTTTTTTAATGTTTCTTTAAAGTGTTTTGGCGGGTAGGAAGACATTAAGCTTAGATGCAAAGTAGTTCTTTTTAGATTCACGTATAACCAAGGTTGCGTGATTTCGGGCTTGTTTAAATGCTTTCCAATTCGCATTCGTTTATCTTCGTTTCCATCTACCGTGCAATTTGTTTCTAAAATAAAATGTCACTTATATTGTTTCTAAAATCATCGATTCAAATGCATGAAAGACTGAAAAAGCATGCATGAAACAAAATTCCTTCACTTATTTGAAAATAACGAATTTTCATACAGCGCCATCTCTCCGAACAGTCTGAAACCATAAATTTCCGTTATAATCTACTACTTTCAAATGGCAACAATTTGTCTACTTCTTTTCAATTCTCTGCCCATTTCATACCCAATTTTCGATCTATTTCTGGATTTATCGCATTTCGCCCAAGATTTTTCCCACTTTTGCATCGGAAACTTTTAAAAAAAATTCAATTCAAAATAACAATGATTCCCTCACCCGCCAGCAATGTAAAGCGTCCACACACTCAATCTACTACACTCCACCACAAACTCACACCAACGTCACTCTGACATTTCCCTCTGACACTTAACACTCGTCTGCTTCCCCTTAGATTAATCCAACCGTCGCGAATCCACAAAAAAATCAACAAAAAACGAAATTGCTACAAATTTCCTCAAATTACGCATCATCTTCGCCCACCTCCAGTGCCCCACAAATCAGTGACCAAGTGCCAATCCCCCTCTCCGTCGCCACGAACACCCCTAACGAAATTTCTCTCGTTTCGGACGTGCAAAAAAAAAGTCGGACAGAAAAACTTTTTTTTGTTTTGATCCTTATCACAACAATCCACCGTCGTCGTCGTCGTGTTTGTTGTTTTGTTGTTCTCTCCATTCCCATTGCGGTCCGCCGCACACACGCTTTTTTCACTCACTCAATTTGCACCGCTGCTGTCAAACTGACAGCGATTTTGCCCGTTCCACAGTGCTGGACATTCCGCGCGGAACGCAATTTCCACTCAGTCGCTATCATTCACTTGGATTCATTCGAAATGCGGCAGTCGTGAGAAATACGTCGTGTCGTGTAGTTCGTGTTGCGGGTTCGAAAGTGTGTTGTCGTTGTACGCTTTGCCGTTTTTTTTTTTGTTTAAAAAGGAAAAAAAAGAAATTTTGTCAACTTTTTTGTTTGTTTTGTGTGTTTTTTGTTTGTCCTTTGTAAACAAACACCGAGAGTTTTAAGCGAAAATCCATTTAGATGGGAACCTCCGAAGAAATCCCCTTCGTTCGGCGCTCCTGACGTGTGTCTGTGACGAGCCTAGCTCAGTCTTGAGGTGCGTGCTTAAAAGTGATTTCCTTGCAAAAATAAAATTCAAAAAAAAAAAAAAGAAAAGTTTCTTGCCCGCCGCGCCGTTGCGTGTGTGAGTGAGTGGTGCGCGAGTTTCTACCCGACCGGCAACCGTGTGGATTTAACCCGGAAACGAGAGGAGGCCGCTCCTGCTCCTCCTCCAATTCGTTGATTGACCGCGCCGAGGAATCCAGGAAAAAACTCTTATTTACATGTAGACTGGGGACTCCCGATCCTGAGAAGTGACGGCAATAATGTCCAGAAGGAAGCAGTCGAATCCGAAACCATTACTCAAAAGTATGTTGCAAACATTTCTTAAGTTTCCTATTTTGGGTGGGGGTGTCTGCTCAGACACTCGTGTTCGAAGCAATTTCCAATTAATCGTCGTGATGTCATATCAATCAGACGACAGCCACGATCACAATGCAATTATAATGAACGTAGACCACGTCCAACGAAATTCGAGTTAAAGGCATTTAGTCAGTGGACTTCACTCCACTCCCACTGTCTGGCAGGCTGACACAGTCTGACAGTCGCTCAGCCGGCCATTGTCACCGTTTTTGTTCTGTTTTTGGTTACACCCGGCACGGCACCACTGGAATGCGGTGTCTCAGCGACGGCGGTGGTGGCGTTTGCGAGGCTTGCGGTGGTTAGAAAACGAAAAGGCGACAACAACTTGACTGATAACGATCTGCCCAGCTCTCCTCGACCAAGTATGCTAATTGCGAGTGCTTTTGTTGTTTCTCCAGAGTGGCCAGGCCTGTGATTGAGCTTGGGTGTGTGCGTGCGTGAAGACGGCCAAAAAAACAAAAAAAACTGCGCGACAAGCAAATCCAACGAACACACAAAGCTCTTTCGGTGGTGTACGAAGGGTTTTCGATTCGTAGAAACTTGTGATATCTCGGGAGATATCTCCGGAATATCTGTGTCGCTGTGCGGATATGAGGGTTTCAATGTTTCGTTGCTTTTGTTTTGTTTGCTGGTTGTGTTTGACTCTTGAGACGTGATTTTTGTCAGTACAGCAGGTTGGGTTGTGGTTTAGTGTGGTTCCGGGGGGACTTACATGAAATTTTTCGTGGGGATGAGGATGACGAGTGTTGCGAAGAAACATAGAACGCGGCACAAGGATATCCGCACTGGATGGTACTTCCTTCCGCTGTTGTTGGCTTTGAGCTTTGTGTCCGTTTTCGACGTTTTCGCAGGAGAGAGAAGGAGAAGGCGACTATATTCAGCATGACTGGACGATCACATGGTTAGACGATCACAGAATTGGAATGATTACAAGATTCATAGAATTTGAATGATCACAGCACTCCAGAGGATCGCTGATCAAAAGAAACTAATGCCCCTATTCTGATCGTGATGTAGTCATAACTTACAAATATCGTATTGTATTAGGCGGCGTAACAGCCCGTTGAGAGCCAGAGCCTAGCTTTTTCGCACCTCCACTGTGTTGTGCGCGTTATAATTTTGACACATGTGGAGGGGACCTACTGTTTAATGTCGGTTCAGAACGGCGAATTGCGAAAGCTTTTCATGACAGAAGTACTCCAGGAGGGTTGTTAGTCGTTCGCTGGAGGTGGGGCCGTGAAAAATGTTTGTGGTGTTATTTCCCCGAGCCGGATTCGAACCCAGGTACGCTTAACAGTCCGACGCACTAACGATTAAGCCACAGCGCCCACAACTTACAAATATCAGTGAGGGAAAAACTGTGATGATACGCCATCTTGCTATTTTTCAGTTGTGAACAGCTAATGACTTGCTCAATCCCAGATCACAATTTTGACAGTTTTGGGTTAGAATAAGAAAACCTCTCAAGTTGCGAATTCCCCACACTCTAGTGAGGTTGCTGTGACATATGAGGCATCACTGAGGTGTAACAGAATAGGGCTATAAATAAAAAAGCGAGCTTTAATTTTCTTATTGGCTTTCTTTGATTCTTGTAAAATAAATTTTCCCAAATCTCATGTAAATTATTTGCCAATCACCACATTAAGCCTCTGCTGATTGGTTTGTAACTCAATTTAGGAGAATGACCTTTTTATCTTTGTCCAGTGAATCGAAAAGCTCACGCCTGTGAATTAGTTTTTTGTTAATTATTTACTTAATTTAATATTTACTTTATTTCGTCATAAATTTATAAAGTGATGTCAATTACAGTCATCCACAAAAGTTTGCGTACGATAGAGAAATCTTGCGAAAAAGGACGTTTATTCCTAAACCATATGTGACAATTTGTTTTGAGTCTTTTCAAAGTCATATTTGAAAAGATCAAAGCGCAAAGCTTCAGTATTTACCAAAATTAATTTAATACTCTTATCCATTCAAAAGTTATAACAAAAACAATAATCAATATTGTCAAATTCAATGTACAAAAGTTTGCGTACGGTGAGCAAATTTGCTCAATAAGGACCATTTATTGGTTTCTTGCCCGCCCATTGCGGCGGGCTTTTTAACTGTAACTTATTAAAGATGCAAGTAAATACATTGCCTTTGTATGCCCGTTGTTAGCAAGGGAGGAAATGCAGAGCCCAAAAAAACAGAGCAAGAGTTATTCTGCGTTTGATCTCGGTACTGGTGTCATTCGTACTTGTTACCGCCTATTGTACACCTATTAATATTTAAGTTTACAAGTTACAATTTTAAGCTCAAAATTACGAAATAACTACAAATAAAGCACCTTTTTCGCACTTATTTATTTTATTTATTGTACGCAACCAAACGTCCGTCTTGTATTACAAACGAAAGTGAATTGAACTTAAAAACTATCCTCTTCTCATACGCCGCATGCGTGGCGTTTACAAAAAAGAGAGTATTCGTTTAGTTTTATAGTTTTTTGTTTTTACGTATATGTTACACAAATTAAGTTCCATCAAAAGTCCCTCGAGCCTACTCCCGCTGTAGTCATTCTATTCCAAATGCAGATCATGTTAAGTCGATTAACATAAAAATTCATAGCTTATAATTTTTGCAAAGCAACCTCCACTGATCAACGATCATCAAGGATCGGCAACATTGGATGACTTACTGAAGGACAGTTGCGAGAATAACGCTTCCAATCAATTCAGCAATTATTATTATACAATCAACAATTACAGTGGTGCATTGAAGCTCTTTCTTTTAAATTTTTGAGAGCTGATAAAAAAATGTTGATGATCACACGGAAACGACTGAAATCGCGAAAAATCTTGAAAAACGCAAGAGTCACGTTCACAAGTTTTAGTAAAGCGATTGCAATTTAAAGAGCTCTGATCATTATCAGCGCTGATTTGAAGCTTATTTGCATTAAAAATATCTTTGTTGTGAAAATTATCGTGTTTCTATTGCCGACATTGCTTCTTTTTGTGGGTGTATTTTGTACAACGGGTGGTATTTCTCAGATTTCTTTTTTTTTTCTTAAATCGCGGATTAAGTAACGAAATCCCGGAAACAATGATCATAAGCGGTTAAAGTGACCAATTTATTTTCTAAATTTTACATTACAGTAAACACTTGATAATTCGAATTTCATGGGACCAAGGAAAAACTTCGAATTACAGAGGTTTTCGAATGACGGTGGTAGAAAAAAAAAATGTTGCTCTCTTTCGTCACTTACAGTGGCGTGCAAAAATGGATACATACTCGGCGGTTGTATGGTTTTTTGTAAATAAAAAACCTCCCACTTGACCGATTTGAATGATTTTTGTGTTATTTGTTTCCTTACTTCATCACCAAAAAAAAATGAAGTACAAACGATTTTGATCGCATTTATAGAACGGTGAACATTTACAAAGGTTCATCTTGACCCCAATGTATCCATTTTTGCACGTTTAGAAAAATATCTATTTTGATGTGCGGGGAAAGTTAGATGACTTTGGCCCCAAAAGTTGATGATGGTTTTTCATAGAGCGTCCAAAAATGAACAATTTTCGCTATGGGCGGAGGGTCTATCGCACCCCGTTTAGGACGTAGGGGCAATGTAAAATCAAACCAAACAACATGGAAAAAAAAATTCATTAAAAAACAATGGCAACACTTAAAATAAAGTACTATACCAACTTAGAAAGGCGGAAACTTGTTCTTTAATTACATATTAAAGTTAGATTGTTCATACCTATAGTTTGTAAAAAATTCGCATACAAACTCAAAATTTTAATAAGCAATAATAGAAAAAAAAGGGTAGATAATTTTTTTTTTCAAAATTATAAGTCGCAGTGCTAAATTAGAACCTTGCCGTTAATGCTCACGTTCATTCTGAGTCGAACACAAAAAGCAGAATGGTCTTATGTCTTCTTGTTCAAAAGAAAACTAGTATGAACCATCAACTTTTTAAATGAGCCAGTCACACCCTTATGCACAAAGGCACTTGCTTGCAGTAATAGTAACTTCAATTTTCTTTGAAAAAGTGGTTGGTCCAATCTAGGTTTTGAACTTTTGAACTAGAAGATATAAGACCATTCAGTTTTTTGTGTGCGCCTCAAAATGAACGTGAGCATTAACGTATTTATAGAGCTACGAATTGTCGAGAGTTCGAAACTATGGTCGCACTAGGTCTAATGCTTATCCGCTGAGGTGAATTAGGTTGTAAATATGTTTGTTACAATCATACATTCTTAATTGTTTTCATTTCTATGTTGTGTTTCCTTAGGGAAACAAAATTAATAAGTGCGAATATGATTGCTTTTCAAAAATTTGTGAAACTTGGGAAAATTTAGCTGAAAAGGCAACTCAAAGTCACCGGGTGGGCGGATTTGGATCAAAAATTGACAGGGACCTAATATTCTAGTTTCACTGTACAAGATAAATCGATTTATTATGTTAAAGACCGTCTAAAATAAATAAATAGACAGCCAAAAATAAAATAATAAATAGACAGCCAAAACAGCCCATACAGGGCCAGAGCCTAGCTTCTTCGCGTCTAAAGCTTATTTTAAAAGTGGTTGCCTCAAAAGTGCGAAGTTGAAGGTAAAATTCGATCGAAAAAAATGTCGATTGAAAGCAGCCCTTTTGCCGCGTCTACGTTGGCATTTTTTGAGGCAATGGCGATGGTGATTTCGAAGTAGACTCGCCGTTTTATTGCTAGAAAATTTCATTTGTGAACTGTCCATGGAGTAATAATAATTCAGTGTATCAAACGAATGGAATATGACCGTAACTCCGACATGCTTGCGACTCTCAATCAGTCTTCTTTCCTTTCTGAATTAATTTTTCGTCATATTTAAAAAGGTAAATTGTCAATCTTTTTATTGGGCGGCGTAACAGCCCGTTGAGAGCCAGAGCCTAGCTTTTTCGCGCCTCCACTTTGTTGTGCGCGTTATAATTTTGTCACATGTGGAGGGGACCTACTGTTTAATGCCGGTTCCGAACGGCGAATTGCGAATTGCGAAAGCTTTTCATGACAGAAGTACTCCAGGAAGGTTGTCAGTCATTCGCTGGAGGTGGGGCCGTGAAAAATGTTTGTGGTGTTTTTTTTTTCCCCGAGCTGGATTCGAACCCGGGTACTCTCGCTCAACAGTCCGACGCACTAACCGATCGAGCCAACGGCGCCCACAATTGTCATTCAGCTCGGGGAAAAAACTCCACAAACATTTTTCATGGCCCACCTTCAGTGACTGACAATCCTCCTGGAGTACTTTTGCAACGGAAAGCTTTCGCAATTCGTCGTTCGGAACCGGCAATAAACTGGGACCTACAGTAATATGTGTCAAGATTATAACGTGCGCAAAACAGTGGAAACACGAAAAGCTAGGCTCTGGCCCTTCGCGGGCTGTTACGCCGCACTTACCAAGACAAGATAAGAGTTTTTTTTTTATGTGACCAGAAAAAAAGAAAGAATCAATTTGACGAATTGTGTTTTCAACAGCTGCAATGTGCCACATAAGTCGTGGATTAATGATGTTGATGGAACTGCCAAATTCCTTGCTTTCATCATTGAAAGCAATCACTGCCTACCATATGCCGGTCAATATTCCTATTGCCATGAACACAGGATCTACATTGTTCATATCCGAGGCAATGGCAAGGTTAGGTTAGGTTGATATGGTCGACTGTAGCAAAAAAACACCAGATTAGGCCCATTGTGATGCCACATTGCAGACACGACTCCGCATTACCCATCGACCCAATTGAAGCTTCATACGAAGCTGTGAAGCCGTCCGATGCTGACGCAGGTCAGATTGAACAGACTATCAAAAACTTACCCACTGAGATGTGTTCATTGGCAACATATGGTTCAATTTATCGCCTTAAAAATTGCCAATGTAGGCGCTGAGTTAGCCACTTAGACAGACTAGCTTCATTGAAAAAAAAAGTGAAAAATACTGCCGATCTGCACTTGAAAGATCTTTGATAAATATAATAAAGTTAACTGTGTGAATGATGCGATAAAAAACGAAAAAAAAAGTGCAACAATTGCAGCGCGCGTTGCGTAAGCATGTTTCTGAAGAAAATGCGTAAAACTGGTTTCCCGATTGATAATCGAATATATTAAGTGTTTGTCCTATGCGCTGTACAGTCCCAGCTGTGCTTAAAGTGTGCACCTGCACCAAAGACAACGGTTAAGCAAACGTTTCTTGTGATTCTTCTATAAATCGTTTATACCAACACAAGATAAGTGTTTTTTTTTATATGGCCAGAAAAAAAAAGAAAGAATTAATTTGATGAACTGGGTTTTCAACAGCTGCAATGTGCCACACAAGTCGTGAATTAATCGGTGTACTTCGTACTTCTTGCTGTAAACTTGAGACAAAAAACTCACATTTCTATGATGCAAGCGTTTAAATCAAATAAGTTTCCTCACCTTATCGAAATGTACTGGTACCAGTACCGAGATCAAACGCAGAATACATCTTGCCAATCGCTGTTCCTTTGGGCTCAAGAAGCAATTGAGTAATAGAGCCCTCTCTCAAAAAGCCAGGATGGCTTCATATAACACCCTGGTTATCCCAGTCCTGCTGTATGGCGCGGAGACATGGACTTTGTCAAAAGTGGATGAAGAAGCCCTTGGCCTTTCTAAGAGAAAAGTTCTGCGTACGATCTTTGGTCCTGTTTGGTTGGTTGGTTACTGGAGGGGAAAGTTCAATCACGAACTGTACGGCAGCATGGGCCTGGCCAGGCGTCGGTGATTAGGCCATGTAGAGCGAATGGACAGCACAGCTCCGGCCCGAAGAATCTTCGACTCCGAACCTATGGGACAACGCAACAGAGGGCGCCCTCGTCTAAGGTGGCGTACACAGGTAGAAAAGGACCTGAACAAACTCGGTGTGCGTCACTGGAAACAGCTGGCACGGGATCGTGCTGGATGGAGGAGCTTGCTAAAGGAGGTCCAGGTCCACCCCGGACTGTAGCGCCGCACAAAGAAGAAGAATCGAAATGTAAGCTCTGGCCCTTCGTGGGCTGTTACGCCACTAATGTTGACGATGAATCAAAAGTATTGCACATGCCATTAAAGTAGCAACCGTTGAAAATGTTGCAGAGAGAGATTTTTGGCGTTTTGGAACAGAAACCAACAGAAAAAAAAAAACCAACAGATCATTCCTGATCTTCAAGTTAGCCGACTTTGTCTAAATTTTTATAAGTTTGTGCTTGTATTAGTTTGTATTAGCATGGGCGCCGTGGCTTAATCGTTAGTGTGTCGGACTGTTAAGCGAGAGTACCCAGGTTCGAATCCGGCTCGGGGAAATAACACCACAAACATTTTTCACGGCCCCACCTCCAGCGAGCGACTGACAACCCTCCTGGAGTACTTCTGTCATGAAAAGCTTTCGCAATTCGCCGTTCGGAACTGACATTAAACAGTAGGTCCCCTCCACATGTGTCAAAATTATAACGCGCACAACACAGTGGAGGTGCGAAAAAGCTAGGCTCTGGCTCTCAACGGGCTGTTACGCCGCCTAATACAAATATGCTTGTATTAGTTTAAAATGGTTTGGTGACTAACTCCCATCTCCTGGGCGATGTCACGAGATGCCACATGCCGGTCTAACTCGATGTTTTCCATGATTCGATCGGTATTCGTCTTCATAGGTCTTTCGCCGGCTGACTTATCCATGGTGTCGTTTTCACCGGCTTTGAATCGTCGAAACCATTCCTCCGCGGTTCGAAGTGATAGAGTACCATCCCCCAAAACACCATTAATCTCACGGAACGTTTCTCTAGCGGATTTGCCTTTAACGAAGGAAAACTTTAAAATAGCGCGAATTTCGGCGTTAGTGAACTCCATGTTTACACGTCTATAACTGTTGAACGCAATATCCAAACTAATCATGCATAGCGTCGTTTTCTAGGTTATGTCAAGACCTTTCGAATGCTGTGTAGTATGAGCTCCAGATATGCCAGATATGAGGTCTGTAGCGCTTTGTACATAGCCGGAAAATTCAAAAGACAAAAAGGCGGAATTGAGATATTTGACAACCTTGTATAAACCCTTTTAGTCTCAAGTCCTTCAATTTAAAGCCGCAATTGTCGATGTCTAGACCTGATGCATGGATCGTTGAACGTAAGAACTTTTTTACACTCACAAAACGGCTACGTTACCTCACTGAACAATGCAAAATATCACGCCCTAGGCGCTAAATTATCATAAGCGATCAAATGAAAATTTTACAGGAGAGCCTTTTTTTTTTGCCTTAGCTTGATTTTTGTTTTCTTTTTATAACTGCAATGCTTTATTGAAAAACCAACGATGCAGAAAGACTCGCAATCGAACTATCGAACTGCATTATTAACGCATTTTTTCTTAAAATGTCGCTTACGATAATTCAGCGGTTAGAACGCGATATGTTTTGGCGTCATTTTTGTAGAAAATAAGTAACTAAGCGTTGATGTTTGAGGGAAAGATGGCGCCCATCAGTTATGACTTGAATCACTTCATTTTGTTATACAAATCAATTGGCAGGCTCTTGAATTCGAGTTTTCTACAAAGAACATGCTTGTGAACATCTCTGATCGCTAGATCAAAAAAAATTAACCAAAAACGATTGAAGTGTCGTTCCTCTGAAGACAGTGTTTGAGGTGAAGAACATTAAAGCAACGATTAAGTTGTCTTCCAGAATTTGGACCTATTTCTAACAATTAGTGTTCTAGTATAAAGATTTTGTCTTGAATTATTAAAATATAAGCTAAGCATTTAATAATTAATAAATGAATGTTTTCCACTCCAATTTTTGATCATTTCTGGAGCTGATTTCGGATTTCTTTTCCCATGAGAAGAATCGAAAACGAGAGGATCATGTTTCTAGTGCTTTCAGTGATTCTTTTTAAGTCTCTGTTCGCAGTATTTACGTTTGGCAGATTCTAGTGGTCACATTTAAATTTCTTTATTCACGATCACAAGAAAAGGGGCAATGTTTTGTGATTTCTACTGTCAAATCGATAGACATTTTTAAATAGAAGCCATTTTGAAATGGAAAATGTATTCAGAAGCAGAATTTTCTGGCTTCTACGATGGATTTTTGTGTCATTCTTTCGTTTTTGATTGATTGAGCCGAACTGGTTACGCTTTTACGGACGCCTTTTCATTTCATTATTTCCTAGTTAACCCTCTCAAAAAACGGTGACACTTTCGATCGTAGATTCTTTCTCCAAATCACCTCCATCCATCTTTTGAAATTTAAATTTCCCCTCCTTATCCACAGCGCAGTTGACTTTGCACGGGTGCGCAACATTGCGCAAACCTATCAGCGACAGACTCCACTGACGACCCGTCCCGTCCTATCAGTTCATTAAGTCAACCGTCCCTCATACCTGCATAAGCAGTCTACACGCTCGAGTAGACCGACCTCTCGCTAGGCCTGATACCAGCAGCAAAAGATACTCCAGAAAAGACCACGCAGTTGTTGTCTTTTTTTTTTCCCCCGTATCACTAATTAATTTCAATTATCGAAACTTATGCTAATTACACTCACAGACCGAGTATCTATTTATCTACACAGTGACGACGCTGACTCACTGAGAATTGAATTCAGGGACTCACCTCACCTACCTGCCGCCTGTCGATGTGTCTTTGTTTTCGTGTTTCTTTGATGGATAAGCAGTGTTCCAGAGTTTGTGTGTCACTTGCGATAAAGTCAACTTAGTTAGTTTTTCACAAAAAAAAAAAACAGAAAACGAAACTGAAATTCATTTGCATGCGAGGCCGACATGTCACATGAAGTTTTCGGTGCGATTCACGCCTTTGTGGGGCGTCATTGCGCGTAAAGCGAGAAAAAGGAGAGACACAGAGACTCTGGGCTTGGGGTGTTTTTATTTTTTTTTTATTTTCTGTTTTTTCGTTTATCAAGGGAAAAATAACGCCATTCGATAAGACCACTCAAAGGGGGGGAAGAGGGCCGAGAGTCAGTGCTCGGTGACATGCCACCGATTGGGAGGCAAGCGCTCTACTGTTGGCCCAGTTGCCGAGTTGGCCGACGAGTTGTAAAAACCGATTTTTCGAATGCGAATTTAAGTTTCTGTTTGTTGTTTTTTTGTTTGTTTGTGTTCGTTTTTGGACAGTTTTTGATTGAATGCTATCTGCGAAACGTGTGCTTAGCATTCCGATTGGATAACGAGTGGGGGTCATTTGACGCTGAAAGGACACGATTTCAGGTGGGGTGGAATGGAGTCGATTGGAGTGGGGTCATTCATTTCCTTTTGGGCTCATTGTCGAGATGGGATCATCAAGGGGTTGAGAAGTTCAACATGCCTGTAGAAAGTCAGGCGTGTTTTTCGTGTGAAAAAATACGAGTACAAATTTCTTTTCAATTTAGTTTTAGTGACGCAAACTTTTTAAGGAAAGAAAAAAAAGGCACGTGGTCGTTTAAATCCTACACAGAGATGAAGGCAGTAAAATGAAAGGAACTCCAAAAACAGTCCTGTAGTTTTTTGCCTCAACAAAATCTTTTTGCACTCAGTTTGAGTTTGTAGACAGGTTCAAGTGGAGTTGAAATCTTTGGTTCCTGTTTAAGAACTGAATCTTTTATAAAATTCAACCGTAGTACATATTTATAGTCCATAATCTACTTTTTCAGCCATTTGAGAAAGCCAGAATATCAGCAACAGTGCTTTTGGAGCCTTGAGAATGTCTTCACAAAGTGCAATTCCAAAATTTTTCTTGACATCTGTTTTGAACTGATCTTGATCTTCATCATCATTAGTGGCGTAACAGCCCACGAAGGGCCAGAGCCTAGTTTTTCGCGCCTCTACTGTGTTGTGCGCGTTTTATTGCTGGTTCCGAACGGCGAATTGCGAAAGCTTTCCGTGACTCCAGGAGGATTGTCAGTCGTTCGCTGGAGGTGCAGTCCGACGCACTAACGATTAAGCCACGGCGCCCAAATTTTGATCTTAACATCATCTTGATCTTCAAACTCTTGGTTAGTCCGGATGCTAAAAATTTTAAGTGTTCTTTAAGGCATTAGAAAACGTTGTCGTTGTTGCATTCAAATAAGAGAGTCCCACATCAACTGACCTCAAAACATTACAAACCAATATTGCACAGTCGCAAAGAAGCTAGGCTCTGGCCCTGTATGGGCTGTAACACCGACTATTTATTTATTATTTTATTATAATATTGCATTTACAAAAAGGCTTAAAACTAATTTATAGCCCAAGAGTTTCGAGGATCGGCGAAAGTCTGCCATGTTTCAGGTATTAGGTTGTCAAATATCACCCTTCCGCCTTTTTGTCTTTTGAATGTTCCGGCTATGTACAAAGGGCTACATCTATCTGGCAATACATCATTTGAAAGGTCTTGACATAACCTACAAAACGATGCTATGCATGTTTAGTTTGGATACGAGCTCTGTAGCGCTTTGTACATAGCCGGAAAATTCAAAAGACAAAAAGGCGGAAGGGAGATATTTGACAACCTAATATTTCTCTTTTTTTGTAGAATATGCTAACTTGTTTGGCTGTATGTTTATTTATTCAATCCTTTTAAACTTACAAAGTTAAAGTCGACGTAAGCCAACTGACACAAGCTGCTGCATAAGCTCGTGCCAATCGACTCTCGTCCGGCCTTTCCAATGCAGCTGATATCGATATAAAATAAAATTCAATCACTTCTCCAATTGTCAATTCACATAAAGCACTTATGGTGGGGCAGTCTCTGGAGCTCATGAAGGCTGTTGCTGTCCAATTGCTTAAATTTTACTTATTGGCAAGCTCATTGAACATAAAATGAGCTTCGTCCCTGAAACTGATTTCGTTTGAGCAGAGTCCAATTGGAAAATTTGACGATTGACGCTTAGGGTTTAAGGAACAAATGAGCCAAAACAGATACCCAACTTCTTCTTCTGTTGCCCCTTGATTTTATTTGACAGCGTTTTTTATAACATTTTGTGTCTGAGAATACGTGTGGGAGCTTTGAACAACAAATCAAACAAATGTGCGTGAAAATGATGAGTTAGTGTTCGACGATTCCTGAATTACTGTCAAAATGATTTCTGCATTTCAGCTACGTTCGTAAATTACTGTCAAATTCATCGATGGACGAGGGAAAATAGCCGCTGTACAGTTGGGTGTCTATATTAGGTTGTCTGTGGTTTGAGGTTAGAGACGCGATTCTTACAAAAAATTCCATGCTTAGTGATCTAAGAGATCCTGACTCATGTGCAGAGCTTGGAATTAAAGGAGACTTGTCATTTAAAGAACTTTTATGATACATTAGCAATATTGCTTAGCAAATGCGTTTAAAAACCAAGTCCCCTCAAGAGGTTGTGGGATAGCTTGTTTCACCAGTTTGAAAACATCGTTTTCATGCCACTAGAATACTATTAAAGCCCAGTCAAAAAAAAAAAAAAACAAAACAGCCACTTTAGAGTGGAAAACCAAAAGGAAAAAACCACTTTTATTTGATATTACTTTCCTCCATCGTTCCTTTTCAATCACTCACAAAAAAGTAAAAATTCTTATAAAAAATAGCAAAGCTAGCTAACAACATAAAATACATCGACTGCTGAGTTATAAACTCATGCAGTTCGATACAAATACTGTAAGTCCAAAAAATTGGCTACAAAAAATCATCCGTGGCTTTTTTGGCCATATTTTTGTTTAGGCAAGCCACAGATTAACCAATGGACGTTCTTATTTTTTCAAGATCACAAACAAACGTTTTCAGTCAGAGTTGATGTTGGTACATTAAATTAGATTACATCTTCTGTGTCCTCCTATTCCACTAACGAGGTCCCGAGGCAGTGCACGCAGAAGAGATCTCCAGGCAACCCGATCCTCGTCATCATTAGTGGCGTAACAGCTCCAAAGCTAGGGCCAGAGCCAAGCTTTTCGCGCCTCCACTGTGTTGTGTGCGTTATAATTTTGGCACATGTGAACCGATCCTACGACCTTCTAAATAGGCTTCGCACAGACATTGCAAAAATTAAAGCGGTTAGTACAGACCACTGGTTGATTGGAGATCATACCACACTGCTGAGGTTGCAATAACTCGCCAGAACCAGAATCATTGACACACTTCCTCTGCTCTTATCCGGCACTTTGCCAGAGCAAGATTAGGGCCTATAAACTGGGCCCGTGCTCAGAGAATTCGCTGAATCTCTCGGCGAGGATCGATATCAAAGATTTGATTTCATTCATTAACGCTGCACGATGGTTCTAAATTTACGTCATAATTTTCAGAGCTGTGGTCACAAAATGGCTCTTAGTGTTAACTGGATTCACTAACCGCCTCACACACGGTTGGTGCCGGAAGTGTTGCCAAAAAAGTGCGGATAGAAACATTTATGACACTTTTTCATCCCGATATTTTGAGCATTTTTTGCATTGGACATCATCATCATTAGTGGCGCAACAGCCCACGAAGGCCCAGAGCCTAGCTTTTCGCGCCTCCACTGTGTTGTGCGCGTTTGACACATGTGAAGGGGACCTACAGTTTATTGCCGGTTTCGAACGGCGAATTGCGAAAGCTTTCCGTGACAGAAGTATTCCAGGAGGATTGTCAGTCGTTCGCTGGAGTTGGGGTCGTGAAATATGTTTATGGTTTTATTTCCCCGAGCTGTATTCGAACCAGGGTACTCTCGCTTAACAGTCCGACGCACTAACGATGAAGTCACGGAGCCCACCACGGCGCATTGGACATCAGATTTCATAACATTCGCCAAACTTTATGTTTACATCACGACTTGAAGTCTTGGAAATTTTGAATTAAAAAATCTTGATTTTAAAGCTAAAAATGTTAGCTTCTATAATTTGGAATTTTCAAGTACCAACTTATTGAGCTTATTCGAAATTTTGAATTTGGGACAATGCGCACGCAAAATAACCTTTTCAACCCTTAATAGAATCTGTTCGTCAGAAATACTGGTAAAGCAGTTGGTCAAGTACAGTGGGAGTAAAACTGTCTTACAGGAACTTCCCTCTTGTAAGTACTGGCAACCTGATTCGAATCTAATTGCTAAGTTAAGAGGCTTTCCGTCCCATTGATGAATCAGAAGATTGGTTGTGAACGAGACTTGTTGGAAACCAATGTGAGCCTTTTAGGTTGTCTTCTGCATTGACTGACAACTCCAATGAAAACTTCTTCGCCATCCACAAGGAACCCAGGGCGCCCCAGAATTTCTAACCAGTATCAAAGGAAAGCATAATAAAATTAGACGCTTATAAAGTTGTAAATTTCACACGAAAAGCAAAAAAAAAAAAAACAGATATTCATGCTGATGGCGAATCGCGACCGCAATCTCTTCTCAAAAATATAAACACAATCATTCTCTTCTCACTCGGCCAAATCAGGCTTCCCGGAATACACACGTTTCTTGATAATTTCATAAAAGACTTTCGCATTCTCCGGCGGTAATTACCACAAAAAAAAAAAAAACTGATAAGCGAGTTGTAATAAAACCAACCGAATTGCAAAACAAGGTGGTCCTCCAACCACAACGCGAAGGACAATCAATATCAACCCACTAACTTCAGGTAGAGTGCCATAGATACGCAGGTTACGTGCAATTCAAGAGAGAGAGACAGAGAAAGAGAGAAAGAGCGCAATAAAATCCACCACATTGCTCAGCTGCTGTCGATAGATCTTTGATATCAAACTGAGTACGTGAACGAAGTAGGGAGACGAACGAGAAATTACTTGCGCCCACCACCAGCAGCACATTAAACAAAAACAAAAAAAAAAAATGAATAAGAAGAAAGAATAAGAAGAAAAGCAAGACAAAGAAAGGAGCGTAAAACAACGGAGGAGAGGAAAACGTAGAGAGAGTTGTTATCAGCAGAAATCCAGGAAATGGCATGAGATAAGGACTCCTCGAGAGTTACAATGCTCTCCTTCAACTTTATTCGTCGCTGCCATATCCCGCGTTCGGCTGAGTTACTGGGTGTATAATTGTGGAAGGGTGTCTGCGTGGCTGTGTGTGTGCGCGTGTGCTCGTGTGTGCGGGTTAGTCATTCACTTGTGAGTGTGTTTTGGTATGCAAAGCGAATTGGTGGTCACCCCCCACACGACCACCACATGCAGAGAGGAGCGCAAGGATTCGTTTTTTTCATTTCTTTGTTTTTTTTTTTTTTTGTCTTCTTGAAAGGTTGTCTCGATGTCAATTGAGGTCGTCGTCACCGTCACCGTCACCGAAGGAGATTTTGTGGGTAATTAGCTTCAAATTACGTTGTGATGCCACCGCTCCGGGTGTGTCGCGTCAGGTAAATTGTTTTATGGCAGTCGAATTGGTTTTTGGCGGCAGCACTTTGGTAGTCAGCCGGCGATGTGACTCCGGAAGGTCGATCCGATGGATTGTCACTTCCTGGCCTTGGTGTGGTGACGTGCACGCCATCGGGTCGGAACAGGTAGGGAGGGAGTGAGTCTGACTGGAAATTGTCGTTTCAAGGTCCTTCGGCGAGTTGATTAGATTCGAGACATTTAACGAGAGTGGACGAGTATGTTTTTGGTTAAGTGATTTTTTTCTTTCACTTTGCCAATTGGCTTCTTTGTCGTCGGTACCTTCTTAGACGGCTTTGGTAAGATCTCAAGCAAATTCGATTTTACTGCGAAAAGTGTGTGAAGACGTTAGTAATTGAATTACAGTGCTCCACAAAAGTTTGCGTTCGATAGAGAAATTTGGTGAAAAAGGGCGTTTATTCCCAAACCATATGCGACAATTTGTTTTGAAAGGCAAAACAGTTCCGTTTTGGGACAAATTGGTTTGGTACCACATTCAAAAACTATGGCTTTTAAGACCATCAAAATATATAGAGCTTTGTTCAAAGCTTCAGAATTTACCAATATTAATTCAATACTCTTATCCATTCAAAAGTTATAACAAAAACAACAACCAATATTGTCAAAATCAATCCACAAAAGTTTGCGTACGGCCAGTGAATCTTCACAATTAGGACCATTTAAATAACTGTAATTAATTAAGGAAGCAAGTAAATACATTGCCTTTGTATACCCGTTGTTAGTAAGTGGCGAAATGTAGAAAAGTCTATAAATAGGGTAACAGATGACCATAAATATGGAAAACAATGGAACTTCGTGGAATGAGAGGCTACTGGCTACTAACTTGTACTAAGGCGGACGAATGTCATAGGGGGTTGTATCAAAATAAACCTCAAAAAGCCAGTCAACTCTGCATAACGTGAACAAATTTTTTCTTAGTATCTCTCGGTAGTAAACAATGCATGAATCTGGAACACTCTGAAACGTCAACAAAATACTTCTTCGTTGAATATCAAGATAAAGGGTGATTTTTTAGCTATTATCTTTTTGGCAACACTGGTTTAAACAGCTGACGCACGTTTCGTGTTTTGTTTCACTGTCAAACATCCTCAGTTTGGTCTATAATTTAACCATGAATCGTCTTACAAACGAACAACGCTTGCAAATTATTGAATTTTATTATCAAAATGCGTGCTCTGTTAAGAAAGTTCAGCGCTAATTGTGTTCAGCGACGAAGCTCATTTTTGGCTCAATGGGTACGTAAATAAGCAGAATTATCGATTTTGGAGTGAATATCAGCCAGAAGCATTGCAAGAGCTACCAATGCATCCAGAAAAAGTCACAGTTTGGTGCGGCTTATGGGCTGGTGGCATCATTGGACCGTACTTCTTCAAAGATGATGCGAATCGTTACGTAACTGTGAATGGTGCGCGATATACCGTGAGATGATATCCAATTTTTTTTTGCCCAAAATGCAAGAGCTTGACTTACATGACATGTGGTTTCAACAAGACGGTGTCACATGCCACACAGCACGCGCAACAATGGACTTATTGAGAGGCGAGTTCGGTGAACATTTTATTTGAAGTTCAGAACCGGTCAATTGGCCGCCTAGATCGTGCGATTTAACGCCTTTAGACAATTTTTTGTGGGGCTATGTTAAAGCTCATGTCTATACAGACAAGCCCACTTCAATTGGCGCATTGGAAGACAAAATTGAAGCATTTATTCGTGAGATACCGGCCGAAATGTTGGAAAGAGTATGCCAAAATTGGACTAAGCGGATGGACCATTTGAGGCGCAGTCAAGGTCAACATTTGCATGAAATAATCTTCAAACATTAAATTATATGGACCGGTACTATCGATTCAAATAAGGATTTCATTCATTTTTCTGAATTTTATGTGTTTTTTGTCGGAAAGAGAACGACCAGATGGATTTAATTTGCAGGAATCCTGTAGCTGAAAATTTATATTTAGGTCTTAGGTAAACGTGACTGCCTGCGCTGTAGCACAGGCTCACTTAGGCCACTTATTGGCCCATTGTGTTGTCACACATCCGGATTGTTTTCAATTTCGCCGGACTCGCTGCCTATAGATTTCCTGCAAATACACCAAACCAAAGTATTAGCAGGCATGTCATAATACCTGTTTGAAGCCAACGTTGGTAGTCTTGTATCCCCCGGGCTATACCCAGTGGGATCTGTTTATGAAGCCGCTGATGCGCCTTACATCCATGCTAGCGAGTTTATATTTACTTCAGTTAAAAAATGTCTGCTAATGGACGGACAGACTAGGTAAAAATTGTAGATTAGAAATTTGTCGGGTTTTTTTTTAACAATGTTTCTAATTTTCGCTAAAGTGCAAATTTCAGCAAGCCGAACAGTTAATAAATTGTCTGTTTTGAGTTTCCTTTGGACCAGAAACAACCAAACTAGCCATGTTCAGTCAATAGGTGCACTTTAGGCTGCGATTATGGGCAAGCGAGTTCGCGTTGCGCGGTGCGATGACAATTGCGCGATTTAAAGCGATATCTTGAACATATTAATGCACATTCGCTCCGCCATAAACACCGT
Source organism: Syritta pipiens (assembly GCA_905187475.1). Classification (NCBI taxonomy): domain Eukaryota; kingdom Metazoa; phylum Arthropoda; class Insecta; order Diptera; family Syrphidae; genus Syritta; species Syritta pipiens. The sequence continues at coordinate 90,855,573 of LR994571.1, forward strand.
CATATGCAAACATGTAATTAATCGCTATTGGCGAATCGGTTTGAATCGGTCGACGCAAATTCGCTTGACTAGAAACGCAGCCTTAGACGCTTTACGGCTTAGCGAACTCGATAGGCTTAGTTTACACTGTTTAGAAATATTTTAAATTTTCAAAAATATTTGGTAGTGAGTCTCTGAGTCTCTTGAAACTGGTAAGTCCAAAAAGCGAGCATCTCTTTTAGAAACAGGCTCACCAAAAGACCGGACTAAGTTTGATTTTGTAAAAAACTAAGATGTAATCGTGTTAGATTATGTTTTTAGATTCCACAGATATTTTTAGAAAACTTTTGATTTCTGAATAATGTCCAGCGGGCTATTACGCCATGTCCGTTGGGGTTCGACATGAATTGGATCTAAGTCGGTTCGACAGCAGTTTAACTTTATGACTTAATTTTGACGCAAGAGCTGGCTTATTGCCGATTTCAATTGGTAAACTGGAAAAACTCAAGAAACTGCTGACATAGAGCCAACTTTTCTGTGCATCCGCCATGATTGTGAATGATTCTTAAAATAAAAAAATTTATGAAAAAGATCGATTGTTTACGACTTCAAGCAATGGGTTTCATCAGCCCTTTAACGTGATCACTGTCGATTTGTGGCAGCTCTGTTGACAACACAATCAGCAGAACTTATATGGCATCAATAAAGATGCGAGAAATTCAACCTAATTCCGGCGCCGCACCACAGATCGCTTCTAAAAGCCCCATAAATCATGCAAATCTCCACAGCACCTCTTCCAGTCCATAGATTTTTACTGCTACGCCTAATGCTGCCTAATGACGCGCCGATCTTAACTCGTCCAATAAAGATAAGCTCCCCGTTCGAAATCAGCATCTAAAACAGTTAATCCATTAGTCAAACACATAACTCGAATATCTTATCCAGCTCGCTGTGCCGCTCCCATGGACTACATAAGAATGTCAAGAGCCGCCTCAACTTGCGGTTGAACTCTATCCACCCGGAGATCTGCCCGCTTGCGATATCGATCGCAAACGTGTACCCACAAACGTCACCTTTTTAATATGCAAATTGCGAGCGGCCACCAAACAACAATTAAAAGTCCACGACGAGAAATCAAACTCTCGCTAATTGAAACCAGCAGCGCGCTCAGCTAAGCCGTGCTGCGACGCCTTATCAGCGCCTTAAAACCTGTGCTGCGCTCCAGTATCTCGTCGACTTATCTGCAAACCAATAAATCTTAGTCAATCGCTGCCGAGAGATATCAGTGCCAGCAGGAAATTCACAGCCAGCAACAACAGAGTGAACAAAAAAGAAAAGTGAACGTCGTCGGAGAGTATCTGTATCTGACATGGATTAGAAGACAGTTTTTTTGTTGTTGTTGTTGTTTTATTTCCAATCATCTCCGCGATTTGAGTAAAAAATCACCTCAACCTTAACCACACGAGAGATATCCACTCCACAAGATAACGATCTTCGTCGCTGAACGGGCAGCGGGAGGTGGCGGTGACAGATTTATGCGAACCTTTCAAGGAGCCTGACTAATAACGTGTCGCGTTGTATCTCTGAATATTCATCTAGGTGACGTTGTTTTGTTGCTGTTGGAATCTCGAAATCGATTATCGGCGATAATCGGCCGGGCACCGCGGAACAGGAACGGGCCAGCTGAGCCACTTAAACGACTGCGCCGATGGCGATAAGCGATCTTTACTGCCTCGGGGGTTGTTAATTTCCATTTGGCTGGCTAAAAACTCAATTAAAATCGAGACTATTTCGATTTGATTATCCGCCGCAATGCGTTTGCGCGAGCGAGAAAGAACGATTGACGACTGCAACGAGGCGCGCAAATGCCAACCGGTTGACCATGAAAATGAAAGTTGACCTTGCGCGGTGAAGTTGAATTGAATTTGAACAGAATTAGATAATTGATATTATTGTTGTGTTTCTATTTTAAATCTACAACAATGTTTACCACAATCATGGCGAACCCGCGGGGTCAGATTAATTAAAGGAACGATGCTGATCTTTGGTGATCTTGAGAAATTGCAATTTTCGATTGGTGATAGTCGGAGGAGTGGTGGGGGCGGTGATCGGTCAAGGACGTTGTTTGACTGTGAGGTGGGGAAGTGGAAAAGAGAATGTGCGCAAGTTTGGGGGCTATCTTGTTCGAAAGATCACTGATTTTGTCTGTCAGCATTGTTTGGACTCCAAAATTAGTTCGTTGCATCAGAGATCGGTTTTGGGTGAGATGTTATCTTTTTGGTAATTTGATTAAAAGAGGCTTTTTGTGGGAGCTTTGCTGGAGTTCGCTGGAAGATTGACTCAAAACTAGAAAATGTATTTGTTTATCAGGGCCACAGTATCTTATAATATCAAGTTGCACCTGCTGAACTTGAAAGTAAGTTTCCCTTAAGGTTGCTCTTTATAACTTAAGACAGGCTTGAAAAGGAATGTTTTTTTCAAAAGTTTAGGCATCAATATTATTAAAACCATCAAAATAAACCTGCCGCTTTAAAAGTCTAAGTCACAAAGTAGCTTAAAACTTTCTCAATTACTTCTTCGAATTTAGCCAACGCTTAAATCCTTTTGGTATACAGGTCTAAGTCTCAATCAAAAAACGCTGAGCTATCGAAGTAACACAAGGTATTTAAATAGAAATGAATCGACTAAATTAGGCCATGAAAATGGTTACGGTGGTACAGGTTAAAGTCTCTTTGGGATTGTAGTAAGGCTTTAACAGGCTTTTTGCTTGAAAGAGGCTTTTTGTGGAAGCTTAGCTGGAGTTGACTGGAAGATTGGTTCACATTAGAAAATGTATTTGTTTATCAGAGTCACAGTACCTTATAATATCAAGTTGCACCTGCTGAACTTGAAAGTTTTCCGGACAATGAACCAGTTTGACATTCGAATCACAGCCTTTGGACATCTGTCAATTGTTAAATGAGCGTATTGTATAGACTAATATATTTCTTATTGTAATTAAAATTGAAAATCGATGCAAAGTTTGCATGAAAAATGAAAAAAAATTATGCATTCAGGAAGTTATTGATTTGCTAGGAAGAAATAAATGCTGGGACGCAGTCTACTTGGAGAATTATGACGTTGTCATCACAGTATAAACCTCGGGGATGGTATTAAAAATAAAGTACAGTCGAATCCGTCTGAGTGGAACTCTCTCTAAATCGAAAATCCCTCTAACTCGAATACATTTCTTCGATCCTTGGTCTTTTTTCAATACCTCTAAGTCGAGTTTTTTTTTCGAAAAACAAACAAAAAACTCACATCCTCTCACTCTCCCAAGGTGGCCCTAGACCACGCAGCAAAAATGAGGATTTGCTAGCGAACATGGCTCTACATGGCGAACATCGAAACCAATGAACATGGTCGTATTGTATTAGGCGGCGTAACAGCCCCTTGAGAGCCAGAGCCTAGCTTTTTCGCACCTCCACTGTGTTGTGCGCGCTATAATTTTGACACATTTGGAGGGGACCTACTGTTTAATGCCGGTTCCAAACGGCGAATTGCGAAAGCTTTTCATGACAGAAGTACTCCAGGAAGGTTGTCAATCGTTCGCTCTAGGTGGGGCCGTGAAAAATGTTTGTGGTGTTATTTCCCCGAGCCGGATTCGAACCTAGGTACTCTCGCTTAACAGTCCGACGCACTAACGATTAAGCCACGGAGCCCACATGAACATGGTCGTAGTGTAGTGTATTATGCATCTTATTTCTTACACATACATGACTTTCAGGAGTAGTAATTCTATTTCTAGTTATAGCAACAGCTTTTATAGGTTATGTTCTTCCATGAGGTCAAATATCATTCTGAGGAGCTGCAGTAATTACAAATTTATTACCTTTAGTCGCACCGCGCATACAACCGCGGGCGTGTTTATGAACAATTGCACGGCTTATTTATTGTGTTGTAAGATGAGCTCCAAAAAATATGTTTTTAATCTGAAAATAGTTAGGTATCTGAGTTGCTTTCTTGTTTCACTTAGTGCGTGTATTGGAAGTCTACTTTAAAAAGAGTAACATGCAGACTCACTGGTAGACTACTGACGTAAACATTACAGTGCAGAAAAAGACTTTTTTACAAAACATATCAATCGTTTTAACTCGAATTTTTCCAAAACTCCCTCTAACTCGAACTAATTTTTATGTCTGAAATCTGACTTAGGGGGATTCGACTGCACTGGTCTTCTCAAACGTTCAAAATCAAACCACACTTAAAACAAAAAAAATCGTCATGATGGAAATGTAGATAAAATGAATATGTGGCAAAAGATAAAGTGGCAATTTTATCACCGCATATGTGGACAGATCATAAAAAAAAAAGTCCTGCAAGATTTACGTTCATAAATGTAAATTAACCGCATCACTTTTGCATGATGGTAGTTGAAAAATAAGTTTATAAAAATTAAATGACGGTAAAATTGCGATCGAATTCACTGGATATGCAGGTAATACTGTGGAAGAAAATACGGATTGCAGAAAGTATGGCGGAAGCAAACACGCACAGCCAACTTATTTTTATGGGACTTTTTTTTTAACAATGCTGTATTTACTGCAAACTTGCGGGTGCATTTCTTTTATTTTTTTTATATATTTCGTGCAGGGCATGAGCAATGAAATTGCAAATATGGACTCACCCGACGTCTTCGAGTTAAACCGATGAATTCTTTGTTTTGTGACCCACAATTTATAAGGAAAAAAAAAAAAACGCTATAGAGAAGAACTACTTTCTTCCTACTTTTAGCAAGAATAAAATTGTCCTAATAAAAAAGCCTAACAAAAAAACTCTAAAAGACAATATTGAAGGAAGGGGTATAAAAGGTTGTGGGAAAAGTGGGTTCTGCAAATCACATTTAATTTTTCTAGTGGCCTATCACGGACCCAGTGCACATGTTTGATTCTAAGATTTTTTCCCGGTCTAGGACACACTGTTTCTAGTCTTAAAGACCATTCACGATGACTTATTTGTTATACCGGAGTAAAAGTTTAATTCTCCTTTGTTTGGAGGTGTTGTCGTTTTCAGTGGTGGGCTGAAGAATATTCAAACAAATTGCTGCAGTGGCAGCTTTGACAAAAATATGTTTGACTAGGAATCGTTGTGACGAATTCGACATCATTGGGACACAACGCATTTAAAATAGAAGGTATGTAGGTTGGTAGGTTGATGTGACCGGCGAACAGTGGGGCAGCTTATATGGGACAGCCGGAATTAATTCAAAAATCGAAATTTAAGATATAGGATAAGCAAGCTATTTTTCCATTATTTAACTTTCGAATTGATCATATCCAAACAAATTATTAATATTTTATGCCTAGTTTTCATTTAGCAATTAATTGAAATCAACACTTAAGCTCGACGATTAAAAGGTAATGTGTTTTTGAAGAGCCGTAACTTTGGTTCTAATAGTGCAAATTCCTTCCTTTAAAGTGGAATCGATAGCTTCAAGTTTGTATTTTGTTAGGGATTTTGGTTTAATTCGTAGTTCAAAAAGCAATTAATTTACGAACCTTTCTTTATTTTGACTTGGAGCAATCAATGTCAATCGATGTGCCGCATCGATTCTTTTGTTATTCAGATACTACATTATTTTAACTGTAAGTTCCATTAGGAAAATTGTACGCCGACGTGAGCCTTTGTTTTTTTATTTCAGATTTAAAAATTAGACTTTTTCCAACTTTGAAGCTTAATATCTTTAAAACAGAGATCTTGAACAAAAAGTTGATAATGAAACCTCTATTTAAGACCTATCCTATCTATAGAAAAAAAACCAGCACTCTCGGGTGAGAAGCCGTGATCATATCCACTAAGCTATCGCCACTTCGAAAAATCAATGTTCTAACTTGATATATGACACGATTGAGAAAACTTTGGGGGCGTTTTTCTCGAAAAAGGGAGAGTGTTGCGATGTCTGACTTTGGGAAATTCAGACCCTATAGAGAAGCCAAATTTCATCAAAATCGGTGACCCGGAGGTCGTGCACTCTCCTTGTTAGTGTTTGATTTTTTTTCCTTTGAAAGGGAACCCTAAAAATTAAGATTTCAATAGGTTTTTGGCCTGAAACATATATTTTCGCAAAAAAGTGGGCGTTAGACTGGTAAATTTTTAACATGTTTATAAATTGGTCTCAAGAATATTTGTGTCAAATTTCTAATTAATATCTTTAACTGCGGCTACTTTAATTCTAGTTCTTAGGGTGTGGGAAGAACACCCTTTTGACGGTAGAAGAAAAAAAAAGCGCCTACCGTATTTAGGCTAGATTATGCCAATTTCGAAGCCACACGTGAGACGAAACCGTGCGTTAGCCGTTAAACCAATTGGAGCTTCGCACGAAGCTGTGGAAGCGTCCGATGCTGACGTACTTACTTACTTACTTAATAGGCATTTAACCATTGGAGGGTCTGTTTCTGAGCCAAGCCGCCGGTCCCAAGCATGCTGACGGTCCCAAGCATGCTGCTTCCAGTCCGGAAGACTTAGCAGTCTTGCATCCGCGATCATTTGATCTCTGTACCTGACGTTCGGTCTCCCTCTTCTCCTCGAAAGAGGAGGCTCGGATTCGAAGACCCTATTAGCTGGAGCATTTGTGTTCATGCGCGCGATGTGGCAGAGACACCGTAGTCGACGGATTTTTGCCTTCCGGACTATATCCACATTCTTGTTCAGCTCATAAAGTTCGCGATTGTGTCTTCTTCATTCCCCTTCTTCGCAGACTGGACTAAATATCTGTAGAAGCTGTAGAATTTTTCTTTCGATGGAGCCCAGTATTAGCTCTGCAGTCCTGCTTATCGTCCAACTTTCGGCTCCATACAGTAGGACTGGCAGGATAAGGGTCTTGTAGAGCATGACCTTAATTGTTCGAGTCAGGAGTTTTGACCATAGTTGTTTCGACAAACCGAAGTAGCAGCGGTTGCCGAGGGTGATTCTACGACGGATCTCCACAACGATGTCATTCGTGAAGTTTACGTTCGTCCCGAAGTATACGAACTTCTTAACTACCTACGATGCTGACGTAGCTCAGATTAAACAGTAAATAAATATTCCCTGGTATGTGGTCTTCTTCGAAGGAAATCGATTCTCCTTTTCATCCCTGCAACTTCGACAAAAACAGGGACAAGACAGGGAAAACAGGGACAGGGACTCCCAGTTTTTTTGCATGTCTGCTAATGGCGCAGGGTCCTTTAAATAACACCTATTACGGCTTTTATTGCTGGCCTTCTCAACAGAAGAAGGCAGATTGCCCGCTTGACATCCAATGATGTGCATAATTGTTTCGTGTCGAGACACATTGTGACATTTTACCACCTGAGATTGGTGGTCTCTGGGGAACGGAGCCTAATAGCTAGTCGCGCTGTAGTAATACGCCACGCCGAGACTTCCTTTCGAGTGAGAAAAGCGGGGGAACCCGCATACCTAACCCACCCTACCGCCTACCCTACCTACCTATCTCAGAAAAAAAAAGAAAGTAAGATTGGGATTTGGCTTTTTCAAAGAGAATCTGAACTTTTTTGCTGCCCTTTTCTAGTGCCCCTGCACCGCTTAAATGAATGTTTTTATTTTGTATCGTGGCTATTAGTGGAATAAGAAAGCGACGCCTGAAATGTGATCACTGCGTTCTACGCTAGTCTTTGAGTGGTAGACTAGGGTACGAGTTAAAAGCTATCGGTTGTAATCATTTAAGGCCTTTTCAATACCACTCTCTCTTTTTTCTTAAATCATAGGATTTGTTTTGCTGTAAGATGGACTTTCATTTTCTTCTTAAGGAATGTGCCTCTTTTTGTTACAATGACCTGATTTCGAGAACTTCAGGCGTTGATCCACACGACTCAGCACAAAACTTAAAAAAGCCAACATAATGCCCCCCGGTAAATCTACAACAACTGATCCACCCAACACAACATAATCTACTCCCACCGCAATCGACAGATAATAAAATAAAAAAAAAATCCAATTTTCACACGACAACAATGACGGTGATGAAAATTCAAATCGAATCTGATAACGAGTCGAAAAAAAAAATTCTTTTCTCGTCGACCCACCACCCCAACAAAAGGAACAACAAAACACCAGCCGGGCCTCTCCAGATAATTACCCCGAGAAACTTGATTTATCACCCCCCAACGATAATTATTCCGTGATTAACTGGTTTTATTTACTTAATTGCAATCATCACAACAACAAAAAAAAAATCACACAAGACACCAACAGCAGCAACATCACATTGTTTTGTTGTGCGACATCGGTAACACGTTTGCGTCCATCAAGTGCCCACCTTTGCAGTGAACTACGAACTGGCGCCGCTGGTGCATCATCATCCCAATTGTTGTTGTTGATGTTGTTTTTTACGGCTCCCAGATGCCCGCCCAGTGGTCGCCGGGCACTGGAGAGCTCGGTTATCAGCTAAGTGAAAGGAAAATTATTATTATTGCCGCAGCGAGGCGCTGTTATCGTACCTTTTGTTGAAATTAGCATCAATCATTCAGCTGATAACGGGGCAAAGTATACACTCACACACACACACGGACGCGGCAAAGACGGAGGGGTTGCCTCAGGATGACATTCCCCACGTCTTTGTGGGTCTCTGAGACGTCTTGAACCTCCCCGCCTGCCAATCGTGTGTCTATTTTTATGTCGAACAGACCGTTGTGTTGATAATTTCAATTGCGCGGCGGTTATAAATTCAAAAAAAAAAAAAAAAAATCAATTTCTGATTTGAAATTTTAGACCGCGCTCACGGAAGGGATAGGGATCTCTCTTCTCGTCGAGTAATCAAAATCTCTTGGTGATGGGCTTTCGGGCATCTTGATGGCGCCAGTTTGTGTTATGAAATTGATACATCGACCTGCTTCGGCGCTTGGTGTTGTGAGACATTTTAAGAATTTGAATAATTTTTATTGGGGAACGTGCGCGCGTTCTTCGTCTGTCGTCTGTCGTTCGTCGTCCGCCATCGTCATCGTCGTAGACCAATAAACGATAAGCGGGGGGATAAATATGAATATTTCAGTATCCATTAGTTGTGGATTTTAAGGCCGGATAAATTGATGTAAAAATTTAATGTCTGTGTCTTTGAAATTATGCAGACGGGAGAACGCAGACGAGTCATCGATTTGACAGCTGATTGGGTTTCGTCTTCCAAGTGCGGTTGGTGACGGGATTTTATGAGTTGATTAGAGGGCCTCCGAGGAGGCGAAACAACATTTAAGAAGAAATGATCACAAGTAGAGATTCTAATAATATGCTTGATAAGAGTTTCCATTTTGACAGAAAGATGATGGGATAGGAGGACTAGTCAGTGCTCAGTGGACAAATTCAGTTTCAGACGAGTCACGGACGAAATTTAGGGATGGTGTTTAACATATTTTAAACAACAATTTTGGACACACAACCCGGTTTAAATGCGTCAACCAAATTTTGTATTTAACACAATCAACACAGTATTTAAATTAATCAATCTTATGAAGTAGGAAAGTGTGGCTTAGAGTCCACTTGGTCTGAGAATGTGCTTTCTAAGTGAATCTCATTTCATTTCCTATTCGAAATCATTTCTCTTTGAATTTCTGCTTTGGGGTCTTATAAATTCACATTTAGACAGCAGCAAATACTAAGGTTGCTCTCTATAACTTAAAATAGTCTTAAAAATGAATGTTTTTTTTTTAGAGGTTGAGGCATCAATATTATCGAAACCATTAAAATAAACCTCCCGCTTAAAAAATCGAAGTCACAAATTAGTTTAAAATTTTCTCAATTACTCCTAAAAATTTAGTCAACCCTTAAATCCCTTTGAAATACAGGTCCAAGTCACAATCAAAAAACGCTGAGCTATCGAAGTAACAGAAGGTATTTAAATAGAAATCAATCTACTAAATTAAGCGATGAAAATGGTTATGGTCGTTCAGGTTAAAGTCTCTTTGGGGTTGTAGTAAGGCTTTAATGCACGAGATTTCTGAAGCCAGATCATTCATTTCACTGAAATGCCTAGTAAATGCTCTAAAAAAGGCTCTGATATTTTTGAATCTAAGGCTAAGCAGTGATTCGTTGAGTAGTCTAGGTCAGATATTAGCCAAGCCGAGCTTTAATGTGTTGAATCAAGCTTGAATCGTCATAGAAAAAGGAATTGAAGGCACGAGCGATGTTGAAATGGCTTAACTTGGCTTACCTAAACGTGACTTTAGATTTACAATCTGGCTATTTAGTAGTTCTACTGACTCTATGTGATCTCTGTCAGGTGGATAAAATCGTTTAAGAATTACTCCAGTTATTCAAGAAAAACACCAAAGTTGACGTCAAAAAAGTATTTGCTTACTTTATATTGTGAGCGAAATATCATAGAAAAAATAAGTTAAAAGTAACGATAAATAAAAACAAAAAATAAAAAATAAATAGTCGGCGTAACAGCCCATACAGGGCCAGAGCCTAGCTTCTTCGCGCCTCCACTGTGTTGTGCGCGATATATTTTGACACATGTGGAGGGGACCTATTGTTTAATGCCGGTTCCGAACGGCTAATTGCGAAAGCTTTCCATGACAGAAGTACTCCAGGAGGGTTGTCAGTCGTTCGCTGGAGGTGGGGTCGTGAAAAATGTTCGTGGTGTTTTTTTCCCGAGCTGTATTCGAAACCAGGGTACTCTCGCTTAACAGTCAGACGCACTAACCATGATTAAGCCACGGCGCCCACTAAAATTAACGATGATGATTTGTAATCTCTAAAGCCTCAAATCGATAAGATTATGAAAAATTACAGGACCTCTCTGAAGCCATTCCTCCAAAAATGCTGTGTTAGGGTCGGTTTTGTTTGAAAGTCTCCTTTTCCTTAACTTACAATCCAATTTTTTTTATAAAACTTTCGTCTCCTATTTGGGGAGACATTCCAAGTTGTTGGCCGACAATATACAGCCATTCTTTTGTAAACCTTGCCCGAGTTATTCATTTTAAAGGACTCCCTTTGTTCTGTTCGAAGAAAATGGCTACTGCATTTCCAAATTGATGGAGTTTTAGGTCAAATATCAATCCCAAAACCCTTCAAAATTTCATCCATGAAAGTTAGGGCTGCCAACGCCTATGTAACACTGTACGACTGTACGACAATGCAATATTGAGTTTGACTCCTTTAAAAAAAAACTTCGACAACCTCAAAATTCATCTTCAAAAATTAAATCATTCGTCTTCCTTTAGCTAAATGACGACCTCTTTGCTGAAGTTAAGATTTAAAGAGAAAGAAAGCCAAGTCCTCGTCAATGACTCAGTAATGAGATTGTGATGTGATTGATGTCGCAATTTAACAGGGCCCTGCTTGGTTTCGAAAATGTATGTACCTTATGATCAAAAAAGAACCGGAATTTTATTAAAAAACGCAAAATTTCAATTTTGAATAATTTTCTTTATTATCACCTTCAAAGTATTCTCCTCCTGCGGCAATACATGCATGCCAAAGCTTGATCCAATTTTCCATACAAGTTTTATAGGCCGCCGAAGGTATGGCCTTTAGTTCACGCAGCGAATTCTCTTTTATGGCCTCTATGGTCTGAAAACGCGTTCCCCGCAATGGCAATTTGAGTCTAGGGAAGAGGAAAAAGGAAAAAATTCGGGGCCATATCTGGAGAGTACGGTGCTTGGTTGATGATATTGGTTGAGTTTTTGGCCAAAAACGACGCTGTTTTTGAATGAAATTCAGGTTTTTTGGCATCAGCCGAGCAGCGACGCGTTTTAAACCCAAAACATCAGTTAAAATGTGTTCGGTTGATCCATAAGAGATGCCCAACAACACAGCAATCTCTCTTATCAGTGCAGAACGATTTTGAAACACGATTTGCTTCGCCGATTCAATGTTTTCTTCAGTAACAGATGTTGTTGGGCGGCCAGGGATCTCATCATGATCCAAGCTTGTACGACCACCTTTGGACCGTTTATACCATTCATATGCCTGTGTTTTTCCTAGACACGATTCACCAAAGGCCTTTTCTAACATTTTCAACGATTCGGAACACTTAAATCCATTTGCAACACAAAATTTGATGCACGCACGTTGTTCTAAATTTTCATCCACTATAAAAATCGCCACACGAAAATGTTTCAACTTATTTGTATAGACGTCAAACAAAAACTAATCATACGATATACGAAAATTTGACAGAATATGTATAAAAGTGTTGCCAACGTTGAGAGAATAAAGTTTTACCGATTGGACAAGCGCGGGAATTTTGAAATGAAAATTCCGGTTCTTTTTTGATCATAAGGTATGTATGTTTTGTTTTTTTTTGAGGTTTTTTAGGATAGCTAGCCGATATAAGATTATTAAATTTCCAACGTAATTATAGTCGATAACATAAAGTAATGAGAGTTACATTTCAGGGGCGGAAATGTATAAGATGATAGTTGATTGTTGGCTATCAACATTTTCGTTTTGCGATTGTGTAGTGTGATTATCACTTTGACAATCACAAAAATGTGACAGATTTCGTGTCACCTAAATAGGTGTCATTTTCATACAATTCCTTGTCATTCGTATGATATTACAAATTACAATTACAATTACTAAACAAAAAATTCAATTAGCTAGGATTGAAAAGGTGCGCAGACTTCTAGAAAATTTGAATCTTACTTTTTGAGGCTTTGTGGAATTTTGTTTTTTTAATACGCCAGTCGACAACTAATTAGAATTTAAAATTTTAAAATTTTTTGACTTTCATACATAACTTTACTATGTGGATAAACGAAAAAAAGAAAAAAACTGTTTATAAAGTTTTTTGCGCATTTTTTTGTAATATTTTTGCGTCAAGGTCTCAAGTTTCGCCGGGACAACTAATTAGAAACTCTGAAAAATACTAAGAAAATGTAAGACAATCTTCACAAATAAAGATGAAACTTATTATAGGGCCTTATTATGACTAATACTTCGTTGGAATCACCCTTTACTTCAAGAAAGGTTTTTAACGTCTTTGCAAGGATTGAATGAGGTCTCGCCATCTCTCCACGGGAATCGAATACCATGCTTCGTGTACATTTTCAAAAAAAAAAAAAAATCCAAGTTCGAAATGTTTTGTGTACTGATGACATTTTTAACAATCGGATTCAAGCCCAGACTGTATGATGGCCAGTCAAGCACACGTATGGAGTTTTATTCGAAAAAAATGCTTGATGAGCTTTTTGGTATGTTTAGGGTCATTGTCTTGTTGGAACGATCAAATAACAGGCACGTTTTTCTCGGTCCACGGGAGCATTACATTTTTTCAATATGATGTTTATCCTTCCTTCAACATGATGAATTGGGCCATCGTCGTTTCAAGAAAAATAGCCATGCTTGACTACTGGAGAAGTGTACCTGGGACCAAGTTCTTCCCCATTTGTTCGGACGTACCTTCTACGGTCCGGACCAACTCGATTGAGGTTTGTTTCATGACACCAAAGTACAAATTTTCATTGCCTTGCGGTTCAACAAGCACAGATCTTAACACGCTCGATCTGTTTTCGTTTCCAAATCTAAGCAAGTACACCAATAAATCCATCGTTTCTAAATAGTTGTCAACAGCTGTAAGTCTTGGCAGTGCCATTTATTTCGTGGTTTTAAGTTTGCAGCACTGGCAGTTGACACATGAAAACTTAGTTGTGCCATAATATTAGTTGAATGTTTGCTTTCTACGCGATAGCTTAGCAATGGAACAAGGCGTTAACAGTATTCTAACTTACCACAAGAGTTGTACTGAGTGTGGCTTCATTGCTCTGTCATTTTTCGGTTATGAAAATATAGCCTTGACAAAATTTCGACATATTTCTGCATTCTATGCTTCGAATTTCCTAAATTGAAAAAGCTTCAGTTTCTTTGGCTTCAACAACCGCCTTCAAGATCATTGAAAAAAGGACTTGAGTGCTGCCAAATTCTAAGACAAATGCTCAACATCAAAAGTGACACCTGTCACATCCATTCCATCGAATAATTTGACACATAAGCCTAGTGTCAGCCAACGTTTAAAGTGATTCTGTGAATTTAAATCCCCTTATCCTGCGACAACATGCTCTACATCGAGTGCAACGTCTCCTTTTCTGTTGCATGCGTCACACAGAGCGTCACTGCACCAGAGCGAAATGCTTTTAGTCAAAGACAACTGCCACTCTGCAATTAACACGTTATCACAGTCACATATGCCCGTGACATATCAGCGAAGCTCCCCTCCGCCATCGTCCTGCGGAATGTCACTCATTACATGAGTCATCCTTCCGCCCACCTCGCGCGACACAACTCGCATATTCACCGGAATTTCCTTCACAATCAATCCCTCGCCTCTCGTGTGTGTGATTGGCAACGTGGCCCCCTCTCTGTGTCCTGCGAGCGTGTATTCGCCGTTCTTCTTTTGTATTTTTAAGCAGAAAAATTCCATAAGATAACAGCCGCAGACAAACTGTCCGTCCGGGCAGACAAACACACAAACAAAGATATTTATCGGGCCTTTCATATAAATTCCCTTAAAACTCATATCGCTGATATCGCACACTCGACCGAGAGACTGAAAGAGGGAGACCAAGGGAGGCCGAGGGCCGAGGCCGTAGCCGAAGCCAAAGCCGAAACCGAGGACTGCATTCAGCGGCGTATGGAGAGATATCATCGTCCCCATCAGAGCGTCATCGTCGTCATCCTTCTGCTGTCCGTCCGTTCGTTCGTTTGTCCGATTGCTGGCGGAATGGTCTGCGTTTTTTTTTATTTTTCTTTTCTTTTTATTTCATTTTTTCGCGAGGGACGTGGAAGGCGGTAGGAGGCGACTTCGTGTGCAACACCGTTGTTTGCTGGTTGTGATTATTTTGGGTTCTCGCCGCGTGCATATGTTGTGGTTACTTTGAAGCTTTTAGTGTTGTTTTTGTAGGTTTATCAACGTTGTTTTTTTTGTATTTGTGTTTTTGGTGAATCGCAGTGTTGCAGCAGCAGCTGCTGCATGTTCTACCCACAAATTTTAAGACCGGACACTCGTATCTGATTTGGGAAAGGAGAAAGGGCGCGTGAATAAACTTTCGACAAATATCAACGCGATGCGATCGGTGGGCAGCATTTGTTGTTGGGCGGCAGCGGCGGTCTGTGACAGTTGCGAAAATTGAGAGCTGTGGATGACGAGCCAAATTTTGCCGTTTGATTCATGGGGTTTAGAGTTGATTAAGACGGTTGAGGGATGATTTTGGTGGGTTTTGGGGTAAATTTTGGGACGTTATTTCTGAGGACCAAGTGTTTATATTTTAAGGGGAGATGAGAAGGTGGGCTGGCTTGCAACACATTTCTTCATCAGTCGACGTTCAGAAAGGTGAATCTGTTTTTTGAAAAATGAAAAGTTCGAGAGGGGAAGAAAAAACTTGTACCGAAATTTGCAAAGTTTAATAATCACTGTGATTTTCTTCCTATGGTTTGTGATCGACATCAATAGCTTTTTAAAGTCAGAGATAGCGATCTACTGCTACTTTCAAAGCCGATAATATTTTTTGGTTTACCTAGTAACTCTTGTGATCGGCGCCTGTCGATCATTTTATGGTTCGAAACTTCTTTCTGATCTAAAATTTTACGTTTTGGAAACGCTTACGATCTATGTCGATAAGAATAATGATCACTACATTTGTTTTCCGTAAAAGTCTGCCATCAGCGTCTGTGAATGAGTTTGTGCTTTGAATCCGATTGCAAGCGTTTCCAAAAGGATCGCTTACTAAAAGATCAAGGCGATCAGCGTCGGTTTTTTTTGAATGCTTGCGAGCGGCATTAATCGATCACTTTACGCTTTAAATCCGATTGCAAAGGATCTTTTTTGAACACGCTTGCAATCAGATCACTTGTCACGATCACTTGTTTTTCTTAAGCGCCAGCGATCAGCGTCTGTCGATCACTTTATGCTTTGAAAATGCATCATTTTCGATTAAAAGTTACGATCCTTTTGGATACGTTTGTAGTCAGCATCGGCTAAAAAAACGACACAAGATCACTTGTTTTTTTTAACCGCTTGCGATCAGCACCTGTTGATCACTTCCTCGACTTACGATCGAACAAAAATAGGCACTTGCAAATGTTCTTCTTTTTTTGACGTGTAACGATCAATTTTTACTTTGAGCAAGATTCCTATGACACGATCGTCGAGGGCTATTCATCCCTTTTTTAAGGTCTTTTAGTTAGGTTTTGGGTTCCACAAAATTTCTGACGAATTCGTTACGTGATTGTCTGGTGCTTGTCCTGGTGCCGGCTAATTCCCAACCACATAGACCTGTAGGTCCAGGAGGTGACTGCCTCGTGTTTTACTGCATGGAAAGTGGTGGACAGAATATCTTGCACGATCACTTTTTTATGCAAGTCCCTAACCGCTTTAACCCGCTCTCCATTCTATCAATGTCCACGATCAACGCTCATTGGTTAATGACGGTTTTCAGCTTTTCGTACAAAAACTTTGCGATCGACACGCCTAAGGCTCCAACACCATGAAAATTTGCTCCCCGGTCAGTAAAAAATGGATCCTAATTCACTTCTATCGAAGTGCATAATGGCCTAGAAGCCAAAACGTTCTCTCCGGTCGATGAACTCCCATCGCTTATCACTCCCAAAAAAAAAACCATTCACGATCCACCAACAGAATTTAGCGATCAATCAAAAAAACCTGCACTCAGGAATAGATTCCAGATTCCAGATCCCCGATCACCGATCACCGCGATCACTGGTCCACGTTTTTTCGCGTTTTTAATTAGAAAAAAAGAAAAAGAAAAAAATGAAGCGAACTTCAATCGCTTCTATGAATCTCTGCTCTCTGGGCTTATCTCAGGCAGAAGTTCATCATCAAAGGTCTTGTTATCTAGTCCCAGGCATCTGTGAATCTCATTGATCCTCTGTCTCGTCCCAAAACTCAAAAACACACACACACGTACATCATCGCTTAATCTTCACTCGAAACAAAAAAAAAAAAAAAAAATCCAAAAAATCAAACTCCAAAACAGAAAAGGCAAAGACGAGCAACACAAAAAAAAACAAAAAAAACAAAATTTGTTTTCTGCTTTGGAATTGAATTTTATCAGCGCGATTGTGATACCCCCGATCCTGCCACCGACGCGCCACGCCGAGTGGTGATGGTTTAGTGGCCAATGATCTTGGTGATGACTCGAATTAAAAATAAATTTTAATTTTATTTTATTTCTTTTGTTTTGTGTATTTTGTATTTTGTATTTTGTATTCATCATCATCGCTGCGATCGTTCTCAAAGATCACTTGGCGTGCTCTGAAAGAACGACAGAGAGGGGCCGCTACTAAGACTGATGCTGATCCTCCTGCTCTGCCTTTTGTGGTCTATCGGAGGGGCCAACCATCGAGGAGATCTGGCAAAGATCAAACGGGGTACGCTCGACGCGAACGCGATAAGCAAATCAGCGATCGTGTGCATGATTTTGTGTGTGGAAGCAGCAGCGGAATTCTTCATCTTTTGCGTCGAACTTCGGCGTCGTAGTCGCGCGTCGTCGTCTGTGGTGATGGTTGAATTTCGATTCGAATGAGGCTGCGTTGTGGCTCATGAATGTTAACTTGATGTTTTGCTTATTTCAGAGAAAGGAGTTGATAAAGTTGTTTGTGGGGGTGATAAGGCATGGTTTTGTTGTTTTTGTTCTGCGAGTGGAAAGGGGGCGTACAACGAGTGTGAACGGAATAAATGGTGTCGTTATCGGCGGCGATATCAGCGGTGATACGCCCTTTTTATTTTTAGTGATGTCCAAATCTATCACTGAGGGTCGTGACTCGCCAAGTTGTCTATGGGAAATGATTTTCTTCGGTTGTTCTTTTAAGAGATCGAAGTAATCGATCTTGGATTGTGAATTCGATTCGGAGCTTACGAAAGGAAATGATTGTGTACGCGATCGACGTAGGTTTAGGTATCGGCAGATGGACAGAAAGGCTAATCTGCGTGGACATCAAAAAATGAAAGCTTTAAATTCGGATCGCGATTGGATCCTTAAAGCGATCGGTGCAAGGTTTTTGTAACTAAAAGGTGATTTTTTAGCTATTGGCAACACTGATTTAAACAGCTGACGCACGTTTCGTGTTTTGTTTCACTGTCAAACATCCTCAGTTTGGTCTATAATTTAACCATGAATCGTCTTACAAACGAACAACGCTTGCAAATTATTGAATTTTATTATCAAAATGAGTGCTCTGTTAAGAAAGTTCAGAAAGTTAAGAAAGTGTTCAACGACGAAGCTGATTTTTGGCTCAATGGGTACGTAAATAAGCAGAATTGTCGATTTTGGAGTGAATATCAGCCAGAAGCAGTGCAAGAGCTACCAATGCATCCAGAAAAAGTCACAGTTTGGTGCGGATTATGGGCTGGTGGCATCATCGGACCGTACTTCTTCAAAGATGATGCGAATCGTAACGTAACTGTGAATGGTGAGCGCTACCGTGAGATGATATCCAACTTTTTTTTGCCCAAAATGCAAGAGCTGACATGTGGTTTCAACAAGACGGTGTCACATGCCACACAGCACGCGCAACAATGGACTTATTGAGAGACGAGCTCGGTGAACATTTTATTTCACGTTCGGGACCGGTCAATTGGCCGCCTAGATCATGCGATTTAACGCCTTTAGACAATTTTTTGTGGGGCTATGTTAAAGCACAGACAAGCCCACTTCAATTGGCGCATTGGAAGACAAAATTGAAGCATTTATTCATGAGATACCGGCCGAAATGTTGGAAAGAGTGTGCCAAAATTGGACTAAGCGGATGGACCATTTGAGGCGCAGTCAAGGTCAAAATTTGCATGAAATAATCTTCAAACATTAAATTATATGGACCGTACTATCGATTCAAATAAAGATTTCATGCATTTTTCTGAATTTTATGTCTTTTTTTTTGAAAAACTTTCCTATAGCTTTTAAAAAATCACCCTTTACATATATTTGTATATTTCTGCGACCCTTTAAAGGCAGATTGTTTTATACTTTTATGGTACATTTTTTTTTATCAAGTAGCTAAGTTCAATACAGGGTTCTTATCACATAACACGACTATCGTCTGACGATATCGTTTGAACGATGATCTACTAAAAATAATCGTTGCGAAATGGCTGCCGACCAAAAATCATCTCTTTTTTTTTGTAGGTGATCATGAGATTTATTTTAAAATTTCTTTAAAATAATTTTTAATGGAGATGATCGACAGATGTTAAGCATTTTAAAAAGTTATTAGAGCAAGTTTCAAACTGTCATCACATCAAGATCGTTCATTCTCTGATGAAGGTAATCGGTAAAGGATCAAAAACTTTGATGGATTTGAAGTGCGATCGATCATTGCTTCGCTTTTATCTTATGATTCGATTAAGGGAGGAATGGAAATTAAAGTCAACGCAGAGTTCGAAGTTCGACGACATTAAAATCAGTTATTTCAACCTTGCATCGATCACCTTGCGAAAGTAACCAGCTGACGTTAAGGCGATCACACCACAGGAACTTCGAAATAGGTTTTTGATCAAAATGAATAGAACGGGTTCGAAAGACAGGAAATAGAGTAATATTTCGTAAAATTGTTTAAATTGTTACAAATTAACAATATTTGAAATGATATTAAAATGTTCTACCGCCTTTTATACCGAGGTACAGCTACGGTCAAAATAATAGCAGTGCATAGCAGTAATAGTGTGAGAGAATATTTTTTTCTTGGAGACTTCGGGAATGTTCTTCTACTTTAGAACAATAACTGAAAGGAGTAAAACTACTCCAATCACAGCATGATATTACTCAAGTTGCAAGAAGGTATCCTTCAGAGCACCACTGCAATTATTTTGACCGCAACTGTAGGTGCTTAAGGGTAATAAACGTAGTTTAATGTGTGTCGCTTTGAGCTTATAGCCTTAGCTATATGCCAATATTCTTAAAGTTGTAAAGCTTACAAGACTTCGTAAACAAATTCACTTCTATGCGAGACTTCTGAGACATAATTCAACAATCTTTTGCCTAACATCATTTTATCACTCAGCTCCCAGAACTACACCGTCTACAACGAACTGTAGACACTCGATAGATCTAAAATGCTGAATAACAAATTTTCAATTTCCAACTTATGTAGCCACCGATATCAGAACACGACATCTCCCAGCTCCAGGACCATCCGCCCAAAAAAAAACAACCAACAATCTTCCATTCCCATGTCACCGAATGAGAACCATGTCAGCCGCGTTGTACGCGACGCGATCCCTCGCACAGATAATTCCTTTCACACCCCCCACCAGTGTTCTATGGAAAATCAAACAGCCAAACAGACAAAAAACAAAACAACACAAACAAATCGAAAGAAAACTATCAACATCCACCCCTTCAACAAAAAAAAAAACATTTTATTACCGCCACTCGAAAGCGAAGCCCTTATCGCGGGTATCAAATTAAAATTCGAAACTAATCGTCATTTAATTTCGAATGTTCAGCCCCGCCGATCGATTTATCTTCAGCTCGGTGCTGCTATCATAATTACCAAGTACTTACAATATTTTTAGATCGACAACTGTGCTGCGTAGTCTCGTCTAAAAATATCGCTGCGACGATGACGAGTGTACAACGACGACGAAGACGATTTATCGCGTTCGCTTATCTGTGACGAATGAGAAAAAAATCTTTTAATTGCTGTTGTCCAGATAAGCAGACGCTGAGGAGTGGAGGAGGAGAATTCATTTCAAGAAAATCGATTTCGAAAGACCTTCGAGACTCCATTTTGGGAGGGCGGCTCATAATCGAGCAAATCTCTCGCAAGCGATCATGTGGTTTGGCACCACTGTGATTGATTGATCTAGGGTGTGACGCGGTATGATTATCATCGAAGAATTAATTCCACGAGAGATTTGTATCACTGGACTGCCACGACATATCGATTCCACATGATTAAGCCGCTGTCGCTGCCGCCTTTGAGTTCACGCCGACGATCGTGCCGCGCGAAGGTGAGTGGGTCTATTTTTTGAGGGAAATGACCAAAAACTGTGGTCAGATTGTCGCCGATAGGCCACGGAAACGGTTAATACCGTTGATTTATGAATTCGCTGAGACTTTGGAATACGAGCTTGGTGGGACTTTCACACCAACGCCAGTCTTATTTTGGGTCGTTGTGATTTAACGGTGAAGATATCTACATGGTATCTCCATGGGTGCGTCGATGGATTGGTTAGCGCGTGAGTCACAGGAGTGGAATATTTTCGAGCAGAATCACGGGATTGGGATTAAAAGGCAATCATTTGGGACATGTTTTTCGGTGCCCTAAGTTTTTGTGGTCTGAGTCAAAAAGTCCGGAGCCTTCGAGCGAAGGACGAGGATATTTCCGAAGCTCTTTGAGAAGTATGATCTCGAGAGGAATGCATCTACGATTGAGACTTTTACTTCGACTGACGAGTCTAGCAGGGTACTCCTCTGCTTCATACAAGGACCATACTTTTCGGGAAAAATTCTATGGGTCTTTTTTTTTTTTTTTTTTTTTCAGTTCAGAGTTTTTCACCTGCATAAAGTTCTCTAACTGATTACTTACTTACTTAGGAGGCGCTACAGACCGGGGTGGAATTGGGCCTCAACCAACATGCCTCTCCAACTGGCCCGGTTGTTTGCCAGCTGTTTCCAGTTTCGCACACCAAGTGGGTTGAGGTCTCTTTCCACTTGGGTGCGCCACCTGAGGAGGGGTCTTCCTCTGCCGCGATTCCCCATGGCGGTAGATTCGAAGACTCTTCGGGCCAGAGCATTGGCAAGTTTTGAAAACCCTAACTGATTAGGGGTCGCTTATGGAAATTTGGAACAGAGCTATGATTTTCAAAATAAATTTGCATTTAAGAATTATTTTTGTCTTTTCTTCGCACCACTTGGGTCAAATGCCTTCCTTACGATTTTCAGCGTTGTTCAGTTCAGCGTTCAGTGGTTGACTTCAAAGTGACACAACCCAATTGCTACAATCACTGTGTGCACAATTCTGCTTGATTGCATTTATTGGCAAGATTGACTCACATTTGTTGCCCCCAACACATGCAAGTTATCCATTTAGACCACTGAAACAAACTACCAAGTGAAACAATTAAGAGACCCCACTTACCTTCCACAACTGACCTTCTTATTATCGCCCCAATTTACCTGAATCCACACCCAATTACCCCCAACCGCCTATAATCCTTTCAAAATCCCTGTCCCCCCCCTGAGCCGAGCCAACCGCATCGTGGTCAAAATTACCCGCCATAAACTATCCACCGCCTGAATTCTCCATACCGCACACTAATTGGCCAATTAGCCATCGACCCACACTCTCTCACACAGTCACGCCGCAGCCCATTCCAAGTGTCACATTTTGTTTAATGAAATTATCCCATCCACCGTCGGCAGGTTGCCTCCCAAAAAAAAAAAAAAAAAAGAAAAAACCACCGCGCGCCGCCAACTATTTACACCTCCACCACACGCCTCTGCCACCGCCGTCAAGTGTCGTCTGCCGCCGCGGTCGCAGTGGCGCATCGATTGTTGTTCCGCGCCCCGTACACGGGTTTCGGTGATGGGACATTTTATTGACACACAAAGTAACAAAGTCACATCATTAACGGTGTGTCGCGGCCTCGTCCTTTCCTCCAAACAACAAACACACACACACACACACACTCAATACACTCGTGTATTTGTGCGTTTCCTTTGGCGGTGCCTCAGAACAAGCGCAGCGCCATCAAAAGAGAGAAAACAACAAAAAATAAAAAAAAAAATAAAAACTTGGAACCTGGCGACGCCACCACACTGCGGACAGTGGCGGCCGGCGCTATTTGGTCAAACACACGGAATTCACTCCACGTTTGTCGGTCAAGCTGTTGATGGGTGTTTTAAGTCGTTAAACGTTGTTATTGCCTACCGCTATAATGCGCCGCATAACGTAATTGGTGCGGCGGCCGTGTGCCGCGTCCGGAGGAACACGCCAAACACCGAGACCACCGCCATGAAAAGAGCTGCGGCGCTCTGCGGGCTCTGCGTTGTTCCTGCTGCTGTGACCATATCTTGGGTTGTTGATGTACCCTGTTCGTGTTGTTGTTGTTGTTAGTGGTGGCGGCGGTGGTGGTGGTGTTGCCTTTGGTGGTGGGCAAACATGGGAAATCCGAAATTATGGTAAAAAGGGAGACGCTGACGCCGCCGACATCGAAGTTGTGTGCATTTGCATTTCAGTTTCAGAGGTCGTTTTGGAATTTGAATTGGAGCGGGTGGAAGGAGGGGAAATGTGTGTTTCTGTTGTTTGTTTTGAGATCTTCGGTGACGAACGGTGGGAAGTGTCAATTGTGACAGTTTAACATGATGTGACGTTGTCGGCTGAGCTGTTGGAGTGGAGAGGGATTTTTTTTGACAAGTTGACAAAGCGATCGTGATGGGGTTGCGTATTTACACATTAAATAAAGGTAAATTTACGCAGAGTCCTGTAATGCTTGTTTTTTTTATGGTTTGTCTTGATAAAAGGGATTTATGGTTCGTATAGCTGCATGTGGGAAAGTTGTGGCATCGCTTCTTTAAAGTTAGGTTATGACGAAGCATTTGAAATATTCACGGAGCGTCGTCAGGCGGGCAAAACAAAAAAAAAACAGGCTTAATTTTCTCGCATCTTCAATTCATCAATTAAAAAAATAGATTTTTGGCCGACAATATGTCAAAGAAGAAGTGCCTGATCGGTTACTGATGAACGTCTCTTAATCTTTCTGACGAAGTACTGCAAATCTCGTCTGATTTTTGATAACAAAAGAAAT
The DNA here is from genome assembly GCA_905187475.1 of Syritta pipiens. Classification (NCBI taxonomy): domain Eukaryota; kingdom Metazoa; phylum Arthropoda; class Insecta; order Diptera; family Syrphidae; genus Syritta; species Syritta pipiens. The sequence continues at coordinate 90,879,292 of LR994571.1, forward strand.
TCTTCTTCAAACAGGCTCGGTTAGTGGAATCTAGAGATAGATAGGAGGGGTTGGGAAAGTGTCATCTGTGTCATTGCGGCTAATGGAATCTAACTCTGCTTTCAACTTCTTTCTACTGGCAAACACATTTTGGGCAGACAAAACTAAAACTCACAAAATATTTGGCAGCTCATAGCTAGCAAATGAAGCCTAGTAAAACTTCTCTTTACGGACACTCCTCTATAAGGGACACCTGTCTTAACGGACAATTTCTCTAGTCTCCGGCATGAAAAAAAGGTATACATTTCAACCCCTTAGTATATTGTAAAATATTTTTACATCTACGTTTACATTGAAAAAAAATTTTCTATCGCCTGATGGATTGGATTCTTACCAAGCCTATTGTATCATGTTTTGGAAGACTGGTGATGATAACTGATGGTGAACGATAGCTTGAATTTTTATAGTCTTCACGAAAGTTAATCTTTTTGGTTTTTTTTTTTCAAGTTTCTTACTTGTCTGTAAAAATAGATATCACAGGGCTGGACGAGTGGAGTGCCTTTTCAAGGCATTACTTTTAATGTACATGTAGGCAAGTACTCTACTCATCTGTAGATACTTCATAATACTCGTTTGTCCACCTCAAGAGTCTATTATGAAAAAAAAAAAAAAAAAACAAAAACATGCAACAAAACAGCAACATAATTGAGAATCGCACCCAACACTTTCGGGCTGAAAGCCGCGATCATAATAACTACGCTATCGCCGCTTCGGAAATTCGATGTTCTAACTTGATATATGACGCGATTGAGATTTGTGGGCGTTTTTCTCGAAAAACGGTGAGTGTTGCGATCTCTGATTTTGGGAAATTCATATCCTATAGAGGAGCTATCACTATGCCAAATTTCATTAAAATATGTGACCCGGAGGTCGTGCACTCTCCTTATAAGTAAATTCAAAGTATTGGAGATCGCTGAGAGCATAGACCTTCGAAATCTATACACCACAGTAAGCAAAATTCTTATTACTTTCCGAGTAGTTGCACCTACGCAAACACCGATCAAGAGACCAAAACTAACAAGCAATGGCTGTTGGAAATATGTCAGTTGAGGACCCTAAAAGAATGTTGAATGACTCCTTATCAGCAAAATTAAGGGATCTTACAACTAAGCAGAAAATTGCCTCTTAAATCCATTTACCCAGATCGCAAAATTCCTTCCTCACTGACCGATTAACAGCTACTGAGAAGTACTGTCCTTTGCTGGAAAGACAACTGAAGGAGCTTCATCATCATCATCATCATTAGTGGCGTATCAGCCCACGAAGGGCCAGAGCCTAGCTTTTGCGCCTAGTTGTGCGCGTTATAATTTTGAGACAAGTGAAGGGGACCTACAGTTTATTGCCGATTCCGAACAGCGAATTGCGAAAGCTTTCCATGACAGAAGTACTCCAGGAGGATTGTCAGTCGTTCGCTGGAGGTGGGGCCGTGGAAATTGTTTGTGGTGTTTTTTCCCCGAGCTGTATTCGAACCCGGGTACTCTCGCTTAACAGTCCGATGCACTAACGATTAAGCCACGGAGGCGTTTACCCGTCAACAAAATGAGGATGCTGTTGTTCTGCATTTTCCGGCCGAAGGAAAACCGAACAAGGTTGACTTTGCCAAATAAACCCTCATTGGTCTTCTCAACCTACAAGGAAATGCATCTTTACCGATTAAAAAAGGCACAAGAATTCATCAACGCGTCAACGAATAAATGCACTGTAGTTTTAAATTTGTGACACAAAAAATAAGTTAATATCAGCAGCAGCAAAGTTGAAAGGTTCGGGAATTGCTATACACCGTGAGCAGTCGATTATCACACGCCAAAAGAGAAAATCACTGTACAAAATTAAATCTGCACTTAGAACACTAAACCCGTCGGTTAATGTTATTGTAAAAGGAGTCAAATTGCAGTAGAGAAGTTTTACTGTAGTTGAAATTCGATATTTGTCGACAGAAAGTATTATATGAAGCTTAAATGTTCACCTTTTTTCTTTAATTGATGAGGTCGATTGCTTCTTAGACTGCTGAAACATGTTTTGCACTTCTACAGGTTTGGCATCACTTAAAATTTCGTTGCTGAATGAATTTAAACTTCCAACTCCCAAATTGAAGTCATCTCACACCTCAAAACCCAGAAAAAAAAACTCTGTCTTCCCATGAATCCCTAAAATCACCAAACCCGCCACTCCCTGCAATTATCACGTCTCTTCGTCGTTGCACACGCAACAGAAACGCCAACACGCACCGCGGGCCATGTTTAATTTGTTCGCGGCTCCACAGCACGGCGCGCAGTCAGGACACGCGCGCGTGTGTGTTTCCATCATCATCTGCCAGCACATTTTTCAAACTTCAAACTCGCATCCATCCATCGTGAGGTGTCTGCATCCTTGCGTCTTCTCAACACCGCCCGTCGTGCGTCCCCAACGCCATGTCCAGCGAAAATTAAGAAAAAAAAAAAAAAAGGCGACAACCGCACCTCGGCTGCGAATCAATTTTCTGGACCAACACGCTGCAACGGAATATTTACATTTTAATTACCGTGCCCCCCGGCGGCGGGCGGCTGGAATTTATGTCCGTCCATGTTGCGGCTGCTGTTTGAGAGCCGCATGCGTGCGCCACGCTGCTGGACACTTGTAATTTTCGAGCTTAATTACGGATGTGCCGTGTCCTTTATCACCTTGCGGTCGTTTAAGTGCTGCGGACGAAATCAAATCGGCGACTTTGAGTTTTGACACTTTAACCCTTGGCCTTCGGTGGGCTTATCTCGCGGTGGGATGGCGGGGATGGGGCGCTATCGCGAGTATCTTTGGGTTTCAATTTGAAGCCATCGCCGCCGTCGCCATCTGCTGCTGAGTTATCTCCGCACGCTGAGTACGTTCGTTGATTGGGATTTGATGGATGACTATTTTGAGAATGTCGTCGTCTTCTCGTATCTTATCTCGGCAGAGAGTTGAGGTTCGGGTTGGTGTTTTTTTTTTCTTTGGTTTCTCAGTTTGATCGTTAGGAGGAGTTAAATACTCGGTGAACCGCGCACAGGGAACCGAGATTACGTGTGAGACGTCGGCGTGTCGATGGGACTGGAAGCTGCCGCGTTCGGGAAGAGGAGACATGAAGAGAGCGATGGAGACGGGTGTCTGGCGGGTGGGTGAGGTGGGAGGAGGGGACTTAATGGATGTTGTGGCATGTTTGGCAGTCACTTAGAGGGAAGTGGTCTTTTTTTTTTGCGGTGGACATCCGCAGTCATCGATTTTCAGCGAGAGACGTTGATTAGGGTCGATGAGTCAGGTGGTCTAGGTCTACTTTCGTTGTCCTCTGGCGCTTAAAGGTCCAGAAATGACTTTAATTTGGGTCGATTTGAAGTTTTGTTCAATATGAGCCAGACTTCGGGGGGGTGGAAGGCTGGAAGGGTGGTGAAGAGTGGAAGGTGTCACAGTTTGCCAACCAACTGGAGACGAATTTATGTTGAAAGCGGCGCACAACGGTGGGTTTTATCAGTCCAGATTTCGGCGACTTGTCTTCTGACTGGTGGGACTGCCACAACTCGCCCACCACCTGGAGACGAGTTGACGTGGTGGGTTTCATCAATCTGCCTGGACAATAGGCCTGGGCCAAGCCAATCTTTTTAGTTCTGTATAAAAAATAAAACAAATAGTCTTGGCAGTCGTCATTTAAACAAGAAAACGTTGTTTTTTTGAAAACTGGTTCAGGTGCTGCAACGACTAACAACCTTTTAACAGTTTTTCTGGAACGCGTAGACGTTCTTAACTGCAGCGGTCTTCTTTGCCAGACGTTTTTGACCACAGCGTAGTGCCATGTTGGACTTTTTTCTTTTCCCTTGGACTTTTTCAACCTTTTTCTTCGAAGCACTTTTATCTCGTTTTAAAAGGAAATATTAAAACATATTCATAAGTTAAATAAACGTCATATTTCTTTTGTTGGTTTTGACTCTCGCCTGTGTGATCACGGAAAACCCCAGCAATCACAGACTCTTACAAGAAATGTTTTCATTGCCCCTAGCTCCCTTTACATCTAGTGAACTTTTAAGGACGCCTCTAGCAGCAATGCCACTGGACGTTAGGTACCTGATTATCGTCAGATTCCTAAGCGAGTTTCCTCTATATCTCACTCGCAATCGTCTTCGTCGGCGGATTGCGTTCCCTTGTCATCTACACCTTTCAAATCTATTCTTACACTCCAGCACATTGCCATTTGTCATCTTTAGCAGCCACCTGCCACACCGGGATTTGATCTCCAGCTCAGTCCTCCGACGACCTCCCCGAGGTTGTTGCCCGTCCGTCCAGACCGCACCGGCCTTAATCTCAACCATCAAAACGTGTCAACCAAAATGACTCACGGCATTTTAACAAATGACCATTCAATTAGTCACCTTCCCCGCTGGGTTCGAGAATCTCAGGCAATGAAAAATCATCCGCAACACAACAAAGTGACAAGATTACAACTGGAAAATAAATCTATCTAGATACTCATTCCATATTCTTTGCTGATTACGCGCGCCATTTCTCTTCGCGTCCACGTTAACGTCCACCCCGACTCGCTTGTGCGTGTGAGAGCACTTTAACGATGCTCCGCCTGCGCGCCAGTCATGTGACACTTGACAGCAGCCCCCAAAGCGCACACGAGATACACAAACAAAATGTGCGCCCAGGATAAGCGCCACCACACGAACACAGCCAGTCAGTTCTTGGATGACATTCCGCTTCGTGTGCGTGTGTGAGTGGTTCAGCTCTTATCTAAGTGCCAGCCTTTCAGTCTCTATTTCCATTATGATACGCGAAGATACCCACAAAAAAAAAAAAAGAAGCAGAAAACCAGCCAACAGAGGGGGGAGACGAGTTGAAGACCGCCGCGCGGTGGAAGATGAACTCTCAAGCGCCGGCAGTAATCGCAGCTCGCAATTCGCAGCTCGCGGCTCGTAACGCGCAACTCGCAACTCTGGCAACAATAAAAGCGAAAAAAGGTAATAAAAAGAAACTTAAAGATGCGAATAAAAGAACTCAATGAAAGGGAACGGATTGCCGCATGTTGCTGTGAGATACGACGTTGCGCTCCTTCGGGGTGGTGGAATGTTTCGGCGGCGCGTTATGTGGCCGGCGTTTGTGGTGTGTATCCTGGGAGTCCATGAATTGTTTGTGTTTTTTCGGTTCAGAGAATTTTGAGGGAGATTTGGGGATGTGACATTGTGTGAAGGTGATGGGGAAAATTGTCACGCAGGGAGGTCCATCAATTTGTTGAGCTCCAGAAAACGGGGTCATGCGATTGTGTGGGGTGGACAATTTGCTCGGTGGTTTGTCGTATTTGAAGGAATTTCAATTTGGCAGAGGATCGCAGGAAGGTTTCATTAGGGAAATAGAAAAGGAAATTTGCAAAAACTATACATTTAAATAAATCTTGGGTTTCCTTTCGGCTTTTTCTGGTCTTCTATTTTTGATTTGGTGTTAGACTCTCACTTAACAAATTTTGAAGCTATCTAGGGTGAAGTGGGTCGTATTGTCTTATACGGGTCACTGCTAACTGGGTTATCATGCCCTTAAGCTTGGTCTGACCTCATCGGATACTTGTAGAAATTGCGGGGACTCGTGCGCAGACACAGTGATGCGCTAGTGGAAAAGAATCTGAAATGTTTTTGTTTGAAAAAAACTGATATGATTTTTAGATTCTACACATATGAAAACCTAGAAAACCAAAATTATGTGGAGTTTGGATGTTCCGCCTGATTGTATCGTTAGCTCAAAGTTTAGATTTTAAAATGAATGGAAAAATATGGATTTTTTTAAGAATTTTTGGCGCTAAATATCTTTGGAGATATGATGAATACAGAAAAAAGCTTACATTCATTATAAAGCGTACAATTTTACCTTTCAATATGTATTTACAACTTTTTCGTATTTCTTACCAATCTCACAAACTTTGCTTTTGACTGAGGACACTTTATTAGAGGGGGGGTATCCTAATGTTTGTTACGCCAGTAATGATGATGATGATGAATCGAATGTTTTTGGTTTATAAAAAAAGTGCTCCAAGAAACTCCAACGAGAGACCTACATTTTCTGAAAGTTTGAAGTATTCCCTTTCGATAATGCTAAAACTAAAAGTCACTTTTAATCACTTTGGGAGAACGAGGCGTTTAAAGGTAGCGATTTCTGAAATTCTAGTACAATTTTAACCGAAATAAATTCTGTAAAAATATTTTGCAAAGCGTTTCGGCGTGAAATATTGCGTTTGGGCAACCGCAAATTACTTTCTTGTGCTTAGAAGAGTGGTTCGACTTTTGTGTTTATTGTACTATTCATATGTTTCATATCATCATCATCAGCAGTGGCGTAACAGCCCACAAAGGGGCAGAGCCTAGCTTTTCGCGCCTCCACTGTGTTGTGCGCGTAACAAGTTTGACACATGTGAAGGAAAGGAAGGAATTGGAATTTGTGGTCGTTATTTTGTTAGGTTTTCATGAAATATCCCCAATCCTAATCATCTTCCTCAGTGGAATGAACTTTCTTCGCATCTCCACCTTTTCCATCTATTTTTATAGACTTAGTCGCATCTTCAAGAATGCCTCCTAATGCCTGCATCCTTCTAGTTAACAAACAAAATGTTACGAAGGTCTAAGACCTGAACTGCTTTCTTTTAATTTTCGAACATAAACCTTGCAACCGTATACGGAATTATGTCAAAACCAAAGTTTCAAAGTCAAACAGAAATTTTAAAGTATGCGCTTAACCCTCCAGTAGGTGCATGGTCTACAATCATAGATTACCACTTTTTTTTTTAAATGTCTCTCAGGAAAAAAATGGTTTGCATCGTCGTTCACACCAGCTGTAGTTAATTAATTGTTCTGCCTAATTTGTCTGCTTATTTTTCTTGTAAAAATAATGTGCTCGTCTATTACCTAACCCTTATTGGAATACTAAAAACGCATTATCAAATATTTTTTTGCACAATAAAATGGTCTACAATTGTAGACCACGGACCTACTCGTGCCGCGGCCATTGAAGGGTTAAAACAAAAAAGGTTCATCAAATACAGCGAAACTTCTCTGTAGCAGACACTCTCGGCGCGACAGTCCGGTTTGGATCTGGGCCTCAACCAACATGCCTCTCAAACTGGCCCGGTTGTTTGCCAGCTGTTTCCAGTTTCGCACACCAAGTTGGTTGAGGTCCCTTTCCACTTGGGTGCGTTACCTGAGGTGGGGTCTTCCTCTTTTTTCCATGGTGGTAGATTCGACTTTCCGGGCCGGAGCATTGGTGTCCAACGAAGACCTCCGGTATAAAGGCGGTTCGTTGTGGGGGGGTCAAAATGTGTACTAATTCTCATGCCGCGACCCAGAGACGTGTCTCTTATAGAAGGGTTTCCACGTAGAGAAGTTTCACTGTTTCTTAAACATTTTGCAGTTAAATTGACAGGACATGTAAAGTAAACCCAATGCTCTCGGAACACTCAAAAAATCTGCTCTAGGCTTTGCTGAAATCCCTGCATCTTCGGTGTCTGCAAGTCTCCAACATGTTCCAATCAAAAAATCAATTTATTAACGTTGTTATATTCTTGTTGAAATTGTAATTAATTTTTTTCTATTTTTTCCCTTCTCTTCTAGGTAAGTTGACATAACCTTGAAACAGTTTTGTATTAGTCCAACGTCTAAACAGCTTCGGCCACAGAAAACACGATGACTTTCGGTGAGTAGATTGACTTTCGATTTAAATCAATTTAATCGCCAATTACCGCGGCTACAGATCCAATTTGGAGTTAATTTTAAAAAAAACAAGAAATAATGGAAAAAGAAAAACACCGAATCGAGTTTAATCGACGTTTTGTGGTAATTTTCTTGTTCTCATTGAATTTACGATGTTTTTAATTGACGACTTTGATGTGTGTGGGGCGTTTAAATATCGACACGAGTCTAATGGCGTCAGAATTGTTGTCGGAGTTGCTTTTAGCACTGGACGTGTACGTTAGAACTTCATTTAGAAGAAAATCGTGTAGAATTTTAGTTTTTGGCTGGTTTTTAAAGAACTATGCAACTTACACTCAGTAGCTTAAACAAATAGTGGAACAAATCAAAATCTGAAACATAAATTTTAGTTGAGTGTTGAATTATTTTTTTGCTTTTGTGTTGATACATTTTTATTTTTTAGTAAGCTAATAAAAAGTAGATGTAAGCTTTGAAATTGCATTTAATTTTTTTTTTTGCAACGTTTAAGATAAAGAGAGAATCAAAAATATGGGCCATTATGCTCCAGATTTTCGTTTGTCTCATTACTTTGAGCTACTGTATGAAAATTCGCAAGGATAAAGAAAATGAAAGGGCGAAGGTCTAAAGGCTCGGAGACGCGGTAGCCGCTGTAGACTAGACCTATGAAAAATTACAAACATTTTAATTTTTGGGTATTTTTCAAAGAATTTTTTTTTATGAAAATTCGCCAGGTATGAAAAGGCAATGGTCTAAAGGCTCGGAGACGCGGTAGCAGCTCTAGACGCGTGTTCTTCGACTAAACAAAATTACAAACATTTTAATTTTTGGGTATTTTTCAACGATTTTTTTTATGAAAATTCGCAAAGTGGCTCACGAAGGGTCTCCGTGTACGATAATTTGTTGGGGATCTCTTTCCATCGGCAAGAAGCATTAAGGGAGAGACCGAACTCTGCTCCCGATATGATTGTAGAAGAAGGTTTTGCTGGCGACTTTTTTGATTTTTAGCACATTGAATGCCACGCCATTTACGAACAAACTTAGTGCCAGTTACCGGTGACTCCATTACATTCAACGTGTTAAAGTTTAATTTTTTTTTCAGTATTGAATGTCTGGCGAAGAAGTTGCAACATCCTTCGAGGGTTTTCTGTTTTCAGTGCAACGAAGTTTTGCTCGTTATAAATCATTCATAGAATGTTGTGCTCTGAGTGTTTCGTGTCAGTTTACTAAGTTTGTCAAGTCAATCAATTGATTGAGATGTAGTCCCGTGTCTAACCTTTTTTTGCTGTCTTTTCGAATTCCATTTGGATGCCAAAGAGCCTTTAAAGTGTTTGTAAGGAATCGATTTATTTTTTTATGTTACAACAACCCTCCAAACTGGATGTCTGTGAAGGCTTTAATCGTGCAAACCTTTTGATTTAATTCGACTAAAGGGAGTAAAATTTGCTTCTCGCTCTTTTGTGCAATTCTTTCTCCAGACAATAAAACATTTTTTCTTTGAACTCATCGAAAAGTCCTTTGGAATTTTGTCGTTTATAGACTCTATTTTCCGTCATAAGACAGCTGCTCTTTTCTGCCTGTATCCAATATCATTCTTAGAGTTCCCTATGAGTCTTAACCCTTAAAATACAAACAAAAAGTCGATTCGATTCCAGCCTCAAAGAGAAACCGAAGCCGAACTCGAACTCAACGCCAGGTTAGCCCTCGTCCGACTTTTCAGACGTTGCAAATCGTCAGAAGCAGTTAAGGCTTTGAAAAATCGCTCGTTTTAAGGGGGATGAAGGCCTTTGGGTAGCCAAATAGAGTGAGGATTGTACTGTCCTACCTCTCAATAGTTGCAAATAATTAAACGCCCTTTAAATCTCTAGGATCTCGAAGCCTCATAACTCGTCCTAATTCGTCAGAACTTGCCAACAGCATAAGGCAACTTTGAAAATTCAATTTCAGCGTCAATCCTTCGCTTCCTTCGCAATGTTCACGGAGATAATATTCATGTAATAACCCAAACACTAGACTTAGAAACCTCGTGAGCCGACTTCAACGAATAAAACCGCTAGACTTAGCGCAGTGAGTGAAAACGGCTCTTCTGGTTTTAGCAGATGATTTTACTGTAAATTTTCCTGCCACACGCGTAAATAATTAAAAGTGAAACTGCTAGAACTACTGAAAATCTAGTTGTAGTATAAAATAACAAAAAAAGGGATGGCTGTGTTTAGTCAGTAAAAATCTGCCACTACTATGGCCAACAATTTTGAGTGTTGAGTGGAGAAATTAAAGCTCTTAAGGTAAAGAACTTTTCTCTTACCTTAAAACTACTGTTCGTAAGAAATTTTGAAATGACCGGTCTAGGAGCAAAACATCACAACAACAGATGATATCCATATACAAGCTTCTTTTTAAAAATTCAATGCACATAATAAAAATTTTTGCGACGTGTCTTTTGAAGATTTACACCAAACTTAAAACAGAAAAAAAGTCCTTCTGGGTTTCACAAAAATTCAAAACTTCAGAGACCTTTCGCCGCTGTGTCTTTGAAGGTGAAGGAAATTTCGAAGATTCCAAATCAAAAAGCATTCTTGATAGAGATGAGACTCAATTTCGTCTTTGAAAAATCTTTTTAGGCTAATTTGTGTCTTTTCCATTGAAATATTAAATATTGTGTGTCCATTAAAGTATTGAAGCCGCATTCTATTCGCAAACCTCGTTTTTTTTTTTGCTGGAGAAGACGTTTAAGTGGCGCTCTTTCGGAGTCAATGGTGACCGAAGAAGAATCGTTAATGAAGACCCTGAGTGCTTTAGAGCTTAAACCTGAATCTTTAAGAGCCTGACTCGTGACAAATCTGCAGTGACGCTTTGATGGAAATGTTGACTACGCTTGGGTACAATCTTTTAATGCCCCGAGTGTTGCTAACGTTCCCCTTTACTGGGACCGCACCTAAATTTGTTCTAATCATGTCATCACCAAAAATGAAAAAGCCGGACCCCTTTGGCGGGAAAAAAACGACACCACTCTGAAGTAATGCGAAAGCGCTTCTAGAGTGGATGGTGTCAAGGAGAAGAGGTCAAGATGTGGTTTTAGTGGGTGAAAGTCTCATTACTTGGAGCAGAACGGGCCTGTTCCACTTGCCTATTAGGTTTCCACATCGTCCTCAAGGCAAAGAAAAAAAGAAAAACTTGTCCTAACCATGTGGTTTTTTCCATTTTCACCTCTGAAACATGCGTGTCACTTTGCCAATCGCCTCCAAACGTTGGAGGCATCTACATCCCTCCAATGCTGGTGTCTCCTTTTCAGAACTAGAAGGCCTAATTTGCAGCCTCATCGACAGGTCTCATTACACCGACAAGCCACCGCCACTCCTAAAACCAGCGCTTCCACCTTCAAACGACTACCACCATCACCATTACACGTGAGGTGACTTTGTTGCTTCTGCTCCGCTCCTGGTGCTCCTGGCGGATGTTATCGTCGTGGTATTTGTGCAGAACGCTCCTCACTCGTGGAAATGGTGGCAACCGCATGGATGCACCTACCCGCGACGAGATAGCGCGGTTTTCTCCTGCTCTTCCCCACAAATTCGTTTGTTTCGCTTCACCTTCGTCGAGTGTATCTGTGCGTCGAGTTTTTGTGCTCCTCCATCATCACGAGAGAGCGAACGAGCGAAGAGAGATTACTCATGGCAGCCACTTGCGCTCCGCTTATCTCCACCAGGGCTACGCTGTCCCCCGCCTGTCCTGGCGTCCTCGTATGCGTGTGCACACACACTCCGAATGCAGAGCGGAGCCGCGGCTCAAGATATTTGGCTTTCGTTATGATAGGCGGGCGGAATGGAGCGCTTATCTCGGCACTGCACTCAGAGCTAATCTTCGGAAATTATCTCTCAGTGTCTGGCAAGTGCTGGTGCTGGTTTCGAGTGCTGTTGCTGTTGCCGTTTACTGTCGATGGGCGATGGCTATGGCGCACACACACACACCGAGAGAGACAGGACAACAGATGAAAACTGGAAAAAAAAAATCCTCGTCCTTGGTGCCAGGTAGCTCACATTGGTTGGTGCATTCCGAAAATGGTGGAAACACTTGAGTTATCGCGCCGGGGAATTTGTATCTTCGATGAGATAGCGCGGTGCTTGAGAGTGACTCACTCAGATCCTGGAATGAGATATCGTGTGAGTGGTGCTGAGGAGACGTGTGGCACCATGTGTCTGCCGCCTGAACGATCAGTCCATAGATCGGAACCGATAGCGAGAAAAAGAGGCTAATGGATGGTGTCAAAGGGAAGTGGCGATCGGAGGTATCGATGGATATTCAAGTGACCCGGTCGGGGGTTCTAATTTCTTTTCGAAAGGAGTGAGATGTTCCTGAGGGACTCTGACGGCAATCACTGCGAGGGTGAATTGAAAATAGTTATTCAATGACGTCATGCATTTGATGGCGGCTGAATTTTTTATACACGTTATTGTACACATCATAGCATAACGACGGCCAACTGACAGATGTCAAAAGATTTTGTCGCTGAACTCCAATGGGATGCGGCAGTTCGGTAGCAAAGTAAAATGGCAGAGTAAAATGAAATAATAACTTCTAGAAGTCAAAGAAAAACTACAATAACTGACAGCTGTCAAAAGCGTGTCCAACTCTATCGATAGAGTGCCTTCATCTGTCAACTAAATGAAGACGAAGAAGTTTCTGAAGTCCATTTGGCTTAGGTTGGCACTATGTTACAACTGTCAGAATGTGCTGCTAAAGTTAAGGCAAATTTTTCAACCTAAAATGAATCGAGGTTACGCATGGGCATACCTCCTGATGGTTTAACCTTTCATTACAGTCTTTATTCTTGTTTCAAAATGGCAGCTGTCAAAAAGTACTGAATCTGTCCATTCCCTTCAACTTTGCAGAAAATTTTTCCGTGGTCTGATCGGATGATGTTTTGTCTGTCGTGAGTCACAGAATCATGCGTCAAATAATGCAACCAACGATCGTCTGCCAAGAGTCACTAAATTGTCAACTGTCACCTGAACTGTCAAAAACCCCTGCTATGATAAATTATTCATTTTTTTTCTTGGCGTTGAAGAATTTCTTTTCTTGTCTCACTTCTTTTCGACTGTCTGTTCTAACTTCTCATCGACATTACTCATCTCTCCTCAGTTCATTGATATCACCAATCGTCTGTCCGTCTGTCTAATCGCAGCCACATCCGAAACAACCTTACGTCACCAACTGTCATCACCACCAAAAGACGTCTCAAACCGCATAAATTTGCAAAAATTACCTCCGCGAATGTCTCTCATTAACTGTCATCCGACCCCATTGACTGCATTCAGCACCCAATTCTCTGAAACATCCGCAGCAAATTAATTGAAATTCTCACTACGCCGTCAAATTGACAGCCGACCGCACAGCATTTAAATTTTCATAACAATTCACCACCGCCACGCCGACTAGAAAGTAATCGGCCTCACTCGTGCTTCACATCTTCACACTCCATTGAGCCTCAAGTCCGCGAACATAATTAAAATGTTACTCCGGCTGCAGTCGTGAGGTCTAACTGACACGCTTTGAGGGATAGCCCGCGCGTCTCACGTCGAACCGCGCCATCGTTGTCGTAGTGCCAATCAAAATTTTTGCGATTGAGAAACCCACCACCAAAGTTCAGGTGATTTGCCACAACAAATTGTTGCGCGAGGAGGACGATGCGACGCGACGACGGTGGAAAGGCTACACTCTGTGACCCCTGTGCACCGACACGCTCACAGTAATAACAAAAAAAAAAAAAAAAAATATATTTAAGGCTACGAAAATTAACACCTTCGTCGAGGGAGAGTGTGCTGGAGTCCGGGCGCGACCAGGAACGGCAACGGCAACACAATGGATTCTGAGAAGATCTTCAGGTGATTACGGGATGCTGTGCCGAGGTCCTAGGCACCGGCTCAGTCCGTGCACACGGACTCCCTTCGGGTTGTGGAAGTTTGCTCAACATAACCAAACAGTTTGCTCGCGTCGGTGTCGCGGTGAGATACCGGCTTGGGGAACAAGGCTCCACCACGCCACGTCGCGCCACCGCTGCGGCGGACAATTGTCGAACAAATAGTTCGCGGATTAGCGGCAGCGAGGCTCCGCTGCAGTGGATGACGACGACGCGGACAACGACGACGTCGATGATGATGATGGCGCGATGGTGATGGCGGCTGTGGCGGTGGCGATGGCGATGGTGCTCTGTGCAGAGAGCTCCAGCCCGGAATGAGATCCGCGCTGCTGTTGCTGCTGCTGCCGCGGAATAATGGGAATTAGACACGATTCGTGATTTATGAGGTGCGAATTGCACCGAAAACAATTTCGCTATTATTGATGGTGATAAGTCCCGATCCGGGCTGGGGCTGAGGCTGCAGTTGGGGGGATTTTCCTGCATTTTTTCGGGGATATTCTCAGGCAGCTTCGGGTATTTTGTGGTTCCTTCTGGCATATCGGAGCATGGGAATCTTTGGCGGAGGTGAAAATTAATCACGAATTGCCGCGGTGGTTGTGATGTTTTGCAATCGCGCCGCATTTAAATTGGAAGTGCTGGGGGTTCGGCCGATTTTGGTGGACCGTTTTTGCTTTTTTGGGAGTGTAAATTCATTTAGTTTAGCGATGAGGCGATGGGTACCTGGAGGCGGAACTGTGAGGTTTAGAAAGTCGGACGTAAAGGTTGTTCGGGGCGGACAAAATCGAGAAAAATGTGGGCGTGCCCTTGAAATTTTGAATGGGTTAGATATTGGGTTTTGTGACGCGATTGGGTTTTGAAAATTTCCCCGCTGAGAATGATGTGTTCGTAACCGATTTGGTCCGGGATTTTATCTCAATCAGAGATGCAAAAGAATTTTGATTTAACAAGTCAATTGATTTTGTGTCTGTCATTCACGAATTTATTTCGCTGCGGAGACTTTAATATTGAGTTAAATTTTTTTTTTTTGAAATTTTCGATTGCATCAATCATTTGTGCCAATCAATGAATTAAAATCAGCTAAACAGTGGAGAGACATCAAATAAATGGTCAGGATTTCAAAGCGACTAAAGAAAATCTTAAATAATTCAAAATATTTCCACTCAATCCATTGATTGAGCTGAATGATTGATGTAATCAAAGACGTCAAAAAGAATGGTGATTTCAACAATGAAGTCAATTGAACAAATCATGAAGTTTCTTCCCTGAATTCAGCGAATGCAATCCCAAAAGATTTCGTTCATTGTGAGACTCTGAGATCTGGTGTTTGCTTTCTTAAATCGAGTTTTATGAAAATTTGGTGGATAGGCTCGTGGTCGGAGCCCAAATCCAGTAGATAAATGACAGCATTTAATTACTGAATTTGATAATTTGGATGCGGCGTGATAATTTTTGAACAATTATGATTTCAAAGCGATCTAACAAGGAGAGTGCACGACCTCCGGGTCACTGAAGATCCCCTATAGGATTTAGATCTCCCAAAGAGAGAAACCGTAACTCTCCCCCTTTTTCAAGAAAAACGCCCTAAAGTTTTCTCAATCGATTCGTATATTAGGTGTACAACTTTGCTTCCGCTGCTTTGCAATAGATGGCTGTAGCGGTAAGTGGTAGTCGAAATAAATAGATCGTAGATGTCATACAATAAGCTTAGGTGTTTGTGAACAAAACGCCATTGAAATATTAGTTTTGTGTCCACATCATAAAATTATCACGACTAAAACTGTCAGCTTACGAGCCAAATTCTTGTCATTTGCGGGAGGTTTTAATTTTTTACTTTAATATGAAGAAATCTGCGGCTGAGGCTCTCGAATGCTCTCAAATACCGCTATTAGTGAAAGAACGTTCCAAGAGTGGTTTCAACGCTTCAAGAACGGTGATTTTGACATCGTAGACCGGCATTTCCGTGGAAGAGAGAAGGTTTTCGAAAATGCAGGATTGGAGGCATTACTTGATCAAGACTCTTGTCAAATGCACCAAGAATCAAACGCCTTAGTAGTAAAAAACATTCTTAATAGCATGTGCTTGTGCGGTACCAGAAATAAAAAAATAAATTAGCATTGAAGCCGATAATCTAGTGAATAAATGTATAACGAGTTTATTACAATAAAGCCTCGAATTTCGCAAAAAAAAAAAACGGCGGAAGCAAAGTTGTACACCTAGAACGTCGGATTTTCGAAGCGGCGGTAGCCTAGTGGGTGTGTTCAGTGCTTCCTACCGAGAGTGTGGTAAATCGCCAGACGGTTTTTGGTTCGAAAGCTCAAAACCAACAAATAATTGATCATAAATTTTATTCACCCGGCGACAAAGAAAGTAATAAGCTCTCGAAATCAAGTTAAGTAAGGTAGTTAGGCCACGGGGCAAGTTGGGCCAAGCGAATTTCACAAGAGCTGCAAGTGCTACACAAACAAAATCAGACAGGAATGAAAAACGACACACTAACTAACCAGTTGCATTGTATCAGCAGAAGAGGAAGTAGACTAGTAGGTTCAGCTATTTCTCACGAGTTTCAGGAACAGCAGAACCTTCTGGTTCTTTCTCTTCTTTAAAAGTGCCAAAATTGGGCTCATAAGAAAACCTCACCTGAACTTGAGGTCATTTTTATTTATATTAACTAAAATAGCGACTATTTCTTAGTTACAATTCTATTATAAGTTCCTTCTTGTCCTTTTTAAAGCACATTTCCCCAGATTTAAGCCTCTGGCCCTGGACAGTTGGACTTGGCGCATTTGAGTCAATATTATTCTTTTGTGGTTACATATTTTCATTTGTAACAACGGAATGATTTACTACAAACGTTCATGCTTTCAGCATATTGTTAGTTGATATTAGCACATGAAAAATGAAAAATTCCCTTACAGTCATTACATGAGATTTTCAAAGAAGAATTTCTTTCTATTTTACCAGAGCACACTATGCAAAACATTTTTAATTCGATGTAGTTTAATTTAATTAAGTTAAGAACTAGTTAAGATGTTCACCCCACTAAACTGAACTGAAAAAGTTGCATAAAGAATATTCATTCTTTGATTGATCCTATCCTCATAGTTGTATTATGATCAGGTTGGCATTTAAGAGGCTTAAAATAAAAAGTGGCCCAAATAGCCACGTGCTACCCTAATTAAATCGACGACAAGTTGCTTGACTTTGGGAATCTCAATTACTTCTTTTAGAAACAATAGACTATTTTTTGAACTAAAAATTCGATTTAACTGTGAACCTGGCCATTGATTTGTGTTTGGAATACACTCCCCTTTGACAGCCATCTAAATCCACACTCCGGTAATTGTCTTACATTTTATAAAGATCAAATCTTAGGTCTACGTACGGTCTTTTGGGATCGAAATTAACTTTAAGGGGTTTGAGGTATGTATGGGCACCGTAAAATAAATAAATGCAACGCTAAATGGCGCACAAACTCAGCTCTTAATAAGACGCCCCTTAAATTTTTTAGCCCACTATTGACTCTAGTCAAGTCCTCGGATGGTGTTTTGGGTGAGAGCTGCAAAATCCACCACCTAATTAATTGAAAACTTGACGATTGGTTTCCACTACGACGAAGAACGATTCGAAAATTGTGAGACAATTCTCTGAACCGAGAAATATTTGATGGAACATTGGTCAAGGCTCTTAAAAAAACCTCTCGTAAATTAGTGAAAGTTTTTTGTCGTGACGTTTGTCGGAAATGATATTTGTGTCTCAGATAATTTAAAAATTCGGTCAAAAGTGTGTAAGTTGTTAATAGATTTTTCCATTCCGAAGTTTAGACGTGAAAAAAGGACTCCTTTGACTCTAATTGCGCAGCTGGCAGTTCAGGTTGTTGCCTAAAAATACTTGAAATTTGAACGGAATCGAACGTGGAAACTAGTCATGCTTTCCTGTGAGGGTCATTTTTAGACTTTTATTACTGTAGGATAAGGAATAAACTAAATAAAAGTTATTTTGATAAACAGCAACTCTTGAATCGTATAAAAATTAATTGTTCAAGAGGGTGTGTGTTGTTAAAAAACTTCACAACAAGATCTAAATACACAATTGACATTGAGCATACAATTTTGTGTGAACTTTTGGAAAAAACCGACCGAACAACTTCACAAACCACCGTATTGCTCTTGCCATTGATTTACTGAATGTTTTTAATTGCATTGAATGAGCTTCCAACGTTACTTTTAAATCTTTTAGTGATAATTCCAAAAACTTAAAAAAAAAGGTTTTTTTTTTTTCAAATCTAACAAAAAACAGAGTACTAGAAATGCTCTACTTCCTTTAGATTTAAAAAAAAAAAACTGTCCCACTCAAAAATAGCTCAAAAGAAGATCTATTTACAAAAAAAAAAAATATCTTCACACCTCAAGAACTGCCTTCTTCGGTCCCTACTCACTCTTGTTACAAAAACTCTACAAAAAACTAAACAGTCCAACCATCCACCCCTAAACTCCATTTAATGCCACTCCACTCGTGGTTCGTGTCCACCCACCTCACGTAAGTGCCCTCGCTTAGCCGTTCTCTCACCACACCAACTCCGCCCACCGTCCACCCCCGCCCACCGGCCAATAAATTTTAACCAATAACAGCTGATCAATCAGCAAATAACATCCTGCCTAACACTTTCACACCGCTCCGATCCCATCCACAGCCACCGCGTCGAGAATCGGCATCACGAATCTCGCGAAAAACGGCGCGCCGCTCCTCCTCCCGCGTCCGTTCCGTTCCGTTGTGAGGCCCTGTGGCCAAGCCACGTCCAACTGCGCCGCCGAATCTGCGAAAACAATCGCAAGAGAGGCGAAGATAAAACTAAGAAAATTCACAGGCAATTTGTAAATTCCTTAGAAAATATAAACAGATAACAAATTAGCAGTCACCGTCGAAGGGAGACGGGAAGACGGGAAGACGGGACGCGTCGCTTCCAGAACGACGAGTAACGCACAGCGAACGGAGGTACCGGCAACGGCAACGGCAACGAGGACTCCGGCGCACCACACCAGGCGAAGATAAATAAACCTCAATAAATAAAATATCAAGGGGTGCTCCTTTGAGGGAATGGAGGGGATGCTCCCAGCAAAACAAAGGAACACAGATGAGCATCGCCACCGCAATCGGGGGAAGAACCCACAACAAAACGACGAAGACGACGCGCAAGGGAACTCAAAAAGAAGAAGCGTAACAAAAACACCACACGAAGACCCAAGACCGGCGACCGAAGACCGGAGCCCAAAGAACAGCGAACGGCAAACGGCGGGCTCCCCAAATCACGATGGCAGATTGTTCACTTGATTTGGGGAACTTCTTTGCCGCGTCCTCGTCGTCGTCCTCCGTTGTGGTCTTTTTGCATTGTAACACTTTCACGGCTCGTTGAGTCCGAGATGAGTTTGTTGGTTGTGCTGCTGGACACACTCACTCACAGGGCTCCCTTCGGGACCGCGCCAAGATTCGACGCGGGCGATAGTGTGTGTGGCTTTGCACGCGATTCTACCGAAACGACGAGGAATCGGAATCGCAGTCGTTTGGAATCGGTCGCGATCTCTCTCGGGCGAAGAATAAACGAGTCTCGGCTCTTGGATCGGAATCGGGACCGAGCAGAAGTTGAGTCCTAGCTCTGCACTTGTGGCGGTTCTCTCCCAATCGGATTCGAGACGAAAATTAAGGCTATGGGCCCGCTCTAGATTGGATTGGCTTTAATGAGAGCGGAGTTGGTGTTGTTGGTGCTGCGGTCGGATTGATTTATCAGTTGGGCAGCAGGAACGCCGCTTATTTGACAGCGGAGTGGCGGAAAATCATCGGCAAGCAACGGACGGAAATAATTGAATCCGTTTGGTTCACGCTACCGAGCGGTTGAGTGGTGGCCTCTAGAGAACTAGTCACTCGGACTGTGGGCTGTTGATGGGCTGGAAATTTAATGGTCGGTTGTTGAAGTTGTTGAAGTTGATAGCCCTTTGCGAGGTCGGCTTAAGCATTTTCCGGTGGTTACAATGTTGTGCATTTTTGGCTGCGATAGTCGATCTTCAGTAGACACTTTGCAACATCGTTAAAAACAGTTTCAGCTTTCGTGAACAGTTTTGTGGTGCTATTTAAATTTTTCTGATAAATGTTGAGGTTCGTTAGGGGTTTTTTAACGCTTGAAAGACTCTTAAGCGCGGCTAAGGCTTTCAATTTAATCTTCTACCTCTGCATTTGCAAAAAGCGACATACTTTCTCAGGCGTACACATTTCAAAACTTGTCTTTTTGATAGTTTCCACAGTAAATAGAAGTGTTTCCACCACCAGAACTACTAGAAATAATTTAAAAGAGATTGAAATGGTAAGTTGACAGGTAGGTTACCAGAATTAACCCTTCCATGCCCAGTATTGTTCGTGAACAAAATGAATTTTGTCCGCCGACAACTTAAAAATATGGGCGTAATTGCAGTAAAAGCGTCCTCAGTTCATTTTAGAACTTAATTTCAGTTCATTTTTTTCTGCATCAGACGTCCCTTAGTGTCCCTAAGAACATTCGAAATCTTTTACTTCGTTTTTGGTGAAGCGAAAAAAAAAAATTGTTTTCCTGCGACTGGAATTGAATACTATCATGAAAGGGTTAAGTGACACTGAATAGACAATCAAAAACCTCTGTGAATAAGTCAGATTAAATGCACTACACAGCCTCTTTCCACTAAATTCTCACCAGCGAACTAAGAACGTAAAAACAAACTCTTTGTGGTAAAGTCTTAACCCTTAAGCTTGTTTTGTTATAAAATACACTAAAGATAAGCATGCGTAAATTTGGCGCAAACACTTTGAACAGCTCAATTTTCTAAGCTTTTGTGAGAAAGATGTTGAATTGATTTTAAATGGTTCTCTGAGGTCAACGAAAAACCATTCAAAAATTGTATTGAATTGCTTAGATTTATTTAATAAAAGTTAATATTATAAATAATTAGAATAAAAGTAAGAAAAGAACATTTAATTCACAAGAAAAGGATGAGCCAAATTGACGCAGGTTATCTTTCCAGGGTTTAATATAATATTCCTCGCATTAAGAAAAAACCTCAAGCGTCACGCTGGCTACTTTTTGGCTTTTAGGAGCTAAAATATAATTTCAAGACAATTTTTTGTAATGATGACTCCTGCCAATCGTTCTTGGAAGAAGTGGACATGCCATTGTACTCATTTTGCTATCTCTCTGAAGTAATTTTTGACTCGACGTCTAGATGAAGATAAAATTTGAATTCGCCAATGAATTAAGAAAATTTCTGGTGTATTTACTACTTTCGAATCCGAATTTGGTTTGTATGATATGATTACAAAACAACTACTAACTTCCGATTCAATCTATCCAGGTTTGATCCAAGTTCAGGAGCACTGATTTTGACGTTAACAGGAGCACTCATGTCAGCCTTATTTTTGCCAAAAACAAAAACTCATTTGTGTAGACCTCAAGTCAAATTCAATTATTTTCTGTTTCAGTTTATTGTCAACCTTTTTATGGACGCGTTCAAAAAATTTCCTTGAGTTTAGCGTTAGCCAAATCTGTAAGCTATTTAGTTTTCTTTCAAAACGCCATTTGCAATTCTTAAGTGGCTCAGACGTGAGTGAAATTGAATGAAAGCGAGAGGGGTCGATTGTCTGTTACGAAAGGACACACCGAACTTTTCCAAAAACTATTGAGGGAGTTTCTGTGGAACGCCAATGATGTCGGCAATTGTAGTTTTAGTTGAGAGCTTCTATTTGAGCTTCCTTTTTGATAACCTAAAACTCAGACCCTAGCGTTTGTTACCCCGTTTTTTACCCGTTGCTAAGTTTTGTAAAAGTGCAAAGTTTCAGTAATCTGGGCTAGTTATCCTTTACGTTGCTGATGCATAGTTTTACTAAATCTCAGCTGAATAAAGATTGTAGTTAATAACTATCTATTTTTTTCACAATAAGTTAGTAAATAATCGAGGGCATCAGAAAATTATTAATGATATTTGATATTTAGTTAGAAAAAATAGAGTAAAATGTCATATGAGTCGGTTTTAGAAACACACATACAAAATGGGTGGGGTGACGCTTTAAAACAAAAGAAAAAAAGGAAAAAGAAAAAAGAAATTATCAGACTGTCACACCTTTTCATGAGGTCAACGAAAGTCTGAAAAGTTGTACCATTATTGCTGTGCTGTTGCACGACAGCGGTCTATCGGTAGCTTGAAAATGCAGAGAAGAAGAAAAAAATGCAGGTCTTCAAACATTTCTGGCAATGCCGATTGTCTTCCTTGCAAGAGTTTGCTAGTTAAGATAAACTCTTTTTCGATAGTTCTCGCGTCGACTCAAAACCATTTTATACTTACCAGGAATGTGCTAACCTGATGGCAGAGCTCAGTCTGCAATTTGAGATTTTCAATTTAGAGAGAATGAGTCTAAAGTCTCGAATGTAAAATAAAAATTGTTTATAATATTAAATTAAGTTAAATTTTTGGAAATAATTAAACGATCGCTGAGATTTTACTGAATTCAAACAGAGATTTATTAAGTTTACTTTATAAAGGTTGCTGAAGGAATGAATTAAAAAAAGAAAGAGAAACAAAGGTGAAAGATATTTTTGCCATGCAATATTAAATGTTTGTATAAAAGATATTGTACATTTTTATAGTAAAATAAAATCTAAAATCTAATTTAATCTAAATCTATATTTCTATAACATTTGAAATTTGAAATATAATATTGCTAAATATGCAAGTACAATTATACGGTTTTCAGTACAACTGTCAACAAAGATTCAAAGTGTCGAAAATTGAAAAAGAAACTCACCATAAACTTCAGATCTTTTTTTAATGGAACAATTCTATCATCTGAGTTAAATTTTTAGGATTTCATTTCAAGGGAATAACAAAACCCTTCGGTGTCCGTCTTCTACATATTTTTTTTTGTATGTTCAAAGAGGCGAGAAGCTTGGTTCTGGCCCTTCGTGGAATGTTACGCCACTAATGATGATGATGTTCAAAGAGGTACCAATTTGTTATTCTCGTGCGGAATTACTAATTTAATTTAAGTATACGTTGTACGAAATTGAGAAACTAAAACAATATTTAATCTGCGCGTCTAGGCGTATTTGCAATTGGTGATTTATTTTGTTTTGTTCAAGTTTTTTATGCAGCAATATATAGTCTGTTTGACTGTTTGATTAATGCCACCATTTCTATGGCTAAAGGCCTTAGTGTCATTTGTTTTATATTTGCTTATATTTTATACTCACTCACTAAACACAAGAAGACGAGCCGAAGGAATGCTTGAAGTTCCGGAAGCTTATAACGTGTATGGCGATCGAGAAGTACGTTGCGCTGTCCCCAAATTAACGAACTCGCTGCCACTGTCCCTAAAAATCATCCCAAACTTTAAAAAAAGAAAAAAAGAGTTAAAAAACCATTTAATGCGATTCCATTGTGTAAAGTAGAGTAAATATTTATCTTACTAAATGTATCTTTAAAAAGAGAATTAACTGGAATTACCTAAACTTAAAAACTGTTCAAAATTACTTCAATAATCATGAAATGTTTGCACAACCACCTGCAGATAAGCACTTTGCTTTGCAGGTAAACCATTGTAAATGAATAGTTTTAAAAAATAAAACAATTTTTCAATTCAAAAAAAAAAAAAAAATATTATTACATTTTGCACTACATTTCATTTTATTTATTTTTCACATTTTTCATGTTTACATTCAACAATAGGTGTTTGAGTGTCAAACACAATTTGATTGGCGATTGTGAATATTGTGTTTTTTGGACCTTTCTAATGTTTCGAGCTCCAAAAAATTTCATGCAAGTGGACCAGTGGTGGTGGTTTTTTTGGTGTTCTTTTTTTCACGGAACTTACCTAGATGCGAATCCACCTCGACACAAATATAATGCTCACTTTTATGAGTACTTGAGGATGCGTTTACATCATCTTTGTCATAAAAAATTTCACTGTCTTTAAGAAAACTCTAACCCTGTTCCAATTTTTTTAGCACTCCATCATGTTTCTAAACAGGTACTTTAGTCAGTTTGCTTCAACTGAAAGAGAATCCAATATTTTTGGTGACAGTTTGCTCGTTATTAAATTTTTGAAAAATGGCTTTTACTGACACTAGAAAGCGTTGAACATCGCAAGCGTACTCGGGTACGCCACCACAACAATTTTTCACAGCCCCACCTCTAGCGAACTACTGAGAGTCCTGCTGGACTACTGCTTCTGGAAAGCTTTGGCAATTGGCCGTTCGGAACCAACATTAAACAGTAGGTCCGCTCCACATCTGTCAAAATATAACGCCCACAACATAGTGGAGGCGCGAAAATAGCTATGCGCGAAATAGCTCTGGCACTGTAGGGGATGTTACGTGGATTCCTTAATTATTTTTTTTAGAAAGCGTTGAATAATCTCTAGTAATCGTTTCGAGATCTTTCTCACAAAAAATCTTCACCTCAAGAAAATCCGCGTATATGTAGAAGAGGAAAAAATGGATTAATTCTGTTAGCACCAAGTTTATTTTACAAAAAAAAAACCTAACCACCACCTGTAGCGGTAAAAACTCACTGTTGTAAAACGATTACTAAATACTGTATATTGCAGTGCTGAACAGAAATGAGCCAACACGGCGAAAAAGATTTTTCCGTCTTGTAAAACTTCGGTTAACGAAATATTTTCAACTACAATGGGAATTTTGAAAACCGCCCTAATGCAGCCTTCACAACGCTCCCGCACTCCCCCGATAGGTTCCTCTTCTGAAGACATCCGCTCGTCACCATCGTCGTCTGGAATCCGATTTCCGTGTGAGTTTCTGCGTCGAAAGAACCGACGCCACTCAGCGGAGATACCCGAATCACCAGCGTGCTGTCACACGCCAGGAAATTGACTGGATGAGGAATTGCAGCGTTCAAACGAAATCGGATTACGAGTGAAGGCGCGTTCTGGGTTAGGAACAGATCTGCTGCTTTCCCACCACCCGGTCGTTATTAATGACGCGACCGACGCGTCGACCCGCTGCTGGACAGTGTCCCCGAGAGCTTCGTGCTGCCCGGTGATCACCATCACTCACAGTCACGGCCCTTCCGTCGCCCGGTTGCGCTGCTAAATTAAGCGATGAGCACGGAATCGCTGATGAGCTGAGCACCAGCAAAGTAACAAAATCACAAAAGAGGAATCCTAGAATCCGGATATTTGCCAATCTCTGTCCTCGCCTCTCGGCCAATGGGAGCGTGGAACAGGTTGCTGGCCATCGCCATCGCCATCGCACAGCATCAGCGCGCGACTTCTGTGCGCTCGTCTACGTCGAGTCGCGTCTCGTTGCGTCTCGTCTTGCCCACCGCCGCCGCACGGCAGCCGAGGTCTTAATCGTCGGGATGGGTGTTTACACAGCCAACTGGTGGATAGTTGGAGTG
This sequence comes from Syritta pipiens, assembly GCA_905187475.1. Classification (NCBI taxonomy): domain Eukaryota; kingdom Metazoa; phylum Arthropoda; class Insecta; order Diptera; family Syrphidae; genus Syritta; species Syritta pipiens. The sequence continues at coordinate 90,904,362 of LR994571.1, forward strand.
GGCTATCGCCTCCACCGCATCGTGGACTATTTAAATTCATCAGTTTCTCGGGGGTGCAGAGCTGACGCGACGGACGGGGGGCGGAGCACTCCTTTTTCCATGAAATCTCTCGGTTTCCATCTGCCGAGGGGTTTTCTTTTTCTTCCCTCCTTCCGAAAAAGGGAAATTCAACAAACACAAACACATACACGCGGAATGATAAGTGATGCAAACACGACACATTTGACCGCGGTTACACGCCCGAAGAATGTTCATGCGGCTCCGCTGGTGCTCCACCGGTGCTCCGCTGGCAACCAGTAGCGCGGTGGTGGTGTAACATTCCGGTGCCTCGGGCCTCGGGCGTGTGGCGCGGAGGAGGGCCGAGGTGGAATCGAATTCGCCCAAATGAACTTTAATGGTAATTCGAATAATTACAGCGTGCTGGGATTTCTTAGGCGAAGTCTCCGGCTGGTCACCGGTTGCGCGTTCGAGTTGTTGTTGTAGGTGGCGTGGTGTGTCGCCTGTGTAAGGAGCCGTGTATCGGGGAATTGAAATCGTGTTCTTGTCGATTTAGTTGTCAACTGCTGGATTGGCGGTGTTTAGTTGTTGGGCTTTCATTTTATTTTTTTTTTTGTGTTTTCTTGGTGTACATTCGCTTGGGTTGTGTCCTTGGAGGCTGTCAGTTTTCTTGGAGGCACCCATGGGAATGGCTGACCGGTGTGGGAATGGAGTGGCTCGGCTGATTCATGATTTATGCAGTGTCGCCAGTGAAATTTATTAATTGTCTAAATGGCTGTGAGAGGGAGCAGGCTTTGTGTTAAAAAGGTGAGGTTTTCGGGTCGAAGGTGAATGTCCGTGCAGAACAGCTGTACAATTTTTGGGTTAATTTTTGAGCTCGACTCAGTGCGATTTTGCCAATATTTTTTTTAACATTTTATGCGTCTATTATTTCTGCTAAAGGCTGGTACAAAAATTTATTCTAATGAATAACCAGATTTTTGCCACAATCGGCCTCAAGCGCTTGTAACTTGCGGGGTGCTGAATTTCTTTAGCTCTACGTCAAGCAGAAGGAACTTCAGCTTTTTATAAAACCAAAAACATTTGTTTCAGCAAATAAATGTGAAGCTTATGCATCAAAACTTTTCTTTTTAGCTTTTCAGGCTGCTACAAGAATTAGATTTGAGGCTACGGTTCGTAGGAAAATCGTTGGGGTGCCTGGAACAATTTAGCCGCTCAATGCACAGACTGATTAACTCTACTTTTTGAAAAATCTTTGAGTTAAGTGTCAAAGCACTTGGTATAGTCATAACTTCTAATATTTACAAAAACGTTTCTAAATAGTAGGGTTAACACTATTAAACGACAACTAATTGAATAAAATGTGGTGTATTTCATAGGCGAATGTAAATTATTTCATCGCTTTTCTCCAATTTTTGTTTGATGAAGTTAATCGATGTGCGCTCTGGACGGGTCATTGTTTGCCAATTTTTTTGATTGGATTTAGCAAGAGGCATGTTGTCGGCATCCTGGACGGTATTGGGAGCAGATGTGACTGGTTCATTTTGCTCTTGAATGGTGGGACAGGTGCTGGTAGTTGCAGCCTCTGTTGTTTGCATTGTTAAAGAATTTTTGTTGTTTTTTTCTTTTTGTTGTTAGAAGTTTGTTAGATATCTGAGAGTTTCTTCGGTTGCTCTCAACCAGCGCGACTTACTAATGCGTTTTTGATTTTCTAATTGACCGTCTTGCACCTATATCTTAACTATTATGTTCAAAAATAGGACCTGAAACTAATAGCGTTATATGAATCGATGAAAACTGAAGATTTTGGTTGTAGAGACTTGCTGGCAAAGAAGTTCTTAATACCAAAAATGCTAATGGTCTTGGATGTCTCAAGAATTAACAAACAACTTTTATAAATTCCAAGACTTCCAATCCTAATCCATACTTTTGAATCTTCCTCAACCTTTTTTTTTGGCAAAACTGACGATGGGAAAAAATGCTTGAAATTCTGGTAGCACGAGTTAAATTGACTTCTGACATTTTTTGAGCCTCATTTAAACTTGTATGGATCATATTGGATCAATATTGACTCCTTAAATATAGAAAATAGAAATTTCTAATAAAATATAGAAATTTCATTATACAGAAATTTTGATATTTTTCATGTGTTTTCAACTTTAATTTAAAATAATCAAGTATTTTGGTTTGGATTACACTCTTCCATTTTTCTTCCTCAACAAAGCTATTTATTATATTTAGCGATTTAAATACATTATTCGGTGCGTTGCTCTTCAACTCCACAAAGGTTCGAAGTACATCAGACAAGGAGTCTCATTGAACAAACAAACAAGTAATGTCGGTCGATGTTTGTATAGACGTCTGAGCCCTTTGAAATGGGAAAATATTAGGTTGCCAAATATCTCCTTTCCGCCTTTTTGTCTTTTGAATTTTCCGGTTATGTACAAAGCGCTAAAGGCTCGTATCCCGTCACCATCCGCTTCAAAAATGGGTCGAGGTCGTTCCGTTTCAGCAGCATATCGCAGGCGTTGATTTGGTCCAGAAGGTTTTTTTGTGTCAAATCATGCGGCAAACCAAACAAACATCAAGCTTTTTTTTGTATCCAGCCTTCTACAGATGGTTTAAAATGGTTTGGTGACTAACTCCCATCTCCTGGGCGATGTCACGAGATGCCACATGCCGGTCTAACTCGATGTTTTCCATGATTCGATCGGTTTTCGTCTTCACAGGTCTTTCGCCGGCTGGCTTATACATGGTGTCATTTTCACCGGCTCTGAATCGTCGAAACCATTCCTCCGCGGTTCGAAGTGATAGAGTACCATCCCTCAAAACACCATTAATCTCACGGAACGTTTCTCTAGCGGATTTGGCTTTAACGAAGGAAAACTTTAAAATAGCGCGAATTTCGGCGTTAGTGAACTCCATGTTTACACGTCTATAACTGTTGAACGCAATATCCAAACTAATCATGCATAGCGTCGTTTTGTAGGTTATGTCAAGACCTTTCGAATGATGTGTAGTATGAGCTCCAGATATGCCAGATATGAGGTCTGTAGCGCTTTGTACATAGCCGGAAAATTCAAAAGACAAAAAGGCGGAATGGAGATATTTGACAACCTAATATATAATATGAAAAAATTCATTATATGGAGCCAAAAAACGTATGAAAGTCAAGTTTTAAACTAGAAAATTTATTTATTGTATAGAAAAATGCATTATATGGAAATTCATTATAAGATAAAAATAAACCTAAAATAGAACCAGAAAGCTGTTTCTTTGAAATTAGTTCATTATACGAAGAACTTCATTATATAGACGTTCATTCCACGCAGGATCGCCCAACGTATTTCTTAAAAAAATACTTTTTGGTCGAACCCATTGAGATCCCAACTTGAAATTTGGAGTGAAGATAGGCGAAATATGTTTTTTTTTAACATATAAAAAAATTAGGAAAATTAAAATACCATTTTTTGAGTTATTCAAGGATATGTGATATGAAGGACATTTTCAACTATCCTTCGTCCTTCCAAATAAAAATTGTGTAAATTACTCAAAAGTTCAAGTCTTTCTGATTTCAATGAGACATAATTTACAAAATTCGGATAAGTAGAACCAAAGTTATGATTTTTTTGAAATTTAAAAGAAATCTTGAATTTTGACTTTTTACCAATTTTTGAACCCCCGTTACTCGCGAACTGTATTGAGTTGGGCAAAAATATTTTGTCCCATGACTTGAATCACTTCAATAATTAGTTCTACCAATTTTGGGCCAAATCGGAGAGGGGTGATTCAGAGCTCCCCATATAATAGGCTGGGCGATTTGTCATGGAATGACCCTATAGGGAAGTTCGACTGTCCAAATACTGTGAGTTTTGTTTAGTAGTTGGCTATTCGCAATCCTGGCGCAGCATCGTACTTCGAGTTTTAAATTGGTAACATTAAATTTTAAAATGATTTTAAATATACAGCTGATTTTGACATTTCAGGCAAGAGTTCGAAGTGGATTCAAAAAATTCGAATCGAGTTTCGATTTGAATTCACTTTCACTCGAAATGCAGAACAGGGGCGCATGTATTGGATTTATCAGTGATCTCTTTTTCAAACTCTAGTTTTTTTTGTTGGAGTCGTAGAATTAGAAACGATCGTTGATCAGAAAGTTAATTAACCAGAAACGTTTGTTTTTCGGCGAAAAATTAGCTTGACACTTTTTTTTTTAAACAAAACTATAATTCATCCAAGGCAACGTTTCTGAAACGCCTCATGCCAAAGTTTTCTTAAAACTTATAAATTTATTCCTAATAAACCTAAGTTCGATGGTCGAATATGCCCACAGAAAATTTATAAAGATGACAAAAAGTTTTTTAAAGTAAGTGGATTATATTTTGATCGAAACTTCTTTGATTTGAAATCATTTAGAATTTGCTTCTTTCTTGTATATTTATTTATTTAGTGTTTAAACATTATTAAAATATAGTAAGATTGTGCTGTACACCGACGATACCCTAATATATGCAGAGGACAAAAATCAGGACGAATGTAAGAAAAAACTAGTTGAAGACATAACCGAGGTGACTAAATGGCTCAAAATGAACAGACTTAAACTTAATGAACAAAAGACGAAGTGGATGGAAATAAACTCCAATACGGAAAATAGCCTCCAACTGAATGGACAAATGATTGAAAAGGTAAATGATATGAAGTACTTAGGCATTATCATTGACAAGGACTTAAATTTCAATAATCATGTGGACTATATCTGTAAGAAAATAGGGACTAAAATAGGATTTTTCAAGAGAATTCGCAACAAAATGGACTATATAACCGCTGTGAATATATATAATACGATAGTGAAACCTCATTTTGAGTACTGCGCCTCTATTTTATACGTATGCTGCAATAATGGACATTTAAGTAGACTTCAGAAACTACAGAACAAAGGGATGAGGACAATACTGAAATGCAACAGAATGACACCAATAGCACATATGGTTGAGACTCTTAAGTGGCTAAACATAAAACAACGGCTGCAACTAAATACCCTCTTAGCCGTTTTTAATATTAGAACCGGTAACGCTCCAGTTTATTTAACGAGCAACGTCAATGAGGTTGGACAAGCCCAACCGTACCAACTAAGAAATGTGAACGACTATAGAGTAGATACAACAAGGACAACGAAGGGTCAGAACACGTTGATGATAAAAGGACTAAAGCTATTTAACAAATTACCAAATGAACTAAAAATGGAAAGAAATCGCCGTCGGTTCAAAATAAAATGTATAGAATTGTTAAAAATGTCGAATTTATGAATTATGTGTCTTATGTGTCTAAGTGAATTGATTGATTGAAAAATAAATTAGATTGTAGTAACTGAATTAACTGAATTAACTGAATTAAATATAAATCAATTGAATTAAATTTGAAATTGTATAAATTAAACATTGTTTTATAAAAGTAAATTATTATACTTAATAAAAAAAAAAAATTAGAGCTGAAAGCCTTTGCAGCTAGTGCCCATCCTTTCTTTTTGCTCGTCCTTATTTTTTATGTTAATAAATAATAATAATAATAGTATTTAGTGTTAATTTTTCTTTTCGTTTTCTCCTCCAGTTTGGCTTTATTTTTATGTTTGTCTTCCAGTAAATATAATAACAAAATTATTCAGTAGAAAGATATAGAATTGTTATGTCTCAATACTACAACCATTGTAAATTGTCCGATAGCGGATTGCAATTTTTTAAACAAAATTTTTAAACTTAAAAAATTAATTCTGATATAAATTCTACATAAATGATTTTTTTTTTAAAAACAACATGCAACTTAAATATTTTTTTTTGTTTTTTTTTGTTAAAAGCTCCATTTTGGTGGCCGTTCATCATGATTTAAGTAGCATGTTAACTAGCGTTTTGCTGCTCTCTGTATCATGATCTACATTCACTTCTCTCTGATCCAGTCTTTTAGGACCAACTTTGTATGCTTTCTGAGCTGAGGATGTTTATGCTTTGGGGTTATTTGTAAGATAAAAGTGAAATGTTTTTCTACTATTCATCAATTTCGTAATTTTGAACAGCCTTTTTAAAAACCTTAGAACGCATGCAAAGTAATACAATAAAACATCGCACGCTAACCTCTAAATTATTGTAAGCGACATTTTAAGCAAAAATGAGTTGATAATGCAGTTCGAGTAGTTTATTGGACTGCACGTCTTTCTGCATCATTGTTTTTTTTTTTTTTTTAATAATCCATTTCAGTTGTAAATAATGGGGAAAACCAAAATTGAAAGTAATCGTTATTTGCACATTTTTTAACTCAGAAAACAAGCGTCTCCTGTAAAATATTTATTCCGCTCACTATAATTTGGCGGTTAGGTCGCGATATGATTTTGGAATCAATAATCATTCTTTAATTTAGGTAATTAATTTCTTAATGCAGAATCCGTTCATTTCTTTGAAGCAATCGATGACCTGCTTACTCCTCACAGGTTTGGTTTTAATACTCCGAAAACAAATATCAACTTAGAAGGATCGGGTGTATTTTTATTTCTTTTACTAGTTGTGAATGTGGTTTGGCTTGCTTATTGTCACTCTTTGTCAACTGGCATTTGTCAATTTTAAGTTAGGTTCGTCGTTGAAAAAGGCAAGTTGCTTCTTTAAATGTAAAATATCAGTGTAAACAGTCTGCATATAACAAACATATAACAATCTCCCTATTGCCCTATTAAACGAAAAATGTTTTGATTTAATTGATATTGTTTTTATTTAAAATGAATAAAACGTATTTGTCAATGCTCAAATAAAAATTGAAGTCACAGCTGTCATCCTTCTTGCATTTTTTTTGTTTTTGATTGACATTGTTATCTGTACCTCGGGAAAAAAGCCTTTGTCAGTTTTGGAATAAAGAAAACAACTTTGACATATAATACATGTTGTAAAACTAGACGAAAATCACGAGTTAATAGGGGCTGCTAAAAATTCTTTTTCTTTCACAAACATAATTTTTGTAGCTGCCATTTTTGTCAATGTTCGAATTTCATCTGTCAAATTAAAAAAAGAAGTAATATAGTCTCTTTATTTTCAGCGTCTTTATAATTTCAGACAAAAGAAAGAATTTTATGCATGAGGTTAATTTTTCCAAATTTTGCACGATTTTCAAGAAGATTTTTCAATATGAGTCCCATTTGTTGATGACTGCTCTTAAATTGCCCCGCTGAACCTTTCTCCTGGATGTTTGAAAATCTATATAGGTCCACTGCTTTTTTTTGCTCATCAACCACGAATTAGAAGCTTATGAGTTTGACAGCTGTCACAATAGTTTCGCCAAAAACTCCCTTCAACAGCGAGTGCATGATGATCCCTGGCTGAGCTTTTCTCTTTCTTTTAAAGTGACATCTGTCAACTGCATTTGACGTTTGTTATCACTCGCAAACGAAATTGTTTAGAAATGACACAAAAACTCTTCTTACACCGTCGGCTTTTGTTTTTTTTTTTTGTTGTTATTGTTGTATTGACAACCTAACCGCCTCCCTCCCCCGCGGCTGCCAACGAAAGCGCTGTGTGTGCGCGCCGCGGCATTGACATGCATATGTGTGTGGGGAGAGAGACAACTTGCGAAGATAAAATGACGATAACTCTCGTGAGCTGTGTGAGTGTTGGTTTTTTTTTTTGTATTTTTTTTTTTCGTTTTAGTCTGTGGAATAAAAACCAGATATGGGCGGCGCCATACCAACGTTTCCAGGCCAATCAGCGACTTATTTTCCTCGTGCGGTTAACGTACGTTTCGAACTGATTACGGCGTCGTCGACTGGTTTGCTGCGCGCGCGAAAGAGCAAGACACCGGGGGTACATCACGTTGTATCTGAAAGATACACCACAGCACAGTGGAGTGGAGTGGAGTGGAGAGGAGCTCTCCTCCTTGGGGCACATAGATAGATGCACGACTAATGCAGCCCAGCCTGGGAAGAGTTGTTGTGTGCTGTGTCTTGTGACTGGTGTCTGTGGCTAAACGGTTCGGTTCGGTTTGGTGTGGTGCGCTTTTTTGCCGCTCGCTCGTTCATTTTTCTTTCTGGCCGAACTTGAGATGCAGATACATCCGAGTGCGAGTGCTCTGTTCGTGTTTTGTATCTCTCGCACATGCACTGCACTGGATGCAGTTTGCCAGTTGCCAGTTGCCAGTTTGCATCGGCTCGGCTCGTTGGGGGTGCATTAGGCACTTGTCCAACGTTGTCGTTGTCGTTGGTGTGGTTGTGGCGGCTGTCGTAGTGATGGTGTCTTCCGTGGTGGTGGTTCGAGGAAGATAAGAGGCAAATGCATGGCGAGTAAATGAAGTGCATGCATGCATTTCTTGCACTTTTGTGCATCTTCTGTGCTTTTTCATCCACTCCGTCGTCCGTCCGTCGTTGGCTGGAGGTATCCTTCGATGATTTATTGTGTGCCAACTACTCTCTGAGTGTATGTGTGTGTGTGTGTGCTGTGCTGGAGCTGTGTCAGTGTGGACCGCCTACACTTAGCCCGGCAATGGCTTTTTAAGGACATTTCTGAGCGCGCTGTCAACGTTTTTTTCTTTTTCTCGTGTGGCAGTTTTTTTTTTTTTTTTCTGTCGACCTTTCGCTGAAGAGAGTGGCCTCGGTGGAAGTTGCATGCAGGAGGCGATAACGCGCTTTTTAGTGGCACTCGCATCGATTTATCTGTTCTGGTTTTGATTGGCGGGTGAAATACGCTTCTTGTGGTTGGCGGCAGTGGTAACTCTGTGTGTGAGTGTGTCTGTGACGTGTATGCGTGCGGTTGGGAGATACGAAACTCTTTCTTTGATTATCCGGGCTTTTTATCTGCACATTTATGGGCGTAGTTTTTTTTTTTTTCTTTCTGTACACCGATAACAAGTTGACTGTGGAAGGTGGAAGTTGTGGTGGTTTGACTGTGAGTTTTTTCAGCGGCCATATTGACGCATGCAAAAATCAGGCGATCGTGACAGTTGGCTGATGTTGCGGGGAATACCTGTCCGAAGTTTGACAGATGAAGTCATGATGGCTGGGGTTCCAAAAGTGGACAGTTTTGAGAGGTGTCTGGGTAGCAAGCTTCCCAATATGGGGATTGTGGGAGAGCCAAAAATGGGTCTACTTTTTGTTGTTTTTGGTCGGGATGAGGTTTCTGTTCGTGGAAAGTTATGGAGGCAGTGATGCTGGTGAGAAATATGTGGGTAGTTTTTTTTTAGAGGTACATATATGCTACCATCTCATTTCAACATATGCAGGTGTTATGGTCGCGGATTTGAGTGTTGTTCCTAACATCAGCAACGAGGTAGAAACCTTAAGAGAAGTGGGAGCAAGGGTCAAAGAACAGTCAGGGTGCTTGTGGGACGATCTACTAATATTTTTGCCGCTTCTTGATAGAATTTTGACTTTGTTTTAGACCGACCAGACAAATAAGTGGCTTTGAAAATGGAGGTTTACTTGATCTAGACTGCACTGGACGGGAGGCTATATTTTTGCGGAAGTTGTTGAGAAGACTTTGAGCTGTTTTCCTTGCTTTTTAATTAAAACAACTACAGTGCCCTGCAAAAGTGGATGAATACTCGGCGGTCGTATGGTTTTTTGTAAATAAAAAACCTTCCATTTGACCGTTTTTAATGAATTTTGTTTTATTTTTCTCTTTACCATCATCACTAAAAAAATGAGGTGTAAACGATTTTGATTTCATCTATAGAACGGTAAAAATTCACAAAAGTTCATCTTGTCCCTAATGTTTCCATTTTTGCAAGTTTAGAAAAAAATATAGATATTGAAGTGCAGGGAGAGTAAGATAGCTTGGGCGCTGAAAATTGATGATGGTTTTTTATGGAGCGTCCAAAAACCAGCATTTTTTGCTATCGGCGGGTGGTCTATTTCACCCCGTTTACGAGGTAGGGGCAATTTAAAATCGAATCATTCATTTTAAAAATAAAATCCATTAAAAAACAACGGCAACACAATAAAGTACTATGCCAAGTTTGAAAACCACAAACTCGTTCTTTAATTATATATTTAAGTTAGATTATTCATGTCCATAGTTTGTGAAAAATTCGCATACAAACTCAAAACTTTCATAAAAAATAATCGAAAAAAAGTGAAGATCATTTTTTCTTCAAAACTGTGAGTCGCAGTGCTAAATTAGGACCTTGCCGTTAATGATCACGTTCATTCTAAATCGAACACAACAAAACGAATGGTCTTATGTCTTCTAGTTCAAAAGAAAACTCAAATGGGCCAACTACTTTTTAAATGAACTAGACACACCCTTATGCACAAAGGCACTTGCCTTGCAGTAAACTTACTATTAATAAGAAAATTAGATTATAATTTATTATTAGATTATAAGAAAAATTTACTAAACTTCAATTTTCTTTAAAAATGCACCTTTGTATGCACCATGTGTCACAGAATTTCGTGAGAGTTTCTTTGAGTTTATCTGAATCTGATTTTTTTTTTGCTATATAACGTAGAAAGTCTGTGTTTTAGCACCCTCTTTGGCCTATTTTTCAGCTTAAAATTGACTTTTGACACAGCGGCACTCAACAATGTAAAATCCAAAAACCAAGAAACCAAAAAATCTCATTCAAAAGCCTCGTTACATTGTTCGGAAGTCGAAACCAGCTTTAGTACAAAAAATTCAAAAGCAACATCTGATCTTAATAATCAAACTCGACACCAACTGAAAAAACTTCAAGCACTCAGTTTTCGAACTTTCAAGACTTTGGCTGCAGGCCAAAAAACTAAATTCCTTTTCTTCTTTGGTTCCCTAAGGTGGAATTAATTTGCTCTCGATATTTTGATGACAGCACCGAAAAAAAAATCAGGAATCACTTTTTTTACTGTCAATCTTGTAATGAAATCTCTTACTTTACTTTTCTCTGCAACTGGTATTGTCTGTTTTTAACAATTTTTCCAAAGTTCTTAAGCGGACAACGATCCTTTCCTAACCAACTTTCCTTCGATTTCTTTCCACAGATTGAATTCTAAAGTGCAAGTATTTTGCTAGCTTTAGTGCTACTACTTTAAAAATTTAGCGTAATTAAAAAAATATTGCTCTTAAGAAACTCTAGGATTTAGAAAATTTGCACATTCTTCGTTGCTCTTTTAGAAGCACATAATCTTCAACTGCCCTTGAGAGTAGACTTCAGTTGAATCCGATCTGAATAGACAGCGGATTTCATTTAAACTTTTCACTTGATTTTACTAGAGACTTCGTCAGTTGACAAGTTTGTGACGTGACGTGGTTTCCTCCATAACTTTAAAACAATCTGGAGCTGATTCTTTGCTACGACTTTAAAACTCAAGTTGGATTCCTGTTCCCTTCTTTAGGTACTCCATAGTTGATGAGTACCTACCTGTTGATCACTATTCTTTTAGTTCTTTCATGTCCAGTGTTGTTCGTATACAACATAAATTTCATCCATTGATAACTCAAGAATACTGGCGTAATTGCAAAGCAAAAGTGTGTTAGGTTTATTCCAAAACTCGATCGCAGTCCATTTAATTCTGCATCACTCGTCTCTTGGCGCAATGAGAATATTCGGAATCTTTTCGTTCTTCGTTTTGGGTAAAATAAGTGCAAGAATATTTTCCCTGCGGCTGAAATTAGGTGGGATCATGAAACGATTAATTAAATTGCCTCTTCGCTTTTCGTCGACGGCTTTGTAGGCCCCTATTTTGATACATTTCAACGATCTTCTTTTATGTAGAAGATGCGTGTTCCTTATGGCAGTTTCAGATCATCAAACACAGTTGAGTCCTGTGCACTTGTCTCAGTCCTGCCATGTTGTCAAAAGCCGTCTTCTGACCACCTTCCTGTTTTTTTGAAAACAGTCAGTTGAAATCTTAAATTTATTTTCCCTCTTACAACTTAAAAATTTGTATCGAAAATCCTCCGTAAGTCCAAAAAACTAAATTGCATCTCCCCTAATCGCCTCTTAAGACCCCTTAAGCGCTTTAAATGCCAACTGTCTACTGATGACCTGATAAAACAACTTTTTTTTTTTAGTTTAGTTTTTGTTATTCATTAGATTACCGTGTTCTTTTTTTTTAGATTTTTCTGCTAAAACCGGTTTTTGAAATTCGCAATTTAAATATTTTGTTTGGCTTCGATTGTTTTTTTTTTTTTTGTGTGGCCTGGCTTTGTGAATAATTCCTGTGGTATCTGAAGTTGTGATTTCAAATGTTTTTATCTAAGATCGCAATAATTTATTTTATTAAAAACAAAAACACAGATGGTGGTAGTCCGAACGGGCCAGCAAAACAAACACACGGAGGAAAAAAAAAAAAAAAAACGATAACGCAAAAGGATTCATCGATACGATTTGGATATTAATTAGAACGCTATTTGGCTGTTTAGAGATGTTCGCCGCGCGATACACAAAGTCGGAATGTGAAGCTATCTCCACCACCATTCTGCGCCGCCAACGCAAAGGCAGCAGGCGACCCGCAGCACAACAACAACACACGGCTTACGGCACACCGGGTGACAAATTTGTGTTGTTTAGCTTTGGCTAATCAAAAATTTATATCGCGGGTGGTTTTTGGGTTCGCCAAAAAACATATTTATTACCCAGTTGTTTGGTTATTGTTATTAATTGAAATTGGATAGGGGTTCGATTTATCTGTGGGTGGGATAGTGTTTGAGAGTCCGGCAGGATTTTTTTGGGAACGGGAGGTTAAAGTTCAGAGGTGTACTTAATACATGTTCTTTCTTTTTTTAATATTGGGGGCTTTGATAGACAGAGATTGAGGGAGGATAATCGTCCAGACACCTGAATTGGAGAAACACACACATCTGAAAAATTACAATAATCGCACACCTCGTGCAGTTGAAGCACCAGATTTAGAAAGATGGGATTTTAACCCCCAACGGCTGAGAGCTTCTTTTGTAATACTCGTTCATAAGACGACGGAAAATCAGGTGAAATCCTAAAACGTTCCACAATATTTACCCCTTAAAACCTTTTATTATGGTAAATATTTCTTGTTAGTGTATAATCAACGAGTCAGGGATGTATTAAGTTGCGATATTTGTAAAACACATAGCGATGATAAATAAATCAAATGAAAACTGAACTTTTTTTCACGTCCCCGTATTGGGGCCTTTGGTTTTCTATGGGCTAAGAGTTAATATCATCTTGAAACTATCTGAAAATGACAAAATGGCAGGTAATTGCTGGTCTCTGGTTCTTCTTCAGAGTCTTGTGATTCCAAAGTCTTTCTAAATTTTTGTTTGTTTGTAAGCAGACATCTTCCACAGCCGCGCTGTAATCAAGTCGCCTATGAGTTGTCGCAGAGTTTCAATAAATCCAATTACAATTTGAGCCACGAGCCTAAACACCACAAAAAATGTTTACGGCCCCACCCTCAACGAACGTTTGACAATCCTCGTGAAGTACTTCTGCCATGGAAACTTTCACAATTCGCCGTTCGGATTCGGCAATAAACCATAGGTCCCGCGTCAAATTATAACGTGCACAACACAGTGGAGGCTCTGGCTCTTATCGGGCTGTTACGCCATCCTATTTACAAATTTGAATTTAATTTATATTTTTCCTATACAATATAACTAGACAAACGTTTTTGAGAGTTTACATGCAAAAAGTGTTTTTTGTTGACCAGTGTAATTCGCTAAATGATCGTATGAACCTACCTCAATAACTGACCCTATCATGTTCTAAAATTTGCAGCAATAAGTCTAGGCCTCTTCGCTTCTAAAATCAACAACTTGTGAAGGTCTCAGCTTACCTTTCTTTAAAATTTATTTATTTATTCCTTTATTTAAAATTTATTAAATTGCAAGTGAATTACAATTTAATGCGATACTAGTATTGGCTGCCAGGGCCTTCAACTTCTTAAAAATTGAATTCCATAGTTGGCAGTCTTAGGGAAATCTGTCTAACATTCGCGATGACTTGACTTTTGCTTAATAGTCTTGGCTTTTCTTTCTTTTTTGAATTGAAAAGTCTGAATTTGAAATATTAGCTGGTTCGTAGTTCATTTGTTTATTTTGTTGATTTATGCAGGCTGCTGCTTTTCCTTAGTTCGTAGAACTTTTTATCCTTCAAAGGATGAACTATCAATCGTTTTCTGCTGTTTTGTCCTAAAATGGTCATATATCTTTTCGCAGAAGAGAGCGCGCACAGTAAAACGAGAAAGCGAGAAGCGGAAAACTTAGAAATCTGTTTCATATTGTCTTATGCAAGTGCACACAGTGAAGCGATTTTCAATGCCACAAGTTACACCCTCTCGCAAAGCCTCTCGTAAGCTTCTTGCTTCCAAACTCTTCCAGGTTTCAAGCGAGTCTGTGCGAGAAGGTTGTTAATGATTTGATTTCAACTATTTAGGAAATTGCATTTATTTTTGAAGAAAATGTTAATTTATTTTAACCCTCGCAGTTGCTATAATCGAATGTTTTAAACGACATTTTTGCATATTCGTCCTGCTTTTTCGCCATTCGTTAATTGTGAATATAAATGGCGAAATAAGCCTTTTTCTTTCCACATAAATTTCATGCACTTTTTTTTGTTTTGTATTTTCTAAACATTTTAAATATGAGCTCTTGCAACAGCAGAACAGCTTTCACTATTCGCACTATATCGCGTCTCGTATCGTTTCTCGCATCACATCGCTTTCTTGCCTCACTGTACGCGTGGCCTAACAATATTCTTTTTGATACAAGATTCAAGTTTCTAGAATATCCTCATTTTTTTTATCGGTTGTACATCTAAAGCAGTTTTATTTAAAACATTTTGCAAACTAAGCTGCGGCCCTTCACTATTTTGCATTGCTTGTGCATCCAAAAATGTATGTAGTGATAATTTGGAGACTTCATTCATTATGCCTTTATTTCTTTCGCCTGTTAACCGTAATGTTTTAAATGTGGAGTATTGCAGTTATGCAATGCAGCCATCTACAGATAAGCACTTTGCTTTTCAGACAAACTAAAATATTTGTAATAAGTGAAATCCTTCAATTTATAAAAAAAAAAAATCAATTCAATCTCAACACTTTTACTGCTAATTCCAACCATGTTGATTTGGAATTACATTCAGTGGCGTGCCAAAAAGGATACGTAGTTGGCGGTTTTTTGTATATAAAAAGAACCTCCCATTTGACCGATGTGACTGATTTTTGTGCAATTTTTTACCTTACTTCATCACCAAAATGAAGTACAAGTGATTTTGATCGCATCTATAGATATTGATTTTTCATAGAGCGTCCAAAAACAACTTAGAAAAGCGGAAACTTGTTCTTTAATTATACACTAAACATTGTTTATGCCCATAGTTTGTGAAAAATTCGCACACAAACTCAAAATTTTAATAAGAAATAATAGAAAAAAAAAGTGTAGATAAACTTTTTTCTTTCAAAACTGCAAGTCGCAGTGCTAAATTAGAACCTTGCCGTTAATGCTCACGTTCATTTTGAGTCGAACATGAAAAACAGAATGGTCTTACGTCTTCTTGTTCAAAAGAAAACTAGAATGTAACAAAAACTTTTTAAATGAGCCAGTCACAACCTTATGCACAAAGGCACTTGGTTCCGGTAAAAGTAACTTCAATTTTCTTTAAAAAAGTGGTTGGCTCATTCTAATTTTCTTTTGAACCAGAAGACATAAGACATTTTGTTTTTTGTGGAATGGAACAAATAACACAAAAATCATTCAAATCGGAGGATGAGAGGTACTATACGACCGCCGAGTATGTGTCCTTTTTTGCACGCCACTGAATGTAATTCAAAGCAGTTTCTCTATTTACATTTGACGTTTCCAAATCAACATGGTCGGAATTAGCAGTAAAAGTGTTGAGATTGAATTGATTTTTTTATAAATTGAAGGATTTCACTTATTACAAATATTTTAGTTTGTCTGAAAAGCAAAGTGCTTATATATTCCAAGAATCCGGGACAATTTTTCAGTAATTAATTTGCTTTTATTTACTAAGCCTTGCAGCTCTTTGTGACATTTTTTATTCGTTTAAGTAATAAACTTTTTTTCTTGATGTTGTTTAATGTAGGCTCTTGGAAAGCAATTTCAAATAACATCTCTGGAGTATTGCATCATGAATTTCAATTCGAGTGCCATTTTTAAATCGAGTGTCCTCAATTGTGACGCGATGGGAGTAAAATTTGTTGTAACATTGAATAATTCGTCTTTCTTACAATGATTGCGGCTAATTGCGTTCTGTAATAATTCTAAATTCTAAACGATTTTTCGCTCTAAATTCATGGAAATAATTGTCGGTTTCAGGTCAGCGTTGACGAAATTTCGTTAGGAAACTTTCTGAAGCCACAAATGGGAAACGCATTAAGACGTTCAGGAAGTTTCCTTTTTCGTTCTTGTTAAATGACTTGAAAATTCAGGACCATGTCGCTTTCCTGGTGACGAATGCAACCGTGCAGTCATCAAGTATTATTCGTCTAAGGAAAAACTCTACTACAGCTTGTGCATCTCTGTGGTTCTCTTTGATGATTCCTGTTCTCCACATTCTAAAGTGAAGTTATGTCAAAAGCATCTGGACACCCTATCTGTCACTTGCACTTCTCGCCATTTGCCCACCCATGGCATCCACAGCCCATCAATTCATTAATCATTTGCCTTTGCCGACCACCTCTTGAATGCGCGTCAATCGCTTCCATCGAGCTCATTCACGTCGTTTATCCGCGTTGGACACCTACAAATTGACAACGCGCAGACAATAATTGAATCGAAAATTAATAAACCGAACACAATCAAATATTTTTCGTTTATTAATAGAAATGCAATGAAAAATCGTCCTGCAACAAAAAAACAAAAAAAAAAGTAAAAAGGACATGGCCCTCCTCTGACGTCGTGTTGGGTGTCATCATTGTGTCACCTCGCTGTCACATCCGTCGCGTCATCGGCAGGTAGGTCGGGGGCTTTTGTTTGGCGCCATCTGAAATTGAAATTTCATCGCGGGCGCGGACGGCGTTCGCTGCAGAGAATCGCCGGAGCTTCCCGGCTTGGACCGAATTGTCTCGTTTAATGGGCACGGGGTGCAATTTTTTGTTGTTTTTGTTGTGGAATGCGCCAAATCAGCAACAGGATCAGTGTGGACAGCAGCAGGAGCATCATAATTTCCCTCGTCACTGCAGGCGGCAGCGGCGGTGTGATTCGCACGATGCACGGAGGGGCTGATGCGCGTCTCTCGTAATTCGTTTTTTATTATTTCGCCGTTGTTCGCTTTGTCTGCGAGCCGATGGTTTTCTTTTTTTTTTTTTTATTTATTTTTCATCGCGAAAAATCATTTAAAAGTTTACAATCCTATCGGCGCTTTTAGGTTCACACATCAGTGCACTCGGTTATAAAGTGCGAACGACGCTATAAAAACGCGACGCCGCGTGGTGGCAGTGTCCAGGGCGTCCCCTGCAATTTTATGTGTGCATGTGCATGTTTCGGGGAGGAGAGGTGGGAAGGCTTTTGTATGCAGGCGTCGAATTTGTTTTTAATTTTTTGTTTGTGGTCGTGCAGAGTTGATTGAGTTGTGTTGATGTGTGTGGCCGTGCGTCTTTGAGTGGACGCTGAGCACCATCAAACCATCAAATCGGGTGATGGTCCTCATCGGAATTAAGTGGCAGTGTCGGGCGGTAGTTTCGATGGAATGGGCAATTTGGGACTTCTATTCTGCGGATAGCGAGTTGTGGCGAACTCTAAGGTCCGTGATGTCAGCGAAGTCGGCGGTACGGTTTGATGTTTGGCGTCGCGATTTCGCGGAGCGATTGGGGGCTTGCAGTATGTGAGGGGAGAGACACTCAGCAGACTTTGAGGCTACAGCAAGTCTTGAGAAAAATCGACGTATTCCGCAACGGATTTCTGCAAATTTTCGTTAAAATTTAGGAAGCTACAGACATGTTGTGCCTACTTTACGCTCCTAACTTACTGAAGCCGCTTTTAATTTAAGGCAATTTGGTCTATAACTGCTTTCTTGATGTCCTCATTTGTAATTAATCATCATCATTAATTTTGTTGTCAAATTTTTGTGAATTTCTTCGTCAGAGACATTTCCGATTCTTGGAATTTATGTTTTTAATGTTGTGCTCGATACTCGGTCTTTGCTTCACTTGAAAACTGTCGAGTCACACGAAGATTCCCAAGACTATCAAAGGTTCGGTTGGGGAACCATTACCCACAGCTCTAAATGAACTTTACAGAAACAGGACGTTTTAACTAATTTATCGCATACTTATTGAAACATTCTTTACATTCTGCAGCAACAGGTAAAGCTTCAAGAAAATCTAAAGGCCACACAAACGTATGTTGTATTGCTTTCGTAGCCAAACCTTTTGTTAAAGCCCAGTAAAGCCACTTTAGAGTGGAAAATATAACGAAAAACCACTTTTATTTCACAAAACCTTCTCCATCGCTCCGTCTAAATTTCTCACAAAAAAGTAAAGTTCTTGTAAATACAGCAAAAACTCCCTGACAACAAAGAATACATCGACTGCTGAGTTATAAAGTCATGCAGTTCGATACACCTTTTTTCTTAATCTTCTTTCCTCAGCTTCTACCTTCGTTATCTAATGGAGACTTCTATATTTATCTTTATCTAATTGAGACTGTTTCACTGATGGACAGCACCAATGGGACCGAAAGTCGAATAGATCTAGGCATTCACTCCAAGTGATCCATTTTTGGGTTTTTCAAGGCGACGACTTCTTTGAGTTGGACTATCCACGGCGCTTGGTGCCTGGTGCTATCGACGGCGCCTTAAGTTGGAACAGCAACTGTGAGGCAGTTGATTGTACCCAATACTCTGTCGGCAAAAAGTTGTCACTCCACCACCAAAATTTGTTTTCTAAGCGAATTTTAAAGCCGCTTGATTTTTGACAACCTTCTCCTCCATTCTTTTTTCTTTGCATTGATGAGCGTTTCAACTCGATTAACAACGTTTTGCATTAACTACGATTAACTACGTTGTTGCATAGCTTCAAATTTTGCATGTTTGAAGAATTGAATTGTTTTCTAATTTTTCTAAGGGCTTGGGGTTACGATGTCGTGTGGATCGACAAAATTTAGAGCCAACCTCAGGAATTATCAGTCTTGTTCGAAACCTTTGACAAACTTTTTGAGTAAACAGATGAAAATGTTTCAAATTTTTTTGAGCTTCGTGTTATACGTTTTTTGAAACATAATTAAAAAGCCCCTAGCCAAGTTTTTCCGAGCCAACTTCTTTAGGAGATTTGAAAAAAAAAACGTGTCTCTTTGAGTGAGGAACACAATCCAGTGACTAACGTTCATCTTCCACCCAATTGACAATTTAACAGTTTTATAACTCCTGTCGTTTATCCTATCTAAGTAAATTGCCTCATTTTATGTGGCCTTTTCAATAACTTCAACCATCAATTTTTGCATAATCTCTAGAATCTAATCTCTAGAATCTAATTATCACTTAGAATATGAAACATTTTCAAAATCAACATTTTCAATTCGCGACACTCAAGTTGTATACAGTTACCTTAAAATGACATAAGTCACGTGTTCAAAAAACCCTGTTACCACTAAAAAAAAACATTAAGCACTGCGGACAACGACTAACTCTAAGTTACCCCAAAAACCGCCAGCAACCCTCTACGACTACATTCGTTCCGTCGGTAAGCCGTCGTTGTTCTCGTGAAGCTTCTTACCGGACGTTCTCCCTACACACCCACAGTGGCGTCAAAGCCCGCCAGAGACGGCGCTCCACCCGCCCACCTCACCATGAATCAACCGCCGATAAGCGCCCTCTGTCGCTATCTTAAAAATATACGAAACCGCATTAAACTCAGATGCCTCGTCGCCACCGTCGCCGTTGCGTTCTCTTTCAATTATCTCCGCGCGGGTTTTAAGAGCAATTGTGACATCCATCTTGATAAATATCCAAAAAAAGAACCCCCCCAACATTTGTCAACCATTAAAAAATATCAACAACTCATTTATTGCTTCATTTTTGTTGTCGCTCCTCCGCCGGCAGTCCTCCAAACCAAATCACAAGAATTCACTACAAAAAAAAAAAGAAAAACACAAAATATTGGATAAAAAATCATCTTGTCCACAAATGGAATCGCTTTGCGCGCATACTCCGCACCAGAGTCACCACACATCACAACACGCGGCGACAGCGGCGTCAACGACGGCGGCGGCGGCGCCGCGACAACTTTGTCGGTGTACACACATGCAAAATAGGCTCCGGCTCCATTTTATATTTTGTTAAGAGCCACTGATAACGCTAAGTAATGTCAGCGATTGTCTTTGTTGATAAAACCACACGGTTGAGTACAAAAAAAAAAAAAAAAAATACAGAACCGTATAAAGGTTGAGATTGACCGCGCGAACACATCCGTCCCTGGCAGCTCTCCCTGTTGGTTGCATCCGAAAGATATCGGAAATATTTCTCGTCTCGCATTCGAAGCCGATAATTATTTATGGGCTGGTGATTCATTTTATTCTCTCTGCGGTTCTTGTGGTCGGTGATCGGTGATCGGTGGTCGGTGGTGGAGCTGTCGTTTCAGGCGTCTCGGTTGTCGGACGAGAAGCGGGTTGTAATTAAAAATTTTACATTTGCCCCTTCATGGTTGCGTTGTCGGGTTTATTGTGAAAATTTTGTGTAGTTTTATGGGTTTATTAGGATTGAGATTGGATTTTATGGTGAATCGATTGTGTGGGTGGGTCGGATGGGCGGAAAGTTCGTTGAACGATAAATGAACTCCTGTTTTGAAAATGAGTTTAAAGTTCAAGTGACGTCCCCACCTACCAAAGGAGACTCAGACCGAGTTTTTCGTCAGCAAAATGCTCCATTTCTATAACTCAACTTATAATGATTGTTTTGTCATAAGGATGTGTCGATTACGTCTTTTCAAAAACTCCAGAATGACGAAATAAATCTAAAGATAATAAGAATGACGAAATAAATCTAAAGATAATGTACAATTTTGGAATGAAAATGATGTCATCACAATTTGCGAGGGCGCTTCAAACTTGAATTAAGGTCCTCGTCATGTTCATCCTACCCGTGGTAAAAAGGTTTCGATGTTCCTAAAATCGCAAGTTTTTGTGCTATTAACTATCAATGTTCAGACTAAGATGGATATTCCTCATTACGTTTTTTAATGATTTTAGTAAGCTTAGATGAATAGAAGATCAAGTAATTCCTGCATGAAAACTGCATTCCTATCCACTTCGCATCAATGATTCTTGCTTTTAATTGTCGTTGAAAGTCAGCTTTCTTTTTACTACAAAAGCTACTTAAAATTTAATGACTGTAACAATGTTCCCATTTAAAATGAAATACTGCTTGATAACAAAAATTTTTAAAAGGAATTCTATTTTTTTGTTTCTCATAACAATTATCGCAATCTTATCTACGGAATCCCATCGGTTTTTTGTGTGTCCACCCAATATTTCAAAAATGATAACTTTAAAACCTTAATGACTCCTTTGTTACAGTTTTGCACCATTGAAATCGTCACTATATATTCGTGTTGCGTAATTCAATGCCATCACTTAGTTTAATAATTTCGGTCTGATAGGCAGTGTTCCCTATATTATTTGTTTATAATGAGTCGTTTAAGTAAAGGTTTTAGTCATCCGGTTATAGATTTGCTAGCTTAGAGGCAATCTTCCAGACAAACCACCAACATTTGAAAAATAGGCGACGTATCGGTAGCAAGGATAAAAAAAGCCAGCAACTTTTACAAAAAAGACAAAAATACACTACCGAAAATTATTAATTTTTATTTTTTAGAAGAGAAAAGCGTGGCACATTGAAAGGCTTTTGAAATCGGATACAAATTTCAATCGCAAGGACGGCATTCCACGTCTACACTAAACAGGCCGTGTTTGTACTCCCCGTAGTGCTCTCATTAAGGTAGATTTCAAAGCCTAAGAAAATACGAAGAAGCCAGCTTTATCGATCAAAAATATTTCTCCACTAGAAGCAGTTTTGGAAAGATACAAGTTTTGGAATGAAAGTAATATTAAAGGAAGGATTAAAGGAATATTAGATTTATGATTCTAATCTATGTTAGGATTTGGTTTTAATCTGTTTTAGGTTTTTTAGTCTTTTAAGACCAAAATTAACCGCATTTAGCCTAATCGACGTTCTTAGTACTAGACTAACACGTCAGACTCCCTTAAGCTATGCCACGTAAAGCAAACTGTGAAACGCGGAAGTAATAATTCAATCATTTGAGGATGTATTCCGCCAATTAGTGTTGGCCTAAAAGTAGAAAATGATGGTATTATGAGGAGGGAATATTACTCTAGGACTCTATAACAACATTCACCAAATACCTTGGATATGACGGCAATGGTAAAAGGTCAGATCATATTTCCATTGACCAAAAATAATTCGCAAAAATCGTGAAAAATAGGTTATTTTGTCCAAAATTTTAGAAGATGGAATGCCATCCACAGTCCTGATATGAATCTTACTGTACATTTTCGGTTTTTAAAAAAAAAACAACTATCTAACTAAGGGATACAAAACGGAAAAAATTACTTTGGTATTGAATGTTAGAAGAATTGTACGTAATATTGCCGAAAGGTCTACCAAAACTGTACGACAGTGTGCAAAAAAGGCTTAATTTTTTAAGAAAACGGCAAAGGATTATGGAAAATTTAATAAACAATTACAACTTTTGTGTTTCTTGTAACAATGACGTGATTTCGTTTTTGTTTTTTTAATAGACTTGTAGACTCTTTTATAGTAGACTTGTATTTTCAATTTTAAGTTTTGGGCATGTTTTCCATACATCGTTCCCATAGTGCGTCGGTCTTTGCTCAACCTTGCTGCTGTCGTTCAAAGTGTGCTCACACTTGTCAAAGTTTTGGAGCTAACGAAATACAATTTTACTTTTTCTTTGAACCTCAAAAATAGAATTCGATGAGTGACTATGTAGTAATCTATTTTGTAACTTTAAATAACAAAGACATTAAAATTATGGAGAATGAAAGAGGCCTAAAAACTTCTTTTTAAA
Organism: Syritta pipiens; assembly: GCA_905187475.1. Lineage (NCBI taxonomy): Eukaryota > Metazoa > Arthropoda > Insecta > Diptera > Syrphidae > Syritta > Syritta pipiens. The sequence goes on from LR994571.1 coordinate 90,927,340, forward strand.
AACAAAAATTGGTAACAAAAATTTAACCTCCAAACCCTGTTTTTCTCGTACACAGAAATAGTAATGAAAGAAAGTGAAGTGAAACTAACGATTCAGGTTTTCATGTTGTTTTTTCACTAAAATAAAATCGAATTAACGAGGGGATCAAATTGCAAAGGTTTTCTTCGATTTACAGGGTTTTTTTCAGGAGGATTTGAGAATGCTTCGATTTACAGAGGTTTTCGAATTAGAGAGGTTTAAAATATCGAGAGTAATCTGTATTACAATTTTACATTGCTTATGAGCACAGGTTTGTCTTGGATACCTAGCTACTGCGCAAGGCAGCCAAGCACTTAGGCCAGATGAGGCCCATTGTGATACCACATGGAGCGGATGCAAAAATATCCCACTACTCCAGAAACCAATTGGAGCTATTAATGTAGCGGAGGCTTATGCTGGTGCCAGCTAGTTCACCGAGATTATTTAGAAAGTAGTGACCAAGATACCTCTTTCTACGAGAGCGCTGCAGGTACCTAAAAGGTGGAGCGAGGTTTCTTCCTCTTCTTCGTCTCTGCAGCTTCTGCAGAAGTCGTTGGCCGGGAGGCCCAGTCGGGTGGCATGTTTGCCAAAAGTGGAGTGCCCAGTTATGACACTGATCAGGTTCCTAACTTGAATTCTACTGAGTCTTAGGAGTAAACGAGCGTTCAGGATCTAGCTTAGGCCAGATTTCCCTATTGGATACCTAAAAAACATTCAAATTTGAATGTGAAATCGGTATCAACAGTTTATTTTTGTTCTAAGAAAAATGCAGTTTTTTGTCACTCCTGTAAAAAAATAGAAATGTCACTTATGTTGTTTTAACAATCATCGATTTCTCGAAAAGTCAAGTTAGTCGATTGAACAGATTAATTAAAGAAGTTTTACACGATTTTTAGGGTTAAGCTTAGGTCTTAGGTCTGAGCGACTACCGCGATTAAACGCAGGCTCACGTAGGCCATTGGTTTGCACATTGTGCTGTCACAGTTCCAGATTGCTTCCAAAATCGGACTCGTTACTTAGAATTTTCCTCCAAATAAAAAAAAAGATTAGCAGGCATTCTACACTAAAGGGTTAAGTTTTATTACACCTAAAATTTAATTCTGTTAAAAATTATCGTAATTTATATTTACTACTTTAAGAAAGTAATCGAAACTAAGGGCTTTAGTTAAATTTTTTCTTTATTTCTCATTTTTCTTCTAGGTAAGTGCAACTGAGATGAAAATGGATTATGTTTTGATGACTGACGGTAAGAACCAAAAGTTGTTGTTTTATCACTAAAATTGAAATTGAATTTGATTTTTTGAATTATTAAATTTAATTATTCTATATTTTAAAATATTAATTCTTGCAAAAAAGAAACAGCGGGTTCCTCGATTTGAAATCGGTTTTATGTTATATTTATTTTTAAGATTATTTTTTCCAGTTATACTTGGTTAAAGAACTGATCTGACTTATCAGAATGTATAAATTCTCAAATGTATAAATTCTCAAATGATCTTAAAACAAATGATCAAATGATCTTGTGACAAGGTAGGGATATTTTTCAAACAAAAAAAAAAGTTCTTTGATTGGACAACCATGTGCCTTTTCCTTCATATCTGAATGATTTTTCTTATAAAAAAATAAGTATTCTTATCACATTAACTTAATTAAAATTCAACGATTTCAAGCACTGTTTAGGCTAAAAAGCAGTCTCCAAATGTGCATTCAAGCTTCGTGGGAGCTGCTGCTATGTTTTCTCTGAGTGGTCAATGTGCTCACGTGGCAACGTGACGACGATCTTGCTTTTGATCATGAGAGACGATCACATTGCCGAAAATAAGACGGTTTTCTCATTGATCTAAGAGACGTTTTCTTCAGTGATTATGGTAGACAGCTATTTTAAAACGATAAAAGGGTTAACAATAGGCATTCATTCATTCGTTTTCTTAGCCCGCATGTTCCACTAAAGGGGCTGCGAGGGCAGTGACGCAGCAGAGATCTCCAGGCAACCCGATCCTCCGCCGCCGACTCTAACTCCTCGGAGGGTATGCCTAAGCGTTACCAGGCAAGCTTTTGGGCTTGATCCAACCATCTCATCCTGGGTCGCCTACCCTCCGAAGTCGAATACAAGGCACAAGGCAACAATAGGCATGGTTACTAAAATTAATCGTTTATATTTTTAAGGTTTCTCGCCTTTTTTAACCCATTCTCTTCTATTGTACTTTAAAAAGTACAGTAAAATACACTTAAGAGGTTTTTATTTCATGGCTTACTTTGTTAAGTACATAAACTGAGTTGAATTTTACTGTACTTTTAAGAGTACAATGGGAGAGAATGGGTTTTAAATACTTTAGAGTGGCTGGCTTCTGAGGCCCACAACTACACTTAGGCCAGAATAGTTAAATACTTTAACATTTCAGATTGGTTTTATCTTCTTTCATGCAAAGCTTTTTGCCTTCGAGGCACTTTGACGTGTTTACGAAGTAAATCGAACTGAAGTTTATTTGTGGAGGGGTTTGTTTCTGCTTCTCAAATTCTAGGATGGTCAGGAAATATAAGGATTCATGTTCCATAACTATTGGACCAACGACTGCATCTGCCTGGCTTAAGACACTGTGCTGTGGGGCGGCCATTATTGAAAATACCGTTGCTATGGCTGTCACTTGGAAATAACAGCTCCAAATGCATCTGAATTCGCTCTGTTTTTTAAGAAACAAGATGAAAAAAAGCGTCAAAAACTTTCACCTTCGCCGTACGTAACTTATATCTCAAAAAATTAGTCAACTCAGAGTCCATCTTGGCTTAAATCATGTTCATGGATCATTTTCTTTCGTTCATAAGTCTCTAATGTTCGTTTTTTTTGCAACACAAATTGAATTAACGCATAAAAAAAAGAATTTTCTGCTTTAGATAAAAATCCCAGACAAACCTTTCAGAACAAAGTCCTCTTCATACGCCACCAAAATGTTGAAAACCTCAAAAAGTTTCACTTACGGCTTTCGTGGTGGTGTTGCTTCACGAACTTCGTTCCAACCACAATCACCCTCCTTCTCAGCCTTCCTCAAGGCCAAAGATTATGAACCGAAAAAGAAAAAAAATATCTCTTCAACTTGATGAATACATCAAAACCAAAACAAAGCACAGTTCACCTCATTCACCCGTCGCAAATGGCTCATTTTACCTCGCGCTTCGACACTCACTTTGCCCTCCCTCCGATAAGGAGTAAGTTTCTTCGTTTCCTCGACTACGCCGCACTGCACATCCCTGCGACTTTGTATCCTTTAGCGTGTGGAGGAGTTGCACAAAAAAGAAAAAATAAGGAACCACCCACCAGCACCGCTTGCACTCTATTTTTCGTGGTAGCAACGAAGGAGTCACTTCCATTTGACTTCGTCTATGAGGGAGAAAGAGAGAGAGAGGGCGTGAAAGAGAGACATTATCGCTGAAAGAGGGTGTTGAATGTGCACCCCATCCACACTGCCACCCTCCAAAATGGGGTGGCAAATTTTTATGTTAATTATTTGTGAGGCACTCTCGTCGCTGGTGGCTCCTCTTCACTCGCATAAAATGAAGACACCCAACGAGGAATTCTTTATCAGTCTTCCGCACGATCGCTGCTGTGTAACACACACACACACACACACCCGGACACCACCCTCATTGTCATCAACAGCAGGGTGTGAGGCGCTTACCCCTTGCGCGGTTACCCCTTTTTGAATGGCGTCGTTGTCTTCGGGGGGTGGTTCCTATTTTTCGCCTCAATTGATTGTTGTAGGATTCCATTTTTGTCGTCGTGTAGACACGTCGTCCTTTTTAAGGATAATCACACAAAAATTCATTGAAGTTTGAAGTTTTATAGATGAGGGGTGGGAGTGTGGTATCCTGTTTCTTCATTTTAATGGGTTGTTCTTAGTTTGTGTTTGTGGAGGGAGGAGGAGATTTGGCGACAGATACGACATTGGGTGAAGGAGAGGAGTTGAAGAGTGGGTTGAAGTGGAACTTTTAAGTGAACAACGTGTGCGGTTTGCAGGTGGCTTTGCACTCGGCTGCGGTCTAGACGGAGATTGAGTGGAAAACGTTTTTTTTTTTTTTAAAGTGGTAGTGGGGGTCCTGGTGAACGATTTTGTCGTCGTTCATGTGATGCGTTCACTCATCGATTCAATTTGAAGAGTTTCTGCTACGGAGACTGTGGAGTGTTTGAAACTTGCTAAGGAAGTGGTCAAAACTGTGCGTTGTATGATTCTGCTGTGTTTTCGAGTACAAGACACTTTTTTTTTTGAGCCGGTACTCAATTCGCAAGTTAGAAACACGACGCGAGATCTGTTTGTTTAGTTGCTGAATAAGCTTAAATGTACACTCATCCCTTGGTTTGCCCGGTTTCGTTTTACGCGGGTTCAAATATCTACCCAAATTCGATTTGCAAGACTTTCCCTTGCGCGAAGTAACGTTTTTTCTTTAAAGAATTATGGCACAATATGGTTTTTCTGTCAAAAATACATCCGTGAACGCGTGGTTCGGCTTGCACGGAACTTTTCAACTCTGATTCACCGAAGTTTCAGATTCAGTCGTGTTGTAGTTGTATATAGTTGTTTTCTTTCTACAGATCGTACTATGTCTTGTGAGATTTTCTTTCTTTTATTCGATTACCGAGAAAATTGATTACTCTTCGTGGTTTTTAATTCAACTAAAGTTTTTATTAGTGTCTTCTGTGTAAAGCAGCAAATAATTGGTTTCAGTTTCAGTAACTTTAAAAAATTTGTTCAAAACTTCTATTCTTCTAAGGATGACGTGTCTACGTTTCTATTCTTCTATCTGGCTGACTGGCTTTTTCCGGTTTTTTCATTCAAGTGTTTTCATATTTTAAACATTAGCCACAGACCCGATAATTGACAAAGAAAAGTGAAAAAAAAAACGCGACATTCTTTCCAGACTGACAAGTTTCTTAACGAAAAACGCCGCCTGTAAACTTAGACGAGGACCGTGAAGCATTTGATTGCTTTGAGAGGGAGACTTCTCGTCATTAAAAAAAAAATCTTAAATGAATTCTAACTCTCTAAAGAAAAAATAACTTCTCATTCGTTTTAGATGTTGGTTTAAAAAACTCTTCGCGCACATCTACAGTAGTGTGCAAAACATTTGCAGGTTTTTTTTTCAAACACAATAACGTCTTATATAGATTAATCTATGGAAAGAAATTTAATGAAACTTATAGCAAAAATTGTTACTTACAGTTTAATATTTAAAAGGAAACAAAAGAAATTTCCAACTGTAAATATTTTGTAAAACATGAAAAAATTAGGTTATTCAGTTTAAGGTTGTGTAAAATATGTGCAAGTTGTGTATTTTTCCCTCGGGGAGAGCATGATAGCTCTGGCCTGCCTACCTACCTACCTATGATAGCTATGACGCCAAAAATTCGTAATGTTTTTTTTTTCTTACAGAGGTTAACCCCTCAAGCATTTTTTTACAAAGAGGGGGCGGGTCTCGTCCCGTTTAGGTGGTACGAGCAATTTAAAAAAAAACATATTAACACGAAAAAAACTTATTAAAAAACAATGGCAAATTTTACAATGAAGTACTTTACCAGTTTTGATAGCCAGAAACCTGTTCTTTAATCGTCCATCTAAGTTAATTTGTTCATGTCCATAGTTTTTCAAAATTGCATCCAAACTCAATGTTGTACCTCTAAATTGTAGTAAATAAATGAAAAAAGAACTGAAAATGAATTTGTTTTATATCAGCGCCTAAGAAATAGGTGTCTAAACAGTCAGCAGAATTCTTTCGACATTTTGACTTCCACGGTATTTTTAACCACTCAACTTGATTTGTTCTGGCTCTTCGTGGGCCGTTACGCCTCTAATGATGATGATGATGAAATCCAAACAAAGTCCGTCCATGGATTTTGATATCCTCTCAAACTCCCAAAATTTACGAAGACTAAAAATGTTCGATCAAAAAAGAATCGATCACCGAAACGATCGATAACTGCAGGCATGCAGCTCTGCGCGGTAGAACCGCCATTATGTTGTAGGCGGCAGAAAATTCTTGATGTACCGAAGACTTGAAATTGATTTCAATGAATGCAATGGCAATCTAAAGACATGCATTCTATTGATTTGCAATTAATCAATAAAGACTGCTCTAGTCAAGACTTCAAAAAGAATGAGAGCTTTCAACGTCTAAGTCTAAGTCTTCAAATGAAGTAAATTGAATAAATCACAAATCCTGAATTATTTTCTAAGAATTCAGGGGTTGCATTATAAAAGATTGCAGTCCCCCTCTGGTGGTACAAGTCTCGTGTGCGCCATAATTTGACACATGTGGAAGGGACCTACGGTTCTATGGCAGTTCTGCACGGAGAATTGCAAAAACTTCTTTTCATGACAGACAGGAGGACTGTCAGTAGTTTACTAGAAGTCGAGCCGTAAAAATTGCTTGTGACGCTCTGTCCAATCTGGGTTCGTACGCTCGCCCAATAGTCCGCGGCATCAACCAAAAAGCCACGGCGCCCACCTGTGGTCAAAAATTCTATGTTCCAAAAAAGTCTTGGACTCCAAGAAACTGATCAGACCTCAAAGAGCGCGACTAAACCCTTCAGATTCCAAAGAAAGGACTCATATTCCACTAAAACGAACGTCACTTTCGCTAAGGACAATGCAAATATTGCCTTCTTACCCCGAATTTTGCCTCACGCCCCCCTGCGCCCCGGCCCCTTTCTACAAGGTACGAGTTCCTTTCCTTTCATCAAAATCCCCATAAAACTCTTCTTCCGTCTCCTGTCCCCCCACATCAAGTCACATAAAATGTCCTTCCATCCATCCAAGGGAACAACGACTATCTCCGTCAAGACAGGCAACAACCCCCTTCCTCTCTGTCACATCTCTCGCTCTCATCACTCATCCGGCGTCACCACAAAAACCCACCACTCACACCACCCCGCAGAAAAACCCTTCCGCCAATCTGCGCACCCGCCTGCACTCAGCGATAGCGACGAAAAAAAAAAAAAAAAAAAAACGAAAACGAAGAAAGGACACCAGGACAGTGTCCTGGCAGTAAACTGTTCTCCGCGCCCCCGCCCAGGCGACCGAAAACAAACATTAATTTCCATTTCACTGATAATAATTTTCGTCTACGAAGGCACTGATAAATCAAAAAGTGATACCACCCCCGTACCAGCCCCGCACCGGCCCGGAGCCATCGCAGATTAGTTGAGAGATTGGTGCTGCCACCAATCGCCTGGCACCACCACCACGCCACCGACGTCGTTGGTTGCTGTTTTCATGGACACAAAAAGGAGATTACAGATCCTCAGGACGAGACACACAGTGTGGCATGCAGTTATCCTGCCGCCAAACAAAACAGCAGCAGCAGCGCACAACACACGCCTGCATACAGTTGACACAGAAAGCGGCTGCGGGTGTGTGTGTGTGTGGGGGGGGGAGTGTGCGCCTTATCCCACACTCAGGCGAAAGCTAAAAAGTGAATATAAACGACGGTTATCAGGACAACAAACCAAAAACCCAGCAACATTTCGGTTTATCTATCGGAAAGCACACCACCACACCAGAGAGGAGCACGGCAGCACCAGCAGGAGAGTCAGCGCCACCCACCAGCACCACCACCACCAACACTCACCCATCATCATTCCTCATCGCTTGCGACTATCGCCCTCTCTCTGTCTCGCTGGGTGGCTCATGAAAAACTCCTTTTATTATCCTTTATAGTCATCGGGAAAACTCTTCTATCGGAGCTGTGTATCTATGGCAATGGCATGGCAAGGACGAGATAAGCGGAGCACACACCACACAGCAGCAGCGGAGTGCTGAGTCTGTGTGTGTGTGAGTGAGTGTTATCTCCTCAGCAGAAAGTCGACTGCAAGGACAACACACAGGACGAGTTCCCAAAACGACTGCTCCTTCTCTGTGTGTGTGTGTGTGTGTGTTTGTGGGTGGTGGCTGAGTGTGCAGCAGTAGCACCCTTCATTTAAAATCTTATCTCACTTCCTGATTGATGGGAATAGATAAGCGTCTTTCGCTCTCAGCCCCCATTAGGGACTTGCTGCTGCTACTGCCTGTGAGCTGCCGCTGCCGCTCCTCTCCTCCTTCGGCTGAGTGGTGGTGGTGGCTCGATGGCTGGCAGGATGATATCAGCAGCAGAAAGAGAGTGTATCCCTCGTACCCATCGCTGTCGCCCACCTACGAACCGAAATTCATTTGGTGCAAAGTGATAAGGGAATAAAATATAGCGGAATGTCCCTTTTTACCCCCTTCCTCGGGGGGTTGGTGTGGTGTACGGCTGCTGCTCTCCATTCGTCTCTCATTTATCATAGAAATGCATAAATATGATAACAATTTATATGCTTATGGGTTTTCTCTTCTGATTTTTGCACAGCACACTGAAGCAACGAGTGAGGCAGTGAGACGACAGTGGCACAGCGGCGTCAGAGAGATAAACGATGCCAGACAGTGGAGTGGAAAAGTGGCTCGAATCATTTTTTATTTAAATTTTTAAGATAGGCTTAAAGGGCTTAAGGCTTAAGGGGAACAGGATTAAGTGAGGGCTAAAGGTAAATTATAGTTCCTGGCTGTCTTGAAGCCGATTATCCATCGTGATGGGGTTCTTGGTGAACATTCGACTAGATCATAGCTATTCTCTAAACTGGTGAGCCTACTGAAGGGAAATTAAACTCTTTATTCATACATGGAAATGCACCATATTTCACAATTTGTAATGCTATTCCTCAACCTTTTTGAAGACCCAGAAATCTGCAAAACGAAAATACTGTAAAAACTGCTTAGTATTTATGTAACAAGAATAAAAACATTTTACTTGACACTTTAATGTCACGTTTGAGCTTCTTCTTATAATTTTCATTGTTCTCTAAGGGGGTTTATTTTTATCAAAATAGCTTGACATGTTGTGAAAGGTTGTTGGTAAATATTTTATTTTAAGTATTATTATTTAGTATTAAGACTTAGGCTCAGTGTACACTCAAACTACGCTTAACCGTTCCATGCCAAACTAATTGGGGCATGAAAGGGTTCAAGTATTGCCCATCGCTTGCAACTCTTTGCTCTCCAAAAAAGAATATCCACCATTCTAATTCGTCGTCTTTAAACTTTTTCGGTACATCTCGTAAAGATCAAAATCAATATTTATTGTCTCAGCATATCCTTCCTCACTTTTTCTACAGATTAGAGATTTGATGAAGAATTCATAGTTCTAATTTTAAATTCAGGGTTGTTAATCGAACTGCTCTCATTTTACATTAGCTTTAAGACAGGCGGTTAGGCAACTTAGCAATTTTTTTCTCTTCAACATAAAAATGTCTGACATAACGGGTACGATTTTCAAATAGTTGGACAAGATAAGTAGGTCGGTAGGTAGGTAGGCGGGCTGACAGAAAATGTTTTCTGCCACACTTCGGTCCCTGCGGACCCCTTGTGTTACACATTGGGGGAAAGGTGTCTCCCTCATCACTCGTGTAGTCCGATTTCACTGTGTCCTCGGTCCATTTGGTCCTGCTCAGATACTTGAAAAGATTCTGCAGAGGTAGTGAGTTGATCTCATTAAGATTTTGAAAAAAGTGTCTTCCTAGTGTTCTAAACCTCAGCTGACAAAGGCTTGGGAAGTGACAGAGGTAGTGTTGGGTGTCTTCCCGCTCCTCCTCATCAGCACAACCCCTGCAAATATTGTCACCGAGTAGTCCTATCTTAAATAAGTGGTTTTTGAGACTATTGTGGCCCGTGATTACACCCACCGCTCTTGCGACAGACCTTTTGTCATGCAAGAGCAGGACTTTCGTTTTGGCATAGTCATTCTCAGGCCGCATAGTCCTTTTTGTCTCACACGTAGATAGCGCCTTCCATCTAATTGTCTTATCCCCAATCCGCTTCTTAAGGAGGCAGATCGCTGGATCCATCCTTACTATCGCCGCCTACTATAGCTTATGCTATTGATCCTTAGTGCACATGTAGAGGCCGTCTCAAGCACGAATAAGTTTAGAGGTAGCAGGGCAGTATGGTTTCGAGACCCGCGGTAGGAGTTTTGCGAAAGGCACCAGTCGCACCCATGCATGGGAGCCTCTATATTTTCGTCATAGCCTTACAAGGCCTTTTTCAAAGTTTGCCACCAGACTATATTTCCGTATGTTGGGTTTTACAATGCCATCCATAGGATTACTTTGGGGTTTGGTCTCCATTTTCTCCCGAACATCCTGGCACAAATATAGAAGCAATTCGCAGCTTTTTTGATTCTGATTTACGACTCTTGTTTTCTAGCTTTTTGCTTCTGGCTTTGAATTCTGACATCTGGCTTTTAACTTCTTGCTTCTAACTCCTGTCTTCTGGCTTCTACTCGTCTATCACATCCTTATAAAAAAAAACAACAAATAAAACGTTTTCCACAAGCAGATACTGCAGTCTAATGTGAGTCCATGATCTTCTCAGTACCTATTAAAGACAATCTTAGCAGCATCCTTAACTGAGCTGGACTTTTAACATGTTGCGCTTTAACCGCCACAATATAATAAGCGAGAGAATAAAAATTTTACGAGTCTTTTTTTTTATTTTTTGTTTGAGCTTAAAACATTTACTAGAAATTTTGCAGTATTCTCTGCTTTTCAAAACTGGAATCTTTTATTTAAAAAAAAAAAAAAAATGATGCAGAAATGTATTGTATTAGGCGGCGTAACAGCCCGTTGAGAGCCAGAGCCTAGCTTTTTCGCACCTCCACTGTGTTGTGCGCGTTATAATTTTGACACATTTGGAGGGGACCTACAGTTTATTGCCGGTTCCGAACGGCGAATTGCGAAAGCTTTTCATGACAGAAGTACTCCAGGAGGGTTGTCAGTCGTTCGCTGGAGGTGGGGCCGTGAAAAATGTTTGTGGTTTTATTTCCCCGAGCCGGATGCAGAAATACGCAAATCAAAATAATCCAATCTTTTGTTTATTTTATTCCATTAAATGTGTGTTTTAGAACTTCTTGAAACGCTCGAACGCTGTCACTCATTTTTGCCTAAAACGTTGCTTAAATTGGTGGTTAGGGCGTGATGTGTTTCACTTCAACTTCAATCAACTTTTATTGATTTATCCTATGGATACGATGGATGAAAAGGCCGATGACGAATAAAAAAGTGAAAGGGACAGGGTGTGTTTTCAAAAACAAAAACTCTTCGAATTTGAGGCAATTTTTGACAGAATCTTTCATTTTACATGAACCTGTAATAATCAAGGCATCTCAGCATTCTTCCAGAGTCTTCTGCTCTTCAAGAAATTCATGTCTTAATATTTTTCTAGACTCTCGAAGTCAAGCCTAGTGATTTCTCTGGAAAATCTTTTCCGTTTTATTAATCGTCATGTGCATGCTTGGTGTAAACTTTCGTAGGTTAAATTATAAAGGAAGATGAAAATTAGAGAAGAAATCAAAAATCATCACGAAACATCATCATCATCATTAGTGGCGTAACAGCCCACGAAGGACCGGAACCTAGCTTTTCGCGCCTCCACTGTGTTGTGCGAGCTCTGGAATATAGGCTCCCAAAAAAAGTATTAAGCTTCACTACTAAACTGCTGAGTGCCTCTCTAGGCACAGAAAAAGGCCTTGAATTTAATCGATGTTTTCCTTGAAGCCGCTGTGGCATTCAGAATTCATTTTATGGATTTTCGTCCAATGGGATTGTGCTTTTCAAGATTTTTAAAAGAACACCACCATGCACCGTCAAAAACTATTTTCAATTTTCAACCACCCCAAGCCGTTCATTTATTGATCTCTAATGTAAGATAATGTTCGAAAAAACAAGGTTTTCGGATCTAAAAAGATTACAATTCAGTTCTTTTCCTCTTTTCTCTGTAAGTCCGTCTGCATTGATAGTCATAGAATTCTATTCTAATTTCATATTCATTTCTGATCTCGACGAAAAGGAAAAATTGATTTTTTTGTTCAATCGATCGCGTGACATAACTTCATCGTTTTTGTTTAAAATTACAAATCTGAGAAAAATAAGTAACAATTTTTGCCGAAAAAACAGACTGGGAGGATACGGAAAAGTAATTTTTTAAAGGGTCTTCTGGTTGATTATTTTGCTAAGCCCACCAAAAGTTGATGATCCACTCTCATCCCAAGTTCCAGCAGCATTTTGGCTAAAATCTATCCGCGATCCTGTGCGACTTGAAAACTCCCATAAAAAAGTATATCATTCAACAATTTCGGCAAAATGACAACAAAATGTTAAGAGCCTCGGCATCCCTCCCGTCTCGTCGTGTCTCTCGTAAGGACTCTCTGCACGCGGGATAAATGGCAAAGAGCTGATAAAACCGCCTCCTCCCCAAAATCGTCCTCTTGAATGTGGCGACGGAGGACGGCGCGGATGAACGCGCGCGCGTTTTATTCGAACGCAACGAGGAGGACGATGGTGTCGGGTGTCTGTGTGGGAAATAGTTTAGTGTGGGGGGTAGGGCTTACCCCGAAAACCACTCTCGTCCTTTCGCCGTGGAGCGAGATGAAATTCCACATGAGACATGCAAAATCAAATGCCATCACATTTGGGGGTGGCGGCGGTGGGTGGTTGTGAGCAGAGGGAGAGTAGGTCGATAGTGCAAAGCCATTGTGTGAACCCAAAGTCCTTACGGGGCTATGAAATGGATGAGAGAGGTGGGTGGGTGGTTGTGGATGAAGATGGCAAGGATAGAGCGGCGGCGGCGTTGTATTGTCATCAGCATCACTCCTTTTCTCTGGGAACTATTGTTGTGCCAGGCATCCTCGGAGTCGTCCTCATCGTCGTCGTCGTCTTCATTTGCATCTCTCCCTCGCTCTGTGGGTGGATCGGGAGGGACATTATCATTTATTACGGGAATATTATTGTTGCTGATACTGCTCGGGTGCTGCTGCTGTTGCTGTTGCTGTTGCTGTTGCTCGGTGTTATCTTTATCATTGCGACGAAGCCTGAATGGAAATATCATTGTTGCGATGACGATGACGATGATGCCTCTGGGAAGTCTCTGACTCTGGGCGGATGTGTGCTGGGTGTCAGTGCTTGTGTCTCGTGTTTTGTTGTTTCGAATGCGCCTCTCTATCGCATGCCGCCCGTTCGTCTCTCGGGTTAGTTTGGCGGCTTATCAGTTGGTAGCCAGATGGTTAACTGGGATGTGTGTGGGAGAGTTCAGTTCTGTGTCTTTGGATCTGCTGCTGCCTGATGGTGCGGTGGATGTGGACGGGGATGTGGATTTGTTTCCTGTTGTCCTAGTTCGGGTTGACAGACTTGGATGTTGTTGTTGGTGCGTTGATTTCTGATTTCGTGTTGGTTGTGAGGTTCAGATTGAAGTGATGCTGCAGGATAGGACTTCTTTTGTGCAGAAGCTTTGGATTTGCGAATTTCTTTCATGGTTTCATGTTTGTTTCTTGAAATTTTTCGAATTTTATCTAACCTTGGCCTGATTTAGGATCAAAAGGAATTTGAATCTAAGATCATCAGTAGAATTTAACATTGACCGGATTTCCGATTGTTTCTGATGTCTTCCGCTAAAGTAAAAAATGAAATCTGCCACGAAAAAGAAGCTAGATCATAAATTTTCAATGTTTCTTAGACCTACTGACGCTCTGTAGCCTCTTTTTGGCTTTTTAAATTCATCTTGAATCATTTTAAGCTTACTGAACTGCTGTTTGTCTATGTTTAGCAACACAACTCTTTCTCTGTTGAATACTTTAAACGACTTGCATTTCTTGAAAACTGGTATTATTTTTACTCAGTTCGAGTTTGTTTTCAGCATCTCCGAATCTTGCCTTGTCTTTTGCAACATCAATTTGAGCTTGAGAGGGACACTCAAACCCAAATAAAATAGTTCTTAGAATCACCAACGTTTAAGAGAGACATAATTACTTCCATAAAAGTAATTTTCACAAATGATTCAAGTTTGGGCCAGAAACGCTTCGTTTCCCGTGAGATCTTTACCTGGCTTTGCCCCTACAATCATTTTCTTTTTGACAAGGAATCCAATTTTGAGTTTTCCACGAACAAACAAGGCAAAGCGTATCTACAATCCTGTACCAAACTTTGGAGCACAACCTACCAAATAACTACTTAAACGATGAATACAGCATCGACGCTACTCCTACTTTTTTTTTTTTTGAATAAGAAGCGAGTTATTGTGCCTTAATTATATGCCAAACCGAAACGATCAAAATTTTGAGTGTACACTGTGTAATCGGCATACAGCAGAGAACGTAATACATTTTGTTGGAGACTATTCCATTTCCACCCACATGAGGTGAATGTTAAACTGCTCTGCCATCTCGTCAAGAGATTTGCGGCAGTTAAGAGCTGTTTTTGAATTAAAAGTGACAGACTTCAGGGACTTTATCGCAGCTTGACTATCCGTACATATCGTGATAGAGGTGTGCGATACCACATTGTACTTTAGTCACGACAAGGCTTCCTTGATCGCCATTACCTCTGCTTGAAATACGCTGCAATGGTTGGGAAGACGAAATGAAAACTGGATTCCCAAGTCTTCGGAGAAGACTCCTCCACCGACTCCGGATTCAGTTTTTGATCCGTCGGTGTAGATCACCAGAGATTCATTACTTATAGGTATGCCTTCACTCCAGTCAGATCTGGAGGGCAGGCTGAAGGAGAAACTTCTTTTGAAAAGAGTTCTGGGGCGAGTATAGTCTAACTCCCTGAAGGGGAGATCTATAGACTCAAGAATGGTAGAGTGACCCATGCATCTAGGAGGCTACGATTGAGCGGCTCTGATCCTTACTGCTGCACAGGCTGCAACCTGCTTGCCGAAGATATCTAGGGGTGGCAGGTGAAAGATAATTTCTAGGGCAGCTGTGGGTGTGGTTCTGATTGCGCCACTGATACAGATGCAGGCAGATCTCTGCACACGGCTGAGAAGTTTGAGGTTAACACCCTTTTCCAGGGCATTCCACCATACTACGACTCCGTACAGCAGTATGGGTCGTACAACAGAGGTATATAACCAATGGGCAATACGAGGCTTTAGACCCCATTTACATCCGATTGCTCTCTTACAGCAGTAGAGAGCTGCTGTGTCCTTTTTGACCCGTTCAAGGATGTTGGGTTTCCAGCTTAGCTTGTGATCAATGATGAGACCTAAATACTTAGCCTTATCCGTTAGGGAGAGGCTAGTCCCGAAGAGTCGGGGAAGGTCGAAGCGAGGGATTTTGTACTTCCTAGTGAAGAGTATGAGCTCAGTTTTTTGGGGGTTTACCCCGAGGCCGGATTCTATGGCCCATGCTTCCAACTTGGAGAAGGCATTCTGAATCAGTTCACTGAGCGTATTAGGGTATTTTCCGGAGATGGTTATTGCAACATCGTCTGCGTAGGCGACAACAGTACAGCCCTCCCTTTCAAGGATAGAAAGCAGCTCATTTACCGCGATGTTCCATAGTAAAGGGGAGAGTACCCCACCTTGAGGGGTGCCTCTGCTCACATGACGCCGGATGGTGGCTCCACCCAATTTGGAGTTGATGACCCTGCTCAGCAGCAGTCTATCAACTACTGCACAAACGTATGGGGCCACACCCAGCCTAGAGAGCGCGCCTGTGATGGCGCTAGGCTTAATGTAGTTAAAGGCGCCTTCAATGACGATGAACGCTGCGAGCGTGAATTCCTTGCGCTCTAGCGATCTCTCAATGGGGCTTACTAGCGAGTGGAGGGCCGTTTCTACCGACCTACCCTTGCTGTAAGCGTGCTGTGAGGAGGATATCAGTGAAGGGTTGATGATATCCCGAATGTGAGTGTCCAATAACTTCTCAAATGTTTTGAGGAGAAAAGACGACAGACTGATGGGTCTGAGATCCTTGGGACTGACGTGCGAGCACTTGCCTGCTTTGGGTATGAAGACCACATTTACCTCTGTCCATGATCTAGAAATGTGGTTCAGTTCCGCACAGCTCCTGAAGATAGTGAACAGCCATGGAAGTATGAGGTCCAGGGCCTCATAAGGCAACCACATGCGCTTTCTTCTCCGATATGTTTGCACTACAATAATCAACACGAAATAAATCTTCGCGAAATTTGTTCATCGTCTGGGGCCAACTTAATGAATCAGAGGATACGAGCGTGCGTGCTTGATACAAGTTGTGAGAGGACATTTGTTTCTTTGTTTGTTTGTTCATTTTATTTCATTTTACATTTTTATTTCATTTTTGTGCAAAAGAAAAAAAAATTCAACTTAGAGGAGAGGTATTGAAGATATCTGAGAGAGAAACAGGTTATGGGGCTTACGAGATATTTCCATTTCTTTTTTCACGGACTTTGAATTTTGAATGTCCTTTTCGTCCTTTCTATTCATTTGCGGTCAAAACGGCTTCGGATTTCTGTTTTAGACGCATTAGACTATGTTCTCAAAAAATATTTTAATAATTTAATATCGCTTCATATTCAAGGTAAATTGAATTTTTCAATAATTTTTGAATGCAAATCAAATGTTATAAATTAACTAAAATCCTAGGTTGATCAGTTCAATATTCCTTGATTTCCTTCATGATATAACTCTAATAAAAAAATTAAAAAAAAAAATTATAGAAGAGTACTATTCGGAACTTCACCTAAACAATTATATTTTTAAGCATTCAAAAGATTTGTTGATACCGAAGTTTTATGTTGGTGTCTTCAATTCGACGAAGCATATTCCTTACGTATAGGAAATAAGCATGGTCTTCCAGGGTTATGGCTAGACATAGACTGTTATTGGCAAATTGTCCTCTTATTTCTAAACTCCATTTTCTTTTCTAGAACCTCTGTTTGTTCCTCATTTTACTTTGTCTTGCAAAAGGCACAAATCCAATTTCTATACAATGCAGACTTGACTTTTAGATCTCTCACTCCTTGTGTTAATATCGCTCCGCAGACGTTTGTTGTAAAAAAAAGGCGTCGAAGTCGAACATACAATTGCATCTCCCTCTTTGAATCACAATCGACTTCCCCTTATCGATTTTCACACCTCATTTTCAGCACCAAAACCTTCACCTGGAACCAACTTAACCCCATCTCAGCCCTTTTTCTTCGTCCGGAAGCAGTCAATCAGCCACAAAGTGACTTCCACTCCACACGACCTCTCGGCAAAATCAATTTTCACCCCTTCGAGCCAATCATTAACTCGGATCTTATCCACTCCGCTCCGCTCTCCCTGGGACCATTAAAAATGTTAAGTAATCCCCTCTTAAAAGGTCCTCCGGAGTCCTGCTGCTGCTTACCGCTGTATCACCGCAAAGAAACTCGCAAAAAAAAAAGAACCATCACTCTTTCTTCTTCTCTCTCCTCTCTTCCCGCCTAAGCGACTTCAATTTGCTCACCAATTAATCACAAAAAAAGAAAAAAAAAAATGAACAGGGGTACATCACAAAAGACTCGGAGAGCGCGACACCAGGCGACTCCGAAGCGACATCGAGCGACACCCATCAAAGTGACGATTACTCCTTGAAAGTCGACACCACGTCGTCCAATCACCACTCTGGCATCATCAACACCGTCATTAAACCAAAAAAAGAGAAAAAAGGAACCCCTTTTGCTGCGGCAACAGAAAAAAAAAAAAGAACGACGACGACGATGAAGCGAAAGACGAAGCGAAGCATCCAGCCAGCAGCAAGGGAAGCGTAAAAAAGACGAACGGAAATGTGGTTTGCTTCCTCCTAATTCCGAACCGAAAGCAGAGATCACACATGGAGATAAAAAAAAAAATCCACTCGCGTGCTTCAGATTCTCTCTCTGTGACTCGTCTTTCTTTTCTGTGTCTCCACCCCCTTTTTTCCACCCATCCGTCTGCCTGCCCGCATGTCTCTGGCGATGCGTCGTCCTCTGCCACGTCCTTCTTCTGCTCCATCGAGTTCATAGAATCGCAACGAACGATGAAGGATACTTTTTGACAATTGTGACTTCTCTTGTCCGTCTGTGTGTGTGTGTGTGTGAGTGGTGTAAGTCAATGAGGAGAGACAATGATGACGACAACGAGCGTCTTTATTATCTTCGGCCAGCCAGTCGTCATCATCATCATCACCATGAGGGGGTGTGGACAAGAGGGGTCGAAGCGAAAATTGAATAAAATGACAGAATGACAGGGGTGTGGGGAGGCAGACTAAACACACACACACACACACGGCAAGTGGCACAAAAAGGGGTGAATTGTGAAAGGGTCGATTTGCCTCTTCAAGGCGAGTCCTCTCGTCCCGGATTCGGTTTTTTTCTTTCTGTCATGAGATGAAACTGTGGGCAGATAACCAACGCCGCACACGTCGTTTGGGAGATGAGGTGACAGGGAATCTTCGTTTTTGGACTCTGGTGGTCTACAATCGTTTCGAAGGGTTTCCCTTTCCCGTGGAAATTTTGGCAATGAGCTGCGTTTGATGCCGGTACTCGAGGGGATTGGACGTGTGGAGAAGACCTTGATCTACCAGAAAACATGCTTTTAGATTGAAATGGGAAAATGGGAAACTTGAAATCCATCCCGAAGACGCTTCATCAGAGAGAAGTTCATTTGCTCAAATTTCTCAGCTGTTCGATTCGAATTTGATCCCGAATGGTAGAATCCAAAACGTAAGCGCGTTTCAACAAAAACTTCACCTTCACAAAATTTGTCGCCTTAAAGTCTTTTCGTTTAGAGGGACAGGGCAGGAAATTTTTGACAAACTCGTAAGAAGTTGCACCAATCTGGCCAATAGTGGAATTGAACAAAGGAAATGAGTCTAGTGGTGTTTACATGAATGACATTGATGACATAAACCACAAAAAGTTTCCTTAATTTTCAAGAGTCAGGCCTATTCTTGTGGAACTTAAAAACCACAAAAAGTTTCCTTAATTTTCAAGAGTCAGGTCTACTATTGCGGAACTTAAAAACCACAAAAAGTTTCCTTAATTTTCAAGAGTCAGGCCTATTCTTGTGGAACTTAAAAACCACAAAAAGTTTCCTTAATTTTCAAGAGCCAGGTCTACTCTTGTGGAACTTAAAAACCACAAAAAGTTTCCTTAATTTTCAAGAGTCAGGCCTACTCTTGTGGAACTTAAAAACCACAAAAAGTTTCCTTAATTTTCAAGAGTCAGGCCTATTCTTGTGGAACTTAAAAACCACAAAAAGTTTCCTTAATTTTCAAGAGTCAGGCCTATTCTTGTGGAACTTAAAAACCACAAAAAGTTTCCTTAATTTTCAAGAGCCAGATATACTCTTGAAAATTAAGGAAACTTTTTGTGGAGTCAGGTCTTCTCTTGAAAATTAAGGAAACTTTTTGTGGTTTTTAAGTTCCACTAACAATGTCGAGTCTATGTCGACTGTGACTAGCAAAACAATGAAATTATTGGGTATACAACTTTTTTCTTTTTCAAAATTTGAACGTTTATTTAAGAAAAACATGCACAATAGTATTATTCAAAGTATTCCCCATCTGCTAACCATGACTTTTTCCCATCTTTCTGGCAATTTGTGGATCCCATCCTAAAAGAACTGCGCTGGCCTAGCAGCCAAGAATGAATTAAGCCTTTTTTTTGCTCTGATGTGAACCGTATTTCAGTGAGGGCGTTCTACATCGACCGGAAGAAATGGTAGTCGGACGGGGGAAGGTCTGGGCTATAAGGCGGAGTACAACTTCCCATCCACTGTTTTCCAAAAAAATTTTAACCGGAATAGGAACGTGGGGCCGGGCGTTGTCATGATGGAAAATTATTGCCCCGTGTCTGATCGCATGTTCCGGGCGTTTTTCGGCTACTGCTCTCTTCAAACGGACTAATTGTGTTCGGTAGCGTTGTCTATTGATGGTTTCACCCGGTTTTAGCAGCTCACAATACTGATCCCTTTTGATCCCACCAAATACAGAGCTTTACCTTCGCGCCATAGATATTCGGCTTTGCTATTGATTTGGCTGTTTGGCCGGGTTCCACATATGATTTTTTGCGCTTGGGGTTCTCGTAATGGATCCATTTTTCATCACCAGTAACAATCCGATGCAAAAATGACTTCCTTTTGTGGTGTTCCAGCAGCATTTCGGACATATAAAACCGCCTTTTGACGTCTCTCAGCTTGAGTTCATGTGAAACCCAATTTCCTTGCTTTTGAAGATATCCAGCTGCTTTTAATCCTCTAACGGTCAAATAGATTTTTATAGATTTCCTCTTTTTTCGAGCACTTATTTTGAGGGTCAGACACTGATTTTTCACAAATAAATGATTATTACAAAAGAACAAAACTTCGTAACGTGCTGAAATATGATTCAGAATGTAGCTTGAAGTGTAATGCAACGCCTGCATACCCGCTTCATATTGCACATCAAATAAATAGCCTAGGCCCTGAGGCAGACTTAAACGTTAGAGGATTAAATGTTTTGAAATGGCTGCTTAAGTGACATCCAAAGATTCTGCGAGCTTTTCTTGTGTTTGGCAACAATCTTCATAGATTAATGCTTCCAGTTCTTCATCTTCAAACTTTTTTGGCTGCCCAGGACGTTCATCGTCTCCTAAGCCAAAATCACTACTTTTAAATCGTGCAAACCATTTTTAGCACGTTCGCTTAGATACCGCATGTTCACCATAAACTTCCACCAAAATACGACGACTGTCGGTAGCAGTTTTCTTCATATTAAAGCAATGAAGAAGAACTCCCCACAAAAACACTTTTTTAGGCACAAAGTTCGTCATATTTGAGTGAAAAAAAATTTTTTGTTTACGCTTCAAATGAATGACGTACAATGACAGTAGCTTTCCAACGCATGTTCCAATGGAACAATACAAGTTACGCCATCTCTTAGCACACCGCAAAAATTAAGTTTTAGACCCAATACTTTAAAGTGACTTTAAATCCCAATGCCTCAGTTCTCAAAAAAATGTTTGGCCTCCTGAACCTTCTATAAACCTTTACACCAAGACACTGCAAGAGAACACCACGTCTCACTTTAGCCTTTTTCGCTGCCCCGTATTTTCAGTAAAATTTTGAAGATGCGTTCAGTGACTTCATCCTGAAATATCAGTCAACCCCACCACAGTAACTCTAAAAAAAAAAACTCACAGGGTGGTTCCCCGATAGATTTTTCGTCTCAACCACCCTCTGAAGCAATCTCCCAACGGAAATCTACAACACATGTCTTTTGGTCTTTTGTTGGCTTCCCCCTTTCAGAGTATCTCCCCGAGTAATCAACTTCTACGTGCCCCTGTTCGATTTGATAATCGAACAGAAGCGCAAAATTGATTAACTTGTGTCGCTTATCGCGTCTTCCGTTCGTTTGTCTTTTTTTTTTTTTGTCTTTATTTTTGTTTTGTTCATTTGAGTTCTCTGTGTCTCTTAAATTAATTACGAGAGTACCTGTGGTGTGTGTCACAGTTACGATCACCCGTTCAGTTTTTGTTTTTCTTTTTTGTGAAGTTGACTCGACGACGATTTATCAACCAAGTGACATTTCGAAATCCGAACGCAGTTGAACACGTACTCGTGGTGAGACATTCCAAAAAATCAGCACGAATTGACAGTAAAAACAAAAAAAAAAAAGCAAAAAAAACGATATGCGAATATCGTATATTCGACGAGATCAGATTTACGATAAAAAAAAATTCGTTGAGTTATGTGTGTGAGCGTCGCAATCGGGCGATGAAGAAAAAACAAATGGAATAAATTTTTTTTTTTTTTTTTTTGATTGAATTTAGCGGATTAGATGTGGGAGATTCGATTCGGTCGCAAACGTGCGGTTTTATCTGTGCGGGGGGAACTGACAGCCTACGTGAGTTGATTGAGTGATTGCGGGAGATTTGGAGGAACCTACTCGTAGGGGTGATACCATCGCTGGGAGGAGGAGACGGGCGGAGTTTGATTTGGAATTCAAAAATCGATCGACAAGAAAATCTGATCGAACTCGATCGATGATCGGACGATGGGGTGAAAGGTCAAGATTTGTTATTCAAATTTTTCCATTCAATTTTTTTTTCGTCTGCATGGCACGTCTGTTGGGGAGGACTGAAGGTTTTAAATTGCGTGCGACTATTGAAAACAAACTATGAGTGTTCTGAGACTATGGGACGACATTTCTCTTTGTCACTCGCTACCACCCGCCACTCTCAAACTTTATCTTCGGTCAACATCAACATCTCTACACATTTTAAGTAGAGAGCAAACATCCAGGAATATAAAGCCCTCAATTTAAGTAGAAAGCAGGGATCACTGGAAAGTTTGGAAGACCAATTTGTCACGCTATGAACGTTTTCCAAGGGTCCAGTCTGATGCGAAATGGTTATTCTAATCAATCAGAGGTTGCCTTCGATGAAAATGAGTCAAAATTTGTTCAAATTTTCTGAAACTTGCAGCCATTAGTTCATCCTCAGTTTTGCTTCTAGGAACAATTTAAGTTAATGCATCATCGACATAGATTGCACTAATTTTCGGAGCTTAGTTTCTATTAGGTGATGCCTGTAGCGGTAAGTGGGAGTCGAAACAAATAGATCGTAGATGTCATACAATAAGCTTAAGTATTTGTGAACATGACGCCATCGAAATTTTAGTCGATTTGTGTCTGCATCATACAGTTATTCCCGATTAAACATGTCAGCTTACGAGCCAAATTCTTGTCATTCAGGGAGGTTTTAATTTTCTGCTTTAATTTGACAAAATCTGCGGCAGAGGCTCATCGAATGCCCTCAAATACCTATGGTGAGGCCGCTATTAGTGAAAGAACATGCCGAGAGTGGTTTGAACTCTTCAAAAACAGTGATTTTGACGTCGAAGACCGGCATGGCGGTGGAAGAGAGAAGGTTTTCGAAGATGCAGAATTGGAAGCATTACTTGATCAAGACTCGTGTTTAAACGCAATCGAATCAAAAGCAAAATGAATCATAAATGTATAACCGATTCTAACTTGAAAATAGTTTATAAAATTTCTTTCTATGGAATTTTAAACAGCGTGGAATCATTTTGCTTACTCAACAAAGAGCTACCAAATACCTTTAACCGACTGCACAAGTCTAGACCTAGTCAGATTTAAGACAATCAACAAATCAAATGCAACAGTGACCGACTTCGAAAACATTCCATCTAGAGACGTTGTCAAATTCATGAAGAATTCATGAGGTGACAGATATGTCAAGCAGGAGTTAACACGCTAGTTCAGTGGTAGTATTTTCATTCCAAGTTTTTTTTATTTTACTGCAAGCTTGATTGTGCATCACGCAGTAAACTACAAGTTGCCTTTAATATCATAATTTGCTTTGTATACAGCTTGCGTAGGTTTGATAATGTTTCTGCCTATCAGAAAAATATCCTGGGTTGCTCGCTACAACAATACCTCAATGCCAGAATTTGCATATTTTTGAATAAGATAATATCTTGCAGGTCGCCACATTACCTGTATTCTAAGCTGCAATTTAATCATTCAGCTAGAACATCAAATCTAATCATACCATCATTCAACTACCTATTTTTTGTCCACGCCATTAGGCTATGGAACTCATTGCCAGAGCACATAAAAAGAACATCGAATCAAAACCAATTTCGTCAAATTATTTTTAAGCACTTCAAGGAACAGCATTGGAGCTTACTCATAATTTACTTTAGTTTTTCCTTTTTGCATAGTATATTTTTTCTTAATACTTTCATAAAATAATTAAATTGTATGGTTATCTACCATATAAAGTACACTAAGTACACTTAAAAGACTACGTCTTATTCTGTACATATATAATATTAATAAACTAAACTAGACTAAACTAAAGCCAGAGTTTAAATCCTACGCACTTTAATACTATGGACCAATACTGGTCTATATGATCGGCGTTTCGCCGCCACCTCTACATAAATCCTAGATAAAGAAGGAGGATACAATAGATCTTTTAAGGCACAGTACAAGTGACTCAATGACACTCCTCAATTTCTTTAACCTTCATTCGTCCCTCGGCCGTTTATTTTTTGAATCAAATATGAGACATACAGTTTTGAAATTAAGTGACTTTAGTTTTTGTATGTAATTAGCAGTTGTGGTAACACATTTATTTTTTAGATCGATCATTAGGTTTTCTGCAGTAAAAAAAAATCAAAGTATATTGTCAAAAATCGATCTTCAGCTTAAGGACTCCGCTTCACGTGGCTATTAAATTGAATTAACCTTCACCCGTTCCGCCTGGGCCAAAAATGACCCACGTTAAGCGGAGCCCTTAAGCTGAAGATCGATTTTGGCTTCTCTCTTAAGATCTTTGATATATTTCCTAAAAAGACTGGAAGACTGTCTATCGAATCGTGTGCATGAAGTTCTGGACTAGATTCACATAAGCCGATTCGGTTTTACGTTGCAGCAAGCATTTTTTGAAATAACTTGAAAACTTTCTGCAAAGTTGTCTCTGATAGGTGCTGTCTTGGACCTAAGGCAAGACTTTCGATGTGACTCCGGTACTCTTATCTTATATCGTGGAGAATGTATCTCTGCTCTTTCTATCGAATTTTTTTTGAGAACTACCCAAACTAATGCTTTGATTTATATTTAAAGATCTTAAGAATAGAATATCTTTCGATCAACTGATTTTTTTTCCAGACTGCCGATCTAATTTTTTCTGGTCAAATACTTGTTCGTTGTTTTCTTTAGTTTAAAAAAATCGTCTTTTTTTCTCCAAGCTTGGGCATCAGAAGAGAAAAATTATTTCTAGTCCGATATACGGTGATGGCATGTGAGGTCGGCCAACTCCAGGAGTCGACCGCCGCGTCCCGAAACGATGCGTAATAATTAATCCGTTTGTAATACACACTTCAAATTTTGTTTTCCTATAAAGGAAAATGATTTTCCTATCTGTGAGTTAAAGGTTGTTGCTAGTTTCTTAGTTAAAATTGTCACTTTGATTCAAGTTTTCATTGAAAGTGAAATGTCTGGTTTTTGGTGTAAAAAAAATAGTGGAAGTGATTTTCAAAAAAGTTTTAAAATCAGTGAAATATTGCCGGTAGGTGCGTTATATTATTGCATTTGTTTTATTAATAGACTCTTTTTACTAAAAATTGAATACCTTATGATCAAAAAAGAACCGGAATTTTATTAAAAAACGCAAAATTTCAATTTTTAATAATTTTCTTTATTATCACCTTCAAAGTATTCTCCTCCTGCGGCAATACATGCATGCCAACGCTAGATCCAATTTTCCATACAAGTTTTATAGGCCGCCGAAGGTATGGCCTTTAGTTCACGCAGCGAATTCTCTTTTATGGCCTCTATGGTTTGAAAACGCGTTCCCCGCAATGGCAATTTGAGTCTGGGGAAGAGGAAAAAGTCACACGATATGGCCCATCTGGAGAGTACGGTGCTTGATTGATGATATTGGTTGAGTTTTTGGCCAAAAACTGAGACACAACCAACGCTGTTTTTGAATGAAATTCAGGTTTTTTGGCACCAGCCGAGCAGCGACGCGTTTTAAACCCAAAACATCAGTTAAAATGTGTTCGGTTGATCCATAAGAGATGCCCAACAACACAGCAATCTCTCTTATCGGTGCAGAACGATTTTGCAACACGATTTGCTTCGCCGATTCAATGTTTTCTTCAGTAACAGATGTTGTTGGGCGGCCAGGGATCTCATCATGATCCAAGCTTGTACGACCACCTTTGAACCGTTTATACCAGTCATATGCCTGTGTTTTTCCTAGACACGATTCACCAAAGGCCTTTTCTAACATTTTCAACGTTTCGGAACACTTAAATCCATTTGCAACACAAAATTTGATGCACGCATGTTGTTCTAAATTTTCATCCATTATAAAAATCGCCACACGAAAATTTTTCAACTTATTTGTATTGACGTCAAACAAAAACTAATCATACGATATCCGTCAAAATTTGACAGAATATGTATAAAAGTGTTGCGAACGTTGAGAGAATAAAATTTTACCGATTGGACAAGCGCGGGAATTTTAAAATGAAAATTCCGGTTCTTTTTTGATCATAAGGTATATATATATTTTAAATAAAAACTTGGAAGGAAAAACTCGTAAGAAGATATTTTTTCAATAATTCTTCTGAGATCGTCCGTTCTGGCCGATTTCTGACGATACGACTTTAGGAGATAGATTTTCTTAATTCGGCTGTCGATATTTTATATAAAAAAAAATTGCTGGTTGTTGAATGTAAAAATAGGGGCCGATTACTGAATACTTGACTGGCTGACTTCTCAGGAAAAGGAGGCCGACTACTCAAGAATGCCGTTTTCATTTAAATTTTTGTGAATAATTTGGTTTCGGTAGTGACTTTATTTTCATTAAAACATTTTAAATAATTAGAAATGATGAATAGTCTATTTTGTACTACAAACACCGCTTTTTAAGAGCAAATCAAACGAAAAAAAAAGTTAAGTGGCCGACTACTGGCTCCTAGACATCTCCTAGGCAGTAGAACTTTAAACTAAAACTGCCACGAGAGTCTCTAGCTGCGTTTGAACCTCCTCCAGTATGCTCAGAGAGCATTGTAAGAAATAAAAAAAATGTTTTATATTAGTGTAGGAAATTATAGTTAAAAGTTCTTGTAGCTCTTTTCCGGAAGATGTTTTTGAAATTCCTAAAAAAACACAACTCCACCCTTTTTCACAGAAATCTACTAAACGTCGATTTCCTTTTGATTCCGCCCTTTCAAGGTCTTTGACTCTGCCCCACTCCCATTCAATTTCGTCAGATTTCTTTATCTATCTTTTGCAATGCTTCAACTTCTGTTTTTTTGCAAACTCTTCAACACCACTGACTCACACACGTCACACAAACCAACCCCATCGGTCAACGAAGCTTTTGTGTCCGTCGCGTTCTAATCCTGCAGTCAAACAGGTGAAAGCAGCTTATCTCTTCCCCACCCACCAAACTCTCCAATTGCACCCAAAAACCGAACAACTCGTCCGCGGGGGTAATTAATTAGAAATCGACTCCGCATCGAATCAATCAAACTCAGTCTGAGTCTGAGTTTCTCCTCCCCTTTAGTTCGAGGCGCCACGGCGCGTTCACTTATCCATCAATTTTCGGAAAACTCTCGCTATCGGCCGACGCGCGGTGGCGATGACTTCAAAGGGTTCCCCTGCAGCGCTCCATCATTCTCTAAATTCTGTGAAACGAAGCCGTGTGAGTGTGTTAGAGCGCCCAGCCTTAAACTCGGACGCGTCACCGCCGCGACGGTTTATCGTGCGACCAGTCCCGTCCCGACTCCAAATATCATTACAACGATGATTTATTAAAATTCTACTCCTAACTATATCACCGTTATCGGGCTCATTTATTTAGTCGTCTTTGTCGTCGACAACGGCGTTGGTGCTGCTGCCTCTGCGTGCGTCTGGTAGTCCTTTCGGGGGCGCTTCTTATCAGCGCTGCCACCAGGAGATCCATTAAAAACTTTCGAATGTCGAATGGCGCGGGGATGTGTCTGTTGAGCTTCGCGCGAATTATCTTGACGCTTCAATCGAAAAAAAAAAAAACTCAACTCAACTCAAATCGCAGCACCGCATCTCTCGTCTCTACACACACGCTGTGCTGTGACGTGTGTTCGCGTCCGCGTCCGTTGGATTTGATTTATTCGACTTCGAATTTATTGATTTCTTCGATTCTAACGGTGATTAATTAAGATGGATTGATAAAGGCAACCGATAAGTTCGAGTAATGTGCTTATTTTCTCATTTTCGAAGAGAATGAAACTTTTTCGCCCGTGTATGGCCGCGTGTTATCGGCGAGGGGAATCGATTTATTACGAGCTATCTTGAGTCTATCGCGCCTATCGAGGCGGAATAGGGTAGATTTGCTTTTATGTCGACGCTTTAAGCCCGAAGAATTGATAATAAATCGATCGATTTGTCGTCGTTCGTCGTTGTGACACGGTGGGGATTTTTATGAGGCGATTTCGTTGTGCTGCTTTTTTTTTGTGGGAAGGGGGACTCGACTCGATTGTTGTTGAAATTGTTGTAATTTGTTTAATTTTTAAATTTGTGTTATTTGAAGTGGTTTGCATTTGTCAATCGAATTGAAGGGGAGTCGTCGTCATCATTGCTGGGGGGATAGACTGATAAGGCCGGTCGAGTGTCTCGAAGTGGATAGGCTAGGGAGGCGACGGATTGGCGCCAGATTAGGATTCCAGACAAAGCGTCGTGTGAGGCGCTAAGTTTTTGTCGAAAATACCGTGTGTCGTTCTCTACAAAGGTCATAAATGGCATGAGTATGACGTATAAATATGGGTTCGCATTATGTGGCGTTTTTTTTTTGGACATTGTTCTTTACTGGTGTGATGGTAAGTTCCGTGATATCTTTGGTTTGATCACTGTTTGGAATATAAAACGTACCTGGCAGTCATTGAAGACAAGGCTATAAGCCTCTCGGCGGTCAGTTTTAGTCGGAGTCTTTTCCGTTTTCCATAAACGTCTTTTTTTTAAAACCTGAACTGAGAAGAATAGTGCACGAACTTGGAGTCACCGATTTTGATGAAATTTGGCATAGTGATAACTCCCCTATGGGACATTAATTTCCTAAAATGAGAGAATGCAACACTCCCCATTTTTCGCGAAAAACGCCCCTAAAGTTTTCCCAATCGCTTTTTGTATTAAATTAGAACACCGAAATTCCGAAGCGGCGATAGCCTAGTGGATGTGATCGCGGCTATGTCAAATTTCATCAAAAACAGTGACCCAAAGTTCGTGCACTTTCCTTGTGAGATTGCAGTAAAAGCCACTTTTATCTTCTTTTTGAGATAAACTTAACACAATTTCATACAATTTAGACCCGCATTAGACTAATTTGGAATTTTTGCTGTTTCAGCAAATAAAGTTTCAGAGCCGAGTATGAGGTCAATGGTGCTATAGGTTGAATAAACAAAAAAAAGAATGCAAGACTGTCGAGAGTCTGTCATCAAGTCGAGAATAATTGACATTGCTTGTCAATTTTATGCCCTAATGCTCTGATTATGAAAATGTCTGTCTGTCTGTCAATTAGGCTTAATTCTTAATAATTGGCGAACCACAAAGAATTAAGAAATAAAACTTCACCAAAAGATGTATTTCACTTGCCCAAAAAAAGTTTAGGTAAACAATTTTAGCAAAATTTCATATTAGCAAAAAACTAAGTAACAATACTAAATTTAAAAAACACATTTCTTCTATTAATTCTTTGATATGGGTATCGTTAGAAAGAGGATGATACTTACAGCAAAAAGTTGTGCCATGGTAATCACCTCACTCTTATTGGTAAGAAGTTATTAGCCAACAAACTGCCAAAAACTGACTTGTGTACCGTGTCCTCCACCTCATTTTCTAGAATATTTGACAAAAAAATTGAAGTTATGGGGCAACTCATCGCAATACCCCAAAATTATCTAAAAATCGTGTATGATTTTTTATTCATGCTAAAATAAATCAATTACTAACTTTTTTTGAAAAAAATTTCATAGAAATTTATTAGTGAGGTACCATCGGATAGATCTTGTAAAATGAAATAGAGTTATTATTTTGAACTTTTCATTTGGAAGCAAGGTTTTCGAGATATTGAGCTTCAAAGCCGGAAAAAGCCCCCCGCTCTCATTCCCACATCCGTTGGTCTAAAAATCTAAAAAAAAAAATGGGTGCAGATCTTGTTGTAATGTTTCTGTTAAAATTGGTTTGAGCACTCTGGCTTTAATAGTTTTCGAGATATTGACCAAAAACAAAACAAAAAACAACAAAATTCGAATTTTGAAGATCCGAAAACGCCAGCTTGTAGATCTCGGCGAAAGAACAAATAAATATTAGATATGAAAAATTTACAAGGTTTTTTGTAAATTGAAATTATTACTTTTTTGGAAATAAAAAGCGGCTTGTAAGTTGGCCGTTCAATTTTTTATTGTAGCAAGATTGTGAGTACTTTAGTACACATACATGCTGTCATCTGCTAAAGTGCGAAATTCATTTTGCTTGCATCACTGCCATTTCTCCTCTACTTCTGACGAAACAATATAAAAAAAATATTTTCATAAAATTTTTCTTAACGATTTGAATCGAACCAGTTTCCTGCAAAAAAACGATAAACTGACGGCAGTCTCTCAGTCGGTTGTCCCTTAAATGCACCAAAGCAATTCACAAGCCTGGCGCGATGGTTGGCGAATGGAAACGGATTCTCTTTTGTTGAGTTTTATTCGAAATGAAAAGAAGAATTTTAGCTAGTTTTTTTTGATTTGTTAATTCCTTAAACTTATATTAAGCTCTAACTACTAATCTGTTTGCGAACGAAGCTCTCTGCGGGTGAGTAAAACTCACACTTGACTGTTTTTTTAAGCCTTGGTCTATGTTTAGAACTCTGATAAGATAGTGAAAGTAGTTCATAAAAGCTTTAGGGTGCCCCTGTGACCTGTCAACCGCATCAGTTTTCCAAACAAGTCGAAATTTTGTGCTTCATGCATGCATTCTTGGTCATCGACCCAAAGAAATTACCTA
This sequence comes from Syritta pipiens, assembly GCA_905187475.1. Lineage (NCBI taxonomy): Eukaryota > Metazoa > Arthropoda > Insecta > Diptera > Syrphidae > Syritta > Syritta pipiens. Next base: position 90,957,724 of record LR994571.1, read on the forward strand.
AATAAGCTCCATTTAAGAAAGTGTTAATGTTTTAAATTTTTGTCCGAACAAAACTCACAGTGACTTTTGTGCGAAGATTAAGATAAAGTCAGCGGCTCACTTCCCATTAATTCGTTGCTAACACTTTTGTGTTGCAATCTGTACTTTGGATTATAATCTTAAATGTCAGTCATTACTCTACGCATTGATCCTTTAAGGTCTTTTTTTTTTTTTTTTATTTTATGGTTTGCGCCAATGGATGTGTAATCTTCGTAAGATACTGGCAACCCGTGTTACCATCATGCACGATTCGCGGGATGTCTCCTCGCGCCTACGTACTAAACCACACCCCTGCACTCATCAACCACTCTCCCCGCGGGACTGCCTTTAGGTATTACTTCGCGGGGCTGGTCAGCTGTTAAGCTCGGTTTGCAGCCTCTTGGGCTCTTCTCAGGGCTTCTGCTCTTCTCAGAGCGGCCTGCACCCTTACGATGAAAGAGTTGATCTCTGTCCACTCGCCGTCCGATCTAGTCATTTGGCTAACTAGATTTTTCGGGCTTGGCATGTTGACCCTCTCTTCTCTAAACCGTACGCAGTGGAATACTGCGTGTTCTGCGTCCTCATCTTCATCTGGGCATACCGGGCACAGGACCTTTGGTGGATGCGTCCCACCTGGCTTGCCACAGTGCCAGTGATGCCTCCCTCTCTTCTTTCTTGACTATGCTTATGCCGTTTGTGCGCCGCCTAAAGTACACCCTCTGGTTCTCGTGTGCGAGGATGTCGATAGGAACCATTCCGGCTAGCACACAGGCCGCCTCGTCGGAGATAGTCCGGAAGCCGCTGATTGCTCTGATTGCGCAGAGCCTGTAGGGCGCCGACAGCTTTCTCCTTAGATCTTTAGTTGCCAGTGCGCCGGCCCATATCGGGGCAGCGTATAGGAGGACTGAGCTGACCACTCTACATAGCAGGACTCTGCGAGCGTAGCCAGGACCGCCGATGTTCGGAAGCATTCGGGAGAGTGCTACCTGCATCAGCGATGCCTTCCTGCTGGCGTACTCGATGTGCGCCCTAAAGCGCAGCCTATTGTCAAGCATGACTCCGAGGTACTTCAGGGAGTCCTTAGTTCGGATTGATTGGTCACCAATCTGGAAGTTCGCGTACTCCACCGTCTTGCGGCTGGTTATTAAGACCGCCTCAGTCTTGTGGGCAGCTAGCTCCAGGCCGGCAGACTCCAGCCAGTCCTTCACCCTTCGCACCGCCTCGTTCGTGTTGAACTCAACTTCATGCACGTGCTTGGCCACTATGACCAGTGCGATGTCGTCCGCGAAGCCGACCACCTTAACACCCACGGGTAACGACAAGCGTAGGACCCCATCGTACATGAGGTTCCATAGCAGGGGACCGAGCACCCTCGTCGGAGTGATACCTTAGCTTCCTGTTGCTGAGGTAGTCCGTGACTATCCTCCATCCTTTAAGGTCTGAATTAATTTGAGTGAAATAGTGCCAAAGGCAAAACTCAAACTGTCTTAAATATCAGTCAGGATTTTAGACACCGATCGATCTTCTAAGTTTTTGGTTTGAGTCTTTCCAAAACGTTGACGTCGAGATGTATTTTCATGACCACATGTCATTACAACCTTAGAAAAAATATTTTTTTGCTCAGCATCAAAAATGAAGTAAAAGATTCCGAATATTCTAATTGCACTGAGAGACGTCTAATGCACGACCTATGTCCGGTTTTAGCATGAATTTGAGACACTTTTACTACAATTACACCAATATTTTTGAGTTTTCAGCAGGAAAAATTTATGTTTTTAGTGAAAATTATTTTGTTTGGAAACTTTTAATTTTTTTGTGGATCTTTTTTAAATTCCTTGATCTCGTTTTTAATTGATTTTTATTACGTCTTCATCTGTCAAACAACTGTCATCAGCGACAGTTCAGGTCTATATTTGAGGCTAAGTTATGCTTGTCAGATTTTATGATGTACTGATCTAGAAGGACTGCTGCTTACTCTTCATTTTGTAGTCTCATATCTTTCTTCATACAAAACTTCCAGATTGGACACCTTCAAGTCTGGTTGAAGTTGGTTGTACTTTTCTGCTGTACTCAACGCTCTCTCCATCATCTGAAGCTAATTTTGGAAGTAATTGAATCGCTTAAGGCTGCTACTGTCGGCTTTCACAAAGTTATCAAAACCCTTCGTCAGACGACTAAGTAAATTTATTTGTAGTTTTGCGTAAAACATGTCATGTTCTACTCAGTTATTTGTCAGTTATCACAATCACAACTGTGCTTCTAAACTTCTTTAGTGTTTTGAAGTCTTTGAAATCTTACAAGGAGAGTGCACGAACCGATTTTGATGAAATTTGGGATAGTGATAGCTCCCCTAGCTACCCCCTATCCCAAGGAGAAATTAAAATTAATGATATTAGAACGCATTTTCTGAGAAAAAAACGCCCCCAAAGTTTTCCCAATCGCTTCAACTAAAAAAGAAACGTCAAAAGTTCGAAGCTGCAATAGCCCCAAGTTCGTGCACTCTCCTTGTTAGACCAGCGGTGAGACATCAAAAATTAACCCAGCTTTCTCCGGAGGCTTTATCTAAGCTGCTCAATTTTTAGCATGCTTCAGTTTTTGAAGTTGTAGCCTCAAAACCTGGCAGCCGATGTTACTAATAGGCAAACACTGTAAAACAAGACAAGCATTGTAAAATTAAAGAAGAAAATGGTTCCAGATGTCACAAAGTATTTTTAGGTTATCGAAGAAGAATCTTTTTCTGACTTGAATCATTTTTCCTTAATAACTCGATCTTGTTAATGTGTGTAAAACGCGATCGTAACAGCGGAATCACTTGACGTTGATTACAGCCGCTTTTAGTTAGTCAATTTGACACAAAGACTAAACATTTTGGACGCACAAATCGATTATCCCCTTTTTAAGACTCCTGATCGAGTGACTGATTTCGATCCGGTGCGATGGCCTCTGGCTGATCATCGCGTGCCAACGATCAAGTGTTGCGATATCCGATCGTAGTGCCCACGAACCCGATCGATGTTCCAAAATCCCCATGAGTGTTTTCCTTTATTCACATCGAGTTTCGGCGAATTGATATTTTTTTGCTGCCATGACTCCAAATCATGTCGCTGATTACTCCGATGACATCAGGCGTCTCCCTTTTTGTTCCCTGGAAAATGTGTCATCGCGGGAATTTTTTTTTGTTTTTGGGCGTTTGAAAGATGACCCAATTTTTAAAGGCCGAATGTTGAGAGCACCTCCCATTGGGAGTGAAAACAATTCTCATTCCCACCTCACTTCTGTCACTTTTGACAGATGGAGTCCTTCACCACCACGCACGTGACAAATCTAGCGTTCTACTTCCATCAGGCGATTTTTGTTCCACTTGGCTCACAAGAAAAATAACCTCCAGCCCCCCTCATTCCGACGAACTTCGGTGAAACGTAAACCGAAGGAATTTATGAATCAGCACCATCATCGGCGAATGAGTGAGCATGAAGTCACTTCCACTGCCGCGCGGTGTTTGAGCGATAAAAATCCTCCGCTCATAATGAAATCAACGAAACGAAAAAACGAACGACGAACGAAAAATAAAACGGTTCCACAACTAAAAAAAAAAAAAAAAAAAAATAGAAACACCGTGATGGTGGTGTGGTGGAGGTGGTGGTGGCTCATACGTGCGACGAACGGTCAGAGGGGAGCGGTGGCCGAGTGACAGCGGCAGCAGCAGCGGCTTCAGCATTAACGATCCGAACGCGATAAGCGAAATGCTAGAGCTGGCAGCGTACTAACAAAGCACCAAGATTGTTTACGTTGATTAGATCCTTGATGCAGATACGTTCTTCGTTTTCGTTTTCTGTTTTCTCGTTTCGTTTGGGGTCCCCTCCCCTCTTGGTGTTATCTGCCACCATGTATCTCGATATCTTTTCCATCACCTTCCTTTTTGTTTGTGTTCTATTCTCGGTGTACGAGTGTGTGTGACTGACTGGCGGCGGTTTATTGCCGCTGCTTTATGGGCCAAAGAATCGGTTTTTATTTCGTCGGCGTTGCGAGTGAGTGAGACGTGCATGTGTTGTGGGCACGTCAGTATCGGAATCTTACCCACGGAATATCCCCCAAATCTCAACGTCGGACTCGGAGTTGTCGTATTCGCATTCGACTCTGTCTGGCGTGCCAAATCGAATTCTGCAGGGAATTGGGAGAAAAGAGTTTTAATTTTTTGCAAAGTTCGTTTGCAAATTCGTGCGTGTACCTTTTGGCAACACTGTTACGGTGCCGCTGGAAAGTTTCCAGCGAGGTCGTGAATGGGCTTGGTTCGAAAATTGTGACAGCGGTCGTGTTTGTGTTTGACAGGAGCTGTGGATGCGCCTGACAGTTCGGTATGTTTCTATTAGTGTGTGATTGAAAAATTTAAATTTATGACGGTTGAGCTGAATTTTTAGTGACACTCCTACAGTTTTTTGATTCAATTTCCTAGTAATCACGTGATGAAGCAATAATCAATTTTCAGAAATAATTATGAATGAGATATCGCGATTGAGTGGATTTGATTTCTTTTCGTGGATCTTTATCTGTTGTGGTTTATGCGTCACTTGATTGCATGCCACGATGAGGTAAACAAAATTCGAGTCCGAACTCGTTGTCCCAGTTATCACGGCTGGTGTTGTGCGGATTTCCCTGGACAACGACAAGAATCGGTTTAAAAGAAAGTCGTGTTTCGTCGGGCTAGACCTTGAACTTTGAAGGTCTTGGAAATTGATTCTGATAAGACTTTAGACAACCGTTGGTTTAAAGAGTTTCTTAAGTGATTTGTGACAAAGTTTTTGCCTCAGTAAATTGCTTCAGTGGAAGTTAGTTTAGTGGTCTCAGATTACACTTCGTCATCTAGATCTCGTAGGTAGCGAAGACTTGACAACGTAATGAACGAGTGCTTGAACAACTCAAGTCTGCTTCCGTATAAGGACTCGTCCCTGCGATAAACAACTTATTGAAAATTCTTCTATTTTGAATAAAAACTCTTCATATTTGTGTGTTGTTGATTTTTTTTAAAAGTCAGCAGAAGCCTAAACTCTACAGATTCATCTCTATTTGTTTATGAGAAAAGTTAGTGAAGTAGTCTGTTATGACTTTTTTGGTGAGGCTCTACTAAGCTCATGCCTTCATGGAACAAACTATGCAGAATCGAAGTTCAAGCAAAAGAAAGTAAGTTTGGTCTGCCAAGTACAGTCTCAGTGGTAAGATTTGATCTATCATAGGTATATGGATAATTCTTTTGGCTGATTCGTATACCCATGTTAAACAACGTTCATCTCCCCTACGCATCTGGCCATGGACACTTCATAAGACAGACTTTTACAAAGAAAATATTTAAGACTTCTTGTAATTTTAAGAAGTTTGGTGGTTGTCTAGAAAATCCTTCAACTCTACCAAAATTCACATCTTTTTAGCTATCTCAAATACTGCACTGAAATTTGTTTTCCAAAGCCCTGCTGCTGGTACACATACTTTTGTTATTTGCAAATAATAGAATAACTCCGGGTATTGTGGAATACCCATTTTATTTTTACATGTTTCAACCAGATACCATGCATTGAATGCGAAATTTTAATTACATTTTGAATATTGATATATTGGCTAACGTTAGCAGCAAACTCAGACGGTTAGGGTTATTTTTAAGATTTTTATTTATTTTTTACTGATACCACATCGAAAATCGAGATTTTGAAAATTGGAGGGTAATGGAATGGATCAAAATTATAGACTCAACTAAGAAAAATAAACATAGGCATTTCTTCATTTTAATTATAATATCGGCTTAAATACATGAGTTTGAAAAAGGATTCTGCATTTTCTTTTGTAAATCCTCTGGCTTTATCGAATTACGTTACAGTTGGAGCACGTGCACATTCTTAGCTTGTTTTTATGGCAGATATGTAACCTGTGAAACCATGCCTTCCCAGCTCATTCTTTTAAAGTGGAAAAGTGATTTACGATGCATTCTTTTTTTGCCACTTGAAATGTAAGAGAACGAATGTGACTCCTGGTCAGACAACCAAAACCGACACTCCATCTTTATTCCATCGCCTTATTTCACCCTTTTTAAGCATCTTCACAAGCAATTTGAAACTAAAAAAACCGAAAACATAATAAGCGGGTAATGTGAAATAGTATTCCACATTACCCGATTGGAAATGATTGCAAACTACAACCCATAGCACAAAATATATCAATCAATGATTTAAAGCGAAATAATTAAACTTGACGTGTGTGTACGACTAGACTTGCACAATTAAAGAAACTGCATATTTCACCTCGGAAAAAAAAAAACATACAAAAATGTACAAAAAAGTCTTGTACCCCTAAATAAGAACTTTGAATGACTCAAACACACCGCTTGGTAATATAAATAACGAGAAAAGCGTAACACTTCTTTTATGCTGTTTACTTTACGACAGGTGCCAGATCTTCTGCGGTTTGGAAAATAAGACAATATTCCACATTACCCGCATATTCCACAATACCCGAAGTTACTCTACTTAATCTTGGTACGTTTGAAAAGATTGTTCAAAATTATAGAAAAGTCGAGTTTTGATGACATAAAAATAAATAGATTTCAATGCACCGACAGAAAATTTACTAGTGTTGTTAAAAATTTCAAGAAAAGCAACTACTCTATTGCAATTCTTAATTCTTTATTGCATTGCATTTCTTTTTAATAACTCCGCTTATTCTTGTTGGCATAGAAGCAATAAATGCCTCTAAATATATTGACTCCCACCTATAGTTTTCACTACAGTTTTCAACTGGATTCAGGTCCAGAGACTGAGCAAATCATTTTAAAACAGCAACACCATTATTGATGAACCATAATTCTCTCTCTTTCTATTCCTATTTTTTAGTATTCTTACTTCAGTTTCAAAATGTGTATTTATTTTTTTTTCCAGAGATAAAAAGGTTTTTTTACAATTTTTTCGACAACGGTAACCAAGTTGCCGGCTTTATTTAATACGATTTTTCTATCTACCACCTACCTACTTCCCAAAAGATGAGTCGATATTTGGTAGATGATCCTAGGTCTTAGCTACTAGTGACTGCCTACGCCATACGCAGGCTAACGTAAGCTATTTGTTGGTCCATTGTGCTGTTGGCGCCGTGGCTTAGTTGTAAGTGCGTCGGACTGTTAAGCGAGAGTACCCGGGTTCGAATCCAGCTCGAAGGTGTTTTTTTAAGGTGAAAAAAAGTGTTTACCAAACTTGTGAGGACTCTTGCATCAAAAGGATGTTTGATCACCCCACTCAAGCGCTGGAGCTGTGATATAACATCTATGAGCACCTTGGAGATGTGGGGCTGCCATATTAGGATTGGAGAGTAAAGAAAAACATTAAACTTTAAATAAACAAAAAAGAAGTTTTCATGAGGGTAATTTGGAAGATACTTCTTACTCAAAGCCAGCGTCTAACCCAAGGCACATCACTGAAATAGTGAGTTTATGGTCCACAAATAATACTTTAAATACTCAATAAATTGGCGGTGTAACATCCCACCAGCCAAATTCGTTGCCCACATTCATCTAATTGTGGGAAACCAAAAGATGGTTGGCAGCACAATGGGCCTGACTTTGGCCTAAGTTGGCTTAAATTTCAAAATGTGTTTTTACTCAATAAATTAAAACGTTACAATATCTGTAGCATGTGTTAAGTAAACGAGTGCAATAGCTCAAAATAAAGACTAATGCGTTGTGACTTGCTTCTGGAAAAAGGACGTAAAGGTATAGTTCGGTACAAAAAACACGATGCATTCAAAACTACATATTTTACTCGTAATTATAAATGAAAAATCTAATTAAACTAATTTTTAAACAATAAGTAACCGAACACATATTCCAGGCTTCAATGAAATTACGAACGCTTTTGTCCAGACAATTTTGCTTACGTTGGCCTATTTTTGTTGCTCAAATTTTTGAGAGATCTTTCATTGTTTGACAGTAAATTTTTGACAGTTTCCGAATAGTAAGGTGTTTAACGTAAAATTTTTGACAGTTGTTGGAGACTTTGTTCAAAGTCATTGTGCTTAACATTTTCAGCTGTAGTCTGGAATGAAAAATGGCTTTGGCAGCAACATATTTGATAGTTCTTGCTGACTTTTCTCAGAATACCTGTGTTCGATAGTTTCAATTCAGTTGGACTGACAGTTGATGTATGACATTTAATTTTTAACTGTTTTCGGACTTAAAGATGGTTGTTGATGCAAAATTGTTGGCAGTTCTTGATGGGTTTTTTAAATATCTTGTGTTTTTTTTACTTTTGGTTGTCGATTTTGGCTGACAGAAGGTGTTTGACATTACATTTTTGACAGTTGTTACGGCTTTTAGTGATGTTTCTTAAAATCGTGTTTGTGTGGTGGGCTGCGAAGGACAGCCAAGCACTTAGGCACAATCGGGATGAGAAATAGTTTTTGACAGCAACGTATATGATAGTTCTGGGTGATTTTTCTCAAAATTCTCGTGTCTGATAGTTCCAATTTTGAACTGGCAAACGATGTTTGACATTACATTTTTCACAGTTCGCAGACTTAAAGACGGTTGTTGACGCAAAACTTTTGACAGAAAGATCTTTCATTGTTTCGCAAAACACTTTCATTGTTTCGATTTTTATCCTTCTACGTCCAGACCGGCGATTGAGTCTGATGAGAAAATTTAAAAGCTCATTGCTTTTGACATTTTCTTTTTTTAGTTTCAGTTTTAAGTCTCAGCAACGGCTTACACTTTTGTGAGGTCAGGTGCTTCTTTCTACTTCAACTCGAAGATTTCAAAGAAATTTTATGAAAATCCATAAATTTGTTGAAATCATTCACGAGTATGTAAACAGTCCACGGATTACAACATAGAGTTCATGAATGTAGATGAATTTCTGTTCAAAACTTGAGAAATATTATTTGGCTCATCGCCTGGTAGTTCTTGATTTCGATTGTGAAAAGGATTTACCAGTTTTCGAGTTGATGTAACTTTTCAAAGGTCAATTTTGTGTTTGTGTTCATGACTGTATGACTTTTGAATACAGGCAGATCTTAATCTCCACTGCACGCACGTGTCCTGACGATTCTTTCCGTTTCTTCTGCGACACAAAAACCTTCGCATCCACTCCTTTCGACCCAAAATCATGACGGTTGAGTGCTTTCCACTCGATGCCATCAAAAATCTCGGCGCGTACCTCGTGTCAAATTGATTACCTCACACAAACGTCATGTACGTCCCCCCCCAAAAAAAAAACGATAACCTTCTCTGCCAAATCCCCAAGACCTCATCTCGAGCCGCGCCGTTGGCTCGTCGTGCTTTTGACAAATCTCACATCCAAATCATGACCTTGCCTCGATGTTAATTCCCCAGAATAAACCCAGATCCCAACTGATAACCGCCGCCGAACCACGAAGCCAAGCGTAACCAGAGAGAGAGAGGGAGAGAAGAAAAAAACAACAACAAACTACGACGAGCGGAAAAACAAAAGATACAAAGATACAAACTTCAGACTCTGCCTGCTACCCATTCAACACACTGTCCCACACTGTCGAAGGTGATAAGCATCTGAAAGTTTTAATTATGGAAGAGGTAGCGCGCTCGCAAAAACCAGAACAGAAAAAAAAATGGAGAAGCTGAAGCCAAAGTCGAAGCCGAAGCCTTCTCCTGGTAGCATATGCACATGTGTCGCCTCCTCCACCTACACAGAAGGGCTGCTCGCCCTCCCCCGGAGATTCGTTATCAGCAAATGCAATAAAGAGCGCCGGAGACGTCGTCGGTGAGCCGGTGAGCCGGTGAGCGTCGGTGAAGCATCCCCCGTTCATTCTAGGAATGAAATCGCAGCGAAATCTCGACTGCAGCACTCACACAGAGACAGAGGGGCCTTATCACCGTCATCATCAACCATCCATCCGTCCGACCGTCCATCCATCCATCGCTGGTGGTGGTGTGCTATCAGCAGCCAGGTCCGGTGCCAGACGCGCTGCTGAACCGAACCGAACCGAACCCTTCCCACACACACATTTCCCTATCGCTCGCCGCGTCCTCTTGTCCCGCACATCTACGACCTGCCGCCAGAGATATCCATCAAAAAATAAACGCTCTTCCCGGCTCTCACTCTCGCGCAGCAACGCACCGCGCCGCGTTGTTTTCAGTGCGCTGTGTGCGTTGTCGTCGCTCCATCGACGTCGACCGACAACCGACGACGACGACGACGATTGTTTCGGATTTGGTTTTTGGATTCGAATTCAGTCGGGTTAGACCGCGCGCGGGGTAAACATCGCTCAACCGACACTGTGACAGTGTGCCGCTATTCGAATTCAAATTCAAAAACGCAAGCTAAACAGCAGATTCTAATCAACTCTCCGCCGCCGCATTGTTGTTATTCAGCACACGCTGAGAACTGCCACCACTCGCCCTCGCTGTCAGATACATTTTTAGCAATTCGCGTACGCGTCGAATGACGAGTCCATCCATCGGCCAAGGAACTAGGCACGGCCACCGGCAAACGCGCCGCACCGCGTCGAGCCAGATGTTCGCCGCAGATAATCACTCGGCGAGTTTATAACCAGCCAACCAAAATTTTCATTTTTTTTTTTTGTTCACCAGTCTACCAGTCCACCAGTCCACACCACAACAACAAGTCTTGTGTTTGTTTTTGTATCTACTATCGGCGCAGCATGGGGTTATCAGATGCGCGAAATAATTTCGAAAAAAAAAAAAAACGAAAATCGCCTCTTTGTGTGCTGTCAGTTTTGTGCGCGGTGATGGCCGAGATAGTCGTTGATTCGCGGTGCGATTAGAGCCGGATTAGGAGGCGATCTCACTAGACAACGGTGTAATTAGATTTGCGGGCTCTGTCTGTGTGTCTGTGAAGTGTTTTTTGTTGTGATGAGATTTAGTGATAACACAGTTCGAAAGTAAACAACAAACAAATCAACAAACTAAAGGAAGAGCGAGTTAAAACACTCTGCCCTAAATGACGTTCAATTTGACAGCTGACTCATTGGCAGGTTGGTGATGGTTGCAGATGGTTTTTGACAACAAAATTGTTAACAATTCTTGGTAACTTTTCCTGGATCCGTGTGTTTTTTCGGTTGTGGTCTTACAGGACTTACAGATGATGTTTGACATTAAATTGTTGACAGTTTCCGAATAGTAAGGTGTTTTTTAACGTAAAATTTTTGACGGTTGTTAGTGGTCATTGTGCTTAACATTTTCGGTTGTAGTGTGGAATGAAAAATGACTTTGACAGCAACATATTTGATAGTTCTTGCTGACTGTTCTCAGAATACTTGTGTCTGATAGTTTCAGTTCAGTTGGAATGACAGATGATGTTTGACATTTAATTTTTAACTGTTTTCGGACTTAAAGATGGTTTTTGACGCAAAACTTTAGACAGTTCTTGATGGGTTTTTTAAATATCTTGTGTTTTTTTTACTTTTGGTTGTCGATTTTGGCTGACAGAAGGTGTTTGACATTACATTTTTGACAGTTGTTACGGCTTTTGGTGATGTTTCTTAAAATCGTGTTTGTGTGGTGGGCTGCGCAAGACAGCCAAGCACTTAGGCACAATCGGGATGAGAAATAGTTTTTGACAGCAACATATTCTGTTCTGAGTTCTGGGTGATTTTTCTCAAAATTCTCGTGTCTGATAGTTCCAATTTTGAACTGGCAAACGATGTTTGACACTACATTTTTCACTGTTCGCAGACTTAAAGACGGTTGTTGACGCAAAACTTTTAACAGTTTTTGATGACTTTTTTTTTGAAATTCTGTGTTTGTTACTTTCGGTTGTGGTTTTTGACTGACAGATGGTGTTTGACTTCAATACTTTGACAATTGTGACGGTTTTTGTTTAACACTTTCGGTTGTGATCTAGGATAACAAATCGTTTTGACAGCAACATATTTAATAATTCTTGGTGACTTCTCAGAACATTTGTGTTTGATAGTTTCAGTTGCAGTTTTGGAATGACAGATGATGTTTGACATTCAGTTTTCAGACTTGAAGATGGTTGTTGATGCAAAATTTTTGACAGTTCTGGGTGACTTTCTTAAAATTCTTGTGTTCGACAGTCTGATTTAGGGTCTTCGACAGACAGAAGATGCCTGACATTGAATTTCCACAGTTTTGGAACTAAAGATGCCTGTTAACGTTACATTTTAGACGGTTGTTGGTGACTTTACCTAAAATCTACACAACTTTGGGTGTGATCGCTGAATTTTACGACGTCATTTCCTTCAATTCTAGCCTTCAATTTTTTGTTTTGAAATCAAAACAAAATATGTTTCTGTAAAGCAAATTAAAACGCGCTAATACTGTAAGTTCCCGCTAAGATTGTGTCTAATCGACCGTTTTAGAGAGTTATATCCACTCCTATCGACTTGTGGCTGCCATGCTTCTGTCAATCTATCGGGAGTCTTTATAATCGATGCGTGACGAATTTGGCAATTAGTCATTATTAGAAGTGTTAATGAATGCAATAATTTGTGAATGCTTTACTGACTTTAATCAAATGAATGGTGATTGCAAAATTTAAAGTCATAGTCACCAAAAAAATTAATAAATGCAGTTTTTTCTAAGTCAGCCGAAGATTATTGTTCGTTGTTTGTTTTGATTGATTATGGTTCACAATGATCGTATTCTTTTACGATTCTGCTTAGAGTTAGAGTGAGAGTTAGGGGGAGGGAGTGTAAAAATGTCATCTGTGTCACTGCGGCCACGAGTGGGGCTATTGTGACTGCCTACACTTATGGCTCACGCAAAAAACCCGAGTTCGTGCTTAGTGTGTTGGAGTTTTCAAATAAAAAAAAAATTGTCATCATAAAACGTAAACGGAACTAATTCTAAAGCTTCCTAGGGCTAGTTGCAGCTTGTTGGTTGGTATTATCGGGTATTGCTTATTGGGACATCACGCTTTTAGGTTCGGTTCAATAACTTCGGACACCTGCAGGAAATGTAGGGACTCATCGGCTAGCGACACGCTGGAGCACGTGCTCTATGCCTGCCCGGCACTAGCCAAAACTAGATTCAAGACGTTCGGCAGCCACTTCTTAAGCTCGTTGGGTGATGCGGCTAACCTCAAAGCAAGTCAACTTTTAAAATACGCTATCGCATGCAAGTCCTTCTGTCTGTTACAGGGTAACTAGGTGTTCTAATATTGAAAGTACTCTGAGTTGGTGTAACACACAATGGTCTATATGTTTGACGAATAGCCAGCACCACATAACCTTGTGATCATACTAGGAAACAGTGGCTGGAAAGATCTCATCGAAATACGAGGTCAGTTTGATGAGCCAACAACTTTTTAAATTTCTCTAGGCCAAATGTAAGCCACTCCTATCTGCACATTTATTAACAGACTTGTGACAAATTGTCAACAACCTTCCTTAGTAAGTTTGTGTTTGACAGACTTTAAGCAGCAGACAACCTCTTGGCTTCAAAACTACCGCAGACCTAAATTCCCCAACGTGCCTGAAAACCACGGCGATTTCTCCAAATCGTCGCTATCGTCACACGACGTATAGGCCTCTATAACCTGTCAAAAGCAGAGAGAGAGACGGAAATAAGCGACAAAAAGAGAACGCGCTTTATCGCTTTATCTTGAGCCGTACAGTGTTCATTTTAAAATTAACGGTATAACTGGAAAAAATTAAACACACTGAGTGCGCTTATCTCTTTCTCTGTTCATTGCTGCTGTTCCGCTCCCCTCATCGAACGTCGCTGTAAAAGCGCGTCTACAGCAGCGGCAGCCAGCAGCAGCAGCAGCGATGGCGGCGACGATGATTCAGTCTTCTGATAAACCGAAAATGAGTAAATGTTTCTTTTTGTGTACCCGAGAGAGTATCTTATTCTTGCAGTCAGCCGTATCTAGATATATGTATCTGCGCATTGATAAGTATCAATTAATCTGTTAAAAACAACCGAGTGGAATTTGTTCTTTTTTTTTTTTCATTCTTGAGCTTCGTTTGTTCATTGTTCGTGTTTTGTTTTTTTTCTTGTGTGTATTTTTATTTACTCTCTTCCGCGTGGTTTGAAGCTTGAAGCAAGATTTGGCATCCCCATTCTGCCGAACAACTGCCAGGGATGAGATAAGGCAACAAAAAAAAAAATATACGCACATGGGTCGAGGTGGTTGCAGCGGCGGGTGCGTTCGCAGGAAATGCAAAAAAAAAAAACTCAAAACTAGTATCAGTATCTGATTTGACGTGCATATCTCTCTGTTTCGGTTGCGTCGGTCGGATGCGGTTTTTTTGGGGAGGAGTTTTTCTTTTATCTGAATTTTTTGTTGAAAACGTTTTCCAAGAGGTTTTCTTTTCTCATCTGTGTTTTTTTTTTTTTGTCGTTGCAGGTGAATGCCAAGACACTGCGGAAGATATGACTGTGGAACGAGGTAAGTGTTGTGTCGCATAAGTTTCGTAGTTTATTTTGCAACCGCTGGAGGGCGTGCGCGAAGTCTCTACGTGGGGAATTTATTTACGAGGCGTTTTTAGTCAAGACGATGTGATTGCGATAAGGTGCTCGATGTATGCATACTTTGTGTGGTAATTGCATTTGAAACGTGACCCCGTCGAGTGGTTGTGGCACAGCACAGTGGAGGCTAATAATCGTTTCGAATCGCCAGCGGAACCTACCGCTAGATACGATCAATAAATTGTTGAGACGAATAAAAAAACAGAAATACAAAATGGTTGCTTGATAATGCTAGCAGGTGAATCGGAAACGGGAATTGATTAATTATTGACTCCAGATTGATTTGGCATCAGAACTAAGTGCGACGTCTAGGAGCATGGTCATTGGACTGTTTGAGGAAAGGTTTTTGTCTCACTCAGAATCTTTCACACATTCGAACTTTGCTTACAACGAAGTATCTGCTGAAGAGGATAAGCTCGAAAGGGAAATCTTTTAGAACAAAGTCTACTCATCGATTTCATGTTCACGATGAGTGGATTTATTTAAGTTTCTTTGTAAATTACGGAAGTGTTTTACTCTCTGTTAAAATTTTATATTTTAAGGGTTTTCCGGTTCACAAATGGGTTTCGTACAGTAGGATATATATTACATATACGTGGCGTAACAGTCCGTTGAGAGCTAGAGCCTAGCCTTTTCGCGCCTCCGCTGTGCTGTGCGCGTTATAATTTTGACTCAAGTAAAAGGACCTACTGTTCAATGGTGGTTCCGAACGGCCAATTGCGAAAACTTTTCATGACATAAGTACTCCAGGAGGATTGTTAGTCCTTCGCTGGAAATGGGGCCATGAAAAATGTTTGTGGTGTTTTTTTTCCCCGAGCTGGATTCGAACCCGGGTACTTTCGCCAACAGCGCTCACACTGTACAGACATACACTGCAGAAAAGAGAAAGTTTTGAAGCAAATATTTGACGAAGCCACCGTTAACAGCGTCTTGGACTAGTCTGGACTACTCGTCATCGCAACTTTAGGTCGATTCTAGGTTTTAAAGTTAGGTTTCTTACTTCTTTCTTTCCTCTTAATAGGTAAATGGGCCCACTTGCTTCAATTAGATTTTTTTTTTGAACGATTTAGGCACGACAAAAATCTGATTTGCTACATTCTTTCTTTTTCGCTTGCAATACTTTTAAAATACACACTTTTGTGATGTTAATCTTCAAATCAAATTTTCTTTTCATGATAACCTCCCTGCAGCTCTTTAAAAGTTGATAGCTTGATCACGTCCAAAGTTTTATAACTAAAACTAGGTAATTTCTGTAAGTAGGTATGTCGTTGGATGTTAACACGCAGCCATGAAGCTCTGGCAGTCTTCTTATCTTAAACTCTCATTTGTTGCAATAATAAAGTGTTCATTCTTATTCTCTAAATCGCAGTTTTTTTTGGATATTTTGAGTGGAGGTTAGTAATGCTTTCTGTAGATTCATGGACATCAACATTTTGACTTTACCATATGCGGCGGCGTTGTTAGGCTTCAGTACTTTATGCCTTTGAGATTGTATTTCTTTTTGACAATTTTTTAAATGCAGGAGGCCACTTTTTCCAATTTGGACAAGTAGGAGTGGGCTCCACCAAATTGGAGTGAGCTGCTTGCTGGAGCTGATGAGTGATCTCTTATTCGATATTGAACTTGAGAAAAACCGATTAGTTAATTAGACACAGATGAAAAAAAGGAACTGGTCAAAAAGTGTGGATGATGATGATGTGTGAAGAAAATAAAAAAAATGTGTGAGAAAGTAAAACACATGTGTCTGCTAACGTTATAAATAAAAGAGTGAGTTTTGTTCTCCCAAAGTTACCTTCTAGCTGATTGACACTCGCCATTTCGTTGGCGATTTTTAAGTTTTGACCTAATTGAATGTGTTCGATGAGTGGCATGTTGGTGACTTCATAGTCTCCATCGAGCTTAGTTGACAATTGTTCACAACCAAACTCGCTCACTTGGATAATAAGAAAAAAATAAGTGAATAATTTATGAATTTAACACAAAAAACTAGAAAGAATAACAAGAAAATGCCTTAACAGTCATGCCTAAAACAGTCCATATTTTGTCTATGTTTTAGTCTTTGTGATATGCTTAAGATAAACTGCCCGGAAATGATACGTTGAATACAGAAAGATTAGAATCACATAAATGAATGAATTGAAAGAATTGCTTTTCTTTCCCCTTTTTCTAACGTTTGAAAGGCTAATAATTAACAATAGTAGTTTTTTTTCTAAAGGGGATTCTGACGCTGAAAGTTGTTAGGAAAACCGGAATCGTAAAACAAGAGAACAGGAAGTAACTGATAAGAGGTGTCAGGCAACTTCCGATTGCAGAAAATCATAAAATAAAACAATAACAATGTTTTACGTAATTCTTTCACTTTAAAGGATTTTTGCAGACGTCCTTGCTCTCATTTGCTCTAGTTTTCAACCTGCCTCCCCAATTTTTTTTTTGTTTCAATTTAAGAAATCATGAAACAGTTTGAACTATAACAGTCGATCTAAGCTGAAACCTTTGCACCTTTTGTGCCTTACAATATTAATTTATCCAATTCAATTGTAAGGTAACGATTTATAATAATAAATACCAGTCGAATATTTAAATATTGATCACGTGTAAAGCTTAGAAAAAGGAAGATAGTTCAAAAAGGTGGAAGGAATTTGAAAACTTCATCAAAGATTAGCAAACGCATTTGCAACTGCAGCTGATCACATTAAATCAAGCAAATATGTGTTTTTTACTGCCTGACTACTTTCCGTCAATTTTAGTCGATGAATGACATAAAATTCTTTTCGAATTGACATGAAAAATTAGTAAAATCAACGCTAAGATATTTCAAAGCAATTTTAGACACAAAAAGATAACAGTCTTAGTCCTATTTTTGAGTTTTTGGTCTTTCTATTAAGGTATACATTTTCTTTTGGTTCTAAAAAAATGGATTTATTTTGGTTATGTCGCTCTTACATTTTTTGTTGTTGAATCTGTTGTCATAATTCTTCAACAGCTTTTAGTGAATAAATAAACCTTTCTAAAACTGAAAAAAGATTCAAAATCGGAGCACCGGAATCTATTTTATGAGTCTTTCAATGCTTGAAACTTAGGTGTACACTTTCTTTTGCCTCAGACTGTAGTAGCTATTTTTTATAATTCCAAAAGGGTATAATACAGCAACATTTACACACGAACATTTGGAAAAGCGTCTCAACTGTAGAATACTTCTTAATAGCCGCTTACACAACGAATATTTTAAATCATCTTTCAATCCTTAGAAAATATTCTCCTAAAAACTCTTAAACTAGACTTAAGGCACTTTACTTTTTGAGAAAAGAAATGAAATCCAATGAAACCCAAAAATTTACGAAAGATTGAAAAAAAATAGATTCTTCCAATTTCATTTCTTTGGTTTAAATGTAAAGGATGTTGGATTGTCACATGTGAAATAGTCATCATCATTAGTTGCGTAGCAGCCCACGAAGGGTCAGAGCCTAGCTTTTCAAGCATACATTGTGTTGTGCGCGTTATAATTTTTGGCACATGTGGTGAGGACCTACTGTTTAATGCCGATTCCGAACGGCGAGTTGCGAGTTTCCGTGACAGAAGTACTCCAGGATGATTGTCAATCGTTCGCTGGAGGTGGGGCCGTGAGAAATGTTTGTGGTGTTAATTTTTCCCCGAGCTGGATCGAACCCGGGTACTCTCGCTTAACAATCCGAGGCATTAACCGAATAAGCCCACATGCGAAGTCGTAAATCTAGCAAAAGACCTCAAAAACTTTGATGGATGCATTCTTGTCAAAATTGTCTGCGATCCTTTTCTCACCAACTATGAACTGTCAACTTTAAAAAAATTTTTGTTTTTTGATTGGCAACATTTTATTATACCGGCAAATTAAAATCTCGTATGAATTTCCATTTTGAAAGCAAGGAAATTTGCGATTCAATCCATAAAAAGCTTGTCTCTGGAATTTCACGACTTATGCCAGTTTGGTCAAAGTCTACTTTTGCACAAAATAACTTGCCAATCGAGTCCTCTGAGAACAGTTCAATAGCAAATAACGAATCTCACCAATGTGACGCCACTTATTTACGCGTTTCTCCTCCCGAAAAAAAAAAAAGTTTATCAATCCCCTTTTATGCACTTCATAAATCCCAGAATAATCACCGGTCAACGGTCATCGGACGCTCGTCCGCCTTTCTGACGCTCCGTAATCCAAACTGCTACCCATCCATCAAAATCTCATAACCCCACGTAATTGCCGTCCTCACCCCTTAAAAAAACTCACTGTCTCTCCTAATGCCCTCCATTTCTAACCATCTCTTCCGCATGAGTATCCACAAAAAAAAAAAAAAAAACTTTTATCACTTACTCCATATCGCGTCCTGAAATCCACTTAAAAAAAAAAATTCGAAAACATAACCTCAACTTTATATGCAGAGTGTAGTCGGATGATAAAACCAAAAATCCTATTTTATCGCCGCCGCCACTGCGACACACACACACACACAGAGACAAACCCACGACCTCCTGAGCAAAGAGAGATATCCTGGTGACACCCACCCTGAAGGATTTTAAATTATTGCCAATAAAAATTTAATCTGCAAAAGATTTCCACCAACCCCCTCTTTAGATGGCCTCCCATCCCCACACCTCCACCCACTCACACACATACACACACATCCTTCGCGGTCACCACATAAAAACCATTAGAGCCACTCGGGGGTGTCACGGGGTCACGAGAAAGGGGTGAAAGGAAAAAAAAAAGGATATCATCTCCTGAACAGAAAGTGTCCTTCCTTTGTGTAAGTGTGTGTGTGTGTTTTGTGTGTTGCCCATCATTAATTCTGTTCTTCCTCCTTGGAAGGCGTCAGAAGATGAATCTTCGTCCTTTTCGAAGGCGCTGCCGCTTCGGCTGCTGCCGCTGCTGTTTATCTTTAAAACGCACTCCAAATATGTGCCGGAGCAGGACACGACGAAGGACATCGCCATAATTAATCATCATACGGTTTAAGTTATTGCCACGAAACGATACGAGTGGGGTGCACATACTCCTGGGTTATCCTTGTGGAATTGGAAAATCCAGATTTGATGTGCGGGCGGGCAGGCGGACGGATGCACACACATCGACGGATTACTTTTATTATCCACTCCACCGACGAATATTGCTGCTGCAATTGACTTGTGGCACATAAAACTGTGAATTGATTTCTGTGCGTGGACACAAGGACTCTGGTTGTCCACGAAGGACATTTATTTAGCCAACGGCAACGACGACGATAGAGCCAATCCTTTTGCGGGCACAAATCTGAAAACAATTTTATGTGTGTTCCACTTCGATATCTAATATCAGCCAACTTGCAGTCATATCCTTACACAGAGAGAGAGGGTGTACTTTGTCCACATAACTGTTTATAGGGTGTACGTATCCATTTTCATATTTTCTTGGGGAAAGATTTTATTCGTTTTTCACTGTTTCTCCATTTTTTTTTCTCTCTCTCGGCATCCTTTTCGAGGACGACGTCCAAACACCAGCCCGTCTCCCACATCCTTGGCTTCTTGTTTGTGTCATCGTCATCGTCATCGTGGTGGTGGTTGAGTTTCTTATCTCCAGCGACCAGACGCTTTTAAATGTACAATCTAAGGGTGAAGTCATATCATCAAACACAAAAATTTTAACTTGTCGCCCATCCGCCCAGAGTCCTTCTCCTCTCTCCGCTCGTATTTCTTCATTCAATTTATATCCTTTAACACACATATTCGTCTATATCTGCATTTTTGACGTCTCCTTGTCGAAGAGGCAGAGCAATGGCGGCGTCGGCGGCTGCCTGTCATCTTAGACTCTCGTGGTGTGATCCAAGAAAAAAAAAAAAACTGACTGGGAGTCCTTCGAAAAGGGGTAAGGGAGAGACGAGGAGGGGTAGGTGAGGGACAACTTGTGGGTTGTGAAAAGGACGCGATAAGGATTACTAATAAACGATGATGGGCGATGTGGCAAAGAAACATTGACTCTGGCGAAATTGTATCGTGGTGGTCCTTCGAGGACTTTGTAAATATTTACAATTTTGTTTTTTTATGAAAGCGAGAAAAAAAATGGTGGTAGTGGAAGGATATCTCATTGGGAGAGTGGGAGGTGGGATACCTTGAGGAACTTCATCGTGGCTCAAGTTTGAAGTAAATATTTGCGCCGTTGACGCTCATAAGACGGCGGCGATGCTTGGACGGTGAGTGAAAACTTTATTCGGACATTTGTGGTGGAGGCACGTTCGGTGGCAGTAATCCGATGGAAAGGGATTGGGCCGTGGGATGAGTGGGGTCGGCTGTGATTGAAAAAGGAAGCAGGTTCAAAGTGCACAATCATCTTGGAAAGATGCGATAAAAAAACAAAGTTTTCTCCTTTGTCCGTGGCATGGACGATGGTGAGAGTGGAAGGAGGAGGCAAAGTTGTAGATGAGAAGTGCCATCGTAAAGCTTGGACTTTTATCCCCAATTTGACTGAAGGCATCTTAAGCTGCAAGACGATATTGATGTGCAGTCATTTTAGCGGTTGTTTTTAGGAAAGTCTTAGAGGTATCTTCTGGAGATCTTCCATTTGTTTTCTTCTTTTTGGATGTATTTCCTGCAGGAAACACCAACATCTAATGAGCAAACTAATACGAAATTCCATCGAAATTTGTTGTAAAATCTGCTGAACTTCGTTAGCTTCCTGATTGATGAAGAACTTATGATGGAAGTCGTCAAGCTCTGCAGCATTTGTTTTAATGGCTTAAAATTGCTGCTTTGACGCCATCAGGCAGCAGTTCCCAAACACTCGGTCTAGCTAAACTCCAACACCCCCACTAAAATATTAGGTATACAACTTGAAAGACGCGCAATTTTTTTGACAGTGACGTAGTCAAATTAATTTATCTCAAATCTAAAGGCGAGGACACGCAGCATGCAATCAACTAACTTAAGATTTTTCTACCACCTCAAATAACCGTCTGAATTTCAGTTTAGTTCATTTCGAGACTTGATATTTTGTAAAAATGTCATCACCTAAAATTTCCCCACGTCACCTTCCAGTGATAATTTTTTGGAATTCATCAAAAGTTCCTAGTCTCTAATCGTAGTCCAACTGCAACGACCGCACCTAGTTCCAAAGAAGATTCCAACTCCACCAAACCAAACACCAGAGACGTTACTAGACTAAGTGGCGACGCCTTCACGAATCCCCATCACCGTCTCTCACTTTCCCACTTCTTGCATCGTCAAGAAGTCCCACTTAGAACCCGTTCCAGTGCCCATCCTCACACCATCCCCGGGCCTTAACGGACCACGGTCAATGCATTGATACCAATTGCCTCATTGTTTATTACCTCCTCGAACCGCCTCCACGCGGAGCCCCCTAGGGCCCCACCGTCCTGCTTCTGATTATCTCCCTGGTCGCCGCCAACCCACCGTCCCACCGTCGCGTAGCCCTGCACCCAATAAATACATAGGCACCTATAATTTTTAACATTTTACGCGAAACAATACCCCAGCGACAAACAAATACAAGATCCCTGCCGCAGATTGCACCAAGTGATAACTATTGGGAGATACCACCGCCGCGTCGTCCTCCGCTGCCTCCGTATGCAGTGCACGGCTCCCCGGCGATTGTTGCAACAATTACTGTTTCTCGCACAGGCCGAAAGTTTCTGGTTATCGAAAAGCCGAAAAGGAGCAAAAAAAAAATGCCGGATCGAAGTCAGAGCCGAAACCGTCGCCGTCGAGGAAACAAAAACCAGGACACAGCACCCACCGAGGAGGGGTGAGGTGCTGGTATATCTCGTAAACCACGGCCACGACGTCCCGAACACGTTATGTGTGTGTATATCGGCCGGCGATCTGTGGCAATAAATATCTCACAAATAAGCAGAATGCAGAGGAGAAGCCGAAAAACAAAAACAAAACAAAAATAAAACAAAAGAAACGCGACGCGACGCTACGCTACAGACGAGCGAAATGAATCCAAAAGCGAGGCAACGAAAAACTAAATCACCGGGCTAAAATCGAACGCCGCCAGTCGGGACGGGATTCGGGCGAGAAGTGCGAAGCGATACGACGCGGAACGGCACACAGCTGAAGGCGGTCGGGGAATCAATTGGAAGTCGCTCTTTTGCATTTCTCTGGAGCGCTGGGTTTCACTTGTGGACTTCTGCGAGTTTTTTTTTTTGATGAGGAGTGTCACAGTTTTTGGTGGTTCCGGGAGCCATTTGTCAGAAATTGAGATGGACGGATTCGGCGGCTGAGCTAGAGATAGGACTGCAGATGATGTGGGACATTTGTTATGCGGCGAAATGAATTCTTCCAGCTGTTGATTTTTGAATTGTGGATTTGGGAGATTTGGTTTTATTTTGATGCGACGTTTGACTGAGTGACTGGAGGAGTTTGACATCGATCGCTGCGACAGTCAGAAAAGTTGAGAGATATGGGGGGATTTAAAGGGATTTTTGTTTGGTTATTGGGTGGTTTATGTTGCAAGAATCTGCGATTAATAGCGTCAATGCGGTGGATTTGAATAATATGGGCAAACCACATACAACTTTATGGCGTCAATACGGTGGTGAACGCCATAGACCTAGACGAGCTAAGTCGCGAAGTGCTTTGCATACAGTGTGGAGCATTTCCAGGCTCCAACCTGTCCCAAAAAAATATCAAACAATTTTTATGACCGCCTAGAGTGCCGAACAAAAATATTAGCACAGGAAAGTTTTCTGGAAGAGACCACCCGGCAATCAGTTCATGACTGGAAAATTCCACTAAAATCGACTTCAAAGACATCTTCCTTTTAATCTTCTGGTTATGGTCTTGCCTATTAAAATATTCCCACAAAGTTCCACTCAAATTAAAGCCTGGTCAGAGTAGATTGTTTAGATGTACAAAAACCATACATTTCTCAAGTTTTTTTTTGCTATGTTCCTCGAATCGTCGAATTCGAAAAATCGAATCAACCTTCATCCAGGGTCATTTTGACCCTGGCGACTATTGTTTTATTTCTTTTACTGCAACGAAGGCAATTTTTTTTTGCCAGAAGTGCTAATTACACGCAAAAACGAAAGTCACTTAATGTCAAAAGTGTATGTCTCATATTTTAGGAGATATTTGAAAAAAGACGTCTTTTGATTTAAAAAGTAACGGCCAAGGGGGCGAAAGAAGGTTAATACATTCGGAAATTTGGCAAATTTTCGGTCAACATTTTCAGCCATTGTGTTTTATTTGCTTTAGCATCCATTAAGACGATATCTTTAACAAAGAATTCAGGTATACACTCCCCAATCTATAGCCGAGCCACTATTACGTGCTATAGTTGACATCTTTTTTTGCTTTTTTCTTCAAATTTTCTTTCAGAAAACAGTGTTGTGCCAATGTTCGACACGGTATATTACGATCGACTAACTATTCTCCAGGAGTATATTTTATTGGAAAAATTGTTCACAATTCGCCATTCGGACCCAAAGAAACAAATTGCACGGGTGTCGAAAACTAGAAACGTTTGGCTCTGCCTTTCCAAAGTCTGTTATAACAACCGCGATTTGAATTTTAAAGATCCAAGTCTGTTAAGAGTGTTTGCTCTCCGACAGCTTGCGACAGTCAAGAAGACAAGGACCTAAATTCAATCAAACCAAATCCTACGTCGCATGCACCGAATTCTTTTTATTTAGCGCAAAGATTTCTTAGATAGAAGTAACCCATTCACGGTTACTGTTTTTCGTCGGAATAACTAAATCACAAGCAGAGAGGATGATCTAGTAAGTAAATTAAAATCCTCTAGGATACATCAACTTAAACAGCAAAATATTTAAGAACATTTAACGTAGCTAAAAAGTCAGTGTAGAAAGTATCTACGTTTTTAAAAATTGCAGAAAGTGTGAATAGAATTTATTGTGGCCTTCGTAGTTGAAGACACTCAACTTATCTTCTAATCCTGGAATGAAAATATGACTGGTTCAGAGCCTTATAATGTCATTCTTTACATTAAACTTTTGTGTGTGTACCCTTGTCTAGACTATACTTGTAGTCGTAAACTAAAGTTGCATTTAATGACTGCCTTCGTTATATTTCAATTTCTGCATGCTGTAGTGTTCGCTGATATAAATCTAGATTGCTTGGAGTGAACTTAGACCAAAACCGTGATATTAGAATTCTGTCTGAAATGCACAAAATTATTCATGTAGATCACCCACTGTACTTGAAAGATATGAACAACTTTGCCCAGTCGCTTAGAGGATTGTGCTTCATTTTTCCTCGCCTTGCACTCACTGCCGCAGAGCGGTCCTTCCTAGTCTTAGCGATTTGGTTACCAGCCGCATTACAGAGAATAATTTCATTCACAACATTTCAGAAAGATCTACTCTTACCCATGTGGTATCACAATGGGCCTCATCTGGCCTAAGTGCTTAGCTGCCTTGCGTAGCCCACCACACAACCTACCTACCTACTCTTACACATAACAACCTAATAAATAGAATATATTTTTTTTGCTGTTTTTTAAATTATTATCCTGTATCATATTCCTTTTTTACGTCGATTGAAATTTTCCTTTTTTGTATTTATCTTACTTTTTAAGATTTCATATCTGGTTCTATTTTTGTGTATAAAATGCATGAAATGGAATGAAAATTACTAACTATTTTTAGCTTTTAAGGACATTAAAAACCAACTTACAATTGTAGGAAGTTTTGCATTAAAAGAAAACAATAATGTTCGTTCGTTTACTGAGCAATCGGCGGTTCATTTTTTTTGCTTCCAAATGTGGTGAATTTCCAGATCGATCAGGCGATCGAATCGACATACAGAATATCAGCTGATTAACTGGAGCCGAAATGTCTCCAACATTCCTAATAGTTGTGCACAAAAGTGCTTGTCTCAAATTTGCCTACAAAATCTACTTTTACCTACCTTTACTGCATTTTTTGTTTAAAGAGATAAGTTAATCTTTGGAGCAGGCCGGTGAGTTGTGAGAGTTTTAATCTTCAAACGTATCAAGGAATATTGATGTTTTACCTATTTTAGACTAGGGCTTGATTAGGAATCGTTCTTTAAGAACTTTATGAAACTCTTGCTCCAGCTTCAAGCTTTATGTTTTCGTCATTCTATGGGGCTTAATCTTTATTTCACTTATTATTAGTCTTTAGTGTTTGGCTTACGATTTTAGGATAGTAAGTAATAGCAAACTTGACAAAAAAAAAAGGGAAAGACTTTTGTGGTCCTTGGAATTTGTTTTAATTTTATAAGTAATTCTAATGGAATGAATGGATAAAAAAAAAGACTAAAAGATTGAGGAGTAACGTTTTAGAATGTTTGATAAATTTGAAGTCATTAAAATAACAATGTAACTGTCAGCTTTCCGGGAGGATGGAAAGCACTGCAGGGATGGAAAGCTAAAAACTTAAGAGGCTGCAACGATGAATTGAAATGTTCCAAATAAATAAGGAGAGACACAGCCATAGACTTTGTACGGAACGTATTAGCCCGGTGGACACATTAAAGAGTATCACGACCTGAGTCCCGGTTTGGTTTGGACATTTTTAGGAGCTGAAGCTGCTAAGCACCTCCAAAATATCCTTTTTTTTTTTTTATTTCTGTAGTCCGATTTGATATTTTCTTATCCGGAACTTTTACTGCTTCTAAACTACAAACGCCGATTTTTGAAAAGTTCAGACTTGAATTGAAGGAGTTCGTTGCAATTGGAAAATGGCAACTCAACAGCAAAATATTTTGCTTATTTCCGTAGTTTTTATCAGATTTTTTTTCTTTTCTTATCCTGAATTTATACTGCTTTTAAACTACAAACGATTACTTAAACTCTGAGTACCTATTTTTGAACAATTCAGGACTGAATTGAATTGAATGAATTCATTGCAATTGGAAAATGGCAACTCAAATGGCATACTCCATAAACTGCGCTGTCTGTGAAGCCTCTCAGTGTGTTCACCGTCATTTCCAACCCCTGTGGGCACAATCGTTGACCTCTCACCGCGGTAACATCTGATCGCCGCGTTTTATACCGTCGCAAACCTGTCCCGCTGCTCCTGGCCCAATCGAAGACCCCATCAGAGGTTATACAACAGCGACTATCACCTCACGCAACTATCCGATTTCAAAATACCAACTCTCACCCCACCGTCCCTAACCTCAAACTCTGGCACTCATTTAAATTTGACATTTCGGATTCAAGCGAAGGCGAAAACGAAAAAAAAAAAAAAGAAACCAACCCAACAAAGCTTCCCCCCTCCAGCCGGACCATTGTCTTCTCCCACCAAATAACGTAACGTAATCACCTCAGTCCGCCGAATCTGTGTCCCTAAGAGCCCCAGCACCACCACCAGAGAGATTCCAATCGATTGCACTCCGCTAGGTAACAAGAATTCCATTCAATCCGCACTGCGAGGCACCGTCGCGTCGCACCACGCCACGCTATACGCGAAGCCCAAGTGAAAGATTGCATCTGTTAGATGCGCGATAAAAAAGTATAGAATTTGTAAAAACAAAACGCTAACTGACTGCGCGATGTCAATATGCGAACGCAAACGCGACTACAAATGCGAATGTGAACGCGACCGGTGTCCGTCGTCCCACTTCTGACACACGCGGCCCAGCATCGAATATTACGGTTGAGGCTTTTATAGTTCATTGGTGATGTGGTGCGACGGTGGTCCGCCGGTGGATTATGGCGGCTACCTGTGGGTTCCTCTTCAACTCACCTCGACTCGAAGGGCTCCCTGCGGTAAGTTTACACATTTCTCGAATGCATATGCATCACCTCGCGGCTCATTGTTTACACGGGATACGGGCACGGGTTGACATTGGAGCAGGCGACGCGTCGGGGCGGCTGCGTCGCCTGCGTCGCTTGTGTCACACAGCTGCAACAATTTTCCTGCAATTCGGACGCTGCTCCTCTCCATCCCCCGGTCCTCCTTCCATCCGTTGTGGTGTCGTACAATTTGTTGTCGCACCGCACCAAGTCTTTTTTCTTCCGTTTTTGTCGCTCCACCGCGGTCGCATCCATTCGTGGTGCTCTTTTGTTGTGCGAATCGCTCGCGCGATTTCCATTCCATTACCATTCCGATGATGGCTGCGCTTTTTGTTGTTTGCGCTGCAGAAATGTTTATCGTGCCGATAATGCGTCCGATAATTGTGCATAAAATTTTCTCCTCGTCTTTTTTTTTTTTTTTTTCTCTCTGCTGTTCTGCTGGTGTTCTCGATGCGTCGTCGTCGTTGCTTTTTCTGGTGGCGATGGTGGTGCTTCGATGGTGCTTCTCCACCACCAGCAAAAAAGAAAAAAAAAAAATTGCAAAAAATTTATCTTGGCCGTTCCACATGCATGTTTATGTGTGTATTATCGCATTTTTATGAAAATTCATTTCATTCGTGCGTGCGATTGTGTGGCGTGGTGGAAGGTGCTGGTTGCCGATTGTTGGTTTGCTGGTGGCTGCTTACGTCACGTGAAGCTGTTGAATCCTGAAGTGAAATTTTTTAAGTCACTCGCATGGCGTGTCTGACGGAATGTGAGAATTGAATTGTTTTGTAAAAGTTGGTGAGGTTTTCAATTCAGACGCGTCTTCAGTTGTTTCCCTTCGAGGTATTTGACATTCGTCAGAAGATTGTGAGGGATGTGGCATGTCAGCTTTCGTCAAAAATAGTCATGTTCTTGGGGAGAACTCTTAGTCTTGGCTTAAATAGTACAAGAGAACCAAGGATTTTTCATTTTTGTGGGAATTTTAGTCGATGAGCAGACTCTGATGTTCTTTAAATATCTTGTTGTGTTAAGCGGGTTTACACAGTAATTTTTTGGACGTAAGAAAAGCAGGGTTCATACCTGACTACAAATCGTACAAATTTGCCTTAGCGTTCACATTTAACTACGAGCTTAACAATTTCAGTTCAAAAAACTCTAGCCAGATTATATCCTATACTCGACGACATTTTTTCCGCTTCGGCGAGATGTTCAGCCATCGAGATCACAAAGAAAAATTAAAAATACTATGAAGTTCTACGACAAGTGTTCACACTCAACTACAAATCTTTCAATCGAGGCAAAAAGTTGAAGATATTGAACTTTTTGACTTGAAGTCTGCTGATTTGTAGTTTCAAGCATTCACATTGACGATTTGCAGTCGTCAAGCACTATTGTCGAGCAAATTTTACGATTTGTACGCAATGGTGAACCCTGCTTTTCTTACGTCCAGAAAATGACATTATTGTAATTCATCAGCAGGCGACTTGAGTGGCAGAGATCTCACAACGCTAAGCACTTTGTGTAGCAGGTTAAGACCGACTGGTTCAGGCTTATTTTCCATCTGCCTTTTTAAAACATTGTTTTCTGCCAAGGTTGCAGATGCTTTTTGTTTACGCCATTAGGTCGCATCCAATTTTGTCATTTTATAGACGCGTTCAGACAGGTTACTGTCACTTTTCTCTTAAATTCTTAACCCCTTTTTGCAACATTGATGCCCTGTTGACATTTTCACGCCTATTTTTCTTAATTTAAGGCTTCCTAGATTTGCAGAAGAAATCTAGTGTTCAAAATGAACAGAGAAAGTGCAACTTGGGTACTTCTTTCATTTGAGCCAGAATTGTTTGGGGTTCCTCTAGTTGTTTTAAAGTTAGCGCTTAAAAGTACATCAATGAAAATCGGTCTAAAGCCGTTCCAAAAAAAAAAGTTCGTTCTAACGATACTTTTTGACTTTTTTTGCCTTCAAAAAAGAGAAAGTTGACGCTAAAAAAGCCGCTCAGCAAAAAACAGTTTAAAGTTAAAAACAGATGCTCTAAATGGTTTTCGCAATAAAACTCTGACTTTTCTATGTTTTAAAGGAAAAAAGGGAAAGCCATAGAACAACAATCTGCCTAAAATTGAACACAGAAGTTCGAAAAAGAAGTCTTCGATCTTTCGACTGCCGTATTCCTTTTTCTATCTGCTGTTGCCTGTTATAATGTCCAACGGAATATCAATGCATTTTTGGTTCTTCGCAGTCACAGTTACCTATTCGTTTGACGCTTAAAAAGTCTCACAATAAAATTGATTTTGAGTTAAAAACAAGTGCTTACATTTTTTTTGATTTCTCGCTTGCTAGGGTCCTCTTGGACTTCTTTCTTTTTGATTGTAAAAGAAGGCTTTTTAAATTTGGACGGCAAAATTTTCCATAAGGTTTTTATTCCTCTGACTGTCAAAGTGTTTTTTTGGATTCTTCTTCCTTTTTGAAAAGAAGAAAGTCATGCATTTAAAAGTCCAATTGCAAATAAGTTTAAAGTCCATCCAGAATATTAAAAATAATAAACCGTTAAGTAAAAATCATTCCAAAGTTGATAACTGTTGGTCCAAAAAGTTTCCGATTTATCGCCTACCGCAGTCCATGTGTTCGAATCCGGCTCGGGGAAATAACACCACAAACATTTTTCAAGGCCCCACCTTCAGCGAACGACTGACAACCTTCCTGGAGTACTTCTGTCATGAAAAGCTTTCGCGATTCGCCGTTCGGAACCGGCATTAAACAGTAGGTCCCCTCCACATGTGTCAAAAATTATAACGCGCACAACACAGTGGAGGTGCGAAAAAGCTAGGCTCTGGCTCTCAACGGGCTGTTACGCCGCCTAATACAATAATGCAGTCCATGTGTTACCAGGGTTACCATCAACTCTTAAAATGTTCTACAGTAATTTAAATTTAATTTTAAAATTTAAAGTCGACCATAGAAGTTCCAAACATTTTTAGCTCATTCAATTGTCGCAGTTCCTTTTTTTTTTCGATGCCTGAAAGAACCAACAAAGCCACCAGAAAAAGCGATCAAAACATCAGTGTAATGTCGAAAAGAGATGTTTTAAAAAAATGTTAACCTTCCGACTGCTACAATCTTTTTGGTTTCATCTTTATCTTAGTTTAGTTAGTTAAAATTATTGTGGCTTAATTATTGTGGGTTAAAAAGTAAATTAAAATTATTGGGGCTTAAAAAGTCTAAAGGAATTGCAAAAAATGTACGCACTTCCGCTTGTTATAAGGATCGTCGATGTTTGAGTTGTCGCTACGCAAATCAATTTAAAGTCTAGAACGAGCTAAGCATTTTGCTCTTTCACATTAAAAGTCTCGCAGAAAAAATTTAGGAAGAAAAGAGATGTTTAAAAAAGTTTTAATTAGCTCGTCGACTACAGCCATTTTGGACTTCTTTTCAATCGTTTGAAGAGGGACCTAACCAACGAATCAAAGTCGAAAACAGATGTTCCAAAAACTTTTCGCTCTTACACTTTTACCTCTGAGGTATACAATCGTAGCAAAATGAGATTTTCTTCAACAAAGTCAATACACGAGCACTTTCTGTTCCTATTTATCCGCCTTTTGCAGTCAATTTCAAACTTTTTTAACAAAAAGTGGAAGATCCTAAAAATGTTGAGACAATCCATCCTTGAACATAACGCAACTATAACTTTTTCTTGAATTTTTTTTAACGATCAGCACCTTCACTATTCAACTTAAAATTACCACAAATCGCATACCCAAGGCCACTAGTCCAACCACGGATCTAATTAGACCCGCGATCACGAGCCCGATCAGCCTCCAAGACAGATCTCGACGACGCCACTTCCATGTCTCATTAGCTTCACTTTCGTGAATTGTTTGTTCTCCCAGATGTTTCGCCAGAACTCCAAATTCCCAGTCCCGCGAACACGATCACGTCGCCAAAACAATCCGCAAATATGGTCGGTCAGGGTCGACGGTTTTGTGTTTTTGAAGTGAATGCAGCACGATCTGTTTGTTTTGGTTTATTTTTGTTGCAATCGCATGGCAATTAGCGTGACATGATCACAACAAACCTCCGTCTAAAAACGTTGTGTGTGAAAATTTTTCCCACTCCACAAAAAAACAAAAAAATCAATTTAATTTGATTATGAGCTGCGCAGTGCTCTCCTATCCGTTGAACCGCCGAAAATATTCGGCGTCTGATCTCACCACCAATCGCACGCAATCACCCGATGGGATCTCTCGTGTGTGTGTGTTCATTTTTGACAGAACTTGTTCATCGTCGTTCGTTATCTTTTTCCGCCTCTGCACTCCCGGTGGCACATAAATTGAAAATTAATTGAAATACAGCACTTCGTACGGGGCGCAAGGCTGCGCTTAGGAGCGAGGCTCCTCGGCTCGCGGTGTTCTGCGCGCACATCGACAACATAACGAATCGTCGCAAAACACAACTAATCACACTATCGCTGTCAGTTGATCGCCTGGGCGCTCGTTTGTGAGCCCGGCAATGGCGGTTCATATTTGCGGCCACACCCGCGACGCTGGTGAAGCACCCCCCCGGTGGCGGCATGTCAGCGCGGTGTGTGTAGTACAAGCACAGTTCATTCGAGCAGCAGCTAGAAAATTGTGTAATTAAAGTTATCGGCCCGCTGGATCGGTGTATCTTTCAAAGTCTTACAAAACCGCTCGCGTCATATCTTCGCGCTGAGCAGAGACAAGAACCACCACAAGGCATATCAGTGACTTATCTGCGGTGTTGCGGGCTCGTTGTGACCACACGGCTCATTATGGGCAGCTTTCTTAGATCGCGCTCCCTCTTCGGTCGCGGTCGGTCTCTGCCTCAGATAGATCGCAGCAAGATATCGCCCCAGTGACCAGCGGCTGTGGCAGTGGCAGCACTTGCCAGTGACGGCGCGTACCGCGTACCGCGTACCACTTAAAATGGACATAACCGAAACCAATTGGTGACCATAAAAAACCGCTCTGCGTCAGCGTGAATCTCTTTTTTGTGTGTGCGCGCTTTTGTTGCACGCAACTCTCCGACGACGAGCGGAGCTGACATTTCAATAGTCGCCAATTGACAGGTCAACGCGCAAAAGCGAAACGCTTCTCATGCCGCCAAGTGTAGCGCTGCCGTGTGTGTACGTAGATGGCATGGAGGAGGCAGTCAGGTTCCTCTCTGCGGACAGCTCGGCTACCGTGCGGCAAGATGTGTAACTGGTGCCTGGGAGGCCACGAACACACACACCGAGATTTACAACGTCGCCATGGGCATCTCGGCTTCAGCGTCTCTCTTCTCGCGTATCTGGAACCGAATCGGGTCGTTATAAAATTTTGTACCAACAAATCAGATGTCAGCCGTTTTTCTAATCATTATCCTGACTGGAGCTGTGCGCGCGCAGATGGCCGCGACACGATAAGAGCCGAGTCGCACCGCCGTGCTCCGCAAGCGCGCTTTTCAAGTTTATTGTTTGCGTCGCACGAGGCGTCTCGCGGTTTTCGGCGGCCAATCGCGCACGCCTGACAATTTGTTTGGTAATAATTGTCGTTAACCTTTGCTTCGAGTTGACACATATTCTCCGTCGCCATCGCCGTTGTCGTCCTCGTCCTCGGACTTCTTTATGGGAAGAGCCATCCGCTGATGATGGGCTGTGATTGCTGGTGAGGAATTTGTGATGATGGATTGGGAAGCATGGGAAAATGGTGGATGTGTGTGGATTGTGGATGCGCTGGAATAATGAATGTCAGACGTGTCTGTCAAGTGAGCCGATTGACGTGTGCGTAATTATCGTTTGATGAGTGATTTCTGTGCATAAGTTATGGGAATCTGACGAGGAGGGAGACTCGCTGAGCTGGGGGTTGCTTGGCGTATCGTTTTTGCAAAGCGATGTATCTTGCTGAAGGTTGACCCGGTGATGTGTGTGCTGCTACATTTTTTTGTTTCGAGCTCAACTTGAGCTCTTGTGTGTGCTATTTGTTCCGATGACTTAGTATAACGAAGTCGAACTAAAAATATTAAGGACTTTAGTGGTCAGTTGGTGGTAACAAACTTAAGAGGGAAAGATAGAAAAAGCGGGAAGCTTAAAGCAGACATAGCAAATATCTGTCTGCACTCGCAGCTGCGAATTGATTGTAATTTAATATTGTGCATTGACGGCATTTGGCTGTCTGCACGCGCGACGCTTATATAATACAATCTAAATAAATTAGCAATATTAGCAATGCGATTGCGATTCAATAAAGCCAGTCATAAAAGAACCACCAAGAGCTTTACAGAAGTAAGGAAATTGTTGGCGTTGCAGCCAAAGTTAAAGTTCTTCTTCACTTTTTCAAAATACTTGGAATACACCATTGTCGGCTTCAAACATCCAACTGAGAATACTTTTGATGGGCAGCTTACTTCCGTAAACAAAATACGTAAGACAGATTTCTTGATCAATAACCAAGGATAGTTTTGTGCAGCTATTTCCAAAGGCGAATGTCTTAACCTAAAAAATAAAATTACCAGCAATCAGGAAAATTGCTGGCTTAGACCCAATCAATCAATAATAGGACTTATTTTGCTGATGTTACTTGGCCGCCACAAATTTGCAATTTAATGCCATTCGATTTTTCTTCTGAGCACCAGTAAAGACTGACTTTTATAGTACATTCACCAATTCTGATTTTCTTTCCTTGCAAGAACAGCTAAGGTAGACGTAATCTTGAGTCAGTAGTAGGAGCGGATAATAAAGGTTAATTAGATGTGATCTTTAGTCAATTTTCATGTAATATGGAAGAAGAGATACGCGAGGGGCTACTTAAAGCCAACAGGACCTGATACAGTCTTCTAAGGCTCAAGTTCAGAAATCCTATCATGAAAAAATAAAAAAACACTTGTTTTAATCTTTTGATGACGTCAGTTGTTCTGGACAGAGTAAGCAGAGTTCATCAAATCATCAAATAGAACACCGATTTTCCTGAAATGATATTTCAAATTACTTAAATAAAGCCACTTTTACATTTAATTTAGTTTTTCAACAAAGTTTTTACCTAAAGATGAATTGATTGAGATTTCAAGCCTGACTTAGAAGATTTAATATTTGGAAACAAGATACGACATTATAAATAAGCCACGACGAGATAAATGATATTTTGTGCATAAACAGACCTGCAATTAGATGCCGTGAATCATTACACTTTTTCAACGATAGTTCGTAAAATTCTCGCCAGAAGTTAAAACGATTTTCTATTTATCAAATGATTTACTTTTATATGTCATAGACTGAGAATAATTTATTTGAGTCACAGTGACCCATAAAGCACTGCGTTTTTTTGTTTTTTTTTAACTCAGTTTAGTTAAACCTCAAAATGAGTTTAAACTTTTCGTTAAACACGTTCGGTTTCACAATCAAAAATAAACCTAAAGTTAACTAAACGCAGTTTTGGAAGTTTTGTCTAAAGAAATTTCAGGGTCTTGAAATGCCAAATTACGCCTTTTTGACGTGTTTTGGTTCTATTGGGAGTACAACTTGAAAGACGCGTATTTTTTTGTTAAAAAAAACATTTATTTGAATATGAAAATGAAAATACATGTCATTCAAAGTATTGCCCATCGCTAGCCACAACTTTTTCCCATCTTTCTGGCAATTTGTAGATTCCGTCCCAAAAGAACTGCGCCGGCTTGGCGGCCAAGAATGAATCGAGCCAATTTTTGATACCGTCAACTGAAGTGAAGCGTATTCCAGCCAGGGCATTCTGCATGGACCTGAACAAATGGTAGTCGGAAGGGGCCAGGTCTGGGCTATACGGAGGGTGGGGTGGGTGGGGATTCCCATCCAACATTTTCCACGTATTTTTTAAGCCGTTGAGTGCGATGTGGCCGAGCATTGTCATCATGCAAAATCGGCGTTCGACGTCTCTCGGCTTCAATTCATACGGCACCCAATTTTTGGATCATTCCCAATGCTTTGAAACGTTTGGAAATTGCTTGCTGGATAACTCCCAATGATTTCGCAAGCTCCTCTTGAGTTTGACATGAATCTTCCTCCAGTAATGCTTCCGATTCTGCATCTTCAAACTTTTTCACTTGGCTTGAAGACGTTCCTTGTCTTCAACGTCAAAATCACCACTTTTAAAGCGTGCAAACCATTCCTGACACATTCTGACACTTACAGAATAGTCAGGGTAAGCTTCAATGAGTAAACGTTGCGTATCTGTTGCACTTTTCTTCAAATGAAAGTAGTGAATTAAAACTTCCCGCAAATGTTGTTTTGAAGGCACAAAATTCGATATTTTAAACGCAAAACAAAACTTGTGTAAATTAACTTGTGTATACATTGACAGATGGAATTAACTAGATTTTTCGACGCTCATACAACATACAATAGCTGTCACTGTCAACAAAATAGCGCGTGTGAATATATATGAAGTTAGTAACAATGCGCGTCTTTCAAGTTGTACTCCCAATAGTATCTGAAATCGGTTTGAGACTTAAAAAAAACCTAGAAAACCTAGAAAAAACAACGAATTTAATCTGAAAAGTGGTTCGAATCACCGCAACTGACACGACTACTTAAACCGAAGTTTAAACGGGAGAATTCTGTCGTTTAATTTAAACGTCGAGTTAATCTCCACTTTTCGTTTAAACGGGTACTGTGAAACAGAAAATTTTTTAAACGGAAGTTTAAACCAAAAGATTAGCTTAAACTCTCATTGTGAAACTGGGCATGAATCACAAATTTGTGAGTTTTGCTAGAACAAACTTTGTTTACCAAGCAATTTCCTTTCCTTTCTAGAAATATATTTTTTTTTTTTTGAATAAAAAATCATGCATCAGGCATTCATTCATTTAGGTTTGGTTTAAAAAATCAACACCTGCAAAAATTGTAAGACTTGTGCTTAGAGCATCACCTTTACAATAACCACAAATAATCTATACAAGATACCCAGCTTTCCAGGCTGCAGATTCATGCAGATTGTTATATGCTTCCGAGCAACTCTGTTTTGTTTCGGCGCCATTCCTTGTTGTACGGAGTGCGGATGGACGTTACTTTTTGAAAGCATGAAATTAATTTTTTTATATTTTATAAATAGACTTAATTTGTTATTTCTAATAGTAATAATGGATCATTCATCACCATCGCAATTACAATAGAAACATTTTCCGTAAATATTTGCATTAAAAGAAGCCTATAACTTGCAAAAAAATGTGTGGTTGTAAAGACTAATCTTAAACAGGAACCAATTGGCAGCTCACACGTTTTCACAGACAGAAAATGCATGGAAAACGTTGTCAAATGAAATCAAGGGGAAAGAGACACAGCTCATTTGTGTCAATAACTTTGTAATATCATCTGCAATGTCCGCTGCAGGCTGATAGCAAAAAAAAAATATTCCATACTTGACTGTTAAAAGTTTTCTTAAGCGCTTTTCCAACACTTAGTTTGGAATACCCAGTAGAATTCGTGAAACAGAAAAAATTACTTAAAACTGTGACAAAATTGTGATATTCCGCAGCTTGTTTCAGAAATTAAGGAGAGCCTTTTAGTCTAACTGTCACTATTAATAGTTAGGTTTTCGTTTTCTTGCTATGTCGAAATGTCATTCACTGGCTGAATGCAAAAAAAAAAATATTGCATTCTTAAAATTCTACTTCCTTTGCAAATTTTTCTACGATAGTAAAGAAATATCATTGAGTGTTCTTGTCCTAAGATCGAATTGTCTTTAACAAAAAAGTGTCCAAAGGATCTGTTGATAAAGATAAACTCTTTCTCCGATTTCAAGAGTCTCTTTATTGTCTACGCTGGGCCATCTTTGTTTCTTCGATTGAGCTGCTTATACAGTTTTATATTTTTCAGAGATATGGATTATTTTTGTAACCTAAATGTTTTGATATTATTTATTAGTATTGAATGATTTTTGTGGCTCAATGCAAAGAGGAAGGAAAAGAAAAAAAAAAACCTTCGCAAACAGGTATCTTCGCCTAAGAAAGAAGGGTGTCTGAGTTGCCATAATAAGCAGACATGTATAAAAACAGAAAAGAAATCTAGGCTGGGTTAGGTTAGGTCTTTTGAAGGTTTTCTACCTTCTTCGTTGCCCACGAAAAAGATCCACTCCCACTATAAGACTGATTGTCTCTTGTGTGTTGTTTTTTTTAAATCTTCGACGATCGAGAATCGAACCCAGCACCTTCGGGTTGAAAGCAGTGATCACACACACTAGACTACCGCCACTTCAAAAATTCGATTTTCAATTTTGATATCTTAACCGCTTTGGCGGTGTTTTTCTCAAAAAAGGGAGACTGTTGTGATCTCTCACTTTGGGAAATTAAATTAAAATATCACTGTGCCAAATTTCATCAAAATCAGTGACCCCAAGGACTTGCACTCTCCTTGTTAGGTCAAAACCAATTGCGGAATAACATCCTGGGCAACATTTTTACACTCACTCAATTGCAGAAGATCCGTCGTCCAAGTAAGGCTCACCTCGCACGCCGCCTGTTGTCACTCCCAGGACTAGATGTGAAGTAAAAAAGAAAAACCACAATACCCACGACCCTTTCCACCCACAATAACTCAATTTGCTCCCACCCACCGGCCGCCACTCAGCGAAAGAAACCCAATCTCCGAATGCACTTCTCAAATTTCACATCGCCACTCGGCTGGATGGTTGGATGGTTGGAGGAAGACCCAAGTCTCATTGCAGCAGAGAGATTCTAATTGAGAAATCGACTGGAACACGTTTATTTGGTTCCACCGACCATTTTACACGATGATTGATCTTTCTCCACGTCGGCGTCGAACTTCGTTCCAGTGTACAGCGGTGGCTCCGCTAAAATCCGCGAAGGAGAACCACAGCGAGGAGCATGGTGTTGTACAAGGAATTCGTGATCCGGCGCATCCGTGCAGTAGATACAAATTTGGACAGAGGGGAGCTGGATGGAGGTGCACGGTTCATCATCAAACGAACGATGGCGAGAGAAACGGAGGACGATGAGGAGACAACAAAAGTCGTCATCGTCAAGCGCGTCCCATTGTCATCATCACATCATCACCATCGTCAGCATCACATCGGCAACATCATCTTATTAGCAGCGGCTGACTTGGTCGACATTTTGCGGTGTTGTTGAAGAACAATCCTGCACAACAACAACAGTTGTTCCTTTGGATTCCCAGTTTGACTTCTCGAGATTTGTGGAGCCTTTTTTTTTTTGCTCTCTCTGTTGATGATGACGGCGATGATGATGCGGCCGATGATGGATGGACGACTGGATGGATGGATGAGGTTGAAGGAGAAAGATTCTTTCAAGTCACTGGCTGTGTGTGTGTGTGTGTTGGTCTGAGTCGCCACCATGTTGTTTCGGCGATTTGTGTTCGGTTTGCCGTTTACAAGATTTCGCTGATTCACGAAAAATGATTTATCATCCAATCGACAGGACGAAATGAATGACGTCGGTGGTGAAGCTAAAGTTGGAGTTGGAGCTGGTGGTAGATCCTCATCGACTCCAGCAGCTCCCACCGTCATCTTTCACATCATCATCTTTCTTTTCGAGGAGATGCTCCTTTTCGTCAGCGTCATCGTCATCGTCATCGTCGTCGTGCTGCTGCAGAAGAAGCTGTCAGTTGGGTGCAGTTGATTTAGGGTCTGTGGGCTTGTTTTGGGGCGCTGCTTGCAGGGGCATCGCGAGGGGCTAAGCATGGTTGTTATCTTGTTACTTCTCATTACCACCATGAAGCTGGAAAGAAGGAGGTGGTGTAATTGAAAATGGGGTGGGGATTCTTTTGTTTCGCGCGGACAATGGAGACTGGTCCGGGACCGATGTCGGTGGAACGCGTTAATGTGCAAATGGTGCTTAATGTGGCTGTTAATGGCGTGTTCCTTCAGTGGAAGATAGCTCGATTCAATGGTTCGGCTAACAAGCGTTTGCCGGGACACGTGCGATGGGTGGAGAGGTTTTGTTGAGTTTTATGCGCTGACTGGAAGAGAGATGGGATGCGTTAAGGCAACCATAGAGGTGACGCTTCATTTTTGAGATGTTATCGTGATGGCAGTCACGAGCTCGTTTTTATGAACGAATTGAATTGGTATCTGTAAACTAGAAGAATGCCTTCGCTTTGGTGATCTCTAATTCTTAGTCTGCAAAGCGAGAGCGGACAATGTTGCAAAAGTTAAAGCTTGTCTCGGGACAGGCTGAAGTCTTTGGGACTTGAACCAATTTCGATGAAGTTTTTGGGAATGCATTTTTTAACAGTGAAGTCTTTGGGAATGGAACTTTTAACAGTGAAGTCTTTGAAGACATCAACATTTTGCATTGAAGTCTTTGGAAATTCAGTCGACTTGTAGAGTTGCAAATTGCATTCCCAAAGACTTCAACGAAATTGGTTGAGGTCCCAAAGACTTTAAGTGAATGGTGGGACTTCAAAGTGACTTCAAAGAATGAACATAATTCTAAAGACTTGCATTCAATTGATTGCAATCTATTGAGTGGCCCGAAAGATTGGTCCAATCAAGACTTCAAAATAAAATGGTGATTTTAAAATTGAAGTCACACTTATCTAATGAAGTCAATTGAATGAATCACAAATTGTGAAGTCTTTTCAGTGAATTCAGCGAATGTATTCCCAAAAGATTGCATTCTTTTACAACTCTGGAAGACCGGCATGGCGGTGGAAGAGAGAAGGTTTTCGAAGATGCAGAATTGGAGGCATTACTTGATCAAGACTCGTGTCAAACGCACCAAGAATCAAACGCAAAACGAATCATAAATGTACAACCAGTTTATTACAATAAAGCCTAGAATATCGGCAAAGTTGTTCACCTAATATGTCCATTTTTTTCTTCAAATGAATCGTTGTCACTGTATTCATCAAATAATGATATCATGATTAATCAAAGAAGAGTTCCGTTAAAGTTACAATGGAAAAAATGTTTTTGTTAATGACAAAATATCACTTCGTTTTAGTCTCCAAAGCCGGACACTGTTTTTGGAGTTGCAAACCTTTCCCATCAAGTTTGTGAGTTCTTTTTCATGGTCAGATTCATAGCTTTCTACGGAACTTCTAATGGCTTTAATTGGTCGCATCCGCATTGTGACATCACAGTGGGGTTAGTCTGGCCTAAGTGAGGCTGTGGATTGTCTACAGCCAGCAACATCAACCTAAATCTAAGTCTCCCAGTTTCTTAGAGTCACTGATTTGATCAAAATATATTAAACACAGATTTTTGTTTTCTAAAACGCTTTCGTTATGAAATTCTCTTATTTTGTGCACATTCTTTGGGGACGCTTTCATGTTTCCCTGCTTCCTACTGCAGGATTTCAATTCTCTTTTGACTGAGAATACATAAAGTCGTTTAAAGACAAAACTTTAAGTGATGTTTCTGCAGTCCTTAAAAATACAGTGATAATGAAACCTAAAAATGTAAACTAAGCTTATTGGAGGTTAAATACAAATTTTGTCTGTGGTTTTGTTACAAGGCTCATTTTTAAAGGTAAACCACAGCAT
Source organism: Syritta pipiens (assembly GCA_905187475.1). Taxonomy (NCBI): domain Eukaryota; kingdom Metazoa; phylum Arthropoda; class Insecta; order Diptera; family Syrphidae; genus Syritta; species Syritta pipiens. The sequence continues at coordinate 90,998,420 of LR994571.1, forward strand.
TTGGAAAGCAAGTTGATCCTGTTTAAGCTCTCAAATATAACTCTCTTTCTAACTGTATGAAAATAAATATTAAGTGTGCACCTTCAACTGTGCAAATGCACAAAATGCATTGCGGACTGCTAGGTTCGGGAATTTCGAAAAACAACCAAACATCCGACCAGGTGAATGACCTTAAATCTCCAAAGCTTTTTAATAGAATTTTGTATGAATGTACTGACCTCCCATTGCAGCAAAAAAGAACTAAAGAGTTTTGCAGCAATTTCATCATCATCATCATTAGTGGCGTAGCAGCCTACGAAGGGCCAGGGACTAGCTTTTCGCGCCACTGTGTTTTGCGCGTTATAATTTGACACATGTGACACTGTACGTTTTTTGTCTTTGATTTTATTTGTTCGCGGTGTATTTTAATTCCACATAACTCTGTTTCCAGAGTCTGAGCTTGAGCTAATTGCTTTCTAAACTTGGCTGGCACGGACACGCTGCTTTCAGGCTTAAAGTACAAGATGTCGTGATATCTTGGTCTTTATACGAGAAGTTCAGCCTACTTTCTTTTAAAACCACGAACCAAGTTTTGTTTCGAAGGCCTTCCTTACTATTCGTTCGTGTCCATGCTTCCGCTGTGGCAAAACCATTGCCAACCACAACGCCTTTCGCTGTGCTGATACGCTTTTGTTAGGTAAGACGTAGATTTGCACCTCACCTAGGCAGAACTCGAGCTCGTCGAAAATATTCACTTGGTCCTCACCCAGATCAGCTCACAGTCTTCACGTAGTCTAGACATTAAGCTTTTCTTCTCCTTGAGACTGCCCTTACATAAGCTGCGATGAGTTGAGATGCGGTTGAACGAACATGAAACGATCATGAACACCCCCAACTCCAAAAAAATCAACCAAATGATCTTCGAGTTCTGAGAAAACTTACGCAAGGATCACGAGAAAACAATTTCGTGATCTCCCCTTTCACAAAAACCGCTCACGAATGTCCTCTTCTCCCCAAAACGGGAAGTTCTTGCAAACATGTGGAAGTCATTCACTCACACCAAACACACACAAAAAAAAGTCCAAGTGCTTCCTTGAAATGAACACAAAGTTCCCTGGATTCACTTTCAAGATTACAAATCTCCTTCACAACTCCAGCACATGTTCCCCAACTCGAACCGCTGCCGCTTCTCTCTTTCTGATTTCGCCAGATCACGAAGAAACAAATCAAAGGACTTCCCTCCAAGTCAAACCTTTGATGTCTTAATTAAAATCTACACCGTTCCAGGGCAACGACAACGACGCTGAGCAATTGGTTGGCATATGGTGACACAACAAACATTTCCTCGACCAACGAAATCGTCGTGCTCGTGCCTCCGTCCGGAGCATCGGCCAGGCCATGCCACAGATGCAGAATTAAAGGTGGCATCCCCCAATAGATCTCGTTTGATCAGAGGCGAATAAGTAGTACGAGGATTATTTGCATGTGCAGATGGTTAGTTAACTTCTGTTCAGGAAAGAAAAAAAAAGAGAAACAAGACAACAGATTCTTCTCCTGACCACAATGGCGGCGGTGGTGCCGGAGATGATGACGATGATGCGAATGATGCCGATGATGATGCTGGCTGGCTGAATTTCTCTTCCCCCACTTGATGATCACCTTCGAATTTTTAGCCAATTTTCAAGTTTTGTTGGCTTACAGCCGTTAATCTCGTTGAGATCTATTTCGCTCTCTCTCTCTCTCTCTCGCTCGTGGCCAGATCCTCGAAACTCACACACAGAGCTTCTACTCCTACTGCTCCTCGCGCTCAGACTATGTATAATTAATTTCATTATCAAGATGCAATACACTGAGTGAGTTTTTAATCTTTTAACGAATATATTTCGATCTGCAATTCCTGCAAGCGCAGAAGCTGGACCAACAGCAGCAGCAGGAGCAGGAGCGAGAATCAGACTTCCAACAACAAAACGTGAGTTTATTTATTTTTGTGTATCCCCCTATCGGTGGTTATTAATCAAAAAAAACTTCTCTCAACTCATTCTTCTAGACACCAAAACGAAACCAAACCAAACCACCATCACCACCAGAGATGAGAGCCTGTACAGTGTACACCCATCCCTGTTGTAGGTTTTGTGTGCTCCAGAATCCAAGAGGAACTCCTCTCACTTCCCTATATACACCCCACGATATACGATCACAATCGATCTGTCGGTTATTCAGGAATTAGTTTGGGCGCTGTGACTGGTCCCCCGTTCCTGCATATTGAAATAATGTGCGCGCGCACAGTGCAAATAGGCAAGCCAGCATCAACCAGCATTGCAAGCCTCGGCACAAGCACGGCCATCGAACGCGGGGCCCATAAAAAAGGTTCCACTTAGGTGCACTCCGACGTCATTATCATTGGCACTTCATCAACTTTTCGGGGGAAGATTTTTCGTTACTTTGGCACTTGTAGACGTGAAGACGAGAGAGTTGCCTTGTGCCTTGTACCTTGTGGTGCCTGTTAGCTGGTGCCTTGTGCCTGGTCTGGGTGATGGAGGTGGTGCATGTGAAATGATCTCCATCGATTGTTCACGAGGTGTAAAAAGTGGAAACAAGATTCCGTAGAAATAAAAACGACTACGACGTCCTCCTCGTCGTCGAAGAGATGGGTCGAATGAGAGAGAGAGAAGAAGAAGGAGACTTCCAGAAACGAAGCGAAAACTGATTCTGAAGAGATTACATCCGAGCGGAAGGCAGGCGGGTGTAGGCAAATGACGACGAGATGGGTCAACCAGAGTGCACATGGGAAGGAGATGGGAGATGCTTAGGTGCCAGGGAGGCAATATTGCACCTGGAGGCGAATGAGATAGTTCCCAGTCACGGTTTGCTAATTTACACTGCGCGAAAACAAATGAGCTCTTTCGGAGAGGTGTTCCTCGGATACAAATAGAAGTTTTCCCTTCTAGGATGAAAACTGAGATTAGAGAAGGGAGCTCTATGTGCCATGCTATCGGTTGTGTTTAAGTAGTTTCTGGCGATCAAGTGGTTTTCGGTGGAAATGTGGGGATACGAACCACTAAATCGAAGCACGTCCTCCTTCCGTTGTACAAACAATTGTAATACACAATGTGTCTAGTGACATCGTTCGCGCGAGGCTGGAGAAGTTTTTTTTTTTTTTTTTTCGGTGGGAACAACACTGATACGGGTGTACGAGGTTGAGGAGTTTGTCCATTTGTTCAGAGATAAACACCTAAAGTTGTGGAATTAGGTGGACACGAACAGTAGTTAGTGGTTGCCAATTTGAGGCGGTTTTGCTGTTCCGAGAAGTCCATGTTTACTTGGCCTCTCGCTGTAGAAGTTTTGCAAGTGATTACAGATTGAGATGCAAGTAAATTTCTAAGAATTCGGTATTGGTTTTGTGGGAGAAGACCTCAACGTGTTATGAAGTCCTTGAATGACATTTAGTAATCCTTAAGTAATCTGCGGTTGCAAGCCATCACATGTCGTCGTTTCTGAAGGCCTATTTACCACAAACTTGCACAAATTCAAGTGAGGCATATAACTAATGGCCACAGGTGTCTGGTTTACAAACTTGGCACAAATCCTGGTGGCTGCAACAGTTTAGAGGTTATCTAGGCAACTACTTTATCTGTTGATTCAACTAAACAAATGTAAGAGAAGCTGCATGTTTCCCCATACAAACCACGACGCTCAGCGCAATAATCAATTCAATCGATTTTCTGTATTGTAATTGCCAAGCTGACGCACTCGCCTGGCATGCGACTACAATTCCATTACAATCCCGAAAAGAATTACCGGCCATGCCACTAGCTACAATAAATTAAACATAAAACTTCACAGCCTCAACAATCACAGGTGGCAAGAAGGCTCAACGTGTTGGCGCACCAAACAGATTTGGCCCGCGCTGAATGCTAAACGCACTACCTGCCTACTTCGGACCGGCGGTTGACAGACCGGCGATTAGGGTCATTATAGGCGTCATTACGAGACACTGCACCATCGACAGACATGCCAGCAGACTTGGAGTCCCTGCCCTATCCATGGACTCCAGACTTTTGCAGAAGCGGCCAGGATGAAGAGGAGGAGGAAGCCATCTTCCATCTCTTATGTTCCTGCGAGGCCTTGGCGCTTCGTAGAAGAACTCACCTAGGCAAGCACTTCCTTGACAGTCTGAGCGAGCTGAGTAAAATCATCATCAGCATCAATCAGATCCGTAACTTCGTAAGAAGCTCCAACTCGTTTCACCTGGCCAGTCTGGCCTAAGTGTGATTGGGCCTCTGTTGCCCCAGCCAACCACTCTAATCTAACCTAACCTAACCTTAACAAAATGCCCTAAGATGTGGTTGTGGGTCTACATTCAAACCAATGGTCGATGACGACTGTACAGATGATTCTATGGCGCTGCAGTATGGTAAACAGAGTGCCACCAAAAGACCGTCGGGACCAGCGCTAAAGCTCGATAAGTGCCGGATCAATAAAGGTGGAAGGAGATCAGACCAGAAGAAAATTTGGGCAGATAACTGAAGTAGGATGAGTCAGGAATAAATGTGTCATCACCGAACGATCTTTTGAAGAAAGAAGCGAAAAAGTTAGTGATTGTTTGGGGATCGTTAGAGTATAAGTTATCGAGAGATAGGGAAGGCGGGTAACTGTCCGACTTTTATACGACTTACTCGTATGTTATCAAGATAACGCTTATAAAGGGTGTGATAAAGCTCGGTAAAAAGAAGATAGGTACCTTAAAAGTTAGAGAAAGCGGACATAAAAGCCAGGAAGGGAGCTCAGTTTCCGTTGGATCTTTTCTGATAGAAATAATAAAAGAAATACGCGGGCGGCTATTTAAAGCCAACAGAACCTACTGCAGTCTTATAAGGCTATTTAAATCGTCTAATCGAAGCCTTGCATTCATAGGCAAAACTGCAGCTGTACAAGACACTATTTTTACCAGCACTCATACAGGGAACCGAGACTTGGGTGCTTAGCCAAAGTCAGCTGCTTCATTGCCTGGTATTCCTGCGTATTTCTTTTTGTTTGAAGGCATTCGTCTTTCTGTTTGTCAGCGACTTCGAATGCGTAAAAGACCCAAAGTTATTGTAGTAGGATTTTGTCTTTGTCACGACTACGACGTAGAAAACTGAATGCTTCCAACTTACTTTAACAGATAAGCACCATAGAAATAATGCAATCACCTAAATCCTCTGATCGATTTGTACCTCCATCTGTTCTCCAGTCAACGTCACATCACTAAAAACTTAAAGCAATTCCCACAACTCATGTTTGTTTACTCCCAAAGAACTTTGCCTCTCCTCCTCCACACAGAATCTTTCAACTTATCGTACCACATGCAATCTTAAGTTTCCGGTCAAGTAATCTCTCGACTTTGTCGCGCTATCAACGCAAGTTTCTACATTTTACGAGCCCCAGTGAATGCATGGACATTATGTGCTCTGCTCAGAATCTCAAGTCGAATAGATGAATATTTGAAATCACTTATAAGAAAATCTCTCGAATAGCAACTATGTTGTAGTCATTCAACTGATTAAGCTGATCACTCCCCGTTCCTGCTGCACAGCCAAAACAACATCCACAATTGTTGCCCAACACACTTGGTTCTGCCAGCAAAACGACCGAATAAAACAACACACACACAGAGAAAAGAAACAAAAAGTAAACGAATTGGAAATTCTCTTATTAAAATTATCATTTCTCGAAATCGAGAGATTATCAAATTCCTCGGAAGTCCACGTTCCACGTTTCAGGTTCTCTTCTCTCTGCGTTTTTTTTTTTTGGTCGGTCAATGAGTGTGCAGCACCACCGCGGGCCCGAGTGTGTGTATCTGTGTCTTCTGTTGCAATGTAATCTGCGTTGCATACCCGTGTTCCGTCGTCTCCAGCGTGTGTGCATCGCGAGTGTGGAAGGACTATTTGAATTGAACTTATCCCACCATCGCGCCATCATCATCATCTCAGCGCTGTTTGTGTGTGTCGCGTCATCCTGAATTTTCGATTTTCTGTCTGTGAATGCCATTTTCTGTTTAATTGTAAAATGCAAAGATGCACAAACATGCGATTGTATTTTAATTTGCACACCTCTCTCTCTTGTTTTTTTTTTTTCAGAAACAAAAGATCTTAGCCCAAGCGATTTAAATGAGCAAGCAGATGCGGCATCAGCGGACATAGATCAATCGGCTGAGCCGCGAACTCCGTTCACAACGGAATCATTGATGGAAGACAATCATCCATCGTCGAGTACGCCTCGGACACTATCGCCACCATCGGATGCGGAAGCGGATGAGCATCAGCCGTCTTCGGTACGATCGGATCTACAATCGGGGGCGAATTCACCCTCAGACCATGATGAATCGTCAATAGTTCCTGCTGCTGTAGCTGTTACTGCTATTCCTAAATTACGGTTGAATACGCTGTTAGCTTCAGATCCTGCACTAAATCCCGATGCGAGGAATTTGAAAATCCTCCATGAGGAATCAACCAAAAATCATCATCACCACGAGGAGACGACGAGTGTGGTGGCATCATCTGCTGGCGGCGGGGGATCGTCCACCCCGGTCGAGAAGGTTGTAACGAAAAACCAACACACACCAGCTGTGGTAGATAATGCGCAACGCGTCAAGGTTTTTATGTGTCTTCCCTGTGGCATCGGGTTCTCGTCGAGATCGACACTGGAGGCTCATCAAGCGTACTACTGTTCCCATAGGTAAGCAAACTCAATCAGATTAACCCATCAAAATGTAAACCAAACACGCTGTGTCTGTGTGTTTTTACAGAAAAGAAGCGGAGGAAGATCCTGCTGCAACAGGCGCTGGAAGTGCTTCATCAGGAGATAAAAATTCCAGCCTGACAACCGGCGAGCCATCAGCAAAATCCATTAAGACTGGCAAGCAGTACGCTTGCACACAGTGCTCGTACAGTGCCGACAAGAAAGTCTCATTAAATCGTCACATGCGCATGCACCAAAGCTCACCGGCGCCAAGTTCGAACGCCTCGAATGGTGGCGATGATAGTTCTAGTCAAGTGAGTTGGTTGAAGTGTAGTTTGATTCATTGCTATCAAAATCCTGACATTTATTTTCTCTTTCAGCAAATCGATCGTTACTGCTCTGAATGTGATATTAGATTCTCGAATGTAAAAACTTATCGGGCGCACAAGCAGCACTACTGCAGTTCAAGGCGCAATGATGGGTAAGTTTACACGAAAGTCTTTTGTGTCATAAACAACACAGTGAACCTTTGTGTCTCTATTTCCAGCCAAACGACACCAAAACTAGCAGAACAAAGCCTGAAGACGAGCGGTGGCTCGGTGAGTCCACCGCAGCCGCGAACAAAAACCCCAACACCAGCTGCTGTGGTGGCAGCTGCTGCAGCTGCCGCCGCCGCAGTGACCCCTCAACCGTTTATTGCTCTACCGACGAATCCAATTCTAATTATTCCATATTATCTTATCCGGGCGGCCAGTATGATCCCAGGACCATTGTAAGTAAACATGCACGTGGCATAGTACGAAACCTAACCTCACTTTTGGTCTGCCCTAGAACCTCCGTATCGTCTGGTATTGCAAATCCCGAAAGCACATGTTTCTCATTAGAAAACGGATCTCTTAAGCCAATGGCGACCGCCTTAAGCACAAGCAGCATTACGAACAACCAAATCACCCACGTGGAGCCCGCCTCGACTCCACGATCGCATCCTCCGCCGCCGAGTACTCCGTCGAACAACGACGTGAGTGTTGTGGCGCCACTGTTGACAGAGAAGAATTCACGTGCTGCATCGGCGAATAGTTGCAGTGAATCTGTGAAGCAGGTCAAGAAGGATGGCCCTGTGAGGTAAGTTCCGAAGCCCACGTCGATTCCCTAGGTCGTTGCTCAAGTTTATCCCCTTGCAGAGAGTTCGCACCGCTCGACTTATCCTTGCGCCGGTCTCCGATGCCCAGAGCACAGAGAATCCGCTCGTCGTCCAGTTTTGCACCACCACCCGACGACAGGATTGACATTGAAACCATGATGGAGGGCAAGGAGAATCTTTCCATAGACAGCGGCAGCATGACCCCAGAGCAGATTGTCTGTGCTCCATCGCTGCCCAACAGCCCCTCGATGAGCCCATCGCCTAAGCGGAGAGCTCTCAGCCCGCGAAGTAGCAGTGCGGCTTCGATGTCACCAGTTCCGCCATCGATTTTGGATCATTTACCACTGCGGCCAATGCTCCCCGCCGACATTGCCATGAAACTGACTGAGTCGAACATAATTCCGCCGCTGCTCTCCAAACAGAACCTGGAGCTGGCCTTCAAACTGTCGTCAGCTTCAGCGGCTGCAGCTGCTGCCGCCGCAGCGGCTGTGTCGACAAACAGCAAGCAAAGCGACGTGGCAAAGGCGGCGATCAGCAATCCACTCCTGAGTCTTCCCGGTGCTCCCATCAGCGTGGGAGGTGCATCCACCGGACAGCCACAGATCTTCGTCAAGCAGGGCGTGTCGAAGTGCAAGGAGTGCAACATTGTCTTCTGCAAGTACGAGAACTACTTGGCCCACAAGCAGCACTACTGCTCGGCACGGAATCAGGAGGACACGGAGAACAAGATCAGCACTCCCCCGTCGGCGTCGAACTCGGGAGTCGACACCAGTCCGATTGCCTACCAACAGCTCATCTGCGCGGCCTGTGGCATCAAGTACACCTCGCTGGACAACCTGCGGGCCCACCAGAAGTTCTACTGTCCCAAGGGAGGCGGTGCTGGAGAAGCCTCTGCCGCCCCTCCAGTTACAAGAGAAAAGTGTGCCAAGTGTAAGGTTCTTCACGAAGTTGGCCAGCCCTGCCCGCCGATAGCGGCTGCCGTACAGCAAGGTTCCTACAAGTGTCCCGTGTGTGATGTGGTCAGCCTAACAGCTGCCGAGAGTCGTAAGCATCTTGAGACGCATGGGAGTGTGAAGGCATTTCGCTGCTCAATTTGTCGATACAAAGGAAACACTTTGCGGTAAGTGACTGGGAGTTGGAAAACCTGTGGGAGCCTCTATTATCAATTCTATTCCATTGCAGTGGCATGAGAACTCACATCCGGATGCATTTTGACAAGAAGACTTCGGACTTCAACGAGGAGAACTACATGTCGTGCATCTTGGAAGACGATTCTCTAGAGATACCCAGCCCGGCGTCCTTGAACCAAGAACAACTCTCTCAGTTCGCTGCTGCTCAACAGCAACATCAACAACAACAGCAGCAGCAGCAACAGCACTTGTTGCAACAACAGTCAGCGACACAGCAGCACTCGCCACAGCACTCCCAGCAGATATTCAATTGCGAGATATGCAACTACTCGTCCTCCTACAAGGGCAATGTGGTAAGTAAAGAGAACCCTTGTCACCAAACAAATATCTCACGTTAGTCCCCTTGCAGATGCGTCACATGAAGCTTGTCCACTCCCAGCCTGGTGCGTCGCCTTCACCGGAGATGATGATGGAAGAGGGTGAACCACCCGCAGCGCACAGTCTCAACGGAGACAATGGCAGTAGTCTTCCTGAAAGGTACGGCAGAAATAAAACACAAAAATGAAGACACATCTTATTTGACTGGCCTCTCTCTTCCAGCTTCACCATAAAAACAGAACCGCTAGAACAAACTGCTGCCACCATCACCCGGAACAACAACAATTCGACTCCAAATCACCATCATCACATTGAGCCCTTGGCACAGATCAAATCAGAACCAATCGAGGTTACAGATGGTGTCATTCGATCTCTACCGTCCCCGCTGTCAGTTCCACCGCCACCACTAAACTCATCTTCACCACTGTCCGGAGATGAGAACTCCCTGCTACGGAATTCTTCAACCATTGGTCCCGGTGGTGTTGGCACTGGTGGTGCAGGCGCGATGACCTTCAATCAGAAATACTGTCAAACGTGCGATATCACCTTCAACTACATGAAGACCTATTTAGCCCACAAGCAGTACTACTGCAAGAATAAGACACGCGGTGATACGGACAGTCCCAGTCCGGTACCGCCAGTGCAATCGCCAACAATGTTGAACAAGAACAAGGAGAATCTGGAAGCTGCTTTGTTATAGAGAGCGTGTTGGGTTAGGGCTCTGGAAATGGCGAATCTCGATAAGCGGTTTATGTTGTAAGGAAGGCATGGGCAGTGGGTCGCTGAAGTGGTTGGTTTTTATGAAGCCAAAACCGCAATAGTGCGTTCGGTCGGTCTAACTTTGACATTTGAAGTAAAATACACGTAAAAGCATTGTACAAATCGAAATAGCGCGGTCGGGCGTTGCAACTTAGCAGACCCCAAGTCATACCGACTGGGTCTATTTTCTACTCACTCGAGCGTTTTGATAGAAATTTTGATGAGAAACGACGATTATTTGAATTTGAAGTAAGAATTGTTTTTGATTTTAGTTTCGAAATCAAATAGTTTTCTTACAAAATGTGTTTCAGGAGATGGAAAGAAAAAAATTTCAAGAATAAGCTGAACAGCGAACTCTCTTCCGATTTGATAAATTAACTGAGGCACGCTTTGACATTCTTTTTTGTTAAGTCTATAAAACACGTACCAACGTCTGTCAAAGTCCGATTTGGGCTTGACTTACAAGACAGGACTCGAAAGGTAGTCAAACAAATGTTGCAAATTCTTGTTACATTTTCTATCAACTGCTGCACAAGACTCTGAAAACTTGCTCTTTAAAAAGTTCTCGATTATCAGTGAATCTCGCGTTGGTAAGCTCTTGCAGTGCCAATTTGTTGTCAACGATTCCACTACTTTTTTCTCAAGCGGGAGTTGTAATAACTTTAAATTTGGAATTCAATTAACAAAGTTCTGCTAAATGAATTAATAAATAATCTAAATATCCGGATCGCTGGTATTCTTTATTGAATATTCACTCCTTCGTCCGACAGAAATAAGTCCTCGAAACAATAGGAAAGTCGAGTGTAATCAACGCGTGGATACAGTTTGCAAAAGATTTCGCAATTTGCCGTTCGGAATCGGCAATAAACTGTAGATTCCCTTCACATATGTCAAAATTATAAGGCGCACAACACAGTGGAGGCGCGAAAAGCTAGGCTCTGGCCCTTCGCGGGCTGTTACGCCACTAATGATGATGATAGTTTGCAAACCTAAAACAGACTTGCCGCACTGTGTTTAGATTTCTATTAAATTATGTTTAGTTGGCTTCATTTAGAAAACATACTGTAAATTTGTTTAAATTTCCGACTTAGAAGTGGCCAAGTAACTCCAACTTGGAAAGTAAAAATTCTAATGAAGGACGGATCCTTCAAACCCTGAGCAAATGATATTCACATATCATTCGTTCCGCCATAAACATCAAACATGAAATTGATCACTTTAGCGAATCCCGTGATGCAAATTCGCTTGACCCTAAACGCAGCCTAATTGTGTCACAACACTTTCACAATCCGTGACATCTCCACAGTCTTCTACGCCACTTTATTTTTATTATTTTTGAAGAAAAGAGGGAGCATTTAAGCCTCTTCCCATTAAATAGTCATGACCTGCGTCAAAGCTGAAGTATCCCACGCAAACAGATGACCGAATGAATGCTTCAACTCACAGTTGTTTTCATCAAAAAGTTTTGGTTGTTCTTAAACATTAATGAAGGGAATGTTTTATTAAAAACTAGTTGTACCCGGCGCGCCTTGCTACGCATAAAATAAATCCAATAAAATTTGGAGCTTCATATCTTTCCAAGGGTAGTTTTTGCCGACAAAACCCAAAAGAAAGCTACGTATCATTTTCAAAGACCCTTTGGTTGATATATCACTCGAAAGGATCAGGCGAACTTTGAAAGTAAGCGCCCACGTAACCTCAATGGGAGCCATCCCCCCCAAAAAAAAATTGGTACCATAACCTTTTTGACAGAATTCTGAACAAAGTTACCAAGGACATCAATGCTCTATCTCTTACCATTTAGAAGTCTATAAAGGACAAACAAACAGACAAACATTGATTATTATATGTAGAGATATTCATTGTTCCTCCTCCTCTCTCCGAGGCTCTAGCGCTTCGTAGAAGAACTCACCTAGGCGACCATGTAGTCTAAGCGATCTGAGTAGTATCAGTATCGACCGTACCTTCGTAAGAAGCTCACAATAGTTCCAATAGGGTGCGAAGTATGTATCCGCATTGTGGTATCACAATGGCCCTAGTCTGGCCTAAGTGTGGCTGTGGGCTATTTGTTGCTCCAGCCAGTAACTCCTCCCTTATTATCTAGGGTTATTTAAAACCTCATTCACACACACAAAATGATCTTCCCAATGCCAAAACATGTCAACACATACACATCTTAAGCTGTCAACGCTAGGTCTTAGGTCTTAGGACCTAGTGACTGCCTGCGCCACACGCAGGTTTACGTTAGCTGTCATTGCTAACCCAAGTGGGAAAGTTCAGAGTTGCAGAACTACTTGTGTCGCTCCAGCGGTAGCGATTTTCTATGGGCAACCTTCCACTAGAACTTGTGTATGAACAATGCAACTTGTGTCAAAGAACAACGCAAAAAATGCGAAATATTTTTTCTTTTCATTATTTCACTTGTTTGCTTTTTTAATGTCTAACACTTTTACTTGAATGCCACGCGTTGCAACGACCACATTTTCCTTAAACGCTGAACGACACACGTTTAGAAGATTACGGAGCTCGAAGAGACTCCAAACCACATATAATCAATTTTTCCTTTACTTGTTTTACCGCGTTTCTATCTAATCAGAAATAAAAAAAACGTCAGCGATAAAAGTAAACAAGAATAGCAAGCCTTTTACTTTGTGCTCAAACAACTCCACACGTCAGCTTCCAACGAAATGTCTCAACATCAGTGCATTCCTTCAACAACTACCGCCTCGAGATTCGCCAAAAATCACAACTTCCGAGTCTTACTTTACGAATTAATAAAAAAAAAAAAAAAATATGAAACCACTCTATATAATCGTGAACCACGAGTTGTCTTCTTGTTAAATACTTTTCAAAGAAAAAAATAAAAATGAAATATCATAACATATGATGCCAAAGTTTAAATTAAAATTAAAAAGAAACGAACACAATTTAAATATAAAAACACACAAAAAAGAACATAAACTAACTTTAAGCAAATCAATTTTTTTTTAAGTTTTTATCATTACCACGTCTTGTTAAACAAAATTATTTACTTTTTTTTTTTATTCATAAGAATATTTTTATTTTGTTTTTCTCTCTTTAAGTTCTACGAATAAATGATAAAATGAATCAAATATCATGTAAAAAAAAAAACAAACACGCATAAAACTTAAATTGAAATTAGTTACTCTATTTATATTTAAGACCATGCAATCTTTAGGTTTATTTTTTACGTTTTAAAATAAAAAAAAATCTATACACATCATCAATATTCCACAAAAACACACACAATGTATATTTATGAGATTGCGATACGCAAAAAAAAAAAAACAGAAAATTTCTAAAATATTAACTAAATGTATATTTAAAAAGGGGTTGAAGCGAACGAGCGTTTTAAGTATAATCATCAAAAAAATAACAATTTAAGTAACACTCCTTCTAATGTAGGTAAAAATGCGCATTTGTTTGAGTACCCCACGAAAAATTTAACTTGATCGATAGCGAGTAGAGAGATTCAAGAATCACTAAATGTTATTCCATTTCGAATGAAGTAATGAAGCGAAGAAGAACATATTCCATCTTTAGTAGGTCTTTAAAAAAAAATAAATCAAATAAAATATTATATTTAAAAAATAAACAAAAAGAGAAATAAGAAAAAAAAATATTGCTAATATGACAATAAATATTTATTCCAAAAATCATTAAAAAACTGAGTTTGAAATTTTTCGTATACTGATTTAAATTTACAATTGGTAAGCTGATTTTAGTGCTCAGTGTTTCAAGCAGAAGTTTTCGCAATCGAACTCTGTCTCAGAGAAAATCTAAATAGGAATGTAGCCAACAAAACCGTTTACATCCTCTCTGACAGCAAAGCTGCTCTTCTGGCCCTAAAAAGCTACGAAGTCACCTCAAAGGGACTGCCTACTGCACCAACTGGCCAGCTCGAACAGGGTCTATCTCATTTGGATACCCGGGCACAGTGGTCACGTTGGAAACGAAAGAGCGGACCTACTAGCCAGAAAAGGCTCCGCATCACCCTTCATGATGCCACGACCATTCTGCGGCATTCCCATCACCACCATTAAATGCTGCATAAATAACTGGCTGAGAATAACGGCCAATCACTACTGGACCAAAACGGAAGGTAATAGGCAAGCCAAAATGTTCATGCCAACTACTTCCATCGCTAGAGCGAAGCAACTCCTCAGTCTCACGAGGAGTCAGATTCGAACCGTCACAGGTTTTCTGACTGGGCACTGCCCAGTTAACAAACACCTAAAAGCGATGGGCTTAACGCAGGATGACACCTGCCGAATGTGCAACGAGGACGAAGAAACAGCGGAACACATAATGTGTCACTGTAACTGCTTAGTCAGTACTCGTCAGCGACACCTTGGCAGGCACTACCTAGAGGCAGGAAATATAGCTGCCAGCTCACCCAAAAGCATCCTAAGATTCATTACGAACTCGGGCCTTCTGCGTGAGCCATAAGTGGGGGCAGTCACAATAGGCCCACTCGTGGCCGCAGTGCTCGTCACAGGTGACACTTTCCCACCCCTTCCCCACCCCTAACACTAACTCAGTGGTCAGTGTGTGAAGAGCACAAAGAATTCCAAGAACATACAACATTTGAACCCTGCACTCTTCAGCAAAATATTCATGAAACAAAAAATTTGTGAAACTTAATCACAAAGCTGTAGGGAAGACAAAACCAAGAATCAGTTTAACTCTTAAGCTTCTATTAAGGTCTCTATTACGGTTCGCGAGTCGAACGTTCGACTGGTCACGAACTACACGGCGAATATTTCAGGTCGAGCGATTACCGTTCACGAACGACGTTGTTCACCTGAAATTCACTCCTGCCACCACACACATAATAAAAAAATTAACAAACGTCGCTTTTTCAAAGGAATTTATTGTTAACATTTGAAATTTTCTGTTTAATGTGAAGAAAAATTACATTTATAACACCCAATTAGTTCTAAACCAAGATTTATAGAATACAAGATCACGCGTTCGTTCTCTTCGTTCCGCAGCTACGTCATAAGGGGCCCAATTTGCTTGACTCGATTCTACTTCGTTTTATGAGTTTTGACTCTTTTAAGGGGTCCATTATGACGTAAAAGAGAGTGAAACACGGGAATGCGTAATCTCCTATTCTATAAATCTTAGTTCTAAACGGTTTCCAGGTGTCGGAGGTTATTCGGTGTAATTGAACTAGCCGGATAAATTGAAGCTAGCTTCCTTTGCCGCTCCTTACAACATTAGAAGGTGGATACAAAAAAACTGATCAACGCATATAGTAAATAAAATAGGCAAAATAGTTATAAATCTTAGTGAATATACACCTAACCCCTCTAAGTCGAACGCCCTCTAAGTCTAAAATCCCTCTAACTCGAATGTTTTCGCCATATTTTGACATTCTCTTCACTTTTCCATACAAAATTCTTCCTCTTAATCAAACGCCCCCTAATTGTAAGTCGATTTTTTTTTTGCAAAAAAATAAACAAAAAATTTCCTCTCGCAACTTGCATCAAGCACGCAACTTGTATTGCATCCTCTGACTCTCAATTCGTCATTCGACAATGAACACCTTTCATTTTATTTTGATTTTTTAGTGCAAACACGTCGTAGAAAAAAGCGCATGCGGTTGCCCTTGTTATAGTTTACCTATGCGAGAAAGAAAGAGAATGAAGATTTGCATGGCGACTTACACGGCAAACATCGAACCCAAAGAACATGAGAAAATCGAAACTATTCGCTAACGGTTCTCGAAGCACATAATTGTGTGGGCGAACACAATTATCGTCTAGGGCCACATAATCGTCGTCTAGACACAACCACACATAGCCTTTAGGGTTTTAGTGCACACAACTGTGCGGCTCTGTATGAATAACTGCGCTGCTTATTCGTTGTGTTGTTGGTTGGACCTCAAACAATTTGCTTTTAATATAAAATCAGTTAGGTATCTGAGATGCTTTCAAGCTTCATTTAGTGAATGGATTGAGAGTCCGGATGAGGTCCAACACTGCCTTTTTAAAAAAGAGTCCTTTTTTAAAAGGATTCATTCTCCAATTTAAAAGACTCAATCCAAAATTACAAGTCTGACCGACCGAACACGCGGTCGCGATTTGGGCTTTACTCTTGTCGACACTGTTTAAAGAATGAGGAGACATCGGTACACTTACTTTGCTCCTAAGCCATTGTTTTCCTTAGCAGATTTCTTCTTGTAAGTATGGTATCACTTGAAGCATGAGAAGAACCTGGAACGTTGAACTAAATTAGGTTACCCGTTAGCCTGTTCAAAAGATAAGCTTATAGTCGCTGTGCCACGAAGAATGCACAAACTTTTTTTTATTTGTTCCACTTAGGGGATGCACTAATTTGCTATTATTAAGTCATATGTTTGAAGATTACGACTACACTTGAGCCCACAAGTAGTCTATTTTTATCCGCGATTCGTTTAGAAGAATCAGTAGAACTTCTCCAGCTCGAACTTCAGTGATTTTTTTCCAAGCCGACCTTTTATCGTGAACACTGATTTTTCGTTGCATTCTTCATATATTTTCTTCTCATTAACTCGACTATATTTGAGCTGAGTTCACAGAATGATTTACTCCAGTTTTTGAAAAACCTTTTATTTAACTGTCAGAGCATTTGGTGTGGTCATAACTTCTTATGTTTACAAAAATCTTTCGTTAATAATAGATTACCACTAATAAATGACAACTGATTGAATAAAACGTAGTGTACTTCAAACGCGAATGTAAATTAGTGACATGACTTTTCTTAATTTTTTTCCTATGGAACTAGTCGATGTGTGCCCT
The DNA here is from genome assembly GCA_905187475.1 of Syritta pipiens. Taxonomy (NCBI): domain Eukaryota; kingdom Metazoa; phylum Arthropoda; class Insecta; order Diptera; family Syrphidae; genus Syritta; species Syritta pipiens. The sequence continues at coordinate 91,015,333 of LR994571.1, forward strand.
GAATGGCTGATGTACAAAACAAATTACTCGAAGAGTCGTTTCAACCGTAACTCGATTTTTCGGGGAATTTAATCACTGAATTACGTTTTCTCAGCCCCTATTATTGGAAGTTCCTGATAATATCTCTAAGTCTTTATATTAAGTGGAAGATTTTGTAGAAAATGAGAAGTGGTCGTGCAAAACAGAGAAAACAAATATACATAATTCTTTAATTTAATCGAATAATTTTATAGCCCAGCATTTTGCATATTTTCTATAAAACGAAGTCTCTATAACTCGAACTTATTACTAAACCCTTGAAACTCGCCATAGGGAAGTTCCACTGTACTGACTTAAGAAGTATATTTGGTTTCTGTCTTTATAAAAATCTTGTTGGTTACATTGATTTTCGGTCTGAATCGTTAAATGAGAATATTTATCATAAATGATTCGAAAATGTCCATTTTGAGCAACTACACGCAATGTTCAATGTCTTTTCTGTATTTTTTCTTATTCAAACTCAACTGTCACAACACCCATTTAACCGTGCCAGCTATCAACAAGTGGTCAACGTATTTTTCAAATCGCACGTGCGAATCCTGGTCCACCACCAGTGTCCTTCCCGCAACCCACGACACAAACACTTTCCCATCGCACTTCCAAGACATTCCCATCCACTTCCTTCGGTTCACGTCCTCGCTACTCCAATTCCCCAGTTCCAATGAAATCCATCTTCCTGTAATCACGCACATCAAATAACATTTGTTTTGTAAACAAACCCGTATACGTGCAACCGGCTCTGAGTGTGTGTGCGCACTTCCACCTGTCACACCGCATCCAGTCCATCAGCTGTTTCTGTCAATTACTTCCAACGCCTGCGCTCTACCCCCCACCCAACGAACATTGGTAAAATGTCATGGAAATATTGGAAATTTCCTGACATCCACTGTCATTTTTTGACATTTCTCAGAACTTTCCCACATCCAATTGCCAAATCTGACAGTCACTGTCAGAAATTTTCTCAAAATGTCGGCTGAGTGCTCGAGCGATAAACCACAATTGTGAAAATTTAATTTAAGTCAACCCCCAATCTAATTTGTGTTTTGTGAAAAAAGAAATTCTGTGATTCCACATCTCCCATCGCAATAAAGAGAATAAAAAGAAACTAAAAGTGTGTCTCTCGTCTGTGTGGTTCGTGTTAAGTGGTGGCCCAGCCCAAATGTCTTCGACATCTCGTTCGATCCTTTGTGTCAATGGGGCCAAAGTGCATAAATAAGAAATCACATAAAAGAAAATTCAATTAATTAAGTTATTAAGTGCAATAGTAGAGAATAAGTTCGATCGATCCCAATCATGGAGGAGGCCGAATTGGATTTCGGTTTCCCCGAGGCAGGGAAATGGAATGCCACCAAACACATTCCATTGGAGAACCTGAAAATGGATGCACCCATGGTAAGAAAAATCGATTGTCTTCTGCGCAGTTTGTGCGGAAAATATTTCATTTGGTGCAGTTAATCAAATTAGGAGGAGAACGCGACGACGAAGACGGCTCTCGGGGTGGTTTAGCTGATAAGTTCCACGACTAATGAGTAATCGATGTCTTTGTTGTTGGGGCCACAAGTGAAATTTCTTGCTGGTTGATCGTTAATCGTCGCTCATGCTCGTTCAGTCGTTGATAAGCTAACGCAAAGAAAAATTATCGTTAATCTGGTCATTGATCGGCTGTTGGCTGTTGAGCGTGGTCATTGATATGGCTCGTTGAATGCGACGGAAGTGACACTTATGGTGCGAAGCTCTGTGTGCCATATCAGCGTTGGCAGGCGTTGAACGTGCGCTTTTCTCCCTTTGCGGCAGTCGAGTGGGAGTGTTTTGGGTTTCACTGGCTCTTGGGGGACGTGTTTTTGCCAGATTCTACAGCAAATATCGCGGCAGAGAGATGAGTAAGCGATCAAAGTTGGTAAATCATCACCAGCCGTGCAAAATCGGCACAAACAAGTAATCGGCAGCTATAAGCGATAGCTGCGCGTACGAAGTGAACACCTGTAAACCAGTGCCACTTGTAAACGATCACTATGCGTCCACAATCGCTGCCGATAAGCGATCGCCGACTGAATCGCACAATCACCGCCTATTTTTGATCACAAATTAGCCCCGTGTGGTGAATTATAAACCAAAGTGAAGGTTGCAACGATCCTGTAGAATATCTTGAGACAAAAAACCCGAATCACAGTCCACATCCAAATGCAAGGTTGTCGAACTGACGTATGAGTCAACATTCCCAATCGTGGGTGCATTGTTGTAAATAAAAACAAGAACTCATGCATCACAACCTGATTTGGGGATGACTCATGAGCCAAGAGCTGAGAATTCAATGACAATCACTGACTTGACGTCCTTGGCCGTCATACGCGAGGTGATTAGCTTATTTGGCGTGTGTTGCCAGTGGTTTCAATTTTCTCTAGACTTTGCACTTGTTGCTTTTGCCTGAAATAAAAAGCCGTGATCTTATTCGATCTATTTCTAGATTGCTTCCTGGACTACCGCTGAATTTACTTCTGCATTTAATTTCTATGAATTGAAATAAGATGCGAGGAAGACCACCGTTGCATTGATTTTCTTCTAAAATTACCTTCCTGGTCTTGTGTTGGCTTTTCGGTTAGCATTTTGCCCTTTCTGGCTGAAATTAGAAGCTGTGAAGATAGATCTGTGAAGAGATTGATCTTATTTATTCTCTTTTAGGTCTTCCACTTGCAAAGAAACTTACGTATACTCGGAGAAAAAAAAAATCAATAATCGATTTCAAGCTAAACTAGTTAAGCTTCATCGTTTAGAAAAATAGCCATTTGATGACCAATAAAAGTGAATGAATAATGATTCGTTGGCCTGCCACAGTTTACTTTAGTTCAGTTAGTTTAGTGTCGCAACAGCCCTATTTATTAGCTTTTAACAAACAAGCTTGGCTTAAATACTAAAAAAAAAAATAGCATGCAATATTGATGGATTTTATAAAACATATTGTAAAATTTTGTCATAATCATTTTCTCATCATCATCATCATTTTCTGAGACCACATGTTCCACTAAACGGTTTGCGGGGGTAGTGCACGCAGAAGACATCTCCAGGCAACCCGATCCTCCGCCGCCGACTCTAACTCCTCGGCGGGTATGCCCAAACGTAACCAGGCGAGCTTTTGGAATTGATCCAACCATCTCATCCTGGGTCTACTTAACCGACGGAGTCGCATACAAGGCACGCCGCGGTAGCCGTACTGCTGGGGGCATTCGTGCCACGTGCCCAACCAATTTTGTGGCAAAATAAAATAAAATCTAATTTACTAAGCTTACTTAACCTAACCTAACTAGCGTTGGAAGACAAATGGCTGCCGTGCAACGGCGTGGAGCTCTACGGATTATCAGCTCTTACCGTACTGTATCCGAGCCAGCTGCTCTCGTTATAGCAGGAGTGACCCCTATCGATCTACTGGCAGCAGAACGAAAGTACGTCCACGACCACAAGACGGAAGCGGGTACCACAACGGCGATGGTGGCTGCGAAGGAGCGAACGAGGCAGCGGTGGCAAGCCAGGTGGGACGCTGAAACTAGAGGAAGATGGACAGCGCGGCTTATCAGAGATGTGGCTGCATGGACAGAGCGGAGACATGGTGATGTCAACTTCTACGTCACCCAACTGCTATCCGGACATGGGGCTTTCAACAGGTACCTCCACAAGATGGGCAAGAAAGAGAGCGCTGCCTGCCAGTACGAAGACTCCGAAGAAGACGACGCCTACCATACCTTTTTCGAATGCAGCAGGTGGGCAGTGCAGAGGACCAGGTTGGAAGCGGAGATAGGCAGCATATCACCTGATACCGTCGTCGAAAAGATGCTATCCAGCAGCACCCACTGGACCAAAATCGCGAGACGAGGAATTGTAGAGCAACACAAAGAAAATAAAAAAATTGCATTTTTTTAAAAAACAAGTTGCGACTGTTTCTTCAACAAGCGTAATTCATACGCAGCAGTGAAAGAGAGAATATGTTAAGAAGGTGATAAGCTACAAAGCCTCAACCGTTGTATAAATTTTGGCAAAGATTACATGATGTTTTCGTCACCAGATATTGACCTGGTGTAACATGAAGAATCTACTCTCTGTGATGTACTCGGTTGGCCTACATCCAAGCTACATTAAATTGCATTGTGTGGCTTAACAGCCCGGTGAGAGCCAGGGCATGGCTTATTCGCGCCTCCACTGTGTTGTACGCATTATAATTTTGACACACGTGAAGGGGACCTACAGTTTATTGTCGGTTCCGAACGGCGAGTTGCGAAAGCTTTTCATGACAGAAGCACTCCAAGAAGGTTGTCAGTCGTTCGCTGGAGGTTAGGCCGTGAAAAATAGTTATTGTGTTTCTTTTTTTCCCCTGAGCTGGATTCGAACCTAGGAACTCTCGCTCAATAGTCCGACGCACTAATCGATCGAGCCAAGCTACTTACTTACTTATCATGCATTTAACCCTTGGAGGGTCTGTGCCTGAGGTAAAGTCGCCTTCCAACGTTGACGGTCCCGGGCATGCTGCTTCCAGTCCGGAAGACCAACCTGTCTTGCTTCCGCGATCACTTGATCTCTGTACCGGAGGTTCGGTCTCCCTCTTCTCTTCGAACCAGGAGGCTAGGATTCGAAGACCCTTTTAGCTGGAGCATTTGTGTCCATGCGCTCGATGTGGTCGAGCCACTGTAGTCGACGGATTTTTACCTTCTGGACCATATCCACATTTTTGTACAGCTCATAAAGTTCGAGCCTATGTCTCCTCCTCCATTCGCCTTCCTCGCAGACTAGACCGAATATCCGCCGTAGAGTTTTTCTTTCGAAGGAGCCAAGTATCAGCTCTGTAATCCTGCTTATCGTCCAACTTTCGGCTCCTGAAAGCAGGACTGGCAGGATAAGGGTCCAACTTTCGGCTCCATACAGTAGGACTGGCAGGATAATGGTCTTGTAGAGCATGACCTTAGTTCTTCGAGTGAGGAGTTTTGACCCTAGCTGTTTCTATAAACCGAAGTAGCAGCAGTTGCCAAAGGTGATTCTACGACAAATCTCCACTACGATATCATTCGTGGAGTTTAGGTTAGCCCCGAGGTATATGAACTCCTTGACTACCTCGAGGTTGTAGCTGTCGACGGTCACGTTTTGTCCTATTCTCCTAATAACCTGAGCACTATGCTGAAACTTTAAGGAACTTTTGATTGTAAAACTTTCGTAAATAGATGGTTTTAATTTTTTTAGTGTAGTTTTAGTTTTGGGGGCAGGTTACAGGCATTGAAATCAATAAGTATCACTTCGTCATTGAAAAATCACACACCTGATTGGGGAAAAACTAAATAATATTGCAGTGAATTCTTGATAATTCGAACTTCATGTGACCAGGAACAACTTAGAATTACAAGGGCTTTCGAAAAAAATATTGCTCACTTCAGTCACGTACGCATTTCAAATAGCGGTTGTTGGCCAGAAATAGGATTGTAGAGCAATATAGAAAGTGCGGTCTCACCACTGTGTTGCATAACCTATACGCAGTGTATGTTGAAACCCTTGAGCGTATTCTCTTAAGAAAGTATATAGCAGAGCTGCTGTCAGTTATGACACTGATAAGGTTTCTAACTTGGATTCTATTGCGTTTGGGACTAAGTGAGCATGCAAGATCTAGCTTTGGCCAGATTTCACTGGTGACACCTAAAATTGGTTGCCGCGATGGCCTTAGTTTTGATTTAGAGAAGCTCGGTAGCAAGAGGTGCGGAGAGACCGACCTTATCCAATTGGATGGTTAGGTCAATGGACGTGCGCTTGGCAAGGTCGTCGGTTAGACAGTTCTCTGAGATGTTACAGTGAATATAAAACTGCTCTGCCATCTCGTCATAAGATAAGCGGCAAGTGGTTAAGAGCTGTTTTTTAAATTAGATTCTTTTAGATTTTAGATTTTATAATTTTTATATGAATCCAGTAATCGCATAAATAATTTTTTCCACAATCAATTTTTTGGTTTAAAGTTAATAGGCTTCAATAGACTGAAGTTTAACTTTTCATTCTTCTTGCACGCATCGAATACTTTTCTTCGAAAAAAAAGCAAGATAAGTCTTTAAAAGAACTGTAGGAAGAGAAAGAATGAAAATGTGTGAATCTTAACTACAAAAGTCTGCTCAGTTGGGCAAAAATACGACGAGTAACCGCCGAATCATTCATGTTCATACCCTTTAAAGCTTGCAGACCGAATTTGCATTCATTATTTTAATGTTTTACTTTGCATGCAAACGATTTGACAACTTTCAGCTCGACGTACTTCCTCCGATTCCAGACGAAATGCGTCGGTCTCTCTCTGTAAGCCTCCTCAGTCTCAGCTACAAAAATCATGTTTTCACAGTTTGCGCCTCAGAGATTTTCGTATTTTCTTTGTGCCTTGACCGACTCAACAATCTGAAGTCAATGCCTACAAAACTTTCCCCTTCTGCACTTCAATTTAATGGCTTTTAGTGCGCAATGAGTGTGACCACCGAAACGTGTGCCCGGCCACGCCTGAGCTAATCCGCAACCGTAACTCACACAATCCAATTTCTTCGTTTTCGTTTACCACCGCTCAGCTCCTATCGATTTATCACTTCAGAAATCCATCCGTCCGACCATTTCTGTGAAAAATCAATGAAACACCTGCCTGCCTCCTGAGATTTTGGCGCGATTCATATTGGAAAACTTGTTTTCCCATCTCGCTGACAGAAAACCAATGTTTACCAAGTTAGAGAAAGTTTACAAACACGCGCAAGCGCTGCAACTCCGATCCGTCAGCCGTCAAGAAGGTCAATGTCTCGAAATCCGCGAATCGACAGGTTATTGGCCTGGTCTGGCAAATGTGTGTTGTGTTTACATCCGAAGTGGGTCAATGAAGTGGGTATGTGGGTGACACACTCGGACCTACCTCAATGCCAGACATGAAGAGCATCTCCACGCATGGATGACGATGGACGTCATTCATTCATAAGTTCATGTCTCTTTTTTAATGAAATCAAACTTTTTTTTTTTGTGTTATAGATCTGGCTTCTGTGCTCCCTGCTGACATCGATAACATGGGTCACTTACATCAGTTTCTATAACTCACGTGTGGTTGGCGTTGTGGTGACGAAGATTGTCAATCGATGGTTCTTCAAGGGCGCGTATTTTAAATTGGGTAAGATATGGCAGATGTTAAGGGAGGACTTCAGTGATGGTATTATTCTTTCAGGATCTCTGACTCTCAACCCACTCGCTGGGAAGATAATGTTTCGAGATTTCGTGTACGTGTGCTTTGACTACTCAGTCCGAATTCAGGACGGATACTTTATATTTCGATGGTGGAGGTCTTACGTGCCCAAAGATGTCTCAGAAGGTAATTCGTCGGATAATCACTTGAACTGTCTTCAATTTCCGTCTTTTCAGATCTCTCCCACTCGGACACGAGGCTTTCAGTGCAATTGAATGGCTTCGAGCTCCACATCTACAACCGATCTCAGCTTTACGACCATCTGGAGAAGACCTTTGGTCTAAAGCCGTCAATATTCATTCCGGTAATTAATCTACTTGTCCTCAATCGGCATCAGTGATCTGATTCCCTTCTTTTCGCAGACGGAAAATCTTTCAGCAGAGGAGCGCAACAAAATGAAGGAGCACGCCATGAACCTGGAGAATACTCGACAAACAGCCGCAGCATCGTTCAGCAAGGAGAGCAAAAAACGTTCCGAAGCCATGGCTGCGACAACGTGGAGGGACTTGATTCCAGTCATCAAAATCGACATCTGCTCAGGGCGATTTGTGTTCGGGAATCGCTTGACACCGACGACTCTGTCCATTTCGGTGGAGGAAGCTCGTTGCACGTACAGCACAAAGCCGGCAGTCTGCAGACTGGATCACTTCATGCACTTCGTGAAGGCGAAGGTGGAGAACGCGAAGGTTATGTTCGCACCGAGCCCGAAGTACACGGGTCTAGTCGATGAGCCACCTAGGTGAGTGCAGGAAGAGGTAGATTCTAAGAAACATTCTCTACTCTGTCTCTCTTTAGGTACATGGGCGAAGGTTTCGTTGTGATGATGTCCAACTGCATGGAGCTGTACTTCTACATGGACGAGGCGGGTGTTGTGCCCGACGAACCAGTGCACCTCACACTGGCGAACGGCGACATCGTCGAGCCATCGCCTCCAGTGTGGGGCATAGACATCAAGTGCCAGAAAGGAACCGACTTTAGCTACGGCCCGTGGGCGGACAGACAGCGAGATCATTTGTTCAAGTTCTTCTTCCCACCGGACTGGCAACAGATGAAGGTGACTCCCGCCCCACAGCCCGGTGAGCTGCGCGCTTATCAGTCGTTCGACGTGTGTCTGTGCGTCCTGAGCGAGGCCACAATTGACATCCTCTTCTCGAAGGACAAAGAGACCAACGCCATGCACATTACAGTCGGTCCAGCGTCGTACGTCGAAGTGACCATTCCATGGGTGACGCACTCCGACGGATACACGACAAAGATTGCAGGACAGCTGTTCCACGTGGAGGCGACGACGAGTCTGCAGTACCGCAGCCTGGCGGAGTTCGAGTCACTCGAATACAAAATCCGCATTCATTACCCGACCAAGTGGAACGACAGCCAGGATTGGAGCATAAACTTGACAGGCTGTAAAGCCACCGCTTACATCGTCTACAAGCACAAGTGCTTCTTCCAGGACCTCATCGAAGACTGGGCATGCAAAGCGAGACCGGATATCCTCAGCTTTGTGCCGTACACATGCAAATTCACGATTCTCCTCAACGAGTTCGAGATCCTCACGTTGAGCAACGAGTACAACTGGATCGACTGCTCGTCGGCGAATCAGGAGAACCATCACTTGGCGTTCTGTGGGGATTTGTTTGACTTGAGCTTCGCGCTACCGTTTGATGATTTTCTACCGCAAACCGTGACTTTGAAGTTTTGGATTCATGGAGAAGGCCTGGATTTGAGCATGTACCTCCCGGAGGTATCGTCCGCCAGACCGATTGTCTTGGCGATTGATGAAAATGCGAGACTCCTTACACGCGGTGGGAAAATTAAGAACCGACCGGAGTTGTATTCGAAAAAGTGGAGGAAGATATGCCAGAGGAGGTGAGTGTGGAGTTTTATTCTGTTAATTTAATTAATTTACAAGATGGCTGATTTACAAGATTTACAAGATGGCTGATTCGAACTAACCCGACTTTTGTTTTACTAAAAAAAAGTATTTTCTTATATAATTTATGACTGCAAATACCAGAATAATAATTTAAAAAAAACATTAGTCTACGTAAATTGGCATGATTATTCCCTTCAAAATATATGAAGCAGATCATGAAAAAATATTATCAGAGTAAAATTGTGATCCATAATTTATGAAAGAAGTAAAAATTGAGTTGTATCAGATCTGCTACACTGCGCAGTGTAAGGTTAAAACCGATTTGGGACAAAAGATCAGATAAAACGTGTGCTTTTAAAAGGAATTCTCTTTTTATATAATTTTTGTCTGTTTTTCGTTCGACAAATCGTTGACTGAATTGAACACTGAGCAATAGAAATGACTTAAGACTCAATGGCTCTATGGTTTTCAATCAATTTTGCATTCAATAGTTCTAAAGTTTTTCGACTTTCTTTTCTTTTCAGTGCTGGTTGGGTGGATTGCTGGACAGTTCCGATAGTTGCGCTCTCCATTCAGTACATTTACCATCCGGTTCCGCCGCAGGGACCCGATCCCCAGGCTGATATCACAACCCCCGAGAAAGAGGAGATTCTGCTAAGCCCAATGCGGATTCCGAAAATTCGGAAGTCACCCGTAGCCAACTGGCAACAAAGTGAAGCCTACAAATTCGACCCAGCCACATTGCCTGCCGATCAGGTGACTGTTGAGCTGGAAATCGGATCATCTGTGATGATGGCCTACGGCAGTGTATTGCGAAATTTCATTCACCTGAAGGACAACATCTTCGGAGAGGATCAAAACTTCACCGACATGGAACAGTCCAATGTGCAGATGAAGGAGGCGACCACAGCAACAAATCCCAAGGATCAACTGCTGGGCAAGGACAAGGATGTGGCGACAAAATCAATTTCAGAGGTCACTGTTCCTGAGGAAAAGCAGAAACCGTTTGATCCACGACTCTATCGACCGCTGGAGGTGGTGGTCTCTGTGATTATCCATGACATTCAAGCGCATCTTATGAAGGTTTGTTGGATGTTGTCCCCATGTGGGTTTCTAATATCACTCTGTCCTACTTAGAACTGTAATGACAGCGATCCTCCATGTCCCGTGATTCTTATCGAACGACTGGGCTTCGAGATGAACAAACGATACACCGAGACTGAGCTGCAGGTTCTAGTCAGCCCGTCCTACTTGATAACATCTGACGCTTTGGTGCGACCGAATCGTGACAAGCACATCAACCAGGGACATCTCCTGCTATCTGCTGTGCAGGTAAGTGGAGAAGGAGATTTATGAATGGTGAAGAAGGATATTTACAAATGATGCCTGTTCGTAGGTTCGAGGTCACGCAATGTTTAGCAATGAAGGATGTGCCCTGGACGAGGACACGCTGGAATACTCATGGTTGGTCGAGATTCAACTGGGAAAACTCTCAGGAAAGCTTACAGTTCCACAGGTATGTCCAGCCACTGAAAATTACTGATGCATAACTAATTTATTTGTATTATTATTGACTTCAAATTTAAATTTAACAAAAGCACCAGCTGCAGGGCTTTTGCCTCTTAAATTAAACTGAAATTGTTTTTTTAGATAGTTACCTTACAATTAAAATCGATAAGCTAACATTATAAAGCACAATCTGTACAATCTGATTTCGGCTTATTGACTAATTTAAAAAATTTTTCAGCTCGTGAACACAGTAGTTGGATTAGAAACTCTAATCCTTCTTGCCGTGGATCCAGAGAACTGTCTTAAGTCTCCGAAAACAGTTCGCAACTGCCACCATGGAGTTCCAAGCAATCAGTGTCCGCAAACGAAGGAGGAGAACAAATACAAATGCCCATCAGCAGAAGACATCAAGTACAAGATGACGAGAGTGTCTGTGGACGCAGTCGACGTGTATCTGATCGAAAGCGGAACAGCCTTGCACACTTGGGTTGGTGTTTCTAATGACCAGATCTTCAAAAGCGTGTAACTAACTTCGATTCCCTTTCCAGATCTCTCCAATTCGCTTGGCCACATGCAATCTGCACGGTCAACGAGTGAAATCTGGAATATCTGGCCTGCTTCCGTCGATTCTGCTTCGGTTGTTCATGCTGAACAACGGATGCAACACGAACATGGCGAATTCGTTTAGCAACACCAACACAGCAGGTAGGTGTGGATCTCTAAACTGTCTCCAATGCTCCAATGTTCATTTTACAGGAAGCAATCGCTCTGGAAAGCACCGGAAAGACGACAGCAAGAGCGGTGAGCCTCAGATCAAGCCTAAGCGCAGCTCCAACTCCTTCTCGCAGCGTCGGGACTCAAAGGAAGACGGCTCGAGGAAACTTCGTGATAGTTTCTCCGAAGTCAAACGATGCTCGGAGGCTGAGCTCTTCGAGAACTGGCTGGAGGTTGGATGTACATCCTTGGGACCGATTTTGTTGGAGGGAGCTTCAGCGCTTCCCATTCCAGATCATAAGTTGCACATTGTTCAGCATAAGTAAGAGAATGGGACATTCACGTGGGCGTCGGATGATAATTTTTGTTTTTTTTCCGTAGCTTCCTCCGGGAACACGATGCGAAGTCTAAGCGGCTGTGGTTCTTGTGGTCTGGGAACAGTGCCAGCACTGAGATTGCCCGTTGTGGCTGCATTGGTGGTTGTGCGTTCTTCGGCAGTAATCGAAACGGAACGAAATTCTTTAAGCCGTCCACGCAGGATGTTCAGGATAATTACAACATTGCAAGATATCAGTAAGTGACTGAGAAAATTGGAGTGTAATGATTGCACTGTGTAATTTATATATTTTAATTGAAATAATTTTGTAATTGGAAAAAAATTCTATTGTAACTAAAAATGTTTCAATTCATAAGTCATAAGTAATTAATTTTTTGTGTAATCATTACATCCCAACTATGGCCCTTCACCACTGTTCCCTTTAATCTCTATTTAATTTATACTCCTCTTTTAGTATAATTGACAATCCAAAAGACTTTGGCTTTGGCGAGAGTATTCTGCATGAAGGTCAATTGGTGTTCCACACACCTCCGTACAGTTTGCAGACAGTCTTGCTTCATGACAATTCCGATTTCACTGGAAAGGTACGTTGAAAACACCCTCGTTTTTTTATGATTGTGACGAAATTCTCTCTTCCACAGGGCAAACCCTACCGTCCAGCGATGGATATCCGCAATGGAAGCCTGAAGAAATCCGAGTTAACCAAAGACGTGGGTGTGGGTAAATTCAAAGTACCTGACAAAGCGACAGATCTCAATGGACGCAAATCTCGCGAGAGTATCGGATCACCGAATACCCTGGAACGACGTAGTCAACGGTATTCATACACAACCACCAGGTACTGAGTAGATCTGCTTACAAATTTTAGGGCTCCATAGTCTCATTTATTAACTGAAGCAAGCAAACTTAGCAACTTAATCATATTTGGTGGCGTAACAGCCCATGGAGGGACAGAGCCTAGCTTTTCGCGCCTTCACTAACACAAGGGGTCCACAAGGACCTAAGTGTGGCAGAACAAATTCTATGAGCCCACCTACCTAATTGAACGCATGAAGAAAACTTAACCTAACTTATAAACTAAAAAAAGCTAAAGGCTAAACCATGTTTCTAACCCACGCTCCCATTTCAGGCAAAACTCAGTTGAAGTACCATACGCGCGGCTGCTCGATAGTCCCTCAAAGAAAGTCATGCGCCAGGAGTCTAGTGAATCCCAAACCATGTCCCTGCGGCGGGGATCGGACTCTAAAACGCAGAATCTGCGAGTGTCTCCACCGAAGACGAGTGTCTCGGACTCGAGATTGACCGGCGACGGGAATGTTGAGGATGAAATCGAGGTTAGTCAAACGAGTCATAGAGTGTGCTTAGTTTATTAGATTGTATCTTCCTTTCAGATGCCGGAGGAGATGTCTCACTCGGCGCCGCATTCACATCCACTGGAGTTTGAAGTTGCAGATATACCCATCCATCATCTTGAGGGCAATGGTGACAGCCTGACGAGGGAGGTTCAAAGAACCATCTCGCTGACATCAGAGAATCCGTCGGAGATGTTCTTCTCCGCCGAGGAGGATATCTCAAATGTGATGTCTCAGGGATCGATTAAGAACCGAAACGGTTCCATTGTGTTCTCGGGAAAGAAGCGATTTTCTTCGGATTTGAGGTTAGAACTGATGAGTTTCGACAATGGACTTAATTTGGCTTAAGTTTACGACTTAATCTCAATCGAAGACTCAATCTAGATTGAAAATTTTTCGAAGAAAACTCAAATATAACTGATAAAATGTTGTCTTTCAGCATTGGAGCCCAAAACGAGGTCGGGGGACTCACCCTGTCCACATACCGCAGCGATGCCGAGATCCACGCCCCGGAAAATAACAAAACTCTTCCCAAACGTCCCCAAAGCACAATGGAGTTGGTATGTACAACACGCACACTAGCATGTCAAAAACTTTTGTTTTTTTTCTTTCGTTTTATTTGTAAAAAGAAAAAAAAAAGAAACTAAAGTTTTACAACTTACATTTTTTTAAAAATAATTCTCTCTCTCTATTTAAAAGTTTAGCTCCAAGACATATTTCTCATTCTATTCTACACCAAAAACACACTCATCTCAATTTATTTTTAAAAGTTTAAGTTTAATTTTTTTTTTCTGCATGCAACTCATTCATTCACTCTTCCCTCACTCACTTTTCGTTATTCTTTAATGAATTACATTATTTCTTTGTTGTTTTTGGTTTTTATTCTCAACTCTGAAGAAACCAATACGAACAAAAGAAAAACAAAAAACAAAAACAAAATCTTTTACTCATCATTTTCATAGAACGAAGACGTGAGACGCATTCATGGTCTCGCAACTCCGCTTAGAAAACTAACAAATATCTCATCACGACCAGAGTTTCGCCATTTCGTACATGATGTGAGTAGAATTAGATACAAAAAAAAAAACAAAAACTTTTTCTAGTAAATGGACAAAAAAAAAAAAAAGAAAAAGCGATTTTTGTTTCCTTCCTTTCTAACTGTCTAACTTATCTGTATGTTTTCTTTTTTACTATTTCGTTTTTACTAAACGTCTAAAAAGAAAATTTCTATGTTTTGTTTTGATATGCTGTTTAATTGATTTTGTGTGTGAATTGGTCTAACTATTTAGTTTTTCATTTATTTTACTATCATTTTAACTTCTCTTTGCTCTTTACTCTTCCTTTTTTTTTATTTAAGTAAAATCTTTTTTTCTTTGTAAAGCAAGTGAAATTTAGGCGATGCTCATAGGAAATAATAATTCTCACACTTGGAATGTTTAGAAGATAATGTCACAAGAGTTTTTTTTTATGATATGTTCTTTTGTATTTTATGTTTAAAATTTTGTTTTTCAATTCGTGGTGGTAGAAAATTTTTGGAATTTATGGTTTGTTGGATGCGTTTGAATTAAAGTAAAACAAATTTTAGGGAATGGGGGATGCATAGACAAAGAAAAAATGACTGTACATATTTACAGCTGCGATCAAAGTAATAGCAATGAGACACGAAAAATAAATAAGTTCATTGAAATGGATATACAGTCGAAGCCCTCGGAGTCCAACGCCCTCTAAGTCGAAAATCCCTCTAACTCGAATTTTTTCGCCATATTTTGGCATTCCCTTTAATTTTCAAAATCCATCCTCTAAGTCGAACGGACCTCTAACTCGAATACTTAAATTATAATTATAAATAATAATTTTTTCGACTTTTAGAATATTTTCAAATTCAAATAAACAAACAATTTCCTCTCGCAATTTGTATCAAGCACGTAACTTGTATTGCATGCTCTGACTCTCTCTTAATTTGGCACTGGGCGACGAACACCTTTCATTTCATGTTGATTTTTTAGTGCAAACACGTCGGACAATCAAGCACAGGAAGAATAAGGATTTGCATGGCGACCTACACGGCAAACATCGCACCCAAAGAACATGAGAAAATCGAAACTATTCACCAACGGTTCTCCAAGCACAATCATATTGGGCGAATTGTCGTCTAAGGCCACATAATGGTCGTCTCCACATAACCACAAATGAGCTATAGGTTATTTGTGGCTTCATTCTCTAATTTTAAAGACTCAGTCCAAAATTGCAAGCTTTTTTAAGTAATTTCCTGTGTTTTTTCCTTACTTGTATACTTTTTTGAATAAAATAAAGGCCTTTAAACAAAAAGAAATATTAATCCCTCTAACTCGAATTTTTCGAAAAATCCCTCTAACTCGAACTAATTTTGATATCCCGTGAAAATTCTTAGAGGCCTTCGACTGTATGTAAATCATCTATAAATTATTTTGAAATGCAGATAATTAAAATAAAAATCCAATCCAATCATTAAGTAAGGGATTATACTCAAGTTGCAAAAAGGTATTCTTTAGAAAACATCACTGCTATTATTTTGACCGCAACTGTACACAGGACATAGATTTTGTTCGATAGATTTGTCTTCTTAAGGCATTTAATCGCTTAGTTTCTTCGCTTAGACTAGAACATTTATGAATTTTCTTAAAAAATGCAAGCGGAGTCCAAACGAAGTTATTTACAGACGCCTGAGTTGTAGTCATGACTAAAGTTAGGAATGACCACTGTCAGTCAATTATTGAGACCAATGTTGTACAATAGATTTAAGCCTTATCCGACCAGAAATGCATAGAGTGTTGAAAATAGACTAAAGCAGCCCATACACGATTCAATTCAATCATCAACTCAGTCAAATCACAGTGAAATCAACCCGTGTGTGGCTTCGTCAATTGATCGATTTGACGGTTGGCGAGTTGGCTGTTGAAAAATCAAAAGATTTTGATTTTTGCGAAGTTGACTGGCTAGTCTTTCAACTCAATTGAATCGTGTGTGGGCAAGTTCATCGACAAACTGTCAAATTTAAGAGATTGCGGTAGACATTCAGTGTGAAATCGTGTGTAAACGTGTTTTGTTCAGTGTTAAAGTAAAAAATTATATTTAAATTGGCAGGTTTTCAATTCAATTGATGTAGTGTGTGGCCAACTATCAATTGAGTTTACAACTCAGTTTACAATCGAATTGGATCGTGTATGGGCTGCTTAAGGGTCGGAAGTTCGAGTTCGAGAGTCGAGAGTTCGACTTAGAAGATGGTTTTTGTATGGAAAATTGACTGAAATGCGAAAAATTGGACTTGAAGGGAAACTCGACGTATGGTAGACGGATTCGACTGTATTTGTAATACTGATTGATAAAAAAAAGTCCTCAATTTCTATTGTATGAATGATTTTACAAAAGTCAATTGGGTCGAAACCTTTCAACTGATTGGAAATTAACAATTGTCGGGAAGTATTTCTTAATTCCTTTTTTTAAGGTCTTGAGCTGGGCGCTTCCAATTTTGTACCGCCAGCTAATTAAAGTCACTTTGCAGCTGCTCACTATATCGGATTCGGTGTTTTTCTCTACGACGTTGTCCCTCGGGGCTGGAGTAGAAGACTTTCCCATGTGAAAACTTTTCTATTGTTGTTGCTGGGCGCTTCCAATTTTGTACCGCCAGCTGATTAAAGCCACCTTGCAGCTGCTCACTTCATCGGATTCGAAATCTTTCTCTACGACGTTGTCCCTCGGGGCTGTAGTAGGAGACTTTCCCATGTGAAAACTTTTCCATTGTCGTTTTTTCGTTCACCAAACTCCCTCTCTGTACAAATGCGACTGCGAAAACAACTTCAACGACTTTTCTCTTGTAGCGACAAAGTACATTTAATATTATTCATCTGAAAAAAGTACAGTGAGTGTTTTTTATATCAATCTGAAGTAGAAACGGGCAACTAAATGATTAGAAACCTGAATGAAAGGACTAGATAGTGATGCAGTAATAATTTTTCGATCAACTTTGATCCCCAAATCCATTTGATTCATCTGCAAACTTTGACAGGAAGAACTTACGACATTAAAAAAAGAAAACTCTATTCCGAATAGCTAAGAAAGCAAAATTATGCCTCTAAAAGCATTTTCAAAGACGCACATTTTGCGACTCATTCCTGCCCAATGTCTATAAAGAAAACATTTTAACCTGAACGCAAGTTCTCGTTATCTTTCAAAGACTTAACCGAACATCCAACATAATCCATCTACAATCGCCGATCATTGATTTGGGAGGTGCACTTTTTTCAAAACTTTACTAGAAGAGGAATACCTTTACGATGAAGGGAAGAGTTCTTTTGTGTAAATGGAAATCTTTTCAAATTCGTGTTCCATGGAAAATTGTTTAAAGCACAATTAATTGCAAACTAATGGTTTGTAAATGTCGAAAAGCAAGCAAAGAAAAAATCTTTAGAGTTGCCTTTCGGTTTTTCGCTTCTTTCATTCAGACAGGCCAAGATGATAAACTTAGTCTTTGCCACCTCCAATAACTTGGTCTTTATACTCGGTCTCCCTTTTCTTCTTGAACCAGGTGGCTTGAATTCGAAGAGTCTTTAACCTGAAGCTTTTGTGTCCATGCGCTCGATGTGGCTGAGACATTGTAGTCGAGTGGATGTAGACCACATGTTTGTACGTACGTAGGTCGTAGAGTTTGAGGTTATGTTTTCTTCGTCATTTATATGTTCTTTTATTTTTATTGCAATTTCATTTAGGTTCAGTCATTTACCCTTCTCGCAGAGAGGAGGAGAGAGAGATTGATAAGCCGGCGATTTTTTTTTTTTCGAAAAAACTGGCAGAAAGATCAGCCCTGCTGTCCTACTTACCGTTCAGTTTTCAGTTCTATACAGCAAAACTGGTACAATGTGAGTAGTGCAAAGAATGTCTTTGGTTCTTCGAATGAAGAGTCCTTTGTTGTTTTTGCGAATTCCCATCCAGAAGTTTACAATCGAAGAAAGGATGATCACATCAATTGATGTGGTTGCGGTTAGGATATGTGGATGTGGTTAAAGGACGACAAAACATTAGCAATTATTTTCCTCAAGAAAAATCTCGTTTCAGATTTGTTGTCACATTGGTATGGATCCCCATGATCCTGCAAATTATAGAAACTTTCTGGATTCCTTAGACCCCACCAAGCGCAGTATCATCTCATTCCCCTCTTGAAAAACATGTCCCAATCATTCATCGACAATACAAAGCTTCTTCTTTCCCTAAACCTTAGATTTGTGTTCTCTTCGGAACCATGCATGTGTTTTTGTTTGTTTGTTTTTTTTTAATAGTCAAATTAGTTGCATAAGTAGCAATGTTTGCAAAAAAAAAAAATTTACACATCCATCGCTTTGTAACCTCATCCCACTTAGACACTTATTTTCAAAATAAACCCCTCATCCCAACCACCACCACCTGGCACCTGTGCAGCTTAGCCCAGAGCTGTGTGCTTCACTGTCGCTATGAGTAGCAGTAAGTCGTATTTCAGACGATCGAATTAAATGCCAACTTTTCCACACAGGTCGACTCCCGTGCCTCATCCTCCGAGACTCCGTCGTTGTCATCGAACTCATTTATCTCGGCCATGTCATCGCAGGAAGATGTCGCGCTGATCAATCTCCACATGCAGGTTAACCGTCCCATAATCGATTCACCACTCCTCATGGCCAGCTACTTGAATCATCTGTCCCAAGTGAAGTGCTTCAACTGGACGTCGTGCTCGTTCCCGTCGGGCCCGGATGTTTTCTCGACACCACTCTTCCATGAGAATGAGGAAGGTGGCTTGACTTACATCGGAAGTAAAATGATCCCACACTTTGACCAGTATTCCAGCTGGAAGGAGATCAAGGTGGTGCCACGATACGAGAACTCGTCCGGTAGTAGCAGTTCGACGACGTTTATTGGAGGACCCAAGAGCCACCCATGGGATCCGAGTGTTCTGCTCAAAGAAGAAGAAAGCGAGAAGTCCACGAATGGTTTCGACGACGGAGAGTTCATGAGTCTGCAGACAGAATCTGCGTCATGTACGTCTGTCGTGGCTCGACTGAAAGGACAAGTCAACGTTTTTTTGACCCCACTCATGCTCGAAGGATTGCAGAGGTGAGTTGCATTTGATTTATTATTATTTTCAAATTCGAGAAATAAATGGAAGCAGAATCGAGATTTATTTACGCTTCACACGAACGTGCTCCTTCTCTTTGCCATCTTGATTGGATTGTTCCACCACATTCGGAAAGGAGTCATCCAATTGCCTGATGTATTCTTCGTCAACGTTGGGAATTGAGCTCTGGAAAACGAATTTGAGGTTAGATGGTGTGGAAGTTGTCACAAGAAACGTACATCTTGATCTTCTTCGGTTGGCGTGCCAGTGTTTTCACGTTTAAAACGTGCCAATTCATCTGTGGAAAAGGAAAGAGATGAAATCATGAAATGGATCTGTGATTTAGCTCACCTGATGACATGGGAGTCTTGTCACCGTTCACATTAAGTCGTTCACTGAAATTTTTTATGCGGTTTTATCGTTTGAATGTGTAGAGGAGACCAACTTACTCATGCTCACTGAGTGCATCCATCAACTGACTTAAGGCATTCAAATCGTCCACAGAGAGCTCACTTAAGGCGTACGATATTTCATCGTCGCTCAGTGGAGGATCAGTTCCCTCACCTATATTTGGGGAGAAGTCTATTTCAGTTGTGAAGTAAGGAACTCCTGTACTTTGTTTACCAAATCTCTTCAAGCGCCGCCGGTCCTTACGAAAATCCTGTGGATGCGAACACGGATTAGGACACGAAGTTTGTGAAAGGGATCCCTTACCATTTCAGAGCTCACAGATAGTATCAAGAATAGAAGTCCAGTGCTAAAAATAATTGCCGTTTGCTTCGTATATTTGCTTTGCATTCTGACGTGAAATTTTACGAAATAAATTCAAAAGTTTCCTTTGATCGTTTTAAAAACTCAATCAAAGTCGAATGAGTTCTAGGGTCTATTTTTTGGGTCCGGGTTTCTTTTAAAATTGATCTTTTCCTTTCCACAGAATGGTTGAAGCAACGATACCCACAATCTCTTCGATGCACCTTCTCTCAGTTGTGAATTTCATCCATTCGTCCTGCATCGGCAAGGTGAAGAACGACAACATCCTGAAACGTGATCAGAGTCTCAGCTACTGGTCTCAGGTAAGTAACACTCGGTCTTTTAGTCCAAACTCGACGGTCATGAGCCACTCCTCCTTTCCAGGTCCACTCAAACTCAAAGCGCTCGACGACAGAAAGGAATCTTTTGGGTCCCGGTGACTCATTCCTGTCCGATGTCTACGAAGAAAGTATTTCAACCAAAACTCAAGGCCTCATTGTCCTTCCGAAGATCAGCATAACCCTTCTCCAATCCTCGATCATTGAAGAGGTTATCTCAGTGGCGGCGCTGGACAATGTCCAGGATCTGAGCTGCGTCTCACTGTTGGCCTTCTACATCGAAGGCGTGTCCACGAAATTCCACCTCGGCAAGACGACAAGGGCTTCAATGCACAACGTCTACATTCAACAAACTGTCCGCTCGGGCAGTAGCAATAAGAAGGGTGGAATCATGAAGGGAACTCGAGCGTTGCTGGCTCACCTCTCGTCCCAGACACGTCCGGATAATATCCAAGGCGAGCCGATTCTTATTGAGACTTCAGAGAAGCAACTGGAGGAGTTGGTGATCACCCTGGACATTGGGCGAGCTCATGCGCAGTTGAGGCGGCTCAAAACTGAAATCTGTACACCGCAGGAGTCTCCTGTGATTGTCACAGCCATTCCTGAGCACAAGAGTAAGGCGATGTTTGACTGCTTGAAGATGCCCGAGAGCACCGGCATGGACAGCATTGGATTCATCATGTTCGAGTGCGGCTTGGAGGGTGTGGGAGTCAAAATCGTGAAGCGGTCGCATTTTGAGAAGTCGGAGAACACGAAGGAGGACATCGACATGAGAGATCCAGCAGCAGTGACCAATTTGAACCTGAACGACTTGGTGAACACGTCTTCAGGAGCAACAATCGCTGATGCTTCAAGCTCAAAGTCAGAGTCTGCCTGGAGATTGATCACGAAAAAACCACCGACTCCGAAAACGCCGAAGGAGAAGTTCGCCCACGCATTGGAGAACATCATTGTTCCCGATCGAGAGGGGCCTGGTAAGTTTGGAGGATTGATTACCGGATTGACTCAGATTGTGCCTCGTTTTCGTAGATTCATCTCGTCCGAAGGTATCTGCAAAGCCAAACGACGAAGACGTGGAGAAAGGAAAAGCCGGTGCAAAGAAACCGGATCAGTTCGACAAAGTTGTCCCGAATGTCAAGGAGACCGACAAGACATCCTCCTGCGTCATTGAGCTGAAGTCGGTTTGGTTCAACTTCGCAGCTCCGCCCTGCGTGCCAATCACACGGAAGATTGATTTCACGAGGTAAGGGTTGGGGAGATGTGTCCTGGAGGCTGGAGTTCATGTTTTTCTGTTGAATCTAGACTCGATTGGAATCTGCTTAGCACAGCGTCGCCTGCCATCACAGCGTGGATGAACCCAAGCAACCGGTTGGCCATCAAAATCGTGTCCCTGATGAGAGCTCTTCACACCCGACACACAGCTGTGGCGGCGTGCCTCATGGCCGACGCCCTTGAGAATGAGAAGATCCAGAGGAATCCGAAGATAAAGAAGGTAAATATTTTGTTCGTAGCTCATTGTTATGTGTGCATAGTTGGGATTCGTTTTGCAGAGTCGCTACTCGAGCAACTACACGCTCCTGTCGAAGACACTCCAAGAAGACCCAAGCTGTCAGCTGTGCACGATCATGCAGAAGCTTGTCCTGGATGAGGGAGTCCAGAAAATCGAGCACATTTTTAAGCAAGGTGACATTCCACATCTGAACACCCTGCGGCAGGTAAAAACACTCCCACGGAGAAGATTCAGAGACACATTGACGATCGAATGATTTCAGGGAATCATCGTCCTAAGCCGACAGTGGAAGAACACCTTGTATAACCCGATTCTCTTTGAGCATCAATACAAGAACAAACTCGCACGCCCCATCAATGTGACCTTTTCATTCCCACAAGCCGAAGAGGAATGCGATGAGGGCGAGTGCGATGGTGATGGTGAATTGGGCGCCTATAATGTCGCCGGCGAGAATCCGGAAGAGAGTGAGAATGCTTTATTACTTGGGCAAGCACAGCATCGAACTCATATTGGTATTTTTTGATTAACGCCTTTCAAATTTCCCTCATTTGTATCTAAAGAGAGCAAGAGAGAGTGTTTATCATATTCTCCTCACTCTCCGCTGTAGCACATTTCAGCTTTACTTACTAATATTGTCAATAATAATCAGTTTTACTTTTTTTTTAAGTTCTCGAGAGTGTATAGAGCGGGCTAGTCAGTGTGTGTTATTTATTTGTGTGTGATTTTGTGGGTGGGGAGCACAAGAGTTTTTGTAATACACCCTTTTTTGGAATCAAATCCATCCTCCATCCCTGTGACCTCATCCATCCTGGTTGGAAGCTAGATAAGCCCAACTTTCCATTCCTCACCTCACCTCATATTTTTCCATCCGCTGATGGCAAATGAGTTTCATCCATCCGTATGCATAGCCTGGTTGGAGCACAGATTCAGCCAAAATCCGAAAAAAAAACTCCAAGCAGAGGCACCCCCTTGTCGATCAGAGCCGGGCAGCAGGAGTCGACTTCGATTGGAGAAGGGATCTGTATTATTTGCTTTCAAATCGACTTCTGTTGTTCAGGATGATGCGGCTGAGGGAAAGTGAATTTATTTCTATGACAAGTGAAGTGTTGTATGATAAATAATAAATTTTCTTTTTTTTTTTTGGTTGAAATGTGCTTACGTGAAAACAAAATATCCAAAATAATGTTTTATCGAACCTTGAGCTTTATCCAAGACATAAGTACTCCGAGGTTCATTTGTATATAAACAATGCTTTTGTTTTTTTCTGTCGCGAATAGATTCTTCTCAGTTTGGATTGGGATTTGCGAGTGAAGCTGCGAATATTCAGGGATCCACATCGACTTCACCGCACTTGCAATCATCGAGGAAAGGGTGAGTATCTGGCGGTTGGTGGTTGGGTGTCTGGCGGATAAATAACAAGTGGTCTTACAGGAAAATGAAATCGTCGAATTTCTCACACGGAAACTCATCTCGATCGAGTATTCAGATGCTCCCGATCATTTCTGGGTTGGTCGAAAAACAGGTTCCAGAGTTTGGTAAGAAAAGTTTTTTAATGCAATTGTCTCAGAATTTAGTTCATTTCCTTTTTTTAGAATATGGAGCGCTACAGGAGGGATCTTTGAGTTCGACAAATTCTGTGAACAAGTTCTGGGCCGGTGCCGAGAATCAGAAGGAGGATCTTTACTTCTGGATGGCAAAGCAACAAGAGAACAAGAAGAAGTTGGACGCACTGTCGGACAAGGTAAGATTTTTTTTCCAATTTAATTGTTTTTTTTTTCATTTCTAGTAGGATATTATTAAATACACCAAAGCTGTATTCGATTTGCTTCGTGAATTACGACCAACAAGTAATGAAACAAATCAAATTAACGATTTGTGTTACACAAACTGGAAAAAAGGGATGCAGCTTCGACCATGATCATTTTAAAACAATGCAAAAGAAAACGATACAATGCAAACTCTTTGGTGTACACAGAGGCCACAAAATACATGTGCCTAAGACACCTAAAATTTAAGTTAAGTCTTTCTATGGTATCTCTTCCAAGAATTTTCTGCACCAAGACAGTCTTTTATTATATTTACCTACTTATCAGGCAGTCGTTTGGTTCCATGCTTGAGCTAAATCTGTCTTCTAACGTCGACGGTCTCGGGCATGCTGCTTCCAGTCCGGAAGATCAACTATCTTGCATCCGCAATCACTTCATGTTTATACCGGAGGTTCGGTCACCCTCTTCTTGCACCAGAAGATTCGATTTCGAAAACGCAGTGACCGAGCCACTTTAGTCGACGAGTTTTTGCCTTCCGGCCTATATCAACATCTTTGTACAGCTCACAAAATTCGCGGTTATGTCTTCTTCTCCATTCGCCTTCCTCGTAGATAGGATCGAATATCCTCGTAAAATTTCTCTTTTGAGTGAGCCAGGGACAAGCTCTGTAGTTCTGCTTATCGTCCAGCTTCAGACTTAGCTTATAATATCCAATACTTTGAATTCGAAGACAAAAACTCTTCAGCAGATAATCTAACCTAACTTGGTGTTCATTTTCTATTTTTTCGTTTTTTTCCAGGAAATAATCCGTCCGGCACCGACAAAAATCCCTGGACCCTTCCAAACGCGAGGTATCCTCCAAGACTCGATAAAGCTCCTTGACGCACACCTCATCTTCGAGCCACTTCTCACGTGCTTGGGTGTAATGCCACAACAAATGGTGAATAAAATCTCGAACGCTGATATCTCATCCCTCGAGAACTTCGGAACAAATCTTTCGTTGATTGGAACCTTCGATTCCATCCGTGTTGATATCGTCGTCAGTGAGGCAGGTGACAAGAAAAATAAACCCTCAAAACTGAACAAGAAGGCCAATGGTCGACCGAGTCTGATTATCGATACGCCATCATTCCTCTGCGAGCGAGTTGGCATCGAGTTGGAGGTTCTTAAAATGTCCGACGGAATGGTAGACCAGGCACGTCAAAACGTGATCTACATGTCCAGGCGGCAGTTGAAGAAGCACACAAGTACGGTGATCAACTTTAGCTTGAACATTCGATTCATCTCGCAACAGGTTTGTGGAAACACGAGTCTTCTGAAACAACAAATTGAATGCTTCTCTGTTTATCTTAGGTCAACATGCCTCTCCTGCGGCTGCTGCATCAAATCAGCAACATGTACCAGAACGTGAAGGACGCTCAAAACGAGTTTCATGATCAGCCGGATTTGAGTAAGAAATCGACGGCTAAAGACGAGTGTAGCTTGGGTAAGTTGAAGGTGTGGATAACTTGGGCAGGAATTCTAGAATTTTGTTTTTGTAGCTTCAGAGCCAAACGACATCACGGTCTTTGGATCTGTGTCGGATCGGTTTACCCACACCGAGAATTCATCGGATGAACGCTATGACAAGTTCAACGAAATGATAAGTCTCCCGAACTCCATGACAAAGTAAGAGATAGCAAAAGCTGAACAGGAACAACTCTGATTGTGATTTTATTGTATTTGCAGTAGCAAAACTCGTGTGCCAGGTCTTGGACCTTTAATTCAATTGACTCCATCACCAAATGCAAAGAATCGTCCGCAGAGTTTCGCCCAGAAACTGCGCTCCACAGGAAAGTCTGTAAAAGGGAAACTAGGTAAGACAAATTGGGCGATCTAGACTAGGAGAATTTATGTATACATTTCCCCATTTTTAGGTTACACAAACCTAAACGAATCAAGTTCATCCCCACTTCGTGACAGTCCCACAACGTCCGTGAGTGAGCAGCAAATGTTCAAGCTCTCACTGGAATCGAAGGCGTCTTTCAACGGTCTGAGTGTCAGCATCGACTACCACGGACTCGGCAAGAACGGAATCAATGGTTCATTGCCTCCGACAGATACACCGAACTGCTGGAAGACAATTTACCATCTTCTGGAGCTGTACGGAACAATGCCGGAGACAAAGACTGTGCAAAGGTAGTAGAGGTGTTCATGTTTGCATATACAACAACTTTTTTAGTTCTTTCCGCAGGGCATCCGTGTCGGCAGAGCCAACAGAAGCGAATAAACAAACGAAAAAGAATGCATTTTACATGCGTCACGACAAAGACGATGATGACTTGACCAGTGCACCGACACCACTCCCACAGCACAGGGAGCTCTTGGAGAGCACAACAACGGAGAGAACACGTCTGATCGTATTCGGTGTGGCGAAGATTCATAAGACTCGTCTTCTGGCCATGCTCAGTGGACTTAAGGTAGGAGGTTTTTTTTTCCTAAAAACACAGTTCTCAAACGATTGTGCTTCTTCCAGCTTGAAGCGGAGATCACAACGTTGAACAGCAGTGCGACGTGGCGCAAAAAAGCAAGACCCGTGTCGTTAGAGTGTTCCCTCACCGGACAAGTGGGCAGAGCTATGATCGTTCTTCTGGAGGGTGTAGCTCCTAATCAACAGTAAGGTTCAATAGCGTTCTGGAGACAATCATCTGTATGGAAATAATCTTTTTTCAGAACCGTCGTCAAGGTGACCGTGGGTAAGAGCCAAACGCTTTACTCCAGCATAACCAAACGGGGCAAAGACAAGAACAGTGGTCTGCTGTCAATCGGACCCGTGAATATTGAAATTCCACAGCACCCAGTCGCACTCCATGGAATGATGACAAGGAGCTCGAAGCAACTCTCTTCGACTCTGCAGGTAAGATGGTCGAAGGAATCACGAAGCAAAGTAGAACTGATGGCCGTGTGTATTTTTAGGAACTCCGTGTTGGTAGGAATTCCGGTCGTGTGCCACGCCAACACGAAGAACCAGATTCACCCTTCCACGTCCGTGATCAAAAGGAGCGTCCACACACGCAAAAGAAATTCGCAGCCGCCATGAAGCCACCTGCTCCACAAAATGGCCTCCTGCAGCCGTTGGTCATGCAGTTCAACGTGTTGCTGCAAAGTCTGTCCATAAACGCGGCGCTGTTGCCGTCTCTACAGGCCCAGTATCGGATGAATCACGTCAGCTCGACTGGAGTGACTGGTCACAGGGCGAAGTTCGTGATTGACTTACCCACACACACGTTGAGTTTCACAACAAAGATTCAGGTGAGCCAAAGAGGAGCAAGCAGTGGCAATCGATACTGATTTGTCACACAACGCAAGGTCCTAGCCACTAAATCACGGCGTCGGCCTTTGAAGTCTTAAATGGTACCACAAAATAACGCCGGGTGTAGGCCGAATTTCAAAATTCAGCGTTATGTGAAATAATGCCGAATTTTGGAATTCAGCCTAACCTCACTCGGCGTTATTTCATGCCATTGTATTGCATTGGGCGGCGTAACAGCCCGTGAAGGACCAGAGCCCAGCATTTTCATGACACCCTCTCGACTTATTATTGCAAGTCTACTACTGACGAATTAAGTTACATCAATAGAAATCTCGACTTAAAACGCGTTTAAAATGAAAAACGAAATGAAAATACTGATCTCATTTCTTTTTAGAATGAAATCAACCTTCCCTCCGAAGCCTGCATCGCTCTGCCTCCGGTTCACGTGAGCGCTGAGTATATTCCAGAAAATAGACAAGAGGTTAGTTCTTCCCTTTAACGAGAAATTCACAGAATCTTATCCAAACCCTTCCTAGGACACCGAAGTCGATGGAATCATCCTCCGTCAAGGAGGCTACGTCAATGCATCCGCTGAGATCGGAGAATTTGAACGATGCTTGACCACCGACCTCCTCAATCACCTCGTCTTTGTCCAAAAAGTCTTCATGAAGGAGATCAACGAGGTCCTGCAGAAGGTCTACGGTGGAGAAAAGCCAGTTCCACTGTGGTCCGAAGACAGCGACAGTGTCCAAGAGTCATCTCTGAAGAGGATTCTCTTTTCGTTGAACATCTCAATGAAGAGAATTCAGCTCACTGCTACAACTCCGTGTTCATCAGCGGTTCGCTTTGAAACCGGCACACTGGAGCTACATTTGTCCAATCGAGTGAAGAACGTTGGCGAAGGGAATGACAGGAAAATGTTTGGCAAGGCGCACATCGACTTCAATCTATCGCTGGGGCAACTTATCAAGAATGTGATTTTTGACGAGGCAGAACCAGAATTCCAACAGTACGCATTCTTCCACACGACAATTGGCCTGAGGAATGCATTCCAAGACGAGCTTTTGAACGAGGACAAGGAGCTGATTTTGCTGAAGCTCAAGCGTCCACTGGTGTACATTCAACCAGTGGCTGTGGACAAAGCCATTCTGGTGTGGTTGAACTACAAGAACGCATATGAGTACTGGGCTGAGAAGAGGGCGAACTTGAATTATGACAACTCGTGTGGGAATCAGGTGAGATTCAACTTAACCTCACACTTGAGGGGTTTTTCATCAGTTTGTTTGACTTTCAGATGTTTGACCGCGTGCCATTTGGTCAGTTCAGCAACATTGCGTCGTCCAATCTGTCCACGTTGTTCCTGCAGTTGACTGTGGAGGACATGGGTATTTGTCTGCCCTTGAATCAGGTTGCACAAGTGAGTACATTCAACCGGCTGTCGAAGCACTCCAATCAATGTTCGGTTTTCTTTTTCAGTCTTGGGGTACAAGGTCGTATCAGGATTTCGAGCCGAAGGGTGCTGTTGTCATCACACTGGAAAACACAATCATTTCTGGTGAGTACCAAGACCGACTGCTTTTGGAGCAGGGAAAACCTTTGGAACACATGCAATTTCAAATTTGTCTCTTTCAGCTTGCAACTCCGGATCACTCGTGTCCAAGGGAAAATTCTCCGGTCTTTGCCTGCGATTCGCCGACGATTTCGAGACCACCCTCGACGACTGGAAGCCGAACATGAGCGACACAAACATAATGAACCTGTGCGTAGTCTCCGAGGGAACATACGAAGTGTGCTCCCGCACAGCTGCGGCCAAGAAGGGCGAGAATGCTAAGTGGCTCTTGAACGTCAAGTGGCAGATGGAAGGCGTTGATATCCACCTCGACGTCAACATTGGCAAACAACTGTCCTCGCTGGGACACACTCTGACAATGCTCACAGGCTCCGAGGACGAGGAGACGAACATCGAGAGTCCTGACAGTGATGAAGGCGATCAAAGCTACAAGGAGACCATCATCCGTCGTCGGGACTTCGAGAATCTGCCATCGTTTGTGTTTGATCCGTCGATTGACTCGAAGAAACGTTCATTCATGATGGAAAAGGAGATGGCGGAGCAGTTGAAGATTATAAATGATCTGCGGACTCTGGGAGCTTCGCACAACACCGTGGCGCATGAGGAGCGACGGCTGCAGGAACTGCAAGCTTTATGCTACAAGTACTTCCGGCGTGATATTATCCAGAAATGGAAGAGGCCATCGATTCGTCGATCTACGTTGAAGAACACCAATCGGTCGTATTCGTATGTCGGACCATCGTTAAGCAAGGAGCCCCTGGATGATGTCTACAGTAAAAAATTGGACACGATTGTTTCAAATGACGAAATTTCAAGCTTGCAGAGTACCCCGGCGTCAGGACCATCGAGGAGTGCTTCGCTGCGAGCTTGCGGGGCTAATCGGGTGACCTTCTCGGAGGCAATGAGGTAGGTGTGGAAAATATTCACTCAAAACTTGGCTAAGATGCTTCTCGTTTTAGACAAACATCACTTCCGAACGCGGACACCGACACGGAGATGCCTGATAATGACATGGACTGGAAGGGCTATGATCAGTCGTCACCAGCGGAGATGGACATTGACGGGACGTCTGTTGAAATGCGGAAAAAGCATGGCAACTACCCACAGAAGCAACAGGTACGAAGCTCCCTACGAAAAATAATCTGTGCGACAGCTTGTAGAGGACCAGAGCCTAGTTTTTCGCTCCCCTTAACTGCTCCCGCCCCCTAGCTGTTCGCGCCACTTAGCGTTTCTGCCCCTTAGCTTTTTGCACCACCTACGAAACAGCTTAAATCCCTTTTGTTAGAAAGCTATATATTCCTTTAAAACCCTTTTGCTTCCAGGAACCCAACATTGACTTCGAGCTGGACATCAAAGTCCTGGTGAACTCCGGCAAATGTGTTCTGCACACCAAAGAATCAACCGACGATCGTTTCCTGATCAGCGGCCCCACGACAGTGAAGACTCACAAACGTGAACGAAGCATCGGCAACGATTGGGGCAGTCCAACGCCATCGCGAC
Organism: Syritta pipiens; assembly: GCA_905187475.1. Lineage (NCBI taxonomy): Eukaryota > Metazoa > Arthropoda > Insecta > Diptera > Syrphidae > Syritta > Syritta pipiens. The sequence goes on from LR994571.1 coordinate 91,045,226, forward strand.
GACAGCGTGACAAAAGCAAAATCCGCTACAACCCCAGCAACGCAGTCCTGTCGGATCTCACAATATTCCACATTCCCGGCTTGGATGTGAAGCTGCATTACCAGTCGAGGACAATAGCAGAGGATCCTGCAACTCGTATTGCGTCCAGTGATAGTCATTCCATGTTCCGCAGATCGGGCAGCAAGAGAGCTGCCCTCTTCGCATGGATGACCCTGCAAAGCATTCCCGAGGAGACAATTATTTCACCGCACATTCTAGAGTTTCTGGAACAGACACTCGAGCCGATTCCATTCAAGGCGGACAGCAGTTCAGCGACTTCGTCAGCTGCGAATGCCGTGAATCTGGATATACTCCCGGCAAACTACGTGACATATGCGTCTTTCCCTGTCGACGTGATCGTCTACTTCCACATGCAGCCGTCGACATTCAGGTTCTCTTGCCTGCCCGTGTCGAGGGTTGAGTGTATGCTGCAGCTGCCGAGCTTGGACATTGTGTTCAGTTCGAAGAGGTCTGAGGAAGAGGACAAAGCGGGGGCTGACCAGAACGATGCAGAGAAGGCTGAGAAAGACAAGATTCCATCGGGGGGATTGAGGTAAGTGGAGACGAATGATGCAAACACAGACATTCACTGAAATTCGATCTTTCCTACAGCGTCACCGGCTGCCTGGCGGACTTCAACGTCTACATCTTCCACCCGTACGGTGGCAAGAAGACGAACACAAAGGAAGCTCAGTTCTCACCGCTCACGGACAGCGAGCGCAAGGACTCGCTGAGCATCAACGTGGAGTTCGTGAAATTCCACATCACGCGGTGTCGCAAGCTTTACATTGAACCCTCTCCGAGTTCGAAACGTGCAATAGATCAGTCCAGAGCCGTGATTCGGTTCTCCACGATCGTGGACATCGGCAGCGCTTCTTTCAAGTACGACATGCGTCGGTTGACGGAAATTCTCGCGTTTCCCAAGGCCTGGTACCGCCGGCGAATTGTCCGCAGGCTGTTCCTGGGTGATTTGAGTGTGCACCAAAGCGGCAGTGTCGATCCCGACTTGACTGGGTCCACCACGCCCAAGGAACCACACAGCAAAACCCCCGTGCTGAACGAGTACAGGGACAAGCAGCAGGCGTCGCCCTCGACAGACCCGTACTACAGCAAGGATAGCATGCGACTGGACTTCAACAAGGACGTGCGTAAGTTTGACAAACTCCAGTCCCTGGGTAAGTCATCGAGTGCGGAGTCCAGCACTCCTCCGTCAGAGAAGAGCCAAATAACCGCTTGGGAGACGTTAGTGCTGTTCGCGGTGAACTTTACGAAGCTGAACGTGCAAATGAACATGGGCAATGTCATGGGCAACGTGGTAAGTGAAGCAGTGAAGTGAAGTAAACTCAGTTCTGTCACAATTCTCCTCCCAGGTCTGGCTGACGAAGGACTTCCAAAGCGACGGCCGACTCAGCATCGGAAGCACTGGCTACAAAAAGATGTACATTGGCATTTATCTCGGTGGATCATCACTCGACGCTAAGGGCGGCATTGTCGGTGGCAGCTTTGAAGTGAACAAAATCAATACCCGTTTCCATATCAAAGAGGAATCCGGTGTGGAACCCTACCACACCATGGGATTGAGTTTTATGGCTTTAGAGCTGCGACTCGACTACATGGGCACTTCGGTGCTCATGACACGCATTAGCTCCTTCTCCGCTGCCATGAAAGACGAATGGAAGACCACTTCGCCAGATCCACATGGCGTGGCGAATTCCAAGCCTCGTGCAATCATCTTCATCCATGGGGATTTGTCGTGGGATCAACTGCAGATCATGATCTCAAAATCCACCACGGCAGATCTATTGAAAATGTACTACAAACTCGAGGAGTTCTTCACGCAGCAATTCAAGTCATCGAAGAGGGTTTTCTCGAGCCTGGAGCCGAGGCTGCATGATCGGAATTCGAGCACCAAGAGGCGACAGGTGAGTGATGCGTGTCTTCTCTTACACAGGCTTAATCCCAGATCCTTTGCAGAATCTGAAGAAGAAGGCCAACGGGGAGAATGTCCCTCTGCCGGACAACACAAACACAGATGCCCGTCACCACCGGCACTGGCAGAAGCCGCTTGAGCAGGCGATGGGTCTGGTCGTGCCGACATTGGTGACCCGATTGGGACGAAATGGCAACGTCCTGGGTGGTAGCGCGGAGCTGCATGGCAACAACATTTCTTTGGCTTGCTTCCACGGCATCAATTTCAAAGTAAGTTTTGGAATCGCTTACTTCTCTGGATGCTACTAACCCTTGATCGTCTTTTTTAGTCAAAATCGTGGGCTTTGTTCAGCTTGAAGGCCCCATACATAAACTTTACGACAGAGGCCCAGCAGTCGCAAGACACAAGGGAAGTCTACGTCACTGAAACATTGTCCTCGAGCTTGGGCCAAAACGCCCAGAGCCAGCAGAACCACTCCATGGCAATCGTGAGCCGCATCACACGGAACATCATATTCCCGCCGCAGTTCAAGACCCTCAACGAGTGGTTCCACTACGCGTTTGCAAACAGTGAGATCGATGGTAAGGATTGTGTGTGTTTAAAGTGAGAAGAACGTACTAATGAATCTCCTTCCAGCTGTTGATCGCTTCCCAATCCTCGAGCGAGATCGGGAAATAGCAACAAACTCGATTGAGCGCACCAGAAGCGGAACCAGCACGAGTTCATCTAAGTCGCTAGAGCATAACCATAACAGAGAGGTCATTTTCGCTCTGCCAAGCCTCCAATTTAACTTTAAGACTGAACATAAACAGGGTCCGTCTACACCGGAACCCACAGGTAACCCCTATTCCATTGATCCTTTACACAATCTCTGACCTTGGCTCTTTGTAGATGGAAAACCAGAAGTGATCTGCAGCTTCATCACAGAGTTCGACGATCACATCTTTGTGACAGTCGACGCCGATGCATTCTTCTTCCTCCATGACCTGATCACGTCGTACGTTAAGGAAAAGGAGAAGGTGGTAAGTGGATCACTTTCCTTCTGAGCCTTCCAACCTCAAGTTTCTTTTTCTCCCTTTAGATCGGTGCCCAATCAGTCCGTGCTGCATCACCAAACCTTTCACAGAACCTCAAGAGCCAACTCAAACCACTGGTCACCGAGGAGATGTCGAAGGAGAAGAAAGGTCCCGGCGAGAGAACCGATTCGGCAGATTCTGTTGCAGATTCGAGCGATAAGAACGCAAACCCGAATGCTCCAGCAATCGATTTGGAGTCATTTGTCCGCGATTGGCGACACTTTGAGTGTCAAACATGGCACCTAGAGCCAACAGTCCGCTTGCTCTCATGGGCCGGCAAGTCAATTGAACCTTACGGTATAGATTACATATTAAATAAGTTAGGATTCTCACACGCACGCACCACAATTCCCAAGTGGTTGCAGCGTGGTTTTATGGATCCTTTAGATAAAGTCCAAGCCATAATGATGTTGCAATTGCTCACACTCATAAAAGAGAATAAAATTGAAGCCTCAGCTAAGAAATCCTCTTCGAGTTAGACAAATCGAGGGAGGACGCCAAACTGAGATATATGTATATGTATGTCGCGCGTTTAAGTATAAAAAAAAGTAGGCGTGTGTTTAGTTTGTAGTCTTTAGTAAGCTTTTAACCAAAAATTATTAATTTAATTCTACTTGTTACTTATTTTGGGGGGACTAAGCAGTTACGGCTAAAGTAAAATAAAATATAAAAAAATAAACAAAAAATAAGAGACTTTTTATTTCTAAATAGATACTTAACTTTTTCACTGCAAGAAAATGGCTTAGGCCGCACGCACTGTGAAGAAAGCGAGAAAACTATTTCCACGTAGTCCTATGCAAGTGCGCACAGTGGAGCGATTTTCAATGCGAAAACTGACAACCTCTCGCAAGCCTCTCGAAAACGTCTTGCAAGCTTCTCGTTTCCAAACTCTTTTGATCAGTTTTCAAGCGAGTCTGTGCGAGAAGTGTTAATGGCTGTTGTTGTTTCTATTTTCCACGCTTTTAAATAGGGGCTCTTGCAGCAATAGAATAGCTTCTACTGTGCCCACTATATCGCTTCTCGCATCGCACCTTACATCGCTTCTCGTAACGCTTCTCGTATCACTTCTCGCATCGCATCGCTTTCTCGCCTCACTATGTGCGTTTCCTAAGATGCGCCCAGCAATGACAGCTCACTTAAATTTGAGGGCTGCCAAGTAGTCCTAACCTAGTAGATCCTAACCTTGTTACATCAAGCGCCTTCAGTTGCAATGGAAAGCTTAGGAATGCATGGCTTCGATTCAAACGTTATTTCTTTGCCGACCTAAAAGAAAGACTCTTTCGAGTTCGTTCTAGAATCCAAAATTGTTGTATAACTTTAGACAAATTTGAAATTTAAAGAATGTGCTTATTGTAGTTTTTCCTACGGCTTATTTTTTTCTAAAAACGCCCTCAGCTTCTTACTTAGGTGGCGCTACAGTCCGGGGTGGACCTGGGCCTCAACCAACATGCCTCTCCAACTGACCCGATTGTTTGCCAGATGTTTCCAGTTTCGCGCACCAAGTTGGTAGAGGACCCTTTCCACTTGGGTGCGCCATTTTTTTTTTTTTTTTTTTTTGTCAACAGGTATATCAATTGTTTCCGAGGCATTCGGACGCTTCACAACTAAATGTATTTTTACTCTGACAGAAAGTTAACCCGTCGAGAAACCCCCGACCTGGAGGGCCAGGCTCCTGTAGGGTACCCCTGGGACACAAGGGGCCGGCTAGGCCGGTGTCAGTATCCCCGTACGAGGTTGTGAGCGCTGCCGTATTCCATTGCTGACTCTTCAGCCACCATCTCTGCTTCACGAGTCCTGACATGAGACTTTGAAGCCTCCCCCCAGACCTGAGCTCCGAATATGTCGAAGTAGCTCCGGGGGAAGGACCACCAGTCCAAGAGGTTAGATTCAGCATCACCGTTGATTCAATTGAATGAATTCTTCCGCCGTGCCTAATCCAACATTAGATCATGGCTCGCGCTTGTAGGTTTAACCTATGGTTTACACACGGAGTTCCCAGGGGCCAGAACAAACAATTCATCACATACACGATTGTTACACTACTGGTTCAATCCATGTTTTGAACGGTCAGAAGCTACCCGATTGCATTCAATGCAGACCCCCGAGCAGAAATGACGCCTGACATAAATTTGAGGGCTGCCAAGTTGTGGACAGATCCTAACCTTGTTACATCAAGCTCCTTCAGTTGCAATGGAAAGCTTAGGAATGCATGGTTTTGATTCAAACGTTATTTCTTTGCCGACCTAAGAGAAAGACCTTTTCGAGTTCGTCTTAGAATCTGAAATTGTTGTATCATTTAAGCCGCTGGATTTTGGCTCTTCTGTCCAGGTTCATGTCACTGTACAGCCCGTAAAGTTCGTGGTTGAATATCCTTCTCCACTCGCCATCTACGCAGACAGGTCCAAAGATCACGCGTTCGTTTTAAAAACAAGAACAAATTTCTTAAGGGGCTATAGATTTAGGTTATGTGAAAATAACCACCAATCTACCAACCTGTTGCTAGATTTTGAACTAGAACTAAAGATTTTGATTAGTGACGAATTTCATCGTGTGTGGAATCAAGTCACTACTGTAGTCCATAACTCGTGCGAGTTGCAAATTGGTTCATTTTTTTCAGATGCTTTGTGAGTGTTATGCCCAATAGGTTTTAAGTCTGCACTAAAATAGACTCCAAGGGAGATTTCACAATTTTGCCGAGCAAATGTGGTACACGAGTATGGGATGACGTAAGTTATCAGCTTTATACCAAAGGCGGAACAAAGAGCTGTTAATTTTAATCTTCCTAGTCGTTTGTACTTCCAGCATAGAACAGATTAAGTCTGGCGCTCAGACAATTTACAAAAATCTGAACAATGATTGGCCGATAAATCTTCTTATTTAACAAACTCAAACCAATAATCTTACATTTCAAGTTATTCATGTCTTTTGATTAAAATTATGGAAAAATCAGAGCTGGAGTTGTTGATTTTCATAAACTGACCTGAATGAAATAAAAAACCAAACACGTATAACATACAAGCTGAGTATTTTCTGGCAAACGAAAAAGCAATTGGTCAAGGTCTAAAACCGAATGGAATCTATTCGTAGCAATTGCAATCTGAACTGCAAGTGCTACGATAATCCGAAGCTGTTAAGAACAACCACCAAGTAAAATAATTGAGTTTTGAGCATCTGGGTGGCAACAAACACAAACCTTCACTCTGTTTCATCTTCCCGCTTTTTTAACGTTAAATGTTTCTTTTTTTTTTGGAAGAAAATATTTCATCTGAACATCAGCCAAAAATAGGCAAATAGTCGTATCAGGAAAAAAAATTCTTCTCTTGAACTGTTGGACGTGACCTCAACGGAAAGGCTCCGCCTCTACTCAAAGAGCAGATAATGAAATCCTAAAAAAAAAAGAGATTTGTTTGCCAGTGTGTGAATTTCATTAATTAATCGCGTAAATACAAGTGAGCGACATCAATGTCTAGGAATTTGTTCTTGAAAACCTCTTCTCTGACCTATCCTATTCTCCGAGGATGATAAGACTTCAAACAAACTGGGGACGCGCAAACTTTTTTTTCGGAATATTTCTTTATTCTGTGTGAAAACCAACCAATACACTTTGAATAGAGCAGTGGTTATCAAAAAGCTAATTCGGGATTGAGGTTAGAGGGGTCTTCGTTACAATGAACGAATGAATTTTTGATGGGTTTAGTTTCTTAGAAATAGAAAAGTAGGAAATTAGATCATGTCCAACATGGGGGACATGACGGGGATACAGGAAAAGAGAAGATGTGACCTTGGAGTTTAGGTGGCGAGGAATGCGGTGAAAGTTGTTTAAGATGCTCTGGTGGACTGCGGAGTTTAAAACGACATAGAACTTGGTACCACGACAAACTACCAAATATTCGGCACGTGTCAAACTGTTTCTAAATTGACCTTGAGAGTTAAGTTTCTGCTGTAAGGAGTAGAAAGTCACGAGTGTCAAGCAAAGTGGGCTGCTTTTCGAAAGACGGGTTTTGTGAAAAGTATAAGGTCTAGGAGCTCAAGTGGTGCTCTTAGAAAGTAATTGAAAATTAAGCTACTTCTAAATAAAAGACCTTTGATAACGTAGTGGTGGCATTTTTTCGTCTAGGAAGATAACTTTGATTCAATATATTCTGAAACTATGTTTATTAAGCATTTTTTATTAGTTTGCTACATACATATTTCAATATTTGAAGGTAAAAAGGAAAAGTTTACATAGCAAAAAGCAGTCTGTTTTGACTTGAGCCAACAAAGCGTGTCGCTAAGTTGGTTTAAATCTCTAGAGAGCGGTTCCTATATAGAAATAAATAAGTTACAATTAAGTTACAAGCGAAAAAGCTAGGCTCTGGCTCTAAACGGGCTGTTACGCCGCCCAATGCAATGCAAGTTACAAGTATAAATAATATTTTATGTGCAGTCTATTTGCTTGAGCTTGATCTTCAAATCGATAACATTACAAAAAATTGCAGGACCTATTTTAAGGTTTTTATCCAAAAATGCAGTATTTGGGCCGAATTTGCTTGAAAATCTCCTTTTCCTGAATTCACAATCCAAAATAATGCACCGATTTTTCTTATAAAACTTAAGTCTTCTAATCAGGGAGGCGTCCCAAGTTGTTGGCGGACAATATACAATAGCTATAAGCCTTGTGCGATTTCTGCATTTTTAAGGAGCCCCTTTGTCCTGTTCGAAGAAAACTGACCCTGCGTTTCCAAATCGATGACATTTCGGGTCAAATTATAGCGTAAAATAAAAAAAAAATAATCTCAAAACCCTTCAAAATATCATCCATGAAGGCCAAGTCGCCAACTCCTTTGTAGGTCATCCCCATAACCCCATACCATAACATGCCTACCACCATGTTTAAAGTGGCTGTCATGGATGAAAATTAAAAGGGTTTTGAGATTCTTTCTTTCTTAATTTGAAGTTCGGTGTTGGCATTCTAAAACTGTATATTGAAAAGTCCATTGCATTTTGTAGAAATGTATTTTCCGATGAAAGATGTATAACTTTTTTGGATCCGAAGGAAAAAAGTTTTTGTGGAGAGCTTGTAAGTAAAAATTAAAGTCTACAGTAAAACCTGGTGGTAGGCATTTTCCGATGAAAGATGTATAACTTTTTTGGATCCGAAGGAAAAAAGTTTGTGTGGAGAACTTGTAAGAAAAAATTAAAGTCTACAGTAAAACCTGGTGGTAGGCATTAGTTGTCTGCAATTGAAACCATTTTCAAAACATTAATTTTTTTTTTCAAGTACCATATTCATTCGACTCACATCTTTAAAACTAAAATAAATGAATCGACTGATATTTAAATTCTGAGTGAGTACTTCACCCATTGATAACCAAACATTTAATTCGGTGTACTTACGAGTAATGAGTAAACAACACTGAGTACACTTAATGCTATGAATACATTCAATCATTAAATAACAATAACATTCAATACTTTTGCTTCTTAAAATATATTAATATTATTTTCCGAATCCTCGTGGATATCAATTTTCTTGAACATTTCAATGTAAAAACAACTTGTCTAAATGAAAACAAATAGAGTATTCATTTTGATATTAGGTGATCTAATCGTGTATAGTGATTGTTTTTTTGAATGTGATATTTATTTGTACATTATTCTTATTCATACGATTGTCATGAATAGAGTACGCTAAAGTACTTTACATGTTTAGAGAAATAAATGAACTAGACCTCTACTAGGCATGTAATAACATTCCATACAAACTTTGCAGATTACCGAGGAATCGTCAAAAAACTGGATGTGAAAATACTGACTGTTATTTCACATATTATTATTAAACTTTATTAAAATATAAATAAATTATAAAAACAATAAAAGAGATTAGGCTCTACCTACCAGGGGTTTCAGCTATTTATTTCACATCACAACAACATAAGTGTGCAAAATAAAATGTGCAAATACTTTTTGCACGTCAACTTTAGTATTTTTCCTGAATAACTATAATTAATTTTTAAGCTTTTAACCTTATTTATTTTGTAAGAAAGGTTTGTTCCTGCTCTTTCTGTCCATAAAAACGTCCCAGATTACCGAAAATTCATCTAAAAACTGGGTGTGCAAATATTTTTTTACCGACTGTACGTGTGCTACCAGGTTACTACAAGCTGCGACAAGTGCTGCTTCGAGCCGTCTCAATTTCTGAACCATTTGTGCATCTCGCAGAAACGATGATTAAGAAGACTCTTTTGTAGTTGTAGAGTTAACGATTTTTTTTAGATCAAGCACTCATGTGAATGATGAAATAGGGAGTGTCACAGAGCCTCTTGTACTACGACCTTAAAGATGTATTGCAACTCAACAAGTCATTCAAAAGTCCGTAGAAAATATTCTCAAAGCTTTAGTAGAGTTTAATGTTAAGAATAATCGGTCAGAGTGGTGATTTAATGATTGAGCTACCGAGGAAAAAGCTTGCAATCAAATTTCAGTGTTACTAATTGTGGTTCCTTTTAACCGACTTAAAAAAGGAGGAGGTTCTATGTTCTTCTGTATGTATGATTTTTTTTTCCTTTTATGTATGTTTACGAATTTCTCCGTTGGGTCAGTGCCAAGCCAAAGGTAGAAGGTAGATAGAGGTTAAGTCGTCTTGGATGGCACCGAGCTCCAGCAGATCAGTAGATATCACATGTAATATTATTTTATTTAAATTAATAGGTAACAGTTATTGACAAGAATTGCCGTGCATTTTTATATTTTGAATTAAATCTGTAATTTAGTTATTTTTTGCTTTTTAGCAGGGTTCGGAAATACTCACTCACGAGCGAACATGAAACAGCTCGTGAGCTCTTAAACTGCACACGAACGAGTGCAGATTCAATAGATTCCTACTCGCGAGCGAGTCAATGAGCACTGTGTTTATTGTATTCGCTCGTAAGTAAATTGAAGTTTCGAAAACTTCCTGTGAGCTTCCTTTTTTTAAATATTGTTCACACAGTTGTCAACGAGTCGAGTAAATACCGACACCAGAGAAGATGACTCTAACATTAGCGGCATCAAAATATTTGGGTGGCACGTCTGAAAAATATGACAAATTAGAAGGTTTCATCAAGCAAATGATTTCAAATCATCAAGAGAAGAAATCATCAAACGATCGAACAAAAGTTGCTATCGTTGTGTGAAAAAGCAACTGAGCCCCTACTCACTGGCGTTTTACACTATTGGAATCGATGTTACAAACATGATCATGAGAGTTTTCACACCTTGCTCAAGTTGCTCTTGATGTCCCCGCCACTCAAGTATCTGTAGAGCGTGCATTTAGCGCACTTTCCACCATATTGACTAAGTTGACGAGACTTTTTAAAAAAAAAAACTCGCTCAAAAAGTTTTCGAAATTTCGATTCACTCACGAGCGAATACAATAAACACAGGACTTTACAAGTAGCTCGTTAGTGAGTTTTTCCGAACCCTGCTTTTTAGTGAGTGTTTGTAGTGCCTTTGTTTTTCAAGTCGGTTTAATTTTTTTTAAAGTTTTTTTTATCCCTTTTGTGGTTTTCTTTCACGTTTTCGATCGAGTATCCTAAGACCTTGCGCAGTACTTAATAGGTTCTTAATTTGCAAACAAAATTTGTAATAGGCGGTGTAACATCAAATTCGTTGCCCACATCTGATTGTTGGAAGCCAAAAGATGGTTGGCAACACAATTGGCCTAGCTTTGGCCTAAATGTACCAAAATTTCAAAATGTGTGTGTGTTCAAATAAAATTTGTAATACTTTTAGACAATCAAATAGAACATTTTGTGAATGCAACAGGTTCTTCAGCAACGAATTAAGTCAAAGTTTAACATCCTGAATGCCATGGGAATCACCGGTGACCGTCGAAGCCAAGATTATTAAAATTTAAAGGCTTATGAAATGAATTAAAGGCTTGCATTTTTTAAATATTATTACCGTTAGTAAAATGATTTGAAGAAATTAATGTAATATAGAACACACAAAAATAGTTTTTTTTGAATGCGTCACGAATGATTACAAAAATTAACTGTTTTGTGCAAGCGATGAAAAATTAGCGTGGCATTTAATATTCGGTATACTCTTTATTAGCAACTGAATTCAAATGCGATTGCGTCGCAGGCAGTAACTCAAAAATACAAAAAAGGATACATGAAAGATAAGGATAGAATAAAGTTAAGTTATTACATATATACAAAGAAAGACATAAAGCAATGCATATTATTCATATACCTTATGATCAAAAAAGAACCGGAATTTTCATTTTAAAATTCCCGGGCTTGTCCAATCGGTAAAATTTTATTCTCTCAACGTTCGCAACACTTTTATACATATTCTGTCAAATTTTGACGGATATCGTATGATTAGTTTTTGTTTGATGTCTATACAAATAAGTTGAAAAATTTTCGTGTGGCGATTTTTATAATGGATGAAAATTTAGAACAACATGCGTGCATCAAATTTTGTGTTGCAAATGGATTTAAGTGTTTCGAAACGTTGAAAATGTTAGAAAAGGCCTTTGGTGAATCGTGTCTAGGAAAAACACAGGCATATGAGTGGTATAAACGGTTCAAAGGTGGTCGTACAAGCTTGGATCATGATGAGATCCCTGGCCGCCCAACAACATCTGTTACTGAAGAAAACATTGAATCGGCGAAGCAAATCGTGTTGCAAAATCGTTCTGCACCGATAAGAGAGATTGCTGTGTTGTTGGGCATCTCTTATGGATCAACCGAACACATTTTAACTGATGTTTTGGGTTTAAAACGCGTCGCTGCTCGGCTGGTGCCAAAAAACCTGAATTTCATTCAAAAACAGCGTTGGTTGTGTCTCAGTTTTTGGCCAAAAACTCAACCAATATCATCAATCAAGCACCGTACTCTCCAGATATGGCCCCGTGTGACTTTTTCCTCTTCCCCAGACTCAATGGACTCTTTCAGACCATAGAGGCTATAAAAGAGAATTCGCTGCGTGAACTAAAGGCCATACCTTCGGCGGCGGTGCATGTATTGCCGCAGGAGGAGAATACTTTGAAGGTGATAATAAAGAAAATTATTCAAAATTGAAATTTTGCGTTTTTTAATAAAATTCCGTTTCTTTTTTGATCATAAGGTATATTTTCAACATTCAACGTGTTAAAAACAGATAGAATACCAACAAATTCAAGCCATTGGGTCAGCACAAAAGTGGACGTCCTCCACCAAGATGTATAAAAAGACCACAACCAATTGCGTTTTTTGGACTGAAAAAACGTGGAGAGTTTTTTTTTTTGTTGAGACTCTGGTCCGCCTCGTACTGAAGAAGAAAACAAAACAAAAATAAACTTTCATCTTTCTAGGCGCAGCCATAGTTTGTTCTCAGAACTGCTGTGTGAAGATGTTTTGTTTTAACTGCCTCTTTTACCATTAAGAGAAAATCTAACTTCAGAAAAGGACAAATATGAAGCCTAATATTAATAAATTAAAGTATACAGGTTTAATCTAAGCAACGATCCTTATCAGGACTTTAAATTAGAACAATTTTATAGCATTGGAGCCCTGTACACGACCAGTGGATTGTGATATCGACATCGGACAGATATCGGCTTTTCCGCTCCTTTGCGAAAAGGAAGCTGACTGAAGAAGAAGACACAGCAAAACTTTTACGATTGTACGAAGACCCTTCAAATGCGAGTAAAACGATTTGGAAGAGTGAACTGATTGCGAATCAAGAACAACTACAGGCATGGACTTCCGCCAAACACTTGAATCCGAATAGATCATCTCTGATAAAAAACACAACAACTTCACTTAATTTTCGTTGTTTTTGTTTTATATTTTGTTTAACTACAATTTCATTAGTGTTTGGATTTGCTTGGTACTTATGCCTCATGCATAAATTCATATCGCAACTCTAATTAATTATTTTTATTATTTTATTCCATAAAAAATAATTACATAATTTTTTTTTTTACAAACTACAATTGTTCACCATTTTTCTTTTTTTTTTGTTTATTTAATAGATTGGCAGTAAATTCGTTTGCACCCAACTAATCGGGCGGCAGAGTATGTGCATCGTGTACAACGGAATTTCTTTTTGTTTTATATATATTTCAAATTTGAAAAAAAAAAATCTGATTTTTCTTGACATTTACGTAAATCTACGGACTCTACAACAATTCAATTCAATCTGTTTCAACAATTAATTTGATTGGTTTTTTTCTTGTGTATATTTTAAATTATTGTTTTGGTGTATAGCACTTAAGGAAGAATAAAAACAAAAAGAAAAAATAAAAATAATTATAATTAAAAAAAAAAAAAAAACAAATATTTATATATAAAGTATAAACAAATGGCTGTGTTTTTGTTGTGTGTATTCTCTAATAAGTATATTACAAAAAAAAAAAAGTATCTATTACTTTGTCACGCTTCTTAAGTAAATCTAAGATTAACGATTTGAAAGAAATTTCTTTTTTTTTTAACAAACAAACAGAAAGAAAGCAAATCGGAGCGGGGTTATCATTTAAAGCTACAGTTGAAGAAGAAAAAAATAAAAATTAAACAAAAAAAAACGATTGTGAATGGATGAGAGAGAGAGATGTTTTCTCATCGTGGATTTTGGAAAAAGTGTCACGTTTGTTTGCTTGCTTTGTGCGGACTTATGTCGAGTTCTTAATACAGACTTGGCATCTGGATGCTCGCTGTCTTAGGAACCCAGACTTAAGTGTTTGCTGTTCTGGCCTGATGAATTGTTGGCTCTCCTCGACGGTGACCAACCAGAAGCTGGTCTGAGTCTCGTAGAAGTGGCAGTGTCCCTTGACACCGTTGCACTCGATGAATGGTGTGGCGCGGAAGTCCTCTAGGCAGGAACCGGGCGATGATAGACCTTGTCCACCACCTCCGTTTCCGACGGCAGTGTGCTGTGGGACGAAAAATAAGAAAAAAATGTGTTGCAGTGAATAGAAGCACGAGAGTTTCAGAGTGAAAGAAGCAACATGAAAGCTGAAACTTTCTCAAATGAAAGAGTTGAATTCAACAAATCTTCAGTTTCAACAAAAAGACAGGCCTTGTTCATCAGCCGATAGAATTGTCTAAAGCTGAGCTACTGAGGCTCTAGGACCTTCACATCATTCAGACGACTCTGAGAATACATGCGACGCATTTCAGATCGCCGTAAATCTCTTAGAGTCAACAAAACTCACCATTAGGAAACTGTAACCGATCCAGAGTCCGTCCCAGCCGTTGGGGCAGCCGGGCACCTCCAAGGATTGACTGTGCACGGCGATGACGTTGGCGGGCGCCTCGCAGACGACGCAGCGCGAGATGTACTTCTGCATTTCGAAGCTTTCGACGGGCATCATTGGGATGGCCGCTGAGGTCGACAGCCAGAAGGTGCGGTCGTTGCGGGAGGCGTAGTTGCAGACGTTGTTCTGGCCGCAAGTCATGACGGGAAGTGTTGAGAAGCGACGTACGCAGGAGCCAGCTGATCCCAGGTCCTGGTTGTGCGGGTAATCGTTGCCGTCGACGTAGAGAAGCGAGTAGCCGGTCCACAGCTGGACGTGGCCGCGCTCGCAGCGTGGAATCTCGTCGGTTTGACTGTGCTTGACGAGCAGGATGCCGGTAAGGTAGTCGGGAGCGGGGGCACAAGACTCGCCCTGTTCGCCCTTTGGTCCGGGGCTACCGGGGATTCCGTCGCGTCCGGTGATACCGGGCAGGCCGAGATCGCCCTTTGGTCCTGGTCGTCCGATGGGTCCGGGGAATCCTGTTGCGCCGCGGTCTCCCTTCTCGCCGCGCTCGCCCTGCAGACCGATGAGACCGCGAATACCTTGCGGACCGCGGTCACCCTTCTCGCCGTCGCGCCCTGGCTGTCCTGGCTCGCCCTTAGGTCCGGGTGGAGGTACCAGTCCCGGCTCTCCCTTCTGTCCACGTGCTCCGTTGATGCCGTCGCGTCCGTCACGGCCCTTGGGGCCGACGGAGCCCTTCTCGCCCATTGGTCCAGCTGGTCCCGGTAGTCCCTCGACGCCGGTTGGGCCGCGGTCGCCCTTGTCGCCTCTGTAGCCGTTCAGACCTGGGGGTCCGGGCATGCCTTGGTTGCCCTTTTCGCCCTTTTGTCCCTCGAAGCCGGGCAGACCACGGTCGCCCTTCTCGCCAGAGAATCCTCTGTCGCCCTTCATTCCAGCTGGTCCGGGGAATCCGTCTTGTCCGTCCTTTCCGGGAATGCCCATTAAGCCGCGGTCGCCCTTTTCTCCATCTGGTCCTGGCGCACCAGGAAGACCGATGTTTCCGTTGAGACCCGGCAAGCCAGGCAGACCCTTCTCGCCCTTTTGGCCCGATTGGCCAATCATGCCTTCGCGTCCGTTCTTTCCAGCGCGTCCGGGTAGACCCTTCTCGCCCTTGATTGCCACACCTGGCTCTCCGATCTCGCCCATTGGTCCCATGTCGCCCTTCAGTCCTGGCGCTCCGCTCAGTCCGGGCACGCCCTGCGGTCCGGGGAAGCCGCGCTCGCCCTTCACTCCATCGCGTCCCATGGGTCCAGTGTTACCCTTCTGGCCAGAGGGGCCGGGGAGGCCGACCACACCGAACTCACCAGGTTCGCCCTTCTCGCCGATGATCTGCACTGGCTCGGCGTCACGTCCGCTCGGTCCTGGGTAGCCACGCTCGCCTTTGAGGCCCGGGCTTCCGGCTGGTCCGTTTAGACCTGCATTGCCCTTTTCGCCGCGGCTGCCTTCTAGTCCGTTCAAGCCAGGCTCGCCCTTGTCGCCCTTCGGTCCGTCGTAGCCGGGTGGTCCCATCAGTCCGGGCTCGCCAGGCAGTCCATCAATGCCGGGGGTTCCGGGGAAGCCTGGCGCTCCGGACAGTCCTTTGTCGCCCTTCAGTCCCGGTTGTCCTGGGTAGCCGCGGTCGCCCTTCTCGCCGTTGACACCGGGTCTGCCGTCGAAGCCGTCGCGGCCAGGCTCGCCCTTCTGTCCTGTGGCTCCGATCTGTCCGTATCCGGGTATTCCTGGGTTGCCCTTCTCTCCAGGGTAGCCTGGCGCTCCATTGATTCCGTCCACACCGCGTACTCCTGATGGTCCGGGCTCGCCCTTCTGTCCCTTTTCTGAAGCGTCGCCGGGCAGACCGGGGGCTCCCACCAGACCGGGCAGGCCCATGTCGCCCTTAATGCCGTCGAGTCCAGGTCGTCCGTCGGCGCCGGGGACGCCCACAGGACCGATGTCGCCCTTCAGGCCTTGCAGGCCCTGGGGTCCGGGTGGACCGCGCAATCCCTGTTGTCCGTCGAAACCGTTCAGTCCGCGCTCGCCCTTGTCGCCCTTGGTGCCGGGCAGGCCGGGTTTGCCGGGTGTTCCTCGGATGCCTGGAGCACCGGGGACGCCTGTCAGACCCTTGGGTCCGTCAATGCCCATTTCGCCGCGCTCGCCCTTCTGGCCTGGCATGCCGACAAGTCCTGAGTTGCCGGGCTCTCCCTTGGAGCCTTCTCGTCCTAGCACGCCGTCAACGCCGGGGGTTCCTGGTGGACCGGGCTGGCCGGGGGGTCCAAGCGGGCCTGTGTCGCCCTTCGGTCCCACGGGTCCGGTGTATCCTGGTGCTCCTGGAAGTCCTGCGTCACCCTTGTCGCCGGGGTAGCCTGGTGGTCCTTCGATTCCTGGTGGGCCGTAGCTGCCCTGGATGCCACGGTCGCCCTTCTCGCCCTGTAGACCGCTGTTGCCCTTTGGTCCGGGTGGTCCTGCTACAGCGATGCCTTGCTCTCCCTTTTGTCCTCGATCGCCGGGCCTGCCGGGCAGACCGCGTACGCCGTCATTACCGGGCGCTCCTGGGAAGCCGACTTGTCCCATGCTGCCCTTGTCTCCGCGAGGTCCTGTCAAGCCACGAGGTCCGACTGGTCCGGGACCGCCCTGCGGGCCCATGTCACCCTTGGCGCCAGTCCTGCCGAGGTCGCCCTTCTCGCCCATGGCACCCATCGGTCCGGGACTGCCTGGGTAGCCCTTTTCGCCCTTGTTGCCCTTGGGCGGCAGCATGGTCCTGTCCATCTCGCAAGTTCCTGGCTCGCCCTTGATTCCAGAGTAGCCCGAGTCTCCCTTTTCGCCCTTGGCGCCATCTCGGCCCGGTTGTCCTTGCTCGCCCTTGAGGCTCTCGCCCTTCGGTCCTGGGTATCCGTTTCTGCCCGGCGCGCCTGGAGCTCCATCTGTTCCGGGAATGCCTTGGAAGCCCTTGTCTCCTCGGGGGCCGGTATCACCCTTCTGTCCTGCCAGTCCGGGAATTCCTGGTTCGCCGCGCTCACCCTTCAGTCCGAAGAGACCCGGTGGGCCACGCTCGCCCTTCGATCCCTTCTCGGTGGCGGTCAGGTTCAAGTCCACAATTGCGTTGCGTCCGGCGGGACCCTCAGGTCCAGGAAGTCCAGGGTTGCCGTCAAGTCCTCGGTCACCAGGGGCTCCCATGGGTCCGGGGAGACCGTCGTCACCGCGCTCGCCGGCGTAACCTCGCTCTCCTGGGGGACCGCGCAGACCCGGTGTTCCGTTGATGCCGTCCAATCCGCGTTCGCCCTTGTTGCCCTTCTCTCCGGGTGCGCAGTCCGAGCACCGTCCGCCGATGTCACCCTTGGGTCCAGTGTCTCCCTTCCTTCCGGGCAGCCCGTGGCGGCCTGGGTCACCTTTGTCACCTTGCCGGCCGGGAGCACCCGTCAGACCAGGCTTGCCAAGCTGAGAATCGCCGGGAGTGCCGACGTTGCCCTTAAATCCACGCTCGCCCTTCATGCCCTTGTCTCCGGGACGCCTGCGAACATGAACGTGAAGCACTCGATTTTGGGAAAGAGGAGCAAGACTTACCCTGGCGTACCGAAGTCTCCCTTGAGTCCAGGTACTCCGAATCCGGGATTTCCAGCGTCGCCCTTGATGCCCTCAGGGCCCGGTGGACCTGTGTGTCCACGGGGACCGACCGGACCAGGTGTTCCTGGGCGACCGAGGTCTCCCTTGTCGCCCTTCTCGCCAGGAGGTCCTTCCAAACCGGGTCTGCCAGCCAGTCCAGGGCCGCCCTTAGGTCCGGCTGGGCCGGGTGGGCCCTGCGCACCTGGGTATCCGTCTAAGCCTTTTGGTCCTGGTTGTCCACGGAAGCCGCGCGGTCCCTTGGAGCCTGGTGGTCCGGGGGTTCCTTTGCCGCCGCCGGGGGGACCGGCGGGACCTATCAGACCCTGTGAGCCAGGCAAGCCTGGTCGTCCTGGTTCGCCCTTCAGGCCGGGATTACCATCCAAACCTCTCAAGCCGATCTCTCCGCGGTCGCCCTTCTGTCCAGCGGGTCCGGGGGGTCCGAAGTTACCTTGTCGTCCCTGGGGAAGAAAAAAAGTTCAGAATTTCCACTCCACTTAGCCCTGCGACGAAGCTGCAACTTACTCTGTCACCCGAAGGTCCGGGAAGACCCTTCTCGCCCTTCATGCCGTCATTTCCTGCCAGTCCTGGGCGACCAATTTCGCCCTTCTCGCCGGGCAGACCTGGCTCGCCAGCGTCGCCCTTGTCGCCCTGAGCTCCAACCCACGGATGAGATCCATCAACCCACGCCTCGTGTTTCGCCGGCTCTCCCTTCTCGCCCTTGGCGCCCTTGAGTCCAGGCACGGGCTCAGCAATACACGAGTCTCCCTTCTCTCCCTTGATACCGCGATCACCACGAGGGCCCGGCTGGCCATAGACGCCGGTGTCACCGCGGTCTCCCTTCGGACCTGGCGGTCCGTCGTTACCAGGCAGGCCGGAGCGGCCCATGAAGCCCGGTTCGCCCTTGTCGCCCTTCGCGAAATCGCCGATTTCCTTTGCCGGTTCGCCCTTCTCTCCCTTAAGGCCGGGATTTCCGGGGTAGCCTCGTGGTCCAACCAATCCGGACATACCCGGCAGACCGGGAAGACCATCAGTACCGTTGCATCCGTCCACACCGGGCAAGCCGGGGTTGCCGGGGCTTCCTACGTAGCCTTGTAGTCCAGGAACACCGGGAATGCCGGGGAATCCGCCAGACCCACGCTCACCCTTCGGTCCGCGAGGTCCCAGTGGACCGGGGTCACCCTTCTGTCCCTTGTCGCCTGGTGGTCCATCAATGCCAGCATATCCAGGCATGCCCTTCGGGCCTGGGATGCCAGCGGGGCCGGGAAAACCTCGGTTACCCTTTTCCGCAAAACATTTTGGTATACAACTTCCGTTTCCTGTGCAATTCCTTGGGGCTTGGCCGCCTCGGGCGACTGTGGCAGTGTCTATTATTGCGTAACTGTCATCGATGACAGGTCGTGGGGGTAATTCTCTAAGTTCGCTGTTTGGGCTGAATATGGCTCCACTCTGGCTCCCGCTTTCTCTCCAGAATTGCTAAAGAAACAAAAACGAAAAGAAAAACAAAGAAAAATGGAGTCGTGTATGACATTGAACGGGATTTAAGTGACATTACAGCTTCTGTTTCGAGTAAAACTCCAGCAAGGATTGCAGCGATGAGTAGCCTGAAAATGAAAAGATGAAAAAAAAATATATTTAGACGTGCTGAAATTTTTTTAAATTCGATGAGTTGATTGAAGCCACGAAAAAACTACCACGACATGATGGGAAACTGTCGGAACCAAGGAGCTGCTGCAGAAATCAAGAACTAATCTCAAAAACTTCGATTGGAAAGGGTTGCAAGGTTAAAGTGAATGCACAGTGTTACATGGGAGCAGAATTGAATAAAAGGCTTTCCATTGTAAAGTCTAGTGATGACAAGTCACAGTATCCTTGCTAATTAAAAAATGTTGAAAGTATGAACGAACAACGGATAATGTCAGCCATTGTAATTTCATGTATTCAACGTTGTCAAATAAACTTCCTCTTTTCTTGTTACTGCTGAAACAGATTGGCTGTATTTCTTGAGCCAAAAGGATGTAACTTTGCCAATATATCCTTTTGCTATCGGCCATCCATCTATCAAAAACTATAACCAATTAGTGGAAATAAAATAATTTATAGTGGTAACAACTGATTTTTTGTGTTGATCAGGTAAAAGAGGTTGATACATTTTTTTTTCTTCTTTGAACATTTCAACGTGTGAATTGAATCGTGTACGTAGGATGGATTGCCCAGCTTTGAAACAAATCTTCATCTCCACCAAATAACCACAAAAAAACAAAAACAAAAAAAAATCGTTTGCACCGAAGCATCCACGAAGTGTCTTATCGTACGAGCTAACGATTCTAAAAAAAACCGAACTTTAGTTCTTCCGCAACTGTTCAAACCTATAAACATGGGCCAACTCCGTGATCGATTTAGAAATATGTAAATGGGTTTTGAAAAACAAAAAAAAAAACATTTTTGAATGAACAAATGGACAACAAAAGTTCATGCTTTCAAAGCTTTATTTTTTCAGGACAAAACCGATCAATCCTGTCCAAATGATGCTCTTAGGTCTTAGTTGTTGCTATGTTGGCTCTGAGCCACAAGTTTAAGTGTGTCAAATTTTAAGGCGCACAACCCAGTGCATGTCCTCAGTCTTACGAGGAGTCAGATTTGAACCGTCACAGGTTTTCTGACTGGGCACTACCCAGTTAACAAACACCTAAAAGCGATGGGCTTAACGCAGGATGATACCTGTCGAATGTGCAACGAGGACGAAGAAACAGCGGAACACATACTGCACTATAACTGCTTAGTCACTACACATCATCGACACCTTGGCAGGCACTACCTAGAGGCAGAAAATATTGCTGCCAGCTCACCTAAAAGCATCCTAAGATTCATCACGACCTCGGGCTTTTTTTCATGAGCCATAAGGGGCAGTCACAATAGCGCGGCTGCAGTGACACAGGAAACACTTTCGCACCCCCTCCCCACCCCTAACTCTAACTCTAACCAATCTAGCTAAAAGCTAGGCTCTAGCTCTCAACGAGCTGTTACGTCACCATTTATTAATATCATTATTAAAGTGAAGCAAAGAGTGAAGACAGTATTTGCCTTGATCCATTTGTGAGAAATTACAATTTTCTATGATAGAATGGGACATGCTGAGTCAGTATTAGGTTTCTAATATTGCCATTGGACGTCATGACTTTAGAACCATTCGAAAAGGATCATGTTTGAAAAGCCGAAAGTTTTACCTAAACTGTAAATTCTACCAAAAGAAGAATATAAAGAAAGCTTGCCTCCCAAAAAAAAACAAAAAATCAACAAATAGATGAACCATTAATAGGTTTGGCAAAGGCTTTCATTTCAAATCTCTAAGATCTCAAGATCGAGATTTTCCATCTAAGTATAACATGTAGGCATTTAAAACCAACGTAGACAGGTACCTTCTTTCCATTTTTCCCTCGGTACCTTTGGCCAGTGCTGCGTCTTAAACAGGATACTTAAGGGTAACCCCAATCCCTGTAACACGCCAATTATAAAAAAAAAATCTACGTTTGAACAAAAAAAGAAGAAACAAGCAACAACGTCTACGAAGTCCTTACCTATGAACACCATATTTTGTTTTTTTCTTTTTCAAATGACTTGCTCTTTTACAAATAGTGAAGTAGGTAATGACGACATCAATGTTAAAAACGTTTGGAAAATTTAAAATAAATTGGATAGGGTCAAAACTCCAATTGCCACAGCTCCGTAACTGAGAAAACCCCGGCGCTAAAACAAATGTGCGATATTGATGTTTCGAAAACTTTTCTTGAAATATCGTCTCATCATCATCATTTTTCAGTGACAGCATGTTTCACTAAAGGGGTTGCGGGGGTAGTGATCGTGAAATATCGTCTTAATGATTTAAAACAGACGGCAATGATGTGAACATAAAATTTTCGTCACCAGGTAAGCCTCATAGACATCACAATGGACCTAATCTGACCTAAGTGCGGCTGTGGGTTATTTGCTGCAGCCGGTCACATCAGCCTAGCCCAATGAGTCTCTTTAAGTTTATACCAGACCCACCGAAGACCCAGTGGCAGAAATGGCAATTGATTGAAGCTTCCTGCTTGTGAATATTGTTAAATCGTAGAGATGGATGGTGGACGCCTCTGGTCTCAAATCGTCAGTGGTCGAACGTGATTCTATTGTACTGCAGCAAAACTTATCTAACCCAGAAGTTCTATGATAATCCAAGAAAACTGAGAAAAAAGTAGAGTTAACCAGATCCGGTGCTTTCTTTCGTTCAAGTTCAAATTGATTTTGACTGATCATAATAAAGAATTTGAGAAACATTTGATAGATCCGTCAACGATTCGAAATATGAAAACAAAATGATCTATAAATTCATGCCTGAACACCTTGCTTTAGTCAATTGAATGTTTCTGTTCGAGAAATTCATTTGTATAAATCATAACTTCACTAAAATTGTAATTATATTTATTGAGGAATAAACACCCTGTAATCCTGAACAATTGTAATATCAAAAATACACATTTAATGAATTTAAGGTTATTTAATTGCCATTTTGCATTGTTAAAACACTCAATAAAATACCAGCGTATAAGGAGGTCGTGTTTTTTACTCTTAAGTAATTTAGCTAACTGAAGTCCAAAGTGGTGATCGCGCCAAATCCTTTTGCATAATTTTTCAGTTTCTGTGTGATATTCACAAATGTTCCAAGAAATTGCCTCAGCTTTAAGGTGATTCTCATACAATTGACATTAACTATTTAAAAGAATGTGTAAATCGTTGTAGTACTACCATGATTATAAATTTCTTAACCTTTTAACGCCCGATGTTGCCTATAGGGAACATTAAACATTTGAGCTTCTTTCAGTAATTTTAATTTTTCTCTAAGGGGATTTATTTTTGTCAAAATAGCTTGATATGTTGTACAAGGTTGTAAGAAATTGCTTTATTACAGCTATTGCTAATGATTTTTTTGTAGCTGGTTTGGGCTCAGTGTACATGCAAACATCGGTTAACCGTTTCATGCCAAATTAATACGGGCATGAAAGGATTAACTTGCCAGACTAAGGTTCACCAGCTCTGAAACTTTGTAGTTTTATTAAATATTTTTATTAGTTTTGTCATTCATCACTTTTTTGATCATAATCAAAACAGCCAATCGAAAAATGCGAAGCTGTGTGTCACCTGGTTTTGCAAATTCTTTAAAAACTCATCATTGAAGTCTGATCAACTTTTCAAGTAAATAAAACAATGGGGATTCTTTGTTTAAGAAAAAAAAAAAAGAATGTATAAGGCGGCACAGCGCTGACGTGCTTATAACCTACTAGCAAAAACTATTTCAAACAAATTTCAAAAGCGGGATGAGACTTCTATCACGGTGACTTCTTACCAGAAACCAGACCTGTAAAATCCAAGTACAAGTACAACTACCAGTATAATTCCTTGTACTTGAATTTTCTTAAGTACAAGTACAATTCCTTGGTATTTGTACTTCAAATTTTCAAATACCAAGTCTTAGTAACTGTACTTGTACTTGACAGGATGTACTTAAAAGGAATTAGGAATTAAAAAGGACTTAAGATCATTTTTTTAGTACTTTGGTACTTAGATTGTGATTTAAATTACTTTGAAAGGAATTAAAAGTACAAGTACAATTACTAGGACTATGTATTTGAAAATTTTAAGTACAAGTACCCAGGAATTGTACTTGTACTTAAAAAAAATTCAAGTACAAGGAATTGTAGTTAAAGTGTACTTAAGTACAAAAATACTTAGTTACCTTATAAGTCTGTCAGAAACTAATTTAAAAAATACAATAAACTCTCGATAATTCTAACATTCATATTTCGAAAACTTAAAAAAAATGCAAGTACAAGGAATTGTAGTTAAAGTGTACTTAAGTACAAAAATACTTAGTTACCTTACAAGTCTGTCAGAAACTAATTTAAAAAATACAATAAACTCTCGATAATTCTAACATCCATATTTCGAAAACCTCTGTAAATCGAAGAATTCTCACAGTTCCTGAAAAAACCTCTGTAAATCGAAGAAAACCTTTGCAATTTGATCCCCTCGTTAATTCGAATTTATTTTTGAGCAAAACAACATGAAAACCTCAATAATTCGAAAATGATGCCTTGTCTACCTCCATAATTCGAAGTCAAGCTTATTTTTTTTTTCTTCAACAACCGTTATTTTAAATGTGTTGGAACGTGACGTGATATTTTTGTCCTGAAATCTCCGTAATGCGAAAACCTCTGTAATTTGAAGTTTTTTCCTGGTCTCATGAAATTCGAATTATCGAGAGTTTACTGTATTTAAAGTAAGATCAATTTTGCGCAGAAGGATCTGCAGGATCTGTGCAAATAGAATGCAGAAAACAGTCCTCTTTTGTTGTATCATTACGTTCTGGACATTATAGTAACATAACTTCCCGACGGAGACTGGCAGCATCATAACGAATCATTTCTATTGGCGAAGACTAATCGAAACGCACGAAACGCACGAAATGCAGGAAATGCGGTCCAAATAACGAGCGTTGATGATTGTATAAACTTTTTTTCAATTAAAACTATGAGCAGAATCGAATGAAATCCACGCCATTCAAAAAAAGGCAGTGCACCAAGGAAAAGTCGAACAAAATCCTTACAAGAGTCGTCAAGCATAAGAATTTACAGTTTATCTTGTAAGCGAAAAGGTCGACAAACTTAAAACCTTATTAAATCTTTAACTTTAAAGTGACGGAAAAAATCATAAAACTCAAAGGCTTACAAACCTCACCTTACAAATCTGATTATCAAAAATTATGGCAAGTAAATTAGAAGGAAAGCGCAACTATTCAAAATCTTAAATGGGAACTTTCCAATTAGTTAGATTTTACAACCCCGCCATTCCGGACTTCAGAAATATTTGTACAGGTGATTTCTCCCGAGCGGAACAAATGAAATATGTAGTTGGCAAATTTATATTCCCGAGTTTGAAAGCAAATAATTGACGAAATCCAATTAAATAATAATTTGTAAGAGCGCGAAAAATCAGTTCCGAGACAAAATATGTTACGTCAGGCTATCAATCCGTGTTTGATAAAATAAAATAAAAATCACACAAAAATTTAGTGAAAAAAAAAAACTAATCAACGATAATATTTCGAAAACTCCACACACGATCATTTATCTAAAACAAAAAAAAAATTTGCAACATCCACCCCCACCGTCGTTGTGGATAAACAAAAGAAAATTCCTTTCCTTCCTTTTTTACGAAATAACTTCCGGAAGTGGAGCCATTTTAAGTTCATGTGATAAAAACACAAAAAAAAAAAATTCAACACTGAAACACAACGGAACAACGACAAAAACACATTTTGCCCCAATTCGAAATCAGAGCTTGCGATGGCCTTTACCCCCTCCCATTTGGTGTGTCGTTTCCGACACTGATTTTGATTAGCAAAAAAAGTTTTTTTTTTTTTCTGATCCTAAATTTTAATCATTTCTTTTCAGAGAACCAAAGACAATGACATCATTTTTGAAAAAAAAAAACTTTATTGAAAAACTTACCGCTTTATAAGGGGTCCCATTATCCCCGTTGGATTTTCCTTTAAAAACTAATTTCTCCTCTTTTTTTGAACACTTTTTCGCTTGTTAGTTGGAATTAAAAAAAAAAATAAAATATTTTCTTTTTTTTTTGTGGAAAAAAAAAAGAAATTTCAAAAATATCACACGGATTCGTTTAAAATGTCAACGGATCCCGATTTCTTGCGAAACATTGAACCCAACTTCACGTTTTTTTTTTTTCAATTTTTTTTTGGTTTTCCTTAAAACTTTTTTCTTTTTTAAACTTTTTTTGTTTTCGTTAACTTTTTTCTTCTGAAATGAAATTCACTAGAAAAAGAAAAAGAAATTGAGCACGTTACACACACATTTTCAAAAAAAAAAAAAGAATTGATTTCGAAAAAAAGATTTTTTTTTTGTTTTTACTTTAAAATCGAAGAAAACCCCATCCACCCTTAACCAGAGGGAACAACGGGTTCTTTCTGTTTCTGTTTTTTTTTTTTTGCGATCTAACGCGCTGGATCGACTGAGGCGTACTGATCTGGAGCGGATTCAGAACAGAAAAATCCTCCTAACAGCCAGCCAACTCTAGAAGCCAGCAATCAACTAACTAACTATGCTCAACTCACAAATAGTCCATCGACGGCGGCGACGACGACGTGGACGACAGCGACGACCAAGAGGAACTGCTGGGCTGAAGATGTATTTGTAGAGTTCTGGCCGCAGGTTCTCCTCTCCACAACTACACGCGATCGTCGGCGGCAGCGTTCAGAAGCGAGAGCGACGCACACATCGACAGCCAGCGCGTTTTCTGGTTCTAGATACACGACGCTCTGAGGCGAATCAAAGATTTCCACTTCGTCTTCGTTTTCTGTGATAATGCTCGACAAAAGCCCGACGAGGAGGACGCACAGAGGCTCCGAACCACGATATCGGTGGTGGAAAAGTAAAAAACAAACGCACAGAGGGTTGCTGCTCAGCGCGCCGCCGCATTTGTGTGCGGCGTGTGGCGTTCTCTTTCGTGCGGCGCGTCCGGTGTCTGTGTATTGGGGGGGCTTATTGGGCAAATCTGAAATTCTGTGAGGAGACTCGTGTTTAGTAACGCTTCGAACGTTTGTCGATCTCCATGTAGGAGGAGAGAGTACTGCTCTGCTGCTGCGATTAATCGTCCATTCGTCGTTGGTTTAGAGTACCGAAAATCGGTTAGCAAAAAGATTCTCAATTTTTTTTTTATTTAATTTTTTTTCAAATCCGAAAGAGATCTTTAAAAGGACGAAACAGGAAAATAGAAAACAATTTTTTTTTTACGTGCGGGATGTGTTTAGATGCGGTGACGAAGAGACTGAGATTGTTTTTAAATTAATTTTTTTTTATTTTTGTTTTTAAAATTTTAACGCAACGAAAAAAGTGATCGTGGTGACAAACGTGAAAAAAAGGAAAACTTTCATTTTTCGTCGGTTTGTGTGGAGTTGAAAAAACATGAGAACCCCCAGAGGCCTGGGCGGTCTCTTGGGTAGCCCACACTTGTCCTACTTTTGGGCGGTGGTGTTTGCGGTTTATCTGATAACCCTTCTGCAGAATGGATCGAATTTTGTTGATGCTGCGGTGAGTTTGATTTTCCTTTATACAATTTGTACCAAAATTTGAAGTTATTGTGTTTATAATTTCCAAACCTTGGGACAAGTTTGTTTTTATCCAAAAATTTGGGTCGAAATTGGTTTTTATTTGAATATTTGAAGAAGTTGAGTCTAATCAGAAAATTTTGAAAAAAAAAGTTGTCTTTTATCAGATAGTCAGAAATGAACTTAAGACTTTTTGCCGAAATTGGATTTTTGTCCGAAAATTTTGAAAGAAGTTTGTGTTTATCCGAAACTTTTGCAAACGACTAATTTTATCTTAAAAAAATGGATCAGAATTGATTTCGATGTCTGAAGTAAATATTGTTATCAACAATTGACCAAAAAATTTGGTACAAGCCTAATCTTCGTGATTGTTGAAACTATTTTTCCCAAGTAACCTGTGAATTCAGAATAGAATAAGGTTAATTTGTAAGGTCTAAAACAGTTCGTTTTTCTCTTAAAATAAAAAGTTAAATCGATTTTTGTCCGAAAATTTGGGTCAAAATTATCTGCGGGCCTTGAGGAAAATAAGTTCTTATCAGCGAATCCAGGGGACAGCTGATTGTTATCTGAGCAAGCGACTTGAAAGTGATGAAGTTTTTTCTGTGTGAAAATTTGGAGCAGGTCCTAATTTTTAAATTAATGATATCGAATTTAGTTGATGATTTTCAAAACTAATAATTTTTTTGTTTTCTCCCGGATAAAACATATGTTCCAACACAACTAATCATTATAAGTGAATTTAAAAGGTTTCAAAAATTGCGTCAAAGCTTTTGTTTACCTAAGTGCATTCGAAGTTGGGTAGAAATTGTAGTTCACGATTTTCCAAACTTTTTGACAGTTTGATCAGAACACATGGCTCCTCTTGACAGTTCATATCTGCGATCATGCATGACATCATCAAAAACTCAGCTCTAATCACTGCACCTCATCTTCTGAGCTAATAAGTGTCGCAAGACTTTGGACTTTGGAACATGAATTTCGGATAACATCTAAAATGTCTGTCTTCTAGTAAAAACCTAACAAATTTTTATATCATATTTTTGTACCATAACCATTGAAAATTGTTCGACAGCAGATTGTAATTTATTCAAATGAAAATAAAGTTAGCATCCTGTCTTAAATTTCGAACATTTTTACAGATATCTGTCGTCATTTTATACATTTTTTTCCTTCAATTTCTCTCCGATGATTCCAAACTTGTCAAATTTCGGTCAGTCACACCCCCATAAAAGTCCAAAAAATTTAAAATTTGGAACGAAACAGAGAATTTGGATCAAAATTGGTCGAAATTTTATCCGAAACCTCGATGTTTGTATTTATTACTGAGCCTAAACTGATCATTCCCTGAAGAGACCTTTTGAACTCTCAAAATGTCCAAAAATTGACGTCGTACGAAATTTTCAAAGGGTGATGGCCAAACAAGTCCAAATTCGGGCAAATCTTTTATGTGCTATTTCTTTTGATAAGCCTTCTCGCCTCCTCTCTCCAATCCCCCCTCTAGACTGATACTTTATCGCTTCGAAAATTTATAGCTTCCCAGAAATATAACAAAAAAAAAAGTCCATTCCTTTTTTTGTTTTTTTGCTAATTTCAAAGCCGTGATAACACGGCAAAGGTTAACAATTTTTGGATAACCTTAGAGAGAAGTTTTTTTTTTTTGTTTGTTCGGCTGGTTTTGGTTTTAAGATTTCTATTTCGAGTTTCTTTTTCTTTCGAAGAGTTTTTTTTTTTTTTTGCTAAAAACTGAAACAGAAACTTGGAATTTAAATGTCAGCGACGACGACAACGCGGTACTGTGGAAGACGACGTTTAGAGGAACCTTCAACATTTTGAAATCACACTTCCGGCACTCGAAAGGCACAAAGACTTTAATCTAATTAGTCCATGGATGTTGTATGTTGTATGTAGTCATCGTCTTGCAACTGATAACCTTATTTCGCAATTGGTCTTCATGGGTGAACTTAATAAATTGTGTGTTGTGTCGGAGGGATGTGTGTGAAATCACTATCGGAACGGAAGACGGATGGAGGTTGGATTTGGAACACAGACGGTTATGATGGTTGCGATTTTATTTCCTTTTTTTGGGATATCTTTTGGTTTATTTGCGGGAACTGGCAATTGACTGACGACTCAGGTTGCTCTTGGCATTGAAAGATTTGCAGATTGCCAATGAGCTAGGAAATTCGTTGGGAATATCAAACCACGTGAAAATTAGTGGTCCAAAGTACCAAACTGAAGGAATTTAAGTTGACGAAGACCAGGACGAATGAAAACTGTTTTAATACGACTTTCAAGCGGCTTTGAGGTCTAAATTCTTCGATGATGCTTTGGTTAGGCGGTAGAGAGAATCAAAGATATTGTCTAGATGTTGCCTGGAGATCTCTTCTGTGTGTACTGACCCCGCAACCCCACATGCGGGCAAAGAAAAGAAGAAGATGTTGTTTAGATTAATTTATGTTCGTCTTAGCCAAGAAGTCCTTAGCCTTCTAGTCTCCAAATCTCGCTTCGTATTCGAAACGTTTTTTTTAGTAGTCTTCCAATTCATGTTTCTCTTTGTTTGCAAACGAAATCTCTGGTCGATTTTGTTTTCCATCCGTAAATTTGAGGAGAAACTGATTTTATTTTTAATGTACAGCTGCGGTCAAAATAATAGCAGTACATAGCAGTACAGTAATGGTGTCAATTCAATTCAATTCAATTTTATTGGGGTACAAATAGTGTGAGGATTTTTTTTTTCTTGGAGACTTTGGGAATGTTCTTCTACTTTAGAAAAATAACTGAAAGGTGTAAACGATTTTGCAATTACTCCAATCATTACTCAAGTTGCAAGAAAGTATCCCTTAGAAAGCAGCACTGCTATTATTTTGACCGCAACTGTAAGTTGTTCCTTTTGAGCAGCTTACATCAAAGCTATCAAGCCATCAACAAGATATTTAAATCAAGTCATCAACATGATATTTAAAATGAAAACTTTGGATCTAAAATTTGGTCAAAATTTATTTCTATTTCCGAAAACCTTACGAGATATTGGTTTTTACAGCAACTTTGGATGTAGGGCTTTTTTATTTTTTTTATTTTTTGTTAATATTGATGAGATGGCTGGACCAAGTCCAAAATCTCGCCTTGCTACGCTTGGGCATACCCCCCCATACGATAAGTTAGAGTCGGCGGCGGAGGATCGTGTTGCCTGGAGATCTCTTTTGCGTGCATTGCCCCCGCGACCCCGTTAGTGGATCACGCGGTCCAGAAGGCGATGATGATGATGATGAAAATATTAATTTAAAAATTTAGGATACGCTGTTTCGCTTTCGTTTTAGAAACAACATTCCAGTCAACTCTAAAACTTCGACATTGACTGCTGCTAAGGTTGTAGACGCCTAACAGGAGTTGTGAAAGACTGCAATCTGAATCTGAATATAAATCCCTGAATTTTAGGGAAGTAATTCATGATTCCTGATTGACTTCATTTGATGACTTAAGCCCAAATCGCAACGGCGCGTTCGATCGGTCTGACTTTGACATTTAAAGCAGAATATACGTAAAAGCATTATACAAATTGAGCGCGGTCGGGCGTTGCAACTTCGCAGAACGTAATATCGTAAGTCCGGCCGACTGGGTCTACTTTCTAGTCGCTCGTGCGTTCGGCAGACGTGTGTATATTTTTTTTTTCAAACGAAATTTGAATGCGTCAAGGCGATTATTTGAGTAAATAAGAATGCTTTTGATTTTAGTTTCAAAATCAAATTGTTTTTTTACAAAATGTGTTTCAGGGGATGGAAAATTTCGAGAATAAGCTGATTTAGGGAAAGCTAACGCGCGAGCTCCATTCCGATTTGAAAAATTGTGTGAGGCGCATGTTGACATTCCTTTTCGTAAAGTCGATAGAACACTCACCAACGCCTGTCAAAGTCAGACCGACCGAACGCGCCGTTGCGGCTTTAAGCTTCGGCATTGAAATCTCTCAGTTTTTTTGATGTTTTGACTGGATTTTTGCAACCAATCTTTTGATTGCAAATATATTGAGTGCACTGCATTCATTACAGCCAGTTTAAGGTCTTAGGGACTTGAAAAATGTGCGTTAAAGTCTTTGGGAGTTACACTTTTTACATTGAAGTCTTTGCCATTTCGACATTTCGCATTGAAGTCTTTGAGACCAGGATTGTTATGCGGTTGATTTATAACAAATTGGCATCTAATTAAGATTTGCTTAAACATAGTGTCAGATCAAAAGCTGTGATATGTCCTGATGATCTCTTTTTAGGGCTTCGTTCCAAAGGAATAACGAAACCCTTATGGAATCACTTCGGTGTCTGTCTGTCTGTCTGTTGATCTTCTCTTTGACCATTTAATTGCAAGATTCAACATTTGAAGGAATGATGTGATAGAAAAACTGATCTGACACCCTTCCCCTTTGTGGGATTATATCCTATTTTAGAAAACCGGAGTCCGAGAATATGCGCAACAAGATAGAAGTGGAATAGTTGCTGAATCCTGAATATAATTTGCAGTTGATAAAAAAAACATATTTATCAAGCTGCGAAAAACATGCCGAGTGCCTTTGTTTCCTTAAATAGTCTTCAGGCCTAGATTTCGATTGTTTAAGGTCTTAAAATAAGTTTTCACCATTTTCTTTTCGCTACTTTTACAAAAATTCCCTTAAATTTACGTGTTGGATTATATTAAATCGCAAGTATTTTCCCATTTTTTTGTAAAGCCAATTTGATTACTTTCTTCAATTTTAAGCGATGCAGAGTCCTTACAACAACTATATTCGAAGCCCTCAAAGTCGAACGCCCTTTAAGTCGAAAATTCCTAACTGGAATACATTTTCTCGTCTCTTGTGCGGCGCTACAGTTCGGGGTGGACCTGGGTGGACCTGGGCCTGCTTTAGCAAGCTCCTCCATCCAGCACGATCCGATTCCGTGCCAGCTGCTTCCAATGATACACACCGAGTTAGTTCAGGTCCTTCTCTACCTGTGTACGCCTACTTAGACGCAGACATCCTCTGCTGCGTTGTCCCATAGATTCGGAGTCGAAGATTCTTCGGCCCGGAGTTGTGCTGTCAAATAAAATTAAGGGGCAAGAGAAGAAGAAGTTGGGTATCTGTATTGGCTCATTTGTGCTTTGAATATATGTAACTCTTAAAATGGGTGCACCTTGAATTGAGTAAAATTCGTAAAGTCTGATTCGTATCAAGACTCCCTTCTAACAGACCCTTAAAATAGCTCAGCATTATCTTTCTCAAGACAAATTAGTGTCTTCCTTGTGCCTTGTTTTTTTTTTTAAATATTCTCCTCTGTAGCTGGTTGCGATCTTCACAAAACCTCCACGCACTCCACTCTTTCTTTTAGCAAAATGAAGGGTCGACTGAACACACAGCTGTCTTCAAAACTCCCACAGCCCACTCTTTAGTTCCTATTTTATTCTCCAAATAATGTAATTCCAAAAAGTAGCGATAAACGAATGCCCACGGAGTCCCCAACTCCATTCTTAAACCACAAATAATCGCTCAACAAGCCCCTCATTTACTTGCGCCTCACTTCGACCGTAAAACTGTCACAAGAGGTCGATACTTTAAAGTTAATGGGCTTCCACTTTGAAATCAACTTTATGTGCCATAAAACTTAAAATCTCCTCATTCATACGCCATAAAACGTCAACAGGCAGAGCGAACGCTGTCCCCTGCTCCGGCACACTTTGACACCAAATTGGTACGCATTTCTTTTAAGTTTCCGTCACTCAGAAAAGTAAGTACGACTGACATTCAAAAAAAGTCAAACTCCACACTCGTAACTGCGCAAAAAGAAAAAGGAGAGAAAAAAAAAATTGCAAACGTAGAAACAGAATTTTTATCTCGCTGCCTATTTGTGGAAGCTGTGTAAGATATTTTTATCGCAAAGAACTCAATTTACATAGGAAATGATGTAAACGAGGTCATCCTACGGATTACGCGCCTCAATTTATCGCCACAAGTCGGAACAAAAAGCCTCTAACAAAGCACCAAGCACGTGGTCCACCATGTCAAAGGAGGAAATCTACCGCGCACACCGAACACATCCCGATAACGCACCCTAACTCACATTTTTCGCTACCACGATGGTGTCAGTTCTAAAAATACCGTCAATTCTTTCATCAGAATCTTCATCTCTTATCAGTGCCTTGAAATCGAGCCGCAAGCTGTTTGTGTGTTGTAACACGCTCGCACGGATGGTGAATTTAAAACATCCTCACAGAATCCGGCGATTCGAATTGACGTGATTAATTCTCTGACCAATGACAACATATTTTCCATTTTCAAACAAAAAAAAAAAAACTCACAAACTGACAAGTGTATTTTCAAACTTGTCCCGCATCAAATGTCAAAGGTGACATTGACAGTGATAGCCTAAAATCGTTGCCTGAACGAGATATGATAGTGTCGCTGTGACTGTGTGTGAGTCTGTGGGTTGAGGCGAATTCGAATTTTAATTTGAAGCTTATCTAAAGCTTCGTTTTAATCAGAGACACAGTACCCGACAGAAAATAAAAACACGAGAGAATGAGAAAAAAAAAAAAGAAAGACTGAAAAAAGTTATCACTTTCAGAGGAAGTCCTACACGAGTGTGTTTTTGTATGCGCGATCGTAGTTGTAAAAGATACACTTCCTTCAGTCGACGAGGAGAAAAAAAAAATGCATCAACATCGAGAGAAATGTTTTTTTCTAGTAAAGAGGGCGATGATGGTGGTGACGCAGAAACCGGGTCTTGTGAATTTTGCGGGCGCGCTTGTGGTGGGATCTTGTGGGGCGGGCTATAAAGAGCGGGGTGAACATCCGACAAGGAAGGACGGAATGGTCTAGACGCATAATTTGTGGCAAAATCAATCGAGATCTGAGGAGAAATTGATCAAAGTGTCCAAATTTTGACAGCTATGAGATTCCAAGGTGAGGTGGTTTTCCTATTGAGGTGTAAATGGGAGAGGAAGCTACTAAATAGAATCTATTTCTCTCTGAAAAAGATGAAAAAATTCAAACTTCGAAGCAATATTTTTCTCTATTTTGAAGTTGAGACAAAATCAAAGACCACAAAACCCATCCTGTCTAGCAATCTTACCACATCTGCCATTATAAAGGTGAATTTAGGAGGTAGAATTTATTCAACTGTTGATTAATGAAGTTTCTAAAGCAGCCCATACACATCGATTATAAACTGAGTTGCTAGTTGGACACACACTACATCAATTGAATTGAAAACCTGCCAATTTAGAAATAATTTTTCACTTTAACACTGAACAAAACTCGTTTACAAACAATTTCACAATGAATATCTACCGCAATTTCTTAAATTTGACAGCTTTGAATGATGAATTTTCCCACACACGATTCAATTGAGTTGAAAGACTTGGCAGTCAACTTCGAAAAATCGAAATCTTTTGATTTTTCAACAACCAACTTGCCAACCGTCAAATCATTCAATTGACAAAGCCACACGCGGGTTGATTTCACGGTGATTTGACTGAGTTGACAATTGAATTGAATCGTGTATGGGTTGCTTAATACAATTGATTTTACCTCCAAGTCTCTTGAAAGAATTCCCACCAAGTGTCCAGTATTTGAGAGCTAATGGAATCAAACTAAGGAAATCAAGTTAAGCCCTGCCCTCCACCAGACGTTCTAAGAGTTTTTTTTCGCTCGCTGTAAGTCGGCAGACAAGACGTAGAATAAAAATGTTGCTGATTTAAGTTTCTTCCCGACTATAACGATCATTTATGCCGACATGAGGTTGCTGTTTCTTTCTTTCGTCTTTTGGTAACAATTGTCCTTCATCTTTTTTTTTTTTGTGTCGCTGTGTTTTTTTTTTCAGTCCGAGGTGAGCTCGGACCTCGATGACCTCTCACCAGCCTTCGTTTTTTTAAACTCAAAACAAACTTTCAAGCAAAGGATCTTAGTAATTAAGTGTCAAAAACTGACAGTCAAAACTACAATGGATCACGTAAATGTCAGTCAATCTGTCAAAGGAATCAAACGGACTACGAGGTAGAAGTCCCCTCTGTCTTTTAAATATGTTGAAATGGAGAAAAATCTTTCTCATTAAGTCTATTGTAAAAGATATTGAAATAAATAAATAAATAAATAAATTGAAAAGTCGGAAGGAATTTCTGCCGTCATCAAGAAGTCAAATGGAATTTTTGACACTAAGCGATGAAAGTCGTCTTATAAGGACGTGCATAAGCAAAGCCAACCACTACTCGTCACTCATTGACAACTTGCATGAACCTGCTAACGCTCGTGTAACGATCTTTGCCTCCTTTCGAAGCCAGATTCAAGCAAAGACGCATTTTCGTTAAAGAAAACGTTTCAATTCACTTTGTGTCGATGTCGAATCAATGACGTAACAATTTGCGGTGGCCACATCGACCCTGTCATCGTTGCTCTGTCACATGAGCCTCGTTACTGCTTCGCACTTTCCAGCTGGCTCCCCTCTCCTCTACGATTTTCCCAATCTCAGTTCATTGCTCCACAAAAATGCTAACCGCAAGACCTCAAAGGACCCAGCACATCAGTGTCGTTGTCGTAGAGAGCCCCGCGCTCCATCAACACAACGAGTTGATATCGTTAGCCTATCAATGACCGGGCAATAAAAGATAAAAGAGAAGAGAAAATGAAAAAAAAAAAATAAAGAAAACTGTCCAGTGCACTTCCATTCAATTCGGAAGAAGGAAGAAACAATAAATAAAACCCCAACAAAGGCGACTGCAAGACACAAAACAATGCGACGTCCGTCGACCGGTCGACGATGGCTGACGTGCTTCTTCAGTGCTAAATACCAGCGCAGCGCCCTTCCGAAAGAATCGCCAATGATGATGAGACTCCGGCGGCACACAACGGTCCCGAATCTAACACCACAACAGAAACTTCTCGCAGTTTACTGCTGCTGGTCGTGCATCAAATTCCTTTGCCGTTCGGCGACAGCGAACGACGACGACGGCAGCGGGAAGAATCTCTAAACGAAAGCAAATAAATAAGCGAAAAATGCAACTTTCTAGATGCGAGATCCGAGATGCTGGAGATACACCACACTCATACACCCGCAGCTTCGAGTCGGGGTCAGCCGGACTGTGCGCTGCGTGGAGTTTTTTTTTTTTTTGTGCGCGCGCAAGAACTCCACCCGCCACCAGCCGCCCGCCCAAAACGCAAACGCAAACGCCAACGATAAGATTCTAAACTGCAGACTTTATTATTTTTTGCGCTTTGGCTGTTGGGCATCGTTGGTGCGCCTTGCGTTTTGCATCTGATGATTTCTGGAGCAATAAATAAGACGCTTGACTCTAATAAGGGGCGGCCCTCGGTCGGGCAAGCACAGAACAGCAGAGTCTCTGAATTGCCTGCTGTGATACGGCCAGCAGTGTGCTTGTAGATGTAATCTGGGAACACTCTGTGAGTGGCCACTTAGTGGCGGCTGAGGCGGCTCATTGGGTGGCATAGGAAAAATGGGGGAGACGAGTTGTTCTTGTTCGGGTTCGGTTCGGTTCGGATTGTTGTTGTTTTTGTTTGGCGAGAGGAGATCTCCTTTTCAAACTACGCGTCGATATCTGATGAGGAATGATGATGAATCGCAGACTTCCTGTTTGTATGACCGCAAAGGTTCACCGGGTCACAAGAGTTTGTTTAAGAAATTTTTTATAAAAGGCGAAAAGGGATCATTTTCTTCTGTCAAAACGAAAGGGTAAATCTGAGTTGAAATTTATGTTCACGATCACAAACACCGTTCGTTTCGTTCATTTTCAATGCTTCATATAACTCTTAGGTGCTATGCAAATGTCCTTAAAACTAGCTTAACTAGCTTACTGGCCCCCTGCAGGCACTCTAAGCTAAACATAACTCTAGAGAAATAATGTCCTTGGACGAACTGAACAACACATTCAACAACTGACAAGTACGACTTAGATCACGAAAATGAAAAAAAAAAACTTTGTAATCGAACGGCTCTCGTGGAGCTAATCATCACCAACACCGCTGACCTGGTCGTTCCAAATGTCACAGAATCTTATGTGCAGTCAAAAATTGAATCGCGGGTGTTCACCTTCTCTGGTCTCCACGATTATGTCGTCAAATTTCAAACGCAATCGTTCAACATTTCAGTGGAAGTGTCATAGAAGTTGCGGGGTAATCAAAGACAATCGAATGCAAGTACTATTTTTATCCCATAGTCAGACTTATGTCTCAAAACTTGCCAAAAGTGGTCCAAATGGAAAACTAAGAGCTTTAAAACTTGCGTTTCATAGAGACTTCAGCATAAAACACAAGCCATATATGGCAAGCTAACGTTCGAAGAAAAAGCAACACATTGACAGTGATGGCGTCTTCTTGTACATTAAAACTTAATTTTGTTTGACTACAAAGACTGATCACGAGAGTTTGTTCAAAAAATAATTTTGACTTACAGGAGAAGCGCTACAAGATGTCGAAATACATACATCAGACTTTTTGTCTTTTTTTTAGAACTGACATAAGACCTTAGTGAATATCACAGAATTTGCAAACCTGCAGACTAAAAGTCTACTGCGAGTGTTATTCGTTTCTTGTCTCCATTTTTTGGTATCGAACTTTACTTACTTACTTACTTAACAGGCATTTAACCCCTGTAGGGTCTGTGCCTGAGCCAAAGCCGCCTTCCAACGTTGACGGTCGTTGCTTCCAGTCCGGAAGACCAAGCTGTCTTGCATCCGCGATCACTTGATCTCTGTACCGGAGGTTCGGTCTCCCTCTTCTCCTCGAACCAGGAGGCTTGGATTCGAAGACCCTTTTAGGTGGAGGGTTTGTGTTCATGCGCTCGATGTGGCCGAGCCACTGTAGTCGACGGATTTTTGCCTTCCGGACTATATCCACATCTTTGTACAGCTCATAAAGTTCGCGGTTATGTCTTCTCCTCCATTCGCCTTCCTCGCAGACTGGACGAATTTCTTATCGAAACTTGCGCGAAATCGTTCCGCATTTCAAGAAGAGTCTTTCAATGTTGGAATCTGTTTTTCAAAAGTCTGAAGACAAATATTCATAGGCAGTTATTACTTTTTTCTATCCTCTCTATTTTTATGAGTCAAAAAAAAAAAAAATATTTATCCAAATAAAACCGTGAACGCTTCAAAATGCGAGTGTAGTCTTCGACTTTAGCTCTGAACGCAGTCCTTTCGCTGAGCCAAGTACTGGTAGACGAAGCAGAACACTGACAGTAAAGATATCTTTTTGTGGATTGAAACTGTCTTGCAAATGAACCGGAATTTCACATTCGGTATGATTGACGAAACACGCCACAAGAAGGAAATACTTAAATGAAATTCTGACAAAAAAATATCTTAAACGAAATAAGCGATTTTTTTTTTATCGAATGACATCTCGTTCTTTGTTTACTGGCGTCACTGTGATTGCGAAGTTACTGTGAATGCATAAAAGCAAGTGTATTTAGACTTCAGTCCGGTGTTCAGTTTACTTGTGGGCAGTCGAAAGCAACATATTGTATGCTGCTTCTCTTTTCACTGAATTCTGATAAAAATTGTCAAGTTTCTTTCACAAATATGGACACGTGCGATGAATTTCAATGAAATCGACCATATTATCACTCCGTTTAAAAGTACAAAAAAAAAAGTACGCAAATATAGTAAGCTCTCGATAATTCGAACATCCATAATTCAAACACATCTATAGTTCGAACCTCTATAATTCGAAAACCTCTGTAAATCGAAGAAAAGCTCTGCAATTTGGTCAACTCGTTAATTCGAATTTTGTACAAAATTACATGAAAACCTCTATAGCTCGAAAATGATATCTTGTTTACCTCGATAATTCGAACTCATGTTTCCTTTTTGTTTCTTCGACAACGGTTAGTTGAACTGCGTACGTGACGAAATTGAGCAATATTTTTTTTCCTAAAACTTCCGTAATTCGAAAACCTTTGTAATTCGAAGTTTTTTCCTGATCCCATGAAATTCGAAATCATCGAGACTTTACTGTATATTAATTCACCGTCAATTAAATTGATGTCTGAGCTGACAACCTAACTAAAACATATTCACACATCAGTTTAACTGATAGCTAAACTGACATCCTATGGTGATTCCTTCAGTTCGAGTTTCAGTCAAACACTTCAGTTTAGGTTAGGTTAGAGTGGGGCATTAAAGGCCCACCCACACTTAGGCCAGAGTAGGCCCATTATGATACCACAATGTGGAAATCTTTTCCGCACCCTAATAGAACCAATTAGAGCTTCTTACGAAGCTGCCGATTTGATTGATGCTGATTTTACTCAGATCACTCAGACTCTCAAGGAAGTGCTTGCCCAGGTGAGTTCTTCTACGAAGCGCCAAGGCCTCGCATGAACACAAGAGATGGAAGATGGTTTCCTCCTCTTCCTCATCCTGGCAACTTTTGCAAAAGTCATTGGCAGGGACTTCAAGTCTGCTGGTATGTCTGCCGATGGTGTAGTGTCACCTATTGACGTCTATAATGACCCTAATCGCCGGTCTGTCCACTGAAGGAGGCAGGTATTGCGTTTAGCATCCAGTACCACAATCTGTTTGGGGTACAAACATGTTGACCCTTCTTGCCACCTATAATTGGTGGTTTTAAGGTTGTGAAGTTTTATATTAGGTTGTCAAATATCTCCCTTCCGCCTTTTTGTCTTTTGAATTTTCCGGCTATTTACAAAGCGCTACAGAGCTCGTATCCAAAATAATTATATATAATTATATATATATATATAGCATCGTTTTGTAGGTTATGTCAAGACCTTTCAAATGATGTATTGCCAGATACGAGCTCTGTAGCGCCTTGTACATAGCCGGAATTTAATTTGTGACATGGCCGGTAATTCTCTTCTGGAACGCTTCAGTTTAACTGAAAGCCTAACTGATAGCTCAACTGAAACTGTAACTGAAATAATCGTCTAAAAGGGGCTTGTCGCGTATTTTAATATCAAACTCGTTGGTATTCCCTTTTTTTTGCAGAATGCCGATCAAAAGTAGAATAGCAAATCACTTTCGAATAATTTTTAAATTAGAGTCGCAATAGCGAGTCGCATTTTTGGTACATCTCTTTCTTGATCTGTCCCCTAGAAGGAACTCAGAGCTCAAACGATCAATAAACTCAACTAATTCGAAGAAATTTTGCAAAATCTCCTTGAATTTGCAAGTTTTTTCGTTCAAAAATGAAACTTCTTCCCTCAAAAGATCACAAAAAAAAGTCGCTGCACTCTTTCCCCGAAACATTCAATTGAGTTGCAACGCCTCGTTGTCGCTTCAGATGCAAAAACAATCACATCTCTGCCTCAGATTGCCGTTCCCACATCGCGCCAAAGATCAAGACCACGATTTCATTATCAACGAAGTTGACACTCAGCAAAAATTTTGCGCTTGAAAGTCTACCGCCACAAATAGCCGCGTTGTTCCTGCGGTTTACCGTCTCCATCGACACATCTAACAACTCCCTAAGCACCGCTTTACAATAAAAAAAAATCTTTTATCAAATTATTTTTCCTCGTATTTAGTTTTTTTCCAAAGAAATTTCCACAAAACCAAAACAGACGCAGCATGTCACCAGTGTTTTCATGCATCTGCGGCAAGTGAATGTGCATAAAAGTGACGTAATGTCTCTCGGCTTCCATGGAAGCCCCCATTTGACAGAAAGCCAAACATGGCCGTGTCTGGCCTCTGGCTGTGGGCTCATTATTTTTTCTTAGATCATCCATCACACGGCAGTCGTTAAGATTCGAAAAAGAAAACAATAAATTCGTTGGAGGATTCTAAAATAAGAACTGAATGTTTTTCTTTGACAGACATTTTTGGGATCCTCGGCAAAGGACTTGAGTTTTTTTTTTTTTTTGTTGTTCATCATCGCAGCCACTTGTTGCACATTTGCTTTAAAAATACGACACCCGACGACAACGAGAATCACACAAAATAACAACGACTACGATGAATTGGTGCATTAGATCAGAGGAAGTGAGAATTACCAGGCATCGTTGTCGTGTCACCGGATCAGATGTGTGCAGCAACACGAGGAGCATAGATTTTTGCTTTTTTTTTTTTGTTTTTATTTCTGATGTTAATTTGTGACATGTGTGTTGCATTTATCGCTGAATTAATGCGGCAAACGATTGATGAGATGAACCGTTTTATAAATAGTTTGTTATTTCATGTGCATAATTTTATGGAGAATTTGATAAGAGTTTCGATTTCCATGAAGTGACAGATGATGTCAGGCGCTGGTCGGTGGGGTGACATTTGTGGTGAGTTTTTGGAGAAAATTTTTGGCATTTGGGGGAGATGTGTGTTTACACGAGACGTGGTCAATGTTTACACGTTCCCGGAGCTGAAAATTTGACTTTTTCATGAATATTCGGGTTTGTTAGTAAATTTTGTGCTCCAATTTGCGTTCAAATAAAATCATTTGGGCGGAAATTGTGTGTCAGAACAAACGACTTGGGCGGGCGCAGAGATGTGCCATTGAAGGTCGAATGATTTTTATTTTCGGTGTGTCTTACGTCAGATGCAGAACTGGAACGCAAACAGAAGCGCATACAATCATGAGACTTATGCTGTGACCGAGTGCTGATGTAAAATTTTAATCGCTTTACTGTATTTTTAAAAATCTCACGATGAGAGCAAGTTGAGTAATAATAAATCTAAATCAAGAACCGATCCTGAATCATGCTCATGACTAGTTCAAATCAAGCACTGATTCAAGCCGAAAACTGATTCAAGTCGAGAACTGATTCAAGTTGGGAATTGATTCAAATCGAGAAGTGATTCAAGTCGAGAACTGATTCAAGTCGAGAAGTGACTAAAATCGGGAACTGATTCAACTAGAGAAGCGATTCAAGTCGAGAATTGATTCAAGTCGAGAACTGAATCAAGTCGAGAACTGATTCACGACGAGAACTGATTCACGACGAGAACTGATTCAAGTCAAGGAGTGATTCACGTCGAGAATTGTTCAAATCGAGAGTGATTGAAGTCGAGAACTGATTCAAGTCGAGAACTGATTGAAGTCGAGAAGTGATTCAAGTCGAGAACTGATTTAAGTGGCGAACTGATTCAAGTCGGGAATTGATTCAAGTTGGGAAGTGATTTAAGTCGAGAACTGATTCAAGTAGAGAACTGATTCAAGTTGGGAATTGATTCAAATCGAGAAGTGATTCAAGTCGAGAATTATTCAAGTCGTGAACTGATTCAAGTCGGGAACTGGTTCAAGTCGAGAACTGGTTCAACTCGAGAAGTGATTCAAGTCGAGAACTAGTTTAAGTCGAGAACTGATTCAAGTCGAGAAGTGACTAAAATCGGGAACTGATTCAACTCGAGAAGCGATTCAAGTCGAGAATTGATTCAAGTCGAGAACTGAATCAAGTCGAGAACTGATTCACGACGAGAACTGATTCAAGTCAAGGAGTGATTCACGTCGAACAGTTATTCAAGTCGAGAATTGTTCAAATCGAGAAGTGATTGAAGTCGAGAACTGATTCAACTCGAGAACTGATTGAAGTCGAGAAGTGATTCAAGTCGAGAACTGGAGAAGTGATTCCAGTCGAGAATTTATTTAACTCGAGAATTGATTTAACTCGAGAACTGATTCAAGTCGAGAACTGATTCAAGTCGGGAACTGGTTCAAGACGAGAACTACTTCAAGTCGGGAACTACTTCACCTCGAGAACTGATTTAACTCGAGAACTGTTTCAAGCCGCTGCACCCATTCACTCACGTTCAGTCGTTAAAGTCTAGCACAGAAAAGAATTGAAAGCCTAAAACGCATTTTCAAACATTCGGCTTCAAGCTATCTGTTCACCAGGTGCATTCCCAGCCTCATGGCACATTCAAAGGACGTGAACTATCTTACGTTCATCTCCATAGAGTTCATCGAGCATTGTTTGGTCATTTGATCACATACAAGATATTCAAAAGCCCCAGCTGCACCGCCCACAACCATCTACGTTTCTTCTAACATGAAGCTCGTGGACCACACAGCTGGGCTTCAGCACAAAGCTGGCAAATGAGCAACTAAGTCATCAGAAAGTAAAGGCCCTTACTCAAATCAGTATTTCTTTGGTTCTTTGTCACATTTAAAGTTCGTCCGGCAAAATAAACTCATCGTTTTCGATGTGACTGAAACCCACGTCAAGCTCGTCGAGCACGAAACATCGATGGAGCAGGTTTTCGAGGATCTCTGTGTCGTAATTTGACTCCAAAAAGATCTTTTGAAACATTTTAGCGCATATATTTTGTTGCAATTCGTATTGCAGACTATTAGACTCCTCGACCTTATGAGTTTCTTTCACACTTTTGATCCGTCATCGCTTCCACAACCCTATCAACAACTGCTCCACTTTCAGTTCCAGCAAACTGAAGTCACCACCGACCACCAACGTGCAGATGTTTGTTTTCGTTGCAGAGATGACTTCACAGGCTTTTGTTCGCTGAATCTGCATGCGCCAAGGCCACAGCACCACCACCACAAACATTCCCTAAATTAGCTCATGACACCGCGTGATTCACGCCATAAGGACCGACAAGTGGAGCTCATTCCACCACCATCGCTTATCACCGCACACTTGTGCTTATCGCACTGCACTCTGCGCATTTCATTCATTAAAATCTCCAAGGGTGCATTCAGCGCACTCCTACGTCCCTCAATTAACATCAATTTGTCATCGGACGGGTAAACTGACACCATCTCGCGTCGTTGCTGCAGCTTTGTGCGATCAGATTCAGATTAGTGCTTATCTGCGCGTGCATATTTTTACATAAATCCCATCTCGCCGTCTTCGATTCGCAGAAAAGCGCAGAGATGATAAGCGGTATGCTGCCATTTTCACGAATGATGTCATCGCTGGATGAGCCGGAGGAGAACGATGAGAAGGATCACCGAGCTGAGCGTTGGCGGCGGGCGGCTGCAGATCAATGAGCGCCAACCATATGCACCGCCGCGTCGCTCTCACTCTCTGTGTGGCATTTAACGCGTGAAAAGACGCGCACAATCTGCCGATTGTCAAATGTTCAGCATGCCTCTCGGCTTGCGTCAACCGATCTCGTTTGATCGCAAGCGCAAAACACACGATCACCGAGCAAAAAATTAAAAAAAAAAAAAAAAGGGACAATTAATTAAGCTCTTCAGCTTGGTGTGAAGATTCCATGGAAACCATTCAGCTGATTATTTCCTGAAGATTTGGTTTCAAATTTTTGCTCGTCGTCGTAGTCGTGGTCGGCGTCGTCGGTAGAGATGAAGGCGAGAAGTAATCTAATTTCCAAGGCGGGTCACCTCCCTTATCTGGGGAGAGTTTTTGAACAGTTTTATTTTTACGTGACCCGTACGGATTCTGGGGTTATTTTGCGAGAAATTAATCTGTGTATTAACCATTTCATTGAGAAATCACTAAGTAGCGACGTTGTGGCGCCTCTCGAAGAGTGTGAGGTGTTGAGTGTTTGCTTGCTTCATGGCTTAAGTGTGTTTGGACATAAAGGGCCTGCTGTAAGTCTCAAGTGAATCGATCATGGAAAATGTTCGCTTATTTGGGTCTCAAGTGCCTCATGTAGAAGCTTCTTTATCGTGCACGGACATCTTTCGCATATTCTACGTAGTAATGTGTGAAGCTACCTCGTAGGTCATAAGGACCGTTTTATGTGTAAGTTGTCCCAAATGCGTCATTTGGAAGCTTCCTCATCAAGCATGGACATCTTTAGCACATTTAACGCAACAAATATGTCATGTGGAAGTTGCCTTGTAAATCATGAACACTTTTTACATGTTTGGTGTCTCAAATATGTCACTTAGAAGTTTCTCCGTCAATCAGGAATTCTTGCCATACTTGCGACTCATCCCCATCCCTTATCCCTAGTTTTGCGCGGTTTCCTTTTATGCGATTTCAACTTTGAGCTATTTTCAAATATCTACCC
The DNA here is from genome assembly GCA_905187475.1 of Syritta pipiens. Classification (NCBI taxonomy): domain Eukaryota; kingdom Metazoa; phylum Arthropoda; class Insecta; order Diptera; family Syrphidae; genus Syritta; species Syritta pipiens. The sequence continues at coordinate 91,090,168 of LR994571.1, forward strand.
AAATTCGATTTGTGTAATTTTGCTTTGCGCGAAATAACGTGTTTCATTTAAACAATCATGACCCACTATAGTTTTTCTGTTCAAAATACATCCATGTACGCTCATAAATCATTTTGCTCGGTTTCGACTTGAACGAAACTTCCCCCTAATCCCTGCGCAAAGCATGAGATGAGTGTACATAAAGCCTCATCTTCGAGCACAAATTTCTTTCACATGTTTGATGTCTAAATTGCATCGCTTTGATTAAGTAGACATAAATTTTACTATGCGCGATTTTATTCACTAAAAGTTCAATAAAACTTTAGAATCTTTCTCTTAACCTGTTTTTCATTCACTCAAATGTTGTCATTTCAAATTGTAATTTTTAACTCGAGAGTTCATCAACTCTTGTGCGGTTATTTTCTATTGTTATAGTATCAGAATTCAATTCAAAAATCGGAAATTCGTATTTTGTATCTCTGCAGAAATGCACACAATCCGCCTTTGGAAATCAAAAATGCTACCAACTCAATTACGGATATTTCGTATTTTGTCTATCGAAAGCGAATGCCAAAATGGCTGTCTCTTGCGGATTTTCATTCGATAACTCTTTTGCTGTCGGATTGTGATTGTTATAATCATTTACTTCTCTGTTTTGTTTAAAAGACATTATTAGAAGATTTTAATGAAATTGAATGTGCATGCATAATCTATTTGGATTACCATTTATTGATTACTTTTATATACGATGGAAAGCAATAACATGAAAGTTTATGTATGGGCAAAGGACATGCTCTAAATCTTTCTTGTATGCTATTAGCTAAGTTTTTTTAATTTATCTTTTTGCCAATTTGGTTCTGACATCTTCCTTGTTCGAAAAACTTCAGAGTGGTGTGATTGTGGTCTTGCTTGTCGCACTTGGAAAATTGTTATTTATTGCATCCAGTTTGTATAGAAATGCTTCTATTAATGACCGAACATTTTTCACAAAGCTTTAAAATATTGTATAATAATAAAATATATTCACGCTTAACTTTATTTAAGCAATAATTTATCTATTTTTGGTCAGTTCCAACTTAGAGCAAATATTAAGCCTTCCTCTCTGAATATTTTCTACTTGGTCCGATTATCCATTTTCTTTTCTTTATTTTTTTGCACTTAAATAATCCTGATAATAATGAACAATTATTAAAATTAATTTATTTCCAACTGACATCAAATTTAATCGCTTTGTTTTGACAGTTTAACTTTGGGAAATTTCTGATGAAAAGTTGGCATCATTGCCACCAAATCCGAAAGTGATTCAAAATACGAATTCTTTTTATGATCGGATTTAATTTCCGCATCCGAATCCGAAACTAAAAATGATACAAAATAAGACCTCTAATTTTTTCAACTTACGGAAATTGTAGAATTTGAGGGAGAAAATTCGTGATTTTGCCATATTTCTATTTGTTCATTATCGAAGTCAGCCAGCCAGTTATCGTCAGTTCAGCTGTCAAAACAAATTTCAAAAAAATATTGATGTCTGCCTTATATTAGCAATAAATATTGATGTCTAATTCAATAATTATCTATCAAAATAGAATAAAATATGTTTCGTTACACTTATGGACAGATTGGACAACTTTGAGTACTGAAGACGAAGGAGATTATCTGCTCTTAGTAAGATGCAAATTCGTGGGCGCCGTTGGCTTGATCGATTGGTGTGTCGGACTGTGGAGCTAAAGTACCCGGGATCGCACTCGGGGGAAAAAAACACCACAATTATTTTTCACTGCCCCACTTCCGTCATGAAAAGCTTTCGCAATTCATCGTTTGGAACCTGCATTAAACAGTAGGTCCCTTTCACCAAATTATAACGCGCACAACGCAGTGAAGGCGCGAAAAAGCTAGGTTCTGGCTCTCACCAGGATGTTACGCCACCCAATGTAATGTAGAGGTGGAAATATAAGATGCTTGAGGGGGTTGATCTAAACAAATGGAACGACCGCAATTTCATTTATCGTTTTCGTATTTCAAAACGAACGAAAATGGTGGTGCTCGAACTTATACGGGATTCATTGTCATACGATGAGAAAGAAAGCATTTCATGAGTCAATTTCAAAAATATGTCGAAGGAAATTTAAAAACAGAGGGTTAACTTCCTGTTTTTAAATTTCACACTGTCAATTGAAATAGTGAATAAAATCAATTTTCAACTCTCCGGCTGAGTCTCAAGTTGAGAACAACTCCATAGTTGATTAAATCTCAATCTTCTGACAGTTTGAACGTGCCAAATCACTCTAAGACATCCCGTGAAAGTGTTCAAAATTCGTAAATTTCGTCTTTGAGTAAGACAAGTTTTTCTGATTTAAATTTTGTAGCCGCGTCTCGGCGCTTTGAATAAAAACTCTTCTCATTAGTCTGTTGCTTGACGATAACAACGGTTGTAAAGAATTATTTGGCAGTATGCTGGAGGGATCAGTAAACTTTTGCTCACCGAGCACAACGAGTTTTTTCGATTCTGATTTTATAGCTCCATCTCTCGGTGTTTGGAATATTCTTCTAAAGAGTCCGCTGCTCGACGACTGCAGCGGCTATAAAGAATTTTTTGACAGTGTGATGGAAGAGACAACAAAGTTTGCTCACCGAGCAATGCAACTTTCTTTAAATTTAGATTTTGTAGGTGTGAATCTTGGCGTTATGAACAAACAACTCTACTCATGGGCCATCTCCTCGAGGATTAAAGCGGTTATGCAGAATTTCTTAACCGCGTAATCGAAAAGACAGCAAAGTTTGCTCGACGAGTACGACAAGTTTTTCGTTTTAGATTTTGCTGCTCCAACTTTCGGCGCTAAAAAAAACTCTTCTATAGAGCCTGTTGCTTGATGGCTGCAACGGTTATAAAGAATTTTTTCACAGTGCGATAGAGGGATCAGCTAATTTTGCCCACCGAGCACAAGGAAGTTAAAAGCGACAGGGGGGTTGGATTTCACTTTCAGCGAAAACTATGACCTATGTAACTGATCTGAGTAAGTGATCTCATCCACTGATCGACGAGCAAATACCAATCACGACAAAAAAAACTCATGGAGGAGTTCTGAGTAATTACAATGTTTGGTAGTAACAAAATCAAGCTCGTCCTTTCCTCAAGCTCGAGAACTCGTCGATCACTTGAAGGTCAGAGCAATCACAAAGTCAGAAGAGTTTCTTTTCCTAGAACATTTGCATTCCTCCTTCGCTTGTAATGAACTCAGACTTTTAACCGCCTACAGGCGAATCAAAAAAACAATTCCTGTTGCCCCAACAAGCACCGAGACATCATCGACTCACTCACTCACTGAATTTCATTGACGTTCAGCTCAAGTTCCTTTAAACTCCCATTATCGCCTCTATTTTCCACCTTCAAATCGCAATAATCAGCAAACATTGATCTTCTCCATCGATCACAGGCGTCTCATAATCTCTTCAGATCGTTGGAAAAAAAAAATCCGTCCCCGCCACATAAATCCAGTGTCACATTTCACAGCTCGCTCACTCGGCCATAATTCATTGGGACAATTAAAAAGCATGCCAACCCCCGACAGAGAGCACTCCCACACCTTCACACACACACACACCCTCAACGAGCAATGTCACACTTCAACGGCACACAAAATTAGATCATCCATCCCCTCGATCGTGCAACAAAGTATCGCTGTCGTTGTCGCATTTAGCTTCCGACCCAGAAGCGATCCATCTCCGTTGATCACCCCGCGCCGTCACCGCGTGCTCGTTAGGAGCAAACAAATTTCGGTGTAAGAAATTTCGCTGACTTGACGCGTATGCTCGTCACTTATCTGTTTTGGGAGTAGTTTCAATTTTCTTGAGGCCCAAAGGGGGCTTAGGTGGTGTTTCACTTGACACCTCCGACGATTTTTGTGTGCCACTGGGCCCGCGACGGAAATTTTGCATGATCAGCTGGAAATTTTGTGTGAAACATGTGTCGAGTGCCGAAATTTTGTCACTCAAACGTCATGGGACAAGTGTCGCTGGAAAAGAGCTGATATGGTGCTGGAACGGAGTTCGGACGGGATTGGGGCGGTGCCGGGATGGGACTGAGACGGAGCTGGGAAGGGACTTGGGCGGTGCCGGGACGGGACTGAGACGGAGCAGCGACGAGGCTTAGAAATTCAACACGCAGCCGGAGTCAGATTTTCACGGCTGAGCAGAGTTTGACGTTCGATCGGGGAAGTGGCTGTTTTTTTTTCTGACAGGGGAAACTGAAGACTTTACCTTAAAGTTCATGTTTTCCTGACCACACGTGTAGAACACTGGAAAAGTGTCTCTAAGGAACACGTGAATGCGTTTTGACAGAGAAATCAAATTTCAGGTGCTGACAGCTGATCATCGACACTCGGTTCAGCACAGCAGCTGTTCTCCCACAATCAACCGTCTCAGCCGAAATCCGACGCTCGTCCAGGTCCCTCTTGCAACGCCAACCGCTGCCGCTGACCCATGCATTCCATTCCCAGTAGACACCTTCAATGAGGTTTCTGTGTCTTCGAATCCGACACCCGGTCGACCCAAGCACCGTGACCATATGCACGACCACAAATCCGCACACGTTGCGATTTCCTTGAACTTGAACAACAGAACATCAAAACAAAACACAGACGGCAAATTCATTCAAAACATAAATTCGCAATCCCTCCTGGGGCGCGCTCGATTTCATTAAATTCACTTAGGCGGAGGGGCTCAAGGTCAAACCACTGCCGCTCTAGTGCACCCCGACAAAGGTCAGCCAAAAGCGCACCCCGGTGACAGAGTACAGAGAACAGAGCGTTCTCCAAAGCGACTTCCCAATTGTGACCCGTCCGGCCGGCGACCATTGCCAATGACACGTGACCGGGGGGGAGCGTGTGCATCTATGTTGCAATGCAGTGCAGCGCAGCATCGCTACATTAACATGCCAAATGTGCAGTTAAGCGCTGCAATTTTCTAGTGATAACGAAGCGCTACGTGGGCGTCGCGTTACGAGCGAGAAGCCTTTGTCTTCGACGCACACACACACACAGCTTTAGATTCGCGTGACCCTCGCGAACGCAGCTCGTAGGAGAGCCGACTCAAGTGATATGCAGTCGCAAAATGTTGCACAAGTTGCATTTTAATTGCTTAGATTGTGTTTTTTTCTTTTTTTTTGTCGCCTGGTTGAACTAAAACCGTTTTATGATCTCATAGACCTAAATTGTTGCATCTGTCAAGTGCGAAATGTCCACAGAGAAATGAAATGAGCAAAGCGTCAGCGCGGTGTGTGCGCACCGCTAAGTGGGTTAAATCATTCGGAGCGCTCTTCTCGGCGATTGCTCCAAAACAAATGGTGTCAAGTTAAAGATGAAATAGATTGTTTTTTTATTGTTTTTGTGATAAGACTCCTTAAAAAAATTGGCTGGTATTCTGAAAGTCCAACCTGAACCTGAAAATAGGTCAAACTGGGAATTTGGTGGAAGGCAGACAGACAGCGTTTGAGGAAAGGACAAGCTTGATCTTCTTTTTTGTTTTTGGGAGGTGGAAAAATCCTCCCTGCCTTTTTTCTCTGAACTCTATCCTCACATTTTGACGCTTTGAAGTTTATGAAGCTCGAAGCGTGTAAACAAGGAATGACTAGAGAGAATTGGAAAAATTAAACATTCATCCTCCATGTCTGTATTAAAGCTGGAGTCTGTCGCTTCCATTAATTTTCATTTAATTTTCTTGCCCAACAAAATTATCTCGTGAATTCAGCATCTCTCGCTTTTCAATAACTTTTCTATCAATTCGTTCTTCGAGTGTCATTTTCTATCGTGGGTTTTTTTTTAACAAGCGCTCAAAAAAATGGTTGCTCAAAATTTGATCACATTCTGTCCATTAAAGTGAAGAACACCTCCTAAAATTCCTTAAATAGTTACTCAACATTTTTTACGACATTTGCCTATATTAACGAGTCTTTTTTTTCTCCTTTGGAACCGGGTTATGCCTCTTTTTGTTGTAAAAAGTTTGTTAGGTTAGGTTGTGTGATCGAGAAAGTAATGGCCAAGATGCCTCTTTCTGCGGTTCGCGAGAGCGCTACAGGTCCCTCGCTACAGATGGAGCTGGGTTTCTTCCTCGTAGTTTGTTAACTTTTTTTTTTATATTTGGCGCGTGCTAAAGGGCCGAAGGCTACCCTTAAGTATCCTGTTTAAGACACAGCACGGGCCGAAGGTACCGAGCGAGAGATGGAAAGAAGGTAGCGTTGGTTTTAAATGTCTGCATGTTATATTCAGATGGGAAAATTGAGTTTGGAGTTTATCTGAACATAGTTTAAATTATTGAGAAATAACGCTATAATGAAATATAACCCTTGTTTCTGATTCCAACAATCCAACGAGTCGGTAAGCTGTTTTTTCCAAACAAAACCTTTGGTATGGACTTGCACAACAAACTCTTAAAACTGATCGCAAACCAACGCTCATCAACCGCCTTCAACGTCTCATTAAATGGGTTATCAGTTTTGAGTCGAATACTAAGGTAGGTAGGTAGGCGGAGTGACAGAATAAGTTCTGCCACACTTCGGTCCTTATGGACCCCTTGTGTTACCCATGGGGAAGTTGTAACCCCTTTCCTTATTCGCGGTAAACTAATTCCAACAATGCGTCCGTCTATCTGGTCTTTCACAGATTCCTGAAAAGATTCTTTAGAGGTATTGAATTAATCTCGTTAAGGTCCTGGAAGAAATGTCTTCCTAGTATTCTAAACCTCAAGTGACGAAGGCTGGGGCACTGACAGAGGTAGTGTTGGATGTCCTCCCTCTCCTCCTTATCAGCACAACTCCTGCATAGGTTATCACCAAGGAGTCCTATTTTGAATAGGTGGTCTTTTAGGCTATCTTGGTACAACGTGGTATCGCATACCTCTATCACGATATGTACGGATAGTCAAGCTGCGATAAAGTCCCTGAAGTCTGTCACTTTTAATTCAAAACCAGCTCTTAACTGCCGCAAATCTCTTGACGAGATGGCAGAGCAGTTTAACATTCACCTCATGTGGGTGCCGGAACACTGTGACATCTCGGGGAACTGCCTGGCCGATGATCTTGCCAGCGCGGAACCAGTGAAGCCATCCAACCGGATAAGGTCGGTCTCTGCGCACCTCTAGCTACCGCGCTCCTCCACATCAAATCCAAGACCATTGCGGCAACCAATCTTAGGTGGTCGAATGGTACTACTTGTCGCGTCACCAGGGAAATCTGGCCTAGGCTAGATCCTGAACGCTCACTTAGTCTCCTAAGACTCAGAAGAATTCAGGTTAGGAACCTGATCAGTGTCATAACTGGGCACTCCACTTTTGGCAAACATGCCATCCGACTAGGCCTCCCGGCCAATGACTTCTGCAGAAGCTGCAGAGACGAAGAAGAGGAAGAAACCTCGCTCCACCTTTTAGGAACCTGCAGCGCCCTCGCGAACCGTAGAAGGAAACATCTCGGTCACTATTTTCTAAATAACCTCGGTGAACTTGCTGACACCAGCATAAGCCGTATCCTCCGCTATATTAATAGCTCCAATTGGTTTCTAGAGTAGTGGGATGTTTTTGCATCCGCTCCATGTGGTATCACAATGGGCCTCATCTGGCCTAAGTGCTTGGCTGCCTTGCATAGCTCACCACACAACCTACCTACCTACCTAGGCTATCTTGACCCATGATTACGCACACCGCTCTTGCGAGAGATCTTTTTTCATGCAAGAGCAGCACTTGGCATAGTCATATTCAGGCCACATAGACTTTGTTGTCTCACACGTAGATAGTGTCGAATACTAAAGTTTTTTTTCTATCACTTGATAACAAGTTTTTCTTGTTGGCGCTGATTATTCAACAACCGATCTGATCTGAAAACAAAAACTGAATTCAAAAGACTTGCCTTCAAAAACTATCACTCCAAAGACCACCTCAACGACCAGCCAACAAAAAGAACAGCGTTCAAACGATTAGCCTTTAAAAGACCAGATATGGAAACAGCTCTTAAAGTGTAGTATACCCTCGATAATTCGAATTTCTACGGACCAGGGAAAAACCTCGAATTACAGAGGTTTTTAAATTACGGAGATTTCAGAAAAAAACATGGCTCACTTTCATCATGTACGCATTTCAACTAACTGTTGTTGAAGAAAAGCAAATGAACTCAACCCTAGTGTTAACTTAAGGATTATCTTCGAATTATAGAGTTAAAATAGTTATCATTTTCAAATTAAAAAGATTTTCTTGTAATTGTTTTTCACGAAAGTAAATTCCAACTAACGAAAGTGACAACTTATATAGGTTTTCTTTGATTTACAGAGGTTTTTTCATTAAGCTTTGAAAATGCTTCAATTTTCAGAGGTTTTCCAAATGTGGAGGTTCGAATTATCGAGAGTTTACTGTATATAAAATCAAGATACAGTCGAACTCTCTAAGTCGAATTTTCACAGGAGTTCGAGTTACAGGGATTTTTCGAAAAATTCGACTTAGAGAAATTGAAAAGACACCAAGAGTCGAAAAAAATGTATTCGCTTTAAAGGGTTTTTCGACTCAGAGGATGGATTTTGTATGGAAAATTGAAGGGAATGCCAAAATATGGCAAAAAATTCGAGTTAGAGAAATTCCGGACTTAGAGGGCTTTGACTGTATTTTCGGAATGGCCAGGCGATAGCAAACCTGACAGACCGAAATGCGAGCGGTTTTAATTGGAAGAGACCCTTTTCGAATTTGCTTGCGTTCATAATTTCTGTTACAATCTACTACAAACGACCTGTAGACAGCCTGCAAAAGACAAAGGTAAATTTTTAAAAGTGCCGTAGTAAATGCAGTAAAATACGGCCTATCAAAAACTAGCCCTTGAAAGACCATCCATAAAATTATCAACTCCGTAGAAGTATTATGTCGTATAAGACTAGCAGTAAAAAAGACTACGAACTTGAGTTCAATGATTAAAAGCCACTCTCGCGCCTGAAAATTAAAAAATCTCTGAAAAAGTCCCTTTCAACCCACCTCTTCAACCCTCAAACTGTATCAAAACGACGTCCAACACCTCAACCTTGCGGTGAAAATTCGCCAAAACGTCAGCTCTTCCACCAGTCTTGTCCCCCTCTCATTCCGGAACACTATTTATAAAAACCTTCAAAGAGAACACCCAACTAAAACTAAACTAAAAAGCCTCCCCCCATCCTCCATCGAAAGACAATAAATACGCCCGTCAAATTCCCGGGAACAAGTCTCATACGCGCTACTCCGACGATGAACTCATCAAACGCGCTCCGCGAGAACAACACACGCGAGATAGATGGATCATCATCGACATCTGTGCAGAGCATGTATGTAAATTGTTCTAAAATTATCGATGCGATAGAGCATCATGTTTCCTGCTCTGCTGCCCCTGTGTTCGATCCGTCGTCAATTGCATTCATCCTGTACCGCTCTTTGCCCACATCGTCCATTCCGTCCCCGGACGATGGAATTAATCCAGAACACACCCCCGCCGGCCACAATGGGAGAGAGTCAACCTCATTACTCACCCACCCGACAGAGCTGACGGAGATGGAAGTTAGTCTCGCCAAAGGACCATCTGCAAGTTTAGAAAGAAAAGAAAAACAACAGCAAACGTAAAAACTCTGTTTTCTTTCCAACGGCGTGCAGCGGCGGGAGATTCGCTGAATAGCGAAAAACCGCGAAGTTCGAGACGCGGTAATGCGAGAGTATCCCGTTGATAAATCACCATTTGATTTGGTTTTTTTTTTATTATTCCCACTTACCACCTAGCGTTTAACTGGGAATTTATTGCACCGGCATCGGCATCGGGAGTGGGACAGGTACGGGGATGAGTGTAGATGAATATTTCGGTGTGCTTGCAGATCGTGCTGCTTCCTGAGTTCACTTTGTGATTTTTCGATGGGCCGATGAGACGATGGCGTCGGTTGGTTGGGGAGGAAAATGAGAAATTCCAGAGAGCAGGGAGCCACAGGGTGACAGTGAATAAATTTCGCAAACAGTTGTGGCGAAGAGTATTTGAGGAAAGATCCTTGGAATCGGAATTTTTGCTTGCTCGTGCTCTGGATCATTCCGTAATTTTTTTTTTCGAAAACTCTTCTACAACCCTCCTGAGAAAAACTTGAACTTAACATTTGTCTTAAAACCTGATTCCATAACTTATGTTCACGCGCCTTAATGTGACTTAAATTTTGTTTGCTTCATCATTAAAATTCTCTGCTTAAGATCAGGAATTGTTCTACAAGCCTCTCAACCAGTGCAGTCGAAGCCCTCTAACTCGAATTTTTTCGCCATATTTTGGCATTCCCTTCAATTTTTCATACAAAATCCATCCTCTAAGTCGAAAATTCCTCTAAATCGAATACATTTTTTTGATTTTCAATTCCTCTAAATCGATTTTTTTTTTGCAAAAAAAATAAAAAAAATTCCTCTCGCAGCTTGTATCAAGCACGCAACTTGTATTGCATGCTCTGACTCTCTCTCAATTTGGTACTGGACAACGAACACCTTTCATTTCATGTTGATTTTTTAGTGCAAACACGTCGGACAAACAAGCGCATGTGGTTGCCCTTATTATTGTTAACCTATGCAAGAAAGAAAAAGAATGTTCACAGAAAGAATTAGGATTTGTATGGTGACCTACACGGCAAACATCGAACCCAAAGAACATGAGAAAATCGAAACTATTCGCCAACGGTTCTTGAAGCACAATCATGCTGGGCGAACACAATTGTCATCTAGGGCCACATAATCGTGGTCTGCACACAACTACAAATGAACTATAGGTTATTTGTGGCTTCATTTTGCAATTCTAAAGACTCAATCCAAAATTACAAGCTTTTTATAGTAATTTCCTGTGTTTTTTCCTTACATGTATACTCGTTTGAATAAAATAAAGGCTTTTAAACAACAACAAAAAAAGTGAATCCCTCTAACTCGAATTTTTCGAAAAATCCCTCTAACTCGAACTAATTTTGATATCCCGTGAAAATTAAACTTAGAGTGCTTCGACTGTATTTCATTTCAAAGTTTTGTACTCTAGCCTCTGTCCTACGACAGTTTAAAATCTCTCACGATCTTATAGATCCTTTTTTTTTTTAAATAGTCTGAGCTTTAGCCCAAAGCACTGGTCCTACAGTAGTTTTCTACTGCTTTGGATTGGACAGCAGGTACAGTGTTAGTCAGAGAATTAGAACACTCTCCTTATTCACTGAAAATAAGCTAGGTAATTTTGTTATCGATGTTTTCTGACATTTTTAGGTTTTGATTTGGTTTAATGTAACCATCATCATCATTAGTGGCGTAACAGCCCACGAAGGGTATCTTGCGAAGATTGGCGACACATCCATTGGCGCAAACCATAAAAAAAAAACCCACGAAGGGCCAGAGCTTAGCTTTTCGTGACTCCTACACTTACAGTTTATTGCCGGTTCCGAACGGCGAATTGCGAAAGATTTCCGTGACAGAAGTACTCCAAGAGGATTGTCAATCGTTCGCTGGAGATAAGGCCGTGAAAAATGTTTGTGGTTTTTATTTTTCTCCGAGCTGAATTCGATCCCAGGTACTCTCGCTCAACAGTCCGACGCACTAACGATTAAGCCACGTCGCCCACGAAGAATATTATATTCGGGATCAATTACTTTGGTTTTGGTGAAGAGCAATCTCAATAAAAAAATTACATTTGAACAGATCTCATAACTTGTTTTAAATTAAATCGATTGCTTGTATGTACAGTCGAATCCGTCTAAGTCGAACGCCCTCCAACTCGAATTTTTTCACGATATTTTGGCAATCCCCTTCCCAATTTTCCACACAAAAACTATCCTCTAAGTCGAACTAACTGTAACTCGAACTAATTTTGAAGTCCCGTAAAAGGGATTCGACTGTATTTTCTCTTTTAGTTGTAATGCATTGTTTCGAATATGGTGCAATTTTAGCGAACATTGGCGACCAGTGTTGCATAGGAATAACATTCTATATACCGTTATCTTTTCGTCCTTGAATATATATTTTTTTAATTTGGCTTAGTTGAGACCTCATAAGCTAGATTTTAGCAAAAAATATTGGTCTTTGGTTTGGAATAAAGTGTGGATTAAGGCACGAAATGGAAATCTTAGTCTGAGGGCTCATCATGTAAGACAACAATCGTTTGATGACATCGTTTGAACGATAGCTATGCTTTACCGTAAGCATGGAAAAACGATTTCAAGTGGACGCTGTCGTTTTTTTCGCTGTCCACTTATTTTCGAACGAATTCTTTCGGCGGAATATTTTAGACAAATCCCCATCCCACCATCATCCAATCAGAGATTAATCCGTTGCAAACTGAAGATTACTTTGATTTTGCTCGCCGAGCATGCTCCACTGTGAATACGTGCGTTTAATTTAAAGTGGAAGAGCAGCATTTTTGATGCATCAAATATTGTTCTAATGGAAGTTCCAAATAACTCGAACTCGGCAAACTCATTGAGCGCCATAATCGTTCGGTGAGCATTTAGCTTCAAAATAAGTAAAATTCCTCTAACTGACACATCTTTTATAGATGCAAAGATCTTAAGTTGCATGAAATGATAAATGTACTTTCGCTTTACTCGAAACCTGTCCACTTTTAAGCTCGATAAGCACTTAACCTTGACGGAAGCAAACTTCGTACGGCTTATAAAGTGATTTGTATGTTAGATTAGAAGCATGAAATGGTACACTAACCTAAGTAAAATGAAATCTGAAAAAATAATCTTCTTTTTCATCACCGTCATCACCGACCAATTTTTTGAGACAACTAATGAGTATGTGGAAACTAAAAAAGTGCGAAATGCTGAGGATGGCTTGAAAAAATTCAAAACACCATTGCTATCCTTACTGCTGCTCGGTTCATACGTCTGTTTACTGAGGTCAACATTTGGCTAAGGTAACCAAAAAAATAATTTTTTACACTTATACTCATTAGTGATCTGAAAAATTGCTCAGTGATGACTCTACAAGTCGACTGAATTCCCAAAGACTTCAATGCAAAATGTTGAATTCCTCAAAGACTTCACTGTTAAAAGCTGTTCCATTCCCAAAGACTTCAACGAAATTGATTGAAGTCCCAAAGACTTCAAGTGAATGGTGGGACTTCAAGTGAATGGTAGGGACTTCAAAGTGACTTCAAAGAATGCACATAATTCTAAAGATTTGCATTCAATTGATTTCAATCCATTGAGTGGCCCGAAAGATTGGTCCAATCAAGACTTCAAAATAGAATGGTGATTTTAAAATTAAAGTCACACTTATCTAATGAAGTCAATTGGAGGAATCACAAATTATGAAGTCTTTTCCGAGAATTCAGCGAATGCATTCCCAAAAGACTGCATTCTTTTACAACTCTGCAATACACGCACAAAATAAAAAAAAAATCCTTTTGGAAGCGAACGTTTCACATGCCATAAGAATGGACCATCAACTGCGCTTTACATTGCTTGAACTCGTTCAGTTTCAAGCTTTGCTAAAAATTCCAGCAATGAACTGAACACAAAAAAAAAAGAAAAATGAACTTTCTACGACACATAAAATCGTTTAATTTTCTTGAAGAACATTAAATTTTTTAGATTGAAAAGTAATCTACGACCCACGAACTGCGCATTGCTCGAAGAATACGTATCCTCAAAAATGATGAAACTTCGCTTAACATGATTTTGCTCTATTTGACACTTTGCGTTTCTTCAACTCAACCATTGACGAACAAGTCCAGGGCATGTGGCATGCAACTCGAGAAAACTCCGGCTCATATTTTTTTCCAACATCTAACACCTTTTCACGGCCGCCAACTCCCTTGTCCCACTGTCTTCCTTCGAGACAAGACAACCGAGGATCCGATTCCCCGACACGAAGCGCCGCGTTGCTTCGGAACTGATTTCATTCTCAGGCGCGACAATGTAACACATTCGCCTCTCCACCTGAGAACCCTTAAAACTATTTGCTGAAAATGCGGAAAACCTCCTGGCGTGAGTTGTGATAAAAAAAAATACGAATGAAAAAAAACAAAACGCTCCCCGTATCAGATGGATGCTCGTGAAGTCGGATTACCACCCCGCGGCGGGGAGAATTTGAATTCCACGAACGTGGGACACATTTCCCGCTGACTGCAGTTTTGTTTTTTTTTTTTTTTTTTTTTTTTGCAAACTCTGACACATCAAAACTAGGTCACTCGCTTATCGCAGGATAAGCGAACGAGAAACCTAAAAATAAACCCCACATGAGCCTTTAAATTTAGAAATATCTCACATCCTGTCGCGTTTTCCGGCCCTCGGTAGCCCACATCTGGGTGGGTGGGCACACCAGGCGTCATTACAAAGAAAATTCGCAAACAAAAAAAAAAAAACAACCTCCCTCCCGAGAGCCCACTGCGTGCGGTAGCCTCAACAACTGCGCATGGAATGCATAAATTTCTTATCAGCTTCACATGCATCCGGGAACAAGAGCGCTCTTGCCGATTGCGCACGCCTTCAAGAGACGCGCCTCGGTACTCCGTACTTCATCCTCGACAATCTTCTGGCGGAACTGGCCGCGTAGTTCGTTGGTGATAAATCATCAGTCACCACACAAAAACGCCATTCGACGAAAGATGCAAAATGACCGAGAGATACACGTTAATTAGGACCAACCGAATGACATTTACACGAGCGTGACATACGCTTGACAGTTTTTGTTCTTTTCTGCAACATTGTTGCACGCATAAAAAACAGCAAATAAATAAAATTGTGTTTCCTTTTTTTAAATAAAAGCAAAACTATGTGGGTTATCAGTGAGTAGTAGTTTCGGAAATATTTTTCAATCTCCGATTAGATTCATGAGAACGCGTGATGTGTCCCAGTTTGGAGTCGCGTACGCGTTGATTGCGCGCTGCGTCTTCGAGTTTGTGTGCGTGTGGGGGTTTTTCTTTTTTTTCTAAGATGAATTCGTTGCTACTGCACTTCGAGTGTGATGAGATGCACGTCACCTTGAAATGGAAATGAGAGCGGGACATTGGAGAGGAAATGGTCGTTCAAGTTGTGCGCCAGATTAGAAGTAATTAAGTGGGCCTCTGCGATGCACATTTGTGTGGAGGATTTTGTTTTTTTTTTTTTGTATTTGAATCTCTCGGGGTTAAGCGAATTAAGAAGACTGCTGCAGTGATGATAGAGAGCGTCTGTGATGAGTTCAAAGTCGCAAGGCTCGCTGAGTCATGGTGGAGGAGAAGGAAATTGAAATAAGGACGAAGAAAGTTGAGGAGTATTGTCTGGATCCTATTGGCCTTGCTTAATCTGCATCCGAATGGTTGGCTTGTTTGATCCAGAAGCAGTCCTTTTTTTTCAAACATTTTCTAGGATATGAGTCATACAATTTAGAAATTACGTGACTTTAGTTTTTGCACGTTATTAGCATTTATATTGGGCGGCGTAACAGCCCGTTGAGAGCCAGAGCCTAGCTTTTTTCGCGTTATTAGCACCTCTCATAAAAAACATTAAATTGATTATTAGGTTCTTCGCAGCAAAGATAGTAAAACTGCGGTCCCTCAGGCTTAAATGACATGAGGCGCAGATGAAAGTTAAGGTTGCTAGTTTTTGGTAACCATGCACTGTTTTATTCTTTTGGTGAATGTCTTCAACTTTAACTAGAGGCAGCTTCTCTACGCTTCTTGTGACCTAAAGTCAAGACCAACGAACAATCAAAGAGTTGCTTTAACTGAATTGTTCAATAACTCGAGCCGTTTTACGAGATTGAACGTCAGTTGCGGCCAACGAAAAAGAAAGAAACGTCATGATATCTGAATAAGCGATCTGCCGATAAGACCTAAGACTTACAGTGGCGTGCAAAAATGGATACATACTCGGCGGTCGTATGGTTTTTTGTAAATAAAAAGTCTCCCATTAGATCGATTTGATCGACAAAAAATCGAATGGTCTTATGTCTTCTAGTTCAAAAGAAAACCAGGATGGATCAACAACTTTTTAAATGAGCCAGACACACCCTTATGCACAAAGGCACTTGCTTTTTTTCTTTAAAAAAGTGTTTCTAGTTTTCCAGTTTTCTTTTGAACTAGAAGACATAAGACCATTCGGTTTTTTGTGTTCGACTCAAAATGAACGTGGGCATTTAATTTAGTACTTTAACACTAATTTAGCACTGCGACTTATAGTTTTGAAAAAAAAAACTATCTACATTTCTTTTTTTTCTATTTTTGCTTATTAAGATTTTGAGTTTGTATGCGAATTTTTCACAAACTATGGGCATGAACAATCTAACTTTAATGTAAAATTAAAGAACAAGTTTCCGCCTTTCTAAGTTGGTATAGTTCTTTATTGTAGGTGTTGTCATTGATTTTTAATGAATTTTTTTTCCATGTTGTTTGGTTTGATTTTAAATTGCCCCTGCCTCCTAAACGGTGTAAGATAGACACCCCGCCCATAGCAAAAAATGCTCGTTTTTGGACGCTTTATAACAAACCATAATCAATTTTTGACGCCAAAGTTATCTAACTCTCCCCGCACATCAAAATAGATATTTTTCTAAACGTGCAAAAATGGATACATTGGGATCAAGATGAACTTTCGTGAATTTTCACCGTTCTATAAATGCGATCAAAATGGTTTGTACTTCATTTTTTTGGTGATGAAATAGGGGAACAAAAATAACACAAAAATCATTCAAATCGGTTAAATGCGAGGTTTTTTATATACAAAAAACCATACGACCACCGAGTATGTATCCATTTTTGCACGTCACTGTATTTTTTTTTTTTTTGCATCACGTCTCATTTTTCTATTAACGGTGCATGTTTCGCAAATAAACTCTAATTTTTGGGGCCATACTTTCGAAGCATTATACCATATCTTTGAATATGCTACTCTTACTGACACATACTTGTTGCCATTATTTATCGTAATAAAATTTATTTGGTTCATTTATGCAGATGCGACGACACTTATTTCTGAAGTCATGTTCTTCGGTTTTAAAATAAGTGTATTCAAAGATGTTGTCGTTATCGAACTGAAACCATTTCTAAACAAAACATAACAAAAAAATGGTACAATGCAATGATAACATAAACTTCCTCTTAAACACCTTAAGTGAAATAATGTCGACGTGATGGAACTTTTAATCTGTGACTCGTCCCTATTCATTTCAACTATCTGTTTAGTGGGTACTAAAATCATGTAACTCAGTGTAATCAAATGCCTGTTAATGATCCTTTTGAGATCACTTTTCTTCTGCCATGTGGATCATTAACTGACAGTTGATCGTTAACAGATTTTCTGTCAGTTTCAAACAAAACAATTTTATTATTTCATTTCATTCCATTTATTGTAGCTTAATAATTCTTACATTTTTGGTATTTAAGAGAAAAAGAAAATTCAAAAAAAACTCGTTTTCTTTTAACGATTCTAAATCGTTATACTCACCATCCCTCTTCGCTCAGGTCCACCTGTTACTCATTTACACAGATCGCGACATTAATTAATACCGTCTGCATTTCTTAAGACCTCGAAAACACACCCCTACCTCAACTAATCGCGCCCACCATTCTCAGCCTCACCCGAGACAGTCTGGCGACAAGAACTTGGCAACACACTCCTCTGTCGCTCTTTCCGCACACGTTTTTGACAATGAATCCGATTGCCAATTGAGAAATCACGTGTGGCACACTGCCAGCCTAAGATCTCGCGACATCTGAAAACTGTCACTTTGTCACATTCGCCGTGTGTAAACACTCGCATACGGCACACGACGCCCATGACGCACCGCCCGTAGATCATTCTCACTCTTCATTCATCCCTAAGTGAGATTGCTCTTCAGTTTTTTTTTTTTTTTGTTTCATCATCTATTTTTAAGTCAGGAAAAGGGGGAAATCTCAAAATAGTCACGAGGCAAGCACGAGATAAGGACTCCGGGGAAATGCATTCACATTTCACTTCCAAAAACGATAGATGACGGAATATGATTTACTTCCTTGGGCGGCCAAAACAATCCACGATTCTTGTTTGAAGTTCATTGACATAGTCCATTGTGGAAGAGTTTGTTTTGTTTTTGTGAAAGTTTTTTTTTTTTTTGATGTTTTTGTGTGAAATGAACCTCCGTGTAAACATGCTCGATGGCTGACGTAAATCTTTAATCTCATGATGTTGAGATGAATTTTTTCTAGTGAAATTAGATAAAATTATTTGATTTTAACGAGCCATGATCGAATTGTGGTGTTGAGTGAGACCAAGTGAAATGATTTTGGTATAAATTAACAGCATGACAGCATCGCTGGCCAATTGAAGCTTTGCGAAAGATCAAATGGAGGAGAGTGCCAATTGATGAGGAGAGCTATTAGTTGTTGACAACACAAGAAATGAAAAACGTACAGTAAATTTGTTTCATTAGAGTCGTCCAATTGTCGATTTCGTGTGATTTGATGCATGTTTGAAGTGTTTTGTTGCTGACTGACGTTTGTCGTTTAGGTAAATTTAAGTTTGACAAATGCTCGTTGGAGTCGGATGGGGGTTTTTTCACGGTCATTTTCAGGTTGTACGGCGTTTGTGAGTAGAGTACTCATTTAACAATCTAAAAAGGCAGTTTCAAAAGGCTCAATTAAACTATAAGGATGTTCTGGGTCCTAAATTTTGCCATAAGGAAGTTTCAAGAGCCTAAATCTAGTTAAAAGGGAGTTTGAAGAGCATAAATTTAGTCATAAAGAATTTTTGAGAACCTAAATTTAGTTAAAAGGGATTTTAAAGCATAAAGAGAGCATAAATTTAGTCATAAACAAGTTTTGAGAGTCTAATCTAAATGTATTTATAAAGAAGTTTTAAGGGGCTAAATTTAGTTACAAGCACAAATGAGCCAATACAGTTACCCAATTTCTTCTTCTCTTGCCCTTTGACTTTATTTGACAGCGTTTTTTATAACATTTTGTGTCTATGAATACGTGTAAGAGCTTTGAACAACAAATCAAACAAATATGCGTAAAAGTGATGAGTTAGTGCTCGATCGTTCCTGAATTACTGTCAAAATGCTTTCTGCATTTCAGCTACATTCGTGAATTACTGTCAAATTCATCGATGGGCAAGGTGAAAGGCAGCTTCCCAGATGGGTGTCTATATTGGGTTGTATGTTGTTACAAGGCAGCTTTGAGAGCCTCTTTGCTGTCGCTTTTAGGTGACGCACTTAGCTCAAACAGGTCTCGTTTTGTATGCACCCTTTCCATCCAATGTTCGACTTTAAAAAGACTGAGCAAAAAGATCTACAAATTCAGTGCTGAAGTGAGTAGGGAGCCAGGAACCGAAAAAAATGTCTTCTAAGAACCTAGATATGTCACCCACGACTTAAAAGAGAAGCTTAATCAGTCCCCCAACTGAATCCACAATGACGTTCACATTATACAAGCATTTTCGAGGATTTTGAAGGGTAAATTGAATTGTGTTTTCAGAGCTCTAACTGGCTTAAGGGTTACATGGGTTAACTTGGGGAAAAAAATAATTTTTTTTTATGAAAAATAAAAGGATATTTTTAGGGTAATAAAATTACAGTCGAAGCCCTCTAAGTCGAAAACCCCTCTAATTTGAACTTTTTCGTCATATTTTTACATTCCCTTAAATTTTCCATACAAAATCCATCCTTTAAGTCGAACGCCCTCTAAGTCGAAAAGCCCTCTAACTTGAATACATTTTTTCGACGCTTGGTCTATTTTCAATTCCTCTAAGTCGATTTTTTTTTTTGCAAGAAAATAAACAAAAAATTTCCTCTCGCAACTTGTGTCAAGCACGCAACTTGTATTGCATGCTCTGACTCCTTCTCAATTTAGCACTGGACGACGAACACTTTTCATTTCATGTTTATTTTTTAGTGCAAACACATCGGAGAAAAAAGCGCATATGGTTGCCCTTATTATTGTTTACCTTTGCAAGAAGGAAAGCGAATGTTCACAGCAAGAATGAGAATTTGTATGGTGACCTACACGGCAAACATCGAACCCAAAGAACATTTGAAAATCGAAACTATTCGCCAACTGTTCTTGAAGCACAATCATGTTGGGCGAACACAATTGTCATCTAGGGCCACATAATCGTCGTTTACAAACAATTTGTTTTTAATATAAAAACAGTTAGGTATCTGAGATGTTTCCAAGTTTCATTTACCATACACCGGTCCAACACTGCCTTTATAAAAGAGCCCTTTTTTCACTCATTCATTGCTTCAGTCTGCAATTTTAAAGACTCAATCCAGAGTTGCAAACTTTTTTAAGTAATTTCGTGTGTCTTTTCCTGACGTGAATAAAATAAAGGTTTTTAAACAAAAAAAAATTGATCCCTCTAACTCGAATTTTTCAAAAAATCCCTCTAAATCGAACTAATTTTGATATCCCGTGAAAATTCGACTTAGAGGGCTTCGGCTCTATTTTAGGATAATATTCTGGAGTTGTTGTAGAAGTCAGTAAGACAATAGAAAAAAATCGATTTCCTGAAGTTGTGCAACCCACGTAACCCACATCCACCTCGTACGAAGATTTCTATGTCAGAATTGGTGATGTCCATGAATACAATCGTCTGGTAAGAAGACCCCGAAAAAGATTCCGATATTATTCAAAAGGGTTGCTATCCAGTTTTTAAGTCTTTGATAAGGATCCGCCAGTTCGAGACCACGGCCTTCGGTCCTCTCGATTTTTTTGTCTCAAACTAAACCCAAGGCGACAATTTTACTCGCATCGGCTTTACAACCAGAAACCAAGGCATAGCCAACCGGGTCATGACATCTTGTTCTTCTTTGTGCCGGCCCTGTGCCTAGGTCCGGGGTGAGCCTAGGCCTTTCTTAGCAACCTCCTACATCCAGCACGATCCCGTGCAAGCTGCTTCCAGTAACGCACACCGAGTTGGTTCAGGTCCTTCTTTACCTGTGTACCTTAGAAGCGAGCGTCATGAACTTTAAAAAAAAAAAGCTGTCTTTGAAGCATCTCATTTCCATACAAAGAACCACAAAGAAGACCATACAATGTCCCAGAACTCACTCCCGAAGCACACGGCACGTCTGCCAAATGAATTCACCACACCACCCGAACATAACTCTCAACTGTCACTCGATCATATTTATTTTCAAAAACTAAACATCGAATCGAAGAATTTGTTTTTTTAACTAAAAGGTTCCGCTTCCCTAAGTCAAACAACCCAAAACCAGATAGAAGACTAATTTTTCGCTAAAACATCTCCTCAACTCGCACCATCTGCTGCCCAAAGCCCCCAAAAGAAACGGGAGAAAAAAGAACGAAGCCAATTTGAAGAAATTCAAGTAAACAGTAAACATTTTCCTTGCACCAGCAGCTACAAATCGGTGTAAATCTCCCGGAACACCGTCCAATTAACACCGTCCGACCAAAAATAGGCCTCGCCGCCAACTTCACAGGCCCCCAAAAGTCCGCCGATCCGCCGATCGGATCATCATCCGGTCTGGAAAAACACGAATAACTCACCGATGACGAGGTGCAAGGCGCGATCGGCCTGGAGCCGGTGAAAAATTATTGCAATCGACCAATTAAGCTGCAAACGCTTTCGAAAAAAAAAAAAAAGAAATGCTCTTTGGGGGCGATCGATCGGCTATCATCGACTCTTGGTGTGCGTTCTGTTGCGAAAGGCGGGCTCCCGTCGATCGGGTGACTGGTGGAAATTAGTGGCACCACATACACGCACACACGGGGGCGATTCGGGAAAATTAAGTGAAATTCCGAGGATTTGTTTACACTCACAGGATGTTGCCAATGATGCAACTGCAGCGCGGTCATTCGATTCGATTGCGAGTTGTGTTCGCTCGTTTCGGTCGGGTGGTGGTGCGTGCAAAATTATTTAGAGCATCTGAGCACTCTCAGTGTTTTCGGGTGTTGTGATGATGGTGTAATTTTTGAATTCACGACGTGTTGATTGCTGCTGCAATTAGTCAGCGGGTCGATTTGGTTTCCAAGAAGCGCAGACAATCATCGCGAATTTGTGAACATTTTGGAGTCGTTTAAGGCACACATGGGGGTTATAGAATGCAAAGGAGTGATTCTCATTCCTAGCTGTGAGGGCATATTGACGTCAAACGAGTTTTTACGAAACATGGGCACTCGAAATCACATTCTTAGTTCAATAATTGCCGAAGTCAGTGTGGTATTCAACTGTAAGATGACCGTTCTTAATTCCTTTTAAATTTTTTGTAGTGAAAACGAAGTTCATAAGATACGTCATATTGAGCTTAATTCTTCCTTTTTAACCGAAAAAATGACGAAACCCCTGTCTGTAGGATAATTTTTCGGCACCTTCAAGACTCAGACAGGTCGCATTATGTAAAAAAAATCTCCCGGAACACCGTCCAATTAACTCCGTCCAACCAAAAATAGACGTCGCCGCCAACTTCACAAGTGCCTAAAAGTCCGCAGATCCGCCAATTGGATCATCATCCGGTCTGGGAAAACACGGAAAACTCACCGATGACGAGGTGCAAGGCACGATCGGCCTGGAGCCAAAAGGTATTCCTTTAGAACCTCGAATTTTACTTTCAAGACTCCTTTTTTTTGTCTTAAGGACGATGTGGAAACAGGCCCGTTCTGTTCCAAGTAGTGTGAGACGCTCACCCACTAAAACCACGTCTTGACCTCTTCTCCTTGACACCATCCACTCTGGGACCGCTTTTGCATTACTTCAGAGTGGTGTCGTTTTCTTTCAAAAAATTTGTCTTACAAAATTTTAGAATAAAACTGAATCTAAAGTTTTTTTGTAAAGCGTACTTTAAATTTGTTTTTTATGAGTACAAACTGCTCTCCGTGATGTTTAATCATATTTGTGTCTATATCTAACAAACTGTGGTAGAATCTAAAATCTAAGAGTCCGATCTTCTCTGATTTGTCCAAGATGTCACGCCGCTTCTCGACTTTGGTCCAGAACACCAAACTCTCTTCCCGGTGACCACATGTCTAGAATTTCCACTCCACTCCACGCCTATCTCTCATCAAATCCATTTGGCCACGCAAACCCCTTAACAAATTATCGCCACTTAAGCGAAATGATCTCAACCACCGAAATGTATCTGCAAGTCGATCGTAACCAAACAAATTCATCATCTCGCAAAATTTCCCAGAACCGGCCCCGTCCAAGGCAGCCACCCAAAGCAATTGCCTCCAATTAACCGACTTTGACATCTGTTGACATAACTCCGTCGCGTCTCTTACGCGCCCACATGCACGCCACAACAGCGCCCGCGATGCAAAAACCAAAATCTCAATCTTGTCTGCCAAACGATACACGTTCTCCCAAAAAATATGACATCATCCTCTTGCAACCAGCCAGACGCAAACAAAAAGAAAACCAAAACCAAAAAAAAAAAACTATCGCAAACCAAATTGCAACGCCCTCCAGAAGAGCAAACCAGTTTCTGCGGTGCGTGGAAAGGTGCCCTACGACTCCCAAAAAGAATTTTTTCGTGGCCCAAAACGAAACCACAAAACAAGACACCGAGCGGAAGGATGCCATAAAATCATCTGAGCATCATCTAACCACACGCATGGACTGATGCTTCTGTTGCTGGGATGCTCAGCTCCAGGCCTTTGATGATCGGCTCAATGATTACACGAAACGATGGATGGATGGGTGCAGAGGCATTGCCGGGGCATCGCAGAACTCCAACGATTGCATTTATTAATAGAATTGACATAATTTCCAGCACATGTATTCCGCGAACGTGTTCGGCGTATGTTTCCAAAAAAACAGAAAAAAAAAACAAACACACAAAAATGATTCAAGTCGCCTCATATGTGCCCCAAAAACGTTTTCTTTTTGTTGCTTCGCGTTGAGGTAAACATTTTCGCTTCGCTTTCGGCTTTTTGTGCAGAGGCGAACACGAAACGAACACAAAAAAATCCTTTTTTTTTCTGTGTGTTCTTGTTGTTTAGATGTTTGGATTCGTTCCAGAATCGAAGCTTTTTTCAAAAAAAATTAAAAAATTTGGTCGTTTGAGTCACTGGACCAAGTCGTGAGTGCGTGAACGGAAAATCATCTTTGAGAGGAACAAACAAATTTTTGAGATTTGCCGGTGATTTTTCGTTTTTGTGTTTGAAAAGTTTATACGTTGTTGTTAGTTGAAAGGAACCGAATCGGAGATTTGAATTTCTCGGCAGATCACTAATCAGTCGAAGATTGTCTGTCCAAGGTGTCAGGGTGATGTAGGTCAAGAGGTCAAAGGCAGGTTTTGGGAGGATCAAGAGTCGTGTGTTGCGCCGAAAAATTGTTCCAGTGTCAAAAAGCCTCATGGCGATTGGGAAGTTAGTCAGGAAGGTGTCTGAGAGATGTTAAGTCTCGTAAAGTTGCATCAATTTCAAATTCCATGGATCGCAAAACTGTATCAGCATTTTCAAAACCCCAATTCTGAAATCTGTGTATGCAATCTTCAGCGAATATGGTGATGTCATGAGACATCACGTGAGTCGAGAGGACGTTTAGACATTAAATTTGGAATAAAAAAAAAGTTGCATACAAAACTAAAAACGGAACCACATGAATCTTTGCTTTTATTTTCTTTTTGTTTCAATCAATTCAAGTGACTGATACTCGTGGAAGTATATTCGTACCAATTATAAGAGTTAGGTATAAGCTTTCCAAAGAATAAATAATAGTAATAAGAAATTATGTAATCAAAGATGTGTTCTTCCCCAAATCTGAAAGGATAACATCAAAGCCTTGCATTGAGTTATTTCGATATGCAGCATTGCAAAGTTACGTCGCTTACAATTTTTCATGATTTCGAAGATGTGTCGTTTTCATTTCAACTTACATCATTCACAAAATTACACTACAAGCTGAAATATATTGGAATTGTTAATACGATTTTCATCGTTTCGATTTGCGTTCTGTTTTTCTGGTCCCATTGAAAGACCCAATGCGAGTCTCTGGGATATATCCAAACACCGATCTATGCCAAATTCGCAATCTAGGACTAATTTTGACGGTAAACTTTTTACAAGTTGCGGAAGAAACTTTGCACCTTATGCTCTACAGCGCTTGATTTGATTCATTTGGCTTGATTCTGACATGGACAGTATGGTGTTTAAAGCAATTTAATGATGGATAGTTTCCATCTGGAAATTATCTTGTAGCAAGAGGTTAAGAGTGATCTAACGAGGACTGTTTACTAGAAAAACTCTACTACAAAAATGTTCTTTATTGTAGAATGCTTTAGAAGTGAATAAGTGTGTTAACGTCAGAATTGACTACATCGACTGAATGATCAAAGGAAAGACCACGCTGTCTAATAGTTCTTTTGGTAGAGAAGTATAAGATGTTCAAATTGTAATATAAACATAATTCAATGCAGAAAATGAATTATAGCGGTAGAACTACACGAGTTCGTAACGTAACAAGTGTTTGCCCTTACCACGCAAATTCCTGCAAACAAAACACGAATTTGATTAAATTAAAAACAGCACTTACTTCATAAACTGCAATAACTCTGCCGTGCGCAGCTGTTTCAACACGTTTTGAAGAAATGTCTAAAAAAATTTAATTGTAGCACTCGAATAATAAAGGAACGTTGGAAATTTAGGTAAAATAAGATGTGAACACTTTCATTTGAGCAGCTCAGTGCACAGACTGATTAACTCCACTTTTTGAAAGATTTCAGATTGAGGGGTCAAAGGACTTGGTGTAGTCATATCTTCTTATGTTTACAATATCATAACAAGATTACCACCATTAAACGACAACCATTTGAATAAAACGTAATGTATAATATTTCAATGGCGAATGTAAATTATTTCATTGCTTTTCTCGAATTTTTGTTTATGGAGTTAATCGTTGTGTGCTCTGAACGGCTCATTTAATCCTCGATTTTAAGAAAAAAAAGAGATAAGTAATTCATAAGGTTTTGCCACATTAATTATAGAAATAAAAGAAAAAAAATAAATCAAAATAGTGGGTAGAAACAAGTACTTAAAAAAAAATAATTATAGCATAAGTATTGAGAGCCCTTGAGGTCATTTCCTACAATATAGTATACAATTTTATAGGTAGCATTTTAAGTTTATTTAGGCAATAAAAATGTATAATAGTGACTAAGTGGATAAATAAACAATCAAAAAAAATGTAATCTTCAATTGTTTTCAAAAGAATGAGTTTCGTAAATGCTACTGTGTTAAATTTGAAATTTGTTGCGATTTTCCTGTCTTAAACCATTTCTAATAGCAAACTTTGTACACCAGTCTTTTGGTTGACGTAAAGTTTTGATCAATTCTCCACCTACTCACTAATTTTTCCCACTGTCTATCGTATGCAGTTTAACTTACCCCATTTTTAAATCACTTACAAACTTATGTATTTATCTTATTGACTTAATAATGCTGACACTGTAATTTACTCAAGCAAATAAACTAATCAGACTTATTAACAAAGAACATGAATCTTTTACCCGTGATTCACTTTGATGTCTTATACTTCGAATGCCTTGATCTTTAGTTGAAGGAAGCACTCAGAGGTGACGCCGAACAAATAACACGTCACATACTTTCAAGAAGGACATTTTCTAAATTTCTTTTAGCGTGGAAAAGAAACATTTTAGTGTTTTTTAGATTATTTCTCGTCGAACCTTGTATAGAACGTTCTTTCTGCCTTTTCAGTCTCAATTTGGCTGCTTAAAGGAATTAAATCTTATGCACTTTAACGACGTATCTGACGTCGTATATGACTTTTTACTTAATTTCGTTTTTGTAAATAATTCGGCGACAATCTGTGTTTAAGGTTCAGAGTCAAATTTACAAGATTTTCGGATATCGGTAGAATTTTCTTCAGCTAAAGGTATTTTGGGTCTTCAAAGTTCACATAGATTGAGCAGCTTAACAGCCAGTTAAGAGCCAGAGCCTAGCTTTTTTGCCCCTCTACTGTGTTGTTGTGTTTGTACGTCAACCGATCGAGTTAGTGAAACTGTAAAAAATGGCCTACATGCCTTTTTTATAGATTAGATTAGATACGATTTTATTAACGCATTCTTTCTTTTTTTTCTCTTTCTTTTATATGTTGTACACAAATCATTTATCATGGCTTTGCTATCTGCCATGTCCCTTTTTTTTGTAAAAGATTTCTAAACTGGCTGTCTTGAGTACTGGCTTTTGAACTACCTAAACTTGTTCGATTTAAGACCGTCTACAAATATTTGACATTTTTAAGTGCACATAATGCAGCGTGATCAAGTGGTAACGGACACGCCAAGCATTAAAAGGCCACACTCAAAAGTTAAGCGGTAAAAAACACTCAAAATGGCGTCCGCTACGAGCAACTTCAGGAGTATTCCCAACTGTTCATCAAATCATTAGTTTTTATTTTCTATGCCATCGTTTCAATTTGAGGAAAGCCAAAAAAAATCCTTTGCTTTTTTGTGGCTTAAGGTCTTAAAAATTACGGGGTCCAAACCATGCCTTTAAACCAGCTGTGGGATTCAACGTGGCAAGGCTACTGATTCTTATGAATCTCGTCTCTGATTCTTATGACTAAAAATTCAACTGTACAATTTAATAGCTTCTGAAAAATCAGAAAGAAATAGAGTTATTAGTATTAAAAGCAAGGGCACAAAAGTAGCCATGTTAGTTGAATTAAAAGGAACAATAGTTTAATTTCAGTTCAGTTCTTTATTGAAACTAAATATAAATACGTGCTCCACAAAATTTTGCGTACGATAGAGAAATCTGTCGGAAAAGGGTGTTTATTCCCAAACCATATGTGATAATTTATTTTGAAAGGTATATTTGAAAATATGATCTTTTGTGACCATATTTGTGGACTTTTCTACATTACGCTACTTGCTAACAACGGGTGCTTAATTAGCTTGCTTTCTTAATTAGTTACAGTTATTTAAATGGCCCTTATTGAGTTCATGATTTGAGTACATGATTTTGTTTTTGCAACCGACTACAATTTATGTCTGGTTGGATTATTTCAGTAATTAATTTTTGTTTAATTCTTCGACATTGTTTAATAATACATGTTAATGAGCAGTCTCTCGAGCGCTTTTACAATTTGTTCGCCATTTCTTGTCTGAACTCGAAGTCTTTTTTTTTGTGTTAAAAAATAACTCGGGTATTTTTCGACGCTTATTTGATAGGCCAGGAGCTGGTACTTCTGTTTAGTCCACTACTTTACTAAGTGGATGCAGCCTCAGTGCGTTTAAAAAACATGACAACTCCTCGTAAATTCTCAAGGTGCGGTTGAAACTGCCCGTGCTATCGACACATGAATACTTGCAACCGCCTCCAAACAAACCTGTTCGCCAGAAAAACTTAGTTTTCTCAGCGATCAGCTTCACTGACGAGCGAAAAATTTCATTCGATTTCTAATCGATGTTTATCCCACGCGGGCAAAATTCCATCGCATCTCGAACTTGACAACGTCTTTTCCAAAGCAAATTCAGTGACCATGGCCATCGAGTACACCCCCGAACAAATCGAATTCCAAAAGCCAAACCCCACATGCTACGGATACATGGCTGGCTTGGCCGAACGCACCGGCGTCCGGCAGGACTTGCTGCGGCTGACACTCTCCCTCTTCCTCGGCTACCCGATTGCACTGCTACACCGAAACATCGTGCAGTACATGACGCCGAAGTCGCAGCACATCTTCTTCGCCGCCTGCGGATTTCTCATTTGCGTCTTCAATTTCGGCTTCGACGCTTACCACAGCCTGAACGCGATTTGGGTCACCTACATCCTCACACGTACCTTCCGTCAAGACCCGGCCATATACATCTCCGCCAGCTTCGTGTACCACATGGGCTATCTCCTCTTCGGCTATGTCTTCGTGAAGAAGGACTTGGAAATCACTTGGACCATGCCGCACTGCGTCCTGGTCCTTCGGATGATTGGATTCTGCTTCGACATAGTCGACGGACAGCGGCCGCTCACGCAGCTGTCGAACTACCAAAAGGACACGGCTCTGGCAGAGGTGCCAACACTCCTGGAACTTGCGGCGTACGCGTACTTTCCAGCTTCGTTCCTGGTGGGTCCGCAGTTCCCGTTCACCCGGTACAGGCGATTCGTCAATGGCGTCTTCCGCAATCGCACAGGATTCGTGCAAGCTGGCCTCTTACGTGGCGCCACCGGTATCCTGTATATGGCCATGCGTCACTTCGGAGCGCAGGTGATCTCGGACCAATACATCCTCAGCGACAGCTTCTGCCACCAGAACATGGTGAGGAAACTCGTGGACATCGGGCTGTGGGGTAAGCTCGCCCTGTACAAGTACATCGGCTGCTGGCTGGTGGTGGAGGGCTCCCTCACCTGCATGGGCTTCACTTACGCCGGCAAGAATGCCGATGGCGAGGACGACTGGACCGGGTGCTCGAACGTGCACCTGATGCTCTTCGAGACCGGCATCATCATGACGCACTACGTCCAATCGTTCAACATCAACACCAACAACTGGGTGGCCCAGTACATCTACAAGCGTCTGAAGTTCCTCAAAAACCGACGCATAAGCTACATGGCCTCGCTGGCGTTCGTGGCTATTTGGCACGGTATCTACAGCGGCTATTACGTTACGTTCGCGCTGGAGTTCTTCGTCGTTAACATCGAGCGGCAGATCCAGGGAATTTACAGCAAACGCATACTGCCGCGTTATGGAAAGACCCTGGAGGCGTCGCAGCCGTACAAGGTGATGATGTTTACGCTCCTGAAGGTCTACAACATCGTGTACATGGGCTGGGCGATGACTCCGTTCGTCCTGCTCACAGCCGAAAAGTGGATGCGGGTTTTCAAGGCTCTCAACTACTTCGGGTTTGTAATGATCGCTGTTTGGTTCGCGATCTTCAATCTCTTCAAGTTATGTGGTGTCCTCAAGGGCTCTGTTAAACAAAAATAAATTGTTTTCATGTAATCTCTTGGTTGTGGAGTTTTTTTTTTGAGCCTTTACCCTGCGGGGTTTCTTTGAAAGTTTGGACTGAGAAGGCTTTCAAAAAAGATGGACGAGAGATTTTATTTTAAAAATATCCAGTTGCTTTTGCCACCAACTTGAATCAAACAACTGAAATGTAAATTCTACTTAGTGCAGGGCGCTAACTAGAAATGGTATGAATTTAATTCTAGCACCTATAATAGTCTAAGAGCCCACAGCAAATTTTGGGAGTGAAATTACAGTAAACTCTCGATAATTCGAATTTCATGGGACCAGGAAAAAATTTCGATTTATAGAGGTTTTCGAGTTACGTAGGTTTCAGAAATAAAATGTTGCTCACTTTTGTCACATACGCATTTCGACTAACGGTTGTTAAGGAAAAAGAAGTTAACTTGACTTCGAATTATAGAGGTAAACAAGCCATCATTTTCGAAGTATAAAGGTTTTCATATTGTTTTTGCCCAACAATAAATTGGAGTTAACGAGGAATTTGCATAAGTTTGCTTCGATTTACAGAGATTTTTTCAGGGGACTGTGAGAATTCCTCGATTTACAGAGGTTTTCGAATTATAAAGGTTCGAATTATCGAGAGTTTACTGTGTAACGTGAATGTCTTCGACAGACGATATCAAATCCGCAAGTCTGGCAGCGATTTGGCAGGGGCTATATGGTCTGCTGCTGCTGTTTTTCCGATATGTAATTTTTTTTATAGGTATAACCATTTGAATCTAGCATCAAATGAAAGATTAGACTGCCACGATTGCAAAAATTTAGGTACCAGATGTTTTAGTACGCGGCCTTACCATAACATCAGATAAATTGTGAAAACGTCCTGATTAGAAAAATATGGGTGCCAGGGCTTTGCATGTGGGCATCAGGTCGCCAGACGTCAAATACAGTGCGACCACGTAATTAGAAACAGCTAAAATTATCTTTTAGTTTTCAACATAGCTCATGCACTTCCCACCCGTAAAGGTGATTTTGGTTTTTATTGTTTCTACAGATTTTACCAAACATAAAAACAAAGGATTTTGTGATATGCGTATTATAGATACCATTTTTGGTTATACTTCCACTCCCAACATTTGCTGTGGGTTCTTGGTCTATAAAGATGATGCGAACTTTTTACTCGAACTGTTACAGTTGGCTTCTGCGATGAATTATTTCGATTTTTTTTTTTTTTAACTTTATTAATACATAATACAATTATAGTGATAATAGGACAATGCACTAGCCACCAGGGTTTTCGGCAGTTCGAAAAATGATATCATCTATTCCTATTGTGCGTCGGCTTCTTGATTGAACTTCTTATTTGTGTTCAACTCTGGAAGCGAATGCACTGCAGATGATTCCTACAGATTCTTGTGTCTTCAAACAAAGCCACAACCCCTTAGAGTAGAAGAGTAGTTTTTTGCTCCTCTTCTCTTAATGGGCACTTGGTGAACACATACGTTGTTAACGGCGTAAATCCTTTAATAACCAAAATTTAAGAATTCAATTTCTCTATTTATTTAAGTTAACTAATTCAAGTACATTTTAATTTAAAGAAGAAATTTTCGTTTTTGGTTGTTATGTTGGTTGGCGAACTTCAATTCAAAAGATTTTTAGGCGGGTGTGTTCTTGACAGCAGAAATTATTCTTGTGTTGCCAGGTCTTCATGAAGTGTTTGAATTTTGTCAGTGCAGCCAGGTTTGACAACACACGTTGTGAATTTCCTTTACGCTTTTCAACAGAATGCAAAAAAAATGCCTGGTTCTTCATAGGTCTCTGAAGATTCTTCCAAGATGTTGGTCTGCACTTGGTACCATCTCCAAGAGATCCTTTTTAGCCTTATTTAGCTTGATATGCGTTCTGTAGCCGTGGAGGTCGAGTGGGCGCCGTCCACATTCGACCACACGAATCAAAACATCTCTTAAGTGAAGTATCGACGTTCAAGTTTTGATTTATTTAGTTTCAAAACTAATATTACAGTAAACTCTCGATAGTTCGAACATCCATAATTCGAAAACCTCTGTAAATAGAAGCATTCTCACAATCCCCTAAAGAAAACCTCTGTAAATCGAATAAAACCTTTGCAATTTGATCCCCTCGTTAGTTCATATTTATTTTTGTGCAAAACATCATGAAAATCTTAATAATTCAAAAGCGATGGCTTATTTACCTCCATAATTCGAATTCAAGTTTACTTTTTTTTCTTCAAAAACCGTTAGTTTACTTTTTTTCTTCAACAACCGTTCATGGAAATGAAGTGACGAAAGTGGGAACTATTTTTTTCTTTCTGAAACTTCTGTAATTCGAAAATCTCTGTAATTCGAAGTTTTCTCCTGATCCCATGAAATTCGAATTATTAAGATTTTACTGTAGATGGATTTTTCAGTAAACTAAAATAAAACGTGCAAAACAACATAATATAATTCTAAAATTATGGCTTCTTTACCTCTATAATTTAAAGTCAAGTTTACTTTTTCTTATTTCAACAACGTGACGAAAGTGAAAAATATTTTTCTTTTCTGAAACCTCCGTAATTCGGAAACCTCTCTAATTCGAAGCTTCTTCCTGATCCCGTGAAATTCGAATTATTAATATTTTACTGTAGATGGATTTTTCAGTAAAATAAAACGATAAAACTAATCTTCTGCAGACAAGCCCCTCCGGCTTTTCAGTTAAATACAGTGAACTCTCGATAGTCGAGCCTCCATAATTCGAAAGCTTCTATAATTAGAAGCACTCTTACAGTCCCCAGACCCACCTACCACCAGTTACAGACACCTACTTCTTTCATTCGAAGACCTCTGTAACCTCTGGTCCGACGAGATTCGAGTTATCGAGAGTTTACTGTATTTGTAAGCGATTTATCAAAGAAATAAAAAAGATATGAATGATTGAAAAAAGAAACCGTCTCCCAATCGACAACTAAGTGGTCCCCTCGGCTCACTCCAAGAATACATTTGCAAAACCAAACGTTTTTTTTTTTCTCCAAATTTACGTTCAGAAACAACCACTTGAAACAAACCTCCTCCTCCTCCTCCTTCTTAGATCCACTAGCACATCCGCAAGGGTGCCATTTCCCTGTTTTGTTGTAACGACTTTCCCCCGTAGCGCACGCACATCTCACATTGACACTCATGTTTAGGTCACGAAGCGCTTCAATTGACGCATCTCCCGGCGCACATCCCATCCGACCACAAGCCACACACATCGCGTCCTACTTCCCAGTCCGCATGACAAACCGGGCCAAAGCGACAACTGAAATGCGCGCATCGTCGACGTCCTCACACTCAATTCACTTAGCTCGCGCGCGCAAAAAAAAAATCGCACAGGGGGTTTAGACGCAGTCAGTCACACTTCTGAAGAAGCCCAAGCGACATAAGAAGCCATGTCACAGCAAAGCGAACAAAAAAAAAAAAAAACAAAACCGCTCCGTGGTTAAATTGATTTCAATTGGAAAGTCTGCTCTTGACTTCCGAGCCCTTCCGACGCTCCACTTCCACGCGAGCCACTTAAGCGGCGCGAATCGATTAGACAGCGACAGCAAATTGAAGTTGAATTTTTTTTTCTCTTTCAGGTGTGCAACCAGACCAAATGCGACTGCGAGGGACTGAAGGGTGCGCCAGGATCTATTGGACCGCCCGGTGTACGCGGCATGGAGGGCGCGCCTGGCGATGTCGGCGCGGCTGGACCATTGGGCAGGACCGGTGAGGGCGGTGACGTCGGCGAGTACGGCGAAGTCGGTGACAAAGGGCATAGGGTGAGTAGAAGATGCAACGCACTGGCTGACCGTCGGTTTCATAACCTCCTCCTTTTAGGGCGACGTCGGCGAGCCCGGACGACCAGGATACGCAGGACCGAGAGTGAGTTGAATTTTTCCAGTCGAGAAGCGTCAATCCTAACTGCTCTTCGTTTAGGGACCGCCCGGACAGCCCGGCTCGGAGGGACCACGAGGAATCGACGGATGCAACGGATACGAAGGCACGATGGGCACGCCGGGAAGACCGGGAGAGCCCGGCCGGCGAGGACCACTGGGCAAACCGGGACCGTCAGGACCGACAGGTGAGGCCGGTGACGGCGGCACCAACTCGAAGGGAACGAAGGGCGTGCGGGGAACCGAAGGCCCAGCCGGGTATGACGGCCCCGAAGGACGATACGGCAGCAAGGGCATCAAGGGAGACATCGGCTTCGCGGGCATCGATGGACCGAAGGGCGAGCGAGGTCTGCAGGGCCTGAAGGGAGACAAGGCTGAGCCGTACGACCCGCTCATCGGAACAGGGCAGAAGGGAGAGAAGGGCGAGCCGGCCGACTCGATTCTACGCGGATGGACCACGAAGAACACACAGAAGGGCAGGCGCGGCGGGCGCGGTGACAACGGCGTTAAGGGCGCCAAGGGCATCAGTGGCGAGGACGGCGCTGTGGGACTCCGCGGCATTCCCGGACAACGAGGCGAGGAGGGTGCCGCCGGCGAGCGAGGCAAGCCGGGTAAACCCGGCGAGGCTGGCATCACTGGCGAGAAGGGAGCCAAGGGCGCGCCGGGCTACCCCGGAGCGGACGGCTACGACGGACAACCCGGACTCAGTGGCGACCCCGGCTACGACGGTATGCCTGGCATTCAGGGTCCAGTGGGCCCGCCTGGCATCTATGACCCAAACTTGGACGAGATCTTCCAGGGCTCCGAGGGACCGCAGGGCGACATCGGCGAGCCAGGCCCGCCAGGCCTCACCGGAGCGCCAGGAACACCCGGACGCAGAGGACACATGGGACCGGCAGGACCGCCGGGCGACAACGGACTTCAGGGCAACCCAGGCAAGCGAGGCGTGTCGATCAAGGGCCAGGCCGGTGACTGGGGCGAGATTGGAGCTCCTGGGCCGCAGGGACCGTACGGTCTACCCGGACCAATGGGCCGACCAGGACAGAAGGGAAGCAACGGATTGGACATCATAGGCCAAAAGGGAATCCAGGGCGACGCTGGACGTCCGGGATCGCACGGCTATAGAGGCGACCGCGGCGAGCCGGGTCTGCCCGGTGACAAGGGCTTACCCGGGTTGGGCGTGAACATTGTCGGACCGACGGGAGCCGACGGTCTTCCCGGCGTTCGAGGAATTCCCGGTCAGGACGGCTTCGACGGCGTTCCAGGCGAGCTCGGTGACAAGGGTGTGCGCGGAGACGACTGCGGCTTCTGCCCGCCAGGACCGAGGGGCTTCAAGGGCTCCATGGGCGACAGCGGATTTGGTGGCCTGCCTGGCTTGCCTGGAAAACCTGGACTGGTTGGACCTCGAGGACCAAAGGGCGCTGCTGGACTACAGGGAGTCGTGGGCTTCAAGGGTCTGCAAGGGCCCAGCGGAATTCCAGGAGAAATGGGCCGTCCAGGACCTGCGGGACGTGACGGCCGAATTGTGCGCGTTGGCAACCAGCCGAAGCCTGAGGTCGGCGACTACGGCGACCGCGGCGAGCGCGGCGAACAAGGCGAACAGGGTCTCAGGGGCCACCCAGGTTTCCCCGGCCGCCAAGGCCAACCCGGAGAGTACGGACCGCGAGGCGACTACGGCAGCCCTGGCCTCCCTGGCAAGGACGGACTGAACGGATACGACGGACAGGATGGCCTTAAAGGAGCGCCAGCCGACGTGCCAATCATCTACTTGGTCGGTGATCCTGGTTACGATGGACAAAGGTGAGGAGGACAGATGAGTGCTCTGACGCGCTCCAGATGACAACCATTTCTTTTCTTTTCAGAGGCCCCAAGGGAGAGCTCGGCAGCGTGGGAACCAAGGGACAGAAAGGTGAACCTGGACCGGGCTTGACATTCGAGAACAAAGGCGACCGTGGCGACAAGGGAAACAACGGCCCGGCGGGACTGCAAGGCCCCAAAGGACCCACAGGCGAAGAAGGATTCACCGGACCCCGAGGCGACGTCGGTCTGCCCGGCCCTACGATCCAAGGAATACGCGGCCACAAGGGTTACCCCGGCCTCAAGGGCGACGTGGGAAGAGTTGCAGCACCTGGACTGCCCGGAAAGCCCGGTGAGGCGGGCTTCGACGGTCTGAAGGGTCGCAAGGGTCAGCGCGGCGAGCCAGGACCGTACATTCTCTCCGGCGAGATCGGCAGGGACGGCGACCTTGGCTGGAAGGGCGAGATCGGTGACAAGGGCTTCCCCGGCAACCCCGGCCCGGCTGGACGGCCAGGCATTCGCGGACTCAAGGGCGAGAAGGGCGACAACGGCCCGAACGGCCTCACGGGTCTGCCAGGCAACAAGGGCCAGCGCGGCGATTACCTACCCGGCCGCCCCGGACCGGTCGGCGAGCCTGGACGCGACGGAAGGACAGCCCCACACGGACCCAAGGGACAGAAGGGTGAGCTCGGACCAACTGGAGCCCCGGGAGCGCGTGGCTCCAAGGGCGACATCGGCTTTTCCGGCAGGAGAGGACTTCCCGGCGACGCCGGAGCACCGGGAGCCTACGGAATTTCCGGAACCGACGGCTACGTGGGAGTGCCCGGCGAGCAAGGTGACCGCGGCGACATCGGCTTCGACGGACAGCGAGGAGACATCGGACCGCGGGGTTCCTTCGGCCCCGATGGCCTCAAGGGCGAGCTGGGCAGCATAGGATACCCGGGACGAGCGGGCAGCCCTGGCCGACCCGGTCGCAAGGGAGAAATGGGCGACAGAGGCTTCATCGGCCCGCAGGGTCGCAAGGGCGCACGCGCCTTCAGCGGCATGAAGGGCGATGGCGGCATAGCTGGCATCCGAGGCCTGCCAGGACTGAACGGTCTGCCAGGACCGAAGGGAGAGCGTGGCCCGGAGGGCGATCCAGGCGTAGCCATAGACGGTCCACTGGGCCTGAAGGGCGAGGCGGGCTTACCGGGACTCATGGGCTTGAACGGAATGAACGGAGTCAAGGGCGAACGCGGCGACTTCGGTGAACAAGGACTGCAAGGAGCGACGGGCGACAACGGAGATGAAGGATGGCCCGGCCAGCCGGGAAGACCGGGAGCGCAAGGCTTGAAAGGTGCGATCGGACCGTGGGGCAAGATTGGAAACGTCGGACCCAGAGGTGACGTAGGAGTGCCTGGATTCTTCGGAAGGCCCGGACAGAAGGGTGAACCCGGAGACTACGGCCGCATTGGAGTTCCTGGCCTGCAGGGAGAGCGCGGTGACATGGGAATGCAAGGCCGACCAGGACGAGCTCTCATGGGAAGCGCACGCAAGGGAGAAAAGGGTGTTGCAGGCCCCGCAGGTCTGAGAGGCCAAATGGGACACCGCGGCGAAGACGGCGATGTGGGCTACCCGGGTCGCAAGGGAGAAATCGGCGACATCGGCTTTATCGGCGCCCCCGGATCGGACGGATTCCCCGGAGTGAAGGGAATAACAGGAGACAGAGGCTTCCGCGGACCGCCAGGCCTCCGACCGGAGTACGTTGAGAGCGGCGAGGAAGGTGAAGCTGGCTACGACGGGCTTGTGGGTCGTCCCGGCCGTCTGGGTCCAAAGGGTGCTCCTGGCGAGCAAGGCGACGACGGTACTCATGGCTTGCTTGGTCCGACAGGACCACGAGTCCAAGGAATCAAGGGAATGGAAGGCGACCGTGGATTCCCAGGTCGCCCAGGCGCTAATGGACTACGAGGACAGATGGGTGCCAAGGGAGAGCAGGGCGACTTCGGCTTCAAGGGCGAGATCGGTGAGTCTGGCTACGCAATCCGCGGACGACCGGGAGACCTTGGCGATATCGGGCTTCAAGGC
Source organism: Syritta pipiens (assembly GCA_905187475.1). Classification (NCBI taxonomy): domain Eukaryota; kingdom Metazoa; phylum Arthropoda; class Insecta; order Diptera; family Syrphidae; genus Syritta; species Syritta pipiens. Next base: position 91,127,758 of record LR994571.1, read on the forward strand.
ACCGATGGAATGCCCGGCAGGAAGGGCGACGTTGGCGAATTCGGGCCTCCAGGTCGGTCCGGACTGATGGGACCGCCAGGTCTGCGAGGCCTCGAAGGTGACATCGGCTGGAGCGGTATCGACGGAATTCCCGGCTTGACCGGCCCAAAGGGTGAACAGGGCGTCACGTTCCCCTTCGACATGGTGCGACCCGGCGATCGAGGGGAACCAGGCATGCCCGGCTTCAAGGGCCAACTAGGCGACCAGGGCATTGAAGGAGAATTCGGAGCTGTCGGCTACCTTGGCTTGAAGGGCTATCAGGGCGATGTGGGTGAGGAGGGCTACCCAGGTCCAGACGGACCACCAGGCGAGCGTGGCATGCAAGGTCCCGTGGGTCTGCCAGGTGTTAATGGCTTCATAGGAGCCAGAGGCGAGCGCGGCGAACGCGCCCCACCACCACCACAGGCCAAGAGTCGCGGCTACGTGTTCGCACGCCACTCGCAGTCCATTCAGATACCCGAGTGCCCCATCAACACGAACAAACTGTGGGAAGGCTACTCCATTGCCGGCAACATCGGCAGCTCGCGATCAGTTGGACAGGACTTGGGATCCGCTGGCTCGTGCCTCATGCGCTTCACAACCATGCCCTTCATGTTCTGCGATGTGAACAACGTCTGCAACTACGCCCAGAACAACGACGACAGCATGTGGCTGTCCACCGCGGAGCCAATGTCCCTCTCAATGGCACCCATCCAATCGAGGGACCTCATGAAGTACATCTCCAGGTAAGTCTTGCCCATCTGATTATCTGGTCATCACTGATGTTCATCTTCTTTTCAGATGCGTTGTCTGCGAGACAACCACTCGAATCATTGCTCTGCACAGTCAGAGCATGTCGATTCCTGACTGCCCTGGCGGCTGGGAGGAACTCTGGACTGGTTACAGTTACCTAATGGTGAGTTCTGTTCAAATTTCCCGATGGCTTCATTGATCATTTCCGCCTGCCTTCCCCAGACCACAACCGACAACAGCGGAGGCTTCGGACAGAACCTCATCTCACCCGGATCATGCCTCTTGGAGTTCCGCGCGAACCCAGTCATCGAATGCCACGGACACGGCCAATGTAACTACTACGACCCTCTGGCGTCATTCTGGTTGAGTGTCATCGAGGAGCACGAACAATGGACAGTCCCAAGGCAACAAACTCTCAAAGCCGATCAAACCAGCAAAATCAGCCGGTAAGTGCCAATACCGACGTCATCTGCTTCCCCCACCAACCTGTCTTCTCTCCCTCCGCACAGGTGTTCAGTCTGCCGCAGACGTAACATATCGGTGATAGATCGAACACCGATCTTACCGGGAGCATCAGCCTTCCGCCGTGGCGAGGAACGCGTCGTGCAGCGACCTCCACCACCACCACCATCGGCCGGAAACTCCTATCGCCCCAGATACCGGCCCAGGCAGAGGCGTCCACCTCGCGAGGATCGAGGTTAACTTAAGGCGATGAGACAACAAAATCTCCCCTTCTTTACTTCTAATTACTTTTAATTTTTTTGTTTGCTATTCAAATTTTTTTTGCAAAACCTGCTAATCTGCCCAGTCGTATAGTGAAACTATGATAAAGTGCCATTCTCTTTTTTTTTTCTTAGATTCTTAGATTTGTTGTATTTTCTTCAAAACAATTATCGGTTTCAGTTTTTAGCGGTAGGAAATTTATTCAGCATGGAGTAACTTAAAAACAGTCGATAAATCGTTCAGTCAACCGTAGTCAAGTTGTTCTTTTGTTTTTTTTTTTTTTATATGTCGTTAGAAAAGAAAAATAACTTCATTTAAATATAATAGAAATGGTATATGTGAATGATACCCACTGCCAAAAATGTAAATGCAATTATTTTATGCTTGTAATTATTACAATATAAAAAAAGAAAAACCAGTAAAATGTTAATAAATGTTTTTATTGGGAGTTGGACCAGAGATATCATAGGAGATTTGGTTTCTTCATTAAAAATCATTATCATCGGTGTTATAATAGTTCTTCTTTGAAGCTCTGAAGCTTTGAAGTGGTTTTCATCCTTTTGGGGTACCTCTAACCTCTGCAAATCATTTCTTCTCTACAACCATGCACCATCTACTATCTACTTAATCTAATATAGCGCAAACGATTTTTCGAGCCACACCTCGGCACTCAACAACCACTCTGACCGCGGACATGGAGCTTTATACCGTCCGTTTGATTTTATTAAGGCGTTCTTAAACAGTTAATAGAAGTCTTCCAAAGATACCCATGTCAAGTCAAAAACATGAATAGAATTGATGGCAATAGTCCATCTTGCTATTGTTATAAAATTTCGAGAACTCAGGAATGGCCGACTACTTGTCTTCGCGATATTTCGCTAAACATTATTGGTGTAGTTTGACTTTTTATTTTGCAACCTTAGCCAACATTTCAGCATCCTTTCACGATTGATTAGCCTTGAGTTCCCTCTTTGTGCTTGCGATAAGTTCAACGTGGGCGAAGACAATTCCGAACTCCAACACCCTATGGCGAATTAACATCCTTTCTATTCTATTTTCCGAGCTATTTTGTTCGCAGATTCAAAAGAACGAAAGACCCAATCCATAAAGGGAAAAACCGTTTGTGGACTGGGCTTTTCATTCATCCGAAAACTAAGCAGACAAAATCGTTAATTGCATTCATGCGAAACTGGAAAAAAGCGTTTATGCCATAAACTATAGATTTCATTTTTGGTCTTCGAAGCTCTTTTTAACCGCTTCGTTAGTAATCGATATTATTGATTCATAATCGCACTAGTTGCTTCAATTTCCGCTTTCTATTTTTCTGATAGTTTGTTTTGTTCTATGACAATGGCTATGACATCACTCTATTCAAACAACGTCCACGTTTGCCAATCCTAGTCATCGGACGTTTCCTTCCTTCCTACCTACCTGGTCTCTTTATTGCAAAAACTGGTTGCACTTTTACGACTTTATGAAGGCACAAATATTGGTTTATTCTGTCTATAATCTTATTTCAATAATAAAATGTGAAAACATAGTTTTTGAAAATATCCTTTTCTCATCCAGTAGTGCCATTCGCCAGAGAATCTTCTTCTATTACCTGCGCGAAATATTTTCCGCCAATTTTCCTGTCACTTCCTGTAAATACACGTCAACTGGTTGATTTATAAACAGAATCTTTTTTTTATTTCCCATATATATTTAACTCCTGTCTGTATGACAATAATTAAGTGGTTTTTACATGTAAACAGAAATAAGAAAAACTTTATTTCCGATTGTAAATAAAAAGATTTCTATTTTATCGAACATATTCAACTTTTTCCCAACAATTCCAAACTATATTTACGTGGAGTGTAACTTGGTTGCTTCTATATGAAAAATAATATCCATTGCATTGTAGTGGAAGTTTTTGTTGACCATGCTTTAGCTGGAAAACATGTCGGAAATAATTTGCACATATCAAAAGTGCTAAACACTTATCAAAAGTTCTAATTTTGATGTGGAAAACAGCGAACAACTTGGACAGCCGAAAATGTTTAAAAATTAAAAATTAGAGGAGTTCATCGATAAAAAAAAATTCATATCAAATGCTTAAAAAATTGGTTAAGACAAAAGGAGTTGACTCTTCAACAGCAGGAAAACGTGTTTAAAGCAGGGAAACGTCTTAAAATCGGGGAAACGTCTTAAAAGCGGGGAAACGTCGTAAAAGGCACTCAAGTAAAATCTTAATCGTTTGGAGATAGTCTATCAAGGGTAGAAAAACATCTTCGAATTGTAAAAACAATTCCAGTGCGATCTGAATCGTTGGGAGGTGATTTACCCAAAGTTGGGGAGCATCACAAACAATCGAAATCACATCAAGAATTATCTGAGTGGACATGAAGCTTTATACCGTCCGTTTGATTTTATTAAGGCGTTCTTAAACAGTTAATAGAAGTCTTCCAAAGATACACATGTCAAGTGAAAAATATGGAAAGACTTGATGGCAATAGTCCGCGATTGCCAATTTTATAACAATAACAATATTATATGATTTCGAGGACGCAGGATTGGCTACCTACTTGTCTCAAGTAAAATCTTGATCAAAGTTGAGAAGCATCACAAAAAATCGAAATCACATCAAGACTTATCTGAGTGGTTGGCTGTTTACTTACAAACTTAGCGAAATCGACTTAAAAAACAAACAGAAAGAACAAAAGAGATAAGAAATTCTATATTAAAATGCTAATGATAAAAAGCAAACAATGGTATAAGCTACTTTGTGTGTGTTCGTTCGTGTTTTATATGCAACCTATAACACTTTTGCTTTCTCACCTTTATCCGTCCCTCTGTGGTTACTTTCTGCACCAGGAGCACTCCTTGTTCTCAAATACATATCTTCTAAAATATGCGACTTTAGGTTTTGTATGTAATTAGCAGTTCTGGTAAAGAAAAATATGTAAAGGCGACAGACAGCCAGATGGATTCTATAAGGGTTTCGTTGTTCCTTTGGAACGAAACCCTAAAAAGCGTTGAATTGATTAATAGGTTCGATGCAGTAAAAAAAAAAAGTAAAACTACAATTACAGGATACTTAAGGGTAGCCCCAACCCCTTTAGCACGCGCCAATTATAAAAAAAATAAATACCTGGGTCAAAATGACTCGAGGAACGGCTGAACATGTGCCTCATGGCCGATTCACATCATGGATCTCTATCAATTTTTATTTTATCATGAAGGTTAGCAAACTTTCTAAGATTTAACAAAAACTTCGAATTTTGTCTTAGTTTCGAAGTCCTCTTTATTTAGAAAATGCTGTCGTCCTCGGTAGGTTAGAGTGTCTGGCTGGAGCAGTAGAGACCCACAGCCACACTTAGGCAAGAATTTTAATAATGCGGTCACTCATACCACTTCATCTCTACGGTATTCTGTACCCAACTTGTTGTCGATGCGGGTAATCGAATTGACCCCAATCTGTTGGTAAATAGAGCTGCCGTCGCAATCAGGAAATGCTACAACTGTCTTTTACTGATAGACCGCTGATTCCTCGGTAAGAACAAAAAGACTCGATTTAGAAGAGTCCTTTAGCTAGAGCTTTGATTCTTTCTTCAATGTTTCTGTATCGAACTGCATGAATTTATAACTCAGCAGTCGATGTATCTTATGTTGTCAGGGAGTTTTTGCTGTATTTATAAGAACTTTACTTTTTTTGTCAGAAATTTAGACGGAGCGATGGAGGAAAGTATTGTGAAATAAAAGTGTTTTATCGTTTTGTTTTCTACTCTAAAGTGGCTGTTTTCTTTTTTATTGAGCTTTAACAGTTTCCAAATCATTGTAATGGACGAATATTAGCCATCCAGACTTTTCTAATTCCCAAAACGATTTGACTTTCTCAGAAACCGTCTGTTTGGAATCACAATTAGTCCAGTTTGACTCTAAATACGGCTATAAGATTCCTAAAGCTAGACCTTTGTATTTAGCGGCCATGAGGCCGACGAATCGCATAAGATAACTTCGAGTTTGCAATTGAGCTTGTGCTTTGAATCCGTGCTACTATCGAACTTAGGTCTTAGATAAACGTGATTACCAGATTCGTGGCCCATCGAACTCGTAAAGAAAAAAAAATATTACTGATGCTTGTTATTGTAGTCGATCATAAATCCGATAAGCTCAATGGTTTTAGTTTTAATCATATCTCTTTTCGGTGAGTACAACAGCTGACGTGGCCCAAAATCGCATAGATAAAAAGTATTCTACACGATTTCGCAAATATTCGACGGTGAAGAGAGGCCAGAGCGATTTCCTAAATATCTACGTTGGGTTTCTTGATGACGATTTTTTGATGTAGATGATTCTTTCCTTAAACCATCCAATGATAACCGAGACTGAGTTGCTTCATTTGCTTTTTCCTGTTTATTTTCGTGGTGGAAACTTTCTACGGTATACTGAGCCGACATCAGTTAAAGAGAGTTTTGTAAATTTTCCACCAATCGCTTAGTTGTCATCTATTACCCTTTGAAAAATTTCTGGAAACCTATAAATAGACACAAACTAAAGTGAAATAGACACAAACTAAAGAGAAATAACTTTTTAATCAATCAATAAATCGATAAACAACCCTCACTCGATGCCCACCTGTAGCAACAGAGAACCAACACAACTTAGAAAGGATTTTTCCAACTCACCCTATGAGTAACAAAATTTTACTTTGATCAGTGTTTGTTTGTTTTTTTTTATTACGGAATTTACAATACATACAAAGTAGAACAAAGATTTCTAGAATTATTAACAACAAAAGATAGAAACTAAAAGAACACAACTCATGACCCCCATTCAAAAAAAAAATATTATATAATAAAAATAAAATAACACCTCATCTGTTCCAGTCAAAACGCTAAACCAGTCACATCGAAATGAGGTGCAGCCCGAGCTGTCTCATAAACTAATCTAAATTGTGAATAAATTCGCTCCCCTGTTCCCTTACACTACACACCTAACATTTGTTCTGATTCTGGGATACGGTTATCGAAACGGGAAAATTAATTTACGAGTAAAATGTACACATCGCAAAGCAAAATAAGGAACGGGTTTCTCAAGGCATCGAGGGGGCTGGCACACAGGCATGCTCTAGTCTATTCATATATGGGGCACTGGTGAATCTTTTGTATTATTTTACGAAGTCCGGGTTCTCTTGAATCTTATCGGAGAACTGTAGTTGGCTATCGATTATTTGAAACAGTTCTTGTGGTGCTGGAATCCGGCCTGTCTGTAATTTCGACCAGACGGGGACATCATTCAGTGAGATTTCGAATGCTCCAGACGACACAAGCTAAAAGATGAAATTTGTTGGATTCTGGTGCAGAATTCAATTCTCCTTTGTGTAACTCACCTGTGCTTCGATCATATTGCCTACGAAAAATATCATCATGCACGCATACAGTTTATTGTCGATCAAATGTTGCCACCACCAAGGCGAACGCTGCCCGATGGCACCAAAGATGTCGTACGCCGACACAATCACAACAATGAGAACGATCTTCAGCAGGAAAATCACTTTGGAAAAGTACATATTGAAGCCAGGTGGATCGTAGTTAGCTCCGTGTATGGTTATCTGCGGGTATTTCTCGGATAAAATGTTTGTGTAGTCATCAAATGCCTTCCGATATCCACATGAGTAGCTTTATTTTGGGGGGGAAGGCAAGAACACATGTGAACCACGATGTGAGGTCATTTTCATAACTTACCAATAGAGGAAGGTCATTGTCGGACCACCAACATTTTGACCGAATTTGGTCATAGGAATTTCTTTCTCCGCATCGACACCGATGTTAATGTTCCCGACTAATAAAAACCCAATTAATGCGAATAGGGCAAGTGAGACATTTCGACTGGTGGCACCCATTTTGAGTGTGTGGCGAAATTTTCTTTTTCGAATCACAATGACTTGTAAAAAAAATTGTTAAAAAAAGGAAATCCCAACGATATTCGTCTAAATGCCTGCTTGCCGACCAAATTTCTTGGGGTTACCGTTCGTCAGAGACAATTTTGGATTTTTTTTTCGGTTTTACAAAGAATAGCTGATAATGCAATGTCAGAGGGTCTTTTGACAGCAGGTAAACAGAGTGGAATGGCGGCGAGATGGCGCTCGAGGCGCAAGGAGGGTGCAATGTTTTTATGGAGGATGGGGTTTAACTGAGTGTTAATTTTTTTAGGACAAAAAAAGTTTCAGCTAATGCTGCGAAATCTAGATAAGATGGCTAAGCAGGCATTTTGACTAGCAATCAACTCGATTTACCAACAAAGTCGAGGCGAAGCTTCATCAATGTATCAAAACTATACAACACAGTGAAGGCGCGAATAAGCTAGGCTCGGGCCCTTCGTGAGCTGTTACGCCACTAATGCTGATGAAAGCTTCATCAATTGCATACAGACTTAAATAAAGAAACCATCTCTTGGGTCTGTTCTCTTATATTTTTCAGTGAAAGCCTTGTATCGTAAAAAAATTCAATTTGCTTCACCCTGACTTAGGTACTAGTAGACATTGTCCCCTCTCAACATGAATAAACTTCACCCACATCGCTTCCATACGAACACATCCCACCAGACAACCACTGCTGCCAACGTAACCCCACTTGAATTGCTATTTCTCGTGTTTCTTCTAGAATGCTCTGCAAATTCGATGATTTCTGAATTTTCAAATCTAACAATTGTGCACGCTACACGAAGAACGAAGTAATTCAGTTGAATAATATCAAAATAATAAACATTATTCCAAACAAGTGTCGCAATAAATTCTCATCCATAATTCATTTGAAGTGATAATTTGCACACGAAAACCAAAAACAACCATCTGAGTCATGGACAAAGTAAGTAAATTCTTCCCATTTTTTTCTTTGCTCTCGTAAAATTTGCGATGAAGAAAAGAAGAAAAAAAGGAAACATGAAAAAGAACATCAATTGGTTATAGATTGATGCACAGTTTATATGCATTCATTTTTTTTTTACTTTATTTCTTCTCTACTGCATTCTTTTAGGTAAATGAACTCAAAGAAAAGGGTAACAAGGCTCTGAACGAAGACAAGTTCGATGAGGCGATTGCCGCTTACACGGAGGCAATTAATTTAGATAGTAAAAATCATGTACTATACAGTAATCGATCTGCTGCATATGCTAAAGCCGGTAAATTTGAATTAGCCCTGGCTGATGCAGAGAAGACAATTGAAATTAATCCTACTTGGCCGAAGGGATACTCGAGGAAGGGTTCCGCCCATGCGGGTCTAAATAATCTTCCTGAAGCTTTTGAAGCGTATTCTGAAGGTAAGTTCAACAAAGGGTGATTGATGTTTTTTCTCGTATTTTGTTTTTTTGGTTAAATATGTGTACCACATGTTTATAACCTAGTGACAGGTGTTGGATGTGTTCTTCAGACTTTTTTTCCGGCCGTGAAAGTGTTTCATAGGACACAGGTCTGCATGGGTGGCAATAAATTTATACCGTCATGGTTTGGAAGGACATTATCGATCCGATTCGAGTGTTTACTTGTAGAAGTTAACCTAAATTCTGGTTACTTCTGGAATTTTCCCGGGTGTCAAGTGAATGTTTTGAAGTGTTACTGTGGCGTCATTGGTGTTTGGTAACCAGGATGAGTTTTTTTTTTTTAAATTGATTGCATGCGGAATTTCAAAGCTACTTCTGCTCGGGGTTGCGTGTCATTTACTGAGCCGAGTGTTCCTTTGTAACCAGGCGACCGTTTTGCATGTTTGTTTAAACTCGAGGTGAAAATCATGAAGAAAAGGTAGCAACAGAGCCCTTGTGTGCTTGAATACAATTGCTTAGAGTTCTGTCGTTTGGACCAAGTCAATCAATTGCATTCTAGGTCAAAGACGATTCCGAAAACCAAGTTATGCGACATCATGGAAACGGCTGAACCCGAAAAAAAGTTTTATCCCAGCATGCAGAAACTCAATCACTCATAATTTGCCTGAATTTCGTGATGCGCTCGTGCAACCCAATTCAGGCCGCAGGTCTAAGGCTCCAGAGTGTACGCTACTTGAATCTGTACCTTTTCACAATTAAAAGACCCTGATGACCGTACTCGCCCATCCCCTTGCGCCATTGTTAGACGCCTCTCTCAAGAACGAACCCATCTCCTTCAATCATTCACTCGTTCATTTTCTATTTGCAGGTTTAAAACATGATCCACAAAACGCCATGCTCCTGCAGGGACGATATGAGATCCAATCAGCTCTGCTCAACTACATGACCAAAAATATGTCTACACCAATGGACGTTGATCCGCCCAAGCCGAAAGACCAAGAAAAGCCAAAGGAGGAGCCTCCAAAACCAGCGGAGCCCAAGCTCGAAGACATGACCGAGGAGGAGCGTAAAAAATACGAGGCCAGGAAGGAGAAAGATGCCGGTAATGCGGCCTATAAAAAGAAGGACTTCGATACCGCGCTCAAGCACTACAATCAAGCAATTGAAATCGATCCAACCGACATCACATTCTACAATAACATAGCTGCCGTTTACTTTGAGCAAAAGGACTTCGACGAATGCATAAAGCAATGCGAGAAGGGCATCGAAGTCGGTCGCGAGAACCGAGCTGACTTCAAGCTCATCGCGAAGGCGCTCTCTCGCATCGGTAACTCGTATCGTAAGTTAGAAAACTATAAGCAGGCTAAGATTTACTACGAGAAAGCGATGTCGGAGCACAGGACGCCAGAAATTAAGACACTGCTTAGTGATGTTGAGGCAAAGATCAAGGAGGATGAACGTCGTGCCTACATCGATCCGGTGAAAGCCGAGGAGGAGAAGGAGAAGGGCAATGACCTCTTCAAGAAGGGTGACTACAGTACAGCGATCAAGCACTACACGGAAGCCATCTCGAGGAATCCGGATGACCCCAAACTGTACAGCAACCGAGCTGCGTGCTACACCAAGCTGGCCGCCTTCGACTTGGGCCTTAAAGACTGTGAAATGTGTATTCAGCTCGATAGTACATTCATCAAGGGTTACATCCGCAAGGGAAAAATCTTACAGGTACAATTTTATGACACGATGTTTTCTGCGAACAGATTTTCAACACCTCGCTTCTTTTCAGGGAATGCAACAAGCATCCAAGGCTTCGGCAGCGTACCAAAAAGCTCTCGAAATCGATCCAAACAATGCCGAAGCCATCGAGGGCTACCGTTCGTGTTCAATGGCCTTCCACAATAATCCACAAGAGGTGCTCAAGAATGCCATGGCTGATCCGGAAGTTCAACAAATTCTCAAGGATCCAGCCATGAGAATCATTCTCGACCAGATGCAAAACGAACCAAATGCTGTTAAAGAGTAAGTTCAAAGAAAAATCCTAAACTTAGTCAGAAAAACTCAAATCCTTCTCTTCTTCTCCACAGACACTTGAAGAATCCTGCGATAGCCGAAAAGGTTATGAAACTTCTGGAATCGGGAATCATTCAAATTCACTAAAAAAAAAAACAGAAAAAGATAAAGAAAACACTAAAAAAATCATCAATTATTGTTTAAGGGCTTGCGCGCACGCAAAGACCGGCGCTTTTCGAACGCGACCTTCCTTTCATTTGTGTTTCTACTTGTTACAGGCGATACTAGTAACCTGGAATGTCTATTAAAATATAACAAAACAAATTTCTTTTATAGGAAAACGTAAAAACTAAAATAAACAAAATACACAAAAAAAAAAAAAAAACTAAGCCATGTTCGTTCCGATGATGTGTGTATGTATGTAGTATTCTGTAGTCAGATGTGGAGCCTGTTGGTGGGGCTACTTTTGCTTTTTTTTTATTTTGGGGGGAAAACTGTGAACTCTTGTCGACGAATGGCTTGGTAGCTATCAAATGAAACTACTCGTAAATAAAAGAAATACTTAAAACTACTAATCCAACTGTGTGTGAGAATTTTAAGCAGAAAAAGGAATATACAAATTTTAAGCAGAAACAAGAGAAAAAATGAAGAAAAGTATACAAATTCAATCGAATATTCCGTATTGTTGTAATATTAAAAAGAAAATGACGGAAGTAATAAAGTTAATGTGGAACCGTAAGACGGACTAATAAAACTATTTGTTTGATTTAGTTCAATTTGTCTTGAAGTTGGAGTTCGAGGAAATAGAAGGGAACAAGAGAAGTGCTATCCTATCTTTCTTGAGCTCGGTGGGCATTAGAACAACAGGCTCTCCGGTTATTTCCAGCGATGGCATCCAATTAAGCCGATTTTTGTTCGATTGAATTGATGATATCTCTTCATTGTTTTTAGTCAAAATCCTTTGTTTTTGACTTCGTCACCAGAGTTTTTCATTTTTGAGTAGTTTGATATCTTACAGGTTGTTCCGCATTTAGAGAAACTGGACATCCTTATTTTGATGGTTTTCACTGTAGAACTAGGACGGCACAAAGAATGTCCATCCAAACCTTAACACTACTACGTGGCGTAACAACCCACGGAGGGCCAGAGCCTAGCTTTTCGCGCCTTCACTGTGTTAAAATGTTGACGCATGTGGAGGGGAACTACTATTTTTTTTATGCCGGTTTCGAAGGGTGAATTCCGAAAGCTTGTCATGATAGAAGTACTCCAGGAAGATTGGCACTCGTTAGCTGAAAGTGGGGCCGTAGAAAATTTTTGTGGTGTTTTTTTCCCCGACCTTAACACCGCAGAAGTTATTAATAAAATTCGAAGATAACCGCTACAATATTGGATGATTTCATAAAAAAGCAGCATTATGGAAGACCTCCAAAATATTTCGTCCATAATTGCTTCCCAGGACTGCCACAATGTTGCTTTTATAAGGTCCCCCCTCACGTACTAATATGTAAGCTATGATGTGCGCCAAGTGAAGATTCCATCAAATGAACCGTCTGTAGGTGGTCCTGGCCATCTTCAAGAATCTTCTTCATCGATTTCAGTCTTGAGCCGACCAAAAGACTCCTCCTGTACTTGTATACGACTTTTTTTTTTAGAGTAAACATGCGAACAAGTTATGCTCTGGGCTGTTACGCAGATTATCTATTTAAACATGTCTTTACTTGCACAGTTTGCAACAAAGTCTTTTAAGATTCGTCCACACAAGTCAAGTTAAGCACTTGTTAACTAACTTGTTTGTTTCGCGATTTCAGGTTCTGCGGAGACTGCATGAAACTCTAAGACTGCATGCAACGCTAAAAACTTTTTCGCTAAAGATCTGAATGGTGGCTTTTTTCGCTTAGGATCTGAATGGTGCTCCAAATATGTTATCGTAGCTTCATAAGGAAACCCCCCCCACTAAGTTGAAGTTCCACCTGACTGGAACTAGACGCCACCGCTGACTCCATCTGGGGAGCTCATCCGCTGCCGCCTATATCCAAAAGAGAGATGCCTTAGTGGACACACATCCCTTATCCGAAGTAAATTCCGCAAATGATCCGACCGCGGAGATAAAACGAAGGATAAGCCTGGCCCTGGCCCCAATCGCTGTGTCTTTGGGCTTAGACGGCAGCTGAAAAACAAAGGCCTCTCTCGAAGAACCAAGCTATCTATTTATAAGACCTTGATAGTCCCAGTCCTACTGTATGGCGCAGAAACATGGACGATATCAAAGGCGGACGAAGAAATTCTTGGTCGCTTCGAGAGGAAAGTTCTTCGGATTATTTTTGGTCCCGGTTGCACAGAGGGAGTTTGGAGGAGAATGCTAAACGATGAAATCTACGAGCTGTACAGCGACATCGATCTAGTTAAACGAATTCGAGTGTCCCGATTGAGATGGCTAGGTCATGTGGAGCGTATGGACACTAACGCTTCGGCTCGTAAAGTCTTCGAGTCCAGCCCTCATGGACAACGCGGTAGAGGAAAACCTCGCCTCCGGTGGTGTGAGGAGTTGGATAGGGACCTAAATCAGCTGGCCGTACGAAACTGGAGGCGCCTAGCCCAAGACCGCGCTAGATGGCGAGGCATGTTGGCTGAGGTCCAGGTCCACCCCGGACTGTAGCGCCCGCAAAAAACGAAAGAAGATCTGAATGGTGCCTTGAAATAACTCCCAGCTCCAAAAATCGGTTTTATTTCACGGTACCGATCTGATACAAACATAAGCAAGAGACACAAACATCAAGTAGACCACAGTCGTTTACGACAAGGACTTTGCTTTGTGTCGTTTTTCTTGCTGGTTTAAAGCCTCGGCAAGGTCGGATTAGAAGGAATGAAACACAAGCCACCCCCTTTCCGGGATTTATGGGTTCTTCTGCCAAATTTATTCGCTATTGCAGGATAGCGTAGACTACAAGAGGATTATCGCCACTACAAGAAGATTCCAGCCCATTTACAATTTAAAATCACGATGCCTGGCTATCACGTTGACCTTTTAGGAAGAGCCATTCAAAATCTTACCTTACACAAGGGTTCTCGGAGACATAAGGTTAGCAACCCCAATCCACCCAGATGTCCCCGCTAACGCAACTTTTAGTACCACAATTTTTTTGATTGACCTAAGGCATCGAGTTTAAAGTCGAAATTGGTGCCAGATTAAAGCTCACGATTTACCATTCACGAATATATAGGCTGGGATAAATTGCCCACATGCCTAGACAAAGCGAACAATAAACAAGTTGTTCAAAAGTTTAAAATGAAAATAGTTAGGAGCTGAGTAAAAGAAAGTCGTGCTAAAATCACGGGTATATGGCCAGTTCATCCCAACCAACCCATACGAGCTATGTTTAAAAAATAAGGTGAATTTTCATTTTTCTCCAAAAATATTTATTTAGTCATCAATTTCAATTTTTACCACCTCAAGGTAGTCCCCCTCAAAGTAGTCCCCCTCAGATATAATACACTTGTGCCAGCGTTTTTTCCAATCCTCGAAGCAGTTCTTATATGCACTTTTTGGTATGCCCTCGAGCTCTCTCAGGGATTCGGTTTGTATCTCCTCAATCGTCGTAAAACGCCGTCCTTTCATGGATCTCTTCAATCTTGGGAACAGGAAATAGTCGCAGGGGGCCAAATCTGGTGAATACGGTGGTTGAGGCATGATTACGGTGTTGTTTTTGGTCAAAAAATTATGAACAAGCAATGACGAGTGAGCAGGAGTATTATCGTGATGCAAAAGCCATGAATTGTTTGTCCACAATTCCGGACGTTTTATTCGTATTGCTTCTCGCAAGTGGCGCATAACTTCAAGATAATACTCCTTATTAGCCGTATGACCATGTGGTAAGAACTCGTGATGCACTAGGCCACGGTAATCGAAAAAAACAGTCAGCAAAACCTTCACATTTGATGGAACTTGGCGTGCTTTTTTTGGCCTTGGTTCTCCTGGGCTCTTACATTGGGACGATTGGACTTTGTTTTCGATGTCATAACCATATACCCATGATTCATCACCAGTTATAACCCTTTTAAGCAAATCTGGATCGTCGTTGACGTCATTCAACAATTCCTGGGCGATGCTCATACGACAGTTTTTTTGGTCAAAATTCAGGAATTTTGGAACGAACCTCGCTGCCACACGCTTCATGCTCAAAACTTCCGAAAAAATTCCATGGCATGAGCCCACCGATATGCCGACATCTTCAGCAACTTCTCCAATAGTGATTCGACTATTCTCCATCACAATCTTCTTCACTTTCTCAACATTTTCATCGGTTGTTGACGTGCTGGGGCGTCCAGGGCGAGCGTCATCAGTCACATCTTCCCGACCTTCTTTGAAAAGCTTGTACCACTTATAAACATTTTTTTGACTCAGAGTAAAGTCACCGTATGCCACCGTCAACATTTCAAGTGTTTTTGAACACTTAATTCCATTTTTCACACAAAATTTTATGCAAACTCTTTGATCCATTTTTTTCGACTGCCGAATATGCAAAACACGTCAAATTTTTATGCAAAACAAACAAAACAAATATAGCATATAGCTGAAACTATAAACATATGTTTGAGACGAGTGTACACGACAAACAAAATTAAAAAAAATCGATAATCGAATGTACGTAGCCCACGATAATTTAAAAATTCACCTTATTTTTTGAACAGACTTCGTATACATTTAATTACACAATCTTATTAATTTGTTTCTTTGCTAGTCATTAGAAATATAAAGATTTTGCTTCATTTCACTTAAGGTCTGGTCTCTACTTATTTCACAGACTTTTTTAATTATTTTTTGTGAAATAAATATCAAAAATAACAATCTAGTATGAGCTCCTTTGATAGAGAGCATACGTATAATAAAAAAAATCAAGATAAAAGAGAAATGTAAATAGGATTTCCTAAAAAAATAAATTCTATTCCGCCTCATTATGTTCATATTTTTAATCTTTCGTGCTTAAATGATCCAGGCATTTAGTTTCAGTCTAAGCAAAGCAGATACATGTTAAAAGCCAAATTGTTGTAATTCATACTCATTTACTTTATTGTAAATAAAGATTATTACGAGCAAATTAAAAAACAAACTAAATTCCTAATCTTCAATATTCGCCTTCGGATGATTCTTGGATTCTTGATGAGAGTATTAAAAAAACAAATCAAACAATCGCTAAACGCATCCATTTTGTGTCAATTTCATTGCAGCCAACATACAAGCACTGAATATTAAAGCCGCAATTTTGTTACATATCTCGCTTGTTTGTGGATTCGTGTGTAGTTTTGCGAGCCGAAAAGTTTAATATTATTTATTAAAAAAACATTTCAGCTAATATTCATCAAGTGTGCAAAGTTAAGTGTCTTAAATATGGCCGAATATTTGGCATCTATATTCGGAACAGAAAAAGACAAGTAAGTGCATAAAAAATCTCACCCGCGATTCACCACAACCCAACAACTTATCCATTTCACTTCCATATTTCAGGGTTAATTGCTCGTTTTACTTCAAAATAGGAGCATGCCGCCATGGGGATAGATGTTCACGCATCCACAACAAACCCACCTTCTCCCAGACGGTGCTCTTGCAAAATCTCTATGTGAATCCACAGAATTCTGCAAAATCCGCTGACGGTAGCCATTGTGAGTATTGACAAAAAAGAAATAACCCGGCAAGTAGTAGCCACTCGGAGAGTTGCTCATGTTTTTTATTTTTTCTTGTAGTGGTTGCCAATGTATCAGACGAAGAAATGCAGGAACATTATGATAATTTCTTCGAGGATGTTTTCGTGGAGTGCGAGGACAAGTACGGAGAAATTGAGGAGATGAATGTCTGCGATAATCTTGGAGATCACCTAGTCGGCAACGTGTACATCAAATTTCGCAACGAGCAAGATGCCGAGAAGGCTGCCAGTGACTTGAATAATCGCTGGTTTGGCGGTAGACCAGTGTACTCGGAACTATCGCCTGTAACTGACTTCCGAGAAGCGTGCTGTCGCCAGTATGAAATGGGCGAGTGCACCCGTTCGGGATTTTGTAACTTTATGCACCTGAAACCGATTTCAAGAGAATTGAGAAGGTGAGTTCGCAATGATTGTGTTTGCATTTGCTGGATATTCTAATTTGTGTGGTTTTTAATGATTCCCAGGTACTTGTATTCACGACGACGTGGACGTTCGTCTAGATCAAGATCTCGTTCGCCGAGGAGGCGTCGCTCCAGGTCACGTGAGCGTCGCCGCTCGCGCAGTCGAGAGAATAACAATCGGGCAGATGGACGAAAAGGTCGCTACTGAACGAAGGCGTTAAACTTGAAGAGTTTTAGCGACGGAAATCAACAAAAATTTATATGTGTACCCAATTTAAGACGTCTGCTGTCTTTTGCGGATGTTGTCTCCAATAAATTTTCGCAGATCCAAGTGCAAGTGATTGTGGTTTTTGTTTTTTGTATTGATGGATTGTGGTGTACTTTTGTGATGGCAGCTCATATTCAAAGTGCTGCGGTGTGTGTGTCTCCTTGGTGCCGTCGTTTAGGGCAAATGTGCACAAAAGTGGGATCTAAAGGTGAAAGAGAGTTGAGAGTTATGCGCCTAGTTTTTGCTCAAATATCAGTCAGTGGATTTTAGAAAAGTCTAAAAGTGTGGAGCAACAAATTGTCCAAGAAATCAATTCAAACGAAGAACTGACTGCTTTCAAGAGAGTCACCTCTCATCGACTGGATCTAGTCCGTGTCTAGTTGAACGAGGCAAGTATACTGAATGATAGGCCTAAATACTGAACTTTGATGACCAATGGGAATTGTGTAAGCTTTCAAGTGAATGATAAGTTCAGTATCACTAAAAAAAATCGGCATGCTGCTGCATGCAAACTTGGTGCTTTCGGCATACTTCTGGAAGGAAGTCAGCAAGTAGTCATGAAATAAACAAAAACAATATCGAATCGTCTGATGGACTCCAATTCATTCGACTATAGATGAGTTTTCGTCAACTGTCGACACCAATGTGTGGTTTTGAACAGTTGATGGACTCTTCTTTTGGCCGTAGGGTGGAATGTAAACAACTAAAGAGTTTCAAAGCCACGGAAGAGAGGATATATTTCTGTGTGGACGACGAAGACATAATCAGATTGTCAAAGAACTTCTGTTTTGCGAACCAAGAACCATTCAGAATTTTACAGCGAATGAAATTCTATCTAAGCCTCTAGTGTATAAGCAGCCATATATGGCTTTTGCTTTTAAGACGTTAACTATTAGGAGTTCGCAACTGCTGCTGGAAAATATGGCCTTGGCAGTTTAGATTAGATATTTGAAACGAAACGAAACGAAACGATTAGATCTTTGATTACGTATTTTTATGCATTAGTTGTTCGTTGTCCTTTTTTTTTGCGTAATTTGCAATTACTACTGACTAAAAAGTTTGTCGTTGGTTAATGGTGAATGCAGCAGAGGGTTAAGAGGTCAAACATCCAGCATCAATCAAATTGGGCTTAATTAATAGCTGAAAGCGACCAAACGGCAGCGAAACAACGACCAATTGTTTGTGAATCCCCAAAAATGTGTACAAATCTCAACAACAAAAATATTCACCATTAAAAAAAAAATTGAGAAAAAAGAAAAGTTTCCCATACCGGGAATCGAACCCGGGCCTCCTGGGTGAGAGCCAGGTATCCTAACCACTAGACAATATGGGACTTGTGGTTTGACACATCCAAATTTCGAATATCAAACAATTTTCATTTTATTTACAATTTCACAAACACCAACTAACTGCAATCACACTTTTTCTTCTTCGGATTCTTGCATGTCCCGCTTCAATTGTTTTGTTAAATCAATTTGTTTTTGCAAAACATACGTGTTTTCCATTTTTCTCCTCTGCTGCCGCTCAATATCACGTATAACCCCTTCATGAAGCTTCTCCCTGTTAGGATGAAAAGATTAGTCCATTGAACTTGATTGCGGAGCACTCAACTAACCTGTCCGTAGTTTGTTTAAAGTGAACATAGCCAATGATTCCGATTGAGACTCCACAGGCAGCGAAAAGAGTAATTTTTGAGGCAAGGGACATTGCGTTTTGTGAAAATTCTAATACAAAAAAAAAAAGTACGTGTTGGATAGATGAAGCCGGAAAATTAATTTTTTTTTTTTTACAGCTGATTGAGATGTTATGACATCTGAACCGGAGAATTGAAGAAGAGGCAGTTGTTGGGGTGTTCAGGAGTGGCAATGAGGCGGTTCGGTTTTTGACAAAGGGGAGCTTGTTGTTCGTATATTCAAATGAAACTCAGTGGAGCACTTTCTCTTTTGTAATACTTCAGGAGATTCATAACGTAAGGCGACAATAGTTTGACAAAATCGTTCTAGTTAACCGTCTGAAACGTTGCGCGATAAAGCCCCAGTATTTAAGGTTACTGAAGTAAGACGGCTTCAACAGAAACTCATTTCGCTGGAAGCAATGATTTAAAAAAAGAATTCGCCCTAACTCTTATCCAACAGGGGTAACCTCCATAAAACACTAGAATCTGGTCACTTTTCTTTCCAAACGACTATGGTTCAGACCATTGACTTAAGCGATATCGTCAAAAGTTTGCATCATTTGAAGCACATCGTTAGACCATATGGGCAGACGATTGTCGTAATACGAGCGATAAGGAGTCAAGGAGCTAAGGAGATCACTGTTTTCACGTCCGCAAATGTATTGGCGGAGTTTCCGAAGCGGAAACAAAAAAGCTTCATATAAAGTTTCACAGCAACTTGAATATATTACTCAACAAACATCCACCTCCAACACATGACCCCCATTGACTGATCAAAAATTCCCATACCAAACACAATTTAGCAAAGTTACAAACCCATATTTACCTGACGATGGGAAATTAAACTCACCCAGACATCAACCTTTAGATGTGTTTCACAGTTTGACTATTACTGCTTTGTACTCAGAGCAGCAACTTGACAGCCACTGCGGTTCATGCCTATGAATAGTATATTACCCAGGACATCGAGAGGGATCTTTTAAGCAAAAGAAAAGAAATGGCCTTTGCGGTTCATGCCTATGAATAGAAATTTACCCAGGACATCGAGTGGGATCTTTTAAAAAAAAAAAAAGATATGGCTTTTGGATATTTTTCTTAATTCGATCGATAGGTTCTTATAATTTTTTTTTCAAGTTTGCTATTGTTCTGTTTGAGTTTTATACAAAATACTTTCGATTGTCTAGTAAATTATAGCCAAAGAAATGCAGTAAGGGATTTTAGTAGCATTTAAGTGTAGCAAGTTCTTTTGCATTTTTGAGCGACTGAGATACCTATTGACTTGAAGAGTTGACTACAGAAGATTAACAAGCTCCACTCAGCATTTTTTTAACCGAAAAAGAAAAGAAAAGGCTATAAATTTGCAAAAAAGACGATTTAAGGTAGGTATTCACTTCGATTTCATATGGATACGTTCTACCTATATGGTCTTAGAAAATAGAATAGAATAGTAGATTGTGAAGTTGTCGATCAAATGACGACTAAATTCAGAAACTCTCACGAGGATCGTAAATAGAGCAAGCTGTTTTTTTTTTTCAAACATTCTCTTGTTTGAAAAAACAAGAGAATGTTTGAACTTATACCTTGTGGCCACCTGCTTAATGAAGGGATAGCAAAGTGAAAGGCGATTGATGAATAGATTCATGATCCAAATTTCTTTAAAAGTCATTCAAGTTGTAGCATCTCAACTAAAATTCAGACCAGACGGAAAAATAGCTCAAATAAAGCCATTAATCGCCCATATTTGGGGCTTTCGCCGCTAACAGCAATGCAGGAAAATGATTATGAGTGTCTAAAACGCCCCACAGACACCATACTTGTGTTCACACATGTGTATCGACACCGGTGTGCGATTCCGCCACATGATAGAGGCACGGACACCAAAAATCAAAGACTTTTAATTTGTACTCTCACCGTTTCTGATACCGAGATCGGTGCGTGCACCAGTCCACAAAAGGCACACATGTTCGACACATGTGTGAACACAAATATGGTGTCTGTGAGTCCTTTACCCGATGACCTAATTCTGAATCGTCAAAATACAAATTAAGGCATAATCCCGGAGTACTAAAACGATAAAATTATACTTGTGATTCCACAAACGAAATTTCAAATTTTCAATACCTGAGCCCAAAAAAAACTGTAGGATGGGCCATCTTGTGGTTTTTTTTTAAGTCATAGGTAATTTTGACAGTGGAAACTGCTTTCCATTCAAAATCCTGACAGGACGTCAGTATCATACCTCCACAAACGCTTAACACTTGAAGAATCTTGAGTAATATGGTAAACCTTTTTTAGTGAGTGCTATGTACCCGAAACAGGTTTTTGAAAAACATTCGTCTTTTCAGCCATCATGGCGATGTCGATTGGCCGCCTTGGAGCTGCGATTTGACCCCTTTATCCTTTTTTTGTGGAGAGCCACAAAGGACAGATTTTATGCCAACAATCCGGAAATGATGCAAGTACTTAAGGCCAATATCATTCAAGCTACAACCCGAAACCATAAAGAAGGTCTTGGAAAATTGGATCGACAGAATGTGCTACTGCGAAACCGAGGCAGCAACTTAAATTTCGCGATGTTGTGGTCAATAGTTTGCCCTTGCTAATAAAGCCATATCCCGAATAACACGTTGTCGGTTTACTTTATTCTAGTCAGTGTGTGCCTACTATAAAATTAAAAATCAGATAAAATCACAAGAAACTTTTTTTTAAAAAAAAAGCAATATGACAGGAATACAATTTAAGCCATAAAATGTATCAAAATGTATCTTCTTTTTTTTTTAAATGCTTTTAACCACAAAATTGTAAGTCTGCGCTTAGTATTCCCGTACTGCATTTGACGCAGACTCACTGTGAAAAAAAGGGTCCCTGGACTAAAATGTGGAGCATCTACCGTGCGTGCTCCAAACATCAGTAACAAGCCGCACTTTGCCGTATGTGTTCGCAGTCCCTCAAAACTCACCCCGACATCACTTCCAATCGATATACCGAATTCCGTCGTTGATATCACATCGTCAGGCCATTAATTACTTCATTACAATTGATTTCTATCCACCCACTTAAACATTAAAAGCATCCGTACAAACAAATAAAAGCCACACAAAAAGGATTTCATTCCAATGCAACTGCCGAAAGATTGTTTCCAAACTATAATCACTTGTTTGATACTCTGCTGCAAAATACGAGCAACCACCACGACCTGCGCACTACCCTCAGAATAGAATAAAAAAAAAACACCACCATAACGAGGAATGATTAAAATCCATGGCCCCCCCAAAACGAAAGTCGCTCCCATATTCCCCCCGAGATACGACGAAGGCAGTTATATCCCGTAGCTCAAACGCAGTGTACATGCGATACGCGGAGACAGAGAGAGAGTGAATGTGAATTTCGCTCGTTCTAGATACATCTTATAAAACGTTTATTATTCTGTTCTACGATTGAGTCGTGTGGTGGTGGTGCGACTTTGGAATTCCAGAACGGCGGAAAAATAAAAACGAAACTAAAAAAAATCACACAAAAATTTTATTCTTCTGGGTTCTTTTTTTTTCGTGTTTTTTTTGTGTCGTTGCATCCGTGCGAACTTGGAACTTGACTCGTTGAGAAACGGTTGAATGATTTTTCAGTCGTACGCTATCTATCCGTCGGATTACAGTCGTATTTCAATATTTTTTTTTTTTTTTTTTGATCAAACCGAGAGTGTGAGTGTGGTGTGTATTTGTGTGTCTTTAACCCCTTTGCTCTCTTTTAATTGGAGTGTACACTGTAAACGTACTGCAGCGATTTATATAACCGACCAAAAAAAAAGTTGAGTTGTCGCAGCAGTGAAATTCACAGGAACTCTCTTGATTTTCAGTTTCAGAGATAAGCCCCTTGGATGCAGTCTTAATTGGCCGGATTCCTTTCTTATTTGTCTGTTGAAAATGTTTGGCAGTGTGTAGCTGCAGACTCTGATTGTGATTCGGAATCAAAAGTAAAGGTCATTCGCCGGAACGCGGTGTACGTACTTGAAGTTCGTGTGTGATCCACAAAACGCCACGCCAACATGACCAAAGTTGAGCTCTATAAATCGCGTGTCTTCGTCACGATAATCCATTTGCTGGCACTGGGACAGTTCGCATATGGATTGTACTATGACAAATTTCCACCGAAGGCCTACAGTCTGCCGGGAGTGCCAAAAGGAATCGCAAATAAATTGAAGTTCCTCACCTACTGGGGTTTGGTAAGTACACAAAAAAAAAAAGAAAAACTCCAAATTCGTGTCCTTTTTTTTTTTTTTCACTCGTCAGGGCAGCTTTTCCAGTCGAGCTTTTCCCATATGCGTCCGTTTTAGTGTGCGGGTATGCAACAGATACTCTTGCGCGTACGGGGGATGAAGGAGCATCAAGTATCTCTTTGCCCTTCTCGGCGTGTCGCCGTCAGATGGTTGACCTTGGCTTTTCTTCTTTTCTGTTTATCGAGCAAAAAGATACTTTTTCATGTTTAGGTCTGTGCGAATTGGCCGTGCTGTGTGCTCTAGTTAATTTTTATTCGGCAGCAACAGAGAGAAAGAGAGGGAGATTAAATCTCTTGGCGGAGGAGCCATCTGGTTCGTCCAGCGATTTATGCAGGTTCCTCGGTTTATTTTCTCTGTTTTCGGTTGCGGTTTCTAAGTTGGAAGTGAGTTCTATTTTCTGGTTGGGTCTGGGACGTGAAAAGATACAAATACAGAGCACTTGGGGTGTGCTGCAAATGATTTAATGACTAATGGGAGTGTAAAATGTGTGTAAACAAATATTCAAGGGAACGCTGAGTGGTGTGCTTGGTTGGGAAATGTTAACGGGGTGTGTGTATATTTATCCGGGATATAATCATACGTGTGGTTTTTTTTGGAAATCTGAAATTATGAGCTCGTCGAGTGAAGCTTGTGACGGGTGTGATGGTGGTGGGAAGGACAAAGGTCACTTGGAGCATGCAGCTCTCTTGCGTTTCATTCGAGGCTGGGTGGCACGTGTGGCAAGCAGTTCCTGGTCACGTATTTGGCTTATGGACATGGGTGGTCCAGTTTGCTGAGGTATTCGAAAATTAATTTAAATTTTTTGACAAGCAACCTAAATGCCTTTAAATGATTTTGGGTCGCACCACCGCATAAATCCGATAGTCTTGCTTTGTGAAGAGCATTCCTTTTTCATGAATTGATGGCCGTACAACGGCTGATTTAGTAAACGTCAGTTGCAAGACGCACCTGGGCAAAGCTGTTAAAAAAAGGACTTGTAATAAACGTAGTAGTTCAATTTTACGTGCATAGCTCTAGGAGTTCTTCGGATTATTTTTGGTTCCGGTTGCACAGAGGGAGTTTGAAGGAGAAGGCTAAACGATGAAATCTACGAGCTGTACAGCGACATCGATATAGTTAAACGAATTCGAGTGTCCCGACTGAGATGGCTAGGTCATGTGGAGCGTGTGGACACTAACGCTCCGGCTCGTAAAGTCTTCGAGTCCAATCCTGATGGAAAACGCGGTAGAGGAAGACCTCGCCTCCGGTGGCGTGACCAGTTAGATAGGGACGTAAATCAGATGGGCGTACGAAACTGGAGGCGCCTAGCCTAAGACCGCGCTAGATGGTGAAGCATGTTGGTGGCCCAGGTCCACCCCGGACTGTAGCGCCCGCAAAAGAAGAAGAAGAAGCTCCAGGAGTAACATTTCGTTGAATCTTTTGGGGAAGGTTGAAAAAGTTCTTTTAGCCGGCACATAACCGGAGAAGGACGCAACAACTACTCGTACAAACAAACACATATTTGAACGGGCCACTGCTTACTGGGCGATCATGCCCTTAAGCTTGGTTGGACCTCATCGGAAACTTACAAAAAATGCAGCGATTCGTCTGCTAGCGAAACATTGGCGCATGTGCTATGCTTTTGCAATGCGCTAGCAATGAGCAGATCCAAAATTTTGGGAAGCTACACTTCCTCAAGTCGTTGGAAGACAAAGATAGTCTTAAATAAAATTTAATAAGTTTCATAGTTGCATCTGTCTCAACCAGGGGTAACAGAGGATGTTACAATACTTGAACTCTGTGACTTGTCTATATGATCGGGGTTTCGCAGACACATTTAAAATATTAGGTTGTCAAATATCTGCCTTCCGCCTTTTTGTCTTTTGAATTTTCCGGCTATGTACAAAGCGCTACAGAGCTCGTATCCAAACTAATCTTGCATAGCGTCGTTTTGAAGGTTATGTCAAGATCTTTCAAATGATGTATTGCCAAATTGATTGCCAGATTTGACAACCTAATACATTACATAGCGAGTCAATGAAAAGGATTCCCGAACACAGTTTAGACCAGAGACTAGAATTGCATTTAATTGAAGACATTGTATGAAGGTTTCCTGATTCATTTGTCCGCCATCTCTAGATGTAGCTTCTGAAGACACCAGAAAAGGTTAAAATCAAGTTTAAAATAAAAGCAAGTCGCATTATCTCGCATTCCCATTTCATTGTCTTCACAAGACTCATGGAAACTCGAATTCAATTAACATATTGCCTACATCTGTCGGCTGAGACCCCACTTTGCGATAACGACCACCACTGGCGTTTCAGACCAACACCTCCTGCTATAGCAATTGCACGAAAATTTAATCATCGTCCCCATGGCCTGCTGCGTGATAGCGAATTAATTATTAATAACTGCAGTCGTGGTGGTGCTGTGCTGAAATCAATAAATTATTTAGACCACACCGTTCGAAGAGGTCAATCCGATAGTGTGCTGACTGGAGAAAGAAAAGTCCACCTCTCTGCAAAATCTTCCCTTACGGACAGCCGCACTTTCACACCCGTCGTTTCGTTTATCCCTTCGCCCCGATAAAAGACAAAAAATAAACAAAAAACAATTGAGATTGTTTATTTTTGTCGTGTTATTTTTTTTTTTAATCTCAATTTTGATGGCTGATAAAAAGAACGTTGCGTTGATTGCGAACGTCAACTGGAGGCCCGCACGTACACCAAAGAGAGACTTTATCTGCGAATAAAGTTCATAATTTATTATTAGATACCCAGATGGGTGTGTATACGCCATACGGATCCATAATAACGCACTCGAGTGACAGTAACTCGGTAAAGTTTCCATTCATTGGATAAAGTTACACCTTGACCCGTTGAGGCATGACAATTAGGCAACAGACCGATGTGTGTAATCACCCGTGGAAGTTACAAACTACCGCTGGAGTTAGTTCAGTGCGGATAGACTTAAGGCACAGCCACAAATTACACGCATAGGGCAAGGCCAATTAAGGGCATCCCCTGAACGTATTCGCTCGGCCGGTAATTTCACAATTTTTTCGTGTGGAATTAATTATTTTGTCAGAAAGTTATTGAATATACATGACAGACAAAGTGATTGAGTTTATCCAGGATGGATTAAACTCTGGCAGCAGGTAATCACCACTTCTCTGCCCGGATCTGGGTCGATTGTCGTCTCTTGTTGACAACGAGTACACATCTTGGCAGCCACTTTACACGCCAGTGACGAGAGGGCGAGGGCTGGTGTTTGTCCAATTACGCACGTGGTTACATTGATTTTTGGGGAGGTTCTGTTGAGTCAGCAGGGCTGTGCAAAAAGTCACATTCTGGCACGTCAACTGGAGCGAGCGGGCACGCTTGACATTGACATAGCAGGAAACAATCTTTAAGGGTGCTTTGGCGGCGCTATTTTCTTTTTTTTGTGTCAAGGCTGCTTTGTTGGGATTAAGTTTGAGGACATGTCATCACATGCTGACACAGAATCCGTCGACTTTCTGATGTTAAATTGAATTGTTGTGTGTTCAGTCGAATAAATGAAATCAGTCGAATAAACGGATAAATGGAGTTGGATTTTCTTTCACAATTGAATGTCGTTTCGAAATTTATCTCATCCTGTACAAAACAAAATGTCTCATCTTTTATGTGCAGAAACATTAAATTAATAAAACATTCAATCATTTACGGAGTAACTTACAGCTGTAAAAGCGAGTAAACTTCATTCAATTTAATTGTAAATTAAATGGCTCCCAGTTTCAACTCCCTTTGCCTACTTCATTTGCATAGTACAACGAAATTCCTTCATTGCTCAGAACACAGAGCTGCACTTCATGGCGAGCGTGTAAAAAAAGACGATCTTTTATCGAATTGAAGAAGATTTACTATCGTACAATTCAGATATTCCTTTAATTGCATCGAAACTGATTGGCGACTTAAAGGCGTGGCAAGATTTTCAGGTCATTGACAGCGATTCCGCCGCGGCTATACGTCTCTTCAAGAGTTTATCGTATTCTTTGGCATACCAAAGAGTTGTGCGATAAATCATAGCCAATCCAAATGGTTCCATCTTGTGGAATCTGGCACTTTACAGACGAAATACAAAATGATCGAAGATATACAGTCAACTTCCTCTAAGTCGAAATCGCTCTAACAAGCAGAGTGCATGACCTCCGGGTCACCGATTTTGAAGAAAACTTTGGGGGCGTTTTTCTCGAAAAAGGGAAGTGTTGCGATCTCTAACTTTGAGAAATTCATATCCTATAGAGGAGCTATCACTATGTCAAATTTCATCAAAATCGGTGACCCGGAGGTCGTGCACTCTCCTTGTAAGTCGAATTTCCTTCTAATTTGTCCGCCCTATTTTGGCATTCCCCTTCTCCTTCCCAATTTTCCATACAAAAACCATCCTCTAAGACGAACTTTCTCTAACTCGACCTGATTTTGATGATTCGACTTAGAGGTAGTCGACTGTATTTTGCGTCATTGAGCATGTAAAAGCTTCGGGGATAAAGCCTTTGATTAAGCGCCTCCAAGATGGCTCTCGATCCCGTTTGTCAAACTTCAATATTTGATAATTTGAACAGCACTCCATTCATTTATTTTCCATTTTTTTTAGCGATCTTGTGAATCCAATCAATGGATGGATTTCACATGAACCTAGTCTGTCCACCATCCATTCTGATGTCCTTAGTCCCCTCCAAAAATAAAACAGAAGGATAGAGATTAGTTCTTCTAAATCATAAAAGGAGTGTCTTACGGGTGTCGAATTGTTTACACGAAATAAATCAAATTTCAAGGATCTTAAAAATTCTATAATCAATCAAATACTTGAACAGGCTTGCATAGTTGCATCCTGACTTGGAAGGTCTACCTCTTCCTTTACAGATGCGGCTTCACCGGTAATTCGTCTGGTTGTTTGATTAACCGTCTCGGGATTCTGATTGACAGAGTTTAGTGTCATGAAATCCCGCGGCGATGTGGTGACAACTACTGCTGATGTCATCACTAGAACATGACGATGGGTAATTTGCCCCCACCAATGACATTCATATGCTCATTCTGAATTCATTTAAATGATTCCATTAGATAAGGAAAAGCAAGAAATTCAATGGCTCAACTCACCCAACAAACACAACGAAGTTTGATAATAGACCAGAAACACATCAATCAAAAGTGTTGGATAATTTTTCTTTATTTATAACCCTAACAAATTATTACCTTCACGTTATCGGACAAAAGCCACTTCGGCCTACTCCGACTTTATTTATAAATAAGTAGCCTCGTGTATCTACAACAAACTCAGTTTAGTTTACCTTCAATTCGATTTGTATTTTCTTCACTCTCGAAACGGTGGAAAACCCCCCAAAAAGCAAACTCGTGCCTTCCATTTTTTTCTTATTGATTTTCAATTATTCTACAAATTGACCTACACAAATTCCACACCAAAGAATTCCACGTCGAAACACTAACCAGACATTACAATCCACTCTCATTTAACGGTCTCGCTGACGCGTTCAACTAACTAATTCCCAAGCCATGACACACTTTGTCTTCGAACGCCCTCTCTCAGCTAAAAAACATTGAAAAAGGCCAAATGTTTTCATTTTACTCTTGCTTTCTTTTTTTTTTCTGTACAAAAAAGAAAAAAAAATGTATAAAAACGAAATACATGTGATTCCTTTGATCTGAAGACAAATATTTTTACAACAAACCCAATTAACCGTTGAAATGATACGCGTCATTTGGGAGGCGTGCAAATTGGTACACACATCCCATCCGTGTGATTTACGCATTTCCGACAACTTGAAGGGTGTAATCGTCTTTCGATTTTGATTTTTTAATAAAACACAAGCTTCGAATGATTTATCTTCAGATAATCAAGACGTTTTTTGTGAAAAAAAATTAAAGGCCATTGGCAGACCATATGGCACGCGATTGCCAAGAAGAATGCATAAAAATTCTTTAATGGTGCGAAAAAAGAAAACATTGTGTTTATACCCATTCACAACAACGGTATTTCTGTTTATAAATTTCAATTTGTGGCCAATAAACCACACCGAGAAGCAATTAATCTTTTCAATTGAATTGAATTAAAAGCTGGATTATTGAATTATACGTCAGGAGTGTTAAAGTTAAAAACGGACACAGGCAGTTAAGAAATTTGAGAAGTCCGGCGACATGAAGGACGTTTGTTTGTCAAACTTCAGAAGGCGTCCGCGAAGAGGAGGGCTGTAAATGTTGCGTGTTCTCTGCTGATCAAATGGAATCTGATTACCAATGATAACAGGGTGGCAATTATCACCGAGTGTCACATATGTCGTTTGATGCGTGGAAAATTTACGTGCATGTGAAGTAGAGGAAAGCTTGTGATTCATTAGAGACAGAATCAGTGAACGATGTTTACCAAATCTGAGAATGAATGAATGATTTGGTAAGCATGAGTGATTTATGATTTCATTTGGTGACAAGGGATACAAAGATTTGGTGACAAGAGATACAAAGATGATCAACATCTGATTGTAATTGTATGACATGAGGCACGGCAGTGGAATAGAACTTAGACAATCCGGTTAAACTAACAAAAGAGTCTGTAAGGATATGTTATTCTAAAACATACAGTGGCGTGCAAAAATGGATACATACTCGGCGGTTGTATGGTTTTTTTGTAAATAAAAAAACCCCCCATTTGACCGATTTTAATGATTTTTGGGTCATTTTTTTTCCTCACTTTATCACCAAAAATGAGGTACAAAACGATTTTGATCGCATCTATAGAATGGTGCAAATTCCCAAAAGTTTATCCTGACCCCAATGTATCAATTTTTGCACGTTTAGAAAAATATCTTTTTTGAAGTGGGGAGAGAGTAAGATAACTTTGGCGTCAAAAATTGATAATAGTCTTACATAGAGCGTCCAAAAACGAGCAATTTTTGCTATGGGCGGAAGGTCTATCTCACCCCGTTTAGGAGGTAGGGACAATTTAAAATCAAATCAAATAACATGGAAAAAAATTCATAAAAAAGCAATGGCAGCACCTGCAATAAAGTACTATACCAACTTAGAAAGGTGGAAACTTGTTCTTTTGTACATCAATGCTAGATTGTTCATGCCTACAGTTTGTGAAAAATTCGCATGCAAACTCAAAATTTTAAAAAGAAATAATAGAAAAAAAGTGTAGATAATTTTTTTTTTTCAAAACTGTAAGTCGCAGTGCTAAATTAGAACCTTGCCGTTAATGCTCACGTTTATTCTGAGCCAAACACAAAAAACAGATTGGTCTTATGTCTTCTACTTCAAAAGAAAACTAAAATCGACCAACAACTTTTTAAATGAGCCAGTCACACCCTTACGCACAAAGGCACTTGCTTGCAGTAATAGTAACTTCAGCTTTCTTTACTAACATAAAAATCATTAAAATCGGTCAAATGGAAGGTTTTCTATTTACAAAAAAAACACACAACCGCCGAGTATGCATCCATTTCTGCACGCCACTGTAGGTGAGATTGATGGCAAGTTTGATTCGGTCAAGTCATCTTTTTAAAAACCAATGACAATGCTCCTGCAGTATTTCTGTCATAGAATTATAGAATATATAGAATTATATGGCATGCAAGGCAGTAAAGACATGGGCCTCACATCTAGCTGTTAGGCAGATTATTTTATTTCTTATTAAAATCATGGAAGACGTTTAGCTTAGTTTATTGGAAAATATGCTACCTCAATAACACAAAATATTTTAATTCTGTGATAGAATAGTAAAGCATACAAGTTTTATAACAAAAGAAGGTTTCCGAATATTAATAACAATAAAGAATAGAAGCAAAAACACAAATGTTTAGACTAGATATTGAACGTAATAAGAAAGAAAAAAGCAAAATACCAAAAGAAGTGTGGCATTTAAGCACATTGAATTATGCCTAGCTGTAACATCGACATCATCGTCTCAGTGACGACGTTCTGGTCCAAACCTACACACCATTTGTTTCCCCATACGCCTTTCTCAAGCGCCACCTGTTATCAGAAACAGGTGACAGCTTCTACAACCTGAAACTGAAACTAAAAAAATTTGAGAGATGCGTAAGACGACACTTCATTTACTTTTGCAACATTGCGTCAGAGTTCTCAACTTATCGTTTATATAATCTGTCCCATTTACCTACGCCACACGATAAAACTCCTGTAAACATTTCACTGACAAAAAAATCTTCGTGTTATCACGCGATGGAGAAACCCCCGCAACACATTTGCCTCCTAAAGAATTCACTGCTGCGGAAGAATTTGACTTTCGTAACCGCAGACCAACTCCAGAGTATCACTTGGAGCTTATTGCGCCATTCGTCATGTGAAATAGCAATCAGTTTTTAAAGTCAACAGAAAGTGTACGTCCATTTTAGGCAGGCTGTTATGTCGTTGAGTCAAGATTTGAATCAATTGAATCACTTCCCAAGTTTCTAGAATCCGGCGAACGAATCTGAACATTCACCCAACAAGAAATAGCCGTCCGAAGTGGTTGTGATTTATCGCAATTATCGTGGCGCTATGCGATAAATCGCAGCCATTTCGGACGGATACTTCTTCTCCGGTGAATGTTTTGAATCGTTCGCCGGATTCCAGTAGTGGATTGTGCACAAATGCTGGCGCTCCTAAGTGCTGTCAATGAACTGAAAATCGAACGCTATTTTCAGATCCGTCCAGGCGCGATGCAATTAAGTGGATATCTAAATTGTTCGACAGTAAATTTTTCACAATTGCATCGAAGGTCGTCGTTTTTCACACGAATGTGGCGCATTTTGGATGAAGTGGGAAAACGAAGTGTTTGTAGACGTCGGGATAAGAGTTTTTTAAATCCTAAGTCTGCAGTCGGGTCTTGGAATACACGATTTCATTTCAACTATATTCTTCCCTTTTGATCAAAGCATTCTCTAGTGTTATCGCTTCACTTGACGCCCCTTTTTTTGTCAAAGCAAATCATTCCAAACGCCCGTTGCCCGTCATTAGTCGATCGCGCACCGACGAGATGACCAAAAGGTTGCCTCCCATCATTCCGTTGCTGGCCACGCTGGCCATTTGTGGCACAACTACATCCACGAAAGTATGGATTGACCTCCCAGGATTTGACAACCCGTCAAACTGGGAATCGGGCTACCTACCCTGTCCCCAGGATGAAATCGTTTTTCCTGAATCGTACTCCGCCGCCATCGTCCTGGCCGCCCAGATCGACACCATCGGCATAACCCTCCCCCGCGATGGAGCACTGTTGCTGCAGCCAGACTCGCAAATCATCTTCTCCAGCGGCATAAGCAACGGTCGCAAGTGCAAGAACTCAAATCAAGTGGCGAAAATGAATCCAATTCCGACGCGACCTTGGTTTGACCCGCACAGCTGGCTGGAAGTTTCCGATGACGTCGCGAAGGCACCAAACGCCGCAGTGCCACATATCGAAAGAATTCCTTGCAACAACGAGTCGGTCCGGATTTCCGCAGTCGGGCCACTCGCCATCGACATGAATAACGTCCGCACGTTGAGAGTGGGCCAAATTAATTTGGACGGCGCTGACGTTTCCACGGAGTTCATGGAGAACCTCTTCGAGACCGAACTCGGCGAGGTGATGCTGAAGGACGCGTCACTCACGAAGGTCGAGTACTACAAGGAGCCGGTTTGCGGATGCCATCAGCCAGACCTCTTCTGGGAGTACGAGTGGAGTGTCTGCAAGCACGTGCAGGACCTCTGTGGCAGGCCAAAGTGCCTTACGCCAATCATCCCCTCGGGGCACTGCTGCTCTGTCTGCGGCGTGATGCTAAAGGTGTTTGTGGACAAGTGCGATCCATCATACCCGGGCAAGTTGGAGGAAATGATAAGGCACTCCCTCAAGGAGGAGCAGATGGAGGATCAGCTCAGGTACCACGTGAGCTTCGTGGACGCTGGCGTGGTGACCTACTTGCAGGTCATCATCCTTGAGCAGGGCGACTACGAGGAGAACAGCGTGAAATTCATGCATCGCTTCAACGAAACCGTCGCGTGGGACGTCTTCCAGCACAACGAGAAGAAATTCTTCACGTCTGGCCGGCCGTACAACCCGAACGGCTTTGGAGCAGCTCTGCTCCTGATGCTGGGCACACTCGTGGGCGTGTTGGTGTTTTTCGCAGTTATTTTTGCTCATTTCGTTCCAGACAATGGCGTAATCACATTGCCACGGTGGATGCACATTCGTTGGTACGATCTCTTCCCGTCGCCCTTCGTCTTCGCACGCTTCGACAACACCCAGGCAGCCGAGGGCGAGGCAACCGAGAACGTTGTTATCGATGTGCAACAGTACAATGTATCTGCGGAGTACCCCGAGCGAACGGAAGGAACCAGCACGTCGTTTGATAATCCGATGTTCGTAGAGAATCCGTCTTCGAAGGCTGCCCGGCAGGAGGACAACGACAATGCCTACGACGACGACGATGACGATGACGTCGACGACATCCCATTACGTGAGGGGGATTTAACAGAAATCGATTTGGAAACGGAAATAGAACGGAAATTATAACCCTGTACCGCATAGATACGAATTAATAAAGTTCGTTATGTGTACCCAGCGAGTTATTATTGTTTTTTGGGGGCCGCAGCCATGTTTTGACCGATGGGTTGACGTGGCTCTGGGTAAATACAATTTACGAAGTTGAATTCATTTTCGTTAGTTTGGTGTTCTTGAAGGACTATTGTGTCGGATGCCAGGGGGCATTACGTCACAAGGAACGAATCAATTACGAGTGAACACTTCAATGTATATCTTACGTCAACGGGGAAGGTTTGTTGTCGTCCTTTTGGGTTGTTGGGCTGTGGTCGTGTGTGCATGTGCAAGTGGCGTGTGTTGTGTGTGATGTGTTGGCAACATCGTTTCCTTTTCAATTATTCATCGACCCATCCTTGGAACTGATTAATTTGACTTCTGAGAGAATGAATTTACATTTTAAAGAAAAGACCACAGTTCGTTGGCTTTGTAATTCGGTCAGTGAGTCGGTTAAAGAGTTCTTCGGGTTGTTCTTAAAGGGGAAATAGAATGACAGACATATTTGATGGTGATAGGAAGGAATATCCTCCATCCACAGCAAACTTTGAATGCATGGCTAGGCACTATAAAAAGTCTTAGTAGTGCTGGAGCCATATGTTCATGTAAAATACGGAACTGTGTATTTTGAGCTAAGCCATTTAACCTTTATCCATCGAATATTTGTTTTTTACCCAGGCGAAGATTTGAAATATCTTCTAAAATATGAGACATACAATTTTGAAACCAAGCAACTTGAAATTTGGTGTGTATTTAGAACTTTTGCGAAGGAAAAAAAATAGATTCATTTTTAAGTTCGTTTTAGTCAAAATAGTAAAACTAAAGGCCAACAGATTAAGTTTAAATAAATTTAATTCGATTTCTGAGCGCAGAAAAGTTTACTTCTAATTACGAGTAGACAGATAGTTTGCCGATGTCTCCTCGTCCCAGCAGAATGTGAAGAGAATATTTTTAGAGTAACTCTTTTTCTTGGTGTGTTGTCTTAATCCCCAGAGGCTCTTAACTAACTCAACACGTATTTCAGAGTCCCTCCTAGTTTGGATATGGGCAGGCTATTGTTTCGCACAAGTTGTCATTGACCTACTTATGTCGAAGCAAATTTTCGATCTGCTTTCTGTTGTTCCTCCAAAAGAATTGAACAACGAATTAATTGCAAACGTATGAAATTTGGGGAGCATAAAATTTGGCGAAAAGCTAGACTATCAACGGTCCATTACACCACCCATTGTATGTGATGTATGAAATTTGGTCTAAGATGACTCTGGCCTCTCAAAGGTCTGCTTAGCCACCCAATTTATGTGAATATAAAACTTGGTCTAAGATGATATTTAACTTTGCCTTTTAAGTTACATTAAAAGCAAGTTCACATTTTATTAGACAGTTATTTAATCTGGTTTTCATATCCCACGCACTGTCATCGTCTCCACATAACTTAAATTCGAATTCTTCCGTCCACATGAACCCTAAATACAATTCCAACAAACAATATTTAAATTCAAACAACTCCCAAACCGGCCATCCCTGTATTTCTCTACAAATCTAGTACATTTACACTCCTCTTTCCAACTGACAACAAATGAACAAATGTCAATTAGACTGATTTCATTGAAATCACCAGCCGAAGCAAAGCGACTTTTTTTTTTCTCGTTTTGTGCTATCGATTCGGTTGGATGTGAGGAATCGGATCGTGTATTTTATTGTGGACTTTGATATTAAAATAAATACTGTAATTACGGTTGAATCTACGCGTTTTTAGTGAATGCTGCACGCTCTCAAACAGTGCACATAATAAAATTCTCTGCTTGAAAACACAATCGGAACTCGCAAAAGCTTAAAATGGCAAAAAACAGATCCAGTAATGTGCCTATAACGTATGCCTGGAATCAGGGTATCTTCAAGAGTCTACGAATTCTAGTGCATCTTGTTGCGGCAGTGCAATTTAGCTATGGCATCTACTATGATCATACGTATGTGCATTTTCCAGAATCAGCCACTCGTATCCACAGTACCTTTGGCGGGAAATTTCGCTTCCTCACATTCCTTGATGCGGTAAATAAAATCGGGGTTTTTCTTTTAGGATAAATAGCTTATCGATTTAAGTTGCATAAGTAGAATAATCTCACTTTATCTTAAACATGACTATGCTTTTTTTTTTATACGAATCTTCTGTCTAATCTACTTTCAGATAATTCAAGCGGTGTATTTTATTATTAGTCTCGGTAATGATTTCATTGGCACCAATGAAGTGGCACCGAAAAAGGTGCCTATTATCAGAAAGGTTAAAGATTACCTGCTGGCTGCGTTGGCATTCCCGGTGGCCTTGAATGTGGGCATTTCATTTTGGACGCTTTACGCCATCGACCGTGAACTTGTGTTCCCTAAAGTGCTGGACGCTGTTTTTCCAGGGTAAGCATATAATTAAAATTAATCATAGATAGTTTATTGTGTTTACATTGAGAATCGGTACACATTTAAACTTATCGCCCGTTATTAATTGAAATAGTCTTGTTAGCGCAAATGAGCTCATAAAGGGTGTCGAACTATTGGCGATAAAAGAAACGACGGCTCTAAATGGGGTGGTCGTGCGCTTTTTAGATAGAACCAGTGCTTTGTTTTAATGGAGTTTAAATGAAAGTCGATCAGTTCGTCGAGCTACTTATCAAGTTTTTGCGTTAACAAAGTTCAAAGTACTCAAACGTATTAATGTGACCCAATTAAATGCAAAAACTTAAACTTGCAAACGCTTATTTCAGTCTCTTCTTTTCACGATTTAAATGTGTTCGGAGACTTGCATCCACAGTCAGACTTGTGGATGCCTTTAATCTTTTTTTTTAATTTAAATTAATCAAACAAAATTCTCTTTTTTCTTTCAGATGGCTAAATCACATCATGCACACCAACATTGTGGTCTTCATCATTCTCGAAATGTTCACATCATTCCGTACATACCCAAAGCGCAGCAAGGGTCTAGCCGGTCTTATTGCCTTCATGCTCAGCTACTTAGTCTGGGTGCACATCATTAAACACTACACCGGCATCTGGGTGTATCCAGTCCTAGAAGTGCTTGAATTTCCACAACGAATTGTCTTCTTCGGCGCTAGTTTGGTCTTTACAATATTCCTTTACCTATTTGGAGAGGCTCTAAATAAAGTTGTTTGGGCAAAGGAGCTTAAATTGGCCCAGCGGAAAGTTAAATAAACGTAGTGTGGTCGTAAAACAGAAAAAAGAAAAATTAGATTTGGAACCAAATAGCAAACGACTTTTTTTTGCCCATGGGGATAGGAATTATTTTTTTTTGTCAAAGGAAAACTTTTTCAATATCTTATTGATATTCTAAATTTTTTTTAGAAAATTTAAAAAAATAAATAAAATCGAAAATTTATATCCGAAACAAAATATATACATGTATAAAAACAAATTAAGTGCATTGGTCAATTTTAATCACTCTAAGAATAGTTCATCGTCACATTGTGACTCTGGTTTTCCGATTAGTGCTTAATTGGAACGAGGTCTACAACGTTATTTATTGAAAGAAAAAAAAAGAAAAACAAATACGAACTATTTTCGCACGTTCTTTATGTTTTTTTTTCTTTTTTAGAATTTTAACAAGCAACTTAGAATTGTTTGCCAAATCCGAAGGTTTATATCAAAGTTCTACATTTTAAGCGAGATTGCTAATGAAAAAAATAAATAAAATTGCAATACCTCATATTTGAAAATAAAAATTATACAAAATTCAGTCACATACAAACATATATACACACACCTTGTAGCTTTAATATAATTCAAAACAAAAAATGTCTTAACTCTTAAGTGACTTACATAATTACGCAAAGAAGGAGATAATACTTATAGATTCCTTAATATGGTTGCTTTTTAGATTAGAAAAAAAAAATGTTTTTTTTTTCTTTTACTTTTGTTGTGAAACAGTATGAGATTCATTTGTCCGTTCGGAGTTTCTTAAGGTAGTCAATGCAAATTAGGAGTTTTGTTTTTTTTATCTAGAAATGAGTTTGTGAAACTCTTTGTTGTATGTTTTTAAGTATTTCTTTTTAATTTAACTCTTTTTTTTATTTACTCAATTTCTTTAAAAATAATAAAACATAAAACACAAAATGACGAATGAGTTTTCTTTTCATTGAAAATCTATGCCTGGCATTGTTTTAGGTTATAATTCTATTGTCTCACATCTGTTACGATGGCTTTAAGACATAAATTCAAAAGGAGAATAAAGAAAGACAATCAAGAAATAACGAGCGTGAAAACAGACACCCAGAAAACCCATCCAAAGGGATTTAACAGTCAATCAAAAGCCACCAAACATGTGTTAGTATAAAAAGTTTATTCGTTGTCCTGCAATCATAAAAAAAAAAATTGTGTGCAAAAGGCGCACGCATGCTTTAGACTTATTAAATCTACAATCTTAATATAAGATTTATATTAAAATTAAGTATACAATTAAAAAAAATTATGTCATTACGGTTTGAGTATTAGTCATGTACATTGTCGATTGTGTTTGTTGGGACTGGAAGAGTAGGTTTCCCATCAGTCTATTTTATTTCGATGGCAGCAGAAGCATCTTAAGTTTCTCTGACTCACTCATGATAATTGTGTCCCTGTGCTTCAGCATTGGAAGCAATTCATGAGTTTCAGCATCACCATCGTTGGTCATTTCACTTTTACGGCGATTTTTCGCATTCAGTTGTCTCATGGCCATTTTCAGTTCCTCATCGCCGTACGACGCAAGAGTTTGTGTTGCGATTTCATACGCATTTGCTTGGATGCCAACGTCGCAGCTTGTTTTGCTATTTCTCGAGTGTGGCTTGCCCGTCGATACACCTGAGTAAGAGCTATGCATTCCTGGAAGGTCAAGCTCCACGGAGTACGACAAGATGGAGTCATCATCGTCGTCGTTGTGACAGAGATTCAAGTTGAAATCAGAGACATCAAGGTCTGCAGTTGCGACTTTTTTCGTTGTCTTGTTGGTCTTACTGCGATTGCGCTTAGAGCTCTGCGCGGTAGATTTTCGACTGCCGCGGCTTTTTGTACTGTTCTTGCTCGTGCGACTTGCGGTGTCGATGCGATTGTTGTCGCACGACGTGGATTTGTTAATGTTCTTTATGAGGTTGTCGAGGTGAGCGGCTGCTGACTGTTTGTTTTTATTCCCACGTGTGTGGTCATGACTCTCAATCAGTTCCTCTATTCTCGGCCCATGACTGTCGTCGTCATCGTCGCTGAGGTCTTGTTTGAGGACTACGTCCAGCCGGGAGTCCTGGAATTTGAATGAAGCACGAGACGTTTCCTCGTCCGAAGATGTTACTTGTCCTCGGAGGAAGGGAATTAAGAATTGTCCATTATTCGCAAGGAAAGCGTTGATATCGTTCGGATCGAGCCCAGCACTCGCGCTTCTGCGCTTCATATTCTTGGCTGTCTTTGACTGAGCAAATAGCCCAACTTTATGACTCGTGTTCGGGTATGTGGTCTTCTTAAGGGCGATTATCTGACTCTCAATCGATGTGCTGCTCTCCCTGCGATTGTTGTACTTTCGCCCTGTGGCTGCCATGAAATCTTTTCGACGGCTCCGATTCTTCGAGTGCTTGCTGTGATGATGATGACTCGTGTTCCGACTCCGACTCGCAACTTTGGTTTTCATTTCAGCGATCTTAACCGAAACCTAGAAGAAGAAGGGGAGACATGTGTTTAGACGTCACAGACAATCGCACATCGTTTGCTTACCTGTGAGTCCACGGAGTTGCGTCGAGATTCAACCGACACGTGTCGCACACTGAAGCTGATCTCCGAGTCGAGAGAACTCTTCCTGGGACCACCGTGACTGGATGAATTTGTAGTGGCACCGGTTATGGCAAATCGCCTCTTCACAAACTGCGGCAGATAGTTCGCCCATGTGGAGCTGATTTCATTCGTTGCGGACGAATTGAAATCGTTCACGTCGAAATTCAATCCAACCGGATCCGTGTGAGTATTGTACAGGGTTATAGAGAGTCGTCCCTTGTCTTCGAATTCCTTACGCTTTGCCCACGTCTGAGCGATCACCTTGTGCTTTGGCATTTTGATATCCTCAACGATCTCGTTCCCGCATTTCCTGAAAAACGAGCTAATGGTCATAAGGTGTGCTGCGCTTCGTATCATCTCTTTACTTACTTTCTTATGTAACGCCTCCAAGTCTCGATCGATGATGGAGTCCAGCACCAAGTGGACATGACGATCCCAGCACCAAACAGACACAGCAGATGCAGCTGCAGAACAGCTACACTGGGTCGGTGCTCTAGCTTGCACACAATCAACTCGTGGGTGAAGGTTTGCGATATACGACATCTGAAAAGGGAAGGGCGTCTATTAAGTCGTTGTCTTCCTTAAGATCGGATGTCTGCTTACATAACGTACTGCTTCAAACTTTCCGCCCATAAAGCAGAGTTCCTGAATTCGGTGACATGGCAGGCGATAGCAACCAGGATGAACACCAAGGCGAAGAGCGCACACAAACCCATGCGGACAATGATTAAGTGGATCTTATTACTAGCCGATGTAGATTTTATGTC
This sequence comes from Syritta pipiens, assembly GCA_905187475.1. NCBI lineage: Eukaryota > Metazoa > Arthropoda > Insecta > Diptera > Syrphidae > Syritta > Syritta pipiens. The sequence continues at coordinate 91,167,988 of LR994571.1, forward strand.
ATTGGCAAAGTTTTTCAGTCCGAAAAGCATCACCATTCCCCGAATGATGAAGTATCCACCAACAAGAATCACTCCACAGAGAGGACCCAGCAGTAGTCCTGCTCTGATGGGATGATTGAGGTATCCAACGAAGCAGATCCCAACGGTGCTGTTGCCATCCACTTCACTCAGAGCCATGGTTGTTATCGTGAGCACCAGGGGCAGTGACCAAGCGACCAGATGGAAGTAGGAACCCTTTTTGTCGATGCGATCCTGGACGTTACCGACCGCACGTAAGTGCCAGGCGTACGTGAGGAAAACAAACCAAACCATGGCGGCCATGAGAAAGTAGTAGACCAAGACGAACACAACGATGCAGGAGAGATTTTCGCCCGCAGTCGGTTCGGAGTGACGCAGGGTCCCATCTTTGCGACAGACAATGTCATCTCGACCGCCTGGTGTGAACTGTGCAAGCCAGCTGAAAGGATTAAAAGCGGATTAGACTTGAGTTACAAATTTTAACCTTCTACTGCATAAGAAGCCTTATATAGCTCTTGATTTTTAGGCCTTAACTACGAGGAATTTGTAGCTGCGAATGGGAAATATTGTTTTGAAAGTTTATATAAGGTTTTGCTTTTTTATTTGTGTAATCGGGATTAGCTGCAGTCAAACTAGTGTGTCTATGAAAATGTTTTGTGCAGCAGAGGGTTATAAGATCGATCTTTAAACAGCCAGTTACTACCAAATGTTGATCAACATCTAACCAAATCTACATCTAAGCAAAATTCTCAATCTTACCCCAAACAAGCGACGAAAAAGCACAAATTTATGTAGAACACAATCAGCGCGGGATATTTGTTGGCGTTCTCCCAATCAATGAAGAACGTGGCCACTACAAAAAGATTAGACAGAAAGCACAAAGTTCCACCCCAAGCAATCAGTTTGTGTATCTGACTGTGCTCGTTATTCGTATAAAGAGGATCCTTGCACTGCACACCACATCCCTCAATTCCCGGGTAGTAACTGGCCATTGACTCGGCTGGAACCAGTGGCTCCAAGCAATTGCCCGTCAAATTGAATTTCATTTCGCGTACTTCATTGTTGCACTTGGATGGAAATAGGGTTTCGTTGCACTTTAAGAATTCCGGGAAGTACGACGTGTTGTAAAGAATCCTGCACGGCTCCAAGGTGATTTTACACATTTCCAACGATGGCAGGTAGACCATTTCTTGATTGTTGATTTTTTCGCATTTCGGAGCGAAAACTGCACACAAAAATGGCTGTCGATAGAAAGGATATACATTTTATTCGAAGGCGATTCTAGAGGCCGTCGTAAACATACCTGGATAACTGCCCAACACCGTGGAATATGGCGCAACGCCTGGTAGTTGTGTAATCTCTCTGCTGTTTGCTTCTGGTTATCATAGTCCGTCAGATCGAGACTTGTGTACGCATAGGGAATCTTCGCTCCCAGACAAGTCTCGAAAGTCAATTTCTCACACCGCCCCGGTCGAACACACTGAATGAGACGCATGTCCACACGCCCGTCGAACCAAGGCTTGTCATCCTTACTCTTTTTGCCGTATATCCTAAAGTTCCTGGTCCCATTGATGGACTCCAAGTCGGCAGACTCCGCGCTAAATCCCAATCCAGCCAGCACCGGGCCAGAACAGCAGGTGACAAAAGCAAAAAGTGCAAGGATGATTCTACAGAAACACAAAAAACAGAAAAATCACATCAGTTAGACCACTTTACACCGAAAAAAACTTAAAAAAAAAAAATACCAGCCACCGAAAAGGATTACCTCATTGTGTGCGCGCAAAACTACAACGAAAATAAGCAATGGAACACAAGAAATGAATGAAACAAAATGCAACGAGTCTGATAACACCAAACCAGAACTAAACCAAATTAATAGTTAATTACATTCCTAAAATAATTTGAATACAAATATGCTTTGTGTGATCATTTTTTTAAAACATCCCGCTGACCATTTAAGCACCGAGCGAACAATAAAACGCGAGTGGAATACAATGTTTTTCTTTGCTTTTCTAGTGATACATGTGGATAGTTGTGAATTGGGCAACGGCGCCGCTTATAGCACATCGATTTGGAATTGCAACAACGTGGAGTCGGGTGGTAATTACAGATATATTATGCGTGATTTAAAAGAAAACAAATAACGAAAAAACAAAAGAGCAACCGGAGAAGTCGCGATGTATCAAACAAATAGAAAAGTGATGGACGGACCACCCATGCCGCCTTCGCTTTTGTTTTTTTCTTGTTTCTCTCTTTCAAGGGTTTTTCTGACAGTTCGTTGAGTAGTTGGAAAATCTGAGCGATAGATGGCATTCGTGTGACTAAAAACCTGCAGTAGTTTGTGGTTTTATTCAAAAATTTCTGATAACCTCGTCAATTATTTTTATTTTTGAAAATTGGAAATACTTAAATGGAGGTGGGATTTGCATGTCCAACTTAAGTGAGCTAAGCTCTGTAAGGAATGTTGTTAATTCTAGGAAAACAGTACGTGACTATTCAACGAAATCGAAACGATCCAATGCTCTTCCTCTTACTGGCAGTTGGAGACCAGTACAGTGCTGGAACATTTCAGAGGTGGCAGAAATATTTCTAGTCAAGAGCGTTAGCTTGATTTCTTTACCATGCGTCTATTCCAACAGTTGTCTGAAAATAGAAAGTTTTGCCGGAAGAATGATCTGGTGTCAAGTATTTCACGGTGAATTAAAGTTCTGGATTGAAAGTTCTGGCGATGCATAGCATTTACTTCTCGGGTAGTCCATAGTTGAATCGACGGTTGTTAAAACGTAAGTAATGAGTAACACGTTCTTCGAAATCACTTTTATTATGTTTTTGTAAGGCTTGTGGGAAGAGCTTTGCGATAAAAGTAAAACCGACACATTTCGATTTCTAAGATACATCCAAATTTGAATACTCAATTGAAACCAGCAGTATATTTTGTTCTACAAAAAATAGCTTTCTGTTTCTTCTGTAAAAATAAAATAAAAATGTCGATATGTTGTTTTATCAATCAAAAGTTACATACTTCAGAGCTCTTCGGCTAACATAAACGCGTCAAATCAAAGCATTGGACCCAATATAGCCATCAAATACTCGTTAATCAGTAGCTGATGGAGCTTATCTGTAAATTGTCCCACACAATAAGTTAACACCTGTCGGTCTTCATATATGAAATCATTGTTTATTATGAAGATATATATATACATATATATGACGATCGATTGATTGCTTAATGGTTTCAAAATATAGGCATTTAGGCTTGTAAACAAACGAAAAAAAAGTATATTATAATAATCTTAACAGTAAATACAGTCTCCCTAGATGAAAGATGCTTTCTTTTTTTCCTTAACACAATGAAACTTATTCCTTCCTTCGATTGGTAGATGTGTAGGTGTATGTACAGTTTATAAAAAAATAGACATTGCCTTCATTTTTCTCTTGAATATAACAATTTCATTTAGTTACATTAGAATTCGTCTCTCTCAAATAGTAAGTTTTGCAATTAAACTTATAAATGTATATATTATTTTCTTTTCTTTTTAATTTTTTTTTGATTTTAAGGTCATCGCATGACACTGACAAAAACAATTATATAAGCCCTTTAAAAGAACATTTGAGTGAATAAAAAAAAAAAAAAGTTTAGAATTTTTTTCTTTGTTCTAACAAAAAAACAAAACATGTACATTTGTATAACCAGCAAATAATTTTATATTCAACAAACGTTCTTTCTTTATTTTAATAATTTAAAAAAAAGAACAAGAGCAGCATTTGACGCTCGCTCGATTTTAGGAAGGTTTAACAAGGAAAAAAAATCATTCACTTTCGAACGTGTGCGTGATAAAATATATATATATAGTATATATTTCATGCATTTTTTTCTATATAAATATATCCATTTTTCTTTCTTTATTAAATATAAATCTCTTCAATTCTCTCTTAATCTTCGCTGAGTACGATGTGTTTAGGAAACGGGGACGATTGGAAGGGAGGATCTGGCTTTTGTTAGTGGGGGTTTCTTTTCATTATTATATACAAATATTAATGTTTTTCTTTTTAGAGCAGCAAGATCTTCTGTTAAAAATAATTTAAATTAAATAATTAGTAATAACGTAACAACAATTGTTGCTGGATCTTGGATTTTTGCAATTTCTGTTGTTTTATTTGTTTTTCCTTATTTTTTTTTTTATTGCTTAATCTTAAACTGAAAGATTTTCGTTTTGTTTTGCTGTTCCTCAGACGGGGTGGGGTGATGACGGGTTGATTGGTTTATTTATCACACTTAGAATTGCATTAGAGGTGGTAGTGGTAATGTCCTCAACAATCGGACTATCGATATCTTCTTGTACTTTAGACTGTATATCAGAACGACACATTGGACAGTGTTGCAATTGTTTTACGCATGTAGAACAGAATCCTCTGAAAAAAAAAATTAAAAATATTCAATGATTACATAGCAAAAAAAAAAAGTACAATTTGATGCGTGAGTTGCAGTCACTCACATAATTGATCGTGCTTATACGCTGAAGTTTTTTCATGTAAAAATGTAAACCGTTCAATCATATTTAAATATTTTACACTTTCTGTAAGGTATTGATTCTGGCAATAAGAAAAAAACAAATACTCTTTCGATAAATCGAATTTCATGGGACCAGGAAAAAACTTCGAGCCACAGAAAAGAAATAATGCTCACTTTTATCACGTACCCATTTCAATTAACGGTTGTTGAAAAAAAGAAGTAAACTTGACTTCGAATTATAGCGACAAACAAGCCATCATTTTCGAATTATAGAGGTTTTCATGTTGTTTTGCACAAAAATTAATTCGATTTAACAAGGGGACGAAATTGCATAGGTTTTTTATGGAGGTTTTTTCAGGGGTCTGTGAGAGTGCTTCTATTTACAGAGGTTTTTGAGTTATAGACGCTCGAGCTATCGAGAGTTTGCTGTAACATACATATTCTTTGAATAATCGAGAAAAAAATAACGAAGGAAATTGTGAAAAATGGTATTCGACTAGTTTTGCCGTTCGAATTAAGCACCGAAAATATGCGAGTGAATGGTTTGTAGGGTGATGGTATGTGAGGTCGGCCACCTCCAGTCGTCGGCCGCCGTGCCATCAAACGATGCGTAATAGTTAATCCGTATGTAATACACACTTCAATTTTTTTCTATAAAGGATGATGATAATGATTTTCCTATCTGTGAAAAAAAGGTTGTTGCAAAGCAGTTGTTAGTTTCTTAGTTAAAATTGCCACTTTGATTCAAGTTTTCATCGAAAGTGAAATGTCTGGTTTTTATTGTAAAAAAAAATATTGGAAGCGATTTTCAAAAAAGTTTTAAAATCAGTGCAATATAATCAATCTTTTTACTAAATATTGAACAAAAATTAAAAAAAAAAGTATTTTAAATAACAACGGGGGAGGCCGTCGTAAGAAAACATTTTTTCAATAATTCTTCTGAGGTCCGCCCCCCTGGCCGGCTACGGAAGATTCGGCTTTAGGAGACAGGTTTTGTTAAGTCGGCCGTCAATATTTCATATTAAACAAATTTGCTGTTTGTTTTTGTTTTGTTTTCTTGATGTAAAAATAGGGGCCGACTACTGAATCCTTGACTGGCCGACTTATGAAGTAAAGGAGGCTGACTACTCAAGAATGACGGTTTCATTTACATTTTTGTGAGTAATTTGTTTTCGGTAGTAAATAAACTAAAAATAATTTTGTTTTCATAATTAAAACATTTTAATTAATTGGAAATGATGAATAGCCTATTCTTTACTACCAACACCGATTTTAATCAAATGTAAAAAAAAAGTTAAGTGGTCGACTACTGGCTCCATCACCCTATGGCCTCCTTTTGCAGTAAAAATGACTTTCATTTATTTCAGCATAATGTTTTCGCCATTCTCCAGTACTGATTTTTTACAACTCAGTCTTCCCCTTTTATCACATTTCCTTGATTAATCTACCAGAATAATCCAAAGATATAAACTTGAGTTTAGTCGTTCCAAAAACCTGTTCAATAGCATTCAAAATCCGTAGATTTATTTAATAAATCTGAAACATTGATCCCTTTAGCTTCAAAGCAAGTCCAAGCAGGTCTTCCTGTATGTTTCGAGTCGATATTTGGTTTACAAATAACACCCGAATGCTTTTCAGCAATTTTTTAAGCTACAACACGAGGCTTTCACCGATAATTGGCCTAAAGGGTTGCGCTAAAACTTGTCCCTATACTTTAGTATACACCCCCACCTCAGAACAGTAAATACATTCACATTTTCTATGGGTAAGATTAGAGTGAAAAGCTAGGCTCTGGCCCTTCGTGGGCTGTTACGCCACTAATGATGATGATGATGAAGATTAAAGTGAATGAAGGAAATTTTACATCTAAATCAAGATTCCAAATGAATGGATCTATAGAAACATATCAGGACCTATTTGATGATGGCCAAATTTAATAAATTTTTTTTCCGTACTTTTACATTCAACGAAATATTGTAAGTAAGCAAGCAACTCAGTAAGCCGCTTCTATTACAGAATTTTCGAGCTAATCGTTTAGTCTTCATTGTAATCATCAGTTGGTTGATAAGCTCTAAACAATAATGTATCACAGTCATCAATTGAGCAATTCGTTTCTAGTCTGACCCACAATCTTTCTGGGTCTTATAGTTCACATACGTTTGTATATGAAGCTTAAGCTTGTAGCAAAGTAGGAAATCAATTTAAACTCGAAAACACTACAACTCACTTCTATAAACTTACAACTGTGTTGATTATCAGACACGAAATGCGATTAATCACGTAACTTAAACATCAGATTGCAACAAAGAAAGCCCTAAGTGGATAGCTTGACTTGTTTTGATTTCAGTCGATTTTGTAGACAAAATTCGTTTATCGATTGTTGGTAATGCTATCAGAATTCTTTTTTAGCGTGATAACTTACCTATGGTTGCAAGGTGATAGCCGAATCGTGGCCTTGTTGTCAAAACACAATGTACATGAGTCATCACGAACACTCAGCCTACGCAGCTTCTCCAAAAATAAATGTTTAGGAAGAACAATCTGAAATAAAAAAAAAAAAAACAATTTGAATTTGTGATCTTTGTTTAGACTCTTTTCAGGTTAAACATACTTTGTCTTGAGATTTAAGCGTCGCACATTCATTGAAGCAGCGATACGCTCTACTCTTGGGTGGATATTTGAATGGTTCCAGACCGAAATTAAAGCGACATTGTTGAAAGGACATAAAGCTTGCCGCCGCAAAGAATCCCTCTCTGTAAATCCGAAAAAAAAAATCAGTTTCATATTTGGATAAGAAAAGAAAATCAAAATTTACTTTGCGCTGTTAAATAAATGTTTGTATGGTACCGTCTCTTTACCATCCAAACTAAATATCACTTCCTGTTGCTTTAGGTCAAGTAAACAACCTAAAACCGAACCGTGCTGCCAGGCCGGCATTGTGTGTGTCATTGATTGGGCATTATGCCAGATGAGCTTTCGGCAGCCATCAAATGCAATCGAGTATTTATCATCTCCGATACCATACCCGTCGTCGCTTAGGAAATTCGAATCCTTCGTCGCCCAACCAATTTGCATGACACCGGGTGTTATAATCAAAACCTCGTAGTACCAGCAATCGATCGTTGTCTGAAATTGTGTTAATCAATGAATAACAGGTGAATGTGGCTCCACAAATTCCTTACCTGGTACGTGCATCGCACACTCTCGAACGTATACGCATCGCATCGCGCCTCAAGACCGTCTGGCGAAATTTTTAGGTATTCACTAACATCGTTTGTGTTCAGCATTACGTTTATATTGCTCAGATCGACTGTTTCGTATGAGTAGCTTCTTCCTTCCACAGTGACTGTAAATACAAATGAAAAATTACAATCCCATCAGTTGTTTTAACGCCCTTTGAACTCACAGTAATTATCTAAACACCATCGTGCACAGAAACCTATCTGCCGTAGAACGTAGTCGCTGTCTGTGGCGTGTTTCTCTAATCTCAAAAGCGGATTATTGGGATGTTCGGCTAGTTTTTTCTGCAAATTAAACACAATTTTTAAATTTAACCGATTGATTCACAGAAATTGAAATAACTCACCTTAATCGTTGCTTTATTCTCGCTTGTTTGGCTGAATTTTTCTAATGCAATCAACGATAACAATGTCACATGATAATCAACACCATCTTCTAAATTATCAATCAGGTACTGGAGTGTTGAATCATTCAACATTGCAATACTACTAGGACCGGCTAATTTCTCAGCCAAACACCCAAGAATAACGCATAAATTCCTTTCACGACGCGGCGTCCGTCGCAGGGAATGTGTGATCATATCGGCAACTTGCAATACGGAATCTTTTGTTGGCAATGGACTATCGTCGAGGAGTAGAGCGATAACACTTGCTCCCATTGGATGATCGACGGGTACTACACGTATTAAAGAATGTACCAGCTCGATCCAGCCGGATGGTTTGTCTGTTATGACGTGGAGCAAAACCATTGAACTAGGTGGCTCGGGTTCACTGAAATTAAAAGAGAAGTGGGTGAAAATATAAACAAAGTGCGTTGTTTGCATAGAATCGATGTTGTGGCTTTTTTGCGCGAGCTTTGTGATTTATTTTGGTGCAAATTCATAAAACTGATCCCTTACAATTAAAATACATTTAACGCTTAGCTAAAATCGTGTCTTTCAGAAGAAAAATCTGGATATAAATACATGAGAAGCATTCTAACATTTTTGAAAAGACCTGATACGTAAAGGATTCCCGGGCAAAATGAAAGAAAAGGTTTTTGAACCCTTCACTAATCGCACACAAGCAAAATCATAAAAACATGCATAGCTTACACCTGGACTCTATTTTTATCATTTAAAAAATTTGGCTAACTGGCTGATACCAACAGGTACACTGCCGAATCCTCAGCTATATCATTAGCTCCAACTAGTTGCTCGAATAATGGGATGTTCGCCTCCGCTCCCGTGGTATCACAATGAGCCTTGTCTGGTCTAAATGGTTGGCTACCTACCTATCTACATATTCGAATGTCAGCCGCAAATGCTGCCTACTTTTTGCACAAGAAACACAATCTTTTTCACAAGCTCTAATGCTGCACTTTTGTTTCCACTCACTCCAAATTGCATTGATCTAAGACTTCACCTGGTCACTCTCCAGCAAATCATTAAAGAAAAATGCACCAGACACTCTTAAATCCTCATGGAATTTCATTTTGTGATGTGATGCGTAAAATCCACCTGATGACACACATCACCACCTTTGATCTGAAACACATGCACCGAAGTGCGACCGAGAGGCAAGGGCATTTGGATGAAATGATGTTCCCTGTGCCGATAAGCACACAAAACAAAGTCCGATTAAATGCACTATGTAAAACTAGGAAATATATATGTCGCGAGCCTATCTGCAACAACATCGCCTTATCGGCATTCTTTGGAAGCCTCAATCTGAACTGGCAACGACTTAGTCATTTGAAAACGTACTTCCCCAATTACACTTCTTAAGAAATCTGATTTCGCCACACGATACCCACAGAGGGCGAATATCATCCCCGCAATGGATACCAATTGACAAACTTCACTTCACTACCCACGAGTAAACCACAGAGCACTTTGTTTACATGTCGCGCCATCACATCACTCCACGCACACAAATAATATTTGCGCACTCACTTGTCAATCACCGTCACAATAACGTCCAGTGTCTCGTTCACCAGCTTGTCCACAGTTTCTGATAGAGATTTTGTGCCATTATAAGGATCCAATCCACATGGACTCCATTGGCCACTCTCGCGAGGTGATGGTTCTGTATTGATTCCGGGGGGTCCAACTTCCGTGTGTGCATCTTCGACTTTATCCTTGCACAGACAAACTCCCATTTTCCAATGCGATTCTTCGACCAAAAAGACAGTTTGTTCAGATTCGTGTGTCACCACTCCTTTGCAAATGTTTTGATTATATCTCTCTTCTCTTGTTGGGGGTAAAGTTTTACTTTTCTTTTTTTCTTTTTTGGAAAATAAAAATAGCAGATACGCTCTGACGCTCTCACGTCGAGTGGTAGGAAATCAAAAATAATAATAGTAATAAATGTTTAGTCAACACTATTTTGGAGGACGTCATAAGTTTGTGACATTCAGCTGCATCACCATTTCTGTTGTGGATGATCACTTCGTCGTCGTCTACCTCTAGATTTGTACATTTTGGATTCTATCAGTGAACATTGTACTTAATCAATGTAATTTGCGCGCTTATTTAATGTAAGAAATTTTTTTTAGAAATTTATTTTGTTAGCGTAAATTTGTTTACTAGATTGTGGGAAGTATTTCTTTCGGATTTTAGTTTCTCCTCAGAGTAATGCACAATTTTTTTGTAGGATTTCTTGGAATGTTCGAAGATGCTTGACACTGACAGTTCTATGCGAAATTTTTTTCAAATGAACTACGAAAAAAGTGATTATAAATGGCAACTGGTTGTTTAGGGTGGAAGCACAATATCGAATAAGAAGCACATTTTATTTACTGATTTGATGGTTTTTAAATTGAGTCAATTTTTTTTTGCAAAGCAAGTGTCTCAGTTGTGACATGGTTTTTTGAAAATCTGGGACAGCAAAAAAACATCACAGCTTATTTGTAAATTTTTTAAGAATATAGGAAGCGTTTTTGTTTTGTTTTTACTCTTCATAGGTGGTCTTGAAAGCAAAATATATCCGAACAAAATTTCGTCGTCTTTTAAAAACCCATTTTGGTTTTTATTTTAAGTTTTTTGCGAGACCAAAGTTCCGCCAATCGTGAGTATAAGACAAAGATAGAAAGTAAATATGAAATAACAATCTTCAATCTTAAGTATAAGGCAAAACTAGAATAAGAATCTGACCTATTACTTAGACGTAGCTTAGTCAAGCTAAAGAATTTATATATTCCTCGCGGTTGGACTTTGACTGAGTTAAAAAAAAATACTGATAAAACCTATAACATCTAAAAAGAGATTAGATTTTTGCGAATTGGTCTTAGTGTTTGGAAAAGTAAACTAGTAATCTTAATCGTTAATGCGTCGGACTGTTAAACGAGAGTACCCGCGTTCGAGTACAGCTCGTTGAAAAAACATAAACAGACAATTTTCACGGCCCCACCTCCAGCGAACGACTGAAAATCCTCCTGGAGTACTTCCGTCACGGAAAGCTTTCGCAATTCGCCGTTCAAAACCGGCAATAAACTGTAGGTCCTCTTCACATGTGTCAAATTATAACGCGCACAACACAGTGGAGGCGCGAAAAGCTAGGCTCTGGCCCTTCGTGGGTTGTTACGCCACTAATGATGATGATGATGATGATGATGATGATATAAAATAATTTATTTTTCTTACATTTTATTAAAGAGATAAAAAATGTACGTGTTTTGCCGGTTCTTAGACCACAAGCTGATTTGAAAGGCAAGCTACATTTGTAAGTTGGACGCAGTCTTTATAGAAATTGATGTGGTAAATTTAAAAAAAAAAAAATATGAGTAAACCTGCACGATGACGAGTGACGTCTTCTGGTAGACTTTATGGAGACCAGCAACTGAAAAAACTACATCGGTTTATAATCGGCTTTGATCAAGGGGCCCAAAAAGATGATCATAAAGACAGAAGTTAATTTAAATAATACAAACACAGGGACAATACCATGTAACTCGATTCTACTTTTGATTTGACTCGAAACTTCTTACCGATTCTACCTTATATTGGCACTACATGTGAGACTAGACTTCTCTCTGTTTCTACCTTATACCAACACTACATGTGAGATTAGAATCAACAAGTTAAAACTCTTTTACTTTGAACCACCTGAAAACATCTCCACGAACTATAATAAAACAAAAGCCACATATTAGTTTCTAATTTATCAATTGATATCTATATTTGTAGTTTTCATTACGAAATATTTTATACTATATACCAATTATTTGTCTAAACATATATAATATAGAAAATAAACCAAATATAACATTGCAAATGATTGATTTATAAAATAAGAAAAAGAAATATAAAGTTCACACATTTCAAATACATTTCTGTGTGTCTTACAAATCAATACATGTGCAGATCTCCTTTTGAATTTCATAAAAAGAAAACAAATTTTGTTTTTGTTTACACTTTTTTACACATCATTTTGTTGTGCAAAAATGATGTAGTAACAGATTTATTGTTTAAATATCAATAAGAAAGTATGGAACATAAGAAACAAATTAGATAAACTATAAATTTCTTATTTCCACTTTTCTTTTTAACGCGCTCGGATCGCTCTTAAAAAAACACTCTTTTTATAGTAATATAAATAAGCGTAGGCAGTATATTTTACATGTTTTTTTTTTTCTTTTTGTTTTGCAATAAAATGATTAGAAATGTCTAAATACATGGTATATGTATGTGTATTTTATTATTTGTCGTTGGAGTTTACATAAAGTATTTATAAAAAAAAAGTATATATTTAAGGAAAATAAACAGAATAACTAAAAAGGAATGTTTTTGGAACTGTTTATTCCTTTTTTTCTAACTAAAATCAAGAACTTCAATGTTCGTGTTGGACAAAACATAGTGATAGCTTTAAACACATTTATTATGTTTATAAAATAAGGGGTTGCACAAAACGGATGCCGAAATATTTTTAATATTTGGTATTAATTACGAGCCTAAATCACGCGATGGATTCCGTCTTCATTTATGCCATGTGTCGGTGAAGAATCAAATAAAGTAAAAATTTAAATAAAATGTTGGATAGGTTAGGAACAGATTCAAACCACAGAACACGTTTAACTTAAGAGACAAATTGAACAAATTTGTGACTATTTTTTTCATTAATAAAAAAGAGATATTGTTGTACATTCCATTTCGAGAGCTTTGCTGTGGTCGCATTTAATAATCGACATTCACATCATTGCAATTCATTACATTCAATACTCTCCTAGTCTGTCTCTATGAATCTAACCTAATATCGTCCAACCATATATATACGTGCACTGAGAAAATAAATACTTTTTATCCTTTTAAATTGAGTGTTTTTTTTTTTGTAGTGACCGAAATATCAATTTATTTGTGTCTGACGCAATAGGGGGTCGTTTTTTTTGCACTTAACGCAGCTGTGACGTATAAATTTCATATCATACACACGAAAGCAACGTTAAAATTACCAAATAAAATTGAATCAATTTGTTTTGTCCAACAACGTCTAAATAAATATATGCATAAGACATTCATACTAAACTGTGTGTGTTTCTTTGTTTAACTAACTTTAACAATAAAATATAAATAAATACGGTTTGAAGACAAATTACAAAAAAAAAAGAAAAAAATGATAAAGGATAAGTTTCAACAGAAAACACATACGTAGTTCTCCGTTTAAATGAAATCCATCGTTAAGTTACTAGTATCTTATTTTACATTCAGTTGCATTCCAGGCACTTAACAAAACAACACGATCGGGCTGGAAAGTCTCAACTGCGAGTTTGAAAAAAAAAAAAAAGAACAAAAATAAACAAATTCACACAATTTTTGAATTTACCACAGACTTAAATTGAAATACAGGATGGCGGAGTAGGAAGTGGAGTTTTTTTTCTGAGGGAACTTGAATTGAAGTTTGACCAATTAACGTAACCACGAGTTGATTCCTGTATCGTGCCTGCACCTTGAGCACAACCAACTCTTGTTCCTTTGTTTTTTTTTTATACATTCTTTAGTAATCAATATATATAGTTAACAAAATTTTTGTAAACATTTTTTTTTTGTTTTGTATTTCAATTGTTATTATTATTATCACCTAACTATAAATTAATTATTGTTTTTTTTTTTTTTTTGTTAAGAAAATATTAAAATAATAAATTGAAATTATATGTGTGTATTTATATATTATAGACCAATTGCTTTGTTATTAATAATAATTAATAATAGTGGTGGTATTAGATATAAATATAACTATAGATATGTTTTGTGCTTGCAATACTTTAAGACGTGTTTTATGTGTGTGAAGCGAGTTCGACCTTAATTGGCGGTGAGACATCGATTTTTTGTTTTGTCAATAACAACAATTTCGTTCTTCAAAACTTTCTTCAATTCTCTTTATGCTAATTTATTGTATTTGGGTGGAAATGAAACATCGTCAATTGTTGACGAATCATAGCCACTTTGGCTTTGTTTCTTAGCAAATCCGTGGGAAGAATTAAATGTCGATAAACTAATTTAACGACAGCTGAGAAGAGTTAGAGATTGGATGCAGCATGCTCGGGACTGTCAAAGTTGAAAGGAGGCCTTAGCTCAGGTACAGACCCCCATCCAAGGGCTAACTGCCTGATAAGTGAGATTGAACAACAGATATTGGAAATCTTTTAAAATTCCAAAACAATTGTATTTTTTTATAAATATAATGTATATTTTTTAAATGAAAAATCAAAGTTTCAATAAAATTATCTGATAAGTCTGTGCCACAAAGCTTTGGCTAGGTCTGGGATCATTTCCTGAAGTGTACAAATCTACCAAAACCCTTTTTCTAAAAAAAAAAATATAAGAAGAATATCTATTCTAAGATTTTCTAGGCATGAAGTTTTCTAGTCGGTAGATGAGTTCACAGGTGAAGTACATCTGAATGAATACAAAAGAGGTTTTATAGCAAACCCTGCCATTTTGAGAAATATTCAGGCAATGCGTGTATTGGGATTATTTGATTTAACTCATTACTCAAACTGGTTAGTCATAACTTCCAATTTTTAAAAGGTTTTATTATTTTATTTAGCGAAAGGCTAGGCTCTGGCCATTCGTAGGCTGTTATGCCACTAATGATGATGATGATGATTATCAAAAGTTGTTGGGTTGGTAAATTAGTAAAATATCGCATTTAATAGCCTGTACGCATTGTTAAGTTAGGCTCTGAACTTCAGCGGGCTGTTACGTGGTCGTGGTATATGTCAAGTGTTAAGCTAGGGATAGAAAGATAAAGTTTATTAAGTCCACAATGATCCAAACCCTGGATATTGATTGAGTATTGATTTAAAATATTTTCTATTTTGAATGATTTAGTCCATCAATCTACAATTTTACAAATATTTACAAGCATTTTTAACAAAAATTGTTCGATTTTTGTATGTCATTTCGTGAAATTCAAATGTTTGCTGTTTTGTGATTCACAAGCGAAAGTTTATGGTTAAGTTCGCAGTTTGATGAAATTGGCTAGATATTTAAAAATCGTTTTTAGACTGTGGATTCGATAAAAAGAAGCGTTAAAAGATTTTAGCCAATCTGTGTCTCTAAAATTCTTCTCATTTTGCGTTAATGTGCAGAAGGAAAAAAAAGATAGCCATGTAGTAATTGCGATAATCAATATCAGACAATGTCGGGATAAGTACCCAACCCAACTCTAACTAATTCAAGCTTAGAGAGGCAAGAACGGTGTTGTATATATTCCCGAATATGAGATCGTTAAATAAGACTGACTTGAGTGTGACCTAAAACTAAACCCTATAGGTCAAGATCTTTCACAGATAAAGAGAGAAGTAATGCTTTTTCATTTTATTGTGTTTTTTCTTTTATTCTTATGGTCTTGAAACAACAGCTTTTAGTAGCTGCTAAAAAAAAACATGAATTCTTGCCTAGAAAACACTTTAGATTTTCTTTCTTTTGTAAGCGGTGCACAAGGACCTAAGTGAGGCAGAACTCTTCTGTCAGCCCGCCTACGTTCTTCTTTTTCATCTCTTCATTCACAACACTTTTTGACCGTCTTAAGGCATTCGCACTCACAACACACAGCTTATCATTTTTTTAATAAAGAATAACACAAGGACTTGAGCGTACTTAGGATGTCAAGTCTATTGACACGATTCGGCTGGTGGAACCGAATTGCATTAATGGCAAACTTCTTGAGCTACGTTCACTAACACCCACCGTTCTACTACCACTATTACTATTGTTACTATGTGTACTACTTATTGAATTGTAATTCGCCGCTATTGACGCCGGATACCATTCGGCCACTGATGTGGTTTTCTTTGAACTGCTCTGGAGGTGGTTCTCTTCGTTCTGATAGCTGCTGCTTACTATCAGATCATTGTTGTTGATTATACTTGCAGGGGGAGTTGTTGAACTGGTCGCTGTTGCGTGAAAGGAGTTACTACTAAGCGGTCGGGTTGTGTAGTTGGAGTATAGGATTACTGAAGGCTGCAGAGGTTTAGCTGCGGTGCCAATGGCACCGTTTTGTGTTGGGGATAGCACGATGTTTCCTTCGTAGCGATTCAGCGGCGGCGCTTTAACTTCTTCCTTGGGCACAACTCGACTGTAGAGGTAGCCTCCTTTGGAATTGGTTGTCGAGGTAGCTGCGGCCACTACTGTGGGCGAAGCAGACGATGGCAGATGATGTCGCGCCACACCGTTCACCAGTGGTGGTTCGCGCGGTATTGGCGTCAGTGTGATCTCGTCGTTAAGCCGCAGGCGTAGCTGCAACTCGAGGGTATGTGAAGACATCGGCGGTGTAGCGCTCATACGATTGTGTGGAGTGTGAGCGAATTTTTGGTCTACCTCATCGTCCGACGAGCACAGATCGATTGTGTCCACAATGATCTCCGCCGATGGAGAGGAAATTTTCCAATTTGAACTTCTGGATGTGTCGCGGGTTAGTTTAATGTTAAGTTTATTTGACTGAATCATTCGTTTCCGTTTGACAATCTCACTGTCGGTGATCTTTCGCAGCCGCACAGAAATCGGACGACATCGCTTGATCAACAGCGAATTTAGGAACATAAAATTCTCTGTGCGTTGTCGTTGGGAGAATTGACGTCGCGGGAATATGTACGTATGAATATTGTAGTCTTGAGGCTTTTTAAATGTACAATGGGACACGGGAGAGGTATATTTTTTATCGAGGAATTTTGGCTTTATGGATCCTTTCGTGAGGATGGGTGCATAACAAAAACGTTCCATTCGATCCAATCGTTCCATGAGGTAGTCTTGTGTCATAAGGGTTTTTGAGGTCTTTATTAAAAGTTGACCGGCTGGCGAAGACAGTGGTATTGTTGGACACCGCGATAGGGAATGCACTGCACGGTTACGTCGCGGTAGGCGTTTAAGTTTTTCCAATGGGCCGGTTGATAGTGACGCGTCTTTTGACTCTTTGGTTGTTGAATTTGTGAATGCATTACTACACGAAGAGTCTTTCACTGTTTGGCTACAATCTCGACTTTGTAAATTAAAGTTGAGAAGAAAGCCTATTCGGAGTTCATTATTCTCAGTCGAGTTTGAGGACAAATTTAATTGATTGTCTTCGTGGGGTTCAGGGGAGTCACAAATAATGACATCATCGTCTAGATTGCAGGTCTTTTCGTGTTCCTGAAAAAAGAATAAAGATTGCATATTAAAAACAATTTAGAAATCGAAACAAGTTTATAAATGATATCAAAGAGTCTTAGCTACATCAGTATTTATTTTTAAAAAAGAAATTGTATTCGTCGCCTTCTAAAAAAAACGCTTAATTTTTCGCTTGTGAAAAAACCTTTTTTTAAAGTTTGCTTAGGTCACCCCTTCTTACTCGCAGTCTTAAAATTAAAAACACGATAAGATTTTAACAAACGAAACTGAGCAGCCATGACTCAGCGTTAAGAAACGAAATTAAAAGAATTCGTTAGTCATTGATAAACTACATTTCCACCGAAAAGCTGTTTTGCAACTCTAGGTGTAAGAAGCACCTTTAGCTCTTTATGTTTTAAAGAAAAAATTATGTCATCGAGGGCAGAATGAAGGAACACAGAAAAATATTTCGGACTGGGCGACTTAAGTACAGTCGAATCGCGATAATTCGTACCTCGATAAATCAAAACCTCAATAATTCGTAATAAACTGCTCGTCCCTTGAAAAATCGTCGCTAATTCGTCAAATTTTGCATACCTTTTGCTCCCCTTGTCATTTTGTATTTTATCTTGTCAAATCGCGATAATTTGTACTCCAATAAATCGAAACTTCAATAACTCGTAACAAACAGTTGGACCCTTAAAAAATGATCGCTATTTCGTAACATTTTCATACATTTTGCACCCTCCGTTATTTCGTATTTTTTTTGCAATGCATTGAACACAAAACCTCTTATAATTCGAATTCGTTTCTTAAATCTCTTATAATTCGTAAAGCAAAACGCAAAAAAAAAGACTTTTCAGTTGAACTCCCGTTAACTTATGTAGACAATTTTGTTGCCTTGATGTCGCTGTTAGGATTGAGAGTGGTGAGGAAGATAACGACGATGGAGTAAAACTTATGACGAATAAACAAGCCAAATCGGCCATTCAACAACTTCGATATTATGTTTCAAATCACAATGTCACAAAAAAATGTTTTTGATTATTTAATCGGCATTAAACAGTAGGTCCCCTCCACATGTGTCAAATTATAACCCGCACAACACAGTGGAGGCCGACTATTTATTTATTTTTTTTGATTATTTAATAGGCTTGGAAAGCACAATTGAAAAGATAGGCGATAAGAACATCAAGCAAACGAAAATGACAATTTTTTTATATAACAAATTTTTTCATGATTTTTTTTAAAATAAAAAATAAAAAAATATTATAATATGCGTAACAGCCCACACAGAGCTAGAGCATAGCTTTTTCGCGCAGCCATTGTGTTGTGCGGGTTATAATTTGACACATGCGGAGTAGTTTTAATAAATTTAAACAATATATATTGGAAAATAATGTGAAATGTTATTCCGTCAATTCGCATTTTTATGTTTTCCACCTCGTTAAATCAAAAACTAGATTATTTTGTAACCTGCGGTTTCCATGTTGTTCCCTTGCCATTTCGAATTATCGGGATTCGACTGTAAATCATTTCACTAAATAGAAATAAAAGTCAAATATAAAAAGCTATAATCAAATAAAAAACGGTAAGCCAGGGACAGCCGTGAAAATTCTACTGCCTGTAAATTCGAGTTGCTTCCTTTCTTTTAAATCAAAGGGCGATTTAACTTGCGATTTATAGGCCTATTCTGGTACACCTCAGCTATGCCTCATATGTTACAGCAACCTCACCAGAGTGTGAAAACTTGAGAGGATTTCGTATTCTAACCAAAAACCTCATGAAAATTGTGATCTGCGATTGAGGAGTTCACAACAGAATAAAAAAAGCAAAATGGCGTATTGTTTAATTTGAAAAACAAATGGAAAAACTTGATTTTGCATTTTGTGAGTTAAATAACCGAAAAAGAGGAAAGCTAATTGGAGATATTTTTTTGTTGGACAGTATATTCTTTTTTATTTTATTTTTTTTAATGTTTCAATTAATTTATTGACGGGAAAGAATAGTGCATTCTCATCAAATGATAGTTTTTTCATCAAAATTATCCCCATTCTAAGGACATTGCATAGGGAACATACTCCTACGCAGGCAATGTTTCGTCAGTATACGCTTTTTAATTATTTTTTTCTCAACATTCATCTTCTACTTGATGTGTATGAAAATAATGATGTGTATGATTATAATGAAAAAAACGATTTTTGACATGTAAAATAATTCACCACATCGTGATGAGTATTTTTGAGTGTTTGGATGTGAGGTCTTCGCCAGAATATCAAATAGTTGATCGCTCACACCAAAATCATCACAATGTTCACCTCACTGACATTTGTGAGTTACGACTATATCACGCCCAGAATAGGGGCATATATTTACTAGATTTTAATTTTCAATTTTTTTAGCTAGTTTTTAAAAAAAATAAATAGATAAACAAATTAACAAATAAAAAAGAAGAATATCATCGTTACCAATCAATTCTTTTAAATGACAACAGATGAAATACTTTAACTAAAAAAAAACTGTAGAGATTCCTAGCACTTAGATTTCAAAATAGAAAACAAAAACTAATTATAGCTATAAAACTAGTTGCGGTGGGCATAATAAAATCTGATTCCATTCACTTTGCAATTACGTTTCCGCAGCGACGTTATGTGCAAAAAATATTTCATCGCAGCCTCGCGAAATTAATTTTAATAGAAATATAAATCATTCTGCTGAATATTTTCCGACTCGACCTATTTTTAAAGATCCTCTCAAGTGTGGGCGTAAATACGCTCCAAAAATCTAAATTTTCAAATTTCCAATTCAAAATTATTCTAGATACCTAAAGTCCATGCGATGTGCATACCAACCAAATATACATAAATTTTTTTTTTTATAAATCCCCATCGACATACAGATAACCAGCCAAACAAAGGAAATGAAATATAGATTAGTGTATCGGAAACACTGACTAGTTGAACTGTTTTCTTTAAAATATACAAAACAAAAAAAAAAAAGTTTTGCAAACTTACCACAATAGCTTCTTCTGAGTACAATTCAGCATCACAATTATCACAGAGATAAATATCAAAGGGCGCGGGTTCAACCATATGCTGTTGCTGTGAGTTTATCTTTGACTTTTGCTGCAGTAAACATTTTCGACTTCGTTGTGGTTGATCATATGACTGTAGAGAGCAAAAGGTTTATGCAAATTTTTAATAAAACCCATTTATAGAGAAACACAACATTCGTACTCACCATATTCTCATTACGAAACGTAACCAACAGCTTATTGCTTCGCCTATCGAAGAGTGACGTCGTCGAGTTGTAATTATTGATAAACCGTAGACTAGCATGTTCGTAGGCAGCTAAATCATTGCAGAATCTTAGTAGAAACACACTTTTGTGGAACTGATAACAGATTATGACAATCTCTTTCATTTTTTCCAGCCAATTCTGTTGGATAGAGAGAGAGAAAATGGTGTGTGAGATAAGAAATATAACGTTTGATGGGTGATGGGCTTTTAGAGTGTTTTGGATTTGTTATATAATCTCTCAAGTCCAATCAAACCCCAGACCAACCTTACCCCAGTAAATTTTTTTGGTTTTGTGAATGGTATCGTGTAGGGAACATTCTCTGGCCACCATTCTGGTTCACTGTAATCGATGTTTCCCTGCAAATTGATATGACCTAGCGAACATTGTACCATAAATGGTATAAAGTTCTCTAATTGACTTTCAGCAATTTTTTCCAGCGATGTTGGATAACCATTGGCAAAGAGGAGTGGTAAATTCGAGATCATATTGTGCTGTTGAACCTCTTCGATTTCGTCCATTTTAATTTAATCTAAAATAAATTCAGAAACAAAAAATGGTAACATTTAAAATTGGGAAAAAAGTTAGCTAAAAAAAAAATACGTATGAATTTAAATATTATAGTTTGATAAATAAAAATATTAATTTAAATATTTATTTTTTACTAATAAAGCGATACCACACATCGCAGATAACTTTTTATAAGACTTTCTTTTTTTTTTTAACAAATCCTGTAAGTAGACCAGCCCGAGGTGTTTGTAAATGACCGTCTTAGCAGTGAAATGATTGAGAGTAAACACGAGAAAGAAAATCATTTCGTTGAAGCCAGTTCGGTCTTGTTTACTATGATCTGAAAAGGACGCTTGACAAGTAAGTACGTAAAATTTGTGTCGTAAATAAGCCTTTCAGTCGTCTTGAAAGCATTTTCATGCCCGATCTTGTGCGTGTACAACAAGCAGGAAAAATGTTCAACCTTAAAACTGAATTTGAAAAAAGATTTGCAGGTTTTGATTCTTTGAAAAATAAGTTTGGTCTTTTTTTTCCGATTTCTTCTATAAATCCGAAAATAGAAGTTATCGAAATACAACGTGACTCCAAATTAAGATCTAAATTCGGTGAAGTTGGTATGCCTAGGCTCAAAAACTGGCCTATGAAATTATTTGCATGTTTGGGAGTGCCTATCGGTGAGAGCAATTATGTTCAGTCATAGTCACCAATTAGATCCCGAATAAAAGTAGTCACTGCCCCGAATACAGCCCGGTGAAATAAGACCACAAACATTTTTCACGGCCCCACCTCCAGCTAACGATTGACAATCCTCCTGCAGTACTTCTGTCACGGAAAGCTTTCGCAATTCGCCGTTCGGAACCGACAATAAACTGTAGGTCCCCTCCACATGTGTCAAATAATAACGCGCGAAAAGCTGGGCTCTGACCCTTCGTGGGCTGTTACGCCACTAATGATGATGATGCTCAATTTTGTGAGGTGCCGTACGTTTATTTATGTAATCTATAAAAAATATTCACTCGTATCGTATTAAATATTTTTAGCAACACAACAACTTTATTTTCAAACATTTTGATGAGAACGTCGGACTGTTAAGCGAGAGTACCCGGGTTTGAGTTCAGCCTGGGGAAATAACACTACAAACATTTTTTACGGTCACACCTTCAGCGAACAACTGACAATCCTCCTGAAATACTTCGGTCATGAAAAGCTATCGCTTTTCCGAATAGGAGGACCGAACACGTACTCCCTGTATTTATTAAAACTATAACGCGCACAACACAGTAAAGTTGCGATTGGGTGCCGTGACGGGCTGTTACGACAACCAATGTAATGTGAAGAGAAACACCCTCCTCGCAGTCCGTTTAAACATTCCTCTCGACCACAAAAATTACCTTCATCGTACAACAACAACTATCAAACACCTCAACATATATTTTTTGTCGTCCAAAAATTCCAGTCTAGTAACTTCACCCTTTCGAACATTTATTTGCTTTTTTGATCAATTTTTTCACGGTTGTCAAATTTTAGTGTTTTCTTTTCTAAATCTCCGAGCAAAAATCAATAAAAAAAATTAAAATACTTCATTCAAAAACTGCAAAACTGGTAAACAAGCAACGTAACTGGAAAAAGGACTTCACCCACTCACAAACCCTAACTACTCATTATGGATAGAAGCTTTCACGATCCACGACGAGGAGACTACAACTCCCTCTTCGAAGAGGACTTTACTGCCACAAACCCAAATGAAGAAATTCCGCCCTCCAAAAAGCAACGCACCGGGGAACCATCGGTCTATTGGTTATTTGACAAGGCGTGCCCCGGAGGTAGTGGTGGCGATGAGAACAAACATTCCACCGATTGGAGTATCTACCGAACGCACAAGGCACAAACGGGTGCGAAGAAATACTACCGCTGCAACAGAGTGAAGCTCCGCGAAGAGCCATGCGAAGCGGCTGTGTACTTGCTGTATGATGCCACTGAGGAGAAAGTTATCCGATTGCGAGCCTCCGACGAGCACCGCAATCCCATGTTGGGGAAGCAAGGCGACCAGACGGGTCTGCCGGCCGAAACGAAGGCGGATATTGAAAAACTTTACAGTTCCCAGGTCAAGCCAACCGAGATTTTGGAAACCCTAACAAAAATAAGAAGAAACCCCATGCCAGTAACTGCCGAGCTCAACAGCTACCTCGAGGATCTCCGAAAAGATCAGAACAACAAGCAGAAGTCGGGCAAGGTCGACTTTGGCGAGTTGTCAACTTCTCTTATGGAGCGCTCAATAATTTCCTCCAATGAACACGCCTCCTTCGTGGTAGCCTACGAAATAACATCAAGTGACTGCCCTGAGCCTTCGGTCCGGTTCGTCATTTCCACAAAACACCTTCTTGGACTTGCGTGCAGGGCGAAAATCTTCCACGCCTCTGCCGCGTTCAACTTGGTTTGGAGGACGTTCTCGATTTACGTGGTGGGCTCCACAGACAAAGACAATCAGTTCCACCCGTTTGGCCTTTTGGCTTCAACAGAGAGTCAAAAGCAGGACTTTAGATTCTTCTTCAAGGCGCTGCATGAAGCTGCTCAAGTCCACAAGAAAGGAACCGTCAAACCGTCCTATTTGGTCTGCAACTCAGAACCGCTCATCGAAAAGAGCTTCACAGAAGTGTTCGGACCTGAGATCGTCATACTGACGTGTTGGGCGTACGCCAGGAAGCACATCATCAAACTCGCTCTAACCCTCCTCGACGCGAATCACCGGGTGGACGTCATCAACGATATTGACACCCTGCAGCTGGCCGATTCGAATGAAATCTTCCAAAAGGCCTCTGAGTACTTCCTGCAGAAGTGGCAGCACGAGACAACTTTCTGCAGGGCGTTCAAGAGAGACTGGCTCGACAAGAACTCAAATTGGTTCGAAGGAGCGGCCAACGGCTTCGCCAGCACAAATCAGGCCCTCGAAGATTTCGTCGTCGGCATAAGAAACAGCAAAACTCTCCGAGTCCGCTTCACCATAGAGAATTTTTTGACAAAAGTTCTCGACATGGTCAGCGACTGGTCCAATGCTTACAAGATGAAGACCAAGTACGTCGTTGAATCCCCGACAATCAGTCACCGACTGTGGTTGGAGAGCTATCAGTGGTCTAAGATGCCAAAAAGTATCCTCAAATGTGGCAACAAAGAGAATTTCTCCTGTTATCGGGTCCCAGCCAAGGAGAATCTAACTTCCGCTGATCGCGTCAAGACTTGGAGTTGCTTTGAATCCTACAAAAGACTGTACTTCAATGAATGTTTTGTGACCTTACCACTGGAGCGAGAGGGCTGGCTCAGGGGCAGATGTAGTTGTCCAGCGTTTTTAAAAACATTCATGTGTAAGCACATTCTCGGAATGGCAATAACTCTGAAGGAGGTGAGGGTTCCACGTGAGGTGCGAAACGAAATGATCGGTGACAGTCATAAGAAACCCAGACCGTTGATTGGTAATCCAGCTTCTCATGCCCGTCATGGATATAACAAAATTGTTTGAAAAACATCAATTAAAAGAGTGTTATTATTCAAAATGAAATGAAAAAAAAAATAAGTGTGTTTTCTTAAAGGTTTCGGGATCTATTATTAGTATCCCCGATATCTAATCTGCGGGACTGGCTGAATCTAACCACGATCCAAATCATGAGAGGAGTCACCAACAAGATCGATGATTTGCAACCTCCATAACGGAAAAGGAAAATTAAGAAGAAGGTTAGTATCCGCAAAACCCCGTTGTTGAGATTATCTGTCGACTAGCAAAAGGATGGCTACACGAATAGAACACGAATAGAAACTAAAGTTACGCTCATAATGATTTGGCGAAACTGTCGCGTCAGTCAAGGGGCGACGTCCACACCATCGCAAAACTAAATAAAAATCTATAAACATCCGTGGCTAAATACACACCATGTCGTCATGATCTCGAAAATATAACAAAAAATAAATTTCTCGATAACTTAACGCGCGACAAACGATAACATAGGCTCCACAATTAAATCCCAAAGCGTATCTGTGTTGACTAACGACGGCACACAACAATAGAAATTTTGCAGTTGTGTACAAAACATAAAATCGATTTTTTTGCTCACACTAAATATTATCGATTGTGATTTGAGTAGCTGTTTCTGAACAGAACAGAAATGTGTGTAGGTATATAAATTTGCTTTGGAAATTTTCGACACAAAGGGTAGACAATGTTGATCTTTTCAACAAGGTTAAGCTCGTTGAAGGAAAGGAACCTAGTTCCCCGATCCGCGTGGAGGGGAGGGTGAGACACACCAATTGATGCGGCTGGTTCGAAGACAGCCCTGGCTACGTCCGCATACTACACAGCACTTAGATGCGCTCTATTTACGGCGCTAAACACTGAGTTATTGGTGGTAAGCCGCTCCACAGAACATAAAAGAAGGAATACCTGACCGTTTGGACTAAGCCATCTCGAAATTCTTTACGACCAGCTTTAAGGAGGAATCTAGCCTCGTCAGCTCAAGCCTAACCACATCCAGCTGGAAATTAGGAAGACCCCGGAGAACAATATTAAACTTTCGTAATTGTTTTGGTGTAAAGGAAAACGCAACAATTTGCACTTGTCTGGAAAATTCCAAAATGACGTCGTGCAAACTAACGTCCTTTACCAATATCATATAACTTTTAGAACCCGTTTTAACAAAAACTATTTCGTCGGTATTTATCTTGTTGCTTTTAAGGTGCGCCAGCAAGTTTTGTAAAGAAATCTTCTGCTAAAAAATTCGTTATTTGAAAATATTTGTAAATTAGTAATTAAAAGCATTTACATTTATTCGTACACAAAGCTTGATAGCTAACGTCTGATTTAAGAAAAATTTAGAGGCATCTATGTTCAGAGCTTGTCTTTTTGGATACAAAAAATGGCCCAAGTCATTGAGAATTAAACCGGATTAACCAGGAAAAATTTACGGAGACGCAGGCCTCGCAAATTTCTCACAAATATTCTTAATTCAGTTCGACGCAATTGATGGCCCTGCCCTCTTAGTAATCCATGGTGCTGAGTCCGGAAGTTCGACTGGGAGATTCTTATGCATCCAGAATATAGTTCGGACTTACCACCAAGTGATTACTATCTGTTCCTATCTATGGCGAACGATTTTACTGGCGAAATTCGTTTTAAAAGAGGTTTGCGAAGATCGCTTGCTACAATTTTTTGATCATAAAGATTAGGGTTTCTATGAGAGAGTTTCTGAGTCTGATTATCTTAATTTTAGCTGTTACAAGACACTTCCAGGATAAAAAGAATGATTCGTAAGCATCTTTTATGACAGACCGATCTAGACTGGCTATTAGGTGCACAACTTTGCTTCCGCCGTTTTGCAATAGTTAGCTGTAGCAGTAAGTAGTAGTCGAAATAAATAGATCGTAGATGTCATACAATAAGCTTAGTAAAATATTAGTCGATTTATGACTGCATCATAAAGTTATTCTCGATTAAACATGTCAGCTTACGAGCCAAACTCTCGTCATTTGCGGGAGGTTTTAATTTTCTGCTTTAATATGAAGAAATCTGCGGCTGAGGCTCATCGAATGCTCTCAAATACCTCTGGTGAGGCCGCTATTAGTGAAAGAACGTGCCGAGAGTAGTTTCAACGCTCTCGGCACGTTCAACAAAATCATGAACGGTGATTTTGACGTCGAAGACTGGCATGGGATGGAAGAGAGAAGGTTTTCTAAGATGCAGAATTAGAAGCATTACTTGATCAAGATGCGTGTCAAACGCAAAATGAATCGTAGCTGTATAACCAGTTTATGACAATAAAGCTTCGAATTTCGGAAAAAAAAAAAGCGGGAGCAAAGTTGTACACCTAATAGCTTATTTATTTTTTCACCTTCTAACCACCCGCCCAAGCCTGAAGATTCAAAATATCAACGAAATCAACAAAACGAACGTAACAATGACCGATTCCGAGAACATCCCATCTAGGAAGTAGGTAGGAAAAAACTCTAGGAAGGAAAAAACTCTAGGAAGGAAAAAACTCACGGTGACAGCATTTAAATCCTAGATCAAAGAAGGGAGTACAATAGATCTTTTAGGTTCCAGTACAAGTGGCTTAGTGACACTCACCATTTCATCATTTCATATCACATCATATATTTATTTTTTTTGGTTGAAAATTAATGTTTATTCTACAAACTGCAATAATTTCCATTGAAGTGCATAACTAAAAGGTAATAATACCTTTACATAATTTTGACCGCCTAGATCTTCAAAATGTGCGACGTGGAAAAAGTATTTAATAGTCAACCCATGGCTTGAATTTGGTGTCAAATGTTTTCATAAATGGTTACATGTCGTCTAATAAGCATTATTATGTTGCGGCTGATCACATTTTCCACATTTTCCGAACATAGAAATTCAAAATTGCAAATTTTCGCAACATAATGCAATCACGTTACTGTAAGGAGGTATATCTCTGCTCTGCTATCTATGTCATAGCCCCACAATAGCAATAAAGCAACTTTGCAAGTAATAAAATGTTATCACCCCTACAACGCTTGAAACAAAAAAACTACATACATATTTGAACAAGTAATAAATTTGTCTGTCTTTGCTAGACTGTCAATTCAAATTAATATGCACGTGATTTCAAATGAACGTTTAAATTAATTAGCTGTAGTAATTTAATTTTTATCGAATTAGTTAATTAATCTTCTAAGTGGAACTCGTGTACATCTCCAAAGATGTTCGTAAATTCTTAATTTGAATTTTTTTTTTTATCAAACGTGGCACGCATTTCTGTTTGAAGGAAAAGCTTTGTTAGACAGATTTAAGATAGAGAATCATTTTTCTTAAGAAAGAAAGAAAGAAATTTTACCCATCATAATCCCTGAGTAATGGTATCACAATGCATCTAGTCAGACCTAAGTGTGGCTGTGGGCCTCTGTTACCCCAGCAAGCCATTTACCTAATACCTAATCCTTATATAAATCATAAACTAATATAAGTGACCGAGGGAGTACATTAATAAATTTACAGCGGGGCTTGAAAGAAATCATAAAATGAATTCTTAAATCATAAAGATTTTCTATTTATAAAATAATAAAAATACAGAAATTCCGACAAACGTCTATGAAAATAATAAAAATAGCAGAATTAGTTTTATAAAATCGTGAAAATTGAGAGATACATTTTATTAGACACTGCCTTTAAACTATTCGTGTGATTTGATGCAAATAAATTGCAAAACGAATCATCCAACTCAGCACAACTATTTTTTATTATTTAGTTTATTTTCAAACAAACAATGAAACGTGTAATTGGACTAAAAAAAAAAGGGCGATTAAACTACTCAGACTATTACGAATCTTGAAAACATTTAAATTTAATCATTTTCTTGAAAAATTATAATTATTTTCAATTAAGAATCAATAATTAGATATTTATAGCAATTTGAAAGAGAACCCAGATGAACGCAAGACCATTTTTTTTTACTTAATACTTGACGAGGTGGAAATAGTGAGATCACTCCTTAAAGCTAAAAAGTCTTATTTGATCAAATACTTGGTACACCAAAATCCTATGACGAAATCGTAGACGGTTGTCAAATGCTTTGGACAATTAGAGATTTCTTTTCCAATAAAATTTACAGGAAAGAACCACAGATGAGACAGTTTTTCAAGTACGATCCACATAGGTTGGGCATCTGACTTCAGATGAAAATGGAAAAAAAGGGGATTACAGATTGCATCTTTCCAAGTAGGTTAGGCATTGCCGAAAGCTGATCAAAATCTGCTGCTAAGCACCCAAGAATGAATGCAAACCAATCACCTTTTCAAGTACGATCCACATAGGTTGCACATGTGCCTTCACAAAAAACGAAAAAAATTGTATTTCGGCTTACATCTTCCCAAGTAGTTTGGGCGAAAGCTGATCAAAATTTGCAGCATAATCCGCAAGAATTGATGCAAAGTAATATTTTTAAGTGCGATCCACATAGGTTCCACATGTGCCCTTACAAAAAACGAAAAAAAAAATTGTATTATGATTTTCATCTTCCCAAATAGGTTGGGCGTTGCAAAAAGTTGATCAAAATTTGCAGCATAATCCGCAGGAATTAATGCAAATTAATATTTTTAAATACGATCCACATAGGTTCCACATGTGCCCTTACAAAAAACGGAAAAAAAATTGTATTATGGTTTTCATCTTCCCAAGTAATTTGAGCGTTGCACAAAGTTGATGAACATTTGCAGCATAATCCGCAAGAATTGATGCAAATTAAGATTTTTAAGGGCGATCCACATAGGTTCCACATGTCCCTTCACAAGAAACGAACAAAAATTGTACTACGGCTTACATCTTCCCAAGTAGTTTGGGCGTTGCCGAAAGCTAATCAAAATTTGCGGCATAATCCTCAGGAATTGATGCAAATGAATCTTTTTAAGGGCGATCCACATAGGTTCCACAACTGCTCCAACATAAAACAAAGAAAAACAAATTAGAAAATGTTTAAGCATCTGAGGGCATTGCTAGCAAAATAAATTTACATACAGCAGCCCCACAAAAAAATAAATATAGTACACATGAGTCCCGCACGTGCCCCCGTCGAAGATGAGAGTCCCCATATGCGTAATAGAAAACCCCAATGAGATGGGCGCACCAATCTGACCAAAACAAATGTCCTCATAATACCCCAAGAGAAAACGAATCCCACACAAAGAAAATCACTTCTGGCCTAAGCACCGATCCTTCAGGTCACCCTGGGCGAATAAAACCAATCACGAAATTGATTTTCGCCATTCATTACCATCAAACCATGTGAACACGAAGAGGAGAAAAAATAAAAATAAAAAAATCAGCAGCACATACAGCACGACTCTTATGCAAATAACTTTGGCTCCCTCTCCTCACCTTTAAAGCTGGGATTAGTTTTTTTTTTTTTTTTCTATGAAGTTTTTTTTTGCATAAAAATCAGATATGCTTGAGAAGCAAACTTACATTATCCAATAAGCTGAAGTTTTTGTGCGCTCCCTGGATCTGCTATGGCTGCATTGATGGAGTCACAAAAAACACTCTTCTCCGCAATAGAGATCCTTAAAACCGTCCGGATAGCCGCCGTTGTGTACGGTAGGGACTGCACAATCCTCTTCAAAACCGAGGGGATGGACCCTTCCTTCCAACAAAAAACACACAAATCGCAAAGGCGAGACGGCTGAGGCACAAAACTGATCGCTCCCACTGCTGCGCCGTGTTGCCGTGTTGATGCCACTTTTACGGGGAGGATTCTTTTCCTTTTTTTTTTTTTTCTTTTCTGAGTATCGCGCGAATGAACGCGAATTAATATATTCTTTTCTTCTTTTCTTTGCGTTTCTTTTTTTTTAGTTTGTTTCCACAGAACACTATCACGTAACAAAAAAATTGTTTTTCACTTCGTTTATGCTAAAGTAGCGTAGGTTTAAGCGGGTGTAAATTATGCATTTAGGATCCTTGGAGGGAATTCGTTTGCCTGGTCGTGGTGAGGAAGAAAAAAAAAATCCAAAAATTCCTCCTGTTAAATTGATTTTCCCAATCACAAAATACTGCGAGAGAGAGCCAGGCAGCAGAACATGAAAATTAAAAATGGCGTCATTTTTTTTGTAGCAAAAGATGGGAACAGTTTTTTGGAGGGAGGTGTATTCGAGCGAATGTTTGAAGAAAATTGCACGTTTTTTCAATTAGGATGGTAAAAAAATTAATGAAATATATTTAATGTATTTTTTAATAAGTTACAATTGAGTTTAATTAGGTGGGTGAAGGAGAAATGTACCAGTTAAGTTAGTGTATTGTTTTGAACTTGCAAATTTGCATTGGTAACAGTTTGAGCACAGATGTTTTTCTGGGGGAGTGTTTGGAAATGCAACATGAGCATTGCGAATATGGTTTTGGGAATTTTTTTTTTTCAATGTCTTGTGTATAAAGTTTAGAATAATTCTTAGTTTGCATATTTTTATACTCTAAGCCGCTCACATTTAAGCGACTATTTTTACGAGATAAGGTAAAAAGCAGTAAGTCTGGATTCAGTTCTATAGAGAGGTTAACATGAGCTCAGACTTAGGGTATAAAAATGTCCAACATTCTTCGTAATGACTAATTCGACACTAGTGCCAAAGAAACCTAAGTTAAGCATTTACTCACAAATCAAAGCCAGTTTGCAGTTTTCTGAGTATAAACTGGCGCCGAAAACAGAAAAAAAAAAACAGAAGAAAAAGAAGAAAAACGATTTAAAAAGTTCGATATTTGCGCAACGTAAGATATAGAATTATTTAAAATGAATCATCCTGAGGTGGTTCCCAACACTATCTCATGCTGCCAATATTTTTTTCCAAAGTCCAAAACCCAGGGAATAAGACTAATACCCGTCCTTATTAATCATACCTCAAGCCCTCTAATGTTAAAGGGAAAGTTGAAATATTGTTGACTCACATTCTTGTTAGTAACACACACGTGGTCATTTTGACAGGTGACGAAGTAAAATTATTTTTTCCTAGAATATATTTGATGACCCCAAAACAGCGTTTATCTAAAGCACATGTGTGTGTGTACAAAGTTATAAATAAAAAATAGGCTAACAGTTTATTTTTAGTAAAAAGATGCATTCCACTATTTTTTCTAATAGATAGAGGGCCTGGGAAGTTCCTAAATGCAGTCTAGGTTGCGACATGTTATAGAGCTTAGGGAGGTTACCATTAAGAGCTAGTTTACCTACAAGCAGAAAGCTTTCAAATGTATTCGTAGCTTATCTTTCAGGTTTACTTTACCCGCTTTTTCTTTCTCTTATTCTCTTTACTGATCATATCTATGCAGCTGAATAGTTTTGAAACTAGAAACTAGAAGTGAAAACTAGATACACATGCCGAATCTAGTTTCCTTGCGACGTGTTATTTTTTTTTTTTCGTTCTCTACTCACGTTAGATGGCTTTTGGAAGATATTTGTCGGAAAATGGCCTGCTTGCAACCAAAACCCATTTATTGAATTTTCTTTACATCTTTTTTGGGTTACGTTTAAAATTGAAAAAAAAAAAAAGAAAATTTATGCAGTCGAATGTTAGCGAGATTATTAAAAAGAATGAAAAAAAAAACGTATTTTTAGCCACATTTTCTCATTACCTTTGCAGAATACTTTCAGGAACACACCGTGCTTGGATAGATCACCACAAGTAAGGAAGGATACGGCATTCCCCCCTCTGTGTAACACAGTGGATCCACAAGGACGTAAGGAAGGCAGAATCCTTCTGTCAGCCCGCCAACCTACCTACCTTGAATAAAAGTATGACTTGGTTTTACCATTACTTTTTGGGAAATTAACAGCAGTCTGTAATTAATCCAATTCTAATACTCGAGTAGATAAGATCTGCTGCAGAGCGTTAAAGTCTCATACGAATATATAGGGTGAGACATAGTTTCCTTTCTTCTTCTCATCTACTAATTTTATATTATAAAAGTCAAGTGTAATAATGCCCATCATGACCGTTGTTATTGATTTGCTAATCCGAAGAAAGCAGATTGTGCGTTTAGCATCCAGTTTGGTGTTATGACATGTTAAGCCTTCGCCATATGTGAATGGTGATCTTAAAGCTTTGACTAACTTGGCTGTTGGAAGAATAGTCAAAGTAGAAGAGTACGAATTTGAAATTGTGCAATCGTTCAACTATCTTGGGCTGCGGATAATAATATGGAAGCTTTGCCGTGATATACTGTGAGTTAGACTCTCAATCGTATCATAAATTGCTTATCATATTCAACGATGCGGTTAGATATGCTTATGGCCTCCTCAGGTTTACCCACATCTCTAACTATCAACGTCTTGTAGTTAGGCGCAACCTCAAAGATTTTTTTAATGCCAGGCGTTATATTTTAATGCGCAAAATCATTAGCACCCGTTTACCGTGTTATTTGTATGATAAAATTTAATTTGTGCAATATTCCCGGACTTGCAACCTCATCACTCCTACATATAATTATTTGAACTGGTCTCGTCTATTTTACGTGCATGTCGCCAGATTATGGAAGTGAAACAATTCAATAAAGCTAGCAATTAAAAAAAAAAAATACTGTGGTATTATAGACAACTATCCGTTCATGTTTAGATGCTCTTATCCTAACCAGAACTTCAAAACTGCTGCTGTACAAGGTACTACTTATACCAGTACTCACATAAGGATCCGAAACTTGAGTGCTTAGCTAAAAGCACTCTGACCTCTTAGCTACATTCGAGAGGAAAGAAAGAAAAAAAAGTTCAGTAGACTCTGGGCACCTACCTCGAAGCGAAGAGGACTCTGCACGGAAAGTTCTTTGCGGTAAAATTCGTAGTACAAAACATCGATGCAGACGGCGCTTGCGCTGGAGGGATGTCGTAGACCAGCACCCTTGGCGTGCTTAAATGGATGGCGTAGGTCAGCGATCGGGATAGGTGGAAGTGCCGGACCGGACACCGGTTGTTGCGCCGAAGATGATGATGGTACTTGGCATGGCCGGTAAGTCTCTTCGGGGAAGTGGAATTGTGGGTGCATGCCTAGCGAGTGCGTCAGCTTGGCAATTACCCAGAATGTCACTGTGAGGAGGCAATTACAGGAGGTAAATATTGAAGTGCTGGGCCACCTCGTCCAGAAATTGGTGGCACTTTAGAGCGGTCTTAAAGCGATAGAGACACCGACACCAAAAATCAAAGACTTCGCATTTTTACTCGCACCGTGTCTGACACCGAAATCGGTGCATGCTCCAGGCCACACACTGCACACATGGTCGCCTCCTGACACATGTGCGAACACAAGTGTGGTGTCTGTGGGCCCTTTAAGAAGTGAATCTGTTCGAGAACAGAGAACAAACATGTAACTGGAGAAAAATAACAGCGCTGCATTTCTTTAAAAGAACCCTCATAACCTAAAAAAGAAAATGAAAACCAAGCATTTTGCCAAATCTGCCACAAGAGGCGTTTCCTTTTGTCTGTTGTTGGTCTTGGTTTACATTCTGCAGCCAATCTGTTGTTAAGAAAAAAAAAAAAGAACAGATATCTTTGGTTATATGTAATAAGTTTATAATTAACACATTTAAATAACAAAGCACATCTGTATTTGTATGACAAGTACTCTTGCGCCACATTCGGTTCCAATTGGCCGGTGATGGATTTATAGCAAACAAAAAAAAAACATGAATGAATGAGTGAACAAAAAAACGACTTAAAAGTTAGGAAAGAGACCAATCCCGAAGTTAACTTCCCCGTTTCACTTACTTAGTACTTATACTTGAAGTCCATTCGTAGCAAGTACTGAATGTTAACCTGAGCAATGTCATAGACGATAAACTCATTGTACAACAACGAAGACTTCAGTTTATCGTCTGTCTTGGCTTTGCCCAGTGGAATCTCTACACCGTCCTCCCTGAAGACAGATTCACTTGGATTCGGCATGGTGCGACCTTTACCCCATGTGCTGTGTTTGTCTTTGGGCAGCTTAGTAACATAGTTGGCTGTTGTGCACTCCATCATATCACCAAGGGCAACTTCTGACAACAACATCAGACCAGTCGAATTGTTGGAACTGGTGAAACAGTAGTTCGCAGATTTCGAAACCATGTCGGCGAAGTAGATACCCTTTCCGAACATATAACCAGTGACTGGTGCTTCGGGGGGAGCAATCTTCAGACCGTGCGACAAGATGCCCGCATAGTTTGTGAGTCGCGAACCGTGCCACAGAAGTCGACGATTGTGCATCTTCTTGAATGGTTTATAGCGACGGGCTTCCCCTTGCCGAGCCACTTTAAATACATCCACGATTTCGAGTTCGTACATCTTGTGGGTGTCTGCGTGGGTGTTCTTCACGTATTTCTTCAACAAAGCGAACTCCTCGCTGTTCTTGTCCAGTGGCTCCAGTGTTGTCTTTAGCTGATCATAGTGCTTGTCTATTGGATTGACGTCGTCTGCGGTGTCTTCGGTCTTTATGAGGCTGTAGGCGCATTCGATTTCCATAAGAGAGTCCAGCATGGCTGATAGATCCTCAACTTGTTTGGCTGTGTCCAACAGAGGCGGACTTCGCACTCCAAAGTTATGAGGTATCAGAGTGTAGAAGCGATTTGTGGCATCGATAAACTGAGAATTGGTTCCAGTGTTTTGAACTAGGTCCAGGATTTCGCTCAACACTTTGTATGCCGAATGGAGTTGCCTTTGACTCAATTTGCCCAGCGGCATCTTCTCCATGTCCAAGTCGAATTCCAACATTGTCTTTTTCATGTTGTCCACATCGAAGATTAGTTTAATCAAATCCTGGACGGGCTCTGCGAGTTTTGATTTGACGCTGTGTTGCGCGTTGAGGTCTATGTGCTTGTCTTCAGCGAACTCAACATCAATCGGATACATTCGTCCAGGTATCTGAAAGAGACCAAGAGCAATAAGTGAGAATAAACGGGGAACGATTTGTAGACTAAGTTAACTAAAATCAGCGGGTAGAGATTTATAAACAAAAGGTATTTCGGGCAGGGCTCCTCTCAATTCAAAATTTGAATTAATGTAAAAAACGTGTGTCGATTCGGTTGCATGTAAACTCTTAAATTATTAATGGTTTTTGGACAAAAACTAATCAAATAGAATAAAATACTTTTTTTTTTCACAGGCCTTTTTTTGCGCAGGTATTTTTACTGACTCATTAGGGGGCCAGTCAGAGGATCGTCCAAGGCTTGATCTTATGTTCGACCAAAAAACCAGTCTGAGAAGCGAGGAGAAGATAAGTCAGAACATCGATTGTAAAAATCATTAACGTCACATTGGATGAATACATCCAAACAATAAACGTCGTACACGAGGTCCGATTATGGAAAATATGCCCAAAACTCAAAATTGAAAAGCCAGTTATAAAAGACTGGTATGGTTGGCAGGCGCTGTGGTTTAATCGTTAGTGAGTCGGACTGTTAAGCGAGAGTACCCGGGTTCGAATACAGCTCGGGGAACAAACACCACAAACCATTTTCACGGCCCCACCTCCAGCGAGGGACTGACAATCCTCCTGGAGCACCGAGCATAGCTTGTTCGCACCTCCACTGTGTTGTGCGCGATATAATTTGACACAAATTTTCAAAAAATTGCCAACCGATATGACTGTTCTTCCACAAATGAGAATTTACATGGCTTAAGTTTGTGGACCGATTGGCTGAGCTGGGAAAAGGGTTTCAATGTCATCATCATCATTTTCAGCAGTATGTTCCCTTAAAGCAGCACGTTCCCTTAAAGGAGACAAGGGCGATGCACACAGATGCGATCTTCAGGCAACTTGATTCTCCTTCCTCGACAATAACTCATCAGAAGCTATGCCCAAGCATAATCAGGCGAGATTTTGGAGTTGGTTCAAACCACCTCATCTTCGGTCTGCCTAGCTAATTGCTTGACGGAATCGCATTCAACGCGCGCTGTTGCTGAGTTCAAACGATGAAGATACTACAACGCTAACGATCCAATTGACCCAAAGACACCCTCCCGTCGAACTCACCTTTTTAAAGAGTGCTCGCATATTCCAATCGTTACCAGTTTTATCCAAGTAATGCTCCTCGAAACTATTTAAAGCACTTGACAGGGATTGCTTATGATCATCCAAAATCTTGCCTCCAATGTTCGTGCCAATACGACCCCACGATCGAAAGACCCAGAACCTACACAAAAAAAATTTCATAATCAGTCCCTGAGCCCAGTACTCTTGCCCAACTAACCTTTTCGAAGAATTTGATTTCAGCAACTGCAGCTTGTAGTAGGAGTTCTTATTCCGCTGAATATCGGTCAGACCCAGCACTACGTTGTACTTATTGTTCAGCTCATCTACATAAACATGCGCCTCGTGCTCGAGTCCACTGTCAGGATCGACTGCGAGACCGTCTTTTACAATCAACTTGACAGATTTTGGCACGGATTTTGTGTAAATGCTCTTTGATTTTGCACTTTTGGTCTCTTCTTGAGGTAGACGCGTTGATGGATCGGTTCCCCAATCGCAGATACTTGTACTGGTTATGAGTCGAACTCCTCCGGTGCTATCCTCTTCGACTGCTGCTATGTAGTCAACTGGGACTACGTGAATTCCTAGTTCTTGTGCCTTGCGCATACGGGAGCTTAGCTTCTTTACTTCTTCTGGTGTCGACAAGACGGCTATAGTTTGGGGTGTTATTTTCGTGTCAAGCTTGCCGCCAAGTTTCATAATTCTCTTCTTTAAATCAGCCTCTTCGTCTTTCAAGCCAATATGTGCGAATTCAAATAGGTAGAGTGGCGGTCGCTCACGCTTCACTTTGGGACTGAAAGATATAAATTTGTGTGCTGATAAGAAAGGAGTAATTGTGAGTAAAATACAAGCACTTGTAGGTTTCATGAAACGCCATGCTTGTCGGCAGAGTAAAGATTTTTAGCTTAAACTGTAATCTGAGCAAGACTACAAATGGGTGAGAGGAGGGACTAGACTAGACTAGACTAAAAAATTTGTTCCTGAATTTTGCTACGGTTAGGGAGAGCTCAAACTATTAGTCAAACAAAAAAACTATGGTGTTGGAGTCAAGAATTTAGCATTAAGAGCAGCAAATTTGAGGTTATATTCGAACTAATGTTTGGCTTATTCTTAGTTCCTCCATCACAAGCGAAACGGAGGAACTGCAGCATAAATAAGGACATGAACTATTCCTTTTACAAAAGGCATAAATAAGGGCATCAACTACTCACCCATCAAGTTCATCCTCCTTCTTCATGGCTATATTCTTGGCAATGGTCGATGAACTGGGAGCAATGTACTGAATAGCTCGAACATCCACCTTCTTCTTTACGTCGCTCAAGAACGTATATTTGCTCAACAAGTCCTGCTTGATTTTAGTCGGCTTCCTTTTTGGTTCCTTCTCCACTTGCATGCACTTTGTCCACTCCGTAAGCTGTCCATTGCATATGTAACCAGATTTTTGGAACAACATTTGTTTTCCCTTACAAACACTGCACGGTTGGATAGCTCCGAATGCCAACATATCAGCCACTTGATCGTACAACTTCTCCGTGTCACCAGACACCGGCTCTTGGCCATTGTCGCACAACAGTGAGATAACTTCGTTCTTATGCAATTGCTCCTTACAGTAGTCACGGAATTTAAACAGCCTCTTTGTTTGAGATTTAACCTTCTCGGCCAGTTTCTTTTCCTCGGCCATTTCTGCTTCATCTTTCTTCTCCAGCTTTGCCTTCTTTGCTTCGGGTGCACCTGATTCACCTGACTTCGCTCTGGAACGAAAGAATTCATCTGAAGACTGGATTGGAAGTGAAAGATTGAAAAAAACTCACGGCAACGCATCTTTTACGGCTTTTTGATCTTCCTTCGAAAGGCTCTTGAATCCGGGAAGACTGTCTCCCGCCGCAAGCCAACCCAGCTCGTCACGGACCTGGGCAAAACACTCGATGTGATGCCAAAGTGGTTGGCCACCATATTTCATGCCAACTTCGGTGTCAAATACAGTTTTCCTTATGCGAACCTGATCTTTGAGGATTTTCTGCTCACATCCTCTACAAGCAGCTCGCCCTGATTTGGCGTATTCGATTCCAAAATCTTTGAGTGCCGCTGTTTCCGCTTTCGAGCGTTTGCC
Organism: Syritta pipiens; assembly: GCA_905187475.1. Classification (NCBI taxonomy): domain Eukaryota; kingdom Metazoa; phylum Arthropoda; class Insecta; order Diptera; family Syrphidae; genus Syritta; species Syritta pipiens. Next base: position 91,206,733 of record LR994571.1, read on the forward strand.
CTTTCCCTTGCCAGCAGGTGCCGCAACAACGCCAGAACCAAGTTCACCTGACAGAGGAAAAGCAAACAAATAAAACGTGCATTCGGCGAACAGTAAAAAGCTTACAAATGGTCTTCTTCACCCTCTCCTGGTCTTCATAGCGAAGATTTTCAAAGTTCTCGATATCACCAGCGGATGCTGGACGTTGCTTCTTAAAGAAACACGCCTCGTGGAACCAATTTGGTTGCCTGCCATCGTGAAATGCCGACTAAATCAATGAGAGAGTGCCAGCGTATTAGGAAAAGTGTTGAAGTGTAAAATGGTAGGAACAGAAGGGCAGGCATTAACACAGCGTACAGTCTCGCAAGTGTAGACATTCCCATGCCCCAAAATTGTGACGCTCCGTTCAGCCTACTCACCTGAACCATAGCAGCAAGCCGAAGGCTATCCTTTCCAATACTTGTTTTGCATCCTTTGCAGCTGGCTCGGCCACTTTTTGCGTACTCAGCTTTAAATGGTAGCTCAATGGTGTCCATTCTGAATTCTTCTGCTGTTTTGATGTGCCCCTAAAATAATTGAGTTAAATAACAGACACAAAACATTGATTTATTTCTCCGAATTCGATTCTTCACACTATGTTTATTCTTCTTTTTTGCGTGTCTACTTCGCAGAAACTAACCCTTTTCTATTTGCGATGTCTGAAAGCAAACGAAAAGATGATGTCAGTCTAAGATGAATTCTCCATCCATTAAACTGGACAAAACGAAATAGGAATTTGCAAAAAAAAAAAAAAAAAAAGAGTAAACTAATCGAACACGGAAATCGTATCAACAAAAAAATAATCATTTTACTTTTTTGTCAACACATTTAAAATATTCCCCCCTTAAAACGTCAAAAGTACAACTCACCTTCTTCGGAAACGAAAACAAATTGACTGTGCAAGTTTAAACGTGAAACGTTTTTATTAACGAACTACAAGCAGAGTGTGGGGTCTTTTAACAGCAACAAATAATAATCAACAAATACACACGGGGAAATATCTGCGCCGGCTTTTGTAGGAGTTTCGTATCTTGAATTTCGCCAGAGCTAATGACGCCCAACGAAAGCGACACGTTCGTTCAAATTGACAGGCGGAGAGGCGGGAAAATGTTGTTTTCGCAACGATATTGCCATTTGCTATACGATTTGAAAAGAAAGTGAAATTCGATTTTTCGATACGTTAGAAAATTTAAAAGTGAATTCAAATCGAGTGGAAAAGAATTTCTTAACTGTCTTTTTATAGAGAATGATTAGGAGGAACAGGGGTCTCATAACGTAACGATTATCGTCCAGACCAGAAATCATGCAGAATTACCCGACTGTTTATGGAAAATGATTTGGGAGTTCAATAATCCGAACCGGTTTCAAGACGGATACCTTTTTCATTTTGACCCTTTTTTTTTACCAATATAACACGATTGGTACATTGATACATAGATTTTTATTACCTGTACTCTATCGGATACGAGGGTATAAATTGGTTTCTATTTCTGTCAGGCCATCGGATGCGATGGATAAAAATTCTCTTTCTATTAGCTTTTATGGCTATGAGTTTGTTTTTTGAGGTTACCGAAATAAGCAGAAAACTTTTGACGCTAAAACTGGAAGCTGCTTGCATGACTTAAAACCGCCAGGTAAAAAACATCGACACAGGTAATCAACTAGCCCAATGAGCTCTATATAATTTCCACCATTCGGACGTTGGTACGGGAGTTGGGTCACCATTAAGTTTAATTTGGAAACAGGTTTCTGTAAAGCTTTAGGATGTTGTTGCAGCTACGTATTTGTCTTATTGTTTTCTCCTGTTCAATAGCTACGACGATAAAACAGATTATGCCTTTTCTGAGTGTGATCCAAGTGGCTGAAATCTGAACCGTTGAGCGACTTAATTTCTACCTACATAAATACAGTGCTCCACAAAAGTTTGCGTACGATAGAGAAATTTTGTGAAACAAGGCGTTTATTCCCAAACCATATGTGACAATTCAAGCTTCAGAATTTACCAACGTTAATTTAATACTCTCATCCATTCAAAAGTTATAACAAAAACAACAACCAATATTGCCAAATTCAATCCACAAAAGTTTGCGTACGGTCAGCAAATATGGTAAATTCTGAAGCCTTGTGCTTTGCTCCTTTCAAATATACCTTTCAAAATAAATTGTCACATATGGTTTGGGAATAAACGCCCTTTTTCACCAGTGAAGTACTGTAAGAACTGCGTACGGAGTAATTATTTCTGCAATCAATCATATCAATCATATTAGGAATTTTGTGTTTGATGTCCGTCCGATAGCTGCTCTTGGAGGAGTTTTTAAGCCTAAAATCGGTTGATTACAAAATCTGGCCACATTAAGACTGAAGAGAGACGACTGTGAGTGAACAACAATTTCCTAGTAAAGAAAGTTAACAAATCCAAGCTTCTTATTTCAAAAAAAAGTATAGAAGACCGAACCCACGACCTCCTACGTCGTGTCGCCTGAGTTTGATCTTTTAGACTGCAATAAGCAAGTCTGTGACCTTTAGGATTTTACCTTTGAAAACGTTAAGCACGTAAGGTAGAGGACCGTTTTACTTTAGTTGGTGTGGGACTTTAAAAAAAAATAAAATAAAGAAGGACAGAGCATAGATTTTCGTCTGACTTTTACTCTACCAAAATCATATTATATTCTCTCCTCTATTCCATTTTGAAATGTCTCTCGCAAAGATAGGAGCACCAGTTTTTGAATCCAGTGTTCCTGTTCCCCAATGGGTCGTTGACCTAGAGAATGGATCTCAATGTGTTGAAAATTAACCTTCGCTGATTTCAACAGTTTAAACAAGGCTTTGGATTTTTTTCTTGTGCACTTGTGGTGCACAGTAGTCGGACCCATCAATACAACAGAACAAAATAAAAAAAAATCCAGGCCAAAATCAAATTTATGTGATTCAGTCAAAATTGAGATTTTTTATTTCTTTTTCATTTCAATTTTTAGCTCTATTAAAAAATTATGGAGTCTCAAAGTTCCATATTTCACACAAGCAAAAAAGCAATAATGAAAAGGACTTTGAATAGCTATAAAAAGTGTTACAGACATAGTTTTTTTTTCTTAAAAAGGATCCGTTCTCAGTAATCCCAAAAGGATTTATTATTTTTTTAATAATAAAATATATAAGAATCAAAAGCAAAATGAGTGAACAAAACTAAAGCACATTTATCTTAGAACTAGAAAAATGTACCATTTCTTTGAAAATGTACTAAAGTTTGATATTGTTTCGTAATACACATTACAAACAATGGGAAAAAGCTTATTTGTTTGCCATCGGATGTATTTTGAAGCCGAAAGTTTGAATTGTGTTAAGTCTTCATAAAATAGCTCGCAAAAAACACGCTTAGCAGGTAAAAAGAAACTCGTGCCCATTTTTGAAAGCCGTAAGTCCGTAAAATCCATTGCCAAACAATTTGGTATAAGTGGTTTTAGGAATGAAGATTGAATACTGTGCATAGTGGCGATAGACCCCGAAAAACCACATGTCGCGGTAGTAAAAAGATAGTCAGCAATATTTAATAGAATCAAGAGAAAGTTAGGATTTTTCATGCTACAGTTTTGGACAACATTGGACAATACTGTACATATATTGGGTGGCGTAACAGCCCATGGAGGGCCAGAACCTAGCTTTTCGCAAAATTATCTTATTATATTTTTTAAAAAGAAAAAAAATAGGGTACCAAGAACCTTGGCACCTTAGTTACCCTAGTTGAAGGTACCCATCATTTTTTTCTTTTCTAAAAACCTTTTTGGGAGAGTAAACATAGCTATAGGCACTAAATATAAAACTAAGCTAAAAAAAATCATGATTCCCCCTAACAACTCAATTTTGTCCAGCTAGTTAGGCGAATCCAGCCACTGTGAGGTGACGTGAACCTTAGAAAAACTGTGCAAGAAATGCAGTTTTATGAAAAAAAAAATCCTAATCTCTGGCGTTTTTTTTTTTTATGTCAATGCAGAGCAGAGTTAGACGCTTCATTTATTCGACATAAAACAAAATCAAAACAGAAATCGGTAGAAACCAGGCAACATGCCACTTTTATCAGAAAAAAATTGTTGTGTTCTTATCTCGTCTTTTGATTTGCTTTTATTGAAGAACTACATTGTTCTGCATGTTTGTTTCTTTAGATAAGATATTGCCATACATTTCTAAAACCATTCCATAACTTCAGTTATAATAATGCAATGGATTTATCGAAGATTACTCCAATCTGGACCTTCAACCAGACAAATTAAACACCAAAATAAATTTTCCGCTCAAATATTTACAACCCTCACTGTGGAGTGTAGACATTTTTGACTTTTCTCACACAATCATACGTTCATCTCTCTCCAATTGATAACACATTCTGACGGATTGACCGGAGCGGCTGTTGGTGTGCTGTTGGATGATAAAACCAACGATGGCAACAAGTAGTCTGTTCTGTTCTCCACCATCGGTTTGGTCGCTAAAGAGTGTTTACTGTCATTTCTAAATGCGATTTCTAAATGAATGAATGAAATTGGTGTTAACTTAACTATTTTTTAAATAAAACATTCCACGGGACAGACGCTTTGAGCTCAAAGATGACACAATTTTCTCGACCTACCACGATTTGGTTAAGCTGGCTTTCTTTACTCTTCATTTTTGGGCTTGTTGGTGAGTTTTTGTGTTGAATTATTTATTCTGTCCAACAGATTATTTGTTAATAATGGGTTATTGACCTCTTGCCGGTTTACGCGCATATTTAGCCATATTTCACGGTTGGTTCTCCGTAGTTAGTTTTCTTTTTTGCAGTAGTGAGCTCTCAGAAATGAATTGAAAGTCAGAAATGTAGTCGTTTTAGAAGAGTGCCAACTTGCAAAGAAGCACTGATAACCCTCAGTTATGACCTTCCAATGAGATTCTTATTAAGTCGTTATATCTGATGTGTCCGTTCGTGATGACGACGACGTGTCGAATTTCGAGTGGTTATGCGGGGAGTAATCTCTCTGAGTTGTGAATTCGGTTTTTGTGTTGCTCCTTAAATGGAGTTGGGAGTGTGAATAATTAATACCACCGGACGCCGATAACTTCCTTGAATGGACGTGCATTAAGTGATGGTTGCTGGTGTTTGAAAATGCAAGTGCAGTTCTTTCTGTGTGACATTGTGAACGAAGTTTGCGCCGATATCAATCGAATTTCAATAAAAACGACCTTAAACACGCGTGTGGGTGGGATTGTAGTCTGACGGTTTCATTCGAACAAAAAATTAAGTTTTCTCAATGGCTGTGTGATATTTTTAATAGACACAGAGTCTGGAAATGTTTCAGAACCCAGAGTCTCAAGCTGAATGAAAGTTCCACACAAATATGTGAAAAATATTCAGCAGATGATCTGTAGCTGCATCTAATCATTGATTCGACAAAAGAGAGAGAAGTATGTGTGAGTGAGGACATGTGATAACAACCCGCACAACATTTCAGTGTTCGTCTACTGCCTTAAGACGCACTCCCACGATCCTAAACAGTGCACTGCCTTGTATCTCGTGTGTGTTGTGTTGGTTTTGATGCACAGATTCGCAGCTGACGCTGATACCTTCACTTGTGTGACAATTAAGACTTACATAGACCAAGACAAAGGCATCGGGACACATTCGAGTGTTTTATTTGCTGCTTCTATTCATACGACATCGATGGCTGCGTTCGTTGGTTGCAGGAAACTAAAAGGCTTTCCTATTCGTCCACATTTTATGAGGTATATAACCTAGAAAAAAGCTAGAATCTGGCTCTTAACCGACTGTAACGCCGTCCAATTCTTATTACTATGACTTAGGAAACTTACACAAACCCATTCACCAGTGCGGCCATTTTGAAAGGAGTAAGAAAAGAAATTATTCGCTCCCAGTACTTCGCGATCTTCTGTTGGTTTTTGTCCCTCCCTCCCATCCTTAACAGATTCCAAGTCTTTCTCTACTTATGAATCCCTGTTGAGCTAATTTAACTACAATTTTTTTCCTTCTTCTAGCCCCATCATCATCACAACTCATCCCCTACGGAACCCAACAATTCTTCGAGTATGAAAACCAAGTGTTTATGACTGATTTGCGAAAGCCGGAGTCTAAGGAAGCCAGCAACTATATTCTCACTGCTACGATTACAGTTCGTTCGGTGTGGAACCTAGACGCAGTGCAGTTGCTCCTGATCACCTTTCACAATCCTAAAGTGAAGACCCCAGGCGGCAAGCAGCAGGTTCCAAAAATCATTGACAAACCCTACTACGTGGTGGTAGAAGATGGAAAGGTGAAAGAACTGCTGGCAGATCGCAGCCGAGATGCCTACCTCCTCAATCTCCGTCGTAGTGTTGCGAGTCTTTTGAACTTCCACTATGAAAATGGTCCGGTCCCAGAAGTGGACGTCTCAGGAGAATGCATTGTCTTCTACTCAGCAAAGTCATCGACGAAATTCGAGAAAATCAAATCTGACTGCAGCAACTGGGATCTGAAAGTCAGTTATCGGTCGGAAGTGCCTCTCGGTAAGTTCCCACCGAATCAGTGGATGTCTCTTAGCTTAACCTTAAAGTAGCTGTAGAAATTGCTCGTCCTGTAGGAGTTGATATGAAGCCGTCTCTGAAGGTGGAGTATACCCTGGCGCAGGATGGAAGTCTGTTGAAGGTGCAGTCGCGTGAAGTTCACTCGGTGTCGTTGCACGCTAAGCCGGATGCTGGGAGTCAAGTGGAATCGGTGATACGACTGAAGCACGTGTCGGGCTCAGCTGTGGAGCAGTTGAAATTCGACAATTTGAACGATACTGTGTCGAGCTTGGAGAATTTCCGTCCATACGAGCTGCCGGCGGAGGTCGACGGAGCCACCAGTGAGCTGAAGGGTGTTACGGTAGGTTCCTCATTCGCCTTGTTCTTGTCTGGACTCACGTTTTTCTGTCTTACAGCTAACTGGCCTTGTTTCAGCTCACAAAGAAGAGCTGGTGGAGGCGAACATCGGCAAAGAATCGACAGCACTGCTTTTGGTAAAGCTTCTGCCAGTCGCAAGGATCACGAAATCTCAAGAGTTCGTCGAGCTTCTTGAGTCGAACAAAAAGATCCAAAGTCAACTTATCGATGTCTTAGGAGCCGCTCAAACCCTCGATGCCCACAAAGCCTTCTTCAGGGTGTTTGACATTCAGAACAAAAAGAATGCCGACCTCATCGAAAAATATCTCCAAGCTCTCGCTGTGGGCACCCACCCAGATCGGGGGATCATCGAGGATCTCTTTGCCCGCGTCGAAGCTGGAAACGTGAAGAATTCCAAACTAGCCGACACCCTCATCCAAACCACAGCGTCCCTGGCGCGTCAGTCAACCCTCGGTCCGGACGATGAGCTTGTGAAGAACATCAAGGAGTACCTGCTCGAGCAGCTGACGACTAAGTGCACCACAGTCGAGTGCAAAACTCAATTCGTTCGAGCTCTGCAGAACCTTCGGGATCAATCGACCGTTCCCGATCTGGTCCTCTTGGCGATGGTGGGTGAGACAAAGGTCTCCGTTGCCGCGCTTCAAGCTCTTCGTAGTTTTCCCATTAGAAGCTTTTCCAACGAGGAGCGCAAAGCGTTTGAATCGATCTTCTACCAGCTGCCGAAGAAGTACGATTCCAGTGCGAGGACACTCGCTTTGGACATCATCCTGGACATGAAGCCGACCAAGGAGCAGCTGGGACAGTTGATCGAATACTTGGGCTCCAACGATAGTCAGTTCGAGGTTAAGACATATGTTCTGCAGAAGTTCCGAATGCTCAGTGAAAAGTGTCCAAGGTTCTCAGCTCTTCTAAAGGCGTGTCTCAACGAGCGGCCAGGCATCAACAACTACCACGTGATTGCACAGAAGGGTCTCACAACTGCTCTGCACAGGGATCTGTCAAGATCGCCGGCGTTTAACGAGAGTATCGTGAGCATCCAGGAGATCAGCAGCGGGGTGCTGAAGCGAGGAAGCGTGGAACTGATTCTTGGTGCTGGTCGAGAGCAAATTAGCACGTTTAGGGTGAGTCTAGCCCGTTATTTTTCTTGTGTGTCACGTAAAGGCAATTGTTTTTTCAGCTTGGCATCTATACAAGTGGTCTGTCATCGTTTGTTGGCGATTCCAGCGATTCCAGCGATGAGAGCGAAGAAGAAGATGAGAGTCCAGTTACGGCTGGGATGGAAATCGCTGTGCAGGGAATTCTCCTCCGTCCATTAGTCTTTTTCAACGGTCAGTCCGAGTTGATGGGTCATGTGTGGAGTGGAACAGCCTCTGAACCAACGCCGGCCTTCCTCGCAACGAGTCTAGTTCAAGATCATGAGCATTACTTGATGCTGTCTAGCGGCGCCACGGTGTATTTGAGGGTATTCGGCGCACGTTCCATCGATCTGAATGGTCAGGTGGAATTCAGTCTGTGGAATCGTAATGCTCATACGGAAATCAAACAGATGTAAGTTTTTTTTCTTCGTCCAGAAAAATGTGGCTGTGCACAGTCAGCCAGTTTTTTTTCAGTCGTCTTCATGCCAACACTCTAACAAACTCTTTTTTGCAGCTCTGGCACAGGAGTCGTCGGTTCAATGATCCTAGGAACATCATTTGCAAAACTGGAGAACACCTTCACACTGACAAACGAGCCAAAGATAAGTCTCGTTGCGGACATTGACTTCTATAATGAAATCAAGCTCTGTATGCAGCTCGGCAGACCTGAATCGCTTCTGTGGTAAGTTAAGAGATCACACTGCTCAGGACTTCGAGATCAAGACTTTTTCTTTTCTATAGGCACCAACATGACAAGTCAATTGAACTGACTAACGAGTGGGCGTATAGCAAAAAATTCACAAGCAAAGTGGGACACAAACTACCCGGTGTCACGTTGGCACTCAACCAAAAAAACAACGAAATGTGTAACATGATATTCCCGGAGTAAAGGGCAATACCTAGACTAATTTAATACTCCAGCACACTAGTTAAGCATGCACTCATCTAAGAAAGCATTTAATGAACAAATTTAGAGAGATTATATATTTTTTTCTAATGACAAAGAATAAAAAGTAATTGTATATAAAAATGGAATGGAGGTTTGGAGTGGGAGAAGGGTTTGTTTTTTTAGATGCAGTGAGAAGAAGAAATAATCGGTCATGTCTGCGAGGAGGGTAGAAGAGATGACCGTGAGCTCTATGAGCTGTACAAATCATCGGCGCAACAATCGGTATCCGGTTCTGGCGGCCTGTAGCAAGCACTTCGACGACATCCTGAGCCGTTCAAAAATGTGCATATACAGTCGAATCCCTCTAAGTCGAACTCCCTTTAACTCGAATTTTTTCGCCATATTTTGGCATTGGTTTCTCTCAGAAATAAATTACTTAATATTATTTATAAATGTTTTATAAAAGCAATATGGACGTACGGGACTCAAATATGGGAAACATAAAAAAAAGCAGCCTGTGTGTAATTCAAAGACAACAGAATAAAATTCTAAGGATGATAACCAACGCCGAATGGTATATCTGTAATAAAGACACTCATTGCGACCTACAAATAAACACAAATGACGAAGAGATACAAAAAGTAAGCAAAAAACACTTGACAAAAATCTTGACACACCGCAATTAAGACATCAACTTGCTCTTCGAATGATTTGTTAACTGAGTTGATAGTTGGCCACACACTACATCAATTGAATTGAAAACCTGCCAATTTAAAAATATTATTGTTATTATTTATTAACAGGTAATAAATTACAAGCTAATATATACATAGAGCCGTGTCTGCTAGGACATTCAGCTCAAAAAATAATTTTTCACTTTAGCACTGAACAAAACTCGTTTACAAACGATTTCACAATGAATATCTACCGCAATTTCTTAAATTTGTCAGCTTGTCGATGAACTTGCCTACACACGATTCAATTGAGTACAATTTTACATATAGATTTTAGGTTATAATACTAGAATGAAATCTCAACAAAAAAAAAAATATACAAATACCAGTGAATTTCGAAAAATCATAATTCTTTGATTTTTCAACAAACAACTTGCCAACTGTCATATCAATCAATTCACAAAGCCACACACGGGTTGATTTCACTGTGATTTGACTGAGTTGACGATTGAATTAAATCGTGTATGGGCTGAAACATGGAATGCGTAATCTCCTATTCTATAAATCTGCGTTAGACCTCCATATCCATACATATATTTTTCAATTTTAAAATCCGTCTCAATGTCATTTACCCACTCGCACTTCAATCGAATAATCCGACAGACAATTTGACGCAACACTAACCCCATAAAGTGTCATCCCTGACATTCACTTGTCACAATATCGCGTCCACCTAGCGGCCATAAAACACTACAACCAGCTAATTCACTTGCAAAAAATTTCCCTTTCGGCTCGCAAGGCAGAGAAGAAATCGAAATTTTTTCAGTTTCTGTTGAGCGATCTCTTGTAGCGGTTGTCGTCCTTAAATCCATCTCGGAACTGGTAGAGAGTACCCCTCTCTCTCGCGGCCAATTCAGTGGAATTTAATTTCCTTTCAATCGAAAAAGAAAAGAAGAAAAACTGTTCCATTTTTATATCTGAAAATCGAAAAATAGACACCCATTCATTTGTGCTTAGCCCCTGGCAAAAGTGCATCTGTGATTTAAGAGGAAAATAAGCAAGAATTCTACAAACGTTGAGAAAACTTTTCACCTTTAGTTTTCTGTTTTTTTTTACTTTTTCTTTTCATTTTGTTTTCCTTATTTTCTTTCGCTTTTCTACACCGTCGCGAATAAAAAAACAAGGAGTGGACTTACCAGCTCTTCCTCTGACTTTCACGTCGCATTGTTTTACATAGAATTTTGTCTTACCACAGAATTTTAATTTCAATTAAAAAAAAAAGGAAAAATTACTTCCTTTTCCTGCGATAGTCGTACGTGTGTGCTTGATTTTGTGCAAAGAATCGAAAGAAAGTCGCGTCAGATATTCCTTCGGTGTTTTTTTGTGCAACAAAATATCGTGCTCGCATTCCCTGCAAGGAAGGACAGTCAATTCTGTACAATCGGTGGGAATACCTAAAAAGTTCGCGTTATGGCGGCTAATGAGGTAATAAATAACAACTCGATGCATTATTTCGAGGGTGTAGAGAAGTTATTGGAGATTTGGTTTGCCCCAAATCCGGATAACAAAAATGCTGATTTGCGGAAAATTCGGAGGTAGGTGAAAATTCAATTTTAATCTTTATGTATTTTTTTTTGGTGGCGACGTATCCCACTCGGGATCTTGGGGGCTTTCTATTGATTTTCCACGAAGTGTGATGGAAAGATTTCCTCTGCGCGATGCCATCGGGGCCGGTGAATTGATGGTGAGAGCTTTTCTTGCTGCGCCCGTCCTGTCAAATCTTGTGGTAGGCCCTAAGTGATTTATTCGCCAACGAATACTTTTATTTTCTGTTTATTTACACGCCAATTTATTGTAAACAATTTGAATTCTCGCGGAATCGCCGATCGCTAGTGAAAAGTGCTAATTCTTGTCCATTTTTGGGGTTATGTCGCCGGCCCAAAGGTGTCGTGGTGTGTGGTGTATGGTGTAACATTTGTGTACCGCATGTTTCGTTTTGTGTGGGGAAACAGCACGCATACACTCGAAGTCAGCTGGTGGGGCTGGCGTCGTACGCGTGAGTGTGTTTGTGTGTGCGAGAGCTGGTGCGCGGAGTATCGTCTGCCCTGGTCGGTTTTATATAATCATAGGAAGTGTTGCCAAGAGGGAATCCATCCAGTGTGGATGTGCAGAAGTTTCTGGAAGCCTGACGCCGGCAGAGCGGCAATTGACATGCGAAGATGTGACCGGGAGCAGGGAAAATGGGTTAAAAGTCACCGATGTCTTCGGCGACGGCGGCTTTTGACACAGTGGCCGGGTGGTTTCTGCAGGTTGGGGTGCAAATATTTTCACGATAATAAAAATGTTTTTTATGTGTAAAGCAGGTGACTTCAAGAGAAACCGGAAATTTAAAACGAGTGCTTATCGCGATTCGTTTTCATTAGAAGTTGACATTTGAATACAATAAAGGCGATTGAAGATTTTCTGTTTGTCTGAGATCGGTGGAGGTTTTTTTACGCAGGTTTTTTGTAAATTTTGATGCATGAATTGGAGAAATTTGTGAAAATAAAACTAGAGCCATTATTTTGTATATTCGTCACAGAAAATCTGACTCTTCTCTTAACTCTATTGTCGCATCTTAGCAAGTGCGTGGTTTGCGAAGAGTCTACTAGAACTTCGAGTGGGAAATTTGTTTGTCTATCGCGGAATTGATTCGTCGCCAGGAAATTGATTCGTCTGTCGGGGGGTTTATTTTACAGAAGACTGGCAATGAACTGTACTGTAATCCGTGGAAAAGCTGAAAAGCTGAAAAGCTAGACTCTGGCTCTCAACGGCCTTTAGCGCCACCCAAGTGTAAGTGTAATTCCTCGATTTACGTTATCTCTGTTTCCGCCGCCGGCCGTCTTGAATTAAGCTGTGTAAAATTGTGAACTTTGCCTCGTTTGACGTCCTTCCATATCTCGATTTACGCTGTCATATTCTTGGATTTTCTTAGTCGTTTGGATTTAAAATTGTTGCCTTGGTTTTAACTCGATCTTCGACTTCTCGGTTTCGTCTCAATTTCTTCTCTTTTTTTGTGCGGCGCTACATCCCGGAATGGACCTGAGCCTCCATACTAAACCGATGCAGCCTGCATGATCTCGTACCAGCTGCTTCCTATGGCGCACACCGAGTGGGTTAAAGTCCTTCTCCACCTGTTTACACCACCTAAGAAGCGGGCTTCCTCTGCTGCGCTGGCCTATTGGCTCGGAGCCGAAGATTCTTCGGTCCGGAGCTGTGCTGTCCATTCGTTCTACATGCCCCAACCACCTTACGCGTTGGATCCGTTGACGCCTGGCCAAGCGCATGCTGCCGTAGAGCCCGTACAGTTCGTGGTTGAATCTTCTCCTCCAGTAACCTCGTCGTGACTAGGTCGTTTCGATTTGCGTCCCCTTATTTTGAAACTTCTCTTGACGGATTTCATCATCATTTAGTGGCGTAACAGCCCACGAAGGGCCAGAGCCTAGCTTTTCGCGCCTCCACTGTGTTGTGCGCGTTATAATTTTGACACATGTGGATCGACAGATTTACTGTAGGCTTAACAAAATTGTTTCTCTTCTATTCAAAAACAAGCTTGCACTTCTTTCCTTTGTCGGTGGCAAGGAGCCGTATTACTAATTCAGAATTAACTGACCGACAGACTGCAACCATCTACAGGAAGTTAATGTAAAACAGTAAGTCCGTTCTGTCGCCCAGAATTTGGTTACTTGCATTTTTCGTGCTAACGATGCTGAGATACACATTGATTGATGAAATGGGGAGTGTCACGAAGCCACTTGTACTGCGACTTAAAACTTCTATTGTACCTGGAAGGATACACAATTGTTAGGTTAGGTTAGGTTGTATCGTTGTATGTCAATAGCTCCAACTGGGATGTTTGAATCCACTCTGTGTGGTATCACAATGAAGCTAAGTGCTTGGCTTCCCTGCGCAGGGTGGTACAACACAGAGTGGATGCAAACATCCCAGTTGGAGCTATTGACATATCTGAGGATTCGGCTCATGTTGGTATCAGTTCGCTGAGATTATCGAGAAAGTAATGGCCAAGATGCCTCTTTCTGCGATTCACGAGAGCGCTACAGGTCCCTAAAAGGTGGAGCGAGGTTTCTTCCTCTTCTTCGTCTCCGCAGCTTCTACAGGGGTACACCTTACTCAAGGTACATTCATATTTGTGATAGATAGATAGTTTTATTAATTTCAAATGTTATAAATATCGGGTAGGTGGCAATTTAGACATGGCATCGCCGTCTGTCGTGTCGTGCACATTACTGGGTGTCCGCATCAAATTTCTTTCATTTCGTTTGCTGTTGGTTGCATTGAAATAGAAATAGAACACCAAATCATAAGTTTCGTGGGATAGGTAAACAACTTTCAATCACAACGAGTCAAATATGATATTCAGCTCATTTTGGACTTATCGCCGGAATGTTAGTTGAGCTCTATTATTATCTATTTTTTGTATGCTGCCTTGCTTTGGTTTCTAATTGTGTTTGGTCAGTCAGAGATTGTAGTGTTTGACCAAGATAGTGCTTGAAATTGGGTTATCCCGCGAGAATCTAGCTATTGTAGACTTTTAAAAGGCAATTTTGATTATGGATTGGGACAAGGAACATTCTCTTTTCTCATGCTCACACATTTTCATCAAACATTCTCAGTCAAGACTAATTTCTCCCAATAACGACATCTAATTTCAAGCGCAAGTGTTTCATTTCATTAACTTTCTGCTGTCCATGCACATAAATTGCATTAAATTTCAGGATTCATTTATTTTTCTGCATGAAATGGAATAAGGGAGAAAAAAAAAAATCAAACTAAACAACAACTAATCTAATGAGAGTCATTAATCTAAACCTCTCCCTCAAACTGTGCAAACTTAACAACCCTTTTCTTCACATCATCTCTGTGTGCACTTCGTAATTACAATCCGAACAGACTCAAGGGCGAGTCTCATTGATTGGTAAATGAAAATGAGTTGAACAAAAAGTAAATTCAATCAATTAATCGATTGAAAAGCTCATGATCTATTTGCGAATACTTAATCGTCCCAATCGTGGCATTTTACAAATTCCTTCCTTCCTGCTCGTGCATAGACGAGACAAAAAAAAAAAAAAATTGTACTGTTTCAAGTGCATAATAAGTAGCCGTAAATAGACGTGATGATAGATAATTATTTGAATGCAATGAATCACTTGACTTTAATCCGTGTGTTATGCACTCACGATCGCATGTGCCCTGTCAAGGCTATTAATATCTCCTGAAAGCAAACTTGATCCGCTCGTGTTTTTGGGATAAATGTCGAGCAATTTAACATTTCTTATAGTTCTTAAATTGAATGAATGAATTCCTTGGATGTGACGTGACTTACCACAAGAAATTTATGGTGCGAAGTCTTAGAAATTCAACAAGTTCACAGAAATCTTGCGGATTAGACTGAAAACCCTTTCGAGTAGGATTCTGGAAGTGCTTTCTTGCTTTCATGTTTCTGTAGTTCGCAATCTTTATTGTCATCAGTAAATGAAACTACTTTCCTACTTCTCTATTGAACATTTTACAAAAATACTTTTTCCTTATCACTTTTCTGTCCCCGGGTTGTCGCAGAAGCTTAAGTTAACTACTTTTTTTTATTCGCGGATGAGTTCAAGATCAAGGTCGGCACTTTTCTGATAAACGACGCGACGTTTCTGGACCACTCACGAAAGACTAAACATTTGTTTTAGGTCTGGCAACTAGTTTCAGAGATTTTTACATGATTTACACATTTGTGTAATCAATACTGTTTTGTAACCAGACAGGATCTTCGCAGGTTGTACGAAGTATTGTTCTACAAATTCTGCACGACTTTGCCTGGGTCATTGATTCCTTACTACAACTGAGCTCTGGAATCTTGTTTGGTAATGATGCTTCGAAAAAAGACTCGATGACATTTCGAATGGAAAGCACTCCTATTATCCTTGGATTGTTCATCCTTGTTTCGATCTGGAGTGTCACCGATAGCTCAAAGAATGCAGAAATTGTCGCCGTGCATTTGTTTCTTAGTTGCACTCACGTCATTTACTTTTTTCTAAATTATGAAAGCTGCTAATGGTGCGACATCCAAAATATTAAAGAAAAGAGCCAATGGCCATCGCTTCGTTTGCCGTTTGCATGTATACTCTCCCAACATTTGATCCATGACGTCGACGCCAACTTTATGTTTGTTGTAAAACAGAATCATCATCATTAGTGGCGTAACAATCCCTGAAGGGCCAGAGCCTCGATTTGCGCGCCTTCACTGTGTTGTGCGCGTTATAATTTCGACACATGTGGAGAGGACCTACAGTTTATTGCCGGTTCCGAATGGCGAATTGCGAAAGTTTTCCGTGACAGAAGTACCCCAAGAGGATAGTCAATCGTTCGCTGGAGGTGGGGCCATAGAAATGTTTGTGGTGTGTTTTTTTCCGAGCTGGATTTGAACCCGGGTACTCTCGCTTAAGTCTCCGACGTAAATTCTGTAAAACAGAATTGTTTGTGGTTGTTTTGCTGTTCCAATCACTTCGGTGTCGTAGTGAACTGTTGACAGCAAAACGACTGCCTTCGATTTTTTCGGTACGTAGGACCTTCGACAATTTAGAACCATTCGATGGAATAAGAAGTGCATTCCTTACACTGCTGCGATAATCTCTGTAAATCTAAAAATAGTGAATTGTGTTGATCGGGTGCAGTCCAGATGCATTTCTTGAGGAATGCACTTCTTATTCCATCGAATGGTTCCAAGAGAGTCTTGTCCAGAGACTTCCACACCTTCAAAAGCTGTAAAGAAGTTGTCAGCAACAACATTTTTTCCGTTGTTGTGGTACTAGGTTGTTAATTTAGTCAGAACGTTTTCGTCTAAGCTTACCAGCTCTCTGATGTCCTTCTTTTTTTACATGTATACCGAATACCTTTGCAAGGGTATCCGTTACTGGAGTCACAAGCCCACCATACTTTCAACACATATTTTTCATATTTCGAAGTAACATTTATAAAATTTCCTTTCAAAAAAAAAAAAAAGAAAATGCTTAAAAAAAAACGCAACCAATTTAAATTCTACGACGTAATAACTGAAATAATCTCAACTTTGTTTTTAATCGACTTTAGCGATTGTTCCTTGTGGAAGGGGCTTATTTATTGCTTCCATTTTACCGGTTCTGAACGGCAAATCATAAAGCTTTTTCTACGACAGGAGGGTTTTAAAAAGTTTTTTCTTCATCCTTTCGGGCCGTGAAAATAGTTTTTGCTGTTTCCCTCGGACCGAATTCGAACCTGAGCGCTTGTCCATTACGCCCTTTAGCGTCTAGTCTAGTATTTTTTTTTTGAAAATCACACATTATTCAAGTAAGGCCGATTTCTTTCTTGTTTCATTTATTGTAATCAAATTTTAATTCAGGTTTTTTCCATAATTTTCCTCCAAATGTCCTTTGATTCACTGAACTGCATATCGCAACCGCTAAACAATTTTATTTTCTGCAGTAAGGATCTTTAAAAAATATCTCTGTGCAAGCTAGAACAACATTGTTAAAATGTTGTTATAGGGTGAGTTTGGGCACATTGATACGTTTTTCCTTTGGACTCAAAAAACGCCACCACCTTAACAGTAATAACAGTGCATTATATGTTTTTCTATTCTGAGACCTTCTAGCTATCTTATATAACACGAATTTACTCTTAGATTCCTTCCAAAAAAAAAATTCAAGGACCTGTTTAGTAAAAATAGATTTTTGTATCAAACTGCCTCATTCACGGTGCATATTGATACAAACAACCAGTAATTATGGAGAAATCCCAGTTAATCAAACAGTGGTTTTTATTATTTTACCTCTATTTAAATGCAAATGTCGTGTGGAGATAACAGGGATGGCCTGGAACGCAAGTGCGACCAAAGCGCTTTCGTTGGAAAGAGCGTTATAACTTGTTGGTTGGATTTGTCACTATTCCTAGCAATGTCTGCGTACTTTTTAGGTATTTCGTACCCGAAAATTCAAAAATCAAAAATTATTTCTAATTACATTTAATTGCAGCTTTTCTACATGTTACAATGTGTGTTTAGTTGACCACTGCTTTTTATTTTAAAATAAAGTGTACTGCATCAATGTACCCCATTTCCCTCTACTATTTTTTGTAATCAAATTTATCTTGAGTCACACAAATAACTCAAATAACCGCCATTTGCTCAGATGGTTGCGTTCACCCGGTCACACTGCTGATAATTTTCATTTTTGCAATAAAACTCCATTTCTCAATAAAATTCCCACCAAAACAACTGCATTGACTCTGCCTAGAACCTACACATCGTCGACTGACTTCCTCTGCCTAGAATATACTCACAGTCGGTTGGCTTCCAATTTCCCTTATCAGAAAAAAACAAAACTTTTATGCAATTTTTTTTCCAGGCACAAAGTTCTGAATTTCCGGCAATACACGCGAAAGTAGTCGCACCGCGACGTTGCAATTTTTATTGCAATCTTTTGCCCTTATGTGATCCGATTTCGCAACTTCAGAAATTAATTGAAATTCGTTTAAAAAAAAAATGTGTGAATTGTCTTTCTATTCAACGGAAGCGTGTTTGCGATTATCTTGCGGTGGCAGTTGAAGTCGTAAATAAGTTTTTTTTTTTAAATGATTTTTTGCATTTATAGAACATAAACTTTTCCATTAATTGAATGAGAGTGTCATTCTATCAGACAGTTTAATAAAGTTTCTATTCAACTATTACATTGTGTTTGTTGGGTGATGTAATTGAATTGAGTCAGTGGAACGCGGTTGAATTTGTGTTCAGCTGGTTTTCCCCCGTTTAGTTTTTAGGCAGCGAGAAAAGGAATGTGAAGTAGAAATTATTAATTAAAAACAGAAAAATCGTCTTCTTACTTTTATTCAATGGAACTATTTGGCGAATGTAAAAATGCGTCAATTATTCGGAAATAGCTGGGAGTAATTTGGCAACGATTTTATTCGGTGATTGTCGGGGGCTTGGAGGTCTCACATGCATGCGCATAATTGTCGGCTTTTTTAGTGGTCCATGAATTCGCTTTTACTTGATGATCGAGGTCTCTCATGATTGCGCTTATGAGTTGGTTTTTAAGGCGCTGAAAAGTTGTACGTTGTGAAAGTTGAGTACGTTGTGTTTTTAAGCACTTAAAAAGTTGTGATAAGAGAAAACTTAAAAACAGGATTCAACTTTGTTTAAAATGACATTTAGAAGGAATTGCAACCTTAAAAGGCACATATACATGCGATTTTTAAGTAGAAATCTTAAAAAAGAGAATGTAAGTCTATTCAAACTGACATTTAGAACGAATTGCCGCCATTAAAGGTATGATCTATAAATTTCACCTCTCTTCGAACAGCATCTTACCGTTTGTTCTGTCAGAAGTAAAGGTTGAGTTCAGCTACACACAGCAAAAACAATCAGCAATTTCTAATTTCATAACAAGGCAATCTGTCGAGAATTTGTTGGCACTTATCCAGGATACTTACTTCGAGAGAAGATTATTTAATTTATCGCAGCCAAATGACTTAGGCAACGTCATTTATTATGTGTTCTTCCTCGGTATCGATGACGTTCCAAACTGAACAACAAACAACGTTGACCTTCATCAAGCTTCCAGCTCGCGCGGCACGATTTTCACATCGAATGCATAATGTAGAATGGCATCTAACAGAGCGTCGTCTCTGTTCGTTTTCCCTTTGGCAACCATCAATAAAATTGTCCGCCTACACGTCGTCGTGATGGGGGGAGTGCTCAACGCTTTCTGTCCGTCCGGCCCACCTTGACATTGACCGACGCGAAATGCGGCGAGCCGTGGAGGCGAACAAAATTCTAATTGTTTTGCTTAACGAGAAAGAGCTTGTAGCAAATTAACGTACTCGTATTTTTCTTTTGCAAGAATCCATTTTCCATTTGAGTTATCCATGCGGGTGAGTGGGTAGATGATGTTCCTTTTTTTTTTTTTTTGGTTTCCATGCAACTGTTTCCTCGACTGTCAGGAAAACTTTGTCATAACGAATGCAAATAGATGGGGAGGAGGAAGAGAAGAGCACACATACGCCCGAGTGCACGTTCTGCAAATAGTGTCTTTAAATAGGATTCTCGCATTCTAACACGTCCAACGCAACGAACACAATATGCCGGGTGGTGCCGTTGGGAGGGGCGTGGGGGATTTGGCGTTGCCCGGCGAAGCAGTGAACGCGTCTTTTGGGGGGCTCTGTGAAAATCCGCACAAGTGCATCGCCAGACTGGGGACTTTGTTGGGTGATGCGCAGCACACTCCTCTGTGTGGTTGTGTGAAATTTGCATCAAGCTTTATGAAATGTTGTTGTTGTTATAGGAACAATGTTGTTAATTATTCGGATGCCCTCTTCATCTGTGTGTGTGTGTGTGGGTTGTTCGTGTCTTGAGCTTATAGTTTTATGTAAATGCAACACGAGAAGAGGAGTGAAACCTTTGAGAGGTTTTGTACGAGATTAAACGAAGCCGCGAAAGTTTTAATAAAATGAAAAAAAAAGAGTGAAACAACGGGCAATCAATTGGGCTTATTATTTCAAGGGTAAAATGCTCTCAGATTTTAATCGAAACAAATCCACTCTAAACCAATCGATTAACCTTGGGTAATGGCGACCTCAGAGAAATGGCTGAAAGGACAGACGATGACAGCAGGGATGGCAAAATGCTGTTCTGTCTAATCTTGGATTTTGATAACGACTACACCGTGTATTCCAAACGTCTCTTGATCTAGAAAGCCAAATTCTGAATCGTAACTCGTTTTTTTGGTTGCACCGAAGAAGAGACGTTAAAACGTTAAAAAAAAGTGAGGTTAAAAGTGACTTATTGCGCAGTCACATTAGTAGATGTTGTGAAGAGGAGAATCTGGGTTTTAAATGCTTAGCTTTTTTTTTAACCACACCTCTGCACTCATCATCCCCACGGGACTGCCATTAGGTATTACTTCGCGGGGCTGGTTAGCTATTTAGCTGCCTCTTGGGCTCCTCTCAGTGCGTTTACTCTTCTTAAAGCGGACTGTACCCTTGCGATGAAATAGCAGATCTCCATCCAGTCGTCGTCCCATCTAGTCATTTGGCTAACAACATTTTCCGGGCTTGGCAGGTTGACCCTCTCTCTTGTGATTCGCATGCAGTGGAATATTGCATGTTCTGCGTCTACCTCCTTATCTGGACATTCCGGGCACAGGGACTAGCTATGTGTCCACAATACCCGAAGTTACTCTACGTTCTCCCTGTATGATTTTATATGGGCTAGCACTAGAAACTGGAGTAGGGAAAATTGCATCATTTGAACATATTCTCATTTGAAATTAACCGCCTAATCGTTTTCCAAAGCCGATGTATAAATATAATTAAAAGATTCTAGTGCAAAAGGAAAACTAAAATATTTTTTTGTCAAAAGTTTGAAAAGGAGTTGATTGATTGTAAGCCAAAAGACTCACTGGCTAGATTAAGCTACTAAAAATTAGAGAAGACTTAAAAGTGACTCCGAACAAGCTATACTCTGGCCCTGTATGGGCTGTTACGCAGATTATTATTTCTTGTTTTTATAGTGACTACGATGACTGGAACCAGTTAATAAAGACTAAGACTAGATTCAACTTACAGTCAATTGACTAGATGAGTTAACTTTTTAGTCAGAACATCCACTAATGACTGGTGACTGTAATTTTGAAGTAAAAGTTGAGTTGAAACCAAGCCATAACTTTTATTCAAAGAATTCAGTCAATTAACTGCGACTTATCTGACTGCATTCATCAAATGACTGCAATCGTGACAACTTTGATAGAAAAGCTACGTTTTTTTTTCTCATGTTCAATTTATGGCTCTGTTACCTTTCCCCTTTTCACCTTCATTTTTCATTCTCTTCTTTATTTTATTTCCAAAAGACGTCAAAATATTAACCTGCATAATAAACAGAAACGTGTGCAGTTCAATGTGAAGGAGAATGTCAATGCAACACAATGCAAATGGCGGCAACTCAACTGTTAAATCGCCAATGATAAAGAAGCCTTAGAAATTTGTTCACAAAGTTCAAAGTGCAACAAGAAACAATAGAAATATTAATAGTTAAAAAAGTAAATATTGATTACGAGAGGGCTCTTTTTGCTCGTCAACCCTAATTCCAATTTTTATTTATGTAGTTATTTAAGAAAAAAACAAATGTCAAGTGCTCCAAAGGCTTATTGTCGTAAAAAACGCGTGGATAAAGAAATATCCAATCTGTTATCTGCTTTTCCTTGTGACAGTGAGTACGATCTAGAAACTGATGAAAACGAACTGGGCGAAGGTTTGTTGGAAAATCTTGAAGACGAAATTGAGTGCCTGTGATACAGCTTTCCAATGCTGATGATTTGGACTCCAACGAAAGTTAATATTATGAAACTATGAAAAGATCTCTTCGTTTCGGCCGATCATGTGCAATTTCGGGATGTCACCTTTTTACCATTAACTGTAGCATAACTTGAAACACCGTATGCCTTTTTTCGTCACTTTTCCGATGAAGATATTCGTAGAACAGACAAATTTCTAAGCATGAACCCAAGCCATTGACGAATCGTTTTCGGTTGCAAAATATGATGTCCTAAAATATGTCGGAATTTTACTTCTTTTATCAGTTATAAAGTTAAAAATATTAGCCTTTTTTGGTCTTAGTTTATTGCAGAATTCGATGACACTGAACTATTTGGAAAAAATTCGTTCTGTGCTACACTTCAACGATAGCTCAAAAATGGTGGCTTAATGCATAATGTGCACAAATTGACAAAATCAAAAAATAATGATGAGAGATGATTTTTGAGGCCAACATTTAGTCAGGATAATTTTTATTCCAAATTTGGAAAAATCATGCATCTAAGGGTTAAAACAAAAAAAAAAAAGTGATAAGTATATTAGCATCATTCCTCAAAAGATTGAAAAAATAATTTTCTTACTGCAAACTCTGCAGGAAAGACTTCCTCGCTTCATCATCTAAGACTCCTCTTTCGTTCAATTCGCTGCCTTAAGGTTTGCCTTCTTTTAATCTCCTCCGAATAATGAATATCAACTATAGTCAGAAGATTTATGAGGCGAAGATTTATCCGGCGTCGAAAGTTGAAGTACAATTATAATTTATCGCAGATCTGAAATTATTCAGCCGAAGGACTAATTTTGTTGGGGGGAAAAACTTTTCAGATGATAGCTGCATCTCTCAAAAGTTTCAACACCATCACCATCAGATTCAAATTAGTTTAAAAAAAACGAAAAAAAATGAAAACTCTTATGCAAAACAAACTCTTAACCCCATTCGCATCACATGCGTGATAACAGTCCACACCCACCCATTTCCCCCACGTAATGGCTTCCCATGCATCAAGTTGAAAAAAAAAAATGTATTTCGAACCTCGGAATGAAAAAGTATTTTCAAAAACTTAAGTACGCCGTAAAAGATGTTCGCTAATTGAAACAAAAAATAAACGAATGAAATTATGAATTGTGAAGCAATTCGCAGACTTTTGATGGGATGTAAAATGTAAAACACTACAAAACTTGTGGGTATGCTCGACTCAACTCAACTCAACTTAACCACCTCCACCCAAACTACACAAGATACACACGCGCATACACATCCAGGATGCAGATGAAAGGATACATGAGGATACATGCATTTATCGATTTTTTTAAATGCCGCTCCTTCCCGGCCAAAGTGGGCGAATACGCAAAAGCCAATCTGGGCGGAAATGAAAATTTGCATGGTATCAAAATGTGTTCAACCAGTGAACGACATGAGAGGCACATGCAGCAACAGCAGCAGACTTGCTGTCGATAGTGAGTGCAAACACAAGCAAAGAGGGTCTGCGTTGTCGGTAAAGCGTGCTATTTGCATAATTAAAATGCGACAAAAGCTTTAAACTTGTCTACCTTATTGTTTTACTTTTTTTTTGTTCAGTTTTTGAGTCTGATAAATACATGAATAAATACTGTGGCGTGAGGGATGGAACTCGATGAATGTCTGAATCAATAATCTCTTGAGCCAGTGACATGTGAAGTTCTCTTCGTGCCGCAAGGCAGACATGCACTACTTGGCTTTGAAAAGAGACTTTTGTTGTGTAGTTCTAGTTTGCAAAGTCTAAGTTCACGCACTTCTTGGCTGAGTAAAAGAACCTTTTGTTGTGAATTCTCCTATTTTGCAAAGTCGAGGAACAAACTTCTTGAGTTTTTTGTTTCCTAGAGTCTTAACTCTCCGACGACACGCACTTCTTGGTCTTGCAAAGAGCCTTTTGTTGTGTAGTTACATGAAAATTGAATGAAACTTCTTCAAAACTCGAAGCATAGACGGTGTTTTACAAGTCAGACGAAAACTGTCATTGACTCCAGTGACGTTGGCGGCAACGACATCTCTTTGTCTTCTGTGAACGCCACCTCTATCTTTAAGATAACGAGATTCTCTATTTTTGAAACCTACATTTGCAGTCTTTATTATTTGAAAGAAAAACCTCTGCCGTGCTAATAATCGCTTTCCTTCGGATGTCTCTTCTCCTCCCTTATTAGCGAGTAAACAACTGCTTCCACTTTGTGAAACTCCTACGCGATTTGCACAATTTCGAATGCTAATTCGTTTCTGTGACATAATCTCACAGTAAATATCGAATGAGAGGTGTTTACATCTCAATAAGTTCATTGAATTCGCCGCGGTGTTGTTGTGACGCTCACTTATCACACATTTCATGTGTTTTTGATTGCGTCAAAATTCGCAAAGAAGTTTCTCTAAATAAATTTGAGCTTCGTTTCCACCACGTGGTTGTCTTGGACCGCCTTCTTCAGCTCGTTACACCAGTTTAAGCCAACCGGTTCTGGTCGTCAGACACCGGCAACAACATACAATCGGAACGACCATGACACACGTCTCGTGAATTTAAAGCACGCTTTTGGCTCATGCCTTAAGTTGGCGCGTTTACGGAAACTATTTTCTGTAATGAGTTATCGATGCGGGGTACAATGAAGGCTATCGCCGGTTGTATAATTTTGTCAACGGCAACCGGTTGGATTATTAGATTTATAATTTAATTTTATAATTTTTTGTCTGGGGGTGCGTTGCAGGTTATCTTACAAAACAAGGCGAAGTGGTTTTAATCAGTTAATTGGCTGCTTTACGTAAATCAAAGTAAATTAGAGGTTACGTGGCTGTAGCACAGTGTGTAGGTACATTTGATTGATGATGTGGAGTTTTTTTTTTTTTTTTTTAGGCAGCCACTAATGTGTTTGTAGCTGGAGGCGTTGAAACCTTTTTGATTGTGCAGTTAGTGTAGACTTTCATACAATGTTTAACTCACATTTCATGACTTGTTTGCATATGATATTTTAAAAAGGTTTTCGGGTGTGGTGGTTGACTAGTCTTCGTGTGTTATCGAAACACCAGAACTATGCAATTAATCAAATAAACTGCAGTCAACCATTTAATATAACTCGTCCTCAAAATAGAAGCTTATTTCCTTTTTTTTACTTTTATTTTTTGTATACATCAAAAGATTCTCTCTTTGTTTATTTAAAGTTATTGGAATGGAGATTTAATTAACGTAGGCTTAAGTTTACGAAAAATTCCACTTTTGACATCCCTGTTGTGTAATGTGTAAATTAAATAATCTACCGGAAAGACGCATTTAGTTTCTAAAGTCCTGGCTTTTCTTTTTCTTACAATAAAATTTAACAAAAAAAGCTAAACTCTCGTCCTCAACGGGCTGTAATGCCACTCAAATGTTATTATTATTAAAATTTGACAAGTATTTCCTTAGACTTTACGGTAACGATTTCTGACTAATAAATGTTAATTGAAGATATTCAAAAAAAAACAAGAATTTTTTTTGCAATCGACGGTAAATCGACGTCAGAAAACATACTAATTTTTTAAATTAAATTGTAAATTTGTTCATCTAACTTTACATAATTTGCTTCTTCAATTTTTAAGTTGAAAGGTTTTTTTTTTTTTTAAATAAGTATATCGAAACCGTATTCTTTTGCTCTTTCCCATATTGACTTTTGTCATCTGAGAATAAGAAGAGAAACCTAGTCTCAACATGAAGATAAACGAGGAGAAAACCAAATATATACTGTCGACGAAGAAAGAATCCGTCGTCCACCGCTTAGGACAAAATGTGACAGTCGACAGCTATAACTTCGACGTAGTCAAGGAGTTCGTATACCTTGGGGCGAACGTAAACTCCACGAATGACTTCGTAGTGGAGATCCGTCGTAAAATCACCCTCGGCAACCGCTGCTACTTCGGTTTGTCCAAACAACTAGGGTCAAAACTCCTGACTCGAAGAACTAAGGTTATGCTCTACAAGACCCTTATCCTGCCAGTCCTACTGTATGCCGAAAGTTGGGCGATAAACAGGACTGCAGAGCTGATACATCGGTCTTTTGAAAGAAAAACTCTACGGCGGATGTTCGATCCGGCCTGCGAGAAAGGCGAATTGAGGAGAAGACATAGCCACGAACTTTATGAGCTGTACAAAGATGTGGAAACAGTCCGGAAGGCGAAAATCTGTCGACTACAGTGGGTAGGCCACATCGAGCGCATGGAGACAAACATCATCATTAGTTGCGTAACAGCTTACGAAGGGCCAGAGCCTAGCTTTTCGCCCCTCCACTGTGTTGTGCGCGTCATAATTTGACACATGTAAAGCGGATTATTGCCGGTTCCGAACGGCGAATCGCCAAAGCTTTCCATGACAGAAGTACTTCAGGAGGATTGTCAGTCGTTCGCTGGAGGTTGTGCCGTGAAAATTGTTTGTAGTTTTTTTTTTCCCGAGCTGTATTCGAACCCGGGTACTCTCGCTTAACAGTCCGACACACTAACGATTAAGCCACGGCGTCCACATGGACACAAACGCTTCAGCTAAAAAGGTCTTCGAATCCGAGGCTCGAGAGGGATCGGTCTCCCTCTTCTCCTCGAGCCAGGAAGCTCGGATTCGAGCCGGATGTTCGGACCTCCGGTACAGAGATCAAGTGATTGCGGATGGAAGACAGCTTGGTCTTCCGGACTGGAACATTTCCTTCAATCTCGAGTTAGAAGCCCTGATTCTACCCACTACACTATCGCCACTTCGGAAATTCAATGTTCTCACTTGATATATGACGCGATTGAGAAAACTTTGGGGGCGTTTTTCTCGAAAAAGGGGGAGTGTTGCGATCTCTGACTTTGGGAAATTCTTATCCCATAGAGGAGCTATCACTATGCCAAATTTTTATCAAAATCGGTGACCCGGAGGTCGTGCACTCTCCTTGTAAGTCGAACTTCCTCTAAATCGAATTTCCCTCTAACTCGAATCCCATATTTTGGGATTCCCCTTCCCAATTTTCCATTCAAAAACCATCCTCTAAGTCGAACTCCCTCTAACTCGAACTGATTTTGATGTCCCGTTAAAAATTCGACTTAAAAGGATTCGATTGTATTTAGCGGGGTTCACACTTGACTACAAATCGTACAATTTGCTTGACAACCAAATTTGCCTTAGCGTTCACATTTGACTACATTCTTGACAACTTTAGTTCAAAAAGCTCGAGCCAAAATTATTCTTCTATGCTTAACGACATTTTTTTCTGAGATGCTCAGCCATCGAGAAAGAAAAATTAAGAACACTACGAATTTGGACGGCAAGTGCTCACACCCAACTACAAATCGTTCAATCGAGGCAAAAAGTTGAAAATATTGAACTTACTGACTTCAAGTCTGCCGATTTGTAGTTTTGAGCGTTCACATTGACGATTCACAGTCGTCAAGCACGATTGTCAAGCAAATTGTATGATTTGTAGTCAGATGTGAGTCCCACTAAGCGAAAATAAAAAATACTCCGAAGTATGAATTTGTAGTCAGGCGCTAACCCCGCTTTCTTGAAATTAAAATCTGAATCTTTACAATTCAGGTTAATGAAAATAAAGATTAAATATTGATTGCAGTAAACTAAACTATTCCGTCAATATGACCATTTTCCCAAGCTCAGTTTTAAATTTGATATAAATCATAACAACTGTAACTAAACAAATGTCTGGCTGTAGATGATTGCTACCCCAGGCTTTGAAATAAACATTGATGACCGTTCACTCGTCAAACAAACAACAAACAAATCTCCGCAAGACCCTCAGACAGCAAAAGTTCCACAAAAGACCAGGAACCTCTCGACATCAGTTCCTTTGAAGTTTTCGAATTTGTTTTGTCCCCACTTGTAAACAACAATGTAAACTTTTTGCCAGCCCACTTGAATTGGAAACAATAGAATGAAATTTCCAAAAATATCTACAAAGTCTAAAGTCAAATATTTATTTTTAGATAAATAAAATTCTGTCGAGGTTACCGATCGGTTCAACGTTCTGTGTTGGGCTATAAAATTTAATCAAAATACGGAACTCGATTTGACATCAATTATGAAAATGCTTCTCCATTCGTTGGCAACAAGCGGGAGACAAAATCGAGAGAAAAAAAAAATGAATTGAAATCATTTTCTTATCATTTTTTGTGTGATTAGTAAAATATGGCGGAGATAAGCCGACGAGTGGCGAATATATCACACTAATTCTCTGTTAATTAAAGCGACGGGGGGACGCGCTATCATTTTTTTTTCGGTCAGAACACCCGCGTGAGTCATGACGCGTCGAGCCGGCAAATGATAACAGATTCAACGCTTGGACTGACCGGCAAATGAAAACTGACTGGTAAAATGGGCAGACTGTCGTATTAGGAGTGGACTTCTAATTTGTTGTCACTTCCTTGTGAAGTGGGAAAGGAATTTAGCACAAGGTTATCGCTGACGGTACCAATCGGCCTTATAGATTAAATAATTTTATTTATTTTCTGCTTCTTTGTGGACCAGGGTACATGTGTAAACTTATAATGGGCTCAAACTTTCGACGAAGGTCAATTCCATTTTTGTGGAGCTGTACTTGGTTCGAGCACATGTGTATTTTGTGAACATGAAGAGGAGGTCAAATCGTCATCAGCAGTGATTTGAATTATAAGATCAGTGGCTGCTTTATCGCCTCGAGGCAATTGTTGCGTGAACCTTCGAAGTGGGCGACACTTTTCGCGTGTTGCTGAGTGGTGGTTTCGGCCGGTAATACGTGGCCTTCAAAGCGGGCAGACGAGATTGGGATGATCTGATTATTTGGCACATGCGAGAGAGCCAAAAAATGTGTTGGGTTCATTCACTTCGGGAGATTATCAAGGCTTCTTTAGCAAGGCTTGGTGTGTGTGTCTTCCAGGACTACGGCAGTTCCGAGATCGAAGTGAGCTGCCGTCCATTTGGAATTCAGTACATCCATTTTGGAAATATTTTTCAAAGTTTTGGCAATGTGAGAATGCTTCGATTTACAGAGGTTTTCGAATTATCGAGAGTTTACTGTATTGACAATTTCTAAACGCATGCAAGCCTAAGTAATACTCTTTAGGAAAACTCTAATTTATAGTCAGATAACGTGTATCTGTGTGTGTGAGGTAGTGGTTCTGGGAGAACTAAATTAGCACTAAGTGCCGTTTTGCTACCACAGCTCTGGAAAATTGAAAAGTAAATTAGATTGAAACTTAGAACCATTGTGCGGCATTGAGAAACGAAATTAAATCTTTGATGTTCATTTCAGATACCTCGCGCAGAGATTTAGGGAAGGGTTTGCCTAGAGTCCGTAGCCTTGCCTTGGCAAGCGCAGAGAAAGTGGGTCAATGATTCTGGCTCTGCTGAGTTCTTACAACTTCGGCAGTATGTAAAATGTGGGATCCAAAGCCTAGCTCCGCAGTCTCCTATCGGCCAGTGAATCGTACTAATCGCTACGATTTTATCAATATCTGTGCGAGTCCTGTAATCAGATAAAGTTGACTTTAAAATTATTTTATCAAACAAAAATGTATTACTGTGCAAAATAGCATGAAAACCTCTTTAATTCGATAATGATGGCTTTTTTACCTCAAAAATTCGAAATCAAGTTAAATTTTCTTCAACAACCCTCAGTTGAAATTCGTACGTGATGGAATTTGGAAGATTTTCCCTGTTCCGATGAAATTTTAATTGAATTTGAGAGTTCTTTGTATTTTGAAATTGAAAAGAAAATCTAACAAATTGGACTAAGTATTTAATTAGGGTCATTCCACGCAGGATAGCCCAACGTTCTGAATGACCCCCCCTCTGATTTGGCTTAAAATTGGTGGAGTTATTTAGTGACGTGGTTCAAGTAATGGGACAAACAATTTTTGCTCAACTCTTTATAGTTTGCGAGTAACGAAGGTTCAAAATTTGGTAAAAAGTCAAATTTCAAAATTCAAGATCATAACTTTGGTTCTGTTTATCAGAATTTTATAATTTTGTCTTATTGAATTCAGAAAAACTTGACTTTTAAGTAACTCATACAATTTTTATTTGAAAGGACAAAGGACACTTTTTGACACACACAATTTGTCATGGAATGACCCATTACTTTTTATCTCCTGAAAAAGTTATCTTTAAGCGGAAATCTGTAAAAAAAAAATCGATCTTTGTTGGGCGCAATGTTTTATTTATTCCTTTCAAACCCCTTGCAGGACAAATGCCTGCAACACTTGCAATCCCGCTTCGAACCCATTTTCCATTAGAACACATTCCAACTTCCTAGAACGAAGCAAAATAAAAAAAAAGAAAATACCCAATTAAATGTTCCATAACGACAGAACGTCTCTCACGAATCGATTCCCAGAATCGTTTGCCAGTCGCAAAACAAATTCGTTTCGTAATTTCGCTTCGCCAACTGCTGTGTGTTGCATTTCAAGTTTTCAATAAAGTAATTGATGCCACGTACACGCAGTCTGCTGTAAATTTTTTTTTGTTTACATTTGAACGATCGTGCTTATTACAATTATGAAACTTAAGCGCTTGAATTTAAATTGTTTTACGCTAAGTAACAAATTCACTTGCAGTTTGCAACCGACATTCCTTTTTGTCGAACTCACTGGGAGTCTAAAAACTAAAAAAAATTTTATCTCCCAGATAAGCGGGGGGCTTTCCTTTTGTACCTGACTGTCTGAATGTGAACTAATCGCTTTCTATTTTTGATTGATACCGTTGATGAACAGATAAGACGTGTAAATTCGTTTTTCAGACACAAACGAAAATCGATCTGAGTAAAGTTTTAAAGTCTCTCTAGGATAATTAAAAAATCCGCCACACAATTCGGGTTTCATTAAAAAGATACGTGAAAATAAAAAAGCTTCTTCCACAGTAATGAAGCAACATCCATAAAAAAAGAAATACTTTTTTTTTTCTCTCATGAGTTACGTACACACATCTGTGAACACATATCTTGGCTTCTTTTGTGGGCGCTGTGCCATTCTCATAACTCATTCCCGGAATTTTCTGCTTCTGCTTCCGAACCCACAGTTGAATATCATGAAAAGTTGATTTTTATAAACACAAAACCGAGTTGTGTATGCCTTGCGCAATTAGTCCTTTATCCTGCTTTTATGAAGGGATTTCTTTTGATTAAAAATCGAATTCCACGAACTGTTGGAAGGTGTTTCCTAATTAAAACGCTGTCAAAAATATTTACAGAAAATACGTTTTTCCAAAAAAAAAAAGGACGAAGAGATTTAAAACAAAAGCTCTGGGGTATGAATGTAAATGATTCTGTCCTGAGGAGTATTTAATTCGAAGTCTGTGTTTCGGGGGAATTGAAGGCTTTGCATTAAAAACGAACTCTACAAAAAAAAAAAAAACCTTTTGTACATGTGCAGTTTCTTCTGATTCGACTCAAAATTATTGATTCAGCACGAGCGGATTGATGGTAACAAAAAAAAAAAAATGATTTTAAGTCCCAGGAAAAGTTGAACCTGAAACTTTTCTGCGATCCAGAACTTATTTGAATGACTAATTTCATTTCCCACCTTTTCGTCGTTTGCGAATGCAAAAGCGGAAGTGAATTTTTGCCTGGGACTACGGCCTTTGCTTTACGGATAATTAGATTGCAATTTTTCCGTTTTCATTTCGTTACATTTCCGGAGGCTGTGATGTGACTTGAATCATCTTCATCTTAATATGAGACGAATGTATTTCGTATTCGATGAGCTTTATTTGCTGGAATATATCACAAGGATAGGTTCGGAAGTGGTTCAATCGATTTTGAAGAGGTCCTCTAACGTTGTTGTCCTTGGTCGATATCGCCAACCATTTTCAAGAGACTCATATATCTCGAAGAGTGTGCAGACCAAGTGTGGATATCGGACGTCAAGTACTTGTCTCATGCATGCAATCAGACGGATCAGCTGACGTACATCTCGTCCAGTTGGAATGGACACCATAACTCTTCACCTTCATACTTTAGAGAGGGTGGAGATAAATATCCTGACTCTCGTTTTGCTGTTGTCTGCTTGGTCTGATGGGTTGATTTCCATGGTCAGCGTAGATTACGCGGTCTGCATGGTTGACGTGGATTGCTTGGTTGGGGCTTGACTTGTACATTCTGTTTTCCTGGACACATGCGCACGGAAATTACAAATTAGTAAAATAGTAATTTCAAGTTTCCATCGAATAATTACATGACAATAAAATCGTGTCTAAAACAGAAAGCATTTTAGGCGTGTAGTTTACCGCCAGTGGAAGCTGGAATTGATTGACAGGCAGTGAGTACAAATAATGCTCAAACATTTTGGAACAGCAGCAGTCAAAGATAAGTTTTAAATTCTACGGACAACAATGATTCATCAATACATTGCCGTGCATGTAATTAGAAACACCTAAATCTTTAACTAGAATAAAATATAAAATCCAAAAATCACCCTTCTACGGTGAAAAGTAAATAAGATCATCTTAGGTGTTTCTTATTGCGTTCAAGCCACTGTACATTTCTTTTTAGGGCTTCGTTCCAAAGGAATAACGAAACCCTTATGAAATCATTCCGATATCTGTCTGTCTATTGCCTTTTTTTTTTATTTTCGATCTTTTGTGCATACATTTTAAAGATTGATAACATTTTAAGAATGCGCGAAGAGTATTTTATAGACTTATTTCTGATTGTGAATCAACCTAATTGGACGAGTACGCCAAAACTGAAACTTTTTACGGGTGGTAAACTACATTGATGCTAATTCAAGTGTGTTTTTGCGCAACTCGCTCTTTATATCCACCTTAAGTGTAGGACCGGAAAATGAGTGGTATAGAATATTAAACAGACTGGTGTTGGTCATGGTTACCTCCAGTGTTCATTTTAGCCGCATCTAACTCGGCTGGATCTATCTCGGCCGCATCTAACTCGGCTGATATTGGATCGATTTGTTGATTGAATTTTTAAATAAGACGTTCTTTTAACATAGTCTTCTTTTGTTCGAAAGATGGAAAAAAACTTATGTTTAACTAAGAATGTCCATTGCTGCGTTTGTTTTAATTTTAACTAAACTTTTTATGGATTTGTTCTTATTAATGTAGATTGTTCATTTTGAGCAGTTTAAATTCCAGAATGGCTTTGTTTCCAATGGAAAAACAGTACACTTATAGATTTATATTGGTATTTGTCTTTCGGTAGTCTTTACAAACCTGCCCATAATTTTTATCAAAAAATAAAGGATGTAAATTCTAAAAATTTGTGTATATAATGAAAAGAAGTAATTTATATTTCTTTTATTAAATTGTGCTTACTAAAATTATTAAAACCACTCCTAAGTGCCTAATACTAGTGTATAGAGTGTATAGAGGGAGAACAACTATTGGTATACAGTTGCGGTCAAAATAATAGCAGTGCTGCTTTCTGGAGGATACCTTTTTGGAACTTGAGTAATATCATGCTAATGATGTAAGTAATTGAAAAATCGTTTACCCCTTTCAGTTATTGTTCTAAAGTTGAAGAACATTCCCAAAGTCTTAGCAGCTATTATTTTGACCGCAGTTGTATATTGTACCAGACCTGTAAAATTCAAGTACAAGTACTAGTACAATTCCTTTTACTTGAATTTTTAAAAGTACAAGTACAATTCCTCTGTACTTATTCTTAGAAATTTCATCCGTATTTTACATATTTGCTAATCACTTCTGAGTCCTCTGTAGTTAAGGGATGAAGCTTGGAATGAATATGTATCTCGGTAACCCAAAAATAAATCTGGAATTTTTGCCGGAATTAGTCGTATATTAAAGAAAAAGTTAGTAATGTAACTGTAGAGGCCACTGCTAGGTGGCGTAAGTAACGTATTGAGGTCTTGCGAAAGAAGGAAGACTTCGGATACGAGGAGAATTGGGATTTGCAATAATAAATAAATAAAATTGCGTTTTTCATTTTAAACAACAAAGTGGAGACCACTATAAAACTAACGTTTGAAAAAACTTTTATTTAACTCTTAACCTTAACCTACACTGCGCAGTGTAGCAGATCTGATACAACTCAATTCTTACGTCTTTCATAAACAATGGATCAGAATTTTACTTTGTTAAGCTTTGTTGATAATTTCCTTCATATATTTTGAAGGGAATAATCATGCCAATTTACGTAGACTAATGGTATTTTTTTTTTATTATTGTTCTGGTATTTGCAGTCATAAATTATATAAAAATTTTTTGGTAAAAAAAGTCGCGCAGTGTAGGGTTAGCTTGTTTTTCCAGACGGCTAAGTCCATTTTGCCATCAAATCTCTGCGCCAAAAAGAGCTACAGCAATAGAAGTTTTGTAAATTTAAAACAAATATGATGCAGTGATATAGTACTTGCATCATTAGACGAAAAGTTTGCAGAATCGTGGCGACCTCAAATAAATAATGGTTGCAACGAAATGATATTTTGATGCATATAACGTCTTTCGGTCTCATACATTTTGCAAATACGTTTTAACAACCGACACTTGCAATTATTGATTTTCTTTAAACCACCTAAAAGCGAATACTGCGCACTTTCAGTAGATCTCCTCCCCGAGGGTGATAAATCGCACCCACAGCCATGTTCACCCCTTTGATCTCAATGTCGGTTAAGCAACCATCTAATTTGACTCGAATTGTGAAATACTTGCCGTCATGCAATTTCTCAACACAAATAAATATTTGCAATTTATTTTAATTCATTTTTTTTCTCCACCCCTTTTCTCTTTTCAGACCAATGTGGGATGCTCTCCTAAAATCGGTGCGATGTGAAATCATCAGTTTCTCTAGAAACGACCACATCGATGCCTATGTACTTAGGTAAGTACCTCTCCAAACTATTAGATGACAAATCTTAAATTTCATTTCTAAATAGAATATTCCGCGAATTTATTTTCCCTGCGTTTTCGCTGCTGCGGTTTTATTTATACACTCGAGACGAATGTTTATAACCTTTTTTTTTTCAATTACGTGTGTTGTTTATATTTAATTCTCGCGGGGAAGGCGCGTTTTGTGACCGATGCCAATTTGGAGTCCGCACACTTCTGCCATAAGGAGGAGGACGGTATTTCTAAATTCCCACCGGTCATATGGCTAAGTCGTTGACGCCAAGAGCTCTGCTGATTCCGGCAATTTTCAATTCTTAAAAATAGAAATCTCATTTATTTTGTTTAAAAATTCTGAACAAGCGTGTGTGTGCTTTATGTCTGTTTTTTATTTTATAATACAGCCGGGAAAAAAGACTCTTCCGTCCGTCCATAGACTGAAGGGTATCGGCTTGGTGCGAGAGGAAGCACATACGCAAAAATTTTGTCGTGTGACGTTTATGTTATTCACTTTGTGTGAAGTGGTTATTTTTTTTTTTTAGTTTTAGCGAGTCAGTTTGTTTATTTAGGACGCTTCAGCGGATTTTTTTGTTTTTATTTTCGATTTGTGGAGCATGGTTTGGTTAAATGTTTGCCGAACGTACGAGGATGTTCAGTGGGACCACTTCCACGCCGAAGTCGGCGCCTTTTCTTCTTCCCCGACTCTGATCAGGAGGAACTCATTTTCTGGAGTGGTTTTCGAATATGTTCCATTTTCATTTCTTTTTGTTTTGTATGTTTTTCGAATGATAAACATCCAAACGAATTAATTCATGTGACCTTCATGTGATGTGTTCCTTTCATGTTTTGATTTTCATTATGGACTTTCTTTGTTTTTTTTTCATTTCTCATTGAATGGAATATTGAGATGGAAATGAGATTGATTATTCCCATGCCGGTGAACTTAGTAATCAAAAAGTTCTCAGGAACTGTCTCCTAGAGTCATCTATCTGTCTCAGGATTGGGTAATTGATTTAACTCTGTAAACGGTAGTGAAATTACTTTCATTTTTGTCATCAATTTACTGTGCTTTCAATTTATTTATGGACTTTAAAGTAAATATGTCCGTCGTCACAGTGAAGTCCTTTTGACTTCGATCCAAAGTGGACAACAAATGCATTTCGTTTAACGATGGATTCTAAACTTTTCAACTAATTTGTTAACCTCACTTCGGGATATTTCTTTTGAGAAAGTTCTTTCTCTCGTGATGTGCAGTGATGCAGTAGAGGAGTAGGTCAGGAGTTTGTCGTGAGGACAATGGACATTTATTTTGTGCTTACTTCTCGGTTGACCTGTAAGATATAAAGAGGAATGACTGGGAAACTTCTGTTGATCCCTGTGCTCTGAAGTCACTTGGAAGTTGTGTCTATCAATTTCTTTATTTGTTTGTAAAAAGTCTCAACCGAAATGGTGGAAAATGTGGATGAACTGTGTACACTGTTTTGCCAACGAATCAGTAAAAAACAAAAGTAAAGAATCAGAAAGTAAAAATTGAAACTTGAAAGCATTTCCATTAGTCCCATTTCATTAGTAACCACATCAAAACGAAATATTTATCCCAAAACTCTTTTGTAAATTATCGATAAAACGATCAAGCTCAAGTATGTTTTTATAATTTAGTTCGTGCTTTAACATGGTTATAAGGAAATGAATTTTTCATTCTGCTGTTCCTCTTATCAAATGTCCTGCCTGCAAATATCACATCTGTAAACACCGACTGTTTCAGCCACATTATATGAGCACAGATTGACGAGAGTCACAAGAGTGCTATATATAAAAGATGATAAAACATCAAATACTTTTAAACTCCTCCGGAATATAACTCTTCCCTGGATGAAACCAGGAAGCACGGTATTGATTCCGATATCACATCGTCAAAGCACTTGGTATAGCCATAACCTCTTATGTTTGTATTATCTTTCCCTGATAATAAAGATTATTACCTTTAAACGACTACTACATACTTGAATAAAGCGTAGTGTATTTCTGAGGCGAATGAAAATTATTTCTCAAATTTTTGTTAATCGATCTGTGCTCTGAACGGCTCATATGTCGATTTAAAAAAGTAGGGGTGTATAATAAGACACTGGTCCTCCGATCTTGGAGATCTATCCTAGTTATAATTCTGGGGGCGGGTTTCCATTATACGCACTAAACGCATAACTTTTTTTTTCTGGCTTAACATGGCATCAAAAAAACATAAAAATTATAATTTTTTTTTTCTTAAGTTTACATTTTTCTTATTTATTTTAATTTTTTTTTAACTAAACCGTGCTTATGTGATTTATACACAAGGGTTTTAAACCTTTTTTTCCTAAATCTACATAAATACTCTACTATTGCTTGAAGCAGTTATTTAAAGGCTATTCAACTAATCAAAAAAAGAATTAGAATAATTGTCATTGTAAAATTGTGCTTTTAACGACTCTTCAGGAGCAACGGAAGAACTGTCAGGATTATTGTGCTTTATAAATGAACCAGCAATCGGTGTGAGAACAGTGCTACAAGTTTAAGTCAAAATCCCCTCGTGCTTATAGAAGTTGGATAGTGGATAAGTGTATGCCAAAAACTTTAAGTAGGAAAGTTCTGATGTATTTGAAGTATGGGGTTGGATGGGATTTTAACCCTTTTTCCGCAGGATTTAAACGCTCACGCGACTTCGTCGCTCCCTTAAGCGTATATAAAGAACTGTCAGTCAGGCGCCTGGAGTTAAGGTTGTATTATATTTGCTCTGGATTATTTAGTAGAGTAATATTTTGAGAAAAAAAATCACTTATCACAAACGTAAACGCGTCCATTTGTGCAATTTGTAGGTAGAATACATACACTTTTCTGTGAAAATTAAAAATTTTAAAGTTAAAAAAAAATATATATAAAAAAAACTTCTTCACGAAAATTCTTTTATAATACAACGTAGAATAAGTCAATTTAACTAAAAAATATAAAAAAAAATAAATTTGCTTAGTGCGCATAATAGAAACCTCAACTTAATTGTGTTTAAAAAATCATCAGGCTTATCATTACTGCGGAATATCTAAGTTATATTAAATCTAGTCTATTGAATCTAGTCCGTATTTTGTTATTAGCATATAAACAAGAAAACAAATTTATATATGAATTTCGTTAATATGTATAAGCTTTTTTTTGCTTTTTTCGGGCGGACAAACACCCGTTGTTCGACGCCTTCTCAACGATGGAAAAACTTGGCTGATTTAAAAAATGGTATCTGTACCAAAAATATAGAAAAAAGTCATGTATATGGTCAATCGAAAATAGGTGAAGTATCCTGTGGACAGACGAATGCAAAATTGTTTTCTATCATCCTATGAATGATTAATCAAGTTAATAAATGTTAAACCTGAATGTAAATACATTTCACGGGCGATCAAAATTAGTTCGAGTTAGAGAGATTTTTGCAAAAATTCAAGTTGAGGGATTGATATTTTTTGTTAAAAAGCTTTTTTTTTGCACTGCAATGTTTACGCCATTGGTAGGCATGTTACCCTTTTTAAAGTACACCTCCAATAGACACACTAAATGAAGCAAGACAGCATCTCAGATACCTAACTATTTTCAGATTTAAAGCAGATTTTTTGAAGCCCAACCAACAACAGAATGAATAAGCAGTGCAGTTGTTCATACAGCCGCCCGCGGTTGTGTGCGCGATGCGACTAAAAGTGGCCCTACACGACGACCGTGTTCGCTTTCATGTTCATTAGTTTCGATGTTCGCCATGTGGGCCCATGTTCGCAAACAAATTCTCATTTTTGCTGTGAATATCGTCTGTTCTCTCTTACTTGCATAGGGAAACAATCAGAAGGGTAACTACATGCGCTTTTTTCTCGTTTTTCCGTCGTGCTTGCACTTCAAGAATCAACACGAAATTAATGTTCGCAAAATGTGGTCGTGGTCAAGGGCCACTTTGAGAGAGTCAGAGGATGCGAGATGTGCGTACTTGATGCAAGTTGCCAGAGGACTTTTTTTTGTTTAGTTTATGAGTCGCAAAAATGTGTTCGAGTTAGAGGGGATTCGACTTAGAGGGATTCGACTGTAAGCTGCAATACTTTCGCATCACGGCAGTTGAAAACCTTTTAGAAACTTACGGTAGTATTCGTGTTCATATTTGCATTGGGAAAATATTTTGAGCAGTGGATGGACAACAAATGTTGTAATTAAAAACTTACCCATTTCCTTAACCAGATTATTATTTCATTAAATTCATGTTCCAAGTCCATGACATGACAAAATAAATTTATTTATAAAGTCCAGTAATAAAGATAGAAAGAAGAAAACTCTTAACCAATAAATTTTTTTCTACTTCCAGTGAGAGCAGCATGTTTGTTTCTAAGCGTCGTTGGATTTTGAAAACCTGTGGAACTACAACTCCATTGCAATGTCTTGAGCCACTGTTGGAGATGGCCGAAGAAATCGGTTATACCGACGTTGAAGATCTCTTCTACTCAAGGAAGAACTTCAAGCGGCCTGATTTGCAGGTAAACTCCAAAAAAATTTCCATCTGAATTTCTGTAACCGACTCTTTCTTTCTTTTTTTTAGATATCTCCTCATCGTGGCTTTGACGAGGAAGTAGCCCTATTGGATTCAATTTTCGACGATGGACGAGCCTATTGTTTGGGTTCTGTTAATCGTGATTGCTGGTATTTGTATACATTGAGCCGCGGGGGAGGGGAAAGAATTCCCAGATGCATTCAAGAATCGCATAATATGCCGGATCCTGATCAGACAATTGAAATTCTTATGACTGAATTGGATCCTCAAGTTATGGCGATTTTCTCTAAAGATGAATGTTCGAGTGGAATCGAGGCTACTGAGGTATGTAATCCTGTCTATTACTCAACCTTTGAAGGTCTGCAGATGAAACCTCACAGTCACATGTCAAGAAAAAGAAGAAGGAAAATATAGTCAGTCATATTTTCACCCCCCAATGAACGTGACATCATACTCGTGGCACGAATTGCGTAGTGTACGGATAAAACTGACAAAATCAATTTGCTCAGATTGGTGGAAGGAATAGTTTAATGGAATTAATTTTTCGTTGTGACTTTCGGCGAATTAATGCTCGTAGATCTTTAAGTCGCACAAAATTTCATGCGAATGGACGGTTATCAATGAACCATAAATCGTGAATACTTGTGAAATTTATTTAAATTTTGCTTCTCACATGTCTGTCCGTTTGTTGATAGCAAAACATTGATCTCTAGCTAAGTACGTCGGAATTAAAGTCGTCGTAAGCTTATTCAAATAATCTCCATAAATCGATTGGTTAATGTCTTTTTTGACCGGCTTAAAGAGTCATAATGGGGCTTAAACTTTAAGGCAATTGAGCGCTTTTTTTTTCTGTTTGTTTGGGAGTCGTTTTCATTCCTAAAACAAAAAAAAATTCCATTAAATGCTGACTCAGTGTGGAAGGGAGCATTGTCTATTCGTTCCTATTTACATTTTTTTATCTTGAATGTTTTTTTTTATTAATCTTGTGCCAAGTACATTGCCGCCTTTGATCTGGTTGGGAAGCAAGAGGCAGGCATTCGTTCTGTGAATCGGAAGTCACTTACACTTGCCGCGGCGAGATAACGATGGAAACAGAGAAATATTTGTGTGCAATGTGAAATTAAATTATATTCATTCTTTTTTTTTTTTGAGAGGAATGGTCATTAAATTTGCCATTGAGAAGTCCTCGACACGGACTCAGATTGCATCAGAAGGAGAGAACAATTTTACGTCGTTGTGGAGTGGGAATGAAATTGGACGAGTCATTAGTGACTAGTTGAAGGGAATACATTACCGGTAGGGAATCTGAATTTGTGGTGTACAGTCACTGAAACGGATGAGAAATAACTCATTAGGATAGGTCTGAGTTGTGGAAAGACATAAGTTTTCTTGAAGTGGTGTATTGAATCGGTGAGAAAGTCCTCTTTCGAG
The DNA here is from genome assembly GCA_905187475.1 of Syritta pipiens. Taxonomy (NCBI): domain Eukaryota; kingdom Metazoa; phylum Arthropoda; class Insecta; order Diptera; family Syrphidae; genus Syritta; species Syritta pipiens. The sequence continues at coordinate 91,247,511 of LR994571.1, forward strand.
AAACAGCAAAAGTCTGTTATGTGGCTTGGAAACAATCGTATTTGCAACTTTCTGGAGTTAAGTTCTTTATTTTATCGGGCTTTAATGTGCTTGAATTACATTATAGTTATAGAATTTCTCTAAAAAGTTCATTTGAAAATCTTTAGTTGAGTTAGGTTAGGTTACATTAATTGCCACGAAGATTCTCGACTCACGGAGGCCATAGGTTGGCGCATTCTGTTGTCACACTTCCGGTTTGTTCTAGACAAGGACTCAAAACACAGAATTCCTGCAAATAATAATAAAAATAGTAGTCGAGTTAAGGTCAATAGAAATCTGGAATCCTATAACCTCACAAAATTGAGCATAGACCCAAAAACATAAAATGTTTTTTATTTGCTGGGGAAAAGCATGTTTTGTTAACTTTGTTGTTATTTTAACTTTTTAATGCGAACAAGCTATGCTCTGGCCCTGTATGGGCTGTTACGCAGATTATTAATTTTATTTAATGTATTAAATGAAATATGTGCATTCGAAACTACACTTTTGTCTTGTCCATAAATGACTTTTTGAGACTGGCTTTTGAAAGAAATAAAATGATGACTTATTCGGGAGTGGTACTGTAAAAAAAACCTGATCCTTCTGCTTCAACTTTTTGCTTAAAAGAGAACTTTATCCGTTAAAAAGAAAATCTCTTAATTGATATTTCTTTCTAATCTTTTCAGCGCGCTGGAATTCATAAACTAATTCCTGGAATGGTCATCGACGATTATCTCTTTGATCCTTGTGGTTATTCTATGAATGGAATCGCTAAGAATGTGAGTAAATTAAATCACGAAATTGAACAAAATATCTTAAAAATTAACTTTATTTCAATCTTATCCTATATATCGTGCAAAACAAAAAAGATTTCTGGAAATTATCCTCAAGTAAGTGGATTTTAAGCACTTTTAATGTTCTTTTTGGTTTTTCGCACGAGTTTTTTTTTTTTTTCTTTCTGATCAAACTATTTTGTGTAGATTTTCCAAAATACACATGTTTAAATGACAAATGTATAAAAATCGTTGTTTCTTTTTTTTTTTTTTGTTTATTTTAGGGTTGCTACATGACAATTCATATTACACCGGAACCAGATTTCTCTTATGTTAGTTTCGAGAGCAACGTTGCATCGTCCAACTACACTGATTTGATTTCGCGTGTTATTAATACATTCCAGCCGGGAAAATTTGTTGTCACTATTTTTGCTAACAAGGTAAGTTGATATTGATTTAAGGCAAACTCATAAATGTAATGTGGGGTTAATGTAGTTTATGACCGACCTTGTTTTAGGTTCCAAAATTAGTACAAAGTTGTTTTAACTTGGACGGGTTTAACTAGGTTAGTTTTGGATCATATTTTTCACAAACTAGAGGTTCTCGGGTGAATTTTCGGAGTGGCCGCAACTTATTTTTATTTAAAGTTACAAGTGAATCTTATTACTCACTCAAATGGAGGTTTTTTTTTCAAAAGCTTTCCTCCAAATGTCTTTTAAATGACCGGACAGCTAAACAATTTTATTTTCGGCAGTAAGGTTCTATAAAAGAATAGCTCTGTGCTAAAAGAATAGCTCTGTGCAAGTAAGAACAGCATTGTTTCAATATTGTTATTCTTTAAAGAATATAAATCTTTCCAATCTATTTTATTACCCGCTCGTCACCAGTCATTTTGAACATTTTTTAGGGTTTCGTTCCAAGGGAATAACGAAACCCTTATATTTACACAGCAAACAACAATAAAGGAGCAAGGTCTTTGCTGAAAAATATTTTTCTAAATAGTATCTTGCAAATATAATGAGAAAACTGTGAATATACCTCCGATATTTTTTCGTAGAAATTTTAATGATTGAAAGAAAAGATAAAACAGAAAATCGATACTGTCACAGTCTTCGGCTACATTCGTGAAACCTGAAATTAAATACGAATATGTGTCTAGGCTAGTGCGTCCCTATTTTCAGAAATTTATTTTACTTATCGGTGGTCAAGTTACGACTAGACGTCTGGAAATAAAAGAAAAAAAGGGGCAGTAGGCTGCGGTGACAGGGTCTCGTAATTGCATTTGAATTTTCGACGTCAGCCATAAAGCGTAGATACATATATTCAGTACAGTACTCCCTGAATAATAGCACATGTACATGGACATAAAATTGTGTTGCTTATAAGCGGGCTTTCAATTCAATTTTTTTTAAACGAGGGTCTTTGTATTGCATAGGATGGCGTTGCTAAATATCAACTGAATATAATTTGTTTCTATTGAAAGGGTTTTGCTATTAAAGGGGTTACTTATATCCGGGGAATACTGTATATAAAAAAGTCCGACCATTTGCTGTTTTCTATGAAAAAGCTAGAAACTATAAAATGGTAAGACATATTTTACAACTAAAGTTGTAATGATAACTTTCGCAATTAAAAATGTAATTATTTACGTTTTAAAGTAATCGCAATTTCATGCATTAACTTTTTAATTATACCGCGAAAGTAATTGTTAATAGTTGCAATTACTTTATTGTAATTGAAAATGTAATTAGGTAAATTCTAGTTTGCTTTAGGAAAAAACTGAACTCTGGCATACTATCAAATGCTACTTTTAAAAATATACCGAAATTTGTAATGTTTTGGAGGTTATGGTCGCTCCTTCTTCATCTTTGTGCGGCGCTACAGTCCGGGGTGGACCTGGGCCTCCTATAGTAAACTTCTTCACCCAGCACGATCTTGTTCCAGCTGTTTCCATTGGCGCGCACTGAGTCGGTTGAGGTCCTTCTCCACCTGTGTACGATACCATAGACACGGGCATCCGTCGCTGCGATGTTCTGGTTCTGGTTCGGACTCGAAGATTCTTTGGGGCCGAGTTGTGCTGTCCATTAGCTTTACATGGCCTAATCACCTAAGGCGTTAGATCCGTAAACGCCTAGCTAGGCGCATGCCGTCATAGGTCTTAGGTCTTAGGTAAAAGTGACTGCCTGCGCTGTAGCGCAGGCACACTTAGGCCACTTGTTGGCCCATTGTGTTGTCACACCTCCGCATTGTTTCCGATTTCCCTGGACTCGCTGCCTATATATTTCCTGCAAATACACCAAACCAAAAATATTAGCAGGCATGTCATACTACCTGTTTGAAGCCAACGTTGGTAGTCTTGTATCCCCCGGGCTATACCCAGTGGGATCTGTTTATGAAGCCGCTGATGCGCCTTACATCCATGCTAGCGAGTTCGCTTAACTCCTTAAAGAAGTATGCACCTAGAGTGCGCTTCCTCGTGCGTGCGAGTGCTGGCATGCCGTCATACAACCCGTACAGTTCGTGGTTGAACCTTCTCGTCGTGTAATTATCAACGCAAATAGGACCAGAGGTCGCATGCAAACCTTTTTTCTCAAGAGTTTCTTCATCTGATTTTGACAAAGTCCATAGAACAGGACATTCGAGGTCTGTTGAGTTCGTTCTCGACCTTGATGAAGCAGCGACAGTTCTCTATCATCATCCTACATAAATTTACGAGTTTGGTAGGGGTGTCAAAATTAGACATGACGTTGTTTAGCTCGTCTCTACGCACGCTGTCATACGCGGATTTAAAATCGACAAAAAGGTGCTGGGTGCATCTCCTAGGCGAGCTTCCCTGGTCTGAAATCACACTGATAAGGATCTGATCCTAGGTGAGCTTCCCTGGTCTGAAATCACACTGATAAGGACCTATCAGATCGGTCACGAACGGCTTCAGACGTTCACACAAAATGGCGGTGAAGATCTTGTACGCGATGTTATTGTGCATGAAGTAATAGTTGCGGTAATTGCATGCCCAATGATAGAGCAGGCATTATAAATGCCCCGCATAGAAATTAGCTTTCTGATACAAACTTTGAAAGACTTGTCCTGCTTAAAGCCAACTCAAAATATAACATCTAAAACCTTATTCAAATAATTGCATTTTTCATTATTTTAGTTTCTGAACTTCAATTATAATGGCAACTACACAGGTGTAATTATAATTATGAATTGCGATTACTTTTACTGGTAATCGAAATAAATTTTAATTACAATAACTTTTGCCACAGTAACCGTAATGAATTACTTTTTAATTAGTTGCAAGTACAAATAATCAATTGTATTCCCGGCTCCCAATCAGTGAGCTCAGTTCCGGTCTTTATTTTATCCTCAAACAATGAACTTGAATATCTAACCTCAGCTTTTTGTTTACTTCAGAGTGAAATTTACTTTATTCCTTTTTCTTTTTTTTTTCAGTCATCTCCAGCATATACCGCTTTTCGTGACATGGATCATGCCTCGCACTTGGCCGAATGGAAACGTCGCGATATTCAATTTTGTCGTTTTCCAACCTATGACCTGACTTACGCTCACTACTGCAAATTCCCCAGCTGAGGGTTACAGGTTAAACCCTGCCTAGAGGGCGGGGTTAAAACCAATCACCCTCCATCATCATCAGCATCAATCAAAGCTTCAATTCCATCATCTGTTTTCTCAACACCATTCTCTACACCGAAACACTGTGCTATCCACAATAAGCTAAGCAACCTGGTACTCAGCGCATCTCTCGCCGATGAAAGCACAAAACTTCGTAACTCATCAAACTCCACATCTTCAACTCTACTGTCATCAGCTGCAGCTGCAGCAGCAGCATCTTCATCATCATCTTCAGCTCCATCACGGATTGATTCATTGAAACGCATCGACAGCCTACTAATTGGAACACTCTTACTCCTACAAATATGCTCTTGGGTATTCTATATCGATCTCGATGAATACTCCCCGTTGGTTCTCTTCTCATGGTGGCGTAACAAAATTTCTTGAAATTGTCTAAAGCAACTACAACGTTTGATCATCATTTAATAATTATTGTGTATTTTAATTGCATTGCAACTGAAGTACTGCACCACAAACAACAAATTTTACATCATTAGCTTCTTCTCTAACTCTTACTCTTATAGACTCTATTCAACAACAACAGAAACAACAACAACAACAGCAGAAACACAATCGAATTCAAATTCAAATTCAAATTCAAATTCAAATTTAAACAAAAACAAAAACAATCATAATAATTATCGTCTTTGTCGTGGCAACTGTCGTCCCAATTGGTTTGATTTTCAAAAAACACTTAGTTTTGATGTGTTGCAAATTCTCCGTGAGACAGTCTTAAAATTTTTGAATTTTTTTAAGCCACGCCTACGAAAAACAACGACGACGATTCATCTAAATTTTCTTTATAATTGTAAGAGGATGAGATAGCGAAAGTGACCTTGCGCCCGTTTATGCATTAATTTTGCTTAAATCTTTTTTTAGTTTAGTTTTCTTTTTTTATTATTTTGTTCCTATGATTTTTTTTTTTGTTTCGTTTTGTATTTGTTCTTTTTCTTGTCCATTTCCTGTTTATGTCTGTATAAAAAAAAAATATATATCCTTTTGAAACTGCAAAAAATGATTGATTTGTATTTCGTCATGAATTTAATTTTCTTTTTACTTTTTTTTTCGTTTGTGTACGATAATCTACTTTTTTTTTGTTGTACATTACTCTGTAATTTTGAATTTTTTGAAGAATAAAAAAAAAAACACCGGATGGATTGAATCCATCAAAAGGAATTGAGTTTGTCTTTCTTTTTCGTTTTTTTTTGTTAAATTGGGGGCGCAAGGGATATTGTAATACCTGTAAAAAAACAAATTATTTAAAAAAATAGTTTCTAATGAAATAAAAATAAAAAAACTCTATTTAGATGAATGAATGTAAGTTTTGAAAAACAAAAATATGCACGCGATTGGATCGACATAAAAGAAAACAAATTTTTGAACGAAAGAGAATGTTTTTTAACTGCGCACAGAAATTTATATACATATGTACTTTATAGTCATACGAATATGTTTAAACTTTAGGTTGTTACATTTTTAAAAACAAAGTTAGTTATTAGTTATGCAATTTGTTAATTATTATGGCAATTGACAAAGTTTGTGAGCGAGTGTAGCTGACGAATTGAAAGTAGACGCGTGTGACTTCCATCGGATTTATAAAAATTTATTTTCTGTCACATTGATTTTAAACTGATGTTCTTGTTCGTGTGCTGGAGGTTTACTTTTAAATATTTACTGTTTAGTTGCTTTTTCAGGGTTATGATTGCATATTTCTATCGAAATTTTAGAGCAGTTATTGGCAGAAGCTTTAAAGGTAAACCTGTGAACATGTTTAGCCCTTCAAAAACTCAACGTAGTACTTTGATAAGTTTCATATTATAAAACAAAAAAGTGTGGGTATGTTTTATTTTAGTAAATAATTTTAGTTCAGCTTTACTATCGTTCATTCATGTCGTGGAAGATCAGTTATCAAATTTCACTGATTTACCTAAGTGGCATTTATCGATGGACTAAAATGACACAAATTTTTTGATACAATATCAGATTAGCAGCTGGCTTTACATAGTTTTCATGATTCCACTTCTTGTTCATTAAAAAAATATTCCTTTAATAATTATTCAGAGTGTTTCATAATTTTTTTGCTAACTATTTGAACTTAGAATTCATATTAGAGTACCAATACAGAGTAGTGATGGGCAAATACCCGGTAAATACCATCTTGGGGTAAATACCCGTTTATCTACCGAGTTTTTACCCAAACGGATATTTATTAAATCAGACCGGATATTATTCGTGAATGCCGAAGTTCTTGGAGACTCTGAAAGCGGAGATTTTGAAGGAGGACTCGCCCATCTGGGACCAGTCATATCGTCCGCCAAACGCTTTCAGAAATCATAGTTAACCAAAGATTTTATTATGGAACATTAAAGACAGAAAATAAAGATTGAGATTTCGATAACTGCAGCTCGATTCGCTTTCTTCTCTGATTGTTGGTTTTGATTTTATAATTATTTACTCCAAATGTGTTTTCTTTTTATTTTCACTATTGAACCAACAATTCGCTTTATAACAAAGGCTTTAATTTGAATTACTCTCCAAAAACGGTATTCATCTAGCGTATGCAAATTTTTTAAGACCAAATATCCGTTTCTTACCATTAGAAATAGAATTACCATAGAAAAATACCATAGAAAATTGAAACCAAAAAGAAAATGTTTCTCAAGAAAAAAAAAACAATAGCCCTTGGAAAAATATTTTAATGAAATTGATCTAAAGTACTGATAGGAAGTATAAAATTGCTTACTTATAATAAATACCCAACTTTGGGTGGGTAAAAACAGATTTCGGTATATACAGTCGAAGCCCTCTAAGTCGAAAATCCCTCTAACTCGAATTGTTTCTCCATCTTTTGACATTCCCTTCAATTTTCCATACAAAATCCATCCTCTAAGTCGAAAAGCCCTTTAACTCGAATACATTTTTTCTTCTATTTTCAATTCCTCTAAGTCAATTTCTTTTTGCAAAAAAAAATAAACAAAAAATTTCCTTTCGCAACTTGTATTGCATGCTCTGACTCTCTCTCAATTTGGCACTGGACGACGAACACTTTTCATTTCATGTTGATTTTTCAGTGCAAACATGTCGGAGAAAAAAAGCGCATGTGTTGCCCTTATTATTGTTTACCTATGTAAGACAGAAAAAGAATGTTCACAGCAAGAATAAGGATTTGCATGACGACCTACAAGGCAAACATCCAACCCAAAAAAAAACATGGGAAAATCGAAACTATTCACCAACGGTTCTTGAAGCACAATCATGTTGGGCAAACATAATTGACGTCTAGGGCCACATAATCGTGGTCTACACAAATGCGCTATAGGTTATTTATGCACACAATCGTGCATCTTTATTAAAAGGCTCCATTCTCCAATTTTAAAGACTCAATCCAAAATTACAAAAATACAAATTACAAGCTTTTTTAAGTAATTTCCTATGTTTTTTCCTTACATGTATACTCTTTTGAATAAAATAAAGGCTTTTTAAGAAAAAAAAAAAAATATTAATCCCTCTAACTCGAACTAATTTTGATATCCCGTGAAAATTCGACTTAGAGGGCTTCGACTGTAACTGGTAAACCCTTTCGAATATACCCATCGGGTAGGTATAAAAAAAGTGCCCATCACTAATACAGAGTAAGGGAACTGTTTCCTGTCTTACTCGAAGGCAGGAGGGTTTTCTGGTATACAAAATATTTATATAATTTTGTCTAGCCTAATTAGTACTCATATCGCAGACAGCATTCAATGTTGTATGCTCTGACAATTATGAGTGCTGCAATCATTCCTGCCAACAATTTTTTCCTGCTAAACATGCTATGCAAGCTCCGCTCTGGTCCTGTATGGGCTGTTACGCCGATTATTTTTTAAACATGCTAGACCGTAGTCATATCACTTTGTATTACGAGATTTTTAAGCACCTTTGACCAATCGTTTCACACTCGATTAAATATCAACAAAAAAAAATCGTACACAAGCTGAATAATTATTATTTTTATTAAATTTTATTGAAATATAAATAAATTATAAAAACAATAAAAGAGATTAAGCTCCGCCTACCAGAAGTTTCAGCTAACAAGCTAAATAAAATTCCTGGACTTCAAACGAATCCCTAAGGTCTGAAAATCCTTGATAGGTAGAGCTTAATTCTTTTTGTTGTTATTTAAGTTATTAATATTTCAATAAAGTTGTAAAATGAATAATAATAAAATCTGCCGGTGTATGTATAGAAATTTTGCACTTTTGACTCCTTCCATCAGTAGATGATGTAAGGCAGCTTTTATTTGCGCACAACCAAAGACCATATAATATCTTGTTGTTATATGGTCTTTGGCACAACTCATAGAACGTAAGCTCACAGACTCGTAAGCTCACTCAATATTTAGTCACAATTTCCGTAGTTTTCAAGCTCGTAAAAAAAAAATTGCAAAATTACTGAAACATGACATCACTCAAACATAGTAAAACCGATTGCGATCAGCTTTCATCAGAAATAAAGGAAAAAGTGTGGATCAGTTTTCCAACTGGAAAGATGACTACCCGAGATTATTTCTGGTTTTTATGTGACAACAACAATGAAAACAACACACCCATTGTAAGCTTTCTTGTTACAAAGATAACAAATATTTTATAATTGCAAATTTCCCTAATTGTAAACTGTTACTAAGTTTCGCAAAATCGGAGTTCTGATGTTTGTTCTCAATTTTTTATTCACATGACTGCCCAATGATTACAAGAACTCGGTTTATTCAATTTTGTTGATACTTTCATTGATAAATAATGTCGTCCTAAGTACAAATTTGTTTAAGCAAGTTTTTACCAACAAGGAGAATAGAATACGCTCCATTTATAAACTCCCATTTCAATCGTCAGCTGCAGTCAAACAAAATTTTGACAAACTGTAGGTATTTTTACAAATTTATACATAAATGGCACTCGAAAAGTATTTAAGTAAAGTTTTCAGAATTAAAATGAAATACTCGCATTTAGGTTAGTCTTCCAACAAACAAAAACAAATTTGTTTTAAGAATTAGCATTAAACTCAAACCTCATTCTCAACAATACCACCTCTATCTATCCATTTGCTTTGAAAACCAAAAGAATACCGTCAATTTCAAAAGAGGAGCGAAACATACATGCAAATTAAATTTCATAAAATGTCAAATTGTCGTGAAATGTGAACTGCCACAAAAGAAGTTTACAATATTTTTCCTTGCCTTTGTTTTTTTTAATTTTTGTATTTATATTTATTTATTTATTTCTAAAAAAAAAATAAAATGCCTAAAACACAACACTGACACAAACTTTCTGCTAATAGTTGCATTTACATCGTGAGTGCAAAACTGTCTTTTTCATGTGTAAATCTGGTTACTTCATAATGCATTTATCAGATAAATCTATTTCACACATTTTGCTCCTTCATCAATCATAGATTCATAGAAATACAAAAGTTCATTTAAAATATGAAATATAAGTGTAATAAATGTCAAAATAAATAAACTAAATACTACAAATAAAAAGAAGAAAATTCACACAAAAAAAAAAAAAAATATTCAAAACTTAAATTTGGTGTCAATAAATCAATAAAAGTCCTCTCCTTTGCAAGTCAAAAAAAAAAAAAAACAAGGATGCGTTTTTAAAACAAATTCCTACTTCCCCTCAAATATGTAAGTGTTAAATTAAAAAATATATATATAATATATAATACAAAGTATATTATGTCTGTAGTAGAAAAAAAGAAAAGAAAAAGAATTGCTCTCTAAATGTGTAAGTGTCTCCTAACTATTAAGATATAAAATTAAAAAACAAAAATATGTTGATTTATTATATATTACAATTGTTTAGAGATTTATTGAATAATTTATGTGAAACTTTAAATTAAGAAAAAAGAAAAAAAAAACAACCTTAACCTTAACTTTGCTTTAATTGAAATCAAAAAAGAAGAAAAAAAAAAAAAAAACTATAAGAGAAAAATACACACATTTTACATTTTACTAAGAACTGAATGATGCAAACGATATTGAATAACAAATTCTGGTGATAGCGTTTTAGAGTGTAATGATTTTTAAATTTTTTTAGAATTTAATTAAAGAGAATTAATAGTTTTCAAAAAACAACAAAAATGATACCGTTAAATTATTATCTATTTAATGAAAAAAAAAAAACTAAATGAAAGAGAAATTGATACAGAAAATAGTTTTAAAACTATCAAGTAAAAGAAAAACAAAAAACAAACTTAAAACATTATTGTAATATTTATGTATTAATGTTGTAATATTGAATAAATAAAATCTAAAACAAAAAGCAAAAAAAAAAAAATGTTTTCGTTTATTAAGTACAATTTGAAAACGTGGTACACTTAAGCAGCCCATACACGATTCAATTCAATCATCAACTCAGTCAAATCACAGCAAAATCAACCCGTGTGTGGCTTCGTCAATTGATCGATTTGACGGTTGGTGAAAAATCAAAAGATTTTGATTTTTGCGAAGTTGACTGGCAAGTCTTTCAACTCAATTGAATCGTGTGTGGGCAAGTTCATCGATAAGCTGTCAAATTTAAGAAATTTCGGTAGACATTCATTGTGAAATCGTGTGTAAACGAGTTTTGTTCTGTGTTAAAGTGAAAAATTATATATAAATTGGCAGGTTTTCAATTAAATTGATGTAGTGTGTGGCCGACTATCAATTCAGTTGACAACTTAGTTTACAATCGAATTGAATCGTGTATGGGCTGCTTTAAGCCAAAGCTAGGCTCATTGTGCTGCCAACCATCTTTTGGGTTCCCACAATTTAATGAATGTGGGCAACGAATTTGGTTGATGGGATGTTACACCGCCATTTTGTATAATATCTCATCAACCAGACCACCATTTTAGATTTTGTGATGAATCTTGATCAAAGTTAGTGTACTACAAATAACCTTTGGAGATAAAAACAGACCAAAACAGGAGCTTTGTTAATTGCAAATGATTTAAAACTTTAGGTTAGTTTATCGTCCTATTTCTGCGATAACCTCGTGTCTATATTTCTCATGAAATTGGATTTTTTACTGGGCACCTCTTCCAAAATAGTAGGTTGTCAAATATCTCCCTTCTGCCTTTTTGTCTTTTGAATTTTCCGCCTATGTACAAAGCGCTACAGAGCTCGTATCCAAACTAATCATGCATAGCGTCGTTTTGTAGGTTATGTCAAGACGTTCCAAATGATGTATTGCCAGATACTAGCTCTGTAGCGCTTTGTACATAACCGGAAAATTCAAAAGACAAAAAGGCGGAAGGGAGATATTTGACAACCTAATATAATATGTAGACAAAAAATTAATGGCTAAATACAACAACAAACATATTTTAAAGTTAATTCTTTTTCCTCGTAACTACATTCATGTTTCTAAGTTTCGACGAAACGACTCGTAAGTATATTTATCATGCCCTAGCTCGACCATAAAGCTGCACATTTATGTCCATACTTCTAAGGAGCTGGACAACTCTATTGAATTCTTTAAAAAATTAAGCTCAATCGCTTTATTATAAAGGCCGGTGGTGGAAAAAGAACTATTAGCAAAATTAATCAAATACACAATGAAAATTACTACAACTTAAGCGATGGAAGCTATTTTAAACCTCCCACAATTGCACTCTGCTAAGGCTAATAGGCAATTGGCTGTAAGGCAATCCATTGCTCTGTAAAGAATGTAAAGCTATAAAAATTGGAGCGTCGTAGGCATCTAAAGATCCTCAAAAAATCGATTTTTTGGACGCTTAAACGAATAAGTGATCAGATGTCTAGCAAATTAAACTTTAATCTTCTACTGCACAGGAGCCATATAACGCTTAAGGGCATACAACTCTAAATATGCTAACAGATAACAATAGGTAAGGACTGACCTGTTTGCTAGGACATAAAAACCACAAGGTGAACAAGAAGGTTGGCGTACTAACCAGGAGAAGCTCAGATAGGGTTTATTGGTCCGTCTACCCTCTATGGATTCAATAACACAGACTAGATCAATACCTACGAAACTACGATCATTAGGCAAACTAATCAGTTCTGGAAGAACGAGGATGATATTAAGCACTCAATGAAATTCCTGGAACTGGGCCACAATCCTAAGCCAGTGAAACATACCTGAGAGTGCGGTTACAAGACATGGAGCCTGCAACTACCACATTCATAATATGGATCTCATCAGCACAGAAAACTCTTACACAGGTGGCTGTAAATCATGTTCTACGCAAACCACATCGTATTCTAATCAACAAGACAATTGTAAGAGTGATTGGCTTCCAGGATCCTACCTATCAATGTTGTCAAATTCACAGTACTCCAATCATAGATAAAAAGCGGGTTGCAATAGATTCTTAAGGTCGCCGTACATGTGTCTCAACTTTTTCAATTTGATTTAAGTTCCAACCATTTCATAAGATTTTTTTTTAGGAATGACTACTTACCAGTTTTTACCATTTAAAAGTATTTCCCATAAAAGCAAAAACAAAGTCTGCATCGAAATTACATGAGAAAGAACCTCATATCTACCAAAAACCTTTATTACATTAAGGTATTAATATTTCAACGGAAATGCAAACTATGGATCATTTACCAATGTTAAATACTAGTGAAAAAGACCTAAAGTTTCAGTATTGTGCTGGTTGGAGGGATACCAATCGTTTTTTTTTTAATTCCTGAAAAATTGATGTTTTGTAGATACGTGCTTATCGCAGAAAGGGGACATTTTGTAGGAGTGGCTGGCTGGGCAAGAAAATCTCTAAGTCACTAAGTGAGTTTCTCAAAATCGCCACTTTACTGCTATGCCGCATGAGATGTTGAAACAAAATCTCGAGCAGACAATATATGAAAGTGACATTAGACTAGCAGTCCACACATGTATAATATTTAAATGCTCTTGGCAGTGAGTTTTATTTAAAACGTAAGATATTACCATATTTAAAGATCCTACCCGGTTGTTTAAAAGTAACAAAAAGAAATATAAAAGTATTTGACACATTTTTTTCTAAATAAATGAAAAAACGTATCACTTAATATCATGGGATGTCTATATTCATCAATGATTACAGTACCTCAATGGAAAAAAAAAACTTCGATCTATTAATATCAATTTGAAATCGAATAAATTCTGACAGAACAGCCCAACCTCAGACCAGCCCTGTAATTTGCTGCTTGCGTCCATGCACCGGCGAATAGAGAGATAAAAGAAGAGGACAGATGCACACCGCAAACGTGAGTTAGAAGAGCGCACCATCTCTGACATCGCCAAACAGCAAAATTTTTTCGTTGTCAAAACTTGTGAGGTGCATATGGGTCCGCGCTTAAATTCAATTTTACCCCAAAAAACGTTCGAAAATTAAACAAATTTGTCCGCAAAACAATTCCCAACCCGACCACCAATCGTTTCCTTGTATTTTGTTCCAAGTCCATTCTGTCAGTGTCGTGTAATAATGAAGTGAATTTTGTCTGCGAAAAATTGTTCTCGTCAAGTGTCATTGCCCGTTCCTTGGTATTTATTTTGAAAAATACTTTCGCGCTTTTCCCACCCATTGGGAGTCCCAACAAATCGGCAGCCCGTTCTAACAAACAGTTTACCTCCCCGTCACAGTGTCTTGCAAAAAGCACCGCGTCTTGTTTTCGTTGAATGTAAATAAAAACAAATTGCAGCCGCCTCAAGAGAAGAAAATCGAAAAAAGGAAATGGAGCCTCAAAGGGAGGTGCACATCGTGAACACGGTGTCAGTGAACTTGCCCGCTCCACCGGAGGGCACTCGCCAAAACAGCCTACAGCGCATCCAGGTGAGGAAGCAGAAGGTCTTCAACCTCCCGTTGTCGCAGCAGCTGGCCAAGCTGTCGATGTATTCGTCCTGCCAGGCCGAGGGCTGCCGATGCACGGGTTGGAAGACCCCACAGGAGAACCGACACCGGGACGTGGAGTGCTCCTACTGCCCGGACTTCGCGGAGGAGTGCAGGAACACGGTGTGCAAACACCCACTGCGGAGCCACATCTCCCACTTGGACGGCATCGGGAGCGAGAAAATGAACGAGCTGCTTGGCGCGATCATCGACATGGAGAATCTGTTCATGAGCATGCAGCGAGTGGAGGACGAGGACACAAAGAAGGTGTATCTGTACCTCTTCCGGCTGCTGAGGCAATGCGTGATCACTCAGAAGCAGCCCGTGATCTCCGGACCCCTCGGAGACCCTCCGTTCGAGACGCCGAGCATCGCCAAGGCGGTCTCCAACTTCGTCTTCTACAAGTACAACCACCTGAGCCAGTCGGAGCTGAGCACCATGACGGAGGTGGCCAAGACGTTCCTCAACTTCCTCAACCACTACAACTTTGAGCCGCCATCCGTGCGCAGAGCAGACCTCACGCACGAAGACGCGTCCAGCTACAAAATCAATTACACCCGTTGGCTGGTCTTCTGCCACGTGCCGGCGTTCTGCAACTCGCTGCGGCACTTCGACACGTCGCTGGTGTTCGGGCGGACGCTCCTCAAGACCGTGTACCTCCTGATGGCGCACCAGCTGAAGAAGAAGTGCCTGTCCGAGCGCGATCGCTTCCCCGCCGACAAGAGGACGATCATTTCGTGCATGCCGAAGTTCTTGGAGACGCTGAAGGCTGAGATTTTGAAGGAAGACTCGCCCATCTGGGACCAGTCTTATCGTCCGCCAAACGCTTTCCTCTCCCAGCAGAGGAAGCGGCAGCAAGAAGCCATGGCACTGGGTGTCCTCAAGCGTGCAGCTGAACCCGCCCACAAGCGGCCGAAAAAGGAAGCCGACAGGGTCACGGACAACGAGGACCTCACGGATGAGACGGTTCTGCGGGCGATGAAGACCATCTCCGAGTCGAAGGCGTCTGCAAAGACCGAGGTTCTCTTCCCCGTCAACGTGTCCCGCGACGAGATCGTGAAGGCCGAGGAGAACCAGGGCGAGATTCAGTTCCACATTGTGGGCAACTCCCTCACCCACCCGGTGGAGAAGCAGACCATGCTCTGGCTTCTAGGTAAGACATCTCCAGAGATGTTTGCTCTTCTAGACTTTAAAGATCCCTTCTGACTCCTTGCAGGTTTGCACAGCGTCTTTGCCCATCAACTCACAGAAATGCCGCGCGAGTACATCAGCCAGCTGGTGTTCGACACAAAACACAAGACGCTCGCGCTCATCAAGGAGAACCAGCCGATCGGAGGCATCTGCTTCAGGCCGTTCCCGACGCAGGGCTTCACCGAAATCGTGTTCTGCGCGGTCACAATGAGCGAGCAGGAGAAGGGCTACGGATCACACCTGATGAATCACCTGAAAGACTACAGCATTCGACGTGGCCTCCGCCACTTCCTCACCTACGCCGACGAGCACGCGATCGGGTACTTCAAGAAGCAGGGCTTCTCCAAGGACATCAAGTTGGCGCGCCCCGTCTACGCCGGCTTCATCAAGGAGTACGACGGCGCAACCCTCATGCACTGCGAGCTCCACCCCAGCATCGTGTACACGCAGTTCATCTCCGTGATCCAGAAGCAGCGCGAGATCCTGAAGGAGCTCATCGCTCAGCGGCACAAGGAGGTGCAAAAGATCCGCACGGGGCTGACGTGCTTCAAGGAGGGCGTCCGCGCAATTCCGGTCGAATCAATCCCCGGCCTCCGGGAGATCGGCTGGAAGCCACAAATGCGTGCACAGCGCACGTCACGTCCGCTCGAGGAGTCCTCCGATCCCGACAAGTTGGCTACGTCATTCGCAACAGTCCTGCAGGCCGTGCGGCAACACGCGTCCGCATGGCCCTTCCTCAAACCCGTCAACGGGGCAGAGGTACCCGACTACTACGACCACATCAAGTACCCGATGGATCTGAAGACCATGGGCGATCGACTGAAGAAGGGCTACTACGTGACGCGGCGCCTCTTCATGGCCGACATGGCAAGGATATTCTCGAACTGCCGGTTCTACAATCAGCCCGACACCGAGTACTATCGGTGTGCCAATTCAGTGGAGCGGTATTTCCAGACCAAGATGAGGGAGCTCGGCCTTTGGGACAAATGAGACGAGGATGAGGCTTAGGTTTAATTCGTTATATTAGGTGACAATTAATTAGTGAATAAGTTTTAATGTTTCAAACGAGTTAAATATACGTAGAATTTAACTGGAGTAGAAAATGTTTTCTTGGTTGCAAGTGGTGATGAGAAAGTGTGTGAAAATTTAACCAAAAGTTATTTTAATCAGTTTTCAAAGAAATTTGTGAATTATAAAGAAGCACTGGTTAATTAATGAAAGTTTAACAATTTTTTTTTTGTTAATCTAACAAAATTTTCTCTTGATGATCAACTGAGACTTGGAACTAGAAACGCAAACATAGTTCAAATTTTATTTATTCATTAGTTGCATAAATAACCACAGAAAGTTGTTTAGCTCAGCCGCGATTTGTACTGCACTGCGTCTTCTGTTACACCAGATTAGTGTAGTCTGTCTACCACAACTTAATTCGAAGCATACAATCTATTTGTAAACGAATGCCTTATAAGTTCTCCTTTTTCATTTATATAAAATTTATTATTGTGCTGTGTTTTTTGTGCAACAAACAAAACAAAAACAACCCTAAATGTTGCTCTCCAAGCAAAGTTCTACCCATAAGCAGTACGAAAACATCAAAAGTGATTTCGTAGAATGTGTTAATGTTGTTTTAACAATCATCGATCGGACATGCCAAGAAAAAATGTGTACGATGACGAACATGTAGCATCTAATCACAGGATGACCTCAACTAAATTGGTTTCTTTTATTAAAATGTTTAAAGCATTACGTGGAGACGCTTTGAATTTTTTTTTATAAATTCTATAGTCTTTTTTAAAATATAACATTGTTACCCTTACACCACATTTTTCGTTACCGATTCATTAATTAAAAGTATCATTTCCTATTTTCATCTATTGTTATGTCTTAATGTTAGTTATTAATGTAATATTATGGTATATAGGTAACGTCGAAAGACATTAATAATCTGTTAAGTTTAGCTAAGAAATCACGTGTTTTCTTCAGTTTAGTTTAGAGTGTCCGTATTGGATCAGTAAGTTAAGTTTAAAATATAATAAAGTTGGTTAGGCTAATGTTTAAGCATTTATGTTTAGTATTTAAACTAATCTAGAAATAAAGTTGCATACAAAATAAAAACAATGAAGTGTTTTGTTAGTGAGAAATTTTTAGTTTACTAGTTTCATCATCATTAGTGGCGTAACAGCCAACGAAGGGCCAAAGCCTAGTTTTTCGAGTCTCCACTGTGTTGTGCGCGTTATAATTTTTACACATGTAAAGGAGACGATCAGTTTATTGTTGGTTCCGAACCGCGAATTGCGAAAGCTTTCCGTGACGGAAGCACTCCAGGAGGATTGTCAGTCGTTCGCTGGAGGTGGGGCCGTGAAAATTGTCTGTGGTGTTTTTTTTAACGAGCTATACTCGAATGCGGGTACTCTCGAGTAACAGTCCGACGCATTAACGATTAAGTTTACTAGTTTACTTTTCCAAACACTAAGACCAATTCGCATTATCGAACATAACATTTTTTTTAATTCTGTTGAGTCGACAAATTATATCGCACACAACACAGTAGAGGTGCCATTAAGCTATGTTCTGGCCCTGTATGGGCTGTTACGCAGATTATTTTTATTATTTTTTTTTTTTTTTTGATTGAGTCGAAAAGAACCTTTCTGTTTCTATTCAGTAGGTTAGGTTAGAGTGGCTGGGGAATCAAAGGCCCACAACCACACTTAGGCAAGACTAGACCCATTGTGATACCACAATGCGGAAATCCATTCCACACCCTAATGAAACCAATTAGAGCTTCTTACGAAGTTGCAGATCTGATTGATGCTGACCTTACTTACATCGCTCAGACTGTCAAGGAAGTCCTTGCCAAGGTGAGTTCTTCTACGAAGTGCGAAGGCCTGGCACATAAGACATGGAAGATGGTTATTTTCTATTTAGTAACCGTGTTCCATTTCCTTACCGAACTTCCGTTTAGCTCTTAAGAATGAACCCTCTGATGTGTACCATGCAATTTCAGTTGTTTCCTAAAGCAGCAATATCGACCTCTTGTTTTTCTATTTATTTATAATTGCTGCGACATTTTTGACCACTTAAAGACTTTTTTTTTCAAACACATCTGTACGACTTCAACAAAAATCATCTCATAATCTGTTGGCATGTCTGCCGATAGTGCAGTACTCTGTGATAGCATCTTTCATGGCTTTGATCGCTGGCCTGCTCAGCCGCAGAAGACAAATTGTCCTTTTAACATCCAGTGATGGCCATAATTACTTCGTGTGGATACATGTTGTGATGCCTTAAGTGAGTAGACCCTCGCTGTAGCGATGGGCATGACCGGTATTTCATTTCCATTTGGATCTTTCTCATAGCTTTTAAACGGCAGAAGTTATTTGTTGTTATCATCTTTATCCAATATTGTTTGCAATTCGGTGTTTCCAAACTTTTTTTATGGTCATCCAAGTTCTTCACTTCGCACATCAAAATCGTTATCTCTGAACCGTTGAAACCATCTTTTGCATGTTCAATCACCATATGCTTCGACAAGTATTTGATGCGACTCTGTCGTACTTTTCTTCAATTGAAAACAAAACATTAATGCTTCCCGCAAGTCATCATTTGTTGGTACAAAATTCAATATTTTTAGCACTTTGAAATTGATATATACTAAATAGGTGTAATAGCAAGCAAACAAAACATAAATTAAGGCCCTTTTTCTATTGAGATATTTGTATGATGTCGGGCTTTTCATACCGGTACACCTTGTGAATGAACTTTTAATGAAAATGAATCGATGGTTGTTAAAACAACATTTTTATTTTACAGTAGAGACAAAAGAGTATGTCTTGCACAACAAAAGAGTACGTAATTTTATTTAGCATTCAAATTTGAATGTGTTTCAGATATTAACACGGTGAATGCCATGGAGGTGACCGGTGACCAGCACTAAGTGTGTTCGTAAATGGTGTGGCATTCAATGTGTTAAATTACGTCGTTTTTGCTTTTATCGCAAAGCTCTACCCGTAAGCAGTGCAAAAACGTCATAAGCGATTTCGTAAAATGTGTTGATATTGTTTTAACAATTATCGATTGAAAATCCTATCCCAGTTTCAGTGATCTTAAACTATCCCTTTAAAAGATCAGAAAGTTAAATTGCATAAATTCTGGGCTGTGTAAAATCGAGTCATTGAAAAGGAAACTCAGCAAAAAATAAAATGCGACTTGGACGTGTAAACTTACGGACGATGACACATCAGGAATGAGGCATAATGTCTTCTATGTAAGCCGGCAGTCCTGACGTTGTCTGCTTTCCATTAAACACACAAACATTTTAAGATTTCTAAAAAAAATTCGAAAAAATTTCACTTGAAAATAAAATCTCACATCTTTATTTGTACTCAGAGTTGTGTTCTAAATTTAATAAAATCGATTTGAGATCCAAACGAGTTCATAATTCCCAATCACTTCCCATCCATCGTGGATTCACGTCACGATAAAATTCCATGAACTCTTCAAATGGGTCAATTTCCGACGGACCGTATATGAGATCAATATCAGGCTCTGGAATCTGATGCTCCAGTGGTGGCAACGGATCGAGGAAATCTCCAAGATCAGGCATAGGAACTCTATTCTTCGATTTGATGTATTTCTTGCGAATCGATAGTTTCTTCGTTGGCAGCAAGTTGCAGTCGTTTACATTTATCGGAATAAGATTACGAAATACAGTTTTGTCGTGGGGAAAATTTAGTTTTTGTGAGATCTAAAACAAAAAATTGTGTGTGAGATTGAGGCTTGTGAAAGTTTTGTGTGTGCCACTTACCTTTGGAATGATAACTGCCTTTGATCGTGGTGTCAAATCTTCGGTACGACAAATTCTAACCGATGTCTTTTCAACCTGCAACTCTCGCATTTGTCTGGTCAGTGCAAGAATTGAATTCAGCACTGGTTCTTCGTATTTTCCATCGTTTTCTTTGTTTGCTTCAGCATATATTCTTCTTGCAACGTCGTCGCCCAAGTCCGGTGTGATGAGGGGATGTCGAATCACTGTGCAAGGTGGACAGGAGCCTGCTGCCTTTGGTGCTGTGCTCAGACGGCAGATCTGTATCGCTGGGGTGGTTTTCTCAGCTTCTTTGGAATGCTTCTTAATGTTTGACATTTTTTTGTTCGATTTTTTTTGGAATGGATTTTAAGGGGAATAATTTAAATAGAAATAAATATTAAATCTATCGGATTTGGAAAAAGGATTTTGGTAGAGAGATTGTGAAGTGTGGGCGAGAGCTGTGTGTTGTGTTTTTTCGTTGCGGTTCTGTTTTTGCATTGGAGGTGTCAAAAGCAGCTGCTCTTCGGCAGATGCGAAATGAATACGTTTGGGTGACATCTATCTGTGAGGTTATACATACTTTTGAGTGGATTTGAGTTGCTCTGGGAAAACCACTCAATGGACGAACGTTTTTATGCAAATTATTTGCGGTTTATCTGCTTCAAATTTAATGTTTGTCTTCTTAGGAAGTCCCAGATTGAAGAATGGCCTGAAAGACCGCAATGAATCTCTTCATTTGCTCACAAACATCCAGAAGGCGGACTCCTATTTGGGATTGTAAGTTTAGACAGACTTCTTGGACCCTGTAGATCTTCTTTCACACGAATGTATTGTTCCGCAGGACATGTGACATAATCCTCTAGAATTCGCTAACTTTTTGAATGCAGGCAGTCACAAAAAACACTCAACAACGATCAAAACATTTGCCAACACCTGACGAGCAAGCGGCGTTGTCACGTTTACCACCAATCGCTAAACAGCTGTTTCACACAGCCTCACTTTGTTTACACACGCCTCGCCAGCCCTCCACACCGACACTCGACAGTGTGTGCGAGAACGAGTTCTGCTGTCCACACCACCATAAGCCGATTTTTGTGTTTCTCTAGAGTTTCTCCTCCTCCGTGCTGGCGTGCTGCTTGCTGCTCTGTTTTTGTTGATTCTTTTTCGCCGTCTCTGCCTATATCGGTGTCGTTCGTCGCTTGTCGTGCCGTAGAACTCACAGTCACACATTTGAAGCGTTTTTATTCCTCCGTTCCGACTCAAAAAAGAGTGCTAAATACAAAAAAAATTCTGAGTGCATCTCCTCTCCTTCTCAAGGAAAAAAGCAAAACAAACCCGAATCGCCGCCACAATTTAAAAAAAAAAAAAAAAAAAAGAAAACGAAAAAGAATCAAAAATTCAGTTGACTTAAAGCGAAAAACTCGCACCGATCCGGACTCATTCGTTCAGGAACATTACGCCTGGAAAACACACTCCTCTCTCTCAAAATAAATCAAATCAAATTGAAAGTGTACCATCAACTTATCGTGCAGTTTTAAAACGCTAACGTTTTTTCATTGAAATTCAATTGGAATCACCTTCGACCTAGTTTCTCGGGTTTTCCTCTTCGTGTTTTGCTTCTTTTGTCCATCGCACGTTTTTCTTTTTTTTTCTTCTTGTTCGCCGTGTCGGTTTTTCAAAATATGAATCTAGTGAATCGAAAATAAACCACATCTTTTTCAACTACACAAAGAATTTTTACAAAAAAAAAAAAGGAATCGAAAAAGAAAACTACTCTGCCTGTAGTTTAGTTTTCCGTTTGCAATTTTTTGGATTATCATTTTTTTTTGTTTTGTACCGCCTTGTGTGTGCAAAGTATATTGCAATTGAATAAAAATCATTAAGCTGGCTAGAAAAGATTCATTTTGTTCGAAAAACACCTGTGATTGCAACCGAAAGCACTTGAATGGCGGTAAGTGCCGATCGAGTCATTTGTTACATGGAATGAGGAAGGATTTGCAATTTCTCATACGTCACACCAGTTCTGACCATTTTTCTGAACAATATTCAACAAAATTTATTGGCAGTAAAGTGATAATTTGATTTTCAAAATCACAATCAATCACTTAAAACAAAAACAAGTGAAAAAAATATTCTTAAAAAAAAGAAAGTGGATTGCAAATATTTGCTTAAAAATATATAATATAAATAGCGGTAAGGCACACAACAAGATACACATATATATTCTTGGAGAGTGTCAAGTTTTATTGTTGCCATAAGTTGTTTCTCGAGTAGAGTGTAACCAGATATCTTGTATCTTTGAAATTTGTTTTCTTTTTCGTGTTTTTTGATAAAAAAAAAAAAGTGAATACAAATTTATCAGCCGGCATATACACACATATAGAACGCTACTTTTGTGGATAATAAATTAAAAGTCAACAAGAATCGATTTGCTCTCGAGTTTTGTGTAATATCCGCTTTTGGTTTTTGAGAATTCGGTTTCTTTTTTAAACTCAACTAAAAATGGCTCCAATCGCTGTTTATGGAAAGGTGAACAACGTCCAAGAGGATAGTACCAGTAAGAATGAAGTAGAACTAGCCACTGTCAGCAGCAGTAATGGTAAGTTGATTGGAGTTTAATGTGAAGCCTTGTTTACGTTGGCTTTGGCAAATGTGAAGGGTGGCATTTGATATCCCCACAAGTGGACTTTAGAATTTATTAGTTTGGTTGTCGTTTATGTTGTTTTCCTTTACTATGTGCAGTATGAAAGTGTTTTTTAATCACTCTCAGCTTCAAGGTTTGCAGTTTTAAAGACAAGTCTTACAAAAAGAAAAACTGTGAGAATCATTGTATCGTTTTATGCATATTTGTTGGCTAATAGGCAGTTATATAAATCTTTGGATTATAAGATCTAATTCCAGAACAAGGACACTGTCGGACTTA
This sequence comes from Syritta pipiens, assembly GCA_905187475.1. NCBI lineage: Eukaryota > Metazoa > Arthropoda > Insecta > Diptera > Syrphidae > Syritta > Syritta pipiens. The sequence continues at coordinate 91,270,711 of LR994571.1, forward strand.
GGTTCCTATAGATCGCAGCCACAACTGCGAATGTACAGACACATGTAATTATGTGTCTGCGCATTCGCAGTAGTGTATATGTTATAATTTTTAAATCTCTGCACTTCGTTTCTGACAGACCACTTTTACCATAAGAAAAATTCTGAATTCTTCATCTGAAGATTCATTTCGAAAAAAATAATATAATTGAATTTATAACAAATATTATTTATCTCTTCGATTCGGTTCGGTTGCACAGACACATGTTTCGTTTAAAATGGTAAAATAGTTTTTAGGAGTTATTTTTTTTTACACAACATTGTTACAACCATTGTATGGTTTTCTTAATTTTGTATTAGCCATCTTCCGCAGTTACATTTGGTAGGATGATCCTTTTTTTCCATTCCACCAAAAGTAACTGCGTTGTCTTCATCGTACTAGGATAGTAAATGTTGTAGCCATATCTGAAGAGATACGAAAGCTTACCTCCAAGTAAAACACGGTTTCCAACATTTAGTAGAAACGCAATTGTAAGACCATAAATTTATTGAAGAAAGATAAACGACAAAAACCCAAAATGGTATAACTTTTTTTATATAAATATATATATTCCTTCAAATGGCTCGTGTCAATGGGATGCCGGGGCGGGTCTCCTGGTCTCGGTCAAAGGGGACTGCAAGTAAATACAAAGAAACCTATGAGCTACGATTCAACAATATTAGCTACTAGGCTGAGGAGGCACGTCGCTGGGTTAAGCCCTTACTAGCTAATACAAACTACACAAAACCGGATGTGGCCGAACATCTGCACCACAGTCTATCAACAGTTTTACCGTACATGGCCGATCATCTGCACCATGCTTTTTCTACGGTTTTACCGGTCATGGCCGATCACCTGCACCATGACCGTTGTCGTCCGTGGCCGATCACCTGCACCACGGACTCAACACCTGGCTTTCGGGATTACACCCTGGCCTTGTCACACTATCTCAACAACACCTCCACAGCCGCGCTAATAAAACTACAACTAACTACATAAACTACAATAAGAAACAATGCAACATGCTACATTTCGTAGCCCAGTGATTACTCACCCTCGTACTCAGTTTCACACTACTTTCAACACAACTACACCAGTCACTTTTCAACGTAAAACTGAGTACGACCATGGTTACGCGCTTCCTTAAATAGAAAAGCGCCCACCAAACCACATCGCATATCACCCTTTACCGATCACTATCGGAAGGGCAATAGATGCGCAATCTCGCTGCGACAACTCTTTGTCTCCTGCAGCTGTGCTAACACCGCACCGTCATAAACATAGAACACATTTTCGCACCCTCATAAAAGAGACCCGAACATATGGCAAGATCGCCGTCGGTATCCTTTTCCTTATCGGTTTCCCGATTTACTGCCGAGCATCGACATACTCCGATGACGATTCACTTGCGGCAGGCAAGTGTCCTCGCGAACTGCGCGAGTGCTTCTTTATCTCCCTGGCAGTGTGTAACCATTATGGCAGGTAGCAGTGCGCTGTCGTTGCCTTTTCCGTGAGTGTTTCTTTGTTTGACACTCATCGGAAATTATGGCGCCTTACACAATAAAGATCGTGAATGGATGTCATCGTATCCATATTTTTCTAAAGTGCATATTTGTTGGTGGACAGCACGATCTTGCTTGAATTAACGTCTTTCTATTAAAACAGTAGGTCCCCTCCACATGTGTCAAAATTATAACGCGCACAACACAGTGGAGGCGCGAAAAAAGCTAGACTCTGGCTCTCAACGGGCTGTTACGCCGCCCAATGCAATTAATTTCTTGCAATAAATATATGATTTCTATTTTCGATGTTCCACACAGTTTGGTTTAAAACGTAGAATGGATCATCATTCATCAAAGAATTGTCATCATCATTCAAAGAATTATCATTAACCCTTTCATGTGCGTTCAGGTGCTATCCAACATTTCGAAGATAACACAAGGGTGGTTGAAATTTCTTCACATTTTGGTGTGAACATCGATCTTCTAAACATAAATTTTCTAGCTAAAAACTAAACTAAACTAAACATAATTTTTTTGTTTATCTATTTTGGGCGAAAAGCTGGCTCTGGCCTTTCGTGGGCTGTTACGCCACTAATGATGATGATGATTTTGGGCTACACTATGCTAAAATAATTTAATTTAAACCCTCTGATGCGTGATTTTTTATTTTCAAAAAAAAAAAATAAATAAATAGATAATAAATAAATATTTTCACAAAGGAAATCGCTTGGAAAACAAAGTTTGTTTAGCAAAATTTACAAATTTGTGAAAAGGCCATTCTATAAAAGGCCAGGCAATTTAAAAGTAAAAAAAAAATCTTTGTCCAAAAACCCGGAAAATATGAAAATATTTTTTCAACTTCCTTAAAAAAAATTGTTTCGTTCTTTTACTTGGAAAATTGTTTTATTCATCTCCTCACACCACATGCATCTTATGCTATATTTGTTACAGAACGAAAAGGAATCTATGTGAACAGAATTTGCAAATAATAAAAATAAATAAAGAACAATTCAAGGATTACAAAAAAGAAACCGTTTTTACTTCTGGCGAAATATCGTTAACACATTGAATGTCACGCCATTTACGAACACACTTAGTGCATTCAACGTCTTAAAAAAGGATAATAATTCCCATATAAATCACCATGGGTTAGTAATTTACTTTAAAATTTTTTTCTACAATGTTGAAACCGCTGATTAACTATCTTAGAAGAAGAATTTAGAGCAATCTTTTAATCTCAGTATGTTATTTTAAAGTGTAAGGGAATTGCTGTCTGACCACCTTCATGGTTGTGTAACGCAAAAAAGCTGATAGAAAGATTTTATGTTCCCTACTTTCTCGGTTTGAGTTGAACGATGCTCATTCTAAGTGGTTGTTGTGTTGCTGACACAATCATTTATTAACCTCTATTCGTTTTATTCCTGGCAGCACTATAAGCCTTTCACAAACTTAAAATTAAACTATTTAGTTATTCGATTTGGTTTAAGAAACGTATAGATTAGCCTTCACACCCATTAGATAAGATAAAAATGTATTTATTAGGTAGCATAAATTTACAATGATATTTGGTTATCACACATAATTAATACAGAGATATGGTCCATTGATCTTTCCCCATTAATTTCATTTCTTCTCATATTGGTGACTCTTTGGAACTTCTAGCACGTCATTGAAGGCATCATATGAACTTTCTGCCTTCTGAAAACTCGCCAAATTCCACAAAAAACTCTACTCAAAAACATAAATGCCTCGTCACGTTTCGACTTTGACTCCTTATATTTGTTATCAGTAGCGTGGAACAATCATCATTAAATTATGATTCTCTCATAACCAAAATAAATAATTGTTCTCTTCTTCCACCCATCTTAGCATTTCATTAACACCACAGAAGATGACTCGGCCGGTATTTGCCCAGACAGCACCACCTTTTTGCTGCTAGTTCATCGAACAGACATTTTGTCAATAAAAACATAACCAATTATAATTGATTTTTTTTTTTTGCAACTCCACATAGCAACGCAAAGGAGGAACATTTTATGGGTAACACTTTAAAGTGCTAATAGTTTCAATTGAAATACCGAGAGGCAACTTTTTTTTTTGTTGTTTGAATTGCACTTGTTGGAATGTAGGTCATGTACGTTGTACATTGATTACGGTGGGTGAGCATGTGGCACTGTGTATTTTTTACGAGCATGTAATGCTGGTGTTTATGTAACGATTTATTGGGTTATCGGTTGTAATTAGTTGGCGAGTGACGGTAACGATTAAAGGGTGGTACAAAGTTCCACAAATGTTTTATACATTCGTAAGGAATGATTGATGTACTGAGCGGAAGTGGTGATAATTGTGTGTAATTTCTTTCAAGGTTTATAGTGGTGGATCTGTTGTTTCAAATTAATCAACTATTCAAACCTTGTAAACAAATTACGTGATATAAAGTCCATTTCTTCATTCTGGATTTAAAATTTAACCCTTTTATGACCGCATTTAATTCCAGCAGGAAAAATGTTCTTTTTTTCACTTCCTCAAAAACGAAGTAAAAGTTTTCGAATATTCTTATTGCACTAAGGGACATCTGATGCAGAAATAAATGAACTCAAATTAGGTTTTAAAATAAATCTATGACGCTTTTACTGCACTTACGTCAATATTCTTGAGTTGTCGGCGGATGAAATACATTTTGTTTATGATCAACACTGGGCATGAAAGGATTAAATGAGTGAGAACTTTTGATCGTCTTCAACTTTGTTCTTCATGAGGACTGTGACAAGTCATAGAAATGTTAAAGACAAAGTGAAAGCGACAATAAACGCTAAAACCTCCATCAAGAACAATTTATGTGAATAAAAAAAATAATTACTGATGGCCAAAAGCTAAAAATAGCCCAAAGTACGACTGTACGCGATCTTTTGTGGTAATTTGTTTTTAAAATTTGTTAACTTCCCAGGATGTTAATAGAGTGTGACAACAAGAGTAAAATTGATTTTATTGCCATGTGCTGTTCAACAGAAACACACACCTTTCTCGCTACTAAATCTGAACCCTTTTGAAATAATTGCTAGAAAGATTTCTATAGCAAAAATATTAAAGCGTGCTTATTTTTTGACTTGGATTAAGTTAGGAGCGTGGAGTAAGTGATAATCATAAAGCAATTACTACCCTTCTTCAGATCACTTCAAAGGGTCTTAGATTTTCATTTTCAAAAATATCTGCTCGGCATAATTTTTGCACGAAGAGTAAAAATCTATTTAAAAAGACACTTTTTTGTCAAAAAGTAGCCCCGCTTGCCTTGTGCCACTTTGTTTCCGGTTTTTCAAGAAATCATTCGTTATGTCATTTTTGACGTTATCAACTTTATAGATTGTCTTTATTTATTATAAACAAGATATAAAAAAAATACTTTTGTCTATTTGAAGGTTAAGTAAACGAATTTAAGAAATCAGGAAATTTTATGTACATACAACGTACAACACTTATAATATTTCCTCTCTGTCTACAAGCGACGCACAGTGGTCAATTTTCAAGATCTGGCGGAACTCTATTCCTATTGCGAACATTAAATATTCGCAGCAACAAATGCGCTTCCCCCGGGCTCATTTCATGGATTTCCTGTTCTCAAATAGATTTTGGACTTTTGGCTTGTGATGGCCATTTCGTAACCTTTTTAGGTAAACTTAATCTAAGCTCCTTTAACGGATATGAAGGCTAGTATTTACCCATCATCATCATCAAGGGCCCAACAACCGGTGTCCGGTCCAGGCCTCCTGCAGCAAGCATTTCCACCTATCCCGATCGCTTGCCGACGCCATCCAGTTGGGCACGCCAAGACTTCGGGCGTCCTGGTCTATGCCATCCTTCCAGAGTAAGCGCGGTCTGCGTCACTGTCTTGTACTATGAATTGTACCGCAAAGGACTTTCCGAGCAGGGTCCTTTTCGCTCATACGAGCTAGGTGCCCAGCCCACCGGAGTCTACCGAGCTTTATTTTCGTTATAGGTTAGGTTAGGTTGGTGGGCCGGCGGATATACCGCCTCACTTAGGTCCTTGTGGACCCCTTGTGTTACCCATTGGGGGTGGTAAGGTGTCCCCCTCCTCACTCGCGGTGTCCTATCCCAGTGCATCCTCGGTCCATTTGGTCCGGTTCAAATACCTGAAAAGATTCTTTAGAGGTAAAGAGTTTATCTCATTAAGGTCTTGGAAGAAGTTACTTCCTAATGTTCGTTTTTCGTTATAACATCTGCTTCGATGTAGATTTCATACAACTCATGGTTGTATCGTCTCCGGAATTGTCCTTCCTTACATATGGGGCCAACAATTATCCGTAAAACTTTCCTCTCGAACGCGGCTAAGAGGTCAGAGTTGAAAATGTCTTGTAGTGTAATTTTGTGATAGACCTAACAAAAACCGAGGTATGGGATGAGCAGCTAGGGGCAAATAGTTTTAATGGATTCTGTTACAGAATAAGAAACAGAATTCTTTAAGATATACCATATATCAAGCTGATTACACGCGTCGGTATTTTTAAAAGCCTCCACAAAGTTGGAGAAGCAAAAAATAACGACGAACGCAAATCATACTTGAAAGCATAGAATTTTTCAACTTTTAATAGTATATAAATTTGGCATAACTTAAAAAAAAAACGACGGAATTGAAGACAATCAAAAAATGTATACACTATACATACAGGGTTTCCAAGTAATTTTATTTCCAGCGATTACTTCGACTTACAAAACGCAACTAATTTTATTTATTTTTTTGCCAATATTTTGCAGCTGTTTGGGATGCTACAGAATGGTTAATTTTATTCCCAGAATCGATTTTTTTTTGCAGAATAAGGTTCTAGCTATTAATTCCCACTCAAAAGTTTTTATTCAGGCAAACTTAATTTTTTGAATTAAGTTCCGCTGGATCCTCAAAATTGACCACTGTGCGACGGTGAACAACAACTTAATGCAAAAATCAGAGTAGTTGTTTTCAAGGTCCACTAATCCCGGTAAAATGTGAAACATGAAACCCATCATCTTTAAACAAAACATGTACTTGCATGTTCACTTCTTAAATTTCAATTTACGTAACAATCAGCACGTCATCCGTGTAATTCGATTATATTTGAACATCTCAAGAGATGAAACTCACGTTTTTCAAATTCGGGGAAGTGATTCAATTTGAAATTTTGTCACCTCGGTGTGGAATTACTAACTTGAACCTCAAACATTGTCATTGTATCCGCAAAATCAAATGCCGGCAAACGATATCTCTCGAATCTTCTGCAGATATTCGCAAACGACATTGGATCTTCAGTTTTGTGAAAATTTTTATTTTATTTCCAAGCTTGTCTTAAATATCACACAATTTTTTTTTTGTAAATTGCGCAAGTCATCACTGTCAGACTGTCTGACATTTGAGGAACGAGGAACGATCATGACCTTGCACTATAAAAAAATGCATCTCACATAACAAACGTATCTTGTGTCAATTTATGTCACCACGAGTATTTCTATTTCGAAAATACTAAATGAGTTAACAACCCAGACGTCTGGGAAACACTCTGCGTCCAAAAATATACCTGAACTATGGTCTGACTCAAATAGATAACTAAATTTCGTCACCCCATGTGCTCTAGAACTGGAATTAATTATAGCACCCGCGCCGCACCGTATCACTATGCGTAGTGTGAACGTTTATGGTACGCGTATTTGTAGCAGAAAACGACATTGCAGTAAATGTTATCATGGAAATTTGGCAGACTTTAGGTAAATGCCCGATACCTGGATGTTGCAAAACGAGCTGGTGAAGAGCCACCACAACGATGTTCACACTCTAACCTCAAAATTCAAACCGGAGCGCGAGGAGATTGTGAAAAAGAATTTTCGTGGCATGTGGGCGGGAACCAAAATAATCTTTTGTCACGAGACACAAACGTCAGAGGAGATAAATTATTACACAAAAAAAAAAGTAGCTAGAATAAAGTAAAAATAAAACTTTTTTTTGCGTACAACTTGCTTGTGCGATTTGATAAAAAGAAATTCGTTTATTAAATTTTGTTCAAGGTTGACGTTTTTTTGTAAAATAGTTCCATTCCAATATACAAGACTGTTCTAGAACAGTTTCTTTAGCCTCGCGAGAACAAGTGACCTCCTCCAGCGTGCTCATTGAAGTTTACCAACCTCTCATTCGCTGTTGTAGCATTGTTACTCGCAGAGTAAATAAATAAATGTTGTTTCCATTTTCTGTCTCTTTATGCGAACAAAAAGCACATTAATCGAATGTGCCTCGTTGTCCACTCCGCCGACGCAAGGCAATTGTATGTGCAAATTTATTAACACGGCAGTACTATGCGTGCGGAGAGCTCGCAACTCGTAACTCGCATTTCCGTGAGCAGATAAAAATAAACTCAGATACGGAAGGGCGATGAAAGTTCAACAACACTGTGGCTTAAGATGTAGTCTTGCAATGGTTCGTGTCTAACCTTGGCGATGGGGGGGCGATCGGATTGATACTGGTTTTTGTGAATTAAACTTGCTTTAGAAGATCTGTCTAGGGACTGCCGAGGAGTAGATGTTGGGCAGAGTCGTTCGCGGGGAGATAGTGGCTTCGGTAAGATAAGGGAGTCGAGGTCTGTAAAGCAAACAAATTTGGTCTGTAGAAAGAGCTCTTGGGGTGTTGCTGTTATTTCCTTCTTTTCCGAATTTAAATCGACTGATCTTCCTGATCTTTGTTTCTATGAAAGTCAGTGTGGGTGCCAACAAGTTGGAATTCGCTTCATTTGACTTTTGTACTGATGGCAGCGCGCCAATGTCTAGACCCTGAAATGAATTGATAAAGCAGTTGATAGTTGGGTCTTTGTACCCGCTTCTGTGTCTTGAATTGTCTTATTTGAAAACAAAGCTTCCAAAAATACTTTTATATTGTGATTTTGTGTCAGAAAACAGTGGATATTTTTTTGATCCAGTTCTTAGGCCTGTTGCATTTCTATTTAATGCGAACTACTGACAACCCTCCTAGAGTACTTCTGTCATGGAAAGCTTTCGCAATTTGCCATTCGGAACCCGAAATAAACCCTAGGTCCCTTTCATGTGTGTCAAATTATAACGCGCACAGCACAGGAGGCGCGAAATACTTCGGCCTTGTATGGGCTGTTACGCAGATTATTATGCAAAGAAGATTGAGAAAAGTCTGAACGAAAAACGGTTGATGAAAATTTTCTAAAAAACGCAATTGTTAAATCAAGAAAGCTGAAAAGAAAGAGAAAATAGTTTTCAAAGTTAAGGCGAATCTTCAAAATGTTGATCTTCTTCTTCTTCGTGCGGCGCTACACTCCGGGATTTATTGTCCCCGAGCGGAAAGCAAAAAAAATAAAAATGCCATTGTTTAATTGCTTAATAAAATTATTTTGAAAATGGTCTAATCGCTTCTATCGCCAAAACACTTCTGATTCGATCACTCAGCATCAGCACCAAAGAGCTGAGTGGGTAGGGTTACCAACATGTAAGTCGAGGTGGACCTGGGTCTTCGTTAGTAAATTTCTCCACCCAGCACCATCGCATGCACACCGAGTTGGTTCAGGTTCTTCTCCACCTGTGTACGCCATTTTAGACGTAGGCGTTCTCTGCTGCGTTATCCGACTGGTTCAGATTCAAAAAATCTTCTGGTCGGAGCTGTGTTGTCCATTTGCTCTACATGGCCTTACCACTTTAGACGTTGGATCCGTAGAAGCCTGACCAGGCGTATGGCGCCGTTCAGTTCGAGGTTGAACCTTCCTCTCCAGTAACCATCAACGCAAACAGGATCAAAGATTGCACGCAGAACTTTTCTATCAAAAAGACTTCTTCATCCGCTTTCGGTAAAAACCAAGTCTCTGCGCCATAGAGCAGGACTGGGTTGATCAGGGTGTTTATCAAAGCTACCCTGATTTTTCGAAAGATGGATCTTTTACTCAATTATGTCTTGAGCCCAAAGAAACCGCGATTACCAAGAGTTATTCTGCGTTTGATCTCAGCACAGATGTCATTTGTACTTGTTACCACGGAGCCGAGCTAAAAAAAGTCCTTGACCACATCAAAGTTTTTGCTGCCTATTATGACAGGCAAATTTTGATAAATCACCAAATTTTACTAAACACAACATATAACAAAACATAGAAAACAAGTTAACGCATTGTTTTTTGATAACAAGCCTACAAATTGAACCCCTAGTCTTTCCTATATGTCAAACCTTTGACAAAAAAGATCGAAGTTCCAATCTCATTAAGAAAGTAATTTACCCAATACTTAGTATATAAATGAGTTTTTTAATAACAGTATTTTCCGGATAATAGCACATGGGCATTAAATTGCGTTGCTTATTAGCTCGTTTTGAATTAAATTCCTACTTAGCTGGGACCATAGTATTTGCTAAAGGGGTTGGGACTACCTTTAAGTATCCTGCTTAAGACACAGCACGGGCCGAAGGTACCGAATGAGAGATGGAAAGTATGGCTTAAGATGGCGTTGGTAATTCTCAGCTGAATATAATTTGTTGCTCTTAAAAGGATTTTGCTATTAAAGCGGTTGCTTATATCCGGGGAGTACTGTACTTAACCCTACACTGCGTGTTCCATAAGTCCATAATTTTATTTGAAATTTATTTGAAATACACTGCGCAGTGTAGCAGATCTGATACAACTCAATTCTTACTTCTTTCATAAACTATGCACCACAATTTTACTCTGTTAAACTTTGTAGATGATCTGCTTTATATACTTTGAAGGGAATAATCATGCCAATTTACATAGATTAATGGCTTTTTTTTTATTACTGTTCTTGCATTTGGAGCCATAAATTTTATAAGAAAATATTGTTTTTCATTAAAAAAAAAGTCGCGTAGTGTAGGGCTAAGTAATTTTTACTTAACAGAGTACTCCAATTATATCACAGTTCGTACAAAAAAAAAAAAGAAAAACTTGTTTGTAAAATACAACCAACACCATTGTTGCAATACTTCTCACAACATTTATAATTCATTATTCTTTATGTTCAGTTTAAAATTATCTCGTAAATCGTTTTAAAGCTTTGGTCAGGTTAAAAGTAATTCCTCACTTCTACTCAGCATTAAGTTTGACAGCACTTCAATTAAAAAGCGGAACGAATTCATCAATATTGAAGAGACTTTAAATATCAATTAGAAATTCATTAGCTAATGCTAATCGGTTGGCTTTAGTCGGTTTTATATTTTGATGCATGAAAATGAATTTGATTTTATTTGCAACATGGCATTATGTTTGCCAGGGTGTGGGAAGAGAAATTTTACACAATCGATTTTTGAGATAAGATGGAGAAGACTTGTGTACAGATTTGTAAAAAAATAAATATAAGGTGGAAAACACTGCGAATGCACAAAATGCATTGTGGACAGTTAGGTTCACGAATTTCAAAAAAGGACGAACATCCAGTCAGGTGAACATTTTTTGTTTTTTATTGTACATTCATTCATTCGTGGAGTAACAGCCCACGAAGGACCAGAATCAAGTTTTTATTGTACGCGGTATGATTTTTCGCTCTACAGACTTAAGAATCTTTTCTTAAATCTTATCGCGCCATAAACGGATAGGAAAGGGTGATAGAACTAAAATCCTCATACTAGGTAACACAAGGGGTCCTCAACAACCTATGTAAGTGGAGCAGGGGTGCCTTGCCTACCCGATCAATTAAACCGAAACCTTTGTACAGATTTTGTCTGAAGTCCAAATTTCTTCTAACTGAGTCTTTGCAGCAGATGGGATGTTCTTGGGCGAGTTCAGGAAAAAAAAGATGTCTTACGAGGAATTTGGACTTCTGATAAAATCTGTATACAAATCTTCACATATTGGCAAAATTAGAGACCTTAGCTGATGATTGGTTCTTTTGGCGCTGCCTGATATAATGGTGGCTACAATGCTCATAAAAAAATCCCCACACCCTTCTTGCTTATCGATCTATTCTGGGCCGCGGTTTGTGCCAGCTATCAGTTTTATTAGTTTTTCCAGTTTTCTGTCAGTTAAAATTAATTTTGAAATTTATTCAAAAAAAAAAACAAACAATTGGCTTACGTTTTATTCCTAAGAACAGCTGTTCAATAAAAACCAACGCAATGTCAAAGGGAACCACATTGTGTTTGTCACAAAACGTGACTCTGTTCAATATTAAATTCAATGCAATGTAGTAGCACTTAAATACCTTCAGCTATTTACAAATTTATACAAACAAGTAATATGAATGCAGACGTAACAATCCGCTCATTTCCAATTCGATAACTTCCGACAACACTCGAAGAACTAGACAGTTGAATTAGAATTTCAATGGAACCCATGCAGCCTTTACACGGTTGAACATTTTCAAAGAAAAAAAAACCGTCATTCAAAGATATGAAGTCACTGAAAGTACACTTTGTTGCGAGGATGGTTGACTGCAAACCATAAATGAGCAAATACAGATACCTAACTTCTTCTTCTCTTGCCCCTTGATTTTATTTGACAGCGTTTTTTATAACATTTTGTGTCTATGAATACGTGTGAGAGCTTAGAACAGCAAATCAAACAAATGTGCGTTAAATTGATGAGCTAGTGTTCGGTGATTCCTGAATTACTGTCAAAATGCTTCCTGTATTTCAGCTGTATTCGTGAATTACTGTCAAATTCATCGATGGGCGAGGGGAAATGGCAGCTGCACAGTTGGGTGCAAACCTTAAAAATTCATAGAACCCTTTTCTAAATTCTTGAGAATCTCAATTTACACAACGTTCTAATGACACAAATGATTACTCAGCACGGATGTGTTCACATAAACTGCTTCACTTTTTCCAATCATTGCATTCAATGCCTTGAAGGTCGACTCGAGCCCGTTCACGTTCTCAAAGCATAAAAAAATTTCCATCGAGACCACAAATGAGTAACAATTGTCACCCAGTCGCTGCGATCGCTCTAAAAGTCCAAAGTCCCTCTCGATCCCTAGACAGAGCAGTTTTTTCCATCAAAGTCGCACAGACTTTACATGCATGAGTAGAAAGCATTCAAGTTAATAGGAAAATTCCAAGATTGCATATGAATACCAAGTAACGTGCATGAGTATCGCTGACGTATGGAAAATAAAGTGAAACGCCCACGAAGAAACGACACGTGGCAGATCGTGGAAAAAAAAAAAAAAAGTAAATGTCATAGGTATGCACTTCAAAAATCATTCAAAAGTTTACCACAATAATTCACCAGCTGCTAATGAATTGAGAGAAGGCAAAATAAAATAATTTAAACCCGATACAATCATAACAATTTAATTTAAGTTCATTAAGAGAAAATGTCGCTAATGAAAAACAAATCTCAAGCTTTAATAGAGTTGTTGACAAACTTCCATCCGACCATGTACTCTCCTCATTAACCTCTCTGCGCCCTTTCTATACAAGCGGAGGTGGTCTAATATTATAACAATACCGCCCCCGGTCAAAATGTGACAACACAATTGTGCTAAATGGATGTAGCGCTTAATTAGCCCAGCGCGGTATCACATTCATCGAATCCATAGTTCGTATGAACGTTTTATTAGAGCTTAATCGCACTTCATTTGAGGTCTATTTTTAGCGGCTTGTTAAAACTCGCAGAGCAAGAACATCGTTCCTCCGTCAGAGTCTCTCGTTTAGCGTGGGCAATTTCATAGAAAAAAACAATTTTCTGGTTGAAAGTGAACGTGTGTTGCCGCGTAACATTATGCAAAAAAAAAAAAAAAAATAACATGAAACTGAAAGTGCTGTGCGGATGCATACAACATAAAAATGCCAGCATCTCTTCCGTTTCGTTGGTCGAGGAAATGGCTGCACGTGCCAGAATAGAACCGACTACCGCATTTAAATTCAATCACTTTTTTTTCCTTCCTATTTTATTGACTGTACACAGGTCTTTGATTTTATAATTAACTTCGATTACTCAATGCCGGTGGCGTAAGAATAATTTTTTTTATAGCCCGATTAGCGGTATTAGCATTGGCCGAAGGGTGGGGAAGGCGATGATGGCCTTTGTTGTCCCTTAGTGGGAGATTGCGAAATGATTTAATGTGTCTATCACCTGTTTCCGTATCTTGAAGTGTTAGATAAGACTTATCTCGGTAATTGGTATGGTTTTGAGTGTTGTGGGTGTTTCGTTTTGACGGGGGAAAAAAAAAAAACCTACGACAAGATAAAGTTTTTAGAGAGGGTTTGTTTTGTTTTGCTTGACGTGGTGCATTGGCAAGCCAAAGTTTGTCGAGATAAAGCAGAGACTGTGGGCGAAGAAAGGTGTAGACTCCGGGATTCTCAATTTATCAGTAGACTTTAGTGTTGAACTAGGCCGGAGGACCTAAAAAACCTCTAACTCCTAAGCAACCTCTCAGCCAGCCAACGACTACAATTTCAGAACTTGGAATTCAAAGTATAGCAAACTCTCAATAGGTCGAATTTCACGGGACCAGAAAAAGTTTCGAATTTCAGAGGTTTTCGAGTTAGGGAGGTTTCAGAAAAAAAATATTGCACACTTTCGTCTCGAAAGTTTCGAAAGTTTAGTGGGGTAATAGGGTAGAGGTAAAGAAGCCATCATTTTCGAAGTTCGCACAAAAGTAAATTCGAATTAACGAGGGGAGTTAACGAGTTTTCTTCGATTTCATCATCATTAGTGGCGTAACAGGAAACGAAGGGCCAGTTCCGAACGGCAAATTGCGAAAGCTTTCCATGACAGAAGTACTCCAGGAGGGTTGTCAGTCGTTCGCTGGAAGTGGGGCCGTGAAAATTCTTTGTGGTGTTTCTCCCCGAGCTGTATTCGAATCCGGGTACTCTCGCTTAACAGTCCGACGCACTAACGATTAAGCCACGGCGCCCACCTTTCTTCGATTTACAGAGGTTTTTTCAGGGGACCGTGAGAATGCTTCGGTTAACAGAGGTTTTCAAATTATAGAGGTTCGAATCATCCAGAGTTTACTATATATTGAAATAAAGTACCCTCTAAGTCGAAATAGCTTTACGTCGAATTTCCCTCTAACTCGAATTTTTTTCACCATATTTTGGCATTCCCCTTCCAAATTTTCCATATAAAAACCATCCTCTAAGTCGAATTCCCTTTAACTCGAACTAATTTTGAAGTCTCGTGAAAATTCGACTTAAGAGGATTCGACTTTATGTTGAATCAAAAATAGATAGAACGTGATATCTTCGATTCTTTTTTAAAAGAGAAGAATTCATCGAAAGATTGTAGGCTATTTCTTGTGTCGAAATCTTTCATCCCAAGCAACTGCTCTAGGCAAACTAAGAAGTTTTATCTTTAACCCATTAAAAATGCTATAATTGGTTCAAAAATATTCATCTGCAAATTTTCCTTGAAATTACAATCTTCAAAAAACAGCAGAATCGTCCAACCAAACCTTTCGATAGCAAACCGACGCTCATAAACGAAACAAGTTTAAGTGTACCGCCGTTCGATCACCGAAAACGCGTCCCATACATGGCGCCGTGTTTATTTATTCCATTCAAATTCATTTGATATGGTTTTGCGATTTTTTTCTCATGTTAATGAATTTTATTAACACTTCACAACAAATCGACGTCGTGTGCTTTTTTTTGCGAGAACCTTCACGAACAACGCCTAACACGAGAGAATGGCCACGTTTCAGCAACCACATTTTAATTGTTTTCTTTTTTTTTGCATCAATCAGTTGAATGTTCGTGAATGACCTGCTTTCAAAGTCAATTACTTATAAACTGTGTGTAAATTGATTCAATTTAAAAATGTTTTGAATATTTTCGGTTTTTCGGCGGGAAGGTTGAAGTTATTTTTAGAGAGATTGTTCCAGTTGCAAAGACGTTTGAGGACACGAGTGATCGTTTAAGACTTGTGATAGATTTTCTGTGGAATTCTTGTCTGCGATGTTCTTTCTTTTAAACGATTTCAAACGATGATTTTCAAAAGATTTTTGAAAGATAAATTTCGAGTCGATTTGACAGTTGAGATGGCATCGTAATGACGACTCTTGTGGAATAGTTTATGATTGACAGCCACTTAGAGCAAATAGCTTGGCATCAAATTTAAAATAAAAACATGAATTTTTACTGTTTGCAATACAACAAAGCCTAGGAGATGACGACATCTTCACTTGGTTAGCAAAACTAGACCACAGTCGTGAACTAAGGAATTGAAATGAGTTTTTAAAATATTTTTGTATGCGATAGTACAGTTCTTCCTTGTGTCTCTTTCTTTGGCTGCGAAACGAACTCGAAAATGTGTCATAAAGTAAAATCTACTCGGGAATTTGTACAAAAAAGGAAAACAAGTTTAAAGAGGAAGACATTTTATGAGTTTTAAAGTTCTTGGAATTTTCAAAAGCTTGGCACACGTTGCGCTGAAGATACATTTTCTTTAAAAAAAATTGTTAATTGTTCAAAAGGAAGGTTCACAGATAACAATGTTTTGAAATTTTTCAAAAACCCGTAAAACGCATTTACTCTTTTTTTTGGAGTTAAGTATTGGGTAAATAGTTTATTTAGTACGTTTTTCTTTTTAAATTTGAACGTTCATTTAAAAAAATCATGCACAATAGTATTATTCAAAGTATTGCCCATCTGAAGCTATGACTTTTTCCCATCTTTCTGGCAATTTGTGGATCCCAGCCAAGAATGAATCAAGCCAATTTTTGATATTCTGCTCTGATGTGAACCGTATTTCAGTGAGGGCGTTCTGCATCGATCGGAACAAATGGTAGTCAGAAGGGGCAAGGTCTGGGCTATAAGGCGGGTGGGGTAAAACTTCCCATCCACTGTTTTCCAAATAGTTCTTAACCGGAATAGCAACGTGAGGCCGAGCGTTGTCATGATGGAAAATTATTGCCTCATGTCTGGCCGCATATTCCGGGCTTTTTTTCAGCTACTGCTCTCTTCAAACGCATTAATTGTGTTCGGTAGCGTTGTCAATTGATGGTTTCAGCCGGTTTTAGCAGCTCATAATACAGCCCAAATACAGAGCATTGATGCTTATTCTGAGATTCGTTTTCGTTCGAAAGTGAGTCGAATTCGAACGATTTGTATTCTGAGATTCAAACGATTCGATAGTTCACTTTGGCAACCGAAAATTCATTTACCTTCGCGCCGGGTTTCACATATGATTTTTTGCACTTTGGGTTGTCATAATGGATCCATTTTTCTTCACCAGTAACAATCCGATGCAAAAATGGCTTCCTTTTATGGTGTTCCAGCAGCATTTCGGACATGCAAAACCGCCTTTCGACGTCTCTCGGCTTGAGTTTATGTGGAACCCAATTTCTTTGCTTTTGAATATATCCAGCTGCTTTTAAACGTTTCAAAATGCCTGCTTGAGTGACACCCAAATATTCTGCGAGCTCTTCTTGTGTTTGGCAACAATCTTCATAGAATAATGCTTCCAGTTTTTCATCTTCAAACTTTTTTTGCTGCCCAGGACGTTCATCATAGAGTAATGCTTCCAGTTTTTCATCTTCAAACTTTTTTGGCTGCCCAGGACGTTCATCGTCTTCTAAGTCAAAATTACAAAAAAAAAAAAATAAATAATAGTCGGCGTAACAACCGATACAGGGCCAGAGCCTAGCTTCTTCGCTTTTCTTCGCCAAAATTACCACTTTTAAATCGTACAAACCACTTTTGACACGTTCGCTCAGCTAGCGCATGTTCACCATAAACTTAAACCAAAATACGATGACTTTCGGCAGCAGTTTTCATCATTTTAAAGTAATGAAGAAGAACTCCCCGCAAAAACACTTTTTCAGGCAGAAAGTTCGACATATTTGAGTAAAAAAAAAATTATTGTTGTTTACGCTTCAAATGAACGATATACTGAAGTGAAATGATATGCTGAAATGACGTACAATGACAGTAGCTTTTCAATGCATGTTCCAATGGAATAATACAAGTTATGCCATCTCTTAGCAAACCGCACGAATTGAGTTATAGACCCAATATTTCGTCTATTTTGGAGAAAATTAAAAGAGAGATTAGAAGTGAGTCTCTATTGCTCTTGGGTGGAATCGGCTAACGCGACAATCGATAATTGATAATCAAAACCGACAATTTTGCTCCATGTAAAGTGATTATCAACACGACAATCGTTTTTTTGCATTGATATGAAGTGACAGCTATTTAGGTGTGGTTTTCATCATTTATGTTTGGTTTGGTGCAGTCGACTTCAATTTGGTTAGTTTATTATAATAATCATTATCATTTATTATTTTTCAAACCGCGCAAAGAGTGAGAAGAACAAATATTTATGAAAAGGAACAAAATTGAGAAACAGAGCAAATATTTTGGAACTACCTAAATGAATTTATTTGTGGATATCCTTGAAAATATCACTTAACAGTCATTACATTTTAGATTTTTAAAAAACTTTCGTTTGACAAAAGAAGCATTTATACATGTTTTGCTGCTGCTCGATCTACCATCCGGGGTAAGGTCAACGCATATTCTCACATGTTGTTCAATTGGCTGCAACACTAAATATTCTTGGTGGTGGCTTTTCCATAAATTCGGAAAGAATGGCAAATTGAGACCTAAGAGAAAACACAATTATAACTTTTAATATTTCTGAGATATATGTATGTACACAAATATGCTTACATTATTTGTAAATTTTATAAAAACACAGCAACTTATCAAAATCAAAACACAAATACCAATTCAAACATTCAAAAATGACATTTATTTTTTGACAGAATTGTAAGTGTTGCCAAGAAACGAAGAATTTTTTGCGATCGCTTTACACAGAGCAAAGAATAGTTGATAATCAAAAACGACAATAAAAAAAGCGACAATCAACTATGACCTTAGCTGATTCTACCCCTGGCTATATTTACCAGCTCTTGAGCTTTTAGGTGGTCTTTAAATAAAAAAAATACATAAATAAAAGAAAGAGATAACGAAATGCGTTTTGTAAATAGTGCATTGAAAATCAATATTTGTCTTAAAGTGCTACGGCAAAATTAGGAAAAAATAGAAACTACAGGAAAAATAAAGAAAATAATTCCAAACGGTTCTGGAAAAATTCTAAGAAAAATTGATATCTTAAACATTTCTACAAAATTATGTTTATATGAGAGATAATTTGTTTAATTTTATGGACACTCCCAATAAATAAATGTTGATTCGGAAGAAGAATTCATGAATAAGAACTTAAAGTCGATTTCGCCCACCTTTAATTTTTACTTTGTCTTATTAATTATTAATTAGTAAAGTAAAATCTAAATTTAGTTTGTAAATAAACAACCTGGGTTAGTAATGGCGACCTTGTACTCCGTAATGAAAAAAGATTAATTCCTTTGAACTGACCTCGAAATTACAACTCAACAAACCTCATCACCGGCAATCAAAACAGTCATTAATCTTTCCAGGTAATAACTCCCATTTCTTTGTGCTTCTCTTACCAGGAATTGTTTTGTTTTGGAAATCTCTGTTGACCCAAGTAGCGTTGCGAGTCAACAAACAAACCAGTGTTGACATAATTGACGAGCCCTCTTGTGCAATTGATTACATTTTTCATTAAGTCGTTCCGCACAGAACTTGAAGCCCTCAACAAATAATTGCTGTTTTCTTGACTTTTCATCGATTCCCTAATGTTAATTAATTCATCATTAAAACTCCATTTCCCTTCAATTAGTTTAAATTACTTGCCGTTTTTCTTTAATTTTCATTAACAATTGACTGACAGACATCGGCTCAAGTAATCAACTTTCCCGGTTGTCATGTCAAACCAGTTTTGCGGCTTGTACCCCCATTCCATAATTGTGTATTCATTTTCACTCGCCACAATTTACTTAAATGCAATGCGATGCAAAGATACTTTATGCGGAGTGTCTACAGTTGACTGACTATTTAATTAAGGTCCAAAGTCCAATTGAATCAAGTTGTTGTTCATTATGAGACTCCCACAGACGTCATCGTAACCGAGAAGTGGTTAAGTTTTCTCGAAGTGAAGCGAACGCATGCAAATACGCATCTTCGATTGGGGTGTGGTTGGTTGGTGGGCAAGGGTGTTGTAGTTTGTTTTTGTTGTGGGGACAAGAAATTTAAACAAGAAAACATTTTTCTGTGACACGTTGCGTTGGCTGTTGTTACGCAGGTGTTACGTAGAAATAAGGCGAGGCAGCTGCGTTATGTTGCGACTGTACGTAAGAGAGATGCAGGACTGGAAAGTCTTTTTTTCAATGGACACTGTCAAAAAATACTTTGCACGAATGAGGAAAACTAATTTTTTCTTATTCAATTTGTTCCCAAAATGAGATAAGAGGGGATCATTTGTGAAGATCAAGAGAAAAATTGTGTCGTGTTGGAAGTTAAAATGATTTCACAATCAAAACTTAAATTGCAAAAAAAGAGAAGGCATTCCGTAAAGAACTACAAATCAAGTATTCATAATTCATTTATAGTTTTCTATACTTTAAGTATTCATTTCGTTTTCTTTTCATGAAATGAAATTAACATCATAATTTGTTAGCACAAATGTAGTTTGTAGATTATTGAATAAATAAAGGAAAAATAAATTCCCATTGCCAATAACATCTTGCATTGGTCTATGAATATTAATGCTCTCTATTAAAAGCGATAGGAACTACGAACTCTTCGAATTGTCCAACGGTGTGAACGTGCCATACCCGGCAATTATCATTTGACTTTATTGACATGACCATGTTAAATGCTTTGTTGCAGTTAAAATCATTTTCAATCCTGTCTTTCAGGTTTCCAGAGTACTCAGCTATTATACATCGGGTCAAAGATCAAGATAATTTCGTATTCAAACCAGCTAGGTTTACACCAAAAGGACGCCATCTCATCTTAATCATTAGTTCCTCTTTAAAACAAAATACTTTTTAATTTTATTCAACTCATTTTCAAGTAAATTTCAATCGTAAAAACTTACAAGAAGGATAAAAATAATTCCCCATCGCTTATACATGTGCTTTAGCAGATGTCGATTGACACCTTCTCAACACCGTGCAGTTTACATTCGTCACACTTACAACACATTCAAAAAAAGTCTTTTTAAATAAATGGACCTTTAAATTTATTTCTTGTTTTGTTTGCCAAAACTATAAACGAACTATTGTCGGCGTTTTTTTTTGTTTTTTTGCACATCCGCGCTGGGGGTTTTCCACCCCGAATTACGTGGTAGAAAAACTTCTTTTTTTCTTTTGGCTGATAATTGCGCCAAGAGAAGAGAATTTAAAATTAAATTAGATGTAAAAATGGATTCACAAAAGAGTTAAAATAATGCACCATTTGGTGATGAGACATCGCGTTGAGATCTATTTGTGGATATTATCAAAGATCTTTTTTTTTTTTTTTTTGAGTTCATAAATTTTACGAACCGGGAATCTTTGATCTGTCTGAGAAGTATAAAAACTGTTTCTTATTTATGTTTTGGTTTATTCTTTGTATCATTCTGTAAATGATTTCAATATGGCGATTGAAGAGAATGAGTCTTTCTGCCGAATAAAGTGAGTTGCGCAGTAAAATTCTTTAATAATACTTTTTTTGGATTGTAAAATGACACATGGTTCTGTTTTACTAAGTCTGAGTTTCTTCAAAACATTTGTTTGTTCAGTTGTTGGTTTATCAATGGGTTTACACAAAGTAAATCTTTTGGCAACACTTTTGAATAAATCTTTTTCAATTGAAATTTGTTGCTCTTACATTTTTATGTTTAAAGTAATATTAGAACGTTGAAGAAAATTAACTTTGTTTGCATTTTGTAAATTTTTTGATTTCGATAGCTTAAGAGACATCTGCCAAGTCTCTTAAACTTTCAAATTCAGCTGTTATAAACAATTTTCACAACAGTCAGAGGCATCTCTTGAAAGCGGGCGGAATTAATTACAAGTAATAGCTTTGGACAACTTTCAAATTTGATTTTGTAGTTCCTTTTTTTGATCCAAATAGTTCATTCAGTTTTCTTCGTTCTGATAGCATTTAGAAAAAAAGTAAAAGTAGAATAAATTATTAGAAGTAAAAGTCCACTTATAGACAAAAATCGAAACGAAAAAATTCGTGGGTGCCGTGGCAATTTTGCACTTTGCTCAACATTTGAATTCATTTCGTTTTAAATAACCATTTCTACATAATCACCAACAGACAGCTGCATCTCACTCTACTTCTAAATCTATCAACGATCACTCATTCAACATTTACTTTTCTTCACATCTTCACTGCAATTTATCCAAAGAAGTGTTTTATTTATATTCTCATTTTATTCTACCAAATTCAAGGTCACCCTCACAAAAGTTCACACTTTCAGAATCTAACGAAAAAAAAAAAAAAACAAGATAACGCAACGCAATCAATCGAAACAAGTTCTCCAGAATTCTCGCTAAACCCCGAGGCACCGCACGTTTTGGCAGACTTCACTGCGCCGTTCTCGCTCTCTCCCACTGTCTTTCCCAAAACACATCTAACCCTCGTAAATCATTTCACTGAAGGCTCGCCTCTGTTGATTACTTTCCACTTCAGCAAGCTATGGAAACAAGCCCCCGCCATTGATAAATAATTTTTTTTTTTTTGTTAAAAATAAATCCACGGCGCACACAATTATTTATCTCGATTCCCATGTATGAACGTGTGTCACTGTGTGTATCTTACCAATTTAATTTGTTAGAACGTTTTTTTTTTTTTTTTTGCTAATTCATCGCAATTGTGCAGATACAGTATCGCAGATACATTCTTCTAAAGCCAAAACTTGCCACTAGATGACGTAAGGCGGCTTTCTGCACGACATTCAGTTTATGATTCTCGCATTCGTACGCACATTTTGAGAAAAGATATAAAATCACTTGCCGGTGTATGCGTGGCTCAAAAATCTCAACTAAAGCCGACACGTGATGGCGGCGGAGGAGTAGGCTTTCTGTTTTTTTTTTTAGATTTCGTACAGCCGGTTGCGACGCATCCAAAAACATTGAACATACGTTGTTGTGTTGAACAATTATAAATAAAAAAAAAGAAACAACAAAATTTTAAATGGACTAAGGTCGTTTGAATGTGAAAATATATGAGTTCTGCAAGATGGCCAGTTTGGGGGTTGCACAGCACGTCGTCGGCAGAATTAATTCACAAAAAAAGAAAACAACAAGAGGAGAAAAAAAAGAATTAACTCATCTTTGCGGTTAAATGAATGTTAATTGAAAATTGTCTGGTGATAATAACGTGTGTCAGGCGAAGAGACAGATCTGCTCAACTTGAAGTCGCATGTTTTGTTTGCTATCGCTCGGTTGTCAGCGATAATGTGAGTTATGATGAAGATCGGTGAGCAGTAAGCTAGACGGGTTTTTCTGGGATTGTATTAAGGTTAGGTTAGAGTGGCTGGGGGAGCTGAGGCCCACAGCCACACATAAGCCAGATTAAGACAAAAAGCTAAAGGTTACAACATAAAAATGAAAACGTAACAGGGAAGCAAATTTCCCTTTGATACCGGGAATTTTCATGAAACAAAACAACAAAAAGTTCTTTTTTGAAGAGTCGTTCTTTTGCTTACCCCATTCATGCTGGGTCTTGTTTGTGTTCATCATGAGTACAACATAAGATTCATCTGCTAAAAATTTAAAAACATTGGCGAAATTGCAATAAAAGTTTCTTAGCTTCATTCTAACCACAAATCTTATTCCATTTGATTCAGCTTCAAATGTCACTTACAGTGCCTCCAAAAACTATTCGTTCACCGACAAATTTCAAGGAAAAAATGGCCATTGAAAATCGGTCTACTCTTGTTGGTCTACAAGTCGTTGGTCTACAAGTCGTCGGTCTACAAAGTTGTACCAATAAGATGTTCCATGAACTTGAAACTGAGTTATTATGAGGGTGAGCGAATACTTTTTGGAGGTAATTTCGTAAAAAATCATCGTTTTATATTTTGAATGTTTATGTCGTTTTGTTCAGTACTTAACACAGAATAGAATCATGTACATATGATTTTTGTACGACTTGCAGTTTCTTTTCTATGGCCATTCTCACCTTGAAATGAGTCGGTGAGCGAATAGTTTCTGGGGGCACTGTAGTTCAATTAGAATATTCGAGATTTTTTTACTACGTTTCTGGCGAAATAAAAATATTTTTTTCTACCTCTAAAATTAGCTGCGGTCGTAAAAGGGTTTAAGTGCTTCCACAATACATTTTAAATGAAAACTACTATAATTAGCATCTTTAGGTCATATAAAACGATGGTAATATTAATTTAGTTCAAAAGGGCAAGCTAGGCGAGCGGGGCTGTTCTAAAAGTCAATGAGGAAGCAAATACACGAATAGAAATCGATCTGTCACACATCTTTTAAGACAAAAGAAAAGCCTCTAAAAGATAGCTATTCGAAGGTTGAGGTAAATAAGGAGTTCATCTACCTCGTAGGAAATGTGAACACGAATGACTTGGTGGATATTCGGCTTTGCATCGTCCTGGGCAACTGCTGGTTATCTCATATACCTCATATACTCTGGTGCACATTTTTTTAACCTTCTTTCTCGTGGATGGCTGAAGAACCGATACATATCTTCTTGGCATGTTTTTTTTTTTTGAATTATTTGCCTAATCCAAAAATGAAGTTTCTGAGGTTTCGTTCGAATAACGAGACCTTTATAGAATCACTTCGGTGTCCGTCTGTCTGTCTGTCTTTAACATATCTGCCTACAACTTTTAAGTCCTTTGGCATTTAAGCCCCTTTTAGACGATCATTTCAGTTTCAGTTTCAGTTGAGTCATGAGTTAATCTTTCAGTTAAACTGATGTCTAAATGCAAAAACTGAAGCGTTTAACTGAAACTGAAACGTAAACTGAAACTGATGGAATTCCCAGAAGCTGTTCGTTCAGTTATCAGTTAAACTGATGTGTAAATACGTTTCAGTTCAGTTGTCAGTTCAGTCATCATTTTTATTGTAGTTAAGGGTGAATCAACATTTTCGAGTTCCTGTTTTTTTTTTTTCAATATGTTGAAATGGAGTGATAATGTGGTCGATTTCATTGAAATTTATCGCACGTGTCCATGTTTGTGGAAGAAAAGTTACCATTTTTTATCAAAATTCAGTGAAAGGAGAAGTAGCATACAATATTTTGCTTTCAACTGCTCACAAATAAAATGAAAGCTCAAGGGAACATCGGACTGACTTTTAAATACACTGTCTTTTTTAACTGAACTGATAACTGATCGTCTAAAAGAGCTTTAAGGATGAAATTTAGATTGGGTATGTTTCTAGGCAACCCAAAAATAAGTCGTGGTTTTCTTGATAACAGAATTGTCCCCAAGAAGAATTAATAATTTTCCTAACCTCAGGAGTATTTGTTTGAATATGCAAATAATGGTTAATTTACATTGCGTCAATATTGCAATTTTGACAGTATTTTGTAGAGGCCCCTACTTCACATGTAATCGTGTACACCTTGTACATGTGAAATTAAATTATTCGCGTGTACTTAAATTTTTACGTGTATTTATATATAGGCGTGTATTTATATATACACGTGTATTTATACTTACACGTGTATTTAGTAAAATATATGTAGACAGTACAAAATAATACAAATTTAGATGAAATCGTTGTTTAAATCCTGTGTACCTACTTATATATTCTTTTGATATTCTCTTAACTCACTTCATTTTGGAAGCTAACATTCACGTCTCTAACAACTTATGCACGGATGCCGATGAGTCTACACCGCTCACAAAACAGCAGCAGCAGCTCGAAATAAAAAACGTGACCGTTCGCTTTTGAACTCCCCAAAAACGTATTGGCTTTTATTTTACTTTTTATTTTGTTACATTTTGTCGATGACTCCGTTCACTGTCCATTCTATGTCCGACGCTGTTCGCAAGGTGACACAATGTTTGTAAAGATGTCTATGGGTTCAAGTCTTTTCAGGTATCAGAAATCTCAGAATCTTTTCAGGTATTTGAACCGGACCAAACGGACCGAGGACGCACTGGGATAGGACACCGCGAGTGAGGAGGGGGACACCTTACCACCCCCAATGGGTAACACAAGGGGTCCACAAGGACCTAAGTGAGGCGGTATATCCGCCGGCCCACCAACCTAACCTAACCTATGGGTTCAAGTCCGTTGACGAATTCTTCGAAAGATACCCAGTCCTATTCTGAAATGTCGAGCTTTGTAGCCATAACGAGGACGTGAATAGGCTTTTGCATGACTTTGCATACTTACAAAAGTACACGTTTGTCCATGATTAAATGAACTACATGTGTGCCCGTGTCTAAGGTGCCGTGCAATACGAAAACAAGGGTCAATTGTACACGTGTAATTAAATACACGTTTGAAATCTGGAGCTAGTATTATGTATCAGGTTTGAGAAAAGCAGCGTTGACACTCTTAAACATGAAATATTCATTTCTTGTAGAATTGATGATCGCTTTTGACTGCTGGAATTCTTTTATCAAATACTCTAAAATAATGACTCAGCTGTGTACACACAAAGGGTTGAAGTAGTTGAATGCATTTCAGTTTATGTTCTTTTAAGCAGCAAATTTTACTGCCCATAATTTCTTTGTACAACTTAATACATTTATAGTATTTCCTTAAGTTATTTAAATGCAAATCGATCCATTTACTACACCGAAAATGTGACAGAAAGTTTTCTTTTTGAGTTCTTTTTTGCATACTTCCACTAGATTTTTAAATTGATCTCAAATTAGCCAATTCCACTCAAAACTTGAGCAAAGCCTCCGAACTCGTTTGGCAACTGAACAAACACTTATGCATTCTCATGTCACATCGATCAGGTTTTATCGGTCTTGCTTCGTTTTTTTCTTAGATTTATATGAATCCGTCTCTCAGAACGACTAAACAAAAAAACATATTTTTCTTTATTTATAGCTCGTTATCATAATAAAATCTAGAAAGATGTTTTATATTTCCTCGAGTGATTAGAAAAATATTTTCACGGTCATGCAAACTGAGTTTGTCCTCGAAAACACACCAAAGAAAGGCTTTTATCTTTCTGAGCTACTCCCACTCATCACCGAAGCTAGACACACATTTTTTTGTCATATTTACAATCACGAAAGATTGACGTAATGTGGTTTTTTATCACCTTCACATATTGCTTTATGAACGATAAATTTATTAGATAACTCGAGTGACTTGCATGTAATTGACAAAATAATCCATTTTTTCGATTTTTAATTGGAGCATTTTCATTGGCATTTCAATACACGTGTACTGTCATGCGTCCACGTTAATCTTTTTTTGGTATGTTGCGCTAGAAATAAGGTAAATGTTGCTGGAATTGCGATGCAGGGTCGTTTGACTTGGGTCTGTACTTCCTAAAGTCCTTGTATGTCCTGCAGTCTGAAGTTTGAGACTCTACGTCATTGCCTAGCTCAGATTTTTGCCAAATTAAAAATAATCATTGCCAAATTCATTACAAATCAGGTTAAACCACTCTTTATGTGTTAAAAACAAGAATAGACATTTAAAATTAAAAAAACTTGACAAGAACAAGTCCACATTTATAGCCACACTTCTATAACCGCCACCTCCTTACGTGGATTATTAATGAATTCATTGAACCTTCATTCTTAGAATCTCTTCTAGAATTATTTATTTATGTAATTTTTTTGTTTTTTTTTTTTTCAGGTATGTATCAAATAACAAATGGATTGAGTTTATCGTAGAAATTGTTGAGGAAGACACTGAATGGCAGCTACGTGTTTGTTGACATTCAAATAGACACAAATGGCGAGTGGTCGGTTCTGTTTGCGGAACATGAAAAGGGTATTTTATAGTTGATAAACATTGTACAGCCTGTAACGATGTTGGTGGGCAGTGCAAATATTTTATGGACGACAAGTATAGACATTGAAATGATACTTTCGTCTGTTTGAGGAAGTTGTCATGAAAGATGCAAATACGTTAGTGTACACTTTTCTCTGTTTATTGTTGTTCTGCCTCAGAACCACCGCGCATTTATAGTGAATACAGGGTTGATACTTCTATTTCATTTCATTTAATCATTCACTTAAGACTAAATTTACAATGTACATTATAACAGCATTATTTAGAAGACGATAATCATTCTTTAATGAGTTAAGTTATGCTAACACTTTAATACAGTACTGATGAATACTTAAAGAACGAGTCAGTAGTTGAAACATTAAAACAACTTAAGAAACATCGAGGGTAATTGGTTTCTGAAAAAGTGAGCACAGTAAAAAAAAGCAAGCGAAAAAAGATAGAAGCCTAGGAAAAAAAGGTATTGCAGAAACTCGAAACGAAACAACTCTGGTTTAGATTCAGTCTGGGGAACAATGACCTATTTTAAAAACTTAAAAATACTGGTCGAAAATCATTTTTTGGCAAATTCCGATTTTCAAATTTTAACCAAAATTATCGTTTCTTTATAAAATGTTGGATATTATAACTATGGTTTATTCTACTGCTCTTCTAAACAAGCTATAAATCAAAATAGAAATCTATCGTAGCAAGAGACAAATTCGTAAAATCAAAATCGACAAAATTATTGAAAATCAAATTTGAAAAAATGAAATGAAAAAAATTACGTATTCGCCACCGTAGTCAGTATTTTTACTATCAAGTCTAGTCAATCTGATTTTCAAAATTTTTTTTGTTTTTAATTTAAATCTTTTTGTAAAGTTTCTATAGACTATTTTAAGTATTGATATTTCTTCGTCATCTTATAATTAGAATCCCATATTTTACATGTAATCGTGTACACGTAGTACACGTGAAATTAAATTGTTCGTGTCGGAACACGTGTACTTATATCTTCACTTGTATCAACATTTTCGCGTGTACTTAGTAAAATATCTGTAGACAGTACAAAGTATTACAAACTTATATGAAACCTTTGTTTAAATCCTGTGTAAATATTCTTTTAATAGAGTCGACTACGATTTACTAACCTTCACTTTACTGAAAAATCGGAAAACTGAAACATAAAATTTGTTACGAACCATTTCTTCACAATTTTCATACAAATTGATCCGCTTAACTAAAAAAGTTGGTGAACTCAAAAAAAGTACAGCAAAATTTGTAAAATTATACTCGCATAACTGAAATACTGTCGAAGCCGAATTTTCACGGGATATCGAAATTAGTTCGAGTTAGAGGGATTTTTCGAAAAATTCGAGTTAGAGAGATTAATATATTTTTTTTTTTTTGTTTAAAAATCTTTATTTTATTCAAAAAAGTACACCTACATGTAAGGAAAAAAACACAGGAAATTACTTAAAAAAGCTTGTAATTTTGGAGTCTATTGAGTCTTTAAAATTGAAGAATGAAACCTTTTAAAAATGGACTCTATTTTGAAAAGGTTGAGGGTTCTATATTTGGTTTTGGAAAGCGCGGAATAAATGCAGAGAAAAGCTGAATTAGTGCCGAGGTGTTTACTGGTTCAAACGAATCATTTTTCATTTCATTTCATCAGCCGCCATTTTTTATTTCAATCGCATTTTTATGCAAAACTTCAATTGAAACGAAGGGCTAATTGTTCACCGTGTTACAAAATATCAACCGATTGAGTTATATTCAAGTCATTGAGTTGCATTGCAAGGTTTATAGAATAGGAGATCACGCATTCCCGTGTTTCACTCTCTTTTACGTCATAAGGACCCCTTAAGAGAGTCAAAATTCATAGAATGAAGTCGAGTCGAGTCAAGAAAATCGGGTCCCTTATGACGTAGGTAGGTAGATAGGTAGGCACGCTGACAAAATTAGTTCTGCCACACTTAGGTCCTTGTCGACCCCTTGTGTTACCCATAGGGAGGTTGTAACCCCTTTCTTACTCGCGGTGACCTAATTCCAACGATGAGTGAGTCCATCTGGTCATTCTCAGAAACCTGAAAACATTCTTTAGAGGTATAAAGTTAATCTCGTTAAGGTCCTGGAAGAAATGTCTTCCTAGTGTGCTAAACCTCAAGTGACAAAGGCTGGGGAATTAGCTTATGACGTAAACGTGGAGCAAAAAGAGTTACTGTATAACCTGGTATTTTAAAAATCTTGCTTGCTTAGGAATTAAGCAAAACATTTTGTTATTTTTTTTTTGAATAGAATAAGGACTATGTCTCTGGATTTATTTTTTCAATGGATATGGTTGTAAGCAGAAAAAATTGAATGTAGACCTTAGTATATTCTCTTAAGCTCAAAATTAGCAAGTGGCTTGAAAGAATCAGTCAAAACCCGCAAACTACGAAATTGAAAATGTGTAAGCACACTTTTATTGATCTTTAAAATTCTATTTTTTGACTTGTTACTGCGAGAAAAGTGTTTAAAAATGAAATTGTTTTATTCTCTGCTGGAATTTGCATCTGTTTTTGATCGCTTGATTGGTTTATTTCGGAATCACAATAAAATGAATGCCCAAAAATAAATTTTGATTAGTACGCGGATAAACAATAAGAAATTTGTGCAAGAAGGGAATATTCCAAAATTCTTTTATTTGAAGCGATTTAAGAGATTTGGTTGAAGGAAGGACTAAAACCACCGATTCCTTGACTTATCTGTATTATTGCATGGTTTTTAATTTAAATAAATAAAATAAATAGTTGGCGTAACAGCCCATACAGGGCCAGAGCCTAGTTTCTTCGCGCCTCCACTGTGTTGTGTTTTCATTTAAAAATTAGATGCTAGAAAACTAGATTGGCAGAAAACAAATAAATACGAGTTCTAAACGCTAACATTTTCTTTACTCTAAAATTGTTTGAGTTACATGAGGCGTTAAAGTTTAATTAATTTAATTGGTTAAGACTCTCGAGGCATGGATCTAAATTTTTTCAGATGCAGTAGAGTTAGAGTTAGAGTTTGGGGGGGGGGAGAGGGTGGGAAAGAGTCACCTGTGTCACTGCGGCCACGAGTGGGCCTATTGTGACTGCCCCCAATTATGGCTCACGCAGAAGGCCCGAGTTCGTAATGAATCTTAGGATGCTTTTGGGTGAGCTGGCAGCTATATTTCCTGCCTCTAGGTAGTGCCTGCCAAGGTGTCGATGACGAGTGTTCAGAGAGAGAGTTCAGATGCAGTAATTAGCGTTGAATCACCATAACCAAAAATATCTATTTACAGCCCAACTTGATTGCAACTACCCCTGTTCTTCAAGTACTTCACTTAGCAAGGAAAGCGCAATCCACTTAACCTCTACAGCTACTGTCCTTATTGCCTCAAAGTGTTTCCAGAAGCTTCAGTCCACTGTTTACAAGTTTATTTTTACAGGGGCAATAAACTTCGGCTTTTTTTTTTATTGTGCTCACAACCTTCAGTCAATTGAATCATAAAATCAATTGTGTCCTCAAATTGCACACTACCGTAAAAAAAAGTCATTGTCCGATCATCCGCCTCGTTGGTGATCTTTTTGAAAGACTCACTACAGTGGCGTACGTGATGACAAAACCAAACCATCGCCGAAAAATCGCAATTGTCTTGATTAATTTTTTGTTGACATGTAACACGATACTTTGACATAAAAACGAAGTCGAAAAAGTGTGGGAAAAATTGTCAAACACACGTCGTCATCATCATGACCAACTGACATTAAGTCATCGCACGTCTGACATTCCAATGTTCGAAGTTGTTTGTTGAAAATCGCAATGCGAATAGTGGAGACGAGTTCATTAGGCTTTCACGTGATAAGTGGACATTGATGTCGTTTATCAGTCAAGCTAAATGTGCAATCAGTTATTTCGAGTTATAGTTTTATAGATTTGTATCAATATATTCACATTGCCGGTGAAGTGACAAAGTCGAAGGCTGAAAGATAGTTTTGCAGTTTGCAGCTAGATGTAAACAACACAAAAGTACGTGATTGTTGATGGAGTTTTTTTTTCTTTTTTAAGTAAATTGTTATAAAATTGTGTTTACAAACACGGAATACGCTAATCGACGAATTTGATTTATTATTCTTGGGAAATATTGATGATGATTTTTTGAATTAATGTAAACAATTAAGTCATTAAGATGTGTAAGAGCAAAATAGGAGATGATGTTTCAAATGTTGCTTTGGAAAGGAACAATGCGAGGGGATTAACCTTTATCCGTTCCTCGGGTCATTTTGACCAGGTGACTGTAGTTTTATTTCTCTTACTGCAACGAACCTAGTGATCAATTTAAAAATTTGATATTTGCCAGAACTGCTAATTACATACAGAAACTAAAGTCAATTATTTTCAAAACTGTATGTGTCATAT
Organism: Syritta pipiens; assembly: GCA_905187475.1. Taxonomy (NCBI): domain Eukaryota; kingdom Metazoa; phylum Arthropoda; class Insecta; order Diptera; family Syrphidae; genus Syritta; species Syritta pipiens. The sequence continues at coordinate 91,302,396 of LR994571.1, forward strand.
TTTAGAAAATATTTGAGAAAAGACTGCTTCTGATTCAAAAAGCAACGGCCAAGGGACGGATGAAGGTTAAGTTGTTCTGATTACTCAAGTTAAAGATCAAGGATTGGAAGACTTTAGGTGAGAGTTTGCTAAAGCGGTGAAATCAGCAGAAAGGAATTTATTTGAGATAAAATCATGTTTCAGCAGGCATATTGTTTGGCGGCTTCCAAGAGGAAACAAAAAATCGAAAGAAGTGATGGTCTAAAAGATGAAAGAAAAAGTACTAGAAAAAAAAATTGTAAATTGAGATTTTCTATAAGATTTAATTTTTAAAATTAAAAAAAAAATGAATCAATTAATGTTCTATTTATACTTTATTAACTAACTTTTACAAATTGTCATAGGGCTAGTAGCTCATTGTAAAAGATTTGGAATAGTAAATAAATAAAATGAAATGAAATACGGGTGAATGATAAATTTAGATTGAGAACTTGCTTCAGCTGACAAATGTTGTTAAGAGATTCAGAGCCTGCGCTAGTAAATCTCGTAATTTTGATGTTTTTTTTTTTTCTTCAATGCCCAATTTCACAGTAAGAGTTTAAACTGCAGTTTAGCTAAACCTCAAATGAGTTTAAACTTGTTCGGTTTCACAGTCAAAAATAAACCTTAAGTTAAATAAACGAAGTTTTGGAAGTTGTATCTAAGGAAATTTTAGGATTTTGAAATGCCAAATTAGGCCTTTAACGTGTTGTGGTTCTAGTATCTGAAATTGGTTTGAAAAATCTAAAAAAAGCAAAGAATTTTATCTGAAAAGTGGTTCGAATCACCGCAACTGGCACGACTACTTAAACCGAAGTTTAAACGGGAGAATTCTGTCGCTTAACTTAAACGTCGAGATAATCTCCACTTTTCGATTAAACGGGTGTAACCGAAAAATTTTTAAACGGAAGTTTAAAGCAAAAGATTAGTTTAAACTCTTACTGTGAAACTGGGTTTTTTTTTTTTTCTCAGAATAGCTTCATATGCTGAGTAAGCTTGTTCACATATTCTAAATATTGTCAGTGATCGCTTTATAGCCGATCTGCGGTGAGTGTACACCCAACATTTTTTTTTTTGTGCAAAAAGTTGCTCTAAAAAAATATATAAACAAATCTAGTTTTATTAAACAGTAGGTAACTTCCACAAGTGCCAAATTTATAACGCGCACAACACAGTGGAGGCACGAAAAAGCTGGGTTTTAGCTCTCGACGTGCTGTTACGCCATACAAAGAAGAAGACGTTTTATAAAACAAAGGGCATACAATAACTAAGAACAGAAAAGAAAATTAGGAACAAAAATTTTAAATTTAAAAAAAAAAAGTTTAATTTGTGGTCAGTAATCTGTCAAACACAATGTTGACCTTCATAGTTATAAACCATATAAACCTCTTTTATGCATGAGAGATGCGTCCAAAAGGTTTGACCAAGTAAGACATTCGAAAAGTTTGCAAATTCGATTAAGATAATACTACTGATGGCGACAATGAAGAAGATGAAAAAATTACCATGAACTTTAATAATAATTTTTAAAGTGTAATTGGGAGAGGTATTGAGGATGGCTTGGTTGAGACGTTGAGAGGATTGTTGGCGAAGACATTGTCTTACATTTGGCGTCCAACATTCCCGCAAACAAAAATTTTAAGTTGTTTTCGGACAACTGGTTTACTACCATGAGTCTAATGGTTGGTTTGAATAAGAAGGTAGATTTTGCTCTAAGCGACGAAAAGTTTTGCTTGGACAAGAACGAGGATAAACCGATTTTAGATTTGGAGCCGCAAATTTTTCTGTCGAAAAGAGAATAAGTTTGTAAACATTCTCCGGCCAGGTATATAGGAGAGGTTTATTTTATTGACATGCTATTGGATTTATACAAAAACAACCAAAGGAACTGGTATATGCGTATCGCTTATGGCTGTGCAAACTCATGAGTAGTCATTAGCTAGTTGTTATACGACAGGGACCTGGAAAACTTAATCGGAGAAGTATACGTCTAACCTTTCAGTTGGATATTGCTAACGAGTTTTTTTCCATTTTTCCTTGGTACCTTCGGCCCGTGCTGTGTCTTAAACAGGAAACTTAAGAGTACAAAAAAAAAAGTAGCTGAACGCAAAAAACATAAGAGCTCTAGCACGCAAAAGAGGTCGCCCATTGTCACATTTCCCAAAAATATAGGTAGACCCACCATCATCACCTTTATCATAATTTTCGTTTAGCTCGTATAAAAGATCATATGTTTCTGCGACCTGCAAAAGCTATATGGTTGCCTATAGGCAACATTTCATAACAGCTAAACTAGAATACATAGGACTTTGAATTCAATATCAGTTCATACTAAGGTCCAGACTAACAACTCTATGTCCTTAAAAGAATTTTAGCCACGTCTTAATTAATTTGGGAATGAAAGGGTTAACAACTTCCTTAACACTAGAACTACCCAGACCGTCATTTTGACGGTTTTCAAATTTCATGCTTAAAATTTTTATATAATTTATGTACTTGCTCCAGAATTTTATTACGACTTTTAATAAAATAAAAACGGGTCAAGTGTGAGTTTTACTCACCCGCCGAGGGTTTCGTTCGCAAACAGATTAGTAGTTTAGTCCTAATATAAGTCTAAGAAATCAACAAACTAAAATAGTTAAATCAAATTAAACTCAATTCAGTGTTCATTCACTAAAATTCTTTCATTTCGAACGAAACTGAACAAAAGAAAATCCTTTCCCATTTGCTGATCGCGCCAGCCGTATGAAAATTGCTTTGGTGCATTTAGGGGATGAAATGCCGCAAGCGACACTGAGACTGCCGTCAGTTCATCGTTTTTTGCGATGACTGATTCGATTAAAATCGTTAATATCTCGAAAAATTATATGAAAATAATTTTTTTTACATAATTTTTTATTGTTCTTTCACTGAGATCTACAAAATGGCGTTTTCGGATCTTCAAAATTCGAATGTTGTTGTTTTTTGGTTTTTAGCCAATATCTCGAAAACTATTAAAGCCAGAGTGCTCAAACCAATTTTAACACAAAGACTACATCAAAACCTACATTTCAGATTTTTTTTTCAGATTATTAGACTAACGGGTGTGGAAATGCGAGGGCTTTGAAGCTTAATATCTCGAAAACTTAACTTCCAAATGAAAAGTTCAAAATGAAAACTCTATTTTATTTTGCAGGACCTATCCGATGGTACCTCACTTAATATATTGTTGTGAAATTTTTTTCAAAAAAAGTTAGTAATTAATTTATTTTAGTACAAATAAAAAATCACACACGATTTTCGGATAATTTTGGGCTATTGCGATGAGTTGCCGCATAACTCCAATTTTTTTCAGATTTTTTGGTCAAATATTTTAGAAAGTAAGGTGGGGGACACGGTACACAAGTCAGTTTTTGGTAGTTTGTTGGCTAATAACTTCTTACCAATAAGAGTGAGATGATAATTATAGTACAACTTTTTGATCTAGCTATCATCCTCTTTCCAACGATACCCATATCAAGGAACTAGTAAAAGAAATATATTTTTCAAATTTAGTATTGGTACTAAGCTTTTCGCTAGTATAAAATTTTCTTAAAATTTTTTTCCTGAACTTTCTTTGGGCAAGTGAAATACGTCTTTTACCAAAGTTTTATTTCTAAATTCTTAGTGGTTCGCCAATTACCGAGGTTAAGGCCTAATGACAGACAGACATACATTTTCATAATCAGGGCACTGCCCCCTTTCCAATGACACCCATATCGACCATCAAAGTGAGTAAACGTTTTTTCGGGCGTTAGTATTAGTACTAACTTTTTCTTTAATCTGCGACTAATTCCTAAACGGGTGCATGATTTATTTTTGGGTTGCCTAGATACACCTTCAGTCCAAATTTCATCCCTTAACTACAAAGGACTTATAAGTTATAGTCAAATATGTAAAAGGCGACAGACAGACAGACAGACAGACAGACAGACACCGAAGTGATTCCATAAGGGTTTCGTTATTCCTTTGGAACGAAACCCTAATAAGAACAGCTTATTATTGCTATTCAAATTCCCCCCACCGACTTTAATTTTCAAAATCAGTATGACCTATACCTATTTATACCAAGATTCATCGAAATGACGGCTTGAGCAGTTTCAGTTTATAATAATTTTGTATATCAATACACATTTGCATTCATTTTATTGTTTCCAAACATTCGTATTGAATTATCCAAAGTGTTCAGAAGCCGTTATAACGCCATTAGCTTACAAATGCCAAGTGGCATCCGATAAACGATTTCGTTCACAATTGTATGAAAAGGACATCGATCTTTGTTCAACTGATTAACGAATTTGATGTTTTTATTTTTGTTTTTTTTATTAATAATTTAATTAATTATCAAATGTTGTTATTACTAAATTGTATACTTTTCTTTACTAAAACTAAATCAGAAGTTACAATCAAAGCCATAATCAAACATCCGTCAATATGGCGGGTGCGGTAAAACCAGGTATATATTTAACATCTGTAGTTCTAGTGTGAACTGCTTATACTGCTTATACTCTAGACAAGTATTCTTTAGCAGGTTCAAATTCTCTTAACCTCTTTAAATATACAATACACATTAAGGGTCATTTGAATCGCAGAGTAGGATCCTTCTCACAGTGAAAAAAAAAGATTTCATAAAAAGGCGTTTGCTCCAAGATAAACCTTTTAACTCTCCTCTACCTCATCTCAGGACTTTTCTTCCCTTTAATTATTTGTCTGTTCATTAGTTTCTTGATTTATAAGACACCATTAGCACACAAGTCAAAAGCCTTACAAAATTCAATCCACGACGTGTAAAATGAAAAAAATTTGCAACTTCAAAACAAATTGTGGAATAAAAAGAAAGAGTCGAAATCGACAACAAAACTAATCATCAAAGTTTCAGAAACCGAAAACAAATCAAAACAAACACCTAATCTCTAAAACTCAGTTTGTCCCTAAAAGTCACACACTTTTCACACCTTGGACCCTGCCAAACCTCGAACACCTTTCTATCAGCACAACTTTGTAATCGGATGAGAATCCCAGTGGAAAATTATCAACCCACCGTTTATGCAACAATCTGCGTCACTTGCCACGATCCAAACGAAGGGCAAAATCTCCCACTCGCCCCGGTGATGTTTTCTTTTCAAAATTCTTTCTAAACTTGTTTACTCCACTAAGCTTCCCCCCAAAGTTCAGCAGAGTTCACTGAATTAGTTTTGATTACATGCGAGACAAAGCCAACCGCCTTCTTATCAACAACCAAAGGGATTCCACTCGATTAAATGGAAACAACAATAAACACGTTTACCTTAAAATACAATGGGCTCGTGTTTTTTTTTATTTTCGCTTAACATAATTAATTAAATTACCAAAAAAAACGTCTACATAGAGAAAGGAATTGTGGGACAAAGAAGAGGCTCACGGCTGGAGCGGGTCCTCAACTCTAAATTTTCGTTTTCTTATTCTGAAACAAAAAACTCTTAGGCAGTCACACGGGGGTCTCTTCTACTTGACGTGGAAATACGACAGCGGATTGTAGGGTGTTCTCGTGAAGCGTTCGGGTTGGACATCGGCGCGCAGGATAACCACTCCGGAGGGATTCACCTTAACTTTGATTTTTGTCTGTGGGCTCAGTACGCCGTAGTCGACGTCTTCGTAGAGGTCCTAGGGGAGAAGATCATTGATCGAACGAACATCAGTGAATTTGAAATCCTTACCTCGACCCTGTAGCCGGTGGGGGATGTGAGGCCGAGTTCCCGGAGAGTGACGGCCACGTCGGATGGGGTGCCATCTGTGCGTCGGTTCACAAAGGCCACGGCGTAGGAGTAGTACGTCTGGTAGATTGGGGCGATGGGTCTGGACCAGATCTCGATACCCTTGTGCTTGTAGATTCGTCGGCCTTGAATGCCCAGAGGGTCCTGATCGACAGCGATGATTTTCCTGTTTTGCAGGATCGCCTTGAATTCTGGTCGGATGGTCCTCAAGTCGACGGACATTAGGAGTGGAGCGGCGAGGATGGCCCAAATGGCGAACTGCGTCTTGGACTGCTCGTAGCTCAAACCGAAGTTTCCAATGATCAACTAGATGCGGGAGAGAGATGTGTCAACTTCGAGAAAATCAAGTGCGATTCTGTGAACTCACCATGTCAGGGTCATTCCAGTGTCCGGGACCGGCGTTGAGTGCGATCACATCCTGATTGTTGCCGTAGTAGTCCATGATGCTCTCCACCGAGGCCCATGAGTCCTGGATATCGTCGAAGTTCCTCCACAAGTTGCAGTGCTCGATGATGGATGAGAAGTTCGGCGTGATTCCAGCGTAGATCTGGTAAACTGGCCAACTGCACGAGTAAATCATGGCCCTGCCAGTGCGGTTCAAGTGCCTTCCGAAGTCCGGGTAGCCAATGTCCATGTCCAGTGGCAGGGAATAGCAACCGTCCAGCTTGACGTAGTCCACATTCCAATCAGCGAAGAGTTGAGCATCCAGACGCTGATAGCCGATGATGCCGGGGTATCCTGCGCAGGTGTAGTTGCCAAAGTCCTCGTAGATTCCGAATTTCAAACCGCGTGCGTGGATCTGCAAAGGAATGGATAATTGAGTTTATGAATCAGTTGGAGGAGACCACTCACGTAATCAGAGAGAGCTTTCATGCCACTCGGGAAACGTCTGCGATCAGGAACCAGTTGTCCTTGTGGGCCACGCGTCTTCTCCAGCCAACAGTCATCAACGTTTATGTACTCGTATCCAGCATCGGCGTAACCCTCGGAGATCACTAGGTCAGTCATAGTACGGAAGAGATTTTCACTGTGACGAGAGAGAAAAGATAAATGAACGATTAATGTTTGGATTGGCTAGATACGTCCTTAACTTTCGGGAAGACACCCAACACTATTTCTGCCACTGCCCCAGCCTCTGTCACTTGAGGCTTAGAAAGAATCTCTTTTAAAGAATCTTTTTAGGTATCTCAGCAGGACCAAATGGACCGAGGACACAGTGGAATAGGACACCGCGAGTGAGGAGGGGACACCTTCCCCCCTATGGGTAACACAAGGGGTCCACAAGAACCTAAGTGAGACAGGAACATAATTCTGGCAGCCCGCCTACCTAACCTAACTCTAAAGGATTTTAAAGTCGAATTTAATTCAATTTAATTTTAATTAGCGCACAGTGGCTTTTATAGTTCACGTAAAAATGTAACAATAGCCATTTTCTAATTTCAGCTCTAGTATTATTCTAATTATAATTCAAAATGTATGTGCGAATGTGTAAAAGGCAACAGACAGACTTGGAAAAAGACGTGATTCAACAATGGTTTCGTTTTTCCTTTCGAACGAAACTCTAAAAATTAATTGAAGTTTGAAATGCACTGTTGCTGCAAGTGATTGTACGGATCGCCTGGTTGTAGGCAACGATTTTCGAATCCAATGTGAACCGATTGAATATTTTCTTTAAAGACAGAGAGGAATTCACTAGAAATTTTTTGTCATTACGATACCAATTCTAACGTCCTGTACTCATCATCATCATCATTAGTGGCGTAACAGCCGACGAAGGGCTAGAGCCTAGGCTTTCGCGTCTCCACTGACGTGTGCGCGTTATAATTTGGAGTGGAGGAGACCTGCAATTTATTGCCGGTTCCGAACCGCGAATTGCGAAAGCTTTCCGTGACAGAAGTACTCCAGGAGGATTGTCAGTCGTTCGCTGGAGGTGGGGCGTGAAAATTGTTTGTGGTGTTTTTTCCCCGAGCTGGATTTGAACTCGGGTACTCTCGCTTAACAGTCCGACGCACAAACGATTAAGCCACGGCGCCCACGTACGCCCTGTACTGGCAATCAAAAAATTTACTACTGGAGGCTTTCAGTGAACCGCAAGAAGCAATTGACCGGATGACACTGCACTTGAAGACGTTTAAACTTGACACTTCATCTGTGAACTTAAACACACCAGCGGTTACGACCCTTTTAGCATTTTGCCAGCGGGATACATTTGGACTTTTTGTCCTACAACAGAGGTCATAGCCCTTCTAGCTTGTGGCAGTTTTCACTTCAATCGTGTCGGCCGCCGAACAGGTGAAGACGATCAATGGCTTTTACGGAGGTTACTGATCGCTTTAAAGAAACGTTGAGTCTATGCCTTCAACGTATTTTGTTTATATTCCCCAAAAGACATTCTGAATAGCAGCGCTCCAGGATATAACATCGGCATAGCCGCTTATGCAATGCTTTGAAACCCATTAACCCAGGACGATCAAAACCCAACAACGACATGAGATAAAGAAATAGCTGCAGGAGCTAGAAAGAGTCGGCTTATAAAACCCCACATCATGTCTCCCGGGCATCTGAAAGTTCCATTCGAAACTGATCTTGGCGGAAGTCCCCGTCGGCAAAAAAATTACTCAAATGAAATGCACACGAACAGGTTCCAAAAAAAAAAAAATCCCATCAAAACCCTCGCCTTTGGTCATAATCTTAGCTTAAATCTATTGCCTCGCAGCTCACGACTTAATTACTTTCTTTTCCCCCAATTGAGGTATTAGTGTCATCGCATAAAGAACTCTTTTCGAAAACGTGCCGAAAGCGCCTTGAAATCCCTTCCCCTCTCCCACACTCTGTATGCGATGACATTTTTTTACGTTACGTAACAATCGTAAAACTCTCTCACCCGCCTGTCATCAAAAACCACTTAAACTTGACAGAATCACAACAAAAGCATCGCCAATCGTGTTCGCCACACTTGCTCAGCTCAACTTCCAACTTAATTGGATTTATTAGTTTATTTTCTTACAACCTCTCGAAGTTGGCACTTCGTTTTCTTTCCCCCCCTAACCACACCCGACAAATCCATTTATCGAACAATGATCTTTTAGAGTTCACCTCTAAAATACTGTCAACATGACATTCACTGACAAGTTTTCCCACGGCACACTCGAATACTGTGCCGCGTCCTCCATAGACAAACGTTGAAAGCGAAAGTTTGACGTAGGCATACTAATTGACTGTTGTGTCAAACGACGTACTAGACGTCGAGATATTTCATCATAGACGACCGCCCCACCTGTACAGAACATCAAAACTAGTTTGTGAATAATATTAAATGTCAAGTCGGTATCAAACGACCTTCAACTTCAACTTTGTCTCTCTTTCTATTTTAATTGTCAACCATTTCCATAACCGCAACGGGATATCGCTTTCACATTAGCATACACACATACACATGCGTCTCATGACATTTCTAGCTGACTGTCAAAAATGTGAAAATTTCTGTTTATGGTTTTTATTTTTTTTTTGTTTGTGTCTGCGTCGCACGATTTGTCATGATTATTTTAATTAGACGCAAAAATTTATTTTTTGCTAACTGGGTAGAGTGTGAGAATAAATGTGTTTGTTGATGATAAATCAAATGATTAAGAGAATTTCGATTTGCCAAATTTTTATTAATTGCATTTTGAATTAGATGTCGATACACATGAGAGATGTGTGAAGTACTTTGTCACGATCATGAAATGTCATTCTGCTTGCATCTAATTTTTAACAGAATTTAATTAGATGCGAAACTTATGACGGCGATAATGAGTGGCGGTGAGTTCGTTGAACGCAACCAAAAATTTGCAATTCAAGGTTGATCATAGGCGCAGTGACAGCTGTCGACATAATGTCAAGTGTGAACATGACATTCATGGGTCTGTTCACAAGCCGGTGATTGTTGAATTTTTAGAAGTGAGGATAGAACTCTTTTTGAGAATTGAAAATAACTGTCGAAATAGCTGTTGATATCGTGTCAAGTGTGAACAATGTTGATCATGACATTCATGGGTCTGTTCAAAAGTATGTTTTTGTCGAGTTTCTGGGAGTGACAGCTATCGATGTGATGTAAAATGTGAACAGCGCCCGGGACATTCATGGATCTGTTCAAAACTCGGAGATTGTTGAATTTTTGGAAGTGAGGATAGAATCCCAAGTGGAAAGGGACCTCAACCAACTTGGCGTGCGAAACTGGAAACAGCTGGCAAACAACCGGGCCAGTTGGAGAGGCATGTTGGTTGAGGCCCAGGTGCACCACGGACTGTAGCGCCACCTAAGTAAGTAAGCAAGTAGATAGGATATAATCCTTTTTAAGAGAACTGAAAATAATTGTCGAAATAGCTGTTGATGTTCTTCTGTGTGAACAAGGTTGACTATAGACCACAAATTAGCCAATACAGATACCCAACTTCTACTTCTCTTGCCCCTTGATTTTATTTGACAGCGTTTTTTATAACATTTTGTGTCTGTGAATACGTGTGGGAGCTTTGAATAACAAATCAAACAAATGTGATTAAAAATGATTAGCTTTCTGAATTACTGTCTAAATGCTTCCTGTATTTCAGCTACATTCGTGAATTACTGTCAAATTCATCGATTAACAAGGGGAAATAGCCGCTGTACAGTTGGGTGTCTATATTAGGTTGTCTGTGCTATAGACGCAGTGGCAGCTATCGATATAATGTCAAGTGTGAACAGTGTTCATGACGTTAATGGGTCTGTTCAAAAGCTGGAGATTGTTGAATTTTTAGATGTGAGGATAGAACTCTTTTTAAGAAAAATAACTGTCGAAATAGCTGTTGATATCGTGTCAAGTGTGAACAAGGTAGACCAAAGGCGTAGTGACAGCTGTCGATGTGACTTAAAATGTGAACAGCGTCCGTGACATTCATGGGTCTGTTCAAATTATGTTATTGTCGAATTTCTGGGAGTGATAATAGAATCCTTTCAAATAGAACTAGCAACAACAGAAATGTTAACGAAAGCGAAGACTGTACATAACTTGCAAACGCTATCGGAGCCATACGGACAGAGAGAACTCTTTTGGAAGATGTCTTGACATGTGACGAGACACTTCAACAATTGATGGTGGGTGAGTTCAATGATCTTCGATGAACTACGCAGTCGGAGGGAGACTGACGTAAAAAAAAAAACACATCGCTGTAAACAATCCGGGTGGGCGTTGAGAATTTGCGAAGATGCGAATTTGCTGTCAACATAAAAAAAAGAACTATGAAGTGCGGGCTACACCCACGCGACGAGGTTTCATGTTTACAATTTTAATTTATTGATACTCGTTTTGATACAAAGGTCTGCCTGCAAATTTAATAGACAGCAGAAGGTAATGACAGAAAAAAATTGTTTGGCCTAAAAAAAATTTACAGGGGGTTCACACGATACGTAATTTTTAACAGACCAATGAAGTCCTGCAACATTAAAGAGAAAATTAATTGAAATCCACTTAATCATTTAAAAATGTCTGGCCAAAGCCCTGGTAGCTGGTGCCGAAATTTAGTCAAGTAATTTATTAATGATTACTAAAGTTTATAATAATAATAATGTATCATGCGTTTGAAAAAGGCTTCAATTGTGGCCTAAAAATTAATATCCAGCAAAATGTATGAATGGCAAAATTGCTGTATGTGGGCCGATGCAAATCTATTCGAGATTCAATAATTAAACAAAACCTAATAAGCTGGAAGTTTGTGCCGACATAGAACTTCATTGGTTTGAACTTCTTCGAAAACGACTTCAACTTTGAATGTAGACAGTGATTGGCTCACCAACGATTTGTGATTTGAATATGACTCAAACTTAATGATCCCAATTATGTAAAATCCCTATTTCCATTTCCCCATTCCAGTTATATAACCAAATTTTAACCTTTCAAAATTGCTCCAATCTCTCTACACTACATTTAGCACCGACAAATTGAGGCATTTAAGTTGCAGCCCGTCCCATCAGAGTGACACAATCCTGCAGTGCACTTTTGATTCTAATCAGCCCTCTTTAGCTCGGTGTGGCAATAGCCTGTTAGTAAGTATGCAATAGCACGTCTAATAAGCATGTAACGTATCCAAAACATGAAAAACCAAAGCAGCAAACTCCTCCAACGAGCGTCTCCTTTTACTTTTCTCCATGCCTGACCTAGCGCACTCTTGAAAACCTAACAGCGCATTAAAAAAACCCACCTAAATACCCTGAAACACGCTATAAATTTACCAGCAAACCAAAATTCATTTTTTTTTCTATCTCTCTCGTCTCCATCTGCATCCCGACTCGTTACCACCGCGCCCGTCAACCACAGCGCCAATAAATTTTGACCTTTGCGGTTGGCTTCGTAACAACACCGTCATTTTCATTGTTAAATGAAACTTGATTATCTCCCGCCAAAAAAAAAAGAAAAGAATCGGATCAAAGGGAACAAAACGAAAAGGGAAACCGAAAAATAAAATGTTTTCTTTGAATTCGTTTTTGGGACCACTAGGTAGGTCTTTCACGCGCCCTCGTTAAGCCGTAATGCTAATTTTCAGGTGATTTATCGCCACACCAAGTGCAGTATGCTGCCTAAACAATAATGGCCGAGGATCTTACGAAACGTGGTGTGCACAGGCGTTTATAATTAGGAAAGAGCTGAGCTATTGTTTGCGCGCACCAATTCACATTTTCGAGAGCTGAGGGCGGAGTCCGGAACACATGTGGCTGGTTAAATTTTCACCACTCTTGGGTTTTCGCCTTAACCTAATTTTTCTGACGGGGAGGACTTGAGGCGGTGTCAAAGATGACAGCTCATTGTAATCAAATCGAATGTAAAAATTTAGTTTGATCTCTTGGGCTCGCAGCTCATGGAGCAAGGCCAAGATAAAAATTGCCACGGTGGCGGTGGTAATAAACTTCGTGGATATTCATCAATGGCAAGTGGATTTCCCTTGGCATGCTTTGAACCGCAACGGTAATTTGCAAAAGAAAAAAAAGATTCTGGGGTTTTGAAGTCTCTGTCGGCATTCTGCGCGGTGCCTTTGAGCGGTTCAATCAAGCGAAACCACTTCTTTACGTTTTTGTAGGTTTCCGACCTAATTGGGGAGCATTTTGATTGGGTTGGGGATTTTTTTTTCAGTCTTCGTGGAGCAGGAAGAGTGTCGGTGGATTAGTTCCGGGAGAAAACAAATGACTATCGTGATTTAATTTTAGTGGTGACGTCTTGTCTTGTTCTGTGGGATTTTTGCTGCGGTTTTTGGCTAACAGAAAGTCGTATTTAAAACATTGAATGCCACGTCATTTACGAACAAACTTAGTGCCGGTCACCTATGACCCCCATGCCATTTAACGTGTTAAAAATGATCTCGTTTCTAATTGGGAGAACAAATGACTCCTTTCTTGACCGAAATCAATTTACGCCGGAAGTTAAACATTTGCAAAAACTCACGTCACAAAAATTTGACAGACAGTGCTCGCCAGCTTATATCATTTTCAGTTTCTGTTTATTGCTGACAGTTTATTTTAATTATATAACACAAAAAAAAGAATTTAATATTTCATTTCTAAAAATGTTAATCTTTAAATCGAAAATCCCATCACTATCAAAAATCTACTGATATTCGAACAGTTTGACATTTATGGCATTGCCAGAGGCACGTGAGGGATGCAGCTGCTTTATTGCACCTTTCTCGCTATTATAGCGCAGTGAAGTTTAAGTCAAGCGAAAGACTGTAGCCTTGGCCATGAAAGGAAAAGTCATCTATTTCGACGCAGAGGCAAATAGTCATCCGTCTCGTAGCAGTCAATCAAAGGCAAATAAGCTGCCCTCTCCAGATGTTAACAAAAACAAAGCACATAATAACGATCACTTATGAGCTTCCACAGCTGAACAGAGAGTTGAACTTCCTCAGTGCGCTGCCATTGCACTTAAAACGCCATCAATGCCTGTTGGAGAACCCTCTTGATATGCAAACGCCTTTCACAATCGACACACGACCATAAAGTCCGCCTCTAAAGTGGTCCACGTCGGAGGATATTGCCCTTTAGCCAGAGTTGGTTGGCTGTGGTTAAGAAAATCACTCACCACCAGCATCGCGTCACTTTCTACTCGATGGATCATTTGATGGAAATAAAACCGGCTAACGTTTCACCCTAAACACATAATTGGTCAACTCACACTCACGCGGCGGAAAACTCGTGCTGCCTTAGCCTTGAAGTGCCGCCAGCATGGCAATTTTTTTTTTTTTTTTTTTGCAAAAACCATTAGCAAATTAGACCCGTCATTTGGACCGTCCCTTCTCCTAATCAATCACCAATTGAATGAACCCCGAGGTTGTGGTGTTCCTAATTACAACGCAATCTCCGATACCCACTTACTTGCCATCAAAGTTAATTAATTCTCCTTCTCTTTCTTTCAGGTCAAAATGGCTTCAAATCTGGTAAGTTCCGCGCTAAATTAAATCCAATCACAATCACTTTCAGAACAAAATGCCATCCAGCGGCACCTCTCCTCGGTGTGCACATTCAAACATTTGTAGAAAAAAAAAAAATCAAATCGGTCTCACTCACCTTATGCAATTGTCCGGATCACCTTCACAATCTGTATTGCAGCGGAATCGCTCCCACGACAGCCATCCCATGGGTGGTGTTCTCGCGAGGCCATTCTCCAAGGCATCAGTCCGGTGAATTAAATTACATCCAAGCAGGAGGAGGAGGAAACAAGCAGCAGCTACAGACTTGTGTATCACAGTGGATTGCGGTGGCGCGGGAACTCGTCTTGATGGAAGAAACATCGCTGTTGATGGTTTTGCGATCGCTTTTGATGGACCTCTCTGGGAGTCTTGTTGACGATCGTGCTTACAAATCTGTAAAGGAAATAAGAAAAAAAAAAAAAACAAGTTACAGTATCAGTACCATTGTGACTTAGTTCACAGTAGATTGTACAGTTCACAGTAAGGCACTGGCAGGAAAGTCTCATCCGTGAGGGATTTTCCTTGTTCGTGTTCGACTTGCACTTTTCAAATTCGTGACCTCATATGTTGCACATTCATTTTGTTTCGACGCTTCGCTTCAAATTTGCATTTTAAATGCTCGCGTTGGCACTAAACGCGTCAGTGGTGGTGCTATTCGTGCTGGTAGCGCATTTCCTGCACCGCATTTGGTGCGCCTTCGGCAACAGCAACAGCATCAGCACAAGCAGAAGAGTTAAACGTGACGTGTAAAGATTACTCTCGGATGAGTTTTTTATTTAGGATTTTGAAATGTTTAATTAGAACGAGGCATGAAGTTACGAAAAATTGGATTTAAATTTTAAATGGAATGCTTGGGAAATGTAGCGAAGCTAAAGAAAATCCAACGCAATTTGACGTTTCATTAGGATGCATCTTATTGCAAGATTTGAGTTGGGAATTGGTGTTGGAAATGTGGGTGGCAAATTGTTAATTGGGGTTAAATGAATAGAAGGTATGTCGTTTCACCTTTTGTATTTTAAGACTTCCCTCTACCACGCAGTGACGACAGAGTCAATGGAGAGGAGATAATCGAATGCGTTCGTGACTACACAAGTTTAGAGCTATTGTATCATTTTCGAATTGAATGGTGTTAATTTAGACCCAATACACGCAGAGCAACTGGAAAAAAAACCAAATCGATTTCCAACTCGGGTTACAGACTCGCGGTGACCTGACTCCAAACATGAGGAAACTCAATACCAATCAAAATTTCTAGTTCTAGTTCAAAATCAAGCAGCAGGTTGCTTTGTTGTTTCCAAATTTTCGAAAACTAGAAGCTAAAATTAATAGACAACTCGACATACAAATTAACAGCCGGAGGATTTCGTATTCTAACCAAAAACCTCTTAGGTTGTGAGCACAGAAAAACTGTCAAAATTGTGATTGAGCAGGTCATTTGCAGTTCATAACAGAAAAAAGCAAGATGGCGTATTGTTTAATTTGAAAAACAAATGGAAAACTTGATTTTACATCTTGTGATAAACGAAAAAGAGGAGAGCTATAAGTACAAATTTTGTTTGTTGGACAGTATATATTTTTTTCTATTAATTTGATTGCGGGAAAGAATAGTGCATTCTTATCAAATGATAGTTTTTTCATCAAAATTATTCCTATTCTAAGGACATTGCATAGGAACATACTATTACGCAGGCAATGTTTCACCATTATACGCTTTTTTATTATTTTTTTCTCAACATTCATCTTCTACTTGATGCGTATGGAAATAATGATGTGTATGATTATAATGAAAAAACCTATTTTTGACATGTAAATTAATTCAACACGTCGTGATGAGTATTTTTGAGTGTTTGTGAGGTCTTCGCCAGAATACCAAATAGTTTATCGCTCACACCAAAATCATCACAATGTTCACCTCACTGACATTTGTGAGTTACGACTACATCACGCCCAGAATAGGGGCATAAATCTAAAAAGTTATGACAAGTAAGTTTGAATCTTTATTTGAAAACTAGAATTAAAATTTTCAAACTTAAGTTTCATATGATTTAGCCAATAGCCGTCTACCAGAAAAAAAAGCTGTAACTATGCGTTGGCCCTTAAATTTAAAATGTTTAAAAAAAAAGAAAGTTAATCGATTTGTGCATTGACAGGCTCAAATATGGAGAAGCTGCGTTCAGAGCACTTAAAACTTACACAACCAAATCTAAAACTGTCTTAAATGCTATTTCTCGCTTCAAGAGCTCTACAATAAATCACATAGTCGATCTACAGAAGGTCCCTAAGCCCAGAGGGTTTAAAAAATGCAGTAAACTCTCGATAATTGGAATCTTATGGGACCAGAAAAAAATTTCGAATTACAGAGGTTTTCGAATTACGGAGGTTTCAGAAAAAAAAAATATTGCTCAGTTTTGTTTTGTACGCCTTTCAACTAACGTTTGTTAAAAAAGGAAAAAGTAAACATGACTTCGAATTATAAAAAGAGAGTTCAAGCCATTATTTTTAAATTTCGAGGTTTTCATGTTGTTTTGAACAAAAATAAATTCAAATTAACGAGGGAAACAAATTGCATAAGTTTTCTTTGGTTTACAGAGGTTCTTTTCAGGGAATTGTGAGAATGCTTCTATTTAGAGAGGTCATAGAGGTTCGAATTATTAAGAGTTTGCTATAATAAGTTTCTCATGAACATGTTCTTAACTCTTTCATGACCACATTTAATTCCAAAGAAAAATGTTTTTTGCTAAAATCTAGTTTACGAGGTCTCAACTAAGCCAAATTAAGAAAAAAATGCATTCAAGGATGAAAGGATAACGTTATATAGAATGTTGTTCCTATGCAACACTGATCGTCTATGTTCACTAAAATTGCATTATGTTCTATATCATACATTTCAATTAAAAGAGTATATTTTAATTTTTTAAATACATACATACAATCGAATTAATTTCAGGATGCTTTTGCGGTTTTAAATCAAGATATGAGATCTGTTAAAATATAACTTTTTGTTGAGATTGCTCTTCACCAAAACCAAAGTAATGGATTCCAAAAATAATGTTCTTATTGCACCAATAAATGCATGAAGCTGTATTAAATGGATTAAAATAGTCTTAAGCAGGAACCTAACACAAATTTTGTTTTAATTGCACTGATATTTCTTGAGCTTTGAGTAAATGAAGTTCATGTTACACACAAACAACACTGGGCACGAAAAGGTTACAACTGAATTCTGAATCATCGCCTTACCGATCTCGAATTTGTTTCTCAAAGTGTTGAGTTTTACGAATCATGATGTTGAGCTTTACAACTAACGATAGGTGGATCAGAAGTTCATCCTAGAAAGTGATCAGAGCCAGGTTCAAATCTGACTTGGGAAAACACCAAACAATTTGCTCCACCTAATTTTTCTCAAAAAATGATTTCAGAATTCTGTTAAGGTTAACAATTGAAACTTTATAACGGAATTGCAAAGGCAACTTTACGGAATTGATCATCTCACCATTATGAGCAAAAAACACAAAATATTCATGTGAATATGGGACGATAGACGAAGTGCGTAAATTCAACCAAAGGCAGGTCATTTCAAATCCCAACACTGCCAATAACTTCAACATCACAAGGTTAAACTGCAACAGGTCCATTGACAATGAACTGAGTGCATTTAATTTTTCTTTCAACATTTTAAAATTAAATTAATATTTTCTTGAACACGCAATTAAAAATATCAATTAAATTTACAGAAGACAGCACCTAAGCAACTTCAATTGCTGACTGTTTTTCCCGCCCCCACACTCGATAACTCATTCGATTTAATTACAATCAATTTCCGACCTCAAGGCGACGCATGGAAAATGTCAGTAGCTGCCCAAGGAAGACGCGATGCCATGGTCCCCATGCAACCACAACAATCTGTTGCGAAAAACGTTAGTAAATTTGTTAAGTAAATCTCTTAACGAGCCTCGTTAAAAGCATCGATTGTGTTGTGTGGCTTCACTCACGAATACCTTCACCCGACCAGGATGGACCTAACCTCACATCGTAGTGGGAGAGTTTGTAAACTGGTTGGGTGTTGTGTGGATGTGACTTCTACGAATCACACTCGCGTGTAGTATTCGCGACGACATTAAAAAAATAAAAGCAATTCGATTGATCTGGATGCACGCCGACGTTATGCAACAGAAAAAAAAAAAAAAAAAGAACAGACAACAGACAGTAATTTATTTGCAGATGAAGGCGGTCGATGGCGGAATATGAGTTTCTATATTTATCGTCCGCGATCGGTTGAAAGGTTATTCTCTGCTGCTATCGGAGTGTGAGAATGTCAAAGGGAATCCGACGATCAGAAATTATTTGACAAGCTCTTGACGACGATGGACCGCAATTTATATGTTCGACATTTTCTACGGCTGATCGTCAACCGAGCAGTGCTCTCGATTCCATTGAGGTGTTCACACAGAACCGACAACCGAACGGATGGCATTAAAATCAATTTAACCCACGGTTACATGCTCTTCGACATTTACGATCTCTGCCGTGATCTAGAATGCAAAAGACAAGACAGATACAAAAAACAAAAAAAATAAATCTTCATGTTTATCGATAGCCATTTCCGATTACGCAAGAACCGTGTCACGGTGGCGATGCTACTTGCCGCGTCCAATTCAACCATTCAAACTCGACAAGCGGGGATTATGTTGTCGGCAATGGCGGTTTTATTGGCCCGATCCTACTCCCGCCACGGATTGCCGTCTAATTAGAGGGATTACAATGGCAGCAAGTGTGCGCTCTTGATGTCGATCTATCCACCGATTGATATCTAATCTCAAGTGGACTGCAAACTTAATGCCGATGACATTTCGAGCCTGTCAATGTGGATGTCAGGCGAAATTCGAGATCATATTTTGCGGTGTGACTGACGCTGAAAAGCTTACTTGACAATTGAACGCGGTCTTTAGCTGACTCAGCGTTGCGGCTACGTTTTAATTGTAATCGCTGCGGAATACCGCGCCAAGGCATGCACGCAATGCTAACAATGCTTCACTAATTAAGGTATTACAAGCGCCATTATGAGACTGGAGGTGTCTTTTTTTTTTGTCAGCAACAAAGTCGCTTAGGTAACAAGAGCGATCGCAGAATCTTAACCATGGTTAATTGATTCTTCATGGGTTGTTGGGTATTGCGAAATGGAATGCGAACCCGATTGAATTTGCTCTGATTTTGATAGGCGTTTGCCGTATATGGGGCGGTGTATCTCAGTGATTCACTTTCTGCAGCTGTAATTTGATCCTGCTTAAGGCACTGCCACAATGTATGACAAGTTTAACCATCTACGAACAGCTAACCGTGTTTTGCCAAATGCTTCCCAGCTAGACATCTCTCGAATCTTAATGAGCGACTGGAATCATCATCGATTTAAGTGGGCAGTAAGTTATCCAATTATCCAGCCGCACATTATGGCCCATTTAAGTCCACGCAACTTACTCGTTTGCCTGGGTATTCCTCGGTAAACTCGTTTAACCAGTGCGTAGAAGTTCTATGATTTTTGCACTTGACAGGTGGCATTTAGTGTGAGGTGTCAATTTGAATACTAAAGCGAAAATTTGAATACTAAAACGAAAATTTAAACGCTAATAGCTGTCACGACGTGTGACGTTTAGAAGCCTCAATGTCGATAAAGTGGTTCAGGGATGCATTCCACGATAAGACACAACAGACAGATCGTTCTCTTAGAAGCGGCAATTAATTACCAGACATTTTGCATTAATTTGCAAGTTGTTTCTCTAAATGTCAAGTTCAAAGCGTCTCATCGTGTCATCGGAATGCAAATGATGTTGGCCCCCCGGCGGAGTAACGGCGAATTCGTTAAACCAACCACACTGACAACAGCTGTCACACTTGAAAGATCAAAAGTCACACAAAAAACAGAGAGAGCCAAAAAAACAGTCACAGTTAAATGATTCATGTGCACATTAATCACCTGCGAATAAAGTGATTGTGGCTAAGACTGCACCGTCACACTTGTGGCAGCGCGGCATGGTCAGATAAAGTGCGCACAGATATGAACGTCGGACGCGAAAAGATGCAAAGAGATTCACTTTAAAGCAGACCTGTGGACTTCTTGCAAGGCAACAAAAAAAAAAAAAAAAAAAACGCTGCAAGCACTAAATACTCGTATCTCCGGTGACGTTGGCGCGGTGAATGGCTTAATGCCGATGAACTGGTTCGTTCTGCTGCTGATGGCATGGACCGTCCCACACACACATGACATGTGTAAGGGGTTTGCTTTTTTATTGTTTGTCAGCTTTTACTGAAGACTGTGGACTATAACAGCGAAATGTCAGATGGATTGAGGAAAAACGTGCGGTGACAGTTGAATTCCGGTGAGATCCTTCTGAGTGACTTTCAGTAACACGGTTTGACATTTAAAAAGCAACATGCAGAAGAATAGAAAGCCTCTTTTTTCCAATGCTTGACGTAACTTGGCGAGAGGCACTTGATTTTCTTAGAATCGTGCTGAACTTGGTGAACTTTAATGGAATGGAGTTTTTGGCCTAATTCGGAGTGAGTGGGTTCAAATTAATGATGACTTGATTAATTCAGTTTTTTTGATGCAAGTCGACGTTTTCAGAGGTGGGTAATGATGATTGCCTTTTTTGCGTGATTGCCTTTCTCTTGAGTGAAGGGGTGTGTTTATATTCCTCTTCAACCGAGTGAAAGAGTTTGCGTAGTCCTTAAAAATAAAAAAGAGAGAGAGATTACACTTCAAATGAGTAGGGTACGAGGCAGATAGTGCGCATCTGCTCAGTAGAAACAAAAACATTGCCTATTTACAGGCTGACAATCAACACTAAATCTGCCGAAGTGTTTTTCAATATTTCGTTAATTTCGAACAATCTAACATTTTGTCATTAACTTCGGCATTTTGATCTAAAAAGTTGAAAAATTTAATAGAAATAAACTTCATTCTCTTAATTTCAATTACAGAATTGCAATCTGAGCATTCCTAATCGAATGATCTGAGAGCGATTAGGGAGTGAATGATTCTGGCTAGAGAGAATTTTAGTCTTAGTTTCAGTTTTCTCAATTAGACATCAGTTTAACTGAAAGCTTTACTGATAGCTCAACTGAAACTGAAATGATCATCTAAGATGAGCTTTAGACCAGTTCTTAGTTGAAAATCTATATGAGAAAAAGCAACAGACTAACGAAAAGACTCCACAACGACCAAGGATAAGAAAAGGGACATCATCGAACTAATTTCAGTTACCACAAATGTTTGGACCAAGATAAGCCCAATCTTGTTCCAAACAAAATTATCAAGTAAACGTCTTTGGATGCAAGGTAGGTAGATAGGTAGGTTGTGTGGTGGGCAAGACAGCAAAGCACTTAAGCCAGACGAAACCCATTGTCATACCACATGGAGCGGATGCAAAAACATTCCACTACTCCAGAAACCAGTTGGAGCTATTGACATAGCTGAGGATACGGCTCATGCTGGTGTCAGCTAGTTCGCCGAGATTATTTAGAAAGTAGAGACCAAGATGCCTCTTTCTACGGTTCTCGAGAGCGTTGCAGGTCCCTAAAAGGTGGAGCGAGGTTTCTACCTCTTCTTCGTCTCTGCAGCTTCTGCAGAAGTTGTTGGCCGTGAGGCCCAGTCAGGTAGCAAAAGTAAAGTGCCCAGATGCAAACGTCTTTGGATGTCTAAGATGAATTTAAAAAGCCACCGAGGTTCTCTCTATCGCTCTCGCTTCAGCCTTTAACCCTATGCACGAAGATTCACAACATTATATCGCTCGCAAAATGTGTTGGCAGAGACAATTTTTGCCGTCTTGCAAAAAGATTAGAATGATGTAAGTCTCTATTTCACTAAAAATCCCCCTACAATAGCAAAACAAATATCGCTGCTCTCTATCCTTTAGCCATATGATTCAGTGAACACAAAGGTGTAACCTTTGGTAAACAATTCAACACACAACCTATACAAACATCAATAAAATATCTTTTTTGTCGATTTAATTATCGCAATTTCATTCAATCACTGTTGTGTTTTTTTTAATTTTTTCTTTTTGATATCGAACAACAAATTTCCCCCCATGGTGGCGCTATTCAGCCAACGAAAAGTGGATAAATATTCTGTTTACCGTTGTTGTTATAAAAATAATTAAACAAATTAGCTTCATTTGATTGCAAATAAATGCAAAAATAGAACAAGAAGGCGCGACCCAAAGACAAACCACCCACGAGAAAATCAATGGTTGCGAATTTTGTTTTTGGTTGTTCTTCTTTCTTTTCTTTTTTGGGTGACGGCGTCAAGCGTTCTTCTGTCGGGAATTGTTTACAAGAAATTTTCATCTATTTTTAACAAAAAAAAATTTTTCTTTTTCGTTTCGTTTCTTTGTGTTTGTACTTTACTATTAGGTAAAAGGTAGATAAGAAAAATTAATTGCATGATAAGGATTTAGTGGCGAAACGTGCAGCACTTCGGACTGAGTCACAGTCATTAAGAATTAATAATCATCGAATGACGTATGCTGAGAAATATGAACATGAAAAATATGAATTTGTGTACAAATTAAAAATTTATTTTGCATTTGAAACATGCAATTAATTGATTCAGACAATGCCATGCATGCAGGTGTCGATAAAAGAAAAATAATCTCACCCGTCATGGGAGTGGGCGCATCGAATTGAATATCACTAGTATTAAAATATTACTTTGCTACAAAATGTAATTTATCGTTATTTAGTTGCCATTGAAGTTAATTAATTATAAAAGTGTCATTGTCAGATTTTAAAATCGGTAGAATGTGTGCAAATTTGGATTTCAGGGAAACTCTTTTTGTTCATTAAGGTTGAGGTACAGAATGATTTCTGTACAAACAAATTGCAGTCCTATGAAACATTGAAAAAGGAATTTTATCCTTACTTTAAATGATCTCTTCTTTTTCCAAAATTGTACAAGCTTTGTTTCAGAATTTTATCTCCAAATCACATTTGCATTTAACTCTTTCATGTCCTTTGTTGTTTGTGTACAGAAAAAGTTTTATCTGGTAGTAACCCAAAAATATTGGCGCAATTGCAGTAAAAGTGTCATGCTAAAACCCGATTTCAGTCCATTTTATTGTGCATTACACGTCCTTTAGTTCAATAAGAATATTCGGAATGTTTTATTTCATTTTTGGTGCTGTGGAAAAAAAATCTTGATAAAGTCCCATGAGATTCGGTCATGAAAAGGTTAAATATGAATTTACAGCCATTCCTACACTTTTCTACATCTTTACAGCTTAGTTTTAACTGTAAATGAAATAACAGAGTCGCCATTATAGCGATTTGTAGTTTTTAAATCGAATTTTGAATTTATTTTTGTAACTAGTCTTCCGCCGACAACCCCCTCGGCTTATTTTTGTAAGAGATTTTAAAATTAATATGAAGAAATAAAAAAGAAATAAAAATTTTAAGAGTCTGACATAAGAACATCTCCAACTGTAATGACAAAAAGTGATTTAATACACTTATTAGTGGGGTTCACACCTTACAATTTGCTTGATAATATGCTTGACGATCAAAATTAATGCCTAGCGTTCATACTATGCAATTGCTTGACAGACTTCATTTGCGATAAAAATTTTGAAGGAACAACTTGGGTGCGCGCGCTCTTGTTGCGGTTATATAATTATATAATTATAATTATAATTAATAATTAATAATGAAATACTTGAAAATGAGGAAAAGCACAAAATACAACATTCAAAGATGTACAGTCGAAGCCATCTAAGTCGAATTTTCACGGGATATCAAAATTAGTTCGAGTTAGAGAGCTTTTTCGAATTAAAGGGCGTTCGACGTAGAGGATTTGGCCAAAATGTGGCGAAAAAGTTCGAGTTAGAGGGCTTTTCGACTTAGAGGGCTTCGACTGTATTTCCATACTTCTCAATCAACACAAAATAATTTTTCTGATTATTCCTTCCGCTCAAGCTCGATGTTCACTTTCTGAAGTCAAAACAAAAATGAACAAATGCTCTAAAGTTGTACGCCTTACAATTTATCATCAAGCATTCGAAAAAGCCGAAAAAATTGAACTTCGGTACGACAAATTTGCTGTCAAATTGAAAGAGCGTTCACACTCTACAATTTGGCCCCATCAAGCATAGTCATCAACCAAATTGTTACGTGTGAACCCCGCTAATCATAATTTATTTTTTGTTGTTCAAACATTCGACAGATGTATTCTAGAAAGGCTCCAATTAGAAAAATAGAAAGAAACTTAATAATAGTGCACTATTTGTTCCTAAAATTTGACAGCTGCATTCTAAAACAGCTGCAATTGCGGCTTCTTAACCATTTAAGATGTCCGCACAGTTGCATTCTAAAACAGCCTGCAACTGCAACTGGAACTTTTCAAGCATTTTATTTCCCAGCAACCTTTCTAATGGAGTCCACGCTTCAATTAAGACCCCAACATTCCACAATCGCGCACAATTCAGTCGTCTGTCAGTTAACGTCGCCTTTTCGCATGGTTATGCGCCAAACAAAAATGGCCAGTATTTATGAATACGACCACTAGAAATTTCATAATCCACCGTCTTAACCACAGGCTACATGAATTACACTTGCAGCGACCAATTACCTCATATCCCTCTCGAAAGATCGGTTCCCATATTATGACAAATACGTCAGACGTTCACAATTAACGGTAGACAATGCATGCACTTGTCTGCCAGAAGCTGTGAATTGAATTTGAAAATAAGAACAATCAACATGATTCACTGGAGATTTCCCACTAACGCAATATTTACTCCACTTCCACACCTTCGGAGCGTCCGAGTCACACCACTCCCACATCCCATGGCGGGCGTTCAAAGGCACAGACGCAAATCATCGTCGGACGCATAAGAGTCCCCCAGGTATGACGTAAGAGCTCTACAGCAAGTTGAACAAAAACGCGCGAATCTCATCCAAGAAAGCGATGCTGCCGCTGTTGAATGCAGCCTCTCGAGTTACAACAAGAAATATGAGAATCACAACAATTCTGAGAAACTGTGTTACACCCCCGTTGCACTAGTGAGTACAGCAGCAGCAGTAGCTTTCGCAATGCATCACCACGAGCACACACACCCTGTGCGAAGGAAACGAGCCCGGGGCCGACAACGACGATGGTTTAATGAGATAGTTTATTGCACGATTGCAGCGACAGATATCACATGACAGCTGCAGCAGGTGACTGACATGCAAGCGCGTAGAACGAACGACATTTAAATCAAGTTATTTTGAAATTATCCCACTCGGGCAGAGAGGGAGCTCCACCAGTGCATTGTATTTCGAGGGAAGAATACTTCTTGAGAACTTAATTTTTTTTTTTATTCACTCAGTGCCACCCTACTGGTTGTTGCGAAATCTAGAGCAGAATGGGTCCAAGGAGAGGTTGAATTAAAACGCACAAACCACACACCGAGTCCGGCCGTGTGTGTGCGAAGGCCAGTTTACATTGGTTTCTTGGGTTTCGCGGCTAACGCCTGTTTTTTTGTGGAACCAGTGTCTTGGGACTCACTTTGTAACAAATTAATTAGAAACTCATTTTTTCGTTGTGTGTTGCAGAGAAATCTGTGAAATATTTGGCTGTCGTGGAGTTACACGGCAAACGGCGATATTGATCGGTGTAAATAGCCGGGAAATCGAGATATGGATCTGGTTGTTTGGATGCGAAATCCGGCCTGTCACTGGGAAAGAAAGAAAAAAAAAAATACGGTGACGCGAAAAAAGAAAGCATGAGAAAGAGATTTTCGATGATTTACGAAGTCATTGTCAGTTCTAATAAAACGAAATTTACTTCTTTTCATATTTTTGTTTGGGATTTTGACAGCTGTGGCCAAGTGAATTAGTTTTTTTTTTGTGCCGGAACTGTCTTGGGATGTAGATTGGACTCTCTTTTTTTGTGGGGCGGTTTGAGTTTTATTTATTGATGATCTACAAAAAAGATTACAGCTTAAAGCAACTTTTACTTAATACACGTGCAGAGATGAGCCAAGATTTTGAGGAAATTTGCAAGACAAGGCTTATGAACCTTGCTTCTGCTTGGATCAGAAGTAAGACAGAATGAGATATTTATCTCCCTCGTGTCTTTCCCCTAGATATTTTTGACATCGTTTTTTATAACGTTTTTTTTTTGACAACGTCATTTGCTATTTGTGAACGTCATTGCCTATCAGTGTGAGCCCGCCAAAGCACTTATTTTTCAAATATAACGTTTTGTATTTTTGTTCACATAGCAATCCATGTCAACGTACCTTATTTTTTCAAGTTTATGACTTTATTTTCAATGCTAATTAAAAAATAGTTTTCCCCACGGAAAGATTCCATCACAAATGTAAAAATGTCTAATTTGTGGCTTAGACTCGCTTTAACTGACAGACTTGTGCCACTGACAGTTTGATACATTACTGCAAAGAAACGTCAAACGAATCAATACGCAAAAAAGAACAATTGCGCATCATCATCGGTCTCATCAAGTAACTTTTTAGATGATTAATTTAAATGATATCGGTAATGTAACCCCATTATCGTCGCCTCGTCTATCAGATTTGAGTGCTACTAGATAGTACATAGTTTATGTCGATATGGCATCTGCTTATCATCATTCATTATCCTTTTGTATTTTTAAGTCGAAAAATGAATTTAAAAATATGAATAATGAGTGTTATGAAGCCATATCGCACTTAAAATGATATCACAATAATCTATTAGTCCCTACTTGTAAACGTTTCATTTTCTCCCTACAATTATAATTTACTTGACCAGTGGGTCATATCAAGTTCCTCGAGAGTTTGAAGAAAACAAATTTGTTTAGTTAGATGATTGTAGGTCGACTGTGAGAAATAAAAAAAAACATTTCTTGGTGAAGAAAAATGTCTAAAGCAAAAAACAAAAATCATTCAATCAATCAAGCAAAACTCTTTTTTTAGAATTCAATTTATTTCGTACATGTATTTCTACTAGAAGTCCAGATTTTAAACGTGCATTTAATTACACGTGTGACGTGTCACCCGTGTTGCTGTATTACACATCACCTTAAACACGGGTACACGTGTAGTTCATTCAAACATGGGTATACGTGTATTCGATTAAATTGTATAAACACAGAGCAACAGCATATTCATATCTTCTGCAATAACTACAAAGCTCAAATCGAAAGAGGATTGGATATCTTTCGAAAAATTCGTCAATGTATTTGAACCGATGCCCATCCTTACAAACATTGTGAGCGGTAAAGATTCATCGGCATCCATGCATAAGTTGTTAAAAACGGATATGTTAGCTTCCGAAAATGACTCCGATATGGTCGTGAATATAAAAAAAAATATTAAAGGAACATTTACACGGGATTTACAACAAAGGTTTCCTCTAAATTTGTAATATTTTGTACTGTCTACACATATTTTACTAAACACACGTGTAAATATAAATACAAGTGCATATATGTATTTATATGTACATGCTAATATAAGTACACGTATTCCTACACGGATAATTCAGTTTCACTTGTAGTACCTGCACACGATTACACGTGAAATAGGGGGCTCTAATTTCTACGTTAAAAATTTTACATTTATTTACATTTATTTCACACAAATTGTTCTAGTACAGTAGCGAATTAGCTAAAAAAGCCGTTGTCGAAACGTTAGTAAATGACAGTTCTCCATTTGTATGAATTGAGAAAAAGGATATCGTCCTGTCAATATCGTTTTTCCATGCTTACGTGAAGCACAATATCGTTTTTCCATGCTTTCATATCGTTTAAACGATATCGTCAGATGATTGTTGTCTTACGTAGTTAGGCCCAAGGCTTTTGTCAAACGTCTATTACGTACCAATCGTCAAACCCAACTTTCCTTCAAAAATAATCTGCAAATTAGACCAAAAATTGTTCAAAAGCTAGAATCATAAATCAACGCTCGCCTGACCTAATTAAAGACCATTGCCCATATCGGCAATAAAAGACAACCACCTGGCCTTCGCTTGCCCCCTATTTACCCATGAAAATTCGATAAGAAGCTGTTCGAAAAAACGTCAATGCCTTTCAGTTCTTTTAATTTAATTTCATCACCTCAAACCCAACCACCATTTGAAGCACATTTTCTTCCGCCACTGATGCACATTATTTTCAAAACCCCACAAATTTTCAGACCGTCACTTGTTCTCACTAAAACCAAACACAATCAAAAAACAATTTGATTACAGAAATAGCTTCGGCCATGCTCACATCTCCTTCTCCTCCTCCACGACTCGATTTAAAGTAATCTAATCAACAAAATCAACAAAAAAAAAATTTATTATAGAACCGAAAAATAAAAACGTTCGTTTAAAGACAACTATTTCCGAAACCGAAAATTCTGCATTCGCCCTCTCGGTAGTCACCGCGAATGTCACGTCGCGCTTAAAACGCGTCCGTCAAAATAAATTTTTGTATCTTAATCTTTAACGATGGGATTTGTCTTGTAGCCCGTCGAACGGCCGAAAGCTAAACGCATTTTTGTAAACAAACATCATCGGTAGATAATTCAAAAAAAGTAATTTTCATTCGTTTACAACACTCAGTGACAGTCGTGCAATTTGAAATTTCACGCGTCGGTTTAAAATTCGAGTAACGTGCGTGTTTGACAATTCATTATGAAGATATTAAGTAAGTTCAACCCGTCAACGATGTCTTATGAATAAGTAACTAATAAGAAAATTGTTTGCTGTTTCAAATTTCCACTTACATTCACTGCCACGACAGCGGCGTGGATTTTTTTAATGATCTTTTTTTTTTTTCCAACGAACTCTGACAGAACTCGATCAACGACCAAGTCAACAGCTAACGCATTGACACTTGTTTGGAGACTAAAGTTCCTCGCCAGCAAATGGTGAATTTGTAAAACAGAAATATTATTGCTCGGTGTAGAGTTGAGTGCAGAATGCTCTGATAAAAGTCTTTTTGTTTATTTGCAAAATTATTTTTGCTTATCTATCGTTTTGTCGGTCGTTGATACATATGTACATGAGTGTGGCGACGGCTTAGGCACACATGCAAACACGTGCAGAGGCGATAAGATGGGAAGTTGGCCTGCATTTGCCACTTGTAGGTGTTTAAATAAGTGCATGTGGTTGTTTTTTTTTTTTATTGACATCAACGTCGAGAGGGCGTGTAATGGAGATAATGATATGATCATTGTGGCTGAGAAAAATGATTGTTTGCTCATAATTGATTGGGATTGTCGGATGGCCGATAAGCGAGTACGATACATGGTAACAGTCGTGGTTGTGGTTGACGTTTGTCACATGAATTTTTGAACACTGATAGAGTCTGACATGACCAAAGGCCTTAGTGGTTAATAATGAGAGATTTGCAATTACATCTGAATGGCAAATGAGCCGTGATTTGTTAAATGTCTGCCGGTGATCATGGAGAAATTTATTTGTGTCTCATAAATTGAGCACGATTAATTTGTTTATTGCCTGCAATGCATGCGGATAATTACTTTACAACCACGGCGCAAATTAATTTGTTTTTTTTTTGTTTTTGAACTGACAGCATAATAAAGTCGTGGAGTTTGTCGGGCAATGAATGAGTGGATAGTTTGAGTGTGCTCGAATCAGCTACATTCTTAACAATTTTTTCTCCCTTCAACAAAGCTAGATCATCTTTGAAATAGATCCATATGTAAGGATTATGTTAAGACGTTCTTTTTTATAAGATGAACTTTTTTTAGCACTTTCAGTTTTGCAAAATGTTGTCTTCCACTACGTTGTTATGATTTTGATAGCTTAGGGTAGCTTGAAGTGCGAGGTCTGTTCAATCATTTTCGTTTGAATCGGCATTTAAAAGGCATACTACATTTTCTTTTAAATCCCTACTAGAGCTCCCTGTTTAACGTGTAATCGTGTACACGTAGTAAACGTGAAATTAAATTATCCGTATAGGAACTGGTGTACTTATTTTCACGTGTATTTGTATATACAGGGCGCCGTGGCTTAATCGTTAGTGCGTCAGCCTGTTGAGCGAGAGTACCCGGATTCAAATCCAGCTCGGGGAAAAAAAACACCACAAACATTTTCATGGCGTCACCTACACCGAACGATTGACAATCCTCCTGGAGTACTTCTGTCACTCGCGAATGGCGAAAGCGAGCGCCGTTCGGACCCGGCAATAAACTATAGGTCCCCTTTAAATGTGTCAAAAATTATAACGCGCACAACACAGTGGAGTCACAAAAAGCTAGGCTCTGGCCCTTCGTGGGCTGTCATGCCACTAATGGTGATGATGATTGGTATATACACGTATATTTATATTTACACGTGTATTTAGTGAAATATGTGCTGAAAGTAAAAAATATTACAAATGTAGATGAAACCGTTGTTTAAATCCTGTAAAAATATTTTTTTACTGTCTTTTGAACTCACGACGAGGTATTTTCTGAAGCTAACATAAAGCGACGGACATAGCAAGAGGACCATCGAAAATAGTTTTAGATTTCATTTCAAAACTCGGATTTTTATTACTTTTGTGTTTGAAGTGTAATATGAATACTATAAGAGGATTTTCATTCAAAAATAAAAAGGCAGGGGGTCTATGTCGCCCCGCTTAGGAGGTAGCAACAAGTTAAAAAAATCAACATGGATAAAAAAATCATTAAAAGACAAAGGCAACACTTAAAATAATGTACTATACCAGTTTTGAAAGCCTGAAACGTGTTCTTTAATTACACATTTAAGTTAATTTATTCATGGTCATAGTTTTTGAAAAATTCGCATGCAAGCTCATAATTTTGATAAAAAAAGGGAAACAAAATTTAAAGCACTTTTTTAAAAATTGATTGATTGAAGATGGAGTGCTAAATTGGGAACCGAATGCAAAAAACTGAATGAAATTTATATCTTCTAGTTCTTGAGAAAATTGCATTTGAATGAACGAAAAACTGAATGAAATTTATGTCTTCTAGTTCTTGATAAAATTGCATTTGAATTGAAATCAAAGAATATATTCGGTGGTTCTATTGTTTTGTCCGTCACTGTATGCCGTCTCTAACTACTTATCCATGGATGCCCATTACTCTTCACCGCTCACAGTGTTTGTAAAGATGTGCATAGGTTCAAGTATGTTGAAGAATTCTTCGAAAGATACACAGTCCTATTCTGAAATGTCGAGCTTTGTAGCCCTTTCAGAAGACGTGAAGAGGTTGTTGCACTGTGCTTACGGAATATAGTTAAATACACGTGTACCCGTGTTGAAATGAAATGAAATGTCAACTAAGGTGACATATAATACAACAACAATTGCCGCGTGTACACGTGTAATTAAATACACGTTTAACATCTAGAGCTGTGGCTTCTTACATCTTTCTGAACTTGCATGACATATCACATATCTGTCATATCATATATCTGTCAAATGGGGCGTTTGACAGTGATCGAAAGACATATGAGGGAATGCTGTTTTATCGAAATCGACCTCATCCATTCGTTTTTAATTGCTTAAAAAATGTCCTTTCTCGAGTACTATGCACAAGTAGACTAAAAAAAAAGTCTTTGTGTCTTTTGATTTTTAAATATTATCAATTCCTTTACTTTGCTGTACCACGATCTCTTCTTTAATCTGTTTACATTCAAAACATTTCACCCACTAAAATGCTCTTTTGGATGATGAAATTTGTGTAAAATAATGAATTTGGTTCGAGGCCAATATTTATTCGGATTATCTCTGACAAATATCAACAACTGTAATCAATGTTGAACCAAGAGGGCTGGACCAGAATATGTTTGCTTTTGAAAAATTCAATTACGAATCAAGACCGATCAAAGTGCAATCGAAACGCTTCTGAGAAATTTCATTTGAATCAACAAATTTTTGAGATCATCATTTTATGTTTACATTTGCATTGCACGTTTGATGTGTCTACAATCTGTCAAAATGACTTGCCATCAGTTTAACATCTGTCAAGTAGCTGACAACTTTGTTGTAAAAAGAGTCTTACTGAATTTTTCTTAACCCTTTATCGCTCGGCTCATGTTCTAAAGATTAAAAATAAAAATTTGCATTTTTGCTTTTCATTTTGTAAAATTAAGGGGATAAAACAAAAATGTTAGGTTTTTTTTTAATTGTTAACATTTATGCATGGCTGCTTGTGCAGTTACGCACTTTTCAACTTAACAAAACATACGAATAATATAAACGATCAAAATGTTATTTTTCCAATGGTGATTGCGAATTTTAAGTAGTTGACGTTTTAAGATCTGGCTTCTTGTGCAGTAAATGGTTAAACATTCATTTCTTATACAAATGTTAAAATATTTTCATAAAATGTATTTATTGGCGTCTTCTAAATGTTTTCTTTTTCTTTTTTTTCAGGTAAGCACAATGCCTTACAATTTAGTAAGTAATCATCAAAGTGACAGTTTTTAGTTTAAATTCAAACAAATTTAACTTACGGTAAAAAAATGCGTAGTTGATTAACTGCAGAGGCCTGAAAAAGAAAAGAAAGGAAAAAAAATATTAATTCAATTATCATTGTGGTTAGATCAGTAAACCGATCAATCAAAGATGTCAATGTCAAGTTGACAATTAACCGATGCTTGAGGCCACAGTTACACCATAAAAATGTTCATGCTCTTGGTCGCTTTTAAATTTTATGCATCATTTCACTTGCAAGAGTATAATTGATTGTTTTCGCTCCTAAAATCAGTCAAGTTGAACGAAACAAAATAAACATATGTAATCAAGTGTTGCAAAAAGAGAAACCAACTTGTTGCTTTTAGGAGGCAATGAACAAATTACTATACGCCTTTCAAGTGAGCACCACCTTCATTCTTATACGGCACCGCCTCAAATCATCTGAAATGTTAGATTGCTCGATTTCATTGTAACATCTGTCAAAGAAAACGCGAAAAATCTATGCTCTGGCCCTGTATGGGCTGTTACGCAGATTATTTATTTATTTTTTTTTAACCTGTCAAAGGTGTATAATTTGAAAGATCACACCGTCAGATAAAAAAACAACTACTTGACAGATCTTATGTGTGTCATGTAACACCAATTCGATCAGAATTCAGACCACAACTGACAGGTGAACTCGAAAAACTACAACACCTGTCATAAAAAAAAAAAAAAGAAAAACTGTTGCAGCACCGATTAATTTGTAGGCTCAAAGTTCATTAATCTTTCAACAAAACAAATCATAGACATTTCGTTTCGGTGAAGATGTGATTAACGTGTCAATTAGGAACACATAACCAACTTCTGTTACAGTTCTTCTTCCTCCGAGCGGACAAATGTTTTCAATTAATTACTATCACATTGCTAATTGATCTGACAAATAGGCACTTGTCAGTTCAGAGAACTATCTCAAAAAAAAAAAAAAACTAAATGTATCGAGAAACATTGAACTGCACACCACACTCATTGACCGTCAAATTGTACTTATCACCGAACCGTCGATTGATGTAATAATTACCGTGACATTCTTTGCATACTCAATTGCCAATGAGTGGTTTACAAGTCGAGTTTAGTGCTCAACACTTCCTCGTTGGCAAATGCAAATGCAATGACGATCGTTGTTACACAATCATCACATCGTCTGCTTAGGGTCGACTTTGTGAGGGAAACGTTGGCCGTTGCTTTTGGCCAAAAGGAAAAAAAAAAAACACATCAACATGACTCGCGCACAAATCGTGAATGCAATTCGATGTAAAAGAAATGTGCTGTTCGAAACAATTGACGTTTCACGAAACAGAGACCCCCAATCTCATGATGTGTGTGTTTTTGCAGCATCGATCGAACGGACTGCGCCACGATTTCATTTTGTGTAATAACAAATTTTTTTATAGCGAATCATGTTTTTGGCTTTTTGTTTGTGTGTCATTTAAACATGGCCATACGGATTTATTGTTATTTGAAATGTGGATCATTGCATTTGCTTGTGTTGAGACAAGTGGTCGTTGCAGAGAGACGCATGGTGGATGAGTCTTCTTTTTTTGGCACGCATTACCGAAGAATTGTGGTGATGCATCATGATTGTTGGGCAACTTAAGTGGAGACAGATGCCATTCCAAGTTCATTAAATACAAACATTTTTGCAAATAGACGTCATTCACTGTCAAAAAGAAACTAATGTGCCTTGTAATGTCATTCGTCTTCACGGACGTTACCCTCGATTTTGCCAACGCATGAGAATAACTGTGGGAAAAAAATCACCATCAAACACAAAAAAACAATCAAGTTGATTGTACTCACAAGGAGTGACAAAAAAAAATGACTGGCAATTAGTGATTTGATTAAAAAGGTGTGGTTTATTGTGTTGTCTGGCAAAAAAACAATCCAAAAAACCGTATTATGACCAATAAATTCAACTCCCCGACACGAAAATATCCAAAATCGTGTGAAATACTTTCCAGATGCGTCATTGATCCTGATAGAACTGTCAGGCTAAACCGGCTGGGAGTGTTAACCGGAATTTTGAAACAAAAAAAAAAAAAACATTTGCAAAAGCTGCATAAGAATCCAAAAATTATGGTACCTCGTCATGGGGATTAGGGTAGAGTAAAAGTAAAAGGAATGTGATCGTGGAGGAACAAGTTTCTCACACGAATTACAAAAGAGGTGGGTGTAGAAAGCATAAATTTTATTTTATTGTTATTTGATGAAACTAATTTGCTGTTCGAAATTTGTCTGCAGAAAGATTCCACAGACGAAAAGTGAATTTATGTTTTCTCTGTGATGGGTGTGGCTGAAGTCAATGACTTCATGAACCTTGAAATTGTCGAAGCTGAGAAGGGGGAACCAAATTGTAGGCAGGTGAAGACGGTTAAGTGATCTTTCCAATCAATTTTACAAGTCATCATTCCCACAGTCTCATTTGCTCAATCAACTTCGCTCGCGAGGAGAAAAAATGAAAACAACTTTACAGAAACTCCCCTTGACAAAACGTTTGAAAAGGAAAAGCGAATACGTAATTCATTTGCACGATTCCGCCGCCTCAGCAGCTTCCGCGTCATCGTTCATCGTGCAACGTTCTTACTTTCGTTCACATAGCTCTCTGTACACAAAAGATTAACCTATCTACGATCGTATTGCCTCTCGGAGCCGAAGCACCGATCGGGAATGACGCAAATTTGTGTTTCTCGTGCCTCCTCATTCCATCCCGGTTCGCCTCTAAGATCGTACAATTTATTAATTGAGATTTATTTTACCAATAAATCCGATACGCTATAACTTCACCGATTACACGGATCTCTTTCTCTTCGATGCAACAAAACATCTGCATCTTTGTTTTTTGCCAATTTGCCAGGTTACAACATCAATAAATATCTTTGTGTTTGTTTCGTGACGTGGATTTGAGGTCTCGTACCTGCAACAATGTAATCCGTTCACAAGAAACAATTCACCCGGACAGATGGTATCATCTTTTCATCAATCCAGAGGCCAGACAGTGACCGAAACTGAAACACGAAGCAATTAGCATTCAGGCACAGAAATGACAAAATGTCCCAACTGCCAAGGTTGCACACGCTCATCACTAACCGATGCGGAGGGAGTTTTCGAAATTATTCCAACTAAATGGCGAGTAATTGTCTTCTGACGGTGAATAAGGTATTGAGCATAATTGGCGTGGAGGTAATTATGTAACAGCACCTTTCCTCCTACCTGTGTGTGCCTAGGTTTTGTTCGTTTGCGAACTCTTTTCAGTGGAGATTGAAAGACAAATCGCTTTGGCTGCCGTTGGCGGCGCTGAAGTGTACAGAGCATGAAATATGATTTATCGGTGGTTGGTGCTAAAGAAATCTTTATTCGGTATTTTGAGAAAAAGTATTAATTATGTAGGCGTGAAAAGAGGTTCACTTATGGGATGAAACAAATGTAGTTTTAATGAGTAAGTCCTGCTCAACTGCTGTTTGTATGATATGCAGATTATCATTCGAAAATTATGTTTAAAAGCGATACGCTTCGAAATTAGGTGACGTTACAGTTGGCTGAAAAGTTACCGATAAATCTAGAAACCGACTTCAAGGCCCAGATTGAAGGAAGCAACTTATGTCACTGCCTTAGTTAATCCGTGCAAGTGTTTCTGGCGCCAGACACGCGATGACAGATGCATAACGTCAGTCTACAGTTCTTCTTTTTTCATTCAGACTTAAAAATAAAATCGATTTTAATAATAATCAATCTTAATTAAATAAATCTTAAGTTTTCTTCACATCAAATGTCCGCAAAAATCCACAAATTGGGTGATATTAATCGCTAGTGAAGCTCATGATACAAATATAGAAGGTAATATACTTATATTTGTATCATGACATAAGCCAATTGTCCCCGCAGCTGTTTATATTGCATTTTAATAAATAATAATAATGTTCTGTTTTCCTCTCGACATTTCAATTACAACCAAGATCTTCTCGAAGTCATAAATTTTAAGCTGCAAGACTCTTACGAAAAGGTGAGAACAAAAACTCGCTTGAAAGTCACTTCCGCTTTAAACTCACCAACTTTTTAACAAATCACTGACATGACCACGAAATTTTGTTAAATGTCAAAGGTGAGAAGAAAAGCGCAGCCAACTTGTTGACATTTCCTTTTAAAGTGTGTCCCAGAGAATTTACATCCAAGAACAAATCACGAAGCACGTTTTTTATAGTTTAATCTCGATAACTCCACATGAGATCCTCGATCTCAGCACAACGATGTACGATTGTTTTAACCATGAAATTTTGTTATGACACACTCAGCTGAAGCATATTACAGGCAATTTCCTCACTCAGCCTTGAACGTGATCATAAATGGAGCATAAAATACGCATGAATGAAATAAGTCACTCGGAACACCCCAGAGACCGACAAGTGATCTTTATACTTACTTTCGAATTCAAATCAATATGAACTTTGTACGAGTTAAATAACGAAAGTATTACAAACGCGCCTTAAAACGAAAGGCTTTCAAGACAAGAATCCATGCCAAGAATATAATCTGAACCCCCAAAGTGATCCACAAGTGATCTTTACATTTTTTTTGTAAGACATGAATTTTGCACGACTTAAATCACAAAAATATCACGAACGCGCCCTCAAACGAAAGCCTTTCAAGGCAAAAATTCGTGCCAAGAACACACAAGTTCATATTCAAATAGAAATCACCTGAATTTGGCAGCTCGAAACGCCAAAAGTGATCCACAAGTGATCTTTACAATTTTTTTTTTTCAAAACGTGAACCTTGTACACGGAAAATCTCGAAAGTATTGCGAACGTGCTCTAAAAAGAATACATTTCAAAACAAGAACCCGTGCCAAGATCACACAATTCATATTCAAAGCAAAATCGCCTAAATCTGAACCCCCAAAGTGATCCACAAGTCATCTTCACACTTTTTTTTTGGTAAGAAATAAGACTTGCACGACTTAAATTACAAAAATATCATGAGCCTGCCCTACAAAAAAAACAACTTTTCAAAACAAGTACCCGTACCAAGAACACACGAATTCATATTCAGATCGAAAGCCCCTAAATCAAATGTAGGTGTCCTATTTATAAACTTTTTTTTTGCAAGACACATAAACAAACATGAAAATTTCCACATCACCCTCACGGCCGTCCCTGTGCACTGGGAAAAACAACGATTACCTTGAATCATATGTTAATCACCACACATCAGAGTGAAACAGAAAGACCAACCCACACGTACAACAGAGCAGATCGACCGGTCACTTCCTACATGTCTGGCTGTCAAATTCGTCGCAGTAGTTTTTTTTCCTCACATCGGAGTAGTCTTGTGCGTTGAATACGTCGTCGGAAAAACGTTCCGTTCTGCGTGATAAAAGCAAAATAAATCGCAACCAAAACAAAAATCAGATAATTCAAACATCGCCAAATCGAATTTCTACATGTCCACTGCATGATTCACCACGAAAATACCGTAAATCAGTGAGTGATAATCACGAAAAAAGTACACGACGGCTGACCAGCACATGGCATGTATGTCTATACTCTTCGCTCGGCTGGATTTAACCTCAACAGTGTCATACAAAAATCGGTGTGTTCCCTTTGTTTTGGTTTCGCAGTGGATGTAAACAAACCCCGTTCGGGTGCGAGCAAGTGATAAACCGGACCATGGATACGCGAGAGTCCGTGCAATCGGCGTCGTCGTCGTCGTCATCGTCGGCGGCGGGGTCATCGGGAGCCGCAGCGGCGCCAGAGGGCACCCGTCAGAACAGTCTGCAACGCATCCAGCAGCGGAAGCAGAAGGTCTTCAACCTGCCGCTCTCGCAGCAGCTGGCGAAGCTGTCGATGTACTCGGCCTGCCAGGCGGAGGGCTGCCGCTGCACGGGGTGGAAGACGCCGCACGAGAACCGCCACCGCGACGTGGAGAGCTCCTACTGCCCGGAGTTCAGCGAGGAGTGCCGGAACATGTCGTGCATGCACCCGCTCCAGAACCACATCTCCCAGCTGAACGGGATCTCGAGCCAGCAGATGAACGAGCTGCTCGGGGCCATCATCGACATGGAGAATCTGTTCATGAGCATGCAGCGGGTGGAGGATGAGGACACCAAGAAGGTCTACATGTACCTGTACCGGCTGCTGCGGCAGTGCGTGATTAGCAAGCAGCACCCTGTGATCCGCGGCCCGCTGGGGGACCCGCCGTTCGAGGCGCCGTCCATCGCGAAGGCGGTCTCGAACTTCTTGTTCTACAAATACAACCACCTGAGCCAGTCGGAGCTGAGCACCATGACGGAGGTGGCGAAGACGTTCCTAAACTTCCTGAATCACCACAACTTCGAGCCGCCGTCGGTTCGGCGCGTCGGCAGCACCAGCGAGGACGACTCGACCTACAAGATAAACTACACCCGTTGGCTGGTGTTCTGCCACGTGCCGGCGTTCTGCAACTCGCTGCGTCACTTCGAGACGTCGCTCGTGTTCGGCCGGACGCTGCTCAGGATCGTTTTCCAGGGGCTGTCGCAGCAGCTGAAGAAGAAGTGCATATCGGAGCGGGACCGCTTCCCGGCGGACAAGCGCGCCATCATCATGCAGATTCCCCGGTTCCTGGAGTCGCTCAAGGTGGAGCTGCTGAAGGACGACTCGCCCATCTGGAACCAGGCCTACCGCCCGCCGAATGTGTTCATCGCGCAGCAGCGGAAGCGCCAGCAGGAGGCGGTGGCGGGTGGCTCCAAGCGCGCCGGAGAAGCGCCCTACAAGCGCGCCAAAAAGGAGCCGGAGCGGGCCGCCGACAACGAGGACCTCTCGGCCGAGGTGGTGATGCGGGCGATGAAGACGATCTCCGAGACCAAGAGCACGAGCAAGACCGAGGTGCTCTTCCCCGAGAACGTGTCGCGCGACGAGACTGTCAAGGCGGAGGAGCAGAAGGGCGACATCCAGTTTCACGTGGTCGGCAACTCCCTCACCCGGCCGGTGGAAAAGCAGACCATGCTCTGGATGCTGGGCCTGCACAGCGTCTTCGCGCACCAGCTGCCCGAGATGCCGCTCGAGTACATCAGCCAGCTGGTCTTCGACACGAACCACAAGACGCTGGCGCTGATCAAGGACAACCAGCCGATCGGCGGCATCTGCTTCCGGCCGTTCCCGACGCAGGGCTTCACCGAAATCGTCTTCCTGGCCGTGGTCATGAGCGAGCAGGAGAAGGGCTACGGATCACACCTCATGAACCACCTGAAGGACTACAGCCTCCACCGCGGCATCCGCCACTTCCTCACCTACGCCGACGAGCACGCGATCGGGTACTTCAAGAAGCAAGGCTTCTCCAAGGACATCAAGCTGGCCCGGCCGATCTACGCCGGCTTCATCAAGGAGTACGACGGCGCCACCCTCATGCACTGCGAGCTCCACCCCAGCATCGTGTACACGCAGTTCATCTCCGTGATCCAGAAGCAGCGCGAGATCCTGAAGGAGCTCATCGCGCAGCGGCACAGCGAGGTGCAGAAGGTGCGCCCCGGGCTGACGTGCTTCAAGGAGGGCGTCCGCTCCATCCCGGTCGAGTCGATCCCCGGGCTGCGGGAGATCGGCTGGAAGCCTCAGATGCGCGCTCAGCGCGCCTCCCGTCCACTCGAGGAGTCCACCGATCCCGACAAGCTGGCCGCGTCATTCACCACGGTCCTCCAGACCGTCCGGCAGCACACCGCCGCCTGGCCCTTCCTCAAGCCGGTCAACGCAGCCGACGTGCCCGACTACTACCACCACATCAAGTACCCGATGGACCTGAAGACCATGGGCGAGCGCCTCAAGAGGGGCTACTACGTGACGCGGCGCCTCTTCATGGCCGACATGGCGCGGATCTTCTCCAACTGCCGGTTCTACAATCAGCCCGACACCGAGTACTACCGCTGTGCCAACTCCTTGGAGCGGTACTTCCAGACCAAGATGAGGGAGCTCGGCCTCTGGGACAAGTGAACCCTTACAGCTTTTGCCAAAAAAACATTGTAATTTACCGTTAATTAATTATAACTAAAAAAAAAACAAAAACAAATGACTGAAGTAAATCTTATCTTGCAAAGCAAAGAAGAATGGTTTTTTTTTTTTTTTATTTTCCTCTGGATTGCGTAAAGATTTCTCTGCATGTGTGTTTTTCCTCGCTGCAAAAGGCTTCCGGAAGTTTGTTGATTACGCTTTTGGTTTTAAGGAAACACACGCACCGGGGGCACAGTTGCAGCTGACGCATAGGCAAATTGTCGGTTGTGTAATGCTTTACGATACGCACACGGGGACGGGTGCGGGATTGTTTGCTGACAACGCGTCTTTGAGTTGTTTGTAAATGGTTATGAGAAGTGCTGCTGATGGCTGTCAACAGACACGGGCAGTGAGTTTCAAGTCGAAGGTGATTGATTGTTCTTCGGCTGCGGGTGATTAATTGCCGGTTGGCTAAGTGAATTTCATTGCATCTGGCTTTAGGTGATTGCTGCGAAAGGAGAATTTTTTAAAATGAAGTCTGAGTAAGTTAGTGGGTTGGTGGGCTTAAGCATCTGCAAAAGGGAATTGAGCCAACTAGCTAGTTATTTTTTGTTTTTGTCTGCAGAATTTACGTTCCCGTGATGGAATTACATGCCTATGACGAAATCGGGAAAGAGTTAGAACGTTTAAAACGTTTGAATTCAGCTGCAAACAAATTGATTTCGATTAAGAAACGTATTTCTCAAATGCCGAATGAACCAAGGAGCTTATTTTGTATTGTTGTAGCCGGATTTTGTATCTCCATAGAAAGTGCCTACAGTTCGCTTTCGGAAATAAAAATGCTACCAATTCGTTTACGGGTATTCCATATTTTGAATTTCGAAAGCGAATGTCAAAATTCCC
This sequence comes from Syritta pipiens, assembly GCA_905187475.1. NCBI lineage: Eukaryota > Metazoa > Arthropoda > Insecta > Diptera > Syrphidae > Syritta > Syritta pipiens. The sequence continues at coordinate 91,343,971 of LR994571.1, forward strand.
ACGACTTACGAATTTTTATTCCAATACTTTGGAGCAGACCAGTCAAATGCAAGTACAAGCACTAGTACAATTGCTTGTACTTGATTTTTTTAAGTACAAGTCCAATTCCTCGGTACTTACACTTAAATATTTCAAATACACAGTCCTAGTAATTGCACTTACATATACTTGTAATTTCTTTTAAATAATTGAAATAACAATTTAAATACGGAAGTACTTAAAAATTCATCTTAAATACTTTTCAATTCCTTTGAAGTACATTCAGTTCCTTAATTCCTTTTCATTCTTTAATTCCTTTCAAGTACTTTCAATTCATTTTAATGACTTTAAAAGAAATTTAAACTTTAATTTTGATACTTTTGGTACTTTTTTAATGCAGCTGCTTTCGCTTCTAGTTCCTTATGCACTATAGATTGCAGTCTTTTTTTTTCTTAACTTTGTCTACCATATAGCTATGTACTTTTCTCATTTATGTATTTTTCATTTATCATGCTAAAAAAATAAATAAAAAATAAATACAAATGAATTAATTGAATGTACTTGAAAGGAACTAGAAAGTCTTAAGTACTTTTTTATTTCTTTCATTTTTTAGATTGTGATTTCAATTACCTTAAAAGGAATTACAATTATATGTAAGTACAATTACTAGGACTGGGTATTTGAAATTTTTAAGCACAAGTACCGAGAAATTGTAGTTGTACTTAAATAATACAAATACAAGGAATTGTAGTAAGTAGGATAATTAAATACTAAAATACTTAATTATCCTACAGGTCTGCTTTGGAGCAATCTCTAAGCCTTTTTCTCAACACTTTCTGTTTGTCTTAATCTTCCAATCTTAATTTCCATAAATCATAGAGCCACATTATCCATTATTTTTGTTTTTTGTTTTTCTCAATTTTATTAACCCTACACTGCGCAGTGTAGCAGATCTCAAACAACTCAATTCTTACTTCTTTCATAAGCTATGGATGACAATTTTACTCTGTTAAGCTTTGTAGATGATTTGCTTTATATTTTTTAAATGGAATAATCATGCCAATTTGGGTAGATCAATGTTTTTTTTCTTATTATTATACTAGTATTTGCAGCCATAAATTATACAAGAAAATATATATTTTTTTTTTATAAATAAAAGTCGTGCATTGTAGTGTTAAATTTCGAAAAAACAAACGAAATTATTTTCCTTAGCCGACGGCCTATGTTGCTTTGGTTATATTTTCTAGCTTTTAGTTTTGAAATTTTCATCCAGCTTTCTGGTAACGCAGAGATAATTTAATTGTTGGTCATTTTGCTTTGGCAGTTTGGCTTTCAGAAATTTCTGATGAAAGTTTGGCATTACTGTCACCAAATCCGAAAATACGTGTCGTCTTCGGGGAAGTTAGCGAGAGCTTGAAGGACTTCAACTGCATTCAAGACTACGGCACTTAGAACGTAAAGACAAAGAAAACCATTGTGGTCACCAGTTGCAGCTTGATTAACAAATAAAGATTTTATGGATAAAAACCCTCCCAGAAAATAAAGTCAAGCGCACAAAATACGATTACTGTGAATTGAAAACTCTAATTAACGGCATTTCAAGTAACATAGATGAAAAATCGCTACCACACGTATCAATAGCGGGATGATATGCTCGACGATCAAAATTAATGCTTATCACTCATACTATACAACTGCTTGACAGAGTTCATTTGCAATAAAAATTTTGAAGCATTAACATTCAAAGATGTACAGTCGAAGCCCTCTAAGTCGAATTTTCACGGGATATCAAAATTAGTTCGAGTTAGAGAGATTTTTCGACTTAAAGGGCGTTCGACGTAGAGGATTTGGCCAAACTATATGGCGAAAAAGTTCGAGTTAGAGGTCTTTTCGATTTAGAGGGCGTTCGATTTAGAGGTCTTCGACTGCATTTCCATACTTCTCAATCAACACAAAATAATTTTTCTGATTATTCCTTCCGCTCAAGCTCGATGTTCACACTCAGTCAAAACAAAAATGGAAAAATGCTCTAAAGTTGTACGATAACTGTTCACACCTACAAACATTCGAAAAAGTCGAAAAAATGTAACTTCCGCACGATAAATTTGATGACAAATTGAAAAAGCGTTCACACTCTACAATTTGGCCCCATCAAGCAAATTGAAAGGTGTGAACCCCGCTAGCGAACCTTGATATCATTTTTGCGTGAATTTTGTTTAGTCGTTTGTTATGTGTCTGAGGAAATTTGGCCAAAGCTAGAACCTGGACGCTCATTTAGTCTTCTGAATCTATTTCAGTAACCTCAGTGTCATAACGGAGCACTCTACTTTTTGCAGACATACCACCCTGCTGGGCCTCCCCCTCAACGACTTTTGTAAAAACTGCTGAAGAAGAATAAACCTCGCTCCGCCTTCTAGGGACTAGACGCATTCTCGTATCAAACGTTTCTGTTACAAACTAAAATGTTGACCTTTTTGACTGCCCCATCCACATAAACTTAAAAGTTTCTTTCGTTTCGGTAGATTAACAAGTTTTAATTTTTTTCACATTTCTATAACAAAAAAAAACTAATTGTTTCCTTTTTGAACCGAAATTTACTAAATTCACAACCCAATTTTGATCTTAACATAAAAAAAAAACTCTTGTACCACAAAATGCTGCACGATCGCACAGCAGAAATTTACAACCTAATCTTCCAACTCGTAAATTATCGTTACCCACGACCTCCCCTGTACACTGATCCAACAACCAGTTCATGGTCCTAAAAAAAACCTCTCAACCGCCACAGAATGTGAGGACTTTGCCACTTTGTGTAGAAGCAGTTCTCACATCACCTAACGACTCTGCATCACTTAAAAAAAAATATGTAATGACTTTAATTTGTATGATCAATCCGTGCGATCATAATCGAGTACGTCCGTTAAACAATTATCAACAATTGCATACGCTAGAGTTAATTAAATATTTTATATCAACCAGTTGTACCGTTGTCCATCACACCATTACACCCGGTAACCGGAAATTGGAAAAGCCGGTAATATTCCCATAAAAGTCGTTACATCCAGTGCAGTGATCTCCCTTTCGTACGAATATGGCAGCAGTGATGCCTCCGCAGATGGTTTTGTGGTGCTGCACAAGAAAATATTGACCAGATCACTTGGTCAGCTCTTCCTAGCTTCAATCAGGTTTTTTATGTGCTGTCTTAAAACCGCAGTGCTGCCTCTCGCCAAACTGGTTGGCAAAAATAAAAAAAAAAAAAATTATTATTCGCTTCCACTTGTATTGAGCACGTCATAGATTTTGAACATGGAACTGTCACATTAGTGTGTGTCAGATTGAGTGTATGTCATTATGACGTTTGCTTTTGAAAGATTCAAACAAAATGAATATTTTAAGTGGCGACAAAATCTCTTCGACCGGGCTAACAAGTGAAAAATCTACCAACATCTGCAGAATAAGGTAATTGCACTTTGCTGGCATTTCACTTCGTCATTAAGCCGCTGACGACTCATGCGCCAGTGATCGGTCTTCGTGTGTGTGCATCGTCTTTAGGTCTCTCTTGCGATTCGCAAGGAGGAAGACATTTTGCCATTTTGTTTTTTTTTCTTGTGCCTGCTTTGCAAACAAAAATACAATATAACTGCATGCTGGCCTCCCGCCTGTCGTCGCCACAACAATCGCATGATTGTGCGTATTGTACTAGTTTAACGGTTTTGTGCGACTAACTTCTCACACAAATCACACTGGCAGCGGCCAGTAAGAGCGCTGCAAAGACGCTCATGGAAAAGAAAGTATTGCGCAACACTTCCTTCATGTTAAACGTCAAGACTACATCGCAGATTTTGCTGCATGCTTGCCTACGAGCTGTCAGTTGACTCTGAGAGTTTGTCATCGTTTGCTTGGGCGGTGGGGAGGAAAAAAAATGCAATGCTAGTAGATTAATAGCCGTTGGAAAATATGTTTTATGAGAGAAAATGGTTAGTAATAGCAAATAATTTGAAGTGCTGCGTGGAGATAGGGCGCCATGGTAATTTGCTGCAAAATCTTTTTTATACGGTGGCTGGGAATTGGCGCAAGTATTTTTATGGCAAAGCGTGCAATTTCGTAAGTAGTGTTAAGTTCAATTCGTTTTGCTGTGTGAATCTAGTGCAGATGATTGAAAGTGTGAATAATAGATGAACGCAAGAGTCTTTTTTCTTAGCTCCTGCTCATGAATTGGGAAATTAATAAACGAATGGGGAAATTTTCTTTCAACTGGAAATATTTTTGTGTAGAAATCGTTTGAATGTGTTCGATATTTCTCAACAAATGAGTCAGTAATTAAAACAAATCATTCTCTGACAGCCGGCAGTTGCAAACATGCAGATGACATCGGTTTAAGTGAGCTCAACATACAGCAAAAGTTACACCGTCAGCTTTTCAAGTCTACATCGAGCGAGATTTACGAGTGTCAAGTCTGCGTGGTTAATGACTTCTCACTTACCAATTCGCTGTGGTTTGCTTGGTTTTTAGATTTACGAGCGAGGTTTTGTTTTAACTGGGAGCAGAGGTGAAGTTAAACGAAGGGATTTTTAATGTTGTTTTCCTTTGGCAGAAAGACTCATTCAAATCTTTGATGTAAAAAAAAAATTGCTCTTTTTGCTCTTAGAGTGCACATACTGTCAGAGTTACAAATACTTTCGCTTATAATTCAGATTGACAGCTGCAAATTTTATGCTGCGAGAAGTTTTCAGTTGTCATATGGCAAATGGGCAGAAAATGTCTGCTAATGATTGTTAGGAACAGATTTTAAATCTTGCAACAAAATCTAAGAGGCCAAAGGAAAACGGCACAAAATAAACTCATGAACATAATTTAGAGATGCACTAATGAACGAACCTAAAATGGTGACCACAACTTACAAATGGCTGACAAGATCAACGAATAGAAATCCTTGAAAAAGAAAAAAACTCCAAAGTTGTTTTTTATTTATAATAGATTGAATTTTATTGAAAATTAAGATCGGATTGCAAGCAAGAGTTTTCCTTTTGTATAAAATTTGTCATTATGGACTCCTAAAATTAGAAACCATATTTGTTTTCAATTTATATTGAGTAGTCATTAACCATTGATGACTATTGGCTTTTAAGTGAAATTCACACTTCACCAAGATCGCTTTTTATGTGATTCAAATAGCGACAAAAGTGTGAAGCCTTCGCAGGATTACAAATGTTGTAAAAATGTTTGTATTCGTTGATTATTTAATACACTTAATAAGCTGAAGTAAAAAAAAGCAGTAAATTTGAAATGCATAGCAAGTCGTATAATATTGCAGTTTGCACTGAACTTAAGCATTTAGAGCATAAACGCTTATTTTCTTTCCGCCTCGTAGCTTAGATTTGTTCGCCATAAAAATCTCAGCTATGTCCTCGGGGTTATCTATTTAAGTTTATTTTACAACGAAAAAACTTCATAAAGTAATCGCTCGGCATCAGATGTGCCGCCATTAAGGTTGCACAGAGAATTAACGATTACATGATGATTTTCCGGAGATCTCTAGCCCGGTTAAGTGAAACAAAATCAGTAACAGGTGATCGTGGGGTCTATCTGACGTGTTTGAAGATAATTTTTTTTCATTTCTCTGCGTTGGGGGTAATTTTTTCTTATTTTTTTCTTAATTTAATCCTCCCAAATTCCACGTGCTTGGCTTTAATTTGGAAGTAATTTAAATTTCACTTTCGTATCCACTGAACCCAATTGAATTTCTCTCGAAAAGCGGTTCGTCTCGCAGTGTGATCACAAAAACAGCCGAATGTCAGGTTCGTGTCGATGACAGGTAGCCATCATCTACATCTGTCACTTGTGCACACACCTTTTTTCTCGTTTGACGTGTCAAACGTCAACCTTAAACGCTTCTGGGTAATTTTATGTAAATTTCCTCAGTTTTTTCGATTTAAACCGTGTAAACACACAACACGCATGAGAAAGTACCGCAAAAGTGACAGACCGATTCTAAGACGCTCAGTAAACACGACGCCGGCCAACCCACCGTTGCCGTGTACCGACTTTCGCTCTTAAGAATTACGCACGCAGCTCTCTTGTTTACATTTTGACTTCACTTTAAATATTTAAAAAAAAAACAGAGAGTAATCTTCCATCACTAAGTGGGCGCTGTTATGATCTTTGAAATTGAATTTCATTTCTTTCACTTCCCCATGAAATGCACCTCAAGTGGTCAAATGTGTATGCTTACCATGTCATCACCATGGTTTTTGACATTTCAATTGCGTGTCCATTCTGTTTTCTGACACATGTGAGTGACTGAAATGTCAAGCAACCGTGCAAAAAAAAAAAGGAACTTTCTATCTCAAAACCTCGAGTATTCCTTAAACGAATTTCAATGCGAAATTCTTAAATCAAAATTTATGATCATCACTTCGGCGAAGAGAACTGCTCGCATCTTGTCTCGGCTGGCTACTCCATCACTTGACAGTTAATTTGTGTGGCCCGACCGGTTCAATGACATTTTTATGGATTTTTATTTCGACGCGCGTCTCAGCTCACCACTAAAGACACATGACCAGACAATCAGAGCGGATGAGATGGAAATTAGTAAAAGAAGAAGCTGAAGCTTTAAACTATTTGGGAAGCGGGCACCATTGACGCGCTGTCTGAATGCCCAAAAGTGATGACCATCATATAACAGTTCGGTCTTTGCGTCTTCGCGTCGGTCTCTCGATCTTAATTGAATTAAATTGAATCGGATTGTGCTTTTGGTCGTGGTGTGGTGATTCTTCTCTCACTCTCAAGTCACAGTCGCTTTAAGAAACGAAAAAAAAAAAGAAACAGAAAAAAAGGGACGATGATCTGGTCGGGTGATGCCTGAGGAAATGGGCCACACATTTTGAGTTCTTTTTTTTTTCGGTTTTTTGTTTTTCTGAATGTTTGCAGTCTGCCTGCGTACGTTCTAGCAATGCGGATACCGTATTTTTGCGAATATTTATCGTGTTCATTTTGGAGATATGTGGGACATCGGCGTGATGGTCAGTTTGGGTTTTTTTTCGTGTGCTTGAAAATGATGGGTTAGATGAAAGGGGCCGGCTATGACTGACGGGTGGTTTGGACAGCTTTCGCTGGTCTATAAGTGGTGTACTTGACCTTTGAGAGAAGAGTCACGTGGAAAGGAAATTGGAGTTTTGTTTTTGGAGAGAAGCTTCTGACACCTGTCAAACAGCAGTGAAGTCTATTTAGACACCTTTTTCGGTGAAATCTTTTTCTCTCGCGCTAAGTCTGTTGTCACTTTTAAAAAGAAATTCTTAAATAGCATGGGGACGCATGCATTCACGAATGGTGTAGATTCAACTGCTGGAATGGAATCGAAAGTAAACACTGAGGAAGTTGATTAACCTTTCGGTGTCGGTAACAAATCCTCCAGTCCTCCACTTTGTCACTTTCGAACCAGGTACTCATTCGAAGCAATAAAAAAAATAGTTAATCAAGTGTTTAAGCTTGTGTTTACTACCCCTGGCGTCCCATTACATAAGTTCAATTATCCTTAATTATCGACAGGTCTACTCATGCAGATAATGGATCAATCCTCTATTAGAGTGTGAGGTCTACTGATGCAGGTAATGGATCAATCCTCTATTAGAGTGTGAGAAAATCGAGAAAGGGAATGACTTTTTTGAAAGCGAAAGCCTCACTCAAAAGTCTAAAGTCGCATAGTAAAACAAAAATGAAACTAGTAGTCCAGATAGACCTTAGATGCCTCAGGAAATTACCAGTTATAGAGCCCATAGTGTCCAAACCATGCGGGAATATATCAAACCAAGAAGAAGTCGTTGTTTTGCTGTACGAGCTATAAATTTGGGCACAAGAAGGGTTTGTTTGAAAAATTATTCTCGTCACTGTATATATTTTATATTTATTGTGAAATAAATTCAATCTACAATCTTTTATAGAGAGATGTGGTATTTTTCCCTTTGATATTGATATTGATATGAAATGAGGAGACACTAAGCCACTTGTACTGCGACCTAAAAGATCGTACAAAGAGCTTTGATATCAGTGCAATCTTCACCTTACTACTTAAATATTTTACAATTTATAAGTAACTAGCTATGCCCACGACTTCGTTCGCTTGGTTTTAAAAGTGTGTACAATAGTTCGAATGTGACACCAATAATTTCCAGACAGCGAAAAATTAAAAAAAAAAAAACAAAAAAACTTATTTTGACTGCCTGCTTTGAGGTGCCCTTGTTGTCCGAATTGAAGTCAAACTTTGTCAATCAATGAATAAGTTAACCTATATTGGAAGTTATTATGTGAGCAGTTTGTCTTCCAAATGTTATTTAAATTGCCTCATCCAAAAAGAAGTTAATCCCGCTAATGTTAAAAACGTGAAATTTTTTGTGACTTCTGATGTCTGACTTACGTGAGTCTTTTTGATATATTTTTGCCAGTTTAATCAATAGCCTTATAATTTAAGGCCTATATGTTATTCTAATGTGCAAGCTATATTTTTATAGAGTTTCATTAAAATCCATTCACTCGTTTGCGTGAAACAATAACAAATATCCATACAAATATTCAGCTTTATAATACTACTAGCTGTACCCGTACTTGCTACGCATAAAATAAATCAACTAATAACTCTAAATGTATTTAACACATAATTCTCTCTGAAATCATTTGTTAACCTCTTACTAAAAATTTTAAATTTTCGTAGACTTTGAAAACACTTTCTAAATTCTGACTTAAAATTTCAAATCTACGCAGACTCTGAAAACATTTACAAAACTTCTTACTAAGAATTTTAAATCTATGTAGACTTTGAATAAACTTTCTAAGTTATTACTAAACCTTTTAAAATCTACGCAGACTTTGAAAACACAACGGTACTTCTCAATAATCCGAAAGAAAGCTCAATGTCATTTTCAAAGATCTTTTGGTTGAAAACATGTAAGGCGCGCCTTGCTACGCATAAAATCAAATTTAAAAAAAAGTCACATGGGGGCACCCTTTTTACAACTTTGGAGCTTCATATTTTTCCAATGGTACTTTTCACTGATAAAATCCGAAAGAAAACTCAATCTCATTTTCAAAGACCTTTTGGTTGATACATAACTCGACAGGATCAGGTGAATTTTGAAAGTCAGCCCCCACTTCACCTCAATGGGAGTCATCCACCCCAAAAAAAATTGGTACCAAAATCTTTTTGATAGAATTCTGAACAAACTTGCCAAAGACATCAATGCTCTTTTCATAACATTTAGAAGTCTATAAAGGACAAACAAACAAACAAACATTGATTTATATATAAAGAGATTATAATATTATATTTAGCACAGAAATTAAGAGTATAAAGGAAAATTCACTTAAAAAAAACCATACGCGAAAGGTGACATAACATTTTACAGTCTGAACTTTTTTTTTTAAAGTCTATAAGTACATTAACTTTTAACTTCTTAAATTTTTTTAATTTTTTTTTTATTCACAAATCTAGGCCTACTTGATTTACAGCCAGTCCTCTCATCATCACCCATAAACTTCACCTCGCCTTACTAAAAGAATTACCACGAAGAAACTATAAAACTTTGAAAGCTAAACAAAATGTCAAACCCATGACATGATCCGAATGTTCTAAAAAATTCACTTTCCTCTAAGCACGTTTGGTATTTTTTTTTTTTTTTTTTCACAAGCACCCTTGTCCTCTTTAATGAAAGTGACATTACAAAAAAAGAACACGAAATTGAAGCACACAGAAAACGAAAAGAGAATAATAAATGTCACTTTAGTGACAAAATTTTAATAATTACACATTAAAAATTTGTAATTGACACCTGAAGGTCGAAGTGTCGTTTTTTATGATCAGATTAAAAAAAGATTCTCAAAAATAAGTAACATGTTAATGATTGTCTAATTTAAGAGGTAGTTAAAGTGTCGTGTACCTCAGAAATTTTTGCACATTCTTAGGGCTTTTTTTTTAGAAATAATTTGTGAGCAAGGCTTAAACATGTTTGCTTATGAATAACAAATATTCCAGATTCTTTTTTTATTGTTTTTAAATTGGTTTATTTGAATTTGCTTAAACTTTTATTTTTGAATATGATGCTCTGGGAAAAAGAAAAAAACAGTTATTGAAACTTATGATGCTTTGGGAAAAAAGAAAAAAAACAATTTTGGAAACTTATGAAAATACAGAATTTGCAAAGATCTTAAGAATTTATTTTGAGCCGGATCATAATTTAAAAAAAACAAAAACATTTTCCTTAACAGACCCAACTCTGAATATGTCTTGTAGACAGACAAACATTTAATGGACCTCTCCATTCTGTGATTTGGTGAACAGATCTCATGCTTTAGTTCTGTTTTTAATTTAAATCAATCTAACTAGGTCTAAGTATTTATCATGTCATTCATTTGTGTGTATTCTCATCTATTCTGTTAATTGCTTTGGGCTCAAAAGAGCCTATATCTCACTTGGACAGTCGCTCGCTCTGCTCGGCAGAGGCTACGACTGTCCTGTATGATGACAGAAACACAAAGTGTGGTTGACAGCTTGCCTAAGACCATCTTGATCGACACCCAGGATACGCCAGGCCAGGCTGTCAAAAATTTGAGGCCTGAAGAATTTAAATTTTTAATTTGCAATTTATTTACAATATCATGCCTTAACCGTCAAATTATCGTAAGCGACAAAATTAACATTTTACACAAGAGCCTTTTTTTTTTTTTTTGTCTGAGCCAAAATAACATGTAAATGTCGCTTGCGATAAATTGTGTTTTCCTGTAACTGGAAAACTCATTAAAAAACTGGAAACTCATTAAAAAATGAAAGATGCAGAAAAACGCACAATAGAATAAACTATCCAACTGCTTCATCAACTCATTTTTGCTTAAAATATCGATTACGATAATTTGTCAATTAGGGCGCGATATACTTTACATGATGACCTATGATAGGTAAGTTTTTCTGTGAAGTCTTTTATGCAGATAAAATATTTTTTGGAATAAGTTGTAATTTTCGTTATTCTTTAATTTTGAATATATTTTTGGATATCGTACAAACTGAAACAAATTAATTTTATACTCTTTTCATAAGATTTGAATGTATGAGCTCTTTGAAGCAAAATTACTGAACAAACATTAGGCTTGGTAAGTGCAAACAGAACAAGGTACATCGGCTTCAACATCGATTATTTCTGTGGCAATAAGACAGATAGCTTATGTCGAAAAAAGTGATTTCGAGAAAAATTATTTTTTTTCATATCAGCTTGTATAGTCTTTCAAACAGAAGTGGTTACGGATTTATAACGTCCAATCATTTTAAATGGAGGTAAGACAGGATTTCAAAGTGCCAATAAATATCCATTGAAAATAGACAAATCGCTTATGTCGGCAGATTTGTTTCGATCTTTCGTTGAAATAATAAACCTCCTAGAGTGTATAAAAAAAATCCGAACAACAGCTTAACATCTGATCCACTTGTTCATGTTTGATTTGAAAAACAATCCTGATACACAATCCCACTCTCTAACGACCCACTACAACAGGATTTGTAGATCGGAATCCCCAACAACTTCTAGGCCATGAAATTTGAACTTGAACCAGTAAACGTTTTGCACAAACCGCGGTTCATTCACATTCTGCTAATTAGTTTTATAATTCCATTTCAATGTGTTGTACAATTAAGTCGAAAACCAAAGCGGAATCACACCCAATTACTCATCCAAATAGGAGTTTTTTTCCTCTCTCTGTAAACTCTCAATAGCTAAATCAACAACTCCATGCCCATTAACAAGCGATTGTGCTCACATAAAAACCAACTCAAAAGAATTTAAATGAAATTGTGTATTGTTTTTTTTTTTCATTTCCATTTTCATTTTTAAAACAAACTCATGTGTAATCCAATGCCCACTTAAATTTCCAAGTAAAGGCGAATCGCTATGCACATTATTCTTGACTGTAAGCTCATGAAAGAATGACTTAATGTCCATGTAGCTGTTTTCAAATTACCCCTTGTTGCATTAATTTACATAAATCGTTGGGCACTTGGTCATCTTTGCAATCTACAACATAAGTGGGCTTGTGGAAAATCGTCCATGTTTCTTTTTTTTTTTTTTTTGCCTCTCCACATTCACTTTCACCTTCGTTCAAAAGAATATTTTTTTTTTATGACTTGGTGGTGTCTTTACCCGTGACGATGTGGTTTAACATAAAACAAAATTTAATTTTTTTTACCTTTTATTTGAAAACTAATGAATAAGACCAAAAACGAATAAATTTGCATGTATTCAATACAAACAATTAAAACTCTTTTTTTTTCTCTTTAAAACACATAAACTGCACACGGAATAAATTGAAACACTGTTGCGTAGGAGAGAGGTGTTGTTATGTGTGACTTATTTAAATAAAACGCACTTAAAAACTCGGTCTAGATACACTTAATCCAAAGCCAATTATTCAAATCCACAACAGAGTTTAAAAAAAAAAAAACAGAATCGAGATTCGAGGCAAGTTCGCGCCGAACGATGTGCTGCCTGTTAGTTCGAATTTACGGGGAGAGAATAACAACTTCGTCTTCAAACTAATGCGACCGCCAGCGAGACTGTCTTAACTCTGTCTGAGGTCTTAACTTTGGCTTAAAGCGCAGCTGAGGTGCGCCAGCAATTGTTGTGTATCGCTCTGAGCGTATCTTCACGAATGGAGTGGTTCACGTTTTTTTTTCATTTTTTTTTTTGTTGGAGTGGATTTGTTGTCGTCTTTCCATGCTTCTCCGTTCGGCTTTGGTGGTTGCGGCTTAGAGAAGGTCTTCTCTTTGAGGTTTTCTTTCGTTTCTTTTCTTTGGTTTGCTTCTAATTTCTATGCACATTATGCCGCGGTGCAATTTCACTCAATTTTGAGTCAAGTCTTGCGATTGAGTTTTTGTGTCTTTTTGTGTGCTTCGGACGACTTCGACAAGTTTGTTTAGGTGAATTTACTCCTTTTTTTTCGTTTTAGTATCTTCACTCTTGTTTATTCGGATTGAATTTCTTTGTTGTCTATTTATATATTTTTTTTTTATTTTAAATGCAAAAAGGTCAATCCAAAAAAGTTGCTGTGCGCTTGTGAATTAGATTCGGTTCTTAGAATTTTCATCGATCAGAAATTTTTTTTTTTATTTACTCGTCATTTTTCTTATTTGTTGTGAAACTTAAAACAAAAAGTCGAAATTCACATTCTATGTTTGTACTCCATTTCAATTATGTGCCAATAAATTAAAAAAATACAGCTCATACACGTTTCTAAATGTGCATTTAATTTTACCAAAAAATTGTAAAATACATATAAATAAATAAAAATAAGAAAAAATGGAAACAGGTACAGAACCCATCAAATTTTCGATCGACCTTACTCTAAAAATGTATTTCTCTTCTTATGTCTTAATTATGTTAACATCTGTCAACTGGATATGGAAAAGACATATTTAACATTTTTAGTTTAAATTATTTTTTTAGAAGACGTGTGTGATGTAACAGAAGAGGGTGGACAGAAAAGTGGTTTAAGAAGTCGAACGGGTTTTTAGTTTTGAAAATTCTTGTTTTTTTTTTTTTGATTGGCAGATTGTGGTTTTTTGTTTTGACAAATAATTATGGGAATTCTGATGAAAGTTAAATTTTTAGATGTTAGGCCTGGAGGAAAACCTTGAATGAATTTGTTTTTTTTTTCGTATCCCGGTTGAAGTATAATAAATATTTATTTTATATCCCACTGAGTTCGTTGACCGTGAATCGATGTGGTGTGGTGTTTGAATTAATTTTTTCTATGGAACGGAAACAGGAAGCTTGTACTAAGTTGTTGCTTAAGTTAGTTTTAGATTCGATTTTATTTTACTACAAAATTTTACAATATCGTTTATACAAACAGTTAAAATTGTATGTCATTGTCGTCTGCCTGATTGATAAGCAGATATTTGTTTATTACTTTCGAAATCGGTTCCCAATGGTTAGAGTTAAAATGCAGTCGAGGCCCTCTAAGTCAAAAATCCCTCTAACTCGAATTTGTTCGCCATATTTCCGCAATTTGTTTGCCATATTTCGGCAATCCCTTCAATTTTTCATCCAAAATCCATCCTCTAAGTCAAACGGCATCTAAGTCGAAAATCCCTCTAACTCGAATACATTTTTAGACTCTTGATCTATTTTCAATTCCTCCAAGTCGAATTTATTTTTGCAAAAAAGTAAGCAAAAAATTTCCACTCGCAACTTGTATTGCATACTCTGACTCTCTCTCAATTTGGTACTGGACGACGAACACTTTTCATTTCATGTTGATTTTTTAGTGCAAACACATCGGAAAAAGCGCATGTGGTTCTTTATATTGTTTACCTATGCAAGGAAGTAAGAGAATGTTCACAGCAAGAATGAGGATTTGCATGACGACCAACAAGGCAAACATCGAACCTAAAGAACATGAGAAAATCGAAACTATTCACCAAAGGTTCTCGAAGTACAATCATGTTGGGCGAACACAATTGTCGTCTAGGGCCACATAATCGTCATGTACATCCACAAATGAGCTATAGGTTATTTGTGCACACAACCGTGCGGCTCTGTATGAATAATTGCGCTGCTTATTCATTGTGTTGTTGGTTGGTTAGGTATCTGAGATGTTTTTAAGCTTCAGTTAGTGAATGCATTGAGAATCCGAATCCGAAGTCCAACACTGCCTTTTTAATATGGAGTCCTTTTTCAAAAGGCTTCAGTCTTCAATTTTAAAGAGTCAATCTTTTTTAAGTAATTTCCTGTGCTTTTTTCCTTACATACACACTCTTTTGAGTAAAATAAAGACTTTTAAACAAAAAAAAATACGAATCCCTCTAACTCGAATTTTTCGTAAAATCCCTCTAACTCGAACTAATTCGACTTAGAGGGCTTCGACTGTATGTGGAAAATTTTGCCACAAATTCTTAGATCCAAGAAAGTCAACACGCATTTTAAGTTTTTTTTTAAACCAAATATATAACCTCCACTTGCTCTTCCTCTTGCGTTTGATCTTGTTGCTGAAGTAAAATTTCATTTCGAGATTTCCCTAGTTAATTGGCCAGCAATTTACGCGGCTGTTTTATTGATATTATAAAAAAAACACAGTGCAGACCCATCAAAACCCCGTTAAAAACCTATTTTATATTATTTGGGAACATGTGTTTACGGATAACCTAATTACACGTGTACTACATGTACACGATTGCACGTAACATTCTCTCTACTAATGTATTAAATCTAACAGCTGAAAAAATCTTCATATTTTTGACAGATTGTTTCTGTTACTATACTCGAAAATATAGATGTTCTTCAATTGTGGCTCTACTAAAAAGTCACAAGAACTCTCTTAAAAGACAAAATCAGTTTTCAGAATATTATTATTATTATAACTTTATTGAAAATATAATAAATTATACTAACAATAATTAGATAAACATAGCGCTAGCTACCAGGGCCTTTGGCTGGTTTTCAGAATAAATTGTATTAGTTCTCCTTTTTAAGAAAAAGCTTTAAATCTCGCGGTAGGAGGTCTCTGAAATCGAAAAAATATCACATCTTTGTTTCGTAAGAATTTCTTCCGTAAAGTTTCCTTTTATGTCCACTAGTTTACCTTGTCTAGACGATGACTGCATTTAAGTATTTTGAAGGTCATCATTAGTCTATTTCTGAAAACAAAAGCAAACTAACAGATGATGTAGATCACTGCCCACTCATAGAATGAGTTCAAATTTTTCGAGGAGAACATGTTCATTTGTATGATGTGGGGATTAGTTTGATAATTTTTGTGATCGTTCCTTAGAATTGATCTGTCGCTTTTAGACATCCACTAAAAGTCACAATTTCATAACAAATTTCAGAAATTTGCTGTGAGGAGTATCCCATCCATCCACACGGTATTGCACAAAATTTAAATTGACGATTGAACCATTTCTACATCACGAAACTTTATAAATATCACCGAATCTGCTCAGGGATTCCAGTTTTTTTTTTTCTTTTTATTTTGTCTGATGTCTTACAAGCGATCGACAGTCGTGTATTTTTAGCAATTTGTAAAACCGTCAAGGAACCCAAAAGATTTGTGTAATCGTTTAAAATAAAATTTTTGCATTTAATCCAATCTGAATGGCTTTGGTTTACTCATGAA